>CM056581.1:84317295-85742295 GCA_029721435.1 Gymnothorax reevesii | reverse complement strand
CCGTAACGGGATTTGCTTGGATTACGAAGCAAAACCCTCAGCCTTTACACTGCCAACACAGAGGTTACCAGCACTCAGGTAGGTGTGGTAATCATTTCTTTAAGAAAGATTGCCCTCAAGCCACCTGTGAATGCCTCCCAGCTCCCTCCTATACATACTGTACATGCGCGCGCGCGCGCACACAAACACACGGACACGTATTTCCAAATACCAAAGCTGACCTGCAAAAGGAACATTTAGTTTACATATGTATACTGTGATGCACACTAAATGTCCATGCTTACTCAAAAGTGATTCTGTGATTCTGATTTAAGATTTGTGTTTCTGTATTGCAAGTACAGAATGGATCTTTCATTCTACCAAAGAGTAAATACGAGAGCCATGGTAGAAACTAAATCTTGCTGAGTAAAGCCCTGTGCTGGCATTTCTTGGGGGTAAGAAGCTATTTAATCCTCAAAACTATCTGCCTGGTCGCAAGAAAATTTTATTCTGATGTCTTTCTCCTCATGTGGAAGCGACCCAGTTCTTGGAGGGCAGTCTGCTGTGGTCTTTGCTTTTACAAAAAACCAAAAAAATAAAAAATAAATAAAACTCAGAAGCTCAAAATATCAAATAGCAAGCAACCGCTCATTCAGAAACTGAAGATGGAACATCATCCAATGGAGACAAAGATCAACTTCAACAATGGGAAAGGAACAGGATGGAGAAGTGACAGAGTTCTCATTGCCAGATGCATATCAGCTCATCTATATGGTGTGGTTATGTATAGGCATGTATGGCTGTAAGTGCTGGTTCCCTTCTACAAATCCCAAAACCAGTGAAGTTGGCACGTTGTGTAAATCATAAATAAAAACAGAATACAATAATTAGCAAATCCTTTTCAACCTATATTCAATTGAATACACTGCAAAGACAAGTTACTTAATGTTCGAACAGGTAAACTTTGTAATTTTTTGCAAATATTAGCTCATTTGGAATTTGATGCCTGCAACATGTTTCAAAAAAGCTGGCACAAGTGGCAAAAAAGACTGAGAGAGTTGAGGAATGCTGATCAAACACTTATTTGGAACATCCCACAGGTGAACGGGCTAATTGGGAACAGGTGGGTGCCATGATTGGGTATAAAAGCAGCTTCCTGAAATGCTCAGTCATTCACAAACAAGGCTGGGGCGAGGGTCATCACTTAGTGAACAATTGCGTGAGCTGATTGTCGAACAGTTTAAAAACAACATTCCTCAACGAGCTATTGCAAGAAATTTAGGGATTTCATCATCTACGGTCCGTAATATTGTCAAAAGGCTCAGAGAATCTGGAGAAATCACTGCACGTAAGCGACAAGGCCGAAAACCAACATTGAATGCCCGTGACCTTCGATCCCTCAGGCGGTACTGCATCAAAAACCGACATCAGTGTGTAAAGGGATCACCACATGGGCTAAGGAACACTTCAGAAAACCACTGTCAGTAACTACAGTTCGTCGCAACATCTGCAAGTGCAAGTTAAAACTCAACAATGCAAAGCGAAAGCCATTTATCAACAGCACCCAGAAACGCCGCCAGCTTCGCTGGGCCCAAGCTCATCTAAGATGGACTGATGCAAAGTGGAAAAGTGTTCTGTGGTCTGACGAGTCCACATTTCAAATTGTTTTTGGAAACTGACGTCGTGTCCTCCGGACCAAAGAGTAAAAGAACCATCTGGACTTTTATAGGCGCAAAGTTCAAAAGCCAGCATCAGTGATGGTATGGGGGTGTATTAGTGCCCAAGGCATGGGCAACTTACACATATGTGAAGGCACCATTAATGCTGAAAGGTACATACAGGTTTGGAGCAACATATCTTGCCATCCAAGCAACGTCTTTTTAATGGACGCCCCTGCTTATTTCAGCAAGACAATGCCAAGCCACATTCTGCATGTGTAACAACAGCATGGCTCCGTAGTAAAAGAGTGCGGGTGCTAGACTGGCCTGCCTGTAGTCCAGACCTGTCTCCCATTGAAACTGTGTACCGCATTATGAAGCGTAAAATACAACAACGGAGACCCTGGACTGTTGAACAACTTAAGCTGTACATCAAGCAAGAATGGGAAAGAGTTCCACCCGAACAGCTTCAAAAATTGGTCTCCTCAGTTCCCAAACGTTTACTGGGTGTCGTTAAAAGGAAAGGCGATGTAACACAGAGGTAAAAAGGCCCCTGTGCCAACTTTTTTGCAATGTGTTGCTGCCTTTAAATTCTAAGTTAATGATTATTTGCAAAAAAAAAAAAGTTTCTCAGGTTGAACATTAAACATCTTGTCTTTGCAGTGTATTCAATTGAAAATAAGTTGAAAGGGATTTGCAAATCATTGTATTCTGTTTTTATCTACGATTTACATAACATGCCAACTTCACTGGTTTTGGGTTTTGTATTTATGAATGTTGCGACCAAAGATATCAGTAGCAGGTTGAAATTTAAAATGCTGTAGGGTTGTCACGTCCTGAGTCTTTCTAAATTGTTTTCCCCTGCAATCCAGCCATCCATGCCAATTTTCTCCTTAAGTTTCACCAACTGAGTTCTCATTATTTAATTGTTGTCCCCTGACTCACCCTTCCCTTTGTGGTCCTGCTCTCACCCGTTCCCTAATGTTAATTGTTGTATTTTGTATTTAAATTCTTGGCCAACAACTTCCATTTGCAGGATTGCTCACTTCCGTCTACAAGGTACAGTTCTAAATTTCAAATTGCTATTGAACACATCTCAGTGTTTGCAGTCCTGGTGATTGGCTTCCTTCAATCTCTCCTGCGCCCCAGTTCAAACGTGCACACCTGCCTGTGTGCTCTTGTTCATCCAGCTTGCCTTACCTATTACTGACCGACTGATCAGTTCCTTCAAGTACGCCTTGACGCCCCAGCCATCCATTTCACTCAAGCCTGACTTTGGACCGTTTCCCAACGAGGCATTGCTAAAGTGCCTTTGAGTTTGAGTCCTCCTCAGAAAATAATGTAGCCCATTTGACTTTATCTGTGATCTGCGTCTGACTCATGTTCTGAAATACTTGACATCAGGCTGTATTATCTGCACAGACTAGGGGTGGCACGGTTCACAAAAGTGGCGGTTCGGTACGTATTGCGGTTTGAGGTCTGCGGTTCGGTACGTATTGCGGTTATTTGTTTTTTTTATTTTAAGTACTCTATACTATACTATTCACCTTAAGTTACCATAGTTTTTAAGCATTTAAGAGAGGTTAAAATTACAGTTAGAATGAAATAGTCATGCACAAACTAAGTTTGAGTTGACATAAGCATATTTTATGAAAAATCTCTGATGAAAAGCCAGGTAGTATTTTGCAACAGCAAGAAGTAAGACATGGAAGGTTTCACCAGCTTTTTTTTATTTACTACAGTATATATACAAAGTGTCAGGAGCGTTTGCTGCCATGTTATGGCATATTTGAAGTATTCCCACGATTGTACGGCATTCGTGCTTTACAATGCTTGCATACTGTAACGATTTTGTCAATTGATTTTTTGCCGGCGTCATCGTATGTAATGGGAAAACCAAAATGTTCCCACACACCTGATTTGAATGACGCGGGGGCATCCTCAATGAACGCGATGTCTTCTCCACTGTCACTTGCCATATTTGCACTTGTCGTCCACACTCCGCTGTCGCCTCAATTCTTTCGCGTTAAAGACAACCACGTGGTTTCATACGGGCATTCGCCTTTTTTTTTTTATTTTATTTTTTTTTTTTGCGAACTGAAGTTACACGCGTCTTGCTCCGCAACAGGCGTATCGTTCGGTTCGGTTTTTTTCCCAGGACCGTGCCAAGCCTAGCACAGCCTGAGCTGAACACTTTGTAACTCATTGGATGGCACTTCACAGTAGAGATGAAAATAATCAAAAGCATCCCGAGAAAGCAACCCAAGCCCAGAGCATACATTACAATTCCTGAAAGCCAAACAACCCATGAGTCCGCAGGAATTTTCATTTCACCTTTATTTATTCAGGGAAGGCCAATTGAGAGCAAGCTCTCTTTTCCAATGATGCCCTGATTACAACAGTCAATGCAATGCAAATCATAAATAAACATAAAATTAATATATACAGCAGTAATATCTATAATATATTTGAGGTCAATGTTTGTCTATGTACACGTTTCTCTCGTACATTTCTCCACCGATTATCACCAAATTTGTTGTGAATATCCACTTGGACACCAGGAAAGACCTGACGTCCCCCGATTTTTGAAAAACGGTCACGCACGCAAAAAAAATGGCAATTTCACTGCGGGTAGCGGGAAGCAGCTAATAACATAATAAAATACAGATGGTGAAACTCAAAGAGTACATGCACATTCAGACAGCATAAAATCATTAATGATATGCTTAAAATGATTCAAAGGAATCAAAACATTAGGTTTAAGCTCTGTCAGTAGATTATTCCATACAGAGCATAGTAACTAAAACAAATTTTTCCAACCTCTCTCCTAACTTGTGGAATATTAAGAGTCAAGGGATTTTGAGTACATATGCCATAGGTAAACAACTTTGTTAGCCAGTAAAATCATTTAATTAACAGGTAGTTTGTTGAGCAAGGCTCAGTAAATAAACAGAATGCAATGTAGCTCTCTTCTCAGAGCGAGAGGTCCATCCCGCATTATGATAAAGATGGCAATGGTGGGTACTGAACCTGTGACCTGCCATAAGTCTAATTGCAGAATGATAAACTGTATCAAGTGGCTTTAGTGTAGAGGAAGAAGCATGCATATAAATGATATCTCCATAATCTAACATGGATAAAAAAAAGTTGCTTGTACAACCTGCTTCCTACAGCATTGTGCCAGGCAAGATTTATTTCTATACAAGAATGCCAGTATTGATTTCAGTTTCTTAAAAAGTTCTGCTATGTGTGATTTAAAAGACAGCTCATCATCAACCCAAATGCCAAAATACATACAACAAGAAACTCTTTCAATAAGGGCCCATCAACAGTGGTGATAGTTCAGTCAGTCAAAACAGCAGATGGTTTTATTTTTTTTTTGTAAATAACAAAGAATATTAATATTAAATAACAAATAATAATAATATACTTTGATTTACCTGGGTTTAAAACTAGTTTAAGATTAAAATGAGATCTTTGGATGATACAAAAATCTGACCGCAGATTCTGAAAAGCAAGATCAAGATTAATAGAGTAGATGACTGCATCGTCCGCATACAGATGGATTAAGCTGTTTGTGATGACATCAGTATTAAAATCATTAAAAAGGTCCCAGAACAGAACCCTGCGGTACCCCTTTACAGACATTTACAAAATCTGACTAGTAACCATCAGTCACCACAGCTTGAGTTCTGCCAGCTAAATAATTCTAAGCCCATTTACAAGAGTTACTATCAAACCCAATGTGGTAGAGATGCCCAAAGAGTATAGCATGGTCAACAGTGTCAAAGGCCTTAGAGAAGTCAATAAAAAGGGCAGCACAATCTAATTTATTATCCAGGGCATAAGCATCTACATTGATGACCTTGATAGGAATATTGAGAGCAGATTTGATTTTAAATATTTAAAATGTCATAATCTGATAAGAATGGGAGGAAAACCTATTGTGAAAACGCATTGCCAAATAAAGTGCATAATCTCCACTGTCCAAAATGATAAGCAATTTTTGTTTTTGTTTTTTTTGCATTGTGCAAATTGCATTTAAATACTAAATGTATAAGAGAGCAGAAGAAGCCGCCCTGTTACTTTGGCTGGAAGAGGATGCTTATGTCACCTGAGCTGGTAGCTCTTTTGCTTTAAAGGTAAAACAGTGAAACATCACATCAGGCAGGTTTGGATCGCAGGTTGCATTAGAATACCCCATAACCGCTTATTGCAGCATTGTCAAGGATTAAATATAGATTTCCAGCAAACAATTTGTTGTAATTCAAACAACTGGTTTCTCTCCAAACACTTTTGATAATCAACGCAACTTTCAATACTTATACTGAGTCTACGCACACTCGAAAGACATATCCAGCCCTCATGACATCACGCACCGGTCTGGGCAGAGTATTTCCCATTGTTTGAATGGTCGATTTTTTTTTAATGATTTTATGATTTTTTTTTAAATTCTGAAGTTTTCAGGATCCTGCAATGTTTGAGCGCAGATAACACGGTGTAAAAATGTAAATAAAATAATGGCTTATCATTTTGGACAGCAGACATTATGTACTTTATTTGACAAGGCAATTCACCATAGGTTTTCTTATCCATGAAAAATGACTTTAATTTACTTGTATTATTTTAGTTTGTCCTATTAGTCCAGGGCCCTGAAAATTGAGGGGTGGGGCATAGGGGTTAAGTATCATAATAGCTATAATTCATACACAGTTGATACAACAGCTCTGACAAAAGCCTTCAAGTAAACCTTCTGAGCACATATTGCTTGATTCATTTCAAGTCCACTGCGGTGGCGTACAAGAGCCAAAATGCTGAAAATTGACTATGCAAGTACATGACTGAACATTGAAGGAATGTGACTGATGCATGTTGATGGAAGAAGAGATGAATAGAAAATTGCACTGCAGATAAACTGACAAAGGCCATAACAAAAGAGAGAGAATCACAAACAACAGAATGGAAGCGATTAAAAAAGAGCGATATGGATAGTGGAGAAAAAGCGAAGAGCACTTCTACACTACAAAAAGTGATTTTCAAGAAAGGGAAATTTACTTATTTTAAGACTTCAAAGATTTTCTAAGAAAGACAAAGAATTTATGCTTGATTTGAGGTAATTTCGACTATCTTGCCAATCGGATATGTAGAATTTACTCACCCCATTGGCAAGATAGTCAAAATTACCTCAAATCAAGCATTAATTTTTTTGTCTTCCTAAGAAAATCATTGAAGTCTTAAAATAAGTAAATTTCCCTTTCTTGAAAATCACTTCTTGTAGTGCACCACAGCAGGACTTCAAAATTCAGAGCACAAGACTTCTGCACACAACCAGAGCTGGAACAACTGCCCTCCTGCAGATGAGGACCAGTTGAACATTGCCCAATGACCTTCATCAGTGTGATCATGTGGTGATTAGGCAAAACAACTAGTTGAAGAGTTTGTATGTTTGCCCATTTGATCAGACACCAAGTTGATCTGACCATTGTCAGTTTTTAATTATCAATTGTGAAACTGGTAAAATAGCAAATTATTTTATTCAATCACTGGAGGTAACATCTCAAACAAATGTCTAACTTTTGTAAATTAATGCATGGGACAAAAATGTGGATGCTATCTTCAAAAGTTATTTCGACCAGAAATGCAGGTGTACAGTCTTTTATTTTAACTGAAATCTTTACTTGACTGCATAAACACTGATTAATTAAAGATATGGTTCAGTTATCTTGAGTGCTGGCTCGTACTGTATGTGCTATTTAACTCGGACAAATCCCTAATACGTCTGCAGATTGAAAACGTAGGAATTTCTTCTGCTTGTCACCACCTGTTGTAACAGTCAGAGACAGAATAAATATGCAAAACACAAGCAGGTGAGAGAGAGGTCTCACCTGCTGTTCATGTGGCTTTTGGCAAACTTCTCAATGCCTGACAATAGGTAACCAAGCTCATCACAACTTCCATCTTAGGCCCCGCCCCTCTCCCTGAATCCACCAGTCACAGCTCAGCTACATGATAACTCTGTGGCAGCACAAACAGATATCTGCTGCACTGAATACATTAAGGGACACTATCCATAAAGAGTCACTGTATTCGCTTACAGCGGAAAAAAAGGAACGTCATCACAGAGAAAAGATAATGGCTGTATTTTGACAAGGCTGAGGACAGTCATCTGAAAAGGGTAATTCAAACATCATCACTAATCATCACTGTGACAGTGCGCCACAGTTAACTGTATGCATTAGCCTCTCCTATTTCAAGTCTTCATCAATAGGTTGTAAAATGTGTCAGGAGTCGTTTAGCTGGAATTAAATTCACTGGGTTATAAGGAGTTCCAGTAAAATACAACAATTGGCTAAAATTATGGAGTCACCTCACATAGAAAATGTTTGTCCAGCTTTTTTACTGACAGATATGACACATGACAATTTTTGTTTATTAGCTTAGCATTCAGGCTTCATGAAACGCACCTCATACAAATTTAATTATTTTTATCAATGGCATATTTTTTTCATAATCAACCAGCGGAAAAAAACCATGGATGTGCACTATTCATGATTATACCGCAGTACAGTGAGGCGTTGACTCTTGTTCAGACGAAGAGATCGTAGGTCAAATGTCCCGACTGCACTCTCAGATGTATCGAGAAGCAACCAAGAAAGCTCAGTTTAACACACTTCTGGGATCCCAACTTAGCGTTAAGCATGCAACCCCCCCAAAAATAAATAAGAAATCCATACCAAGGCCAGGAATCACATAGTACGGTGTAGTGCATACAAAATGCACTGTAACCCAAACATTACTATTTAGTTAATTGAACAGTACTGAAAACTAATAACCATTTCTTATAAGAACCATTTCCACCCATTTCTCAGAGAGGTAAAAGACTGTAAATAACGGCCAAATTGTTTCCCGCCAACATGACTGCCGTCGAAATTATTTGCCTCGCTGTGCTGCATTAAACATTATAATTCTGATGTTTAAACCGCACGCCGCGAGTCAGGACGAGCCGAAAAATGGCAAATTCGCATGTACTGAACACGCCAATACCACGCAGTTGCAGCTGTTTGAAGTAAAAAAAAAAAAAAAAAATACGTGCCATTTAAGGCTCCTCCCGGCGTATTTAATGAGGAACTCGCGAGTAAATGACACACAGCTGCAGCGGGGCAGCCCCTGTCCTGTCATGGGAAAATGATGCCCCCCTCTTCTCTGACGCGTTTCCTTACGGCCTCTCCTCCCCCCTCCACACCCCGGGCCCAGACTGACTGGAGCCAGTGCTCTCTTCCTGTCATTTTCTCAAACTTCCTGCCCCTCCCCTCCGATTGGCTCCTGAAGAGCCTTCGCTCTGGGCCCAGGTTGCAGCTGGCCGGAGCGGGAAGAAGATAATATCCACTTTCTACTTTTGTCAGTTTTTTTTCTCTTCTATTTTCTTGACTTGCTTTCCCCTTTTTTTCGTCCCTCTCTCCGCTCCAGACTAGAATGAGAGGAGCGCACCCTGTTTCCGCTCTGGGTATAAAAGTAGCGGGTGTTTTTTTTTTTTAGACAGAGGCAATGGGAACAAGCCTTTTCTCAGAAGGAGGATATGTTTAGTGGGCTGCCTGTCCCAGCTTTGAGCTGACTCAGCGTGTCACACACATCGCTTAAAAGGCAGTTTTTATCTCTGTCCGTAATTCATTTTGCAGGTCAAATTCTCACACACATTCTCATCTCACACACACTGAACACACACAGACACAGCATGCATATTTTTTGCACACAGTAACGCCAACACATGTACTCATACATGCCAACATTGACAGAAACTAATTTCTCCAAGTTCATAAATACAGACTCAAGTACAGGGAACTCCATCATTCATTGCACAGTAACTCTTTTTTTTTTTTTTTTCCAAAGTTTTGGTCCTGGTGACTGAGTCAATCATCGGATCTGAATCCAACTGAACATGAATTTTACATGCTGAAGAGAATGAAGGCAAAAAGCCCCAAAACAAACAGGAACTGAAAATGGCTGCAGTACAAGCCTGGTACAACATCGCCAGAGAAGATAACCTAGCTTGTGCTTGATTGTCAAAGTGATTAGCTACATGTATCCACAATTCGAACAAAGTTGAATATATTGTACCTAGTTTTGTCCAAAAATAATTTCTATGTCTTGGCTTGACAAGGAAAGCTGGCAACACCTGGCAGTATTGAGCGGTTTCAGAGTTAACACACTGCCAGGCAAAGAAAACGAATAAAAAACAACTTAAAACTTAACAGATTACAAGGATTTTTATTTGTCGGATACTCTCAGCAGAGCAGCTGCCACTCATATCCTTCCATATGTGCGTTACAAGCATCTGTGTGAGTGCAAACACAGCTCTCTCATCTGAAAGGTCTGGTCCTCTGTGAGGATCTGCTCTCCACTCTCACAGTGGTGGTGCGGTGGGTGGTGGATGGGTAGTTGTTGGTGGGGTCCGGGGTCTTCCTGTTTCCTGGCAACAGCAGGAGAGCCAGACCCCAGCTGAGGGGGATATAGGCCAGAACATCTCACCAGGGAAGTCATCTCGGAGTGCATCCCATCGCAGACACAGACAATGCACAGAACTTGACAAAAAAAATGACTAAATTCCTGGTAATTGATCATATCACAGTTCCGCAACTGCTTCTGAAGCAACTCACAGTTGGAGATGGCTACTATTCCATTGCCAATCTGATGACATCAAGTCTCCAAATATATATTTACGCCCACTTGCTCAAGAGCAGAGGTCCCTTCACCTTTCCCAGGCACACAAACTTATCCAGGTATTTCTGTTCCACCTTAAGTACACCTGACTTTACTCATCACGGGCTTGATTATTTACTGTATATCAGGTGTGCTTATTAAGCGCTGCTTAAGGCGGGCCACAACAAATACCTGTATTTGGCTGTATGCCCTAAGGAGAGGTCAGGGATCCATTGCTCTAGAAGTTATTTGACAAAATTTAGAAGGTTCTGCAAAGGAATATTTTTCATTCTGAACATAGAAGGAGGGAAACTTCCATCCATCTCCCCATTTGGAGATCCTGCTCTATGTGATTTAAGCACCCCATCCCCAGCCAAGACAGCCCCCACAGTGCTGCCACGCTTCCCAGCCCGGGCAGCCTGCCGCCGGGCCGAAGAGCAGCCGGCTGTGGGTCCTGTGGAGGTCCTCATACCGCAGGCCTGATCCCTAACACCCCACCGCAGGCAAAGGCCCCCCCCGGTGCTGCTGTGGCATGTGCTCTGACTCGCGAGGGGTGGGCTGGGGCGGGGGGGGTCTTGCAGCTGCACTGAGGGGCTCATGGGTCTTGGGGGGGGCAGAGAGGAGCAGGGGCCCACCGCAGCACTGCAGGGGAGTAGCTGGAGGAGTGTGCTCAAGCTACACCAGTATATACACACATGCTTATACTGATAACCACAAATATGCATATGTAACCACACACACACACACTCCCTCATGCACAAATACACACACACACACACACACACACACACACACACGCACTCATGCACACACACACACACACACACACACACCCTCATGCACAAATACACACACACACACACACACACACACACACTCATGCACATACACACGCACACACACACGCACGCGCACATGCACACACACACGCACACACTCACACACTCATGCACAAAAATACACACACACACATGCACACACACACGCACACACACACGCACGCACACACACACACACACACACTCATGCACAAATACACACACACACACACATGCACACACACACACACGCACATGCACAGACACACACAGACACACTCATGCACAAATACACACACACACACACACACGCACACGCACACATACACACACACACACTCATGCACAAATACACACACATACACACACTAAACCATAAATACACACATTTAAACACACACACACACACACACACACACATACATGCAAACACACACACACACACACACACACACACAGGCATGCACACACAAGCACACACTCAACCACAAATACACACATTTAACCACATACACATGCACACACACACACACACTCACACTCTCGCACACACATTTACACACAGAGAACCACATGCGCACACACACACTTGCACATGCACACATACAAACAAACACACACACAAATACAAGCTCACACACATTCACACAAACATGCAACAACAAATACACACCAACTCATGTACACACATGCACTCAACACACATGCATAAAAAAACACATAGAAACACACACAAACATGACACATGCACGCACACACACATACTCATGCAAAAACATGGGCATTTAAAGAAAAGATGCCTTGTTCAAGTCACTCAAAAATGCACATAATGACCTTTGTGCACAGCTGATCACAAGCAATTTGCATGCACTGATTTTGACCTCACATGGATTGGCTGATTAATCCAGATTCCCTGATTTCTCTCTCAAGAGGATCAGCCAATTCCTGTCAGAAGCATCAACACTTGCATTGTCTGGACAGTTTATTTTTTGGTCAGATCCCCAGATCTTGGCCTCCACATTATACGGACAAGCCATTTCCTGCACACTCACACCAGTATCTATACCACATGGATGTCCAGCTGACATGGCAGTTTAAGGGAAACGGTCCTGGACCAACCCTACAGCATAGTTCATCATCTCTCCCAAACCAAACCACAAGCAAGATATTTCCCAGCATTTATTCTCCCTCCAGCTCTGATTTACACCAGATGTGATATTACTCAAAATCGGACAAACTGCGGTACGCGTGTCAAACAATTCACTGATCTTTACGTGGAAGAACTGTTTGACTCAAAAGTAAAATTTGAAATGATATACATCTGGTATTGTCTCTACATGGAAGAACTGTTTGACTCACATGCAAAATTTGAAACGATGCACATCTGGTATTGCCTCTACATGGAGAAACCGTTTGACTCACAAGTAAAATTTGAAATGATGTACATCTGGTATTGTCTCCACAAACTCAGCGGCACCATAGGGTGCAGGCCCAATCTATGTTCTGTTCAATACGTCATCCATTCAGACATCTGCACGGGCCACTTTCACACATTCTTTAACATAGAGAACACTGCCGCAGCGAGCCGCAGTTAGACCAGCGATCTGACCAGGCCATGGACCTCGTTTCAGCTATCGGAACTGCCCTGGTGCATTCAATTGCTGTTGAGTCCAAGGGTCAGAGAGCGAACATCCTGCAAAGTGTTGCATCCAGCCGTAAACACAGCGACTTGATTTCATTAATTAACTCTGCCTTTTGGCCAAAGAATTATGCTAATGAGCAAATCAATAAGGTTGACTAAAAATACAGGGGAGGAGTCTAACTTTCTGAAGCTGGGTTCCACACCTCTGATATACTGGTGCTGCTGTGTTCTGATACCTAGTGATGGAGAATATTCCTGTTCTTTGGCTTTCTAGAACCATCTTACGTATTATTATTATTATCATTATTAACATTAAACACTCATACCGTGGCAGGCACTGACATGTGCACAAACATACTCGTGTATACACATAGTCAAATACCGGAATACACACCAGCAGAGACTAACACCCACACACACACACACACAGATGTGTAGGTATATGTAAAACATGGCGAAGTGAGACGAGAGGTTCAGAGGCACACACTAGAACACTAAACAAACAAATGGAAATAGGGACACGCACTTAAAGACACAAAAACTGTAAAACACACACATGCATGTACACACACACACACACACACACAAACATACGCAGTCACGTAGGCGTGTGCAAACACAGCCATGTGAGCCCGGGGCTCAGAAAAGCTCTGGGAATCAGGCGTCAGGATTCAGTCCCGTTTCTCAAACACACTGGGGACCCCCAGGCGCCCGGCAGTCTGCAGCCGGCATGTTCAGGGCCGGGGCTCGGGATTTTTGTGGCCTTTCGGCTCCCGCGATCCTCTCCCAGTAATTTACTCCCGAACCAACGACATCTGCCGGGGATATTTACAGAGCACCGCACAGCCCAGCTGCACGCATCTGGAGTCTAGACTCACTGGCTCTATGGTGGGGCTCCAGTGCTCACGAGTGGGACTGTCCCCACTGTCCACTGTTTGCATAGCTGGCTTCATTTAGTCAACATTACAGAGCCTCTTCTCTCTCTCCCCCTGTTCCTCGCTCTCACACATGCACATACACACACACACACACACACACACACACACGCATATTCAAGATACTCTATTGACAGGAAATGCAGTTGTTTATGTTCTCAAAGTGTACAGATGTACACAGATCATTATGAGGCAAAAATAACAAGGGAGACTGTGCTAATAAAGAAAGAAAAAATAATTGTAAATTGATTCTAATTCTTACTGCAGCAATACTATAATTTTTCCCATAAAAAAAAATAATAGTGACTATTCAGTGCTTGAGATGGGAATTGGTATTATGTAACAGACTGGTCTGCATTATACAATAATGTTTAATGTTCTTTATGCTCATCCTATTATTATTATTATCTCCCACCACAGAGTGCAACGGGTGAGATTGGATAGGGGACTGTCCGTGCATCTGTCGGGGCCATAATGGGGACAAGATTTCTCTGAAACTTTCATAATTAGATGGGTGAAATTTCACACGCTTAATAAGCTACTCATGATTTACATTGATTCCGAAAATTGATGTCGAAACTTTTTTTTTTTTTTTTTACTTTTTGGCCCTTGATCATGGCAGGAGATAGCGATGACACTGTTGTCTTGTTATTATTATTATTATTATTATACAATCAGATGCAATAATTTTTTTTCAGTACTTCCCAGACCACACCATCTGTGTGATGCAAATGTACACTGAATATGAAAACAAGCTCTATTGAGACAACTTACTTAAGGGTAGATGCAATGAAAAAGAGTAAAAAAATACCGAGGCTTATGCCATTGGAGGCGACGGCTTGGGGTATATCCCCGAACACCCCCAAATCCTCCAATTCCCCAATCCTTGAATAAACCTTGAATAGACTTTAATTTGAACTTAATTTCAGGTCCGTCGGACAAATGGTTCTGAAGATATGGCCAAAATTGTAATTTTCCATCACAAAGTGCCACCTGGTGGCAAAATATTGAACCAAACAGGTATGATGTCATCATGTGACACGCTGTGAGGTCACGACCTTGCAGTTGCACATAGTTTTATGTCAATTGGACAAATAGTTTCAAAGATATGGCAAAAATGGTGGATTTTATGTGACAAAGCTCCACCTTGTGTCAAAATTTGGAACCAAAAAGATATTATGTATCAGTATTATATTATCCTTTATTATATTAGGATATATCCTCAGGTCATAACCTTTCATTTGCACTTGATTTGAGGTCAATCGGACAAATATTTCCAGAGATATGATAAAAAGAGCGATTTTTCAGTTTTTGGCCCCTGTTGGCCAATCTAGAAATTGTAAATTGTCCAAAATGAGTTCTTCCTCTTTATGATACTTACCTATATGCAAAACATGAAATTTCTTATTGAAATATTACTGAAGTTATCGCGTTAACACGTAGCACGGCGCGGCGGCAGTGGCGGCAGCGGTCGGACCAAAAACATAATATCCCCGAAACGCCGTTCGGCGTTCAGGGATATAATCAGGCACATTACTCGACAAAATATTTACAAATCTCCTCAGGTTGAATATTTTTTAAGTGCAAGCACAACTCCAATAGCAATTCATACACTCAGCACCAGAAACCATTAAGCTTTAATAAAAGTTCAAACTTAGATCAAATTAGACAGGCAGCTCAGACATACCCAGTCGATTTAGACCTTATAGACCATTACTCCAGGATTTTAACATAAACCACACCTCCAATATGAATATTTATATTTGTGCTATATGGGAGTCTATCAGGCTTCTGGTTTTCCTTTCAAATCAGTTCAGGAGAGAAGCATCAGCCCCGTCCTGTCATACTCTTCATGCTTTGAAGCTCTGAACAGCATTAAAAAGCTCTTCTGCGCATATAAATTGGCTATTTTTACTTTGATTGTGTATTTCCACTGAATAACAGCTATACTGAGGTTTCTATCAGATAAAATTGTCCTCCACAGGACAATCTGAGGTAAAAGACTGACTGGATTTTAGACCACTCCTATTATTACTAATACAGCCATAACTACTACAGTAAATCAGGTATTAACAATAAAAACAGCTTAAGGAGGAAGAAGAGGCTGTTGACAGAAGGAATATGACATGAACATGACATGGGGCATTTGTAAACACGACATTTTTAAGTCAAAACATTCCTGTATCTCACTGGCGATTTCTGCTCCGCCTCTCGCTGACTGAGACTTAGTAAACACGAGGGCATGTTGTTCAGAGGTCAGGACCACGCTGTGTGAAAGAGTTGTCCCGTTACTTCCCTCTGCTGTAAAATGTGTGTAAGAACCATAAAAAAATACGCAAATTTCGCGAGGAACGGCCCCCAGTGAGCGAAGCGAATCAGTCATTCCAGATCTCAGATATACAGTACGGTTTGAGAAGAAGATGTCAAAACTTCTCAAAAGAATTTTGGCATGTTGATTTTGATTTCTTATTCATAGTCCGCTATGATCCTCCCATAGCGGTTTTCGTGAAATACGACTTTGTCGACTTCAGATCCAGGCTCTGGTGTTTAGCAGCTCATAAAAGGGAGCTGACTCACAACCGACCGCTGTTTGTCATTTTTTCCAAAACTGCTCACATTGTACTGGCTGTACAAATTCCAGTAGGCCCATATTTTTCAAAACAAATATGTAGGAGGTTCTGGCTCTGCTATCGGGGACTTTAAATTCAGGAAAAAAAGCCTTGCATTCTCTGCACAAAATTTGAGGACATCTGAACCGCCTGAAATGGATGACGCTCTCGGATATGGTTACAGACACATCTCTGAATACACTTATTTAACCGTATTGACTTTTTTTGGCTCAAACTGCCAATAATGAAAGTTTTACGCTAAAGACAATCTCTCCAATGAGTAGGACGATCAACACCAGTTGAGACCTATTTATTTTGAATTATTCAATATCATCACCCTATTGAAATAATGGCCTGAATAATTTTTTTTCAAGTTTTTGAGAAAACACAAAAAAACTTAATCAAATGCAGAGCAAGAGATGATTCAGGCCAAAAACAAATTTTCGGCAAAAAATGACTTAGGCCATTATTTTAATAGGGTGACGATATGTTAATGTCCCACTGACAATAAAATGCTTTGCTGAACCTATTTGTGCCAACTGTAATTAATGCAACTAAATGTGAGTGATGGGTGAGTTCTACTTAGATATTTCTTTATTGACTGATTGATTTCTTTCTGGCATACATGAACGTTCTAGACTTCTGTGTTCCTTTATGTAAAGTGCCTCCGAACAAGTGAAGGAACATTTAGTTGATTAAGAGAGAGGATAATCTCCCCCACCAGTACACAGCGTTCTCAAAACATTGGTGTTACATCACAACAAAGTAGCTTCAGCTACTTACTCTGAGGCGATGTTAGTTTCAGTGGCAGACGTTAGTTCAGGGCAATACCTGTGACATTGTGTTCTGTCGACTGCTACAAAAACACATGTAAGTCAAAAATAAATCATAAATAAAATACCAGGATGTTCCAAATAGAAGACATCATCTTTTTATTATTCCCAATAACCTGTACATTAGGCATTTTTTTCATAATTTTTTCAAAGAAATGGTTTGTGTCGTAGGAATCTCCAGCCAGAGTGATTGTTTTCATTTCGGTTTATGCAACTGGAAAATTACTTATTTAAGTCAGATTCAGAACTATGTTCAGAGGAAACCAAAGCCAGTGTACTTAGTCTCTTTTTATACCCAAAAAGACTTCTGGCCAAAATGAGATCTCCTCAACTAGTCTTGAGCTGAATGCTCGACCCAGGTTCTCTCCATTTCTGGTCAATTCTGCTGTGATTCTCCATCTCTGTGTTGTTCCTGAATGGCCCGCCTTAAGTCTTCTTGTAATGTCCACGCAATATACATTAACCGCGTGGTCGTAAGTGTTTAGCAGCAGAAAGGTAATTTCGGTCAAGCAACAGTTTTGTTCTGTGACATCAGACAATTATATCAATGTTAAAGAAATGCACAAAAGGACAGAAAAGTTTCGGGAACCAGAGACATTAAGTGTTGTATAACTAGACCTGCTCTCTATAGTTTTCAGGGGAGCGCCCTCATTCTTTTGGTTTTTAGATTTTTTTTGTTTGTTTTTTTTAAATACAGGGCTACTACTCAGACCAGCTGGCCTGAAGGCGGGAGGGTGACACTGGTCAGAGGTGGCCAGGATTACTTCAGCAGTGGTCACCAAGTTACTGCCTAGCAACAGGCCAAGCTTATTGAACGGGCCAGTTCTATTTCGAGGAGGGGGACTTAATCCTGAGCTGCGGTGCTTTGTTAAGCACACCTGCAAGGGGACACACATTCAGGAGCTGGGAACCAGGGATGAGGGAGAGAGAGAGAGAGAGAGAGGGGGAATAGGACAGGGAGGAGGATGGAGGAGCTCCCCTTCTCTTTGAAATCTGACCTCCGATGGGCGTCTGGTCCCTCGTTCCTTCCCGCTCTCGTTCGCCATTGTCTCCCTTTCCCAGCCTCCCATTGACAGCGCATTCCCAACGCAGGGGGCATTATTCCACATATTGAATGTGCTGGAATGAGGAAACGCCTCACGCTATTTTTCAACTGGAGAGCAATGGACACCCCCACACTCCCCCCCAACCCCCTAAAAAAAAACCGCACACGGCCTGCGGCTTCACAGACCTGACAATGCACCTGCATCTGCTAAAGACGTGTCAATGACTGCATACAACCAACCACTGAGTCACAAACTTTGGAAAGGGGTGGGGGGGGTGGGTGGGATTTTTTTTTACAAAGAATATTTCACAGTCTGGCTTCTATTTTTCATCACTAAAAAGGGTCTAACACATTTTTAGAGAGGCATGTCATCCCACAGCAGCTGAGTCTCATTCTCTGGGCTGTATCTGATTTGACACAACTTGAGTTGGGGTGAAAGACAGTGGCACAATCTCATCAGTCGCTATTAAGAGAACGATAAGGATGCTAATGGCGGAACCTCTGAGTTCTTTTCACTCGCGAAAAAACAGATTCACGGCTGATACGGATTCTTCGCCTCCCCGGTTAGTGACTCAGACGATGGTTTGAAAGCTCATTAATCGCAAATGGAGAGAAGCATGTAAAGTGAGGCTTTGACAAACTCAGCGGGATCAAACCAAACAGATAAACCCACTCAGAAACGTGCTAAACAAGGGAGAGAGGACGGGCAGGCAGCTGGCATTCAAAACGAGTCAAACTTGTTTTGATTTGAACACATCTACATCTGTTTTTCCAGGTCGGTGAGAATGCGCAGCACCTGAAGGTGGAAGGTCACGCTGAGTACTGTCACAATTTCAGATCCTATTACAGTCTGCACCTGGTGATGCCGCACCAATAGCGCTCATGCTTCTGAAATTTGCATTTTAAGCAGTAGACAGAGAGGTGCAATTCGGTCAACAGGAAAGGAAGCATCCACGACCTCACATGCAGGTGTGATTACGTCTGTCTGTCACTGTTAAGTGCCTTAGGGCCTGAATTATGAAGACTTTTTGCACGTGCAAAGATCTTTTAACACATGTAAAATCAATTAAATGTCCAATGATTGGTTCAAACCAAATACACTTCTCAATTATTGGCCCTACTATTGGTTTTAAATGGGCTACAGAGGTGTTACGTATGCAATATATACTCAGCAACAAAAGTTTCTGTGACACCATTTATGTGTATGTTATAAATGACACGCAAAGATCTCAATGCAATCAATATGTTTATTTAACAGGAGAAACACTGACTTTTCAGTGCCAACGTCACTCAAAACGAAAAATGTCATTTTCATGCGTCATGAAGCACTTGTCTGACGTCTAACCAATTGTGACCTTCACACTTCAATACCGGGTGAGACTTCCTCGTGCCATGATGCAAGCAACGCATCTCCGGCGCATGGACCGAATCAGATGTGCCAGAAATTGCTGTGGGATGTCATTCCAAATCTGACGTAGACGTTCTCGCAATTCCTGGAGTGTAGCTGGCGGGTTATCCAACCGCCGCAAACGTCGATCCATTTCGTCCCAAAGATGCCCGATTGGGGACATGTCTGGGGGTCTGGCTGGCCATGGCAGGACATTGACATGTTGTTGCATCAGATACTGCTGTACAATCCTTGCAACGTGTGGTTTGGCGTTATCATATTGCAGCGTTATTCCGGGGCCATGTTGCATCAAAAACGGTACCACCAATGGCCGTAGCACTTCATCGCGATATCTTTGACCTGTCAGATTTCCATCAATAACAAGCAAATCTGTTCTGTTTCTAGCCGTGATCCCTCCCCAAATCATGACACTACCACCTCCAAAACGATCAAATTCCTGAACACAGTTGTTGGCATAACGTTCTCCACGTCGACGGTATACACGGAAACGACCATCACATCGGTTAAGCATGAATCTTGATTCATCAGTGAAGAGTACAAGATCCCACTGACGTTGGATCCACCGTCGATGTTGTTGTGCCCACTGTAGACGCAGTCGTCGGTGTTGTACTGTGAGTATTGGACGTCTTGCTGGCCGACGTGGGACAATGCCAATGTGACGGAGACGGCGACGGATTGTTTGTGCAGACAGTCGCCTCAAACCAGGTATCGTTCTTGCAGTTATGGTTGCAGGTTGGAATCGATTTTGGAGATGGGTTGTTCGAATCCAGTTGTCCTGTCTGGGAGTGGTTACTCGTGGACGGCCGCTGCGAGGACGGTCTCTGACATGTCTTGTCTGCTGATGACGCTGCCATAAGTTCCAAATGGTGTTTCGGTGGACATTCAGGCGATGAGCAACTTCCCTCTGCGAGGTTCCGGATTCAATCATCCCAATGGCCCTCCACCGATCATTTTCAGACAGTCTTGGCATTTAGAGGGTAGAGTTCCTGATCCGAAATGGCTGTGTTTTCGATAAGTGATGCTTCCGTCGTTCATCAGGCACAATGTGAACATTCCAAAAATTCTCCTCTTTTATTGCCATCCACAAGCATGATTTACGCACATTTTCACGTGCAAAGTCATTTTCTCGCATTTTCATGATTTCCATTTCAATGTTGTGTTTACGTGTACTGTTTCAGTCTGATATCACCATGTATGACAATTTCATAATTGCGTTATGAAAAATAATTAACAATATTGGTGTCACAGAAACTTTTGTTGCTGAGTATATGAATCTGACCCTTGTTATTTTTTAGTGTATGTGTGAACATGTGCGCCTGGGCATATCCCCGTATCCCCATGGCAGAATAAGCAGGTTAGATAATGGATGTATGGAGGGATGGACCGTACAAAGACAGTGAGACTCCACAGTTGGTGTAGAGTGTGGGGTGCTGGACAGGAGCCTCAAAGCCTGACTGGGAGCTGCTCGTACAGATATCAGACAGAGAGACACGCATGTTTTCTGCCCCCAGAACCACACTCGGCCTCAGTGAAAGCAGCACTGCACAGCTGGAGAAATATATTGCAGGTAACTCATATGAACAGATACAGCAATGACAGCAAATCACCAAGGATGAGAGCGTAAGTCGATCAAACAAGCACTAATCAGCACTTTTTAACGCATTTATTTTTAGGAATGCAATCCTGTCTTCGGAGCAGAGAAAGATTTGTTTCATGAGAATAAGATGGCTGCTTTCGCAGTGAATGAGCGTATGGACTCAGGATAAATAAAGACAGCATCACCATATTTCCTTTGAGTCATATAACCCGGGATTATTACCATGAAATCGCTCGCATTATTACCCAGGGCACGACCATGACTACATAACCCAGTCAGCACTTGTTCAGCTGATTCACAGGTTATGAGCACCACTGCCAATATATAAGCATGAAACACACACATCGCTAGACTTGATTTTGGTGACCTAGCCTGGAAACAAAACTGAACAGAGAGCAGGACAGACAGAAAACAGGACAAATGGAAGTATGAAAAGGCACTTCTACACTATACATGTACAAACCCCAATTCCAATGAAGTTGGGAAGTTGTGTAAAACATGAATAAAAACAGAATACAATGATTTGCAAATCCTTTTCGACCTATATTTAATTGAGAGCACTACAAAGACAAGCTATAATATGTTCGAACTGATAAACTTCACAGTTTTTTTGGTAATATTCACTCATTTTGAATTTGATGCCTGCAACACATTCCAAAAAAGCTGGGACAGGGGCACGTTTACCACTGTGTTACATCACCTTTCCTTTTAACAAAACTCAATAAGCGTTTGGGAACTGAGGACACTAATTGTAGAAGATTTGCCATTGGAATTCTTTCCTATTCTTGCTTGATGTACAACTTCAGTTGTTCAACAGTCCGAGGTCTCCGTTGTCGTATTTTGCGCTTCATAATGCGCCACACATTTTCAATGGGAGACAGGTCTGGACTGCAGGTAGGTCAGTCTATTACCTGAACTCTTTTTCGACGAAGCCACGCTGTTGTAATACGTGCAGAATGTGGCTTGGCATTGTCTTGCAGAAATAAGCAGAGACGTCCCTGAAAAAGATGTTGCTTGGATGGCAGCATATGTTGCTCCAAAATCTGTATGTACCTTTTAGCATTGATGGTACCTTCACAAATGTGCAAGTTACCCATACCATGGGCACTAACACATCCCCAAACCATCACAGATGCTGGCTTTTGAATTTTGTGCTGATAACAATCTGGATGGTCCTTTTCCTCTTTAGCCTGGAGGACACACGTTCATAATTTCCAAAAACAATTTGAAATTTGGACTCGTCAGACCACACCACACTTTTCCATTTTGCGTCAGTCCATCTCAGATGAGCTTGGGCCCAGAGAAGCCAGTGGCGTTTCTGGGTGTTGTTGATTTATGGCTTTCACTTTGCATGGTAGAGTTTTAACTTGCACTTGTAGATGTAGCGATGAACTGTGTTGACTGACAATGGTTTTCTGAGATGTTCCTGAGCCCACAGGGTAATATTCTTCACAGAATGATGTCAGTTTGTAAGGCAGTGCTGCCTGAGGGACCAATGGTCGAGGGCATTCAATGTTGGTTTTTGGCCTTTCCGCTTATGGGTAGAGATTTCTCTGGATTCTCTGAATCTTCTGATGATATTATGAACTGTAGATAATGAAATCCATAAATTTCTTGCAATGGCACGTTGAGACATATCATTCTTAAACTGTTGGACTATTCGCTCACGCAGTAGTTCACAAAGAGGTGAACCTTGGCCCATCCTTGCTTGTGAACGACTGAGCCTTTCGGGGATGCTCCTTTTATACCTAATCATGACATTGACCTGTTTCCAAATAACCGGTTCACCTGTGGAATGTTCCAAACAGGTGTTTTTTTGAGTATTCCTCAATTTTTCCGGTCTTTTGTTGCCCCTGTCCCAGCTTTTTTGAAACATGGTGCAGGCATCAAATTCAAAATGAGTGAATGCTTCCCAAAAAACAATAAAGGTTCTCAATCTGAACATTAAATATCTTGTTTTTGTAGTGTACTCAATTGAATATAGGTCGAAAAGGATTTCCAAATCATTGTATTCTGTTTTCATTCAGGTTTTACACAACGTTCTAACTTCATTAGAATTGGGGTTTGTATATACTAACCCGCATTGGAAATATACCATCCTAATTTTAAGCCCAAAATACAAATTTTGTATTTTTGTGATTTGTGATTCGTATCAAAGTGTATAATGCCTCCTGACTAGATTGCAAAATGCAAAATGATGTCATTTCATTGAATGTCATTTCAAGCTGAAATGATGACAAAAGTGTTGAGTGTCTAAATCCACAGTCACAAATCGCAAACAGGTGCAAAAGTGCCATGTTAAACCCCCACAGGAGCCCATTTTCACCAAAGACACCACTATTATACCGTTTAAAAACAAAGGTTACCCCAAACTCGAGGCAGAAAATCTAAACCTAAATCATTTGGTCTGTGTCCAGTTTGATCATTACTAACATCAACCTGATTTTAATTTTTATAACACTTACACATCATAAACGTACATAATTTGTAACTTGGCCGTGAATTGAAGGCGGTGCATTTTTCAATGCTGGTCAGTATCACACGGCCTGGAAAATAAGTCTGGTGGATGGACACGCAGACGCATGGACGGACGCATGGACAACACTCATTCCTATATCCCCAAATATTCACCTTAAAAAAAGGCAACTCAGTCAAGCCGTCATAAAATTTAGTAGCACCACCACAGAATCATGTTTTTCAGAGCGACAGGCACATACAGTACAGTCCTACAGGATGTTTCTCTTAAGAACAGTGAGGAACATTCCTCAGATAATAAATGCGCTTTGGACTCATGGTGAGGAAAGTGTTAGCTCACGGCTGACATAAACCTGCACGGGTCTCTGGGATTTCTCCAGCACTTCTGTTGCCAGTAGGGCATGCTGTTCTAGTCATCAGCGGCAGTCATTGTGACGGACCGCAGAAGGCGGCCTGGAAATGCCCCAAATATGAACTTGTGTTCGTGCAGAGCTGAGGGTTCTCGTGCTTTGACCTACACACTGATTGGCCAACAGGCAGCCCTGTATTCATCCAATAGGCTATCAAATACAGGATGGAGGAATGCAAGTTTTGAGTTGTTACGCATGTAGCTGGTTAAACTGTGACATAGTGATAAGTAACAGAATTAGACTGGTCAGCCTTAACATTAAACTGCCATCCTAATATTGTGTAGGTCCCCCTCATGCTGCAAAAACAGCCCCTTCTAACTGACATCCACTTGAATTCTCTCACCCGAGGTTTCGAGCAGAACATTTCTCACAGTATCGCACTCCCTCTAGTAGGGCTGGGCGATATGGACAAAATCTAATATCTCGATATCCGTGACCGAATTCTTGATATCGATATTTTGCCGATATAATCAGGACAAATGCTGGTGCTTTTGCAAAATATGTACACAAAAACATTTTCTAAAACCATTTATTAGTAATGTTGACATTACGATGAAACAGCTGCAGGCAACAGCTTCAACAGTCTTGCAAGTGCAGAAAAATGCAACCCATTACTGTAATTCAGCTTTTAAAACCAGGAAAAACAACACTTATTTCATATCACGATAGTCAAAATCCGTGATGATATTTTACTTTGAATCACGATATCGATATAATATCGATATATCGCCCAGCCCTACCCTCTAGCAGCTTATCTTCCTCCCGCAGTCCATTGTGGTGCCATCTCTTCCTGGTGTAAATGCCGCACACGTATCCGGACAATGCATATTATGACAAAGAAAACAGGGCTAACTGGACCAGGTGACCTTTTTCAAGTGCTCCATGCTCCAGTCCTGATGCTTGCTCACACGTCCACTGTAGCTGCTTTTGGCGGTGGATCTGGGTTAGCATGGGCACTCCAAATGGACTGCAGCTAAAAAGCACTGTTCGCAGCAGGATGCGACGGATCGCGAGTTGTGAAACCTTCCTCGCAAAAGATTAATTAAAATTCTCCGCGAACTGTGCCAAAGTCACCCTTATGTTGGTTTAGACCACATGGGATAGCCCTCATTGCCCTTGCGCATTGATGAGCCTTGGGCACCCAACACCCTGTCCTCAGTTCATGGCTTGTCCCTCTTTGAATACTTGCAGTAGGTACTCCCCACGGCTGACTAGGCTGCACTCCAGCGGCTTTGTGCTGCTCTGATCCACTCAACTAACCATAACAATCTGGCCCTCGTCAAGTTGCCTCAGGTTCAATTTCTCCCGTGTCCAACATATCGACTACTAGAACTGACTGCTCCAGAACTGTCAAGGTTCTGTATACAAACCCTGACATGCACCTTTGTTGCAAAATAATTGATAATAATATTTGCTTAATAATACTTGCTTCATTTGAGAGTGGTTTTGAAGTTTTGGCCCATAGTGGTATATTGTAGCTGACATAAGAGCATAAAATTAATTGTATGATGAAGTTCCTTTAAAAAAGAAACTGTTTACATGGCAGCAATACCTCATTGCACAAGTGCGGTGACAAATACAAAAAAATATCTTCCCAATCACACCTTTAAAATGGCAAAAGAATATATTTCACACATCGAACGTGATCCTTCCGTCTCGGTCAAACTGCAAAGCGCCTTTTCTTTCCTGAATGAAAGCCGCAAATCCTCATTGATGTTTCACGGTTTAGCCGTAAGTCTCAGCTTTCTCCAGACTCTCGAAGTCATTAGGAGTCGTTGCTATTAAGTGGTTTACAGTGTTGTCATGAATTACGATATCGTCTTCCAAGAACGATCAACTACCAACAATGACGACAATGCTGCACTCTTGTGGATACGTCCTGTAAGCACATCTTCAGACAAGTAAAGTTTCGTGTAAAGCCTATTAACAGAGGAAGTAAAAACAACACTTCATAAAACATTTTTGCGTTTTGCTGCTGATCTTGTAAAACTCCTGTATGTAAAAGGATATTTTCCGAGGCAATGCAGGCAGAATACATTGCGCAAGGGGATATTTTCCAAACCCCCGTAGGAATATAAAACCATGAAAAATGGTTTATTTTTCATTTACTGGCTCCAGTTAATACATTCCTCATTAAAATGGAGCCACATTACAGTTTGCCGAAGAGATACACATGCAGCAAGTATGGATACAGATTACATCGAAGTGAACGTCTTGAATAATTGTCCCAGTAACAATTTGTTCACAGTCATTAAAAAATGCATAAGAGAGACCCGGTTTATAGCTGGAGATTCACGATAGGGAGAGTTTGACAGTTTTAAGACCGTTTAACTGGGTCTTTTACCTTCATATAGCTAAGCAATAATAACATAGCCCTGAGCGCAGACTCCCGGTCACATTTACAGCCAGTATGATTGACTCGATTGGTGCCCAGTCATGAACTGGGGAATAAAGCAAATATTTAATGACATCCCAAAGGAAACTGAAGTAGTAGAACATGGAAGGGAATCTACTGTATTTCAAAGAGTCATTTCTTTCAATTTAACACTTAACGTTATGTAATCATTTTTGTTGTCGGAAAAACCATTTTCACGCAGTGTTGTTTAAGGGACATGTGCGAAGCAAGAATGTAGTTACTGTGCTAAATGCTCTCAGTAACGATCCCAAAGCGCTGAGCTTTATCAATCCCAGCCACCCACCCCCACTCATCTGCCTCGGTGCAAGCTGAAACGTCGAGAGCGAGACGGGCCTGAAGGTCTTTCTCTCCCATTATTAAACGCCACAAAATCCTCCTTCTTCCCTTTACTGAGCCACCTGCAAGATCCACCTCCTCTATTATCTTACATCCTTCCGCTCCCACTCGCAACACCACGTCACCGACTGTGCCCCAATTTAACCACGGCTAATTTTTCCCCCTACTTCAAACTAACACCGGCGGTTACTTGAGATATTCATAAATCACAACCGTGAGTGGTGTGGCGTACGCCTGCTTCGCGAAGGCATGGAACGGAGGGGTTGACGACGATTTCAGTTCAATCGAGGCGCTTCTCGACGGCGCTCCGCTTCGGAACCCCCGGGGTGACTAAACGGCCCCTATTCAACCGTACATCTGGCCCGACCGGATCAAACACATTCTCCACGACGCCTTCAGGAATGCTCGACTGCAGCTGGGTAAGAACTCACAAGAGGAGCCGCACTCAGCGGCGTCTGACCATGATGTTCGAGGGAAACGCACATTTGTGCTGCAAATGCAAGAGTATGCCCTAAAAGAACCTCAATTTCACCTCCCAGAAATCCCAACAGCTGCAAAAAATCACGCTTGGACCGTTTTTCATAAATTAAGGACAGTCAAAAAACCTCGCATGAATGGGACAAAAACTCCAAAATGTGCAGCACTTTGAAGAGGCAACCTCAAAAACGGAGACGTTCACAAAAAAAAAAAAAAAAAAAAACACACACACACACACACACACACACACACACACACACACACACACACACACACACACACACACACACACACAATTATCGAAAATGATGACCGTAGAATGCGCAAGAAGTGAAGCTTTCTAAAAGTAAAAATATGTAAAAATATTCCATAAGACTGTAAAATGTCTACAGCCCACTGTAGCTAGTTTTCAAAGGACTCTAATGGGCCTTTTCCCAGCACGCTTTTTGGTTTCTCCACGACGGATATGCAGATAGGAATGAGACAATATTCCGTCTTACTATAAAATGACTCAACTAGATAAGTCAGTTTTGACTCGCACTGATTATACAGAAACGAACATACATAACTGAACAATAGGTAGTTCATCTCACAAACCAGCTTCATATTGTATGTCAATGACAGAGAAATACTTGATGTCTTTTATTCCCCAAAGCGTATGCAACTCAATTTATAAATTTATTATCAGTATTGTATAGTCAGCTATTCTCACTTGCAGGCAACTCTGTTGATATCACAGAACCAAGGAATGCTTTTTCATGAGTCTACCATTAATATAGATGGTTTAAAAATGTAATCTATTGTATTAACCTGAGATGTTGATTCATCCTGATCAACCGCTGTTAAATAAGATTAAAGGGTATTAGAAAATGTGCAGCTATGAAACACTTTACAACCTAGAGCAACTTGTAAGAAGATTAGCATTCTGAACAGAACACAGTTCTAGCTGAATGACTGCGCTTTTCAGTTAAGTTGCCTTGGAATGATTTTCAGCTACCAGGTGATGTCTCTGACATCAAATTCAACAAACCAACCTTGGTTTCCTATACAGCTTTTTTGTCCAACATGAAATGTGACTTTCTAGGATCACATAACAGTATGTTGATGAGAAAGCGGTGACAGCATCTTCCTGCCAGAGAACAGAACTAAGCAGCAATTTAAAAAACCCATCCACATAAAAAAATAAATAAATAAAATAAAAATAATAATGATAATAAGTTATAATGTCTGGGGAACTGACCAGCATCATCTGGCTCTGCTCTTATGCCCTTTAGCAAGGATTTATTTGCTGAGTTGCTTGAGTTTCCGAATAACACTGCGGTGCTGACTCTGTAAATGCTCTACTGTTTCCACTGGTTTGGCCCCTCTGCTTGAGGGGGAAATCATACCATTCACTTATCCTTTATGACTGAAGGATAAGTGAATGGTACTACAGTTGCCTCAAATTTATGACAAGATACTGCACAGAACAACTCTGAGCTCTTTTCTGCAATCTCTCCCCTTCTCTCCTCTTATGGATCAGAACATTATTTATCCTTTTGTCTTTAGACAACACATCCTCATCCCAACGTCATACAGTGACGTTATCTGACCAAGGGTCAGTATACAATGCAAAAGGAAGCTTTTGGCACCTTTATTTGACACGTAGTGTTGGGGTTTGGGTTAAAGGTTAAGGGAGAAGGGGTGGGGTTCCTTTTAAACTGACGTCAAATAAGGATGCCAGAAGCATCCTTTTGCGTCATACGACCCCAATGCCGAAATAGTTGGGACAAGGTGTAAATTGTGAATAAGATCAAAAGGCAATGACTTTCAAATCACACCAGCCAGTATCTTATTCACAATAGAACAGAGATAACATAGCAAATATTGAAACTGAGAAATTTCACAATTTTATCCAAAAAATGAGCTCATTTCAAATTTGATGACTGCTACAGGTCTCAAAAAAGTTGGGACGGGGCCTGTTTACCATGGTGTAGCATCCCCTCTTCTTTTTAACACAGAGTGGAGGTGTCTGGGCATTGTGGAGACAAGTTTCTTGAGTGTAGCCACTGGAATTCGATCCCACTCTTGTTTAATACAGGCTTCCAGCTGCTGGAGAGTTTTGGGTCTCCTTTGACTGACTATTAGTTTAATTATGCGCCAAATATTCTCAATCGGTGAAAGTTCAGGACTGCAAGCAGGCCAGTTCAGCACAGGCACTCTTCTACTATGAAGTCACGCTGTTGTAATAGCTGTAGTATGTGGTTTTGCATTGTCCTTCTGAAATACACAAGGCCTTCCCTGGAATAGATGTCATCTGGAGGGGAGCATATGTTGCTCTAAAACCTTTATACACCTTTCAGCATTCATGGTGCTTTTTAAAACATGCAAGTGTCCCACACCATATGCACTGATGCATCCCCATACCATCAGAGATGCTGGCTTTTTTTTTTTTTTAATAAATTTGGCGTCTCCAATCTCACCCGAATCTGGAATGCCCAATTGGTGAACTATGTACAAGGCTTGCTCGTTTGCGACCCCTTGTTGCCAATTCAAGAGAGTGAAGACAGTTCACGGCTCTCCTCCGAAGCACATGCCTGTCAGCCCCCGCGCTTCTTATATACTCCTTGAATCTTCACAAGTTCAGAACAAGGGCGGAGGATACCGGGACATGATCAGGCTTAGAATCTTCCTGACGAGTGCCCGTCTGCCCAACAGGAGGCGCTTGAGCAACAAACAAAGCTATTAATTTTATTTCCCATTCCCAGCAGTCCCTTCCTAATTTGAAACCCGGTAGCACTATAGCCAATTCTGCGCTACTTTGAAAAAGCTGCCAACCACTGCTGGTTAGTACGACCGGGGCTCAAACCCGGGACGTCATAGTCACTTCTGCACTGCAACAGAATCTGGCATCTGGCAGCTCAGAGATTCTGGCTTTTGAACTGAATGCTGACAACAGGAGGGGTGGTCTTTCTCCTCTTTAGCCCGTAGGACAGGATGCCCATGATTTCCAACAAGAATGTCAAATTAGGACTCGTCTGACCATGGGACACTTTGCCACTTTGCTACATTTTATTAGAAATGAGCCTTGGCCCAAGAACTCGGCAGCGCTTCTGGATCGTGCTCAGCAATGGCTTCCTTTTTGCATGATTTAGGTGGCATCTGTGGAGGGCACGGAGGACTGTGTTTACAGACAGTGGTTTCTTGAATTATTCCAGGGCCCATTTAGTAATGTCAATGACAGAATCAAGCCGGTGAGTGATGCAGTGGCGTCTGAGGGTCCCGAAGATCATGGGCATCCAGTGAAGGTCTTTGGCCTTGTCCCTTAATGCACAGAGAATTTTCAAGTTTCTCTGAATCTTTTGATGATGTTATGCTCTGTCGATGATGAGACCTTCAAAGACTTTTGACATTAGACTTAATTTGACGTTAAAGAACATTGTTTTTAAAGTATTCCACAATTTTTTTACGCAAGCCTTGACAGGTTGAAGAGCATCTGGCCATCTTTACTTCTGAGAGACTCAGCCTCTCTAAGACATCCCTTTTATAGCCAGTCATGTTACCCACCTGATGCCAGTTAACTTAATTACTTGCTAAATATTATTTCAGCTGATTCTCTTATATATTAATAGCTTTTTCAGCCCTTTTTTTGCCTGTGTCCTAACTTTTCTGAGATGTGTTGCAGCCAGAAAATTTGTAATAAGCTCATTTTGTGGATAAAAATGTAAAATGTCTCAGTTTCAACATTTGAAATGTTATCCATGTTCTACTGTAAATAACATATTGGCTCATGTGATCTGAAAGTTATTGCATTTTGATTTTATTCACAATTTCCACTTCGTTCCCAACTATTTCGGAATTGGGGTTCTATATTGACGCTTGTTCAGGTAGTGTCAGTATATGACACATTGGAATGAGACTGGGCAGCTTTAGAACATCACCTACTCCTCAATTACAAGATGTAAACTCTTTTGGAATAATTTCCCTCATGGTACAGAAGTGGATTTCACCTTTGGGTCTAATATATTGGGGGTTGGGGGTTCAAGGCTAGTCTGTCTCCTCAAATAATAGGCATGACAGCAGCAGCCATACGATTATTCAATCTGCTCTAGTCAGGTGGCTGAAGCTTATCAGGTGTGGACTTGGTTAGTATTTGGATGGGAGACCACCTTGAAAGACCAAGTTTCTGCTGGAAGAGGTGCTGGTGGGGCAGTTGGTTGCGATCTTCCCTCTGGTGGAATAATCCCCAGAGCTGTGATGGGGACACTGTGCAGACGGAGTTGCCAAATTTTGGATGAGAAGTTAAACCGAGGTCCTGACTCACTGCGGTCTTTAAAGAGCCTATGGCACTCTTCAACAAGAGTTGGGGGTTCTCTGGTGTCATGGCAAAATTCCCAACCTGCCACCTAATCATCCCCTGATCTAATTACCTGTGCAATTTGTCCTCTCCACCTCAGCCCCCCCAAGAGATTTCAGTCTCAACGGGACTTCTCTGGTTAAATAAATAAATATATCTGTGCCCTGGTGAACTGAAGTTATGCCCTTCATTAGTTGTCAGCCACTGTGAAATTGAAATGCACCTGAGAAAAAAAGGAAACTGCATATGTCTCAAATTTTCCATCTACTGTCATCCGGTCATGTAATACGTGTATTGAGAGCGCCACCCTCAGGAGAGAGTGGATGTCAGGAAATTGTAAAAGGATGGGGAAACATCCTCATTCCCCCCCCCCCTCATTACTGCAACCTCTCTTGCAGGTGGAGTGCCCAGCTTGTCAAGAGTTCTATCTGGAGTCAAGCAGACACAGAGAGATGCTGCTATCAACACAACAGCGCGCGCACACACACACACACACACACACACACTTAGGCTTACACCCACACTTACACACGTGACACACACACATACGCTCTTGTCTACACTCACATTAACTCATACATACTCGAGCTTACATCCACGCACACACAACCACACATCACCGACATGCTTACCCTCGCACTCACAAACACACACGCACACACAGACGCATCATTCAGCACACATGCACACCTTTGCACTCACAGCATGCAATAGTCTGCTACCCATAGAGTATCTGCAAAAACAGAGCACACTAACAGCGTGCGACACACGTGCATATGCAAACTGTCATACCTCTTTCTGGTACAGAAATGGATTCTGGAAAGAAATTAGTGGTTTTGCATGGAATCAGCAGCATCCAATCACAGTGAGGCTGCAATGCCACACCCACTCCACTAAACTTTACACAAAGGCTGACAAATGCTCCCGCGGTCATCTTCGGCCAGAGCCACCCACAGAGCTGAAAGCACTGAGCTATAAACTGCTCTGGACTTCGTGTGACTTGCGGCTCTGGTTATATAGTCAGACAGAAATTTTACTACCTCACTCCCCACACATTCCAGAGGCTCCTTATCGCACAGCTCTTCAACTGCAGCAGCCAGGATTACACACCTTGTAAAAGGGACTTAGACAGACCCACAACTTTTTGAGCTTTCCCAGAGAGCCACGGCGCAGGATTGCTGGGGGGCGGGCAAAATAGGCATACCTGCTCAAGGGGGAATACTGCGCCGTGTACCGCTGTTGACTGGGTTGAGGTCAACACTGACTAAGTGATGTCAGCGAGTGAGCCAGTAATGGACGGTGGGTGTATGGAGGCGTATCAGGCGAAACCTCCGTTGAAGACTCCAGACTGTTTAGACAGGACGAACAGGAGAGGGAGAAAAGAAAAGAGGAGACAGGAGGAATAAAGAGAAAGGTGATAAGGGGAGAAAATGAAAGAGTAAAGAGCATGTAAGGACTGATGTGCCCAGTGCCTTCTCTCACGAACGCATAAAAATATTATGTGGCTTAATCAGTTCCAGCTATAGCGCAGTACAGAGGGAGGTCATTTAATGGAATTGATCACAGAAATGTGAACAAATTACAGTCATACATTACAGGGCACATGCAGGTGTAATTCACGGCACACAAATCGCATAAAGAGAGGGTGTGGTGAGGCAATGCTTCCAAACAATGTAATAGTTGTCATGGACAAAAATCATAAAATATTGAACATATTGTTTACATCAGTGAGAACAATAAAGAATAAGAATCAACACAGGCCCTGCATTAGCACATTGCCTTCCTAATGATATCTATACTGTAAGCACAACAAGAGTGCAAGAGCTTGTGCATGGGAGGATGCGTCTATGTGTGTATGAGCCTGTGTGTATACAGCTGATTGTGTTAGGCTATGTTAGGTATAAGTTAGAACTCAGCTCAGTCTGATTTTGTGACCAAAAAAAGAAAATGAGGAATGATTCACTCTGGGAGGAGGACATAAAGATGGAATGAGGTCATCTCAGAAACTTCACCACAGCAGGAGAGAGAACAGAACATTTACCTGAACATTGTAGAAGACTCCCCTTTCACAAGGGCAATCGTCAAAGGAAATCTGATGCATCCTGGGACCAAGTACTGAAGTGCAGGCTGGCAAGGCAAAAGAGAGGACCAATCAAATCCCGGCACCGGAGAAGCGATTTGCGTTTTCGCCCAGGCTGACGCTTCACCTGCACACGTTTGAAGGAGTGCATGATAAGTATTGTGAGACCCAGGCCGAAGACATACACTGAGAAACTGGAATAGAAATAGATCATTGTGTTATTATTTTGACGGGTGGGTGAAGATCTGATCATTTATTAATATCGTAACAACTGATTTTAATGTACCTGTACTGGTACATAAGTTCAAAAACTCATTCGCAAACCAGTCGTTAAAGCGCAGAGGCCATGGCGCTCAAAGACCTGAAGATGCGACAAGTTTGAAGGAACCTATCTGGGTCACGCTTAGTGCTGTAGTGCCATCTATTGGAAGTAAGCAAGCAGTACAGAACTACACACTATCAGTTAAATCGATGAATTAGAATAAGGGCCAAACTTCGCGAAACAAATGTCAACTTTTTTTTCCCCCAAATACTTTAATTAATTAACCTTTACAATAAATGGGTACCAAGCAATTGATCTTCCACTTTACAATAAAAAATATTAAATGCATCCAAATTGATAAAAATCTCATCCACAAACTCCTCATCCCCACCTCTATTCTCCATGGCCACTAACTCATCAAGGAAACCCTGAGCCTCAGGTGAAAGATATCTGGCATGTGTCTGCTCATCTCAAAGCGCAGTAGTCTGCTCTGTATAAGTGGTTACTGTTGCTAATAGCCTTGACATTAGGCTTTACAAGCCGAAACCTGGTAGTGATGTGTGATGATGTAGTTTCAGACACGGACATTTTTTAAGGCTGCTGAGAACCTGGACACTTTATATTTACTTACAGCGTACTGCTCAATAATGCTGCTGCCACCCATTGGCCAAAGCAGAATTTTCTGCAACAGCTCTCCTGTCTTGAACTTATCTTGTAATATAAATGAAGAATAACCACATTTATTCATAGGAGTCGGAACATTTTGCACACAATCAAAGAACTTGTCACATCGATCGCACAAAGCAAGCTAAAGCTGAATTTAGAAAATCTGTGGGCCCTCATGGAATTCACTGATTCAGTTAGTTTTATAAATCTTCAGTAGAGGTGAGTGGAGCCTGGAAATTCTTGCTTCTCAACCAATTTAATGTACTGAGCAATTGGATTTCCATAAGTTGTGGCGAATATTTGCACTTTAGGGGTCAATATGTCAGGAGCATCCTCAGTGATTGGAGATGAAGCATGTTTAGCACAGATAACACTTACAGGTGCAACAGCTCTGCACTGAAGTGTCATCAGGAAAAGGACCTAAATGGATCAGTCCAGACCCACTCTGAAAGGCGAGAGCAAGAAACTCTTGTAAGACAGCACAGACAGCTCAAGCTCCAGATGGGAAAACACTGACTCGTCTGGAATGACATCATCACCCAAAGCCAGCGTGACAAAGTTACTGGTTTCCAGCCCACTGTCCAGCAGGTCCTGAGGGAACACCACTGAAACACGCAGGGAAAGAAAGGTTCATAATTACACATGTACGGACACACACAAATATACACGCTTGTGCCTAACAAATAACAGAGCATGGAATATGTAAAGTATGTTAGAAGAAGATGAAATGAATGAAAACCACATACATTTGACCGGTGCTTCATATCACTTTGCTGAAGTCACTATTACCATTAAGTGTTGGTCGCCAACACATTATGGTTACAAATAAAAGCGTATGTCAATGATACAGAAGACATGAACTATCAACAGCTACAAAAAAATATAAAATACAAACAATACCTGCAAGACTGACACAACTTAACTAGTGGCAGCAATAATAACATTGATAACAGTAAGAAAAAATCTATGCAATTTACAAACTGTATGGATATGACAATAGCCGTCAACTGCAATTACTCTTTCAATCAACTGCAATAGACAAAATTAATTCTTCAGTAAAAAGTGAATCAAAATAAACACTGCTCTTCAGAGGTGAGAAACACAATCCTGATTGGTCAGGTTGCCATTCAACCACAAAACTCTACTCTGGCTCCCTCACGGAGAAACATGGGTGCCGAATGTGTGATTATATAGACAGGCACACGTATCACAGGTTGGGTGGGGGACTCAGTGGCATCATCGTACTGTGGACAAGCAGGCCAGCCAGCAGGGTGTATCCGGTGTTAATGCTGCTCAGCAGATTGATGGCATTCAAAGCAAACCTAGGCCCTATTATTATCAATGCAGTACTGATAAAGAAACAGGCAGATACAGGTGCATGAAGCTAACGCTAACAGTACCGCAGGCACACGGGTCCCGATGAAGCATCGAGACACAATATGGCTCATGCCAGCCGCACCCTCAGCAGTAAGACCCCAAACCGAGATGAAAATCAGCTCTGAACAATATTCTATTCCACTATTGTTGTGTGACGTTCATGAGAACAGTGAGCACAGACTATTCGCAGACTGTCTCCAACAGCATGTTTAACAGTGAAGGAAGGCCCTTACATTTACTTTGCTAAAAACATTAATAAAAGCAACACTTCTAGAGTATCTTAGTCGGTTTTCGTAGTTTCATCAGAATGTCACAGAAGTGTCAATCAGTATTTTGTATTATTAAAAATACCCGATACCTTCTTGCCATGGCATTTTGCAGCAATTTATTCTCTGTGTTTGCATTTGCAAATTTGGCTTAATAAGCTGTTAAAAGGATTTCTGGGACATCATTCTCACTATATATAAAAATTAGAGCAAGAAACCTCGGATTTGCAAGCCTGTTGCCTGCAGAAGACAGTGCAGAACAAAATATGGGAACACCTAGCATCTATAAAGTATTGTTTAAATAAATTTGCTCAATATCGTCGTGCCGGCTACTCTCCCCAGACATGCCCCTGAATGGAGTGTCCACCAAAGTGATAGGTGACAATTCAGTTCAATCAATTTATCATGTCATTTCCCACAGTGTAACACCCCCCACTGCATTTTTCTCTTCTAAAAATGTGTTGAGGTTCCATTAACTTTTGCAGATGCCATCTGCAGGTAACATGCATGCCACTTTAATCAGCCGAGGAAAAATGTTTTGGAATCTTCTCTACTGCAGTGCTTCATGCCTGTATGCATCTTAGCAATGATGCACAATATTGATTGAAGACAAGCAATGATGCACTATATTGATTCAAGGCAATATTTTTTAAATGAGTGTGTGTGTGTGTGTGTCCAGCAATGCACTCTTAATTAAAAATATCCAAAGCATTCAAGTTAACATTCAAAGCCTAGAATTCAGAATGAAAAAAATACAACAAAAATCCCAATTATCCTTAAAAAATCAATATCTATTTATTTTCCTCAGTAAGTACCAGACCACAATTACTGTGCTGACACTGATGCAGTGCAGGTCTCTAGAGTCAAACTCATAATTGAAGATTTTTGAGAGGAATGGATTAGATGAGATTGGCCTCTTCAGTTTGGCCAAAAAAAAAAAAAAAGAGTTAGAAAAAAAGGGAAAATTGAGAAACAACTATTTTCAAACATTGAGTTAAAAGTGGACCAAAGCAACACAATGCAGGAATTTTATTCTCAATAAGATGCCACTAAAAGTCTAGGTCACAGCAGTATAGAGACAGAACTCGGCCTCCCCACGCTCCACCATACTCTGGGTATGCAGAGGTTGGTAAGACCTGGTGGAGAAATTTTCTGGGAAAATTATACCCCTGTCTTACTGCTCTGATAATTTAGGCTGCTTCTGAGGAGGCCTAACTAGGTCCAGCCTGAAGTCGCGGAGCATACGAGGAGACTTAGAATAAAATTCTCAATCACTTGAGTTTGGTTTGACTTCGATGATTCTTTAAAATAAGTTTCATCAGAAAGTAAGTTCTGAAAAAATTATTTTATAATAATATAATAATTATAAATTACTGCAATTATTTTCAACTTTGGCCTGTTTCACTAACTTTGAGCTAGATTTTCCAAAGACAATGATTGGTAATTAGGTATGACATCCAGCCTTATTTTGATGTTTGTAAATGGTTTGTCTCAAATCGAGAGTCCTTGGCTGTCAACAGACAAGCAAGTAGATAAAAGAACAAATAATCAAATGCAGCTGACCAACCAATAAGCCAAAATTAGAAATTTTGTCATCAGCAAATGGAATGGAGTAACATACTTGACTATTTTGCCATGTAATAAAGATCACTGGCCCTTTGACGTGGGTCCCCAGGTGGTCTAGATGCCGGCTTCCCGAAGAACCATAACTCATCTTCAGTTCATGCAGAGACCAGTCAATGTGGGCAGATTTTTGCTACCTTTTTGAAAGAAAAGTTGATGTGCGGATCATAGCGAGAGCACGGGCAAAAAACTGGCACCAGGAACACGCCCTCTAACTTTCCACATGCTCTATGAGCAAACACATTAATTTATGGCGAATATACACCAATCATCAACAACATTATACCCACTGAGAGGCAAGTGAATAACAGATTATTGTGCGAGAATAGCACTTGTAAAGGGGTGGGATATACGAATTTGGCAGGAAGTGGATAGTCATTTCTTGAATTCGATGTGTTCGAAGAAGGAAAAATGGGAAAGCGTAAGGGTCTGAGGGACTTTGAAAAAAACCAAATACTGATGGCTCAACGACTGGGTCAGAGTATCTCCAAAACAACATATGTTGTGGAGTGTTCTTGATATGCAGCGGTCCGAACCTACCAAATGTGGCCCAAGGAAGGACAACCGGTGAACCAACATCGGGTTCATGGGTGACCAAGGCTTGCTGAGGCGCATGGGGAGCAAAGGCCACAGAAGAAGAACTGTAGCACAAATGGCTGAGAAAAGTAATGCTGGCTACGGACAAGAGGTGTCAGAATACACACTGCATTGCATTTTGCCGTGTACGGGGCTGCATAGCTACAGACCAGTGACAGTGACCATCTTGACCAATTCACAGCAGAAAAGAGACTTCGATGGTCACGTGAGCATCAGAACTGGATGATGAATCACATTTTTCTTTTTTTTTAGATTATGTGGATGGCCAGGTGTGGGTGGCCACTTACCTTGGGAAGAGATGACACCAAGTTGCGCTGTGGGAAGTGGGCAAGCTAGCAGAAGCAGTGTAATGCTCATGGCAATGTTCTGCTAATAATGCGTCCTGCCACATGGCAAAAATGTTTCTGGAATACCAGTAGTTTGAAGAACATGACAAAGAGTTCAAGGTGTTGACTTCACCTCAAATTTCCCAGCTCTTAATTCAATGGAGGATCTGTGGGATGTGCTGGAATGACAAGTCCAATCCATGGAGGCCCCACCTCGCAACATAAAGGACATCAGGATCTGCTGCTAACTTCGTGGTGCCAGATACCACAGGGCATCTTCAGAGGTCTTCTGGAGTGAATGCCTCAGTGGACTGAACTGTTTTGGAGGCAGGAGTGGCATCTACACAATGTTCGGCAGGTGGTGTGAACATTGCGGCTGATTGGTTTTTAGCAGAACATTATCAGTTCTCTTCGTGTCGTGAATATGTATTGACAGTTACCACGTTCTTCTGACATCCAGCATGAAGATGATAAAGCACCTAAACTTATAGATGTGTCATGAGCTAGGCTAACCATTTAAAAATTTTCAAATTTGTTTTACATTTAGTTTCAAGAAGAAAGGTCTCTTGTACTACAGGTTTCTGCATCACGAATATATGTTCTTTAAGAAATACGAGAGTCCTGTGTCTCACAAGGGAATAAACTAATTGCCAGGCTTGAGGAGGTTGAAGAGCACTTTGTTCCTCAGTGTGACAGGTTAGCCTAATGTAAGCACATAAAATAATAGCACTGACATCATCAAAATCATAAGCACGCAAATGTGGCATAACTATGTGAACAAGCTGAATGCAAAATGTGCTTACCTCTCAGTATGAGATAAAGCTAAATTCATTAAATAAAAAGTAACAATGACAGTAACATATTAATAAATTCTTTTGAAAATATCTGCAGGAATGAGAATACATCATTAAAAAAGTTACAATGAAAGAAAATAGAAAGCATTGTTCTTGAATAAATATTTGGATGTGTGGCTCAAGCTTCATAACAGGCATGTTAAGTTAAACCCATATACCAAATCAAGGCAAACTTGATTTGGAGCTCAACATTGCAATTTTGGACAAGATCTGAAATGACAGTGGTTCACAGCTTGGGTTTTGGGGATCCCGTGCCTTTTTTTAACTGGATTTCTGTGCTGATTGAGGACTAGCCATAAAAACACCATGTTAGAGCACAAGGGTGTTCATATGAGTATCTATTACCATAAAACCCCAGATCAAAGGTTGATAATTGATTTCGTTAATGTGGCATCAGATCTGCGGCCATATGTCTTGGAAACTTGAGTGACGAGGGGGTAGAGCTGTGGGTCAACCACCACCTGCAGGTGAACTGGATCAGATGCCAGGGTAGACTGCTGGATAGACTTTATTAACCTAAATGTATTACGAAGGTTGGCTGGTAATGTTTGGTGGAGGCCCCGTCCAGACTATTTTTAGCTCCCATCTCCAGAGGAGCTTCTCTCAAATCTCCTGTGAGGCTGAGGAGGAGGAGTCCAAACGCACTTGATTGAAAGTCTCTATCATGGAAGGGGCTGCCTTGAGCTGTGGTGGAAAACTGCTGACCTGAACTGGGGATATAGTTTGACAGTAGAAGGGCACACAGAGGAAAACCTGAATCCAGCAGACATACCCTGTGCAGAAAAGGCAAGAACGGAGGATGTGGGCAAGTCTTTGTCCATCTTCCAGGTGGAAGTCACTAAGGTGGCTAAAAAAGCTCCACAGTGGAGTCAGAAGGGATAGACCAGAGATACTGAAGGCTTCGGACGTTGTTGGGCTGTCATGCTTGTTTTGGATGTCGGGTACAGTGACCATTGGACCAGCAGAGTGGGATGATGGACCCAATATTCAATTAAGTGGACCAGGGATCATGCCACCCAGGGAATCTTATGGCAGGTGCTGGAAATAAATGTTGTTGAATGTTGAACCTGGGATCCAGGAGGAGCACTGTTGCTTCCATTCTGGGGTGCGTTTCCCAAAATCACAGATGCTAACTTACATAGTTGGACCCCTTGAATGAGAATGGACGAACTATGAAAGTTGCTCACTTAGTTAGCAACTACGCTTTTGGGAAACACACCTTTGGCTGTGGAAACAATAGACCAGCTTTATATCCTGGCACGGATGCTGTCAGGATTGTGGGAGTTTTACCATCCAGTCTACATGTTTTGTGGACTTGGAGAATGCTCACGACTGCATCCCATAAGGTATCCAGCGAGGGGTGCCATGGGACTTGTCTCCAGTTGGAGCTGGACTCCATCAAGGGTGTGCCTTGTCCAGTTTGGTGGCTTCAGAGCTGCTTCTCTGCAGCTTGCAGCTGATGTTGTCCCGTTATCTTCATCGAGCTGTGACTTCCTGCACACACTTGATTGGACCGCAGCAGTGTGAAGCCGTCAAAATGACAATCAGCATCTCCAAATCTGAGGCTATGATTCCTTATATGAAAATGGTAGATTGTCTCCTTTTGAGTGGGGGGATGAGTTGCTGCCTCAAGTTGAGGAGTTCAACCATCTCCAGGTCTTGTTCACGAGTGGTGGTAGGATGGAGGGGGGAATTGATAAGCAGGTCAGTGCCGCATCTGCAGTGTGTGTTATTGTGAAGAGCGAGCTGAGCTTAAAGCGACAGTCTCGATTTACCCATCAATCCATATCCAAGCCTTCACTAATCATCTGCTTGAGATAGTGACTGAAAGGACAAGACTGCAAATATAAACAACCGAAATTAGTTTTCTTTTCAGGGTGGCATGAGGAACTCAGACTGGGAGAGGCTCAGAGTGGAGCCCCAGCTCCTCCGCGTTGATTCAGGCTGGTCCGGATGCCTCCTCAACACCTCCCTTTTGAGGTTAAAAGAGCAAACTCATCTGGGAGGAGGCCCCAAGGCAGACTGGGTACAGGCTAGAGAGACTATATCTCCCGGCCAGCCAGGAAACAACATTGGTATCCTCAGGAAGAGTTGGAGGACTCTGCTGGGGAAGTGAACGCCTAGGCTACTTTGTTGAGTCTGCTCCACCAGCCAGCCGGCCCCAGAAAAGCAGATTAAAATGGTGGGATGGAGGAATGGATGGCTGAATGGATGGCTGAATGTCTAGCGATAAAAGTTATGTTTTTACAATTATTTCTGGCTCGTTTAGCTGCTGCTGATACAAAATTCTGTAAGGCCAATTAATGTGCTGGATTACGGAGATAAAATTAAAAGCGCAATGTGGACAGCCCATATATTAAGTACAGGAAGGAGCACTTATGCACAGGGGCAATACGCTAGAAAGGCTCATGCTTTAAAGTTAAAGGTCCTGAAATTCTCAACAGCATTCACGAGAATATACAGTATATTCTGTGTACAACTGACATGCCTCTTGTATAGACATACAAAGGAGACAATCTGAAATCATTGGGACCAAAATGTCTAAAATCTTCAAGCCATTTTGTTCAAAAGTTCTCTGTGTAACATCTTTGCTATTAATATGCAAGTACGGGTCAGTGTACATCAGACAAGGAATAGTGTGACAGTGAAAATTCTCACAAGCGCACACAAATAAAGACTGATTATTTCCAACCATAGTTCCTGCTCCCAGCTCTGCATTTAATCCCAAACACGGAGACGATACACAAAATAAAAAAGCCACAAGAGTTTAAATAGAAATTTGTATTTACATCAATATTAACATCGCAAAACAAGAAAAAAAGCAATGTACATCCTGGATTTGTTAACCGTTATTCATTGAATCAAGAGAACAGAGCAAAGGGAATTTCTCTGCATCACAACAGCTGAAAACAAAGGCAAGGATACATTGCCCACTGGCTGTACTCAATAACATTGCGACTGATCAAATCAAGCCAGAAATAAAACAAAATAAAATAATCCCTAGGCTATCTCATATAGTAATCAAAGAGAACCAGGAAATCTTTTGCACCAGTCAGCTTGAAAAAAAAAGTCAGCTCTAGAAAAATACTAAGTTCAAGACAAAAAAAAAAAAAAAAAAATCACACAGCATTCAGTTAAATTGATTTTCTCCACTGAGAACGATTTCTCACTGGTGGTGTAGTTGAGAAAACATTAAAATTCAACCTCACCTAATAATCTCTACTGAAAACCACTCCCTGCAGTGCTGCGTATGTATTCCCCACTGGCCATAATCTCCCTTAGAAAACAAGCTGCCGAGCAGAAAACCAATGTATTCATTTTGCAATGTATAATACAATATACAAAATATTAATTTCATATATATTCATTCAATATGCATCTATATTTGTGTGTAAGCTTGCGCACACACACATACACATATAAATACACATTTGCACGGTCAATATCAGGAGCCTTAAAAGCACTGGAACGAAATAAATCTTTGGATTGCGCATGTTATACAAGGTAGATTTCTTGATGAAAATCAAGCAGAAAATAAAAGTAATTTCTAGAAAAAAAAAAAATCCACAACAAACATAAATGACAATAATTACAGCCAGGACCTCCCCTACAACTTTATATCCTGTTCACAAGATCATGTACTCTGCCCCAAGAGAAATTTTAGCACCAAAAAAAAAAAAAAGAAAACAAACAAAAAAATGCTACCATTTTGTGGCAAGATGCTACTTTACTTGCTTTCAGACCCTTTTTGTTCACAGAAATCAGTGTCTCTCTCATCTGGACTCAACTGAGTTGTTTGTCCGAATATTTTCAGGGTCATGAAAGAACACTAATCCTTCTCTGTAATAAATGCAAGAGGATACAGACTGGTTTTGTTTACATTAAATATATAAGTCTGTTAAAAGTCTTCGTCTGCACATTTGGATACACATCTCTGCATGGGGTAAGGATAATGTCACCCCAAGAAATCCCTCACCTGGTTGTATGACTGAGTGTGTTTGGGCCTGTAAGCGTGTGTGAGTGTGTCTAAATAAATCCTCTTAACCCTTAAAGCGCTGAATAAATCTTCAAGGAATTGAAAATGTAATTATCCTAAGCTGGTGAAAACCTATCATAAGCCACATAGGTTTTCAACAGCATCTGATTTTGAGATCTTTGCATCATTGGGCAACTACAGTTGCCTATAGCGCTCTAAGGGTTAATACTCGTGTGGGATCACGCTTGGCATGTGTGCACGAGCGTGTTTGTACACGAGCTGATCTGTGTCAGTGTGTGTCTAAGTGTCTGAGATTCCTCTGATGGACAGAACGTTCTTCCAAAGCGCGTGCCAGAGTGAGTGTGTGTGTGTTCCTCAGGACACTGCTTACAGTTAGTGGAAGCTGTGCGCGCGTGTGTGTGTGTGTGTGTGTGTGGGGGGGGGGGGGGGGGGGTGTATGACCGATAGTCCCATTGTTTCAGCTAAGCAGTGGGGACATTCAAAGCACCTCAAAATTTTACAATTATAGACATCCAAACGAATAAAACCCATTTCAGGATTTGTTTTTCAATATAGGTAATAAAAGTGCCTTTTTTGAAATGGCAGCTGTACAGTTTAAAATGTATTCAATATTAGGGAGTGACAAATAATCCCCAACCTTGCCCCCTTACACCCAAATAAAAGAAATAAAATAGAGGCTCTATTTACCATTAAAAACACAAGATGAATTACACTTTAAATAGAAGAAGCCCTACAGTCTGTGCAAAAAAACAGTATGTATCCTACAAAAAGCATATAATACACATTCGAAGCATATTTACAATTCATATACACAGAGTGGAAATTGCAAAGTGTGACAATACGACTAATACTGCAGTACCTTTGCGTTGAGTTCCGAATTAGCTTCAGTCTAAAGACTAGAATGTTTATTGCTTAAATCTGCATAATATAGAAACATGTGCTTACAGCTCCACATTAACATTTAAATCATAGAGCGACTGATGAACAAAGGGCTTTGCTATGTGCATTGATTTTTGAATAAGGCTAAAATGACTAGGAAATATTGCAACTGTCCTTTCGATATTAGCCTTTCTGTAAAGTGCAATGCAATTGCAACTAAATAGCTAAGCCTCGTACCATTAACCCATCACGTTTCAAAGCAAAGAGATTTTCCCACAATAAAGGTGAAATACTGCATGGAATCCACTCCATCTGACCACACCTGCAAATGAACTGAAGCCTCTGATTGGACAAGAGGAAATGACCACGCCCTGATGGACCAAGCCTGGCTCCTCCTTCAGGAAAAGAAACACTCAAAGGGATGATGCTGCAGCACAGCTACATAAATACACATCCCCCTCTTTGATATCGCTCACCTGTGTGAGTGTGTGTGCGAGTGAGAGTGTGTGTGTGTGTGTGTGTGTGTGTGTGTGTGTGTGTGTGTATGTAAAGGGTGAGAGGAGAGATTTTAAAAGAGCCAGAGAGTGCAAGAAGCGGGTGTGTTGTGAATGCGAGTACATGAGCAAGCATGAGTGGGTTAGCGAGCACGTGTGTGTGTGTGTGTGTGTGTGTGTGTGTGTGTATATGTTTGTGGGTCTCTGTATGACACTCAGAGGCATTTTGTCAGCACCACACTGTTCCCTATAGGCAGCCCCTAGTGGTGGGGAGGAGATGGTTCAGGCCCTGGAGATCTCACACCGGAGAGTCGCGGTCATCAGCAGTATTTCTGAGGGACACCAGACGGACACGGTCACAGTCAGTTAGGCCTCAAGCATGGGGAAACACACACTTTTTTACCCTTTAATTAGGCCCTCATTTATAAAACACTTCCAAAGAGCCCAAATACGTCTCAGTCGCTGTCTAATGTCTTTAACAATCCTGCCGGGTCGCAACAGATATAAAACATGCAGTGAAGAGTCATCATTTATACCGCAATCATTAGCACAAAAAGCACCATTATGTCAGTATACAGCGACTGCCTACAGTGGAGGAAAGTGAGCACAGTTCCGAGAGTCGGCGAAAGCGCGGGAGGGTGCACGCGCACGCACCTGCTCCGGCCCCATCGGCATCCGCCCCATGGCCATGGGGTTCATGCCCATCTGCCCCTGCATCTGCCCCATGTGAGCCCCATTCCCCGCGCTCACGGGCATGGAGCCGTTCATCATCATGCCTCCGTAAGAGCTGGGGTTACCCTGCTGGGCGAGCTGCTGCGGGGGGTACATACTGCAACAGAGAGAGACAGAGATTGAACTAGTACTCACTCGCATGAACACCAGAAGATCCCATTTATATTTGCAGGAAAAAAAAAAAAAAAAAAGTAATACATTACATTACATATCTGTCTCCCAAAAGCGTAGTGATGGGCTGGTGTTATAGCTTCATAAATTACTTTTATTGATTAATTTTACTTCTTTCCTCCACAGGTATTTAACGCACTCCCAACGGAATACTTTTATATAAAATTGTCGGGTTTGTACAGAATACTTTTCTCCAAAAATTACACAATATAAAGTACTGAAGTACACGTGGCCCATGACCGCGATCGTCAACTGATTTCGTGTTTTCATCAGACTGCGAATAGTCATCCATGCCGCTGGCACCGGCTTTACCGCAGGGAAAGGTAGAATTCGCCGCGCCGTTGGCAGAGGCTTGCCGTAGGGAATGAGTTAATTGAGTGAAGCCCATTTACCATGTTGTCACTGCTGGCATTTGAAAAGCTACTTCCCCATTGAGTTCTCAGCGCGCCTGGTCCTTTTAAACACATTTTGAGTTATTTGTCACTCTGGGTGAGGGAGTCTGCAAAATGTCGATAATGTGATGTAATGATCGCTAACGTCAATTCACTTAGCAGAGGCCTTATCCCAAACCGACTTACAATGGTAATACAGGGACAACTCAGGGTTACAGTACCACCGTGGATAAAGGTTCCACTTTCTTCAACGCGTCGTTGGCTGTGTGTCAGCCGAAAGTCAGGTGGATGCGCCCTGCTCACTGAACCGAAAAGCAGAGTGAGTGAGACGTCACGTTGGCCGGCTGTTTCACACATATCTTCGTGTAAATCGCCATCGCATGGATGTCCAAATAAGTTCAGCGTTGAAATTTTTTCATGGACAACATGACGTCCATTATATTTGTAGTATAGTGTAAACGCCTGAATTAATTTTTGCTACAAATATTCTTTTGCGCAGTTGACAAAATATTTATTTCCAGGAAAGTTCATGTCTGCAAATTCATATATTTTGCCATAATATTTTTGCAGAAATATTTGCCGATAAGAATTAAGAAACTAAATCCTGGAATAAGTTTATCAACACGCAGATAAAGGCAAAAGTGATTTATGTATTTTACATCCGTGGAATCTTGTAACAACTTTCGCAGTCAAAGATGGTGTTAATTTTTATCGTGAATAAAAACGCTTCTAAGACCAGGTCGCCTGTGTCACGTGCTATACACACTGCTGCTGTTACAGTCAACAGGAATGTTTTCAACAATAAAACCACACAAATCGCCCACATATTCGTATTTCATACAAAATGTTGATTTAATACTGAGGTAAACAGTATTGTGCAGTTTGGCAAAGTCAATTTTTCGGTCGCGGTATCCAAGCTCGCGCATCCGGAACAGTTGCGGTACTTTATTCTTGCCAAAATTCAAGGTCTGCAATAACATCTGGTATACACCAGTCATACCCAAAAACCGCTCCCCCAAAGTTCTGCCTTCCGGACCACATGACACCTGTTGTAATCCTCCATCACCCACCAGGCCGATCAGAGAAAAGTGGTCAAAAACGCGAAGCCAACTTCTTGTTAACTTTAGCGGTACCTGTATTCACGCTGGTTCTGTAAGTGCCTTGCGCAAGAGGACCCGAGCAGTGATGTACCAGGGTGGGATTTCAACTGATAACCTTTTGGTCATGAGGCAACAGTCTCACTGCAGTCTCACTCACAGACTAACACAGACTCACAAAATGAAAACAAGGCAACCATTTTCCCACACATGGACATGAAGTGCTCTCGCACATACAGGAAAAAAAAAAACTAACAAGTACAGAGAACTCAGCAAAATATGTGGGCAGTGAGCATTATAAATGGGAAATTCCATTAGCGTGGCATGTGGCAGATGGACTGTGCCGATAACATACTTGTTCCTGGCCATGTTGCCCTGCGTCCAGCCCTTCATCTCAGCAGACTGGTACATTGGGCCGCCCTGAGGGTGCTGTTGCATCATGGGATTCTGTGGAGGACCCAGGCGACCGGGCATCATATTGTTGGGGGGACTGGCAGCCGAGTGTGCAAATGAGGGGTCCCCCTGTTGGTTCATTCCTAGAATTGCACAGAGGAAAAAATTAAAGCACATCAGAGGCAGAGCAGCCATTAAGATGGAACAATCATACTTCAAAGCAAGGAATCTGAGGATGTGTGTGTGTGTGTGTGTGTGTGTATGAGCGCCCTTCACATATTGTGACAGCTGGTCATTAAAGCGAAGTCAAGCTTGGTGGATGTATTAAGAAGGATCCAAGGAAGTACAGTGTCAAGTTTGAAATTGTTTGTATGAGTGGTTCTCGAGAAATTGAGAAAGCAGCAAGCGCCAACACTGCTCCATCAGCAACTGAATGAGTACTGTACAAGTTTTCTAAATGTAAAAGACAGAATCATTTTTATCTCTACAACATTACAAAATACAAATAAAATTTACGTAAAATCATGCAAACAGACCAAATATACACAAAAATATTTACACAATCTCAAAACAATCCAAATGGTAATTAAAAATGGCTCTAAGCATTTCATTAAACTTATTTCCCAACATTTTCAGGGGAGTGGACTGTATGAACATGAGAAATATGCCCACTAGATGGCAGCAGATATCTCTAATCCACCAAGCTCATACGTTACTGACGCAAGTTTCAAGTGAGTAATGACTACATGATCCCAGGTCTCGGTAGCCCTGCCCAACCCAGGATTCATCTTATTGTACATGCAGCTTATTGAGCAAGAGGAGCGCGGACAAAGAGATGCAGTGCAGATCCACTGAGGGAACTGGAATGAGCCCCAATGTTGAAATCATAATTGTAACCTGTGCTACACGACAAATAGGCTCCATCATGAGCTACTGAACGGTAAGAAGTCATGTAGTTACACACACAGCAAATACCTTTGTGTCAAATTAAGCATGTTCCTTCAATCCTTCATGTCAATATAATCATTGTTCACAATTTCAATGCACTCAACTCATGTTTTTCTATAATTAATGGGGAAGGTTGAACAAGTACACAACTCAATTAAATTGCAAAAGAAACAGAAAATATTAAAAAAAAAATTTTTAAACAAGGTAGAAGTCACCACAAAGTGTTGATTGGCATGCCTTGGCCTCACATTGCTTCATTCACCCAAAAAGTTGATCTCTAGTCCTGACATACAGCTGACCTCATGTGACCTTGACCTTTGACCCAAAGACCTCCAAAACCTGATCAGCTCAGCCACCCTCTGAGGGGAGTTGCAAAATGTGATTGGGCCAAAATCCGTTTGCTTCTTCTGTAAATATCGCGCACGCAGGATGTGTGTGTCAGACAGGCGGATAGAAAACCAGAGAATAGTATGCGGCCCACCCACTGTAAAGGACAGAGGCAAAGACAGGTTCACAAATATAGATACCATGACGAGTGGCACTGGACCTGCCGATCTTGCATGGCTCACACAGGAAAATACAAACACACGCGCAGATAAGAAGGCCATATTGCAGTGTGGGGTCTCACCGTAGTTCCCCCCATAGGGGAAGCCCTGCTGGCCTGGCTGGTTCATGGAAGGACCTGTCATGGGTGGGCCTGACATGGGCGGGCCTCCCATGGGTGGGCCGGCCATGGGGTTGTCCATGGCAGCGGGGGCGGTGACATTTGGAGGGGGGCTGAACCCGGCGACCGCCTGCTGCTGCGGCTGCTGTTGATGTTGCGGCTGCTGCTGCTGCATGGCCATCATCATCCTCTGTCTCCTCATCTGGAAGTTCATCAGCTCCCTGTTCCTCTGCGCAATCATCTGGGCATTCAGGAAGCCATGCTGACTAGGCTGAAAGGGAAAAAAAAAAAACCCACAGAATTAGAAACTTCTTTATCATTAAACCTTTATTTCACCAGGTGAGGCACAGTGAGATTCAGAATCTCTTTTTGACGTGTGACGTGGCCAAGAGGCAGCAGCACGAGAGGAGTTAACACAGTGTATGACAATAAACAACACAAACTACTCTAAACCAAATAAAAATACGGTCAATTCCAAGATATCTTGAAAATACAGAGATGATTTCAGTGGTGGTAAAGCAGAAAAAAACTCCACATTAAAAATACAGTCCATTAGCAGTGAATTCAATGATGAAAATCAAGAGAAGCAAGAGCAGACCTTGACAGTCTCGGTTTTCGCATTTCTGATAATGGCCTTACATTCCCCCCAGAGCGACAAGTTCTAGAAATTTTAGGTTCTTTTGGAGCAATTTGCAATAAGCACAAAACCTAAGCACCTTTAAAAATGGTCGAAAGAACAATGTCTGGAATGGTCTGGAGTGTGCTAATAATGGTCAACATCTCGAGGAAGACTAAATTTCTGTGAACTGCAGTGACATCAGAATGGCAATACCATAGAATTCTCCATGGGTAGGCTAACGGCAGCAGGCTACAAATGAAGTCTTACCCAGTCTGGCCGAGAGTTTGCCACATTCACACGATAGTCTCATTCATTCTACCGTTTTAGTCTTCTATGAATAGAACCATCACAGGCAGTGATCACCAGCAGCATTACAAACCTGTATATTAAGAACCTTGATGGTGCTGATCAATGGTGACATCTCAGTCAGCACTTGAAATGACTCCACGGTTGACTGGTTTTTATGCATCGTTCGATTATACTGGGAAGCGGGCAGTCTTGATTTGCAACCTCATAAATTTGATCTTCGTTCGAGCAGCAAACTGGCAAACAGACGCACCTGCTACCGTTAGCTTTGCTTGGCCTCTCCAACCTCTCAAAGAAAATGCCGCTAACAAATATGTGGCTCGACGTTACAAGTTAAGCAAATAATGGCAGCTGAATGTTGGATGATCCAAGTCGAATTTAAATGGGATAAAGCAAATATAACAACATCTGCTGCTGATACTGTTGGCAGCCAGACTGTTCGTACACCATATCATAGACCTAGAATACCTCCTCAGCCAAGATTTTGTATCTTTAAGTTGAGAGGACTCTTCATGTCATTTTTTTCTCAGCCAGAGGTTGATAGTTCCCATTTGCCAATAATAACTGAGCTTCAGCATTACATTGGAACAATGACTGTGGTCACCAACTCTAAATCATGCAATTTCGACTTCATTTTGCTGAAAAAAATCAAATAAATACTCTGAGCAGCATATTTAGCTGAAAGAGACGATACAGTTAAAACCGTTATTATTAATAAAAAGTTTGTGTAATTCCCAAAGACAGCGAGCAGTGTAATTACACATGATATACCGACAGTAAGTAAACAAACTTCCTTGTTCAATTGAAGCGCTGCGATGCAATCTGAAATGTAACAGCAGAATTAAACCCTGCGAGGGGTATTTAATCTGTCAATTGGTTCAGGAAGGTGAGATTACCTGGTTGCTCATGCCAGGCTGCATGCCAGGCCGCAGCATAGCGCCCCCTGCAGGCCCTCCCTCGATCTTCACCCCAGGGCCCTGCCGAGTCTGGTTCATAAACTGGAAGTAAAGAAAAAAGCTATGAAAGCCAATCACAGGCCTTGGAGGATATGGACTGTGCCCCCTTACTCTCTACATCTGCATGTGCGGTTTATTGTTGTTTTTTTTTTTTTTTAATTTTTTTGTTTAAGCCTTTGTGGCACAACTGTTTTTCCCTTTGCCTAATAAGGGTGGCGGGTGGGTTTGGTTACTTTAGTAACCACTATGCAACAAAGGGATGGATTTGCAGTTTCTGTTAATGAACAAAGACCCAATAAAAGTTCTCTTTATTTCAGAAATTCTCTCTCCCCCTCTCTCACACACACACTCACAGACACACACACACAAGCACACAAACGCTCAGATACAGTGGTGATGGAAAAGAACAGGAGTGTGGGCGGAGCCGTGGCACTGACTGCATGCTGCACTCTGATTGGTTACCTGCTGTCCCTGCAGTCTCTGCTGCAGCTGCAGTCGGAGGGGTTTGGTGGCGCTCATCATGCGCGGCTGCATGGTGCTGGGGCGCGGGGGCATTCCCTGCAGGGGGAACCCACCCTGCTGCCCCACCATGGGCCCCAGGGCCCCAGGCTGCCCCGGCACGGCCCCTCCGCCCCCGGCACCACCCCCATACCCCAACTGCATGGCCATACTGGGGGGGCCAGGGTATCCCTGACTGTACATGGGCCTCTGCTCCATCATCAGGGGGGAGTCCGGACCCCCGAAGTGTTCCGAGGGCTGCTCCCCGCCCTGGCCCTGGGAGAGAGAGAGGGAGGGAGGAAGAGAAAAAAGGCGGAGAGAGACCGAGAGACCATCATTACTGACAGAATACTCACACTGACTATTCCCACTTGGAGAGGCGAGGCTCTGTCCACACACAAGCTGCCATTGCAGGTTATTTTAGTTCTTACATTTATTACACACAGCATCTTAACCCTCAGAGCTCTATTGTTGCTCATTGATGTAAGATAACAACATCAAAGCTGCTGAAAACCTATCATATGGCAACTTGTTTAAAAGAGCTCCCGCAGGGGGAGCTCTTTTAAACAAGTCCTCACGTGATAGGTTTTCAAAAGCATAAGATCATTAAATTTATATGCGGCTCATTCCATAGTAAACCGTACAAATGTGTTACAATGGTGATGGAAATTCAAATACACCTTTTCCAATTCTGCAACCACCGACATCGCTATCTGCTGGACATTAAATAGAATTCAATTTCCGCATTGGCCTCACATCTCAAACCGGGCGCTGTGTCCGCCTTTTTATACAGTCTATGGCGATAACGCACAGATTGTTTATGCTTTTATGGTCATAACACAATATTAGGACACAGAAAAATATTAATTATTTTCAAAAGCATGATATATATGTTTGTCTGTCGCCTTGTGAAATTTTGACGCAGGAAGTGAGTACCTTATTTTGCCAGGTCATCTTTGCGCCATTTGCAATCATTATGCAAATTAACCCACAGAGGGGTGGACGTAACACGTAAGGACGTGACTGGTTACGCCCACAACCATCATTTCAAATAGCTTTTCTGATCAGATGAGTCCCGATAATTTATTGCAGACAATTGAGACCGTTATTACCTCCGCCAAGGAGTTTATAAAATCACCTGCATTTGTTTGTTTGTCTGTTAGTAGGATTACTCAAAAACTACTGAGCGGATCATCATGTAAATTGGTGCACAGGTGTATCTTGATCCAAGAAAGCACCCATTAAATTTTGGTGGCGATCCTTTTGTCTCTGTCTGTCCGTCTGTTAGCAGGATATCTCAAAAACGGCCGCATAGATTTTAACCAAACTTTGCAGGATGTTAGAGTAGCACAAGTGGAACAAGCGAATAAACTTTGGCATATCTAGGCCAAAGTACAGCTGAGTTATAGGCCAAAGTTCAAATCCATCTATGCTTGCAGAGATTTAACCCCTTTCTGCAGATATAGACGCCCGCATCTATAGACCTGCAAATTGGAAGCACGCTGTTATTGTACTCGATCAATAAATGGCACCCTCGGATCAGTTATTGAATGTTCACAAGCAAGCAGACCTCGAACGCGGTTCTGAATATGGGGAAGTTCACTCCACGCCCTGTTTTTCAAGAGCTGCATGAATTTAACTCCTCAGCTAAGCCTGATGTGCAAACTGGTCAGTATCCTTGCCTATAGTATCGATCCAGCAGTTTAAAAAAACGATATCTTGACACAGAAAAAATCGTTATCCTCTGTAGCAACCAGTTAAGCCACAGTGAGCCAACAGTATTCCAAGTAATGGTTCAGAAAAATCAGTTTTCTGAGGCAAAAAAATCGACATGGTATTGATTCTCTCACATTCTACTGTTAATTACAGTTGTCACATACAAAAAAATTCGTTGTTCCCTACCGTGGATTTACGCGCAGATCCATTCATTGACAAATCCAGCGCTTCATTATATTCACCCGAGTACTGGCGTTGATAGCCAATCACTCAATCATACGCTCAAGCTCTTCTGCGTAATTGTATAGTTACACTTCATGCTCTCGTGAAGCTACCCTGGTAAAAATGTATTGATTGGCTCGTTTCTTATCCAATTCCCGAGTGTTTAAACATTTTAGAGCAAGTGAAACACATTGATTGGACAAACAGAGAGCATACAAACCTATGCGTATCAGCAGGCTCGGTTGTATCCTGTCTACGTTATGCACATTACGCGGTTAAAATAGACGCGATTTATAGAAAACACGATCGCAAAACTGGCCTTGAAGTGTTCAGTTACATTTAGGGGATTTAAATGAGATAAGGATATGGTCAATTGGAATTATTTCGAATGAAACAGGACCGGAGGGTTCCTGCTACAGGATACATCTGTCTCTGGAATTGGGATTCATGAAAAAGGTGAGGCTGCTACTTTGTTATTTTTTTGCTGTTGTTGTTGTTTTGTTTTTGGAATGTATACGTACTCTACAAAGTCGAATGTCGAGGTTTTTTTCCTGTTTAAAACGCGAACTGCCCGTGCATTTGGGTGGACCCCCTGGTACGTTCATTGCACGTTTCTTTTGAATCCAGGGAGGCAATGGATTGTTCCCTGAAAGTGGAGTGTCTGTTTTATTCAAATAAGGTATATTTCAGAATTCAGATATTACTGAGTTAGTGAGTTGCACTTGTTCCTTATAAGTGTTGAAATGAGTTTGTAAGCTTAGAAGAGGGGACTGGTAGCTTTCATTACAGGGTGAATGTTCTAACCGTTTAATAAGAAGTTTATTTAATGCGTGTTTGTGCTGGCTTGGGGCACTTTGAAGTAAAATGGCCAAAACTCTAAACTTTATGAAGGAGAAAAGGCATATTTTGTCTTTGGAGTGGTTACTGGTGACCATTGATATTCAACTGCACTGAGATTGATAAATTCATACAAAACTCAACCAGAAAATCATTTGTTCATATTAAATTTCATGCCTTAAAACTTTATTTGTGTTATATACATGATTTTTTTATGATTTGACAGGACTTCATTTTGAGACTTCGGGGAGACACTTGGATAGCTGTATAATTTGGCTAAAAGCATGTAGGTAATCTAGAATGTAATGTTGAAGATAAATTGTACTTGTGGTCAAGGAGTTTATGATCCCAGAAATGTATAGTTTTAAGCCCCAGCAGTTTTTCAATCCTCAGAATTATTTTTCTTGCAATTTCAATGGTGAATTCTCATGAAGATTTTTTATGTTTGCAGCTCATTTTCTCTACCATAATCATGAAAAGTAACTGAAATATTATGTAATTCTAAATGCTGTAAGAGTCTTTTCAGAATTGAGCCACATTTTTCCTCTTTATGAAGCTTAAATCTTGAATTATACAGCATTAAAGTGGGTAACCCAAAAATAGCCAAATTTGGCTTCTGCGCAAAGGGCTGGGTCTTTCCAATGGGCTGGATTTCCAATCGGCGTGCTTTTGGGTTTTGCTACCACCTGGGGGTAGAATGCAACAATACCCTACCATCAGCCAACGAAAATAACTAATGCAGAGTTGCCTTGGCGTGGCGGATGTGCTGGGCTCTCTGAGTGCTCTTGTTATAGCTATTTCTCTGCAATATTTAATTTCACTTTCTTTCAAAGTATCAACAGAAATGTCATGAGCATTTTATGAAGTTGGCTGCCAAATTTTGTAACAAAATATGTCCTTCACAATGCCTTGGCTGACATCAGGAAACCACTATTTCTGCTGTGTTGTTGGACCGATGACTCTGATTTTTCCTTATGTATATCTCCAATCCTGGAGTGAATAAATATGAACAATGCAAATCATTTAATTCTCCTAGAAAAAAATTTTATTGATCATTCTTACACAACACCGTGAATTGTACAGTTTAGTATGGAGTGACCCATATTTCTTTTGATTTATTTCAGCGCACTAAGGGTTAAATCCAGTTTACACCAAAGATTTGCGACAAGACATAGCAGTATTTGAACGCTGGGGAAAAGTTGAGGCGGTGTACACTGTCCGTCTCAGCTCAATTCAGCTTTTCAAGTCACCCGTGGCTGGTTTTAGAACGTAAGACACATCCAGTATTTCAACATACAATCAATTCGTAGCAAAGTCAGCTGTTTAGGTCACTGACTGAGAAGAAAGGAACACCACATCAATCTATTTGAAAAACAGCCATGTCTGGACACAAGCCTTAAAATGTATGCAGTAACTATCCTCATTCATATTTTGAGATGCTACAAATTATACCCAACTACCAACAAACTGAAAAGTCCACAGTTCAAGACATGGAAAGTCTTAGAGTCCTTGCAATGGAAACTATGAACCATCTTGTTTGGTCGCTTTGGTGCAAACAGGTGGGTTTCAGAATGTTGCAGATCAGCCCAATAGAAGTAACTGCAGGTTTAAACTCGAATCGTCATGACCTTTGGGTAAACTGCCCTTTAAAGGACCAACATGACTCATAATGGTCCAAAAAAATCCCTGCTATAATGTTTACTTCCATTTCCATTTCTTTCTCTGTTTCCTATTGCCCTCTGTATGGTCGATCCCACACATCTTCATTACTTTAGACAACCAACGCTCGATATGAACTGTACCTTGTCTAGTACGTTGTGCGAGACAGTCGATGACCTATTTCTATGCACTTACTCCAAGCTGCTTTGGATAAAAGCTTCCACTAAATGAATGTAATGTAATGTAATGGGTGTCAAACTCGGTCACTCCTGGAAGGCAGCTGTGTTCGCACGCTTATGAGGTCCTCTATCAATCAGCAGCCAATTAATGTCTCGTGAATAAGGGAGTGGTCACCAGCCCTGTTACTGGATATCAACTCTCCTGTAGGTTCTCACCCCAGGCCTAACAAGCCACACCTCATTTAACAGGTGCCAGAGGTTTCCTTTCTGGATAAATACAATCATGGAGATGCAAAATCTGGGTTCTGAAAGTTGGAACCCCCCACCTAATTTTCACATTCCTCCATCAGCGTATTGTACAACCTGGAATGGGTCAAACAGTCGGAGGAAATTACAGCCCTTTTATGTCATTAGAGCAGCAGGCGAAAGCAGACAGCTCTACAGCAGGGGTGTTCAACATTATTCAGAAAGGACCGGAGTGGCTGCAGGCATCCATTCCACCCTGAGAGTTACACACCTGAATCTATTAACAAAGGCCATGAGACTTTGATATTATGAATATCAGGCGTGCGACTAACTGTTTGAATGCAAGTCGTCACCCACAACGGCCCTTTGAGAACAGACGGACGAACGCGTCGCCTCACCTGGCCGATGAGATCCGGTATGCCCAGCGCTCGATCGATCTCCTCGAGCGTGATCACGTCTGTGTTGTTGAGCAGCGAGTCCAGCTGGTCGAGGAGAGCTCGTTCGTCGCTCTGTCCCTCGCTGGTGGAGGGGGGCACCAGGAGCTCGTCCAGAGGGTTCCCCACGTGTCTCCTAAAACGCAGCCACAGGGAATCAGAGTGAGCGAGCAGGTGAAATACTCATTTAGCACCTTTCACAGGTATGTGTTATGGTCACATGAAACGAGCACAAAATACTCAGAAACCCGGCCACAGGATGGCTGATAAGCGGCCTGATGATGAAGCACGGAGGAGGGACAGACGGGGGAAAGTAAGATAAGGCACATCCACCCAATAAGCTTCATCCATATATGAAATTTCATTGTGAAATGAAGAGTTCAGATGCGGAAGCCTCTAAGCGAGTGAATGCTCTCCACGCGTAGTATGCGTTAATCAAATAATTTTGCTTCAAAACCCGCTAAATACCACACACTTCCTGGTCTGAAATATCAATTTGTAGGCAAAAACCCCTAAATGTCACTTCCCTTTGCCAGCAGAAGCCTCTACAGCCCAAGAACCAATCAGAACACAACGTGGAATCATGCAACTTCAACTAGTTTCAACATGGCGGCACACTGAGGAGCCTACTTTTTTTTTTTTATAAAAAAATTCATAATTTTATATTACTTTATACATTTTTATATGCTTCACGTATTTTAAATGTTTGGTTTATGTAGCCTCTGTCCTGGTATTGTTAAAATAAATGTGTTGCCATTTTGGTTAAGCTGTGTGACTGTTTTAAGTTTTTTTATCATACATTTGGGCCTTTCGCCTTCATTCAGTGACTGCAGAGAAAGGGGGTGGGACAAGCACAAGACAGCAGGTCTCATTTGAAAATGGGTATGGAACATGGGTATGAGTATGGATGTACCCCCACCCCCTTAGAAATGTTGAATTTCTTATTGGTTATCAGTGCTTTCATCATATAGCATCTTAAGTGTTCTTGCATTTCTTTACTATGTCTTGTCCAAAGAGGTGGAGAGAGGTTTTTGTGAAAAAAGGACCTGCAGATTTGGCTGATTTTGATGCAAAAGAAAATCTAATTTGTTCAAAAAGGAATAAATTGACTAAATTGACATTGTTGAAAAAAATACATTGTATTCACTAACAAATAATCTTATTACTGGCTTTAAAATTAACTCAATTAACTTAAACATAGAAACCTGATAAAAAATGCCAATTTAACATAAACGAGGTCAGAGGGATTTTGAGGGTTTTGCATCTGAACTCTTGAAATATTGAAGGATTTAGGGGTTCTGGCCCAGAAAAGGGTTGGAAGACACTCATTTCAACATCCCTGTTCCCTCTGTGGCGGGGTATTATAATTACAGCAGGTGGTGTAGCTTTAACAACTGAGTGACTGAGATCTTCATGTGATACTGGAGAAAGAGTTGCAGTACCCCCCATAAATGATGCCCTTGCCTCTTGTTCAATCCTTATGCTGTAGACATCCTGCCTGCTCAGTCTGAGTTCTTACTGTTGGTGCCTCAACCAGACATTGGCTCATTTGTACAGAGGAAGACTTCCACATATATTTGTGAATGAATGAAAGAGGACACCAAAAGCTTTTTGTAGCACCAAAAACACACACAGAGCTCAAAATTTTGCAGTTCTGCTGATGCATATACATGTTCATGAACACCCCTGGATAAAGTAATAAATGACCAGCTCCTACGCAAAAGTTGTGGGCATTCGGGTGCGGAGCAGGTCACACGAAAGGGCTCACCTGACGCGTCCATTTCGGGGAGCTGGCTCAGGGCCCATCACAGGGTCTGGCCATGAGGGGGATTGGCTGGGGGGGGCCTGCCCACTGAAGGGACCCATCCCCACATTAATATCATTCGGTCCTGAGGTGGAAAGAAAGAATATGCATTGTTCACTATGCAATTTTAATAGCTCATTTGAGTAATACATTCCGCCTGCAGGGGGCGACAGAGACACCATTCCTTTTGAATCATTGACTGCCATTGCAATTAGTTTTCCCATTAATAGCATGATGATTATTTTGGCATGTGTGGATTCATTCTGTGCAAGATCTAGCTAATATGACGCAAGCCAAAGGTCAGAGGGTCTAGTTACATCATGTCAACCCAAGTAATTGCGCCTCAAACAAGCATTTAATCCTTTAACGGTAATCTTACATTTCTGGAAGCCACATAAGCTGCAGAGAGACAGGGAGACATATCCCAACGCATGGAGGATATGCTTCACCTTTCAGTGTCAGGAAAGTTATTGCTTCGAACAGACCATGTAGTTCCAATTCTAGCTAAATTCATGTGGCAGGGCCAAAATCCCAGAGAGCCAGCAATGCACAAGAACAGGGACACACAGTTACAGACTAACACACAGGGATTAATTCCCCCCGAACACACAAAAAAATACACAGGCACTCAAGCACAGGCTCCCTCACATGCATATACATACACAAAAATACACAATCGAACACAATAGAATGCTCTCGCTCACACACGCACGCACGCGCACACACACACCCATACTTTCTCTCTCACACACGCTCCTCCACACACATGCACACACAGATATGCACAAACACACACACAGTCCCCTGCCTACGTACCAATATCCATCAGTTGTTGCTGCAGGATAGACCTGCTGCTTGGGACACTGTTGGATCTGCTGACCATGGGTCCTCCCATCATGCCTTTGGGGCCGTAGTCCATTCCAGGTCGGATCATGGAGGGGTGCGCTCCAGGCCCCGCCGGACTGCCCCCGGGTCTCCCCCAATCTCCAGACGCCCCCATAGGGGACTGCTGGGGCATTGCTGTCCCCCTGTTCAACATTGCTGGAAAATACATACAAAACAAAGCAAAGGAAATTCAGGATTTAGCATTTTTTCCCTTCGAAAGCTGTCATCTCCCACCGTTTCAAAGACCGCAGTCACTATACTGTTTATTTACAGTAACTAAGCACGTCCACAAGAATTAACATTTCAGAGTTTGCAAAAACTCATAATATACTTTTTAAACTGTTGAGAGGAAACAGGTTCAAAATTATGGCCTTGGCCATAAAGTAGGTGGAAAATCTGAGAATTCATAGTGTGGCAAACTGCCTTTCACAGGGAAATTAGGACAGAGTCCATTTTTGCCGGAAGGGCCAGAAATGGCACAGCCTACACAGCATGGCAGAATTTTAAATGGGCAAGCAAGTCCACAGTGGTTTCCGAGTCGCTGTCGTGTTCGAGTCCATTTGAATAACCACCTCTGCCCTCATTTGGCCTCCTAGTTTTCAGGGACAGCAACACAGATCTACAAAAAAACCAGGGAGCGACAACATACAGCTTCTTCCACTGCTGTAGGGATTTTATGGTCATTAAAGTGAACCCTTCCCTTCAGTTTCGGGAGAAGTTGGGTTGGTGCAAGAGTTTTCTGCACAATTTAAGCTACCCACCCATGCCTCCCGGGACGTTCCCTGGCGTGCCCATCCCTCGCGGACTGTCCAAGCTCTCCTGCTTCACTAGCATGGGACAGGGGGCGCTGCGACGTCCTGCTGGTCCTCCTGCAGCGGGGGGCTTACTGTCCACTGACATTGCCCTCTGGAAGTGGGCACGACCGGCAGGGACTGCCCCAGGACTCCTGGAGTCTGAAACACAAGAGCACACAAGCCCTTTATGCAGCTGTTAGAAACAGAAAACAGGCAGAGTACAATAAAAGTACATTAAGAACATCACTAATAAACAGTATGAATTTGGGGCAGTGACACTGGAATGTGTCAACATGTTAAGAGAGGTGAACGAAAGTTTAAAATGGAAGGTTTCTTGAAATCAAGCATGAGAGTAAAAGCGAAGAAACAACAAATTCAGGAAGAAGACTTCTTTTCTCTCTTCAAGTTGAAACAAATACTAATAACAGAATCTGGAAATGGGCTTCAGGCTGAGAATGGTACTAAAGCAAAGTAAAATTGAAAGTCAAAACTAAAAGAAAACATGAATGTACATCTGCACCCTTCTGGTGTCAACTTCTGAAAGCCTCTCACTATTGCCCGAGTATCATACCTGCTGCTGCAGGACTAAGTGATCTTGGACAAAGATGAAAACAGATACACAAATAGATGTTTGCATCTTTAAAACTACACAAATAAATGAGTGCATCCTTAAAACTACACAAATAGGTGTGCATCTTTAAAACTACACAAATAAATGTGTGCATCTTTGAAACCACACAAATAAATGTGTGCATATCTAAAACTTCACAAATAGATGGATGCATCTTGAAAACCACACAAATAGATGTGTCAATCTTTAAAACTACAAAAATAGAGGTGCACAGCTTTAAAATTACAAAAATAGATGCAAATGTCTGTAAAACTAAACAAATCCATGCATGCATCTTCAAAACTACCAAGCATGCAGATAGGCCCTCATGTTTTCCCACCGAGTAGGCTGTGCTCCAGACACGCCCCTTGTTTATTTCGCCCTTCATTGGCTCCACCCTTTCCTGGCTCAGGGAAAAACCCGGAGCCAGAGTTCCTGAGGCCTCCCAGTATCGTCTCCAGGCTCTGCAACTGAGAGGAGAGAGGAGAGCGCAACGAATTGACTACATCCGCACAAGCGTAGCTTACAGAAGTGTATGCACACATGGACTACTTATGCACACACACATACCAAACACATGTTCATGCACATTAACTACAAATGATGGTAAAAGTGATAACTCCTTCACAGTTCATGCAATATTTCTGGCAAAACCTGAAATCAAAACCCCTTAAATTAAACCTGAAACCGTACCCATGTATGAAATGTCAAGGCAAAATTTAAAGCTTTAACAGTCTTAACAACAAATAATTGGTCACGAAATTAGCAAAAAATAAACAAGTAAATAAAGCAACTTCGTGCGGGATAGCTTTTCCCTTGATCTTATTTAAATATGTGCAAGCCTTCAGGGTAAACTGGTGGGAAGCTTTTTAAAGAGGGGAAAAAAAAGTCAGTTGTTTCCACTCAGTGTCCATGGCTTCAAACAGCTGATTTGTAGACAGAAAGCATTTCTTGAGTAGTCAGTGTTTAATGTAAATCCAAATATTTTTGAAGAGTTCAAATCTAGTCTCTGACCAGGCCAAAACATGAGCCTGATAGACCTGCTCTAAAGCCAGTTCTTCGTGGTCCTTGGAGAGCGGACTTGAGCATTGTCCTGTTGAACGATAACATCTGACTCTTCGTCTTCAGAAAACAACTTCTGAATTATGGGAAGCAAGCCTTTCTGCACTATTCACGAGTAAGCCAAAACACCAATCGGCTTTTTCACAGTGAAGCAGCACACCAGTGCCAGCACAGCTCATCATTGCTCCACCGCCTCTATGCTTTACACAGGGGGAGTTACTCATGAATCTCTCCTGAGGTCTTTGAAGACACTTCAGCGAAGCATCATCATGCAACTCAAATCATGATTCATTACTCCACAACTCTGTTTCTGAGTGGTTCAGCAAACTTACAATATTCTGACTAATACCTGAAAAAAAATCCCGTCTTCGATGCTTTCCTGGGACAGCGATGGCTTTTTAACGCATCTTCTTCATTCAGTAATGTTCTGGTTATTGTTCTCAAAAGAGCCTTCTAAGGTCTTGAATTCTGATGACAAGTTTTTGAGGGCTTTTTGCCTGTCTTTGAGGAAAATTTCAGCAGGTGGTCATCTTTGCATTTATGAGGGCTTGAGCCTTCCAGATCCTTTCTTTCAGGCAAAATCACATTTTGTTTGAAAGCACTGACCCATTATCTTAATAGCTAATGCAGAAACATGTTTTTTTATGACTTTCAGAGAAATTTCAGAGAAGCAAATGTTGGTCTGACAAAGACCAGCAGTTTCTGACAGCATCCACTGCATGGTATTATGCTTTTTCAGAGAAAATTTTCTCACTCCTTAACCTTAAGACTATCAACGCTGCATATTGCAGAGACTTGCCGCTGTAACAATTCTGGCTTAATTAATGAGCACGGGCCTCTGGGCTGAATAAAGTGTGGCAGATCACCTAATAATGCCAAATCTTTTTGGAGAGAAAAATCCCAGAAGATATCTCTGGAATATTTTTTTACACCCAGACATGTGTTAGTTTGAATAACACACATTTCAATCATCATGTTTGCATACAAGAAGCCTACATAAGTGAATTTTTCCAATTTCCACATTTTCCTCAAACAGTTCACAGCAGCAAAGATTAACAAGCAAATGGAGGCACAATAGGTCTCAGGAGAGCATTTGTTTGCCATTTTTTTTGGCCAGGCCGGTTTTTTTTTTGTGCAAGAGTATATACACATACTACACTTGCACATGTATACCAAACAGGGCACAAACATTAAACAAACACACTTTCAAACATGAACTTCACGCACTAATGCTGATCAAACCGTATGCATATGTGGGCGTGTCCACCTGTATCACACATGCACAAGCAGATCAAAGACTTGCTCGTGAACAAAGGGCTCATGTAAAGGATGAGGAGATGATTTTATACAACATGCATGTTGCATATTATGCCTACACATGCACTCCGAAGTTTAAAATTCTAATACGACTCAAATGCAATTCTCTAGGTGTTCCGATATTATTTTTCCATCCAGAACTTTATTTTCAGGAGTGTTATAATTCAAATCAGGAAAAGGCCAACACGACAGAGGCTCATCAAGAGACAGAATCACAAAAGACCGACAAAATGACAGCGCGCGCGCATGTGTGTGTGTGTGTGTGATAAAGAGTGAAAAAGAGAGAGTGGGGATGAGAGACTATGTCCATGCTTGTTTGTGTGTGTGTGTGTGTGTGTGTGTGTGAAAGGGAGAGAGAGGGCTTGTGTGCATGCAAGAGTGATGAGATGGAGAGGGTGTGTGTGAAAGTGTGAAAGAGAGGGTGGGTGTGTTTGTGTGTGTGTGTGTGTGTGAAAGGGAGAGAGAGGGCTTGTGTGCACGCAAGAGTGATGAGATGGAGAGGGTGTGTGTGAAAGTGGGAAAGAGAGGGTGGGTGTGGGTGTGTGTGTGGGGGTGTGTGTGTGCGAGAGAAAGAGTGATAAAAGAGAGAGGGTGCGTGTGTGTGTTTAAGAGTAAGAGAGAGGAGACGTGGATGAGTGATCACCTCGTCAGGAGGCTCGGTCTTCACCATGCGCTCAGTGCAGTTGTGGGCGGAGCTGTCGCGGGTGGAGCTGTTGCAGTCCCCAGGCTGGGGCCCCTTCCCCTCTTGCTCCTCCACCTTCACCTCGCCCCCCGCTGACTCCTTGGGCTCGTCCTTGTTGAGCAGGTAGTGCAGCAGGGCGTTGGTCTTCTCCTTCCGGGGGCTGTGCTGTTCCTGCTTAACCTCTCCCAGCCCCGCCCCGCCCCGCCTGCTGGCCACACCCCCGACTCCGCCCCCCAGATCAGCCCCCACGGGCACCTTCCCGGTGGCCTCAGCGGTGATCTTGGCGACCTCGTCCGGCGTGTTGCCGTTCTGCAGCAGCTTGTGCAGGATCTTGTGTTTCTCCTGCAGGGAGTGGGAGGGGTAGTGCCCGGCCCCGCCCTGCTGCCCCGCCCCTCCGGAGGAAGAGGAAGAGGAGGACACGCCCGCAGCAATGGGGCTCGTGACGCAGCCTGGCGGCTCCTTGGCATCCTGCCCGCTGGGCGTGGACGGTCTGGGCGGAGGGGGCACGGAGGGGGCATCCAAGTCCGTTGGAGATGTGAGCAGCTGCAATAGCTTTTTGTTGCCCTTGCTGTCTAACGAGCGTCGGAGGGGCGCTGAGCCCGCCCCCTCCCCGCCCTCCTTACCCCCAGGCTGTCCGTCAGACCTGTCTCCTCCTCCGCCTGCAGACAGGGGGCGGTGCGGGTGTGAGGGGAGGGGCTGGTGGAGGGGGTCTCCCGGGCTTTTGGACTCCCCGGTGCCGGCTTTTGCTGGGCCAGGGGAGCCGTCGGTCTTGTGGGCAGGAGAGCCAAGGGCGGAGGACAGGGCGCTGCCAACACCATCGCTGATGGCTTGCAGAGCGTTCAGAGAGCTGCTGGAAAACGAGCCACTGCCTCCTGGCCCGGCTCCGCCCACAGCCACGCCCCCAACCCCGCCTCCTGCCGTACCACCACAGGCTGCGATGGGGGAGGGCATTCCTACAGCACAAACCAATCACACACGGACACACACATACATGCAAGCATGAGACCCGGCTGAGAAATTAGCAAATCAGCACCACAAATGAGCAATTATAAACTAAAATTTCAGGAAAGAAGAATTCAAAATCACTGCACGATGGCTGCAAGCAGCTCAAATTACAAATGAGTCAGTCAATGAGTCACGCGGCAAAACGCTGAGCAAATTAGCGAGCCGGTGAGTCAGAGTGAATTTACGCAACTGGCGCCAACACGACTGGTCCCAGCTGAAGCTGACCAGCACTAATAAAGTAAAATTCGCTTGTCAAAATCAAACACAGCCAGAAAAACAGTAAAGCCTCGAAAATCAGATCAGACAGGCACATCTCGATTGCTGGAGTGCAGTACACGTACCTCCCGGGGAGAACTGGCTCGGCGCCATTTTTGGACTTCCTCGCATCCTGGGGGAGAGCATGAGGTTGGGTTGGGGGGCACTGATGCCCGGGCTGCCCTGTGAGGGGCTGCTCATGCTGTACCCCCCGCACTGAAATGGAGGCTGCTGCTGCATGCCAGCTCCCGGGCCAGGGTGACCCAACTGATTCATCTGGTTCATTGGATTCATTTGATTCATCTGACTCATTTGACTCATGGGATGCATCTGATTCATGGTACTCATTTGACTCCCCGGATTCACGGGATTCACTTGACTCCCTTGATTCATGGGGTTCAATTGATTCCCCTGATTCACGGGGTTCATTTGACTCCCCTGACTCATGGGGTTCATTTGATTCCCCTGACTCATGGGGTTCATCTGACTCATTGAGTTCATGGAATTCATCTGCATCATCCTGTTCCCGCCGCCGTACGAGCCACCGCACATCTGCCCCACGGTGCCGTGCTCGTTAATGCCGTATCCTCTGTTAGGGCCCATCGGCATGCCAGTCCCCGGCTGGGCATGAGAGCTGGCACTACCCATACCCTGCGGCCTGATGCCAGCCTGACCGCCACGGTATCCATTCTGCTCCCTGGAACACAGCAAGGCAAGCACACCAGTCAGTCACGAGCACTTCAAATAGCATGCTGTTAGCCTCACCATCACCGCTTCTTTCAGTGGCAAGCAAATTAAGTAAACCAACCTTTAGAGAGCTGAAATAAATCTAACAAAAACATATACATTTTATAATCTTTTGCTGTTGAAAACCTATCGTGCAGCGACTTGTTTAAAAGATCGCCCGCATGGGAGTTTTCAACAGTTTCGATTTTCATATTTGACAATAGTTGCATTTTGCGTAAGGGTTAAGGAGCAAACGTAGTCGGACTCTTGAAGAAGTATACTTTTCAGGTTGGCGCCTGTTGAAGTGACTGATGGTGAATGTGAACTGATAGTGAACTGAGCATAACCATTGGCTATGGCTATGAGTGATGACAACAGTACACAGATCTAAACTGCATACACTTTGGGAATCGGGAGGCTTTTAGATCCTTATGGGTACATTTACCAGAGCTCACCCCACACATGAGGTTAAAGTATAACAACTGCTTTCATTTTGACCCTCGGAGCACTAAATGGAACTATTGTTAGTCAATTATGTAAGACATCAAAATCAAAGCTGTTGAAAACCTATCAGGTGGTGACTTGTTTAAAAGAGCTCCTACGAGGGAGCTCTTTTAAATAAGTTGCCACCTGATAGGTTTTAATCAAGATGATTAAATTTTAATTATTTTTTTTTCAGCGCTTTAAGGGTCAAATCTCAGCCTGGAATGGCCAATATCATTTCAAGGTAGTTGCGATCAAAGATCAGAAAATTAATATTTTCATGCACATGAATTCTCTAACTCTGTTCTTGGGGACCCATTCTAGTATCAGTGAAATGTAAAAATTGCCACCTCCATTCACTCATTTGATAACGATACAAAGACGTGGTCAAAAGGACCAGACTGGCATTTCAATAGCAAATTTCTGTACAGGCCGGCGTCCTACGGCAGTTGCAGTCAGACTGTTTCGAATACATCAGCGGCTGAGATGCCGTTACCTCTGTAGCAGATGAGTGGATATGAAGCCTTGCGGTTCGTTGGTCACGTGATTGCGGCACAGTTTGCTCTTGGTCTGCGCCGTGACCGGAGTTCCGTCGGAGAGCGAGAAGCGGTACAAGGGGGTCTCGGCGTGGCCCTGCATGAAAGCTGGGGGCACAAATGTACACCATGACAACCTCAACAATGAGGCGTCACACCATACCAGCCCAGTCCACAGCAAGGGTCAACGTACTGAATGGACTTCTCCTAGAGCCCTTACACAGTCGCCCATGAAACTTTATTATGAAGGCTTTGGCCCATAAAAGCATTTGCCGTCGCTATACAGGACCATACAAGCCAGTGGCCACCTTCTTCACCAGTTGGTTACAATGAAAGTGTATGTTCTGAAGTGTGAAGCAGGCTTGCATACAACTTTTAACAATATGCAATGTAATGCGCCTGAAATCATTAACAGTGGAGCTGAATAGATCCTAAGAATATTCTCCAGACCAAACTAATGCAGAGTTCAGAATATTAAACCTATTGTTGAGACATAACACAGTACTAAGCCCAAATTACACAAGGTGTGCTAGATACAAAAGGCTAGGTAGTCTGAAGTGTTAAGACTTTCTGAACTGTAATATTCACTGGAAGTAGTCAGCTAGACAAACTGAAGACTTTCTCAATTGAAAAATTCAGGAGGAGGTGTGGCCATTTTTAGACAACTCAATACACTGAGGTCAGGGATGCCATTGTTTTTAAATCCTAGGATGGGAAAGTCATTACTTGCCCTTCTCTGGCTAGTACTTGCTACCTCTTTTGGTTGGGTTAGTTTAGACAGGAGGAGTGTGACCGATTAAACTGAGGGTAGGAAACTCAAGGTAAGCCAATCAGAGGCAGAGTAGGACGGGTCATGTTTTCCCCATCGCAGGATAAAAAAGGATGGGTTAGGGGAGGGGTGCAAGAGCTGTGGCAGGCGGCTTCCATACCCTCCTGGTAGTGACGTCTGTGTGACCAGGGCTGACCCTCGCTGTGGTGCAGGAACATCTGAATGCACCGCCGGATCAGGTCCTCCCAGCCCGGCCGCATGGAGGGGCGCAGCGAGTTCGGGTCGATTTGAATCAGCTTGCCTGTCGCGGGTAATGGGAAAGGAGCCAGTTTACAGCAGCGCTTACAGCCTCAGTGCAAAGTGTGGAACGGTACTAGGAACTGGGCCTCACCAGAGAGCTCATGTCTGGTGTTGAAACACTCGGTCCGCTCCACCGTAGTGATGCGCCGTGCCACACATATCATGCAGGACTGCAGGTCTGCAGAGAGATGATGCGGAGGCGCATGAGTGCAGTTTCCCCATTTACAAGTGTGCATTCTCAGTACGGAACTTGTGAAAAGGTTTTCTGGTGCTGTACGCAAGCATGTTGTACTGGTTTTGGCAGAACAGAGCCTGGTAATTCAGCCCTTACCTTCCCCCTCCTCCATCATGGCTTTGGGCTGTGTGAGGGCGAAGCACTGCATGGTCTCGTACCGCCGGCTGCTTCCGGCATCGTCCACCGTGCCGGGGACAAACTTCACCAGCATCCGGCAGTTAAAGGTGTGACTCTTCTGCCGAGGGGTATTCCCGGCCCAGGACACGCCATTTACTGCACCAGTACACACACACACACAGGCGCACGCACACACACACACACACACACAGACACACAAAGCATACGTCAAAGCATACGTTTGGTGTGAATACCAGAGCATGTATGAGTACTACAAATATCGGAGTGTACGCTTGTGTGAATGCCTAAGTATAAATGAGGACAAATGTCTGAGTATATGTTCGTGTGAATGCCTGAATACGTATGAGTTCAAATTTTTGAGTATTCATGTGTGAATGCCTGAGTATGTATGAGAACAAACAACTGAGTATACGTTAGTCTGAATAGCTGAATATGCATAAGTACAAATGTCTGAGTATGTGTTTCCGAATGCCTGAGTTTGTATGAGTGCAAATGTCTGAGTATATGCAGGGAATATGCATGTGTGTGAATGCCTTCATATTCATGAGTGCACATGCTTGAGTAAGCGTGAGTACGTGAGTGAGTACTCTGTGGCTCTTACTGTTGGTTTTGGGCAGGTTCTTGTGGAACTCATCGCGGTCCTCCTCGTGCAGGATGTTGTACACACTGGTGTTTATCAGCTCCTCGTGCTTGTACTGAAGGTACTGCGTCACGTTATCCGACACAAACACGATGCTGCCCTCCCGATTAACCACAAATAAGAAGCCGTCCAGTGCCTGAGCAGAGAGAACACCAGCCTTAATAAAGCACAGAGACACAGGCTAGCACTACTCGCTTCCATCATCATAAAACCAAGGTCTACAGAGAAGCCAGGGTAAATGAGAACCCTAGTGACTCAGGTGTTCAGATTCACGGTCCAATAGAAGGATTTACTGCAACGATTTCATCTTTATTTCATCATCGCGTGCCTCACTCTTCTACCAACAGTTAGTTCTTGTGAAAGAAAAACATTTAACAGCTGTGTGACTTGGAGACCAATATCACTGATGTATCTAGTGCTTCGGAGTGCTCTGATACTGTACATGTTGTACTGTTCTACAATAATGCGCTTCAGAGAAGCTTCACTGCAGACACTCCATGCTGCAAACGAGACGTTAGATCCTTTATATTAGAGCCTAGTCATCAGTAAAGGCTTCGCAAGATCCAGAATGGGTGGAACTCACTAACCGACTCAAGCCGTCGATCTCCACCAATTTCAAACCAGATGAATTCTTTAAAACCCGGCGCACAGGATCGTTAATCGCATGACCACTGTGACAGGTCACATCACAGCACCTTTGTTGTACCTGATCATGTGACAGGGCCTTTCTTGTATCAGCCACGTCATCATTGCTTTCTTGTACTCAGCCTGCACCCTGAGAACCCTGTGTGACCTCATGAACCAATGAACGGGTTTCAGATGAACCTCAGGACCCTTGTCCCCAGCTCACCTGAAGCAGCAGCGGCCCAAGATGGTCCTTGTCGATGACCCCCTGACCCGTGGAGGACACGTCCGCTTTCTGAACGTCGTCATCAGTGGAGGAGGCCTTTCCTGGAGACAAGTCACACAAACCATGTCAGCAAAGCAGCTCAACTAATCATGACCATTCGGTGGCTTTCATGATCCCAATGAAAATCATCCAATCACACAACTCCATTCTGACGAAAAAAGACATTATTGGAGCCGACAGTCCGACTGAGAACGTTGAGCACACTCAAAGAAAGACGCACCCAGTGCAGTCCTGTCTCTACGATACTATAGTACTTTGATCATTGACTGCACTTAAAACCTATCCATGCACATTTTTATTAACAGTACTGTTTGAAAGTTTTAGAGACATTTAAAACAATCGCGAGAGGAAAAGACACTACTAAAGATGTTGAAAAAAAAGGTTTATGAATATTGAAAATGTTCTGAAAAGACTTGTGAACTCTAAGAAACAAAATCAAAATCAGCATTTGGAGTGAATACCCTTTGCCTAAAAACTAGGGCCATTGTCCTGCAGTTTCATAGTTTTAGGAGATTAACAAGCTTGGAGCAACCACACAGCTGGTTAAGACCTTCCCAAAGCTGTTCTGTGGGCTACAGTCCCATTTCTGTTGGACTCTCCAGGTAATGTCAGACTGCAGATGTTGATATAAGAGCTCTGTCAAGGCCATATCGTCGGTATCAACTGTCTCCAGTTAAATACAATCATTTTTTTAAAGATTTCTTTTAAATGAACATTTGCGGTCTCAATTGTGCATTTTATATATAAAGACCAAATTAAAATTAATAAAATATGTTAACGAAAGATTTGCACAATACCACACATACTGTTGCAGTTAACTACATGTCTTCAACAAGTAATGTTTCATTTTGTATCAACAGGTTGCTGTACACAGTCCAAGTCCTTATATTCATAGTCACTTCAGGCACATGGAACTTCACTTCTGTCAAGAATTAACAGCACTACAGTACATTCTTATGCACTTTGTGTGGTGCACCATGCAACAGAAGAGTGTCGGCTAAGGTAATAACCGTTCAGCACCTGAATCATCAAAACCAGTGTGACGGAAGAGCTATAGGCTTGGCAAGTTTTGAGTCCGACGATGGGAAAAGGGGTAAAATTATGAAAAATTACGCAAAGAGAGTGAGAGAGAGAGTGGTTCCGTTATTCACTTCCTATAACCATGGAAACCCCTCTTCAGAGAGTCAGTGCTCTGCCCCTTCAAAAGACAAAGGAAACAGCAGAGTTTCTGAGAAGCGTCATCACTTCCTCTTCACGGGGGCGGGGGGGGTGGGGGTTTTATGCAGACCGCACCACAGCTTTACATGGCCATCTTCTGCATTTATGTCACTGTATCTCTCCTGCAAGTGGCCTTGGCCAAAAATAAGCACAGCGAAACCATTTATTCATCAGTCCAGAGAAGCCGAGACAAAACATCTCTGAGACAGCTTACAGGAGAAGACGAGAAAAAAAAACCTTAAAAGCCTTAAAAGAAACGCAGGACCAAAACCTACAAGTTTCAGGACAAGAGAGAAAATTTGTACATTTGCTAGTCATAGTGAAAGAATAGGATTCACACATTAACACCCAAAGTGCGGAGACTTCCTTGTGGCCTTGTGTGGGCCAATCGATCATCTCCTGCTGAATCTCAATGAAATTTTCGCCTCTCCCTGCCCCGGCCCACAGGGCATTAGCAGCTTTTTGGCCGAAACGGTGTGTAAAGCACACAACTACAGTGAATCAACTGCTCAGCTCAACAGAGTGGACGACGAATAAACAGTAAACAAACTATGCTACACTACCCTGAGCTGAGGTTACTGCAAACACGAGATATGTCCTGCGCCTATCAGAAAACACTGGAAGTGTTTAAACGAAGATTGTAAAAATGGCAAAACAAAATGTAGTGTTAAAAAAAAAAAAAGAAAAAAAAAGTTGTTGGAAAAACCAAAAGGGGGAGCTAGAGAGCCCAACCTTGCTCCTTGATGAGTCGGATTTGCCGCACGGTCTCTTTGAGGATGGCGCACTTGTCAGGCTTCACGTTGAAGTTGTCGATGTCGCTCAGGTTGGCGGAGATCAGCTCGGCCAGCTCCTCGATATACTTGGTCTCCTGCTCTCGTCTCCTCTTGTCACACCTGCGGAGGCAAACACGTTCCCTCCTGTCAATCACAGCGTCTCCATGACGACCCGAAGCCGCAAACACACATCCATGAATAAAAAATAAACAGGACCGCGGGAACCGAAAACATTGGAAATGGAGGCACAAAAAAACCTGAAACAAACATCAAACCATTTTTTGCGGGTTCATAAAAAATGTCTTTTTAAAAAAAAATAACACTTGATAAATAATTCAGAATGTATTTGGGATATAAAAATCAATATGGCGCAGCAGCGGTGGTTTCAGTCAGGCTATAAAATATAGCGGTTTTTCGCAAGAAAAAAGACATGAGGATCATTTCTCTCCTACCACCAATGAAGACGCACTGATTTCTGCCACCAATGGGCTTCCATTATTTACATCCTCACAGCAACTGCAAATTTATTTTGTTTCTGAAGCCAAGGATGAGTGCGGGGCCAAGCAGGAAGCAGACTCACCCAAGGCCGGGCGTGTCACAGGTCGAGAGTTTGCGTTTCCGGTCGGAGCCCAGCGGCTCCAAGGAGTTCTCCCCCAGTCCACTCATCTTGAGCACATATCAGCACCTGCAGGGGGCGACAGCCAGAAACACCTACAGGTCAGTGTCTGCACAGCGGACAGGAGAGACAAGGGCCCCTGGCCGCCGTGATGGAGAATCACTGTCCCCAATCAATCACATTACAAGTAACCAAAACTCTGCCTTGCACAGAAAAGCACTATAATTGGCCTAAATCACAGATTAAACACTCAGGCCCAATTTTGCAGACATGGATTAAGTGTAGTACAGGACTAACCAGAGTTTCGGATGGAGATTATCCATTGAAAGTTAAATTTAGTCTTGGATTAAGCTTAATCTGTGTCTATGAAAACGGCTGCATAAGGCTGCATGCATCATTGTGCAGAGCATGTTATCGGGCATAACTGCAAGGCATCACATGACCAAATTTATACACCTATTTTCACTGGGGCTAAATTAAATGCAGCTAAATTCACTGGGGGCCCTGTCCCTGATCTCAGCACCCTAACTCAGTGTTCCCCAACCCTCTCCTGGTGGCCCACCTGTCGTGCATGCTTTAGATCTCTCCCTGCTTCAGCACCGGTGATTCAAATGATCAGCTCGTTAATCACCCCCTAAAGCTGATTGATGACAACCTGATCATTTGAATCACCTGTGCTGGAGCAGGGAGAGATCTAAAACATGCAGGACAGGTGGGCCCTCAGGACAGGGTTGGGGAACACTGCCCTAACTCACCCATCGTCACTGACACGCTGTGTGAAATCATGCATTCAGCTGAATGAAGGCACTTGAATTCGTACAAAAACACAGAAATGCACCAATACATGACCACATAACACTGTCATCAACCCTGAGAGTGTTTTACAAAGTGACTCCATATGTTCCGAGTATTTTACAGAAGCAACAGTATCTATACAGCTGTTCCTCGAAGATAATTTCGGGCACAAAGTTGGAAGTCGTGACACGTAAGCGGGTCTACTAAATGCACAAACATACAGAAAAGAGGAGATGGATACCAAATCATAGCAATGTAGACACACCCCCCGCACACACCATTTCCAAAAAAACAAGCTCTACATCACACCTGCACACAGCCCAACATCTGTCCACATCTCCAGTTACAGCACCATGGCAACACACTGACAGCCAACAGCTAGAGCAGACCGCAGAGCTGCTCAGTCCAGGTTTAGCACGGACTGCGAGAGCCGCACTCTCTGTCAAACCCCATTACAGAGGAGCCCCTCCTCCATACTCCCAGCATGCCTCACTCCTCCACAGCACCAGGAAGCCAGAGCCCAGGGAGAGGCAGAGAGCCAGAAGATTGCTCTGATTGGTTAAGAGTTGCTGCTTTCTTACCATGGAGGTCAGTGAAAAGCAAATATTGAGGGCAGGAGGTGGGAGGGGGTGTTAAGGCTAATTAGCTTTAATTTAGCCACACATCTATTCATATAGGCCAAAAAAAAAAGAGGAGGAAAAAGAATTCCCTGTCCTTAATATCACAACAAGAGCAACGCAGAGAGTGGCATATGCCCCTGCCTGTATGTTGATCAAGGGCATATAGAGATGGCTGCTGTGGCGGCCATATTAGATATCGCACGATGCTGGTTTTCGAAAGGAACCTTCCTCTAGCCACTCCCAATACGCCATTAAGAATTGGCATCAATTTGGCATCAATCCGACGAGGGATGCCAGTTATCCCGCGGAAACGAGAAGTTCACGGACGACGGGCGGACGACGGACAGACATGGTGTCGACATAATGCCCCTTTTCCTCTTTGGAGGGCAGGGTCATAAAAACACTAATTTTCAGCATAAGCCCTGTGATAGTTGGCGAAAAAACCATCATTCAGAAGAGGATGAACACACTGGCAGAACCGTACACTGAACAGATGTAAAGTCCTGACATGACCAGATTCACAATCATCACTCACTTGTTGAACACCTGCAGTCTCAAACATCCACACAAATATCAACATAACCATTAGTCCTAACCAATCAGAACAGACCATTCCCTGTGACTTCATCAGCAGACATATCCAATCAGAGTTCAAGACCACCACAACTCACAGCAGAAAGTACCGCAGCCAGTTCATAGCGACAGCCTCACCTCACTACAAGTGATATCAGCACCACTGCCATCCAATCAGAAATCAGTATCAGCTGGCAAAGCTATGTCAGTCAATACCCGTAGACTCATACAAACTCACTGGGGCAAACCTCACCAGCAAAAAACTGAGCGTTAAACATCTTATTATCATGGACAGAGCCGTCTGAAAATGCAAACCAGCTCATAATGACACTGGGGTTCTACAGTGTGTGGAAGACAGGATGGGGATGTTTACCCAGAACAAACTAATCTCATGTGAACCCATCTCTCACCCCACTCAGTACAAGGGGGAGAGAGAGAGAGAGAGAGAGAGAGAGAGAGAGAGAGATGGTCATGCTGACTTTAAGGGAATGTTGAGGTAGAGGAAGTTGTTTAAGTGTTCTGCATACTCATTCATACGTCACATTACTGCAAAACATTCTAAATTCATATCACTGAAGTAATCAGGGCGCAATGCAGAGTAAAACTCTACAATAACAGCTCTGGGCTCTCCAGAAATGCGAAGAGTTGATGCGCAAGCATGAGGCCCCTAATTCCACCAACTGCACACGCTGCACAAAAAAAACACACTAGTTATTCTGAAGCACATGCACCCAAGAGGAAGTATAGGGGGAAAAACAGTGAAATATTCATTGCCTGTTCAGTGTGGACTCTCGAACGAGCTGATGATTCAATCACACCTCCAGGTCACTGACTAAAGGAAGACAAATACCCGCATTCCTCGCTTTACAATGCGGCAAATGGCGATGACGAGGGCTGCTTCGAAACAGCTGCCCGCCTGGACGCCAACTGTCATATTAGGGCTTCTAAAGTTAGCCCAGCGCACCGAGGCCTATCTTCTCCCCTGAGACGGGATTCTGCTGACCACACCCAGCCTGGCCAGTGCGGTACAGTACAACACGTCCAGGGAATCCTCCTCACACAGCAGCCCAGGCCGTATTTCTGACCTGGCAACCTCCTGGGAGAACTAGCCTACCGATGACTGAGAGAGAGAGAGAGAGAGAGAGAGAGAGAGAGCGAGCGAGCAAGGGAGCGGTTACTGTGACCACCGCCATGATGGATCACATCGAAAGGAGAAAAAAAATAAATAAATAAAAAAATAAAGAAAGAAAGAAAAATGGAGCAGCAACCCCGTTCTCTACAGTCAGAGATCTACTGAAGTAAAAGCTAAAGAACGATAGTAATATCCAAGGCCAAGTTCTATCAAAATTACTGCCCGTGACAATCTGCACACCAGATGTTAGGTGGCCTGAGCCCAAGGCTACACCATTCCTTCAGTAACACTCTTGGATGGCGTGCGTCTTTAGTGCACGTGTGTACATAATATTAATGCCTATCCACGAATTAAACTGCATTATAGTATTATGTATGAAATCAGTAGCATAAGATCTGATTCTTCGCAATAAATAACCACTAGGACAAAGAACATTGTACCCAGTGCTGTAATCAATGGCCATCTACCTCAGAAAATCACGTCCCTTTCATTCAAGTCCAGTGGCTTGTCAAAAAGAGGATTCCAATGAGGACTGGAGCAGCGCATTAACCCCAAATCTACGGATGTCCATTTGCATCCTGTATCATGGACTCGGACAATCAAGCCAATAGAATGAGTAAAATCTGGAATTTTATTTAATCTGGAATGAGTAAAACAAGCATGAAATACCCATCCCGCTCCACGGATTTGGAGTCAAGGCCTGGAGATAAAATGCGATGGAGGGACCGACAGACGAACAGGAGGATGGATGGAAGCATGAAAAGGCACATCTACACTATAAGATGCATCTATACATTAGATTTTATGGAAAAATGTTGAACAGTTTAGAAGTTCTGGCCCGGAAAAGAAGTGTGACGGACGGCCGCGCAGATGGACGGACAGACGGTTATGTGGAGGGACAACACTCATTCTTTATCCCCGGGGGATGAAAAGACCTGTTCCAGGTTTAACTCAGAACAGTTATTCAGCTAACTAAGCTATCCCACTACCAACTGTGAATGCCATAGCAAGATGGAGACCCGAGGAAGACCGAAGGTCAATCTGGGTGAAACACGGGGGGGAAGGGGGGGCATGATGATCGGTGCTGCACTCTTCTCTTCCGAGCCCCACAGTCTCAAACCCTGATCCTGCAGCCAAACAGCCAGGACAGCCCATGTTTTATCACCCTCTACCAAGACCTAAGTAAGGCAGAGCTCACTTCATTAAACTGATGTGAGACAGGAAACCGCTGGCTAACGTCCTGTGCCAGTGGATTTTATTTCCATGACCAAAAATTCAAACATGGAGCGACAAAACAGACAAGTAAAGGAATAACACTCCCCTCCATCAAGAAAAGCATACACAGAGGACAGACAGACAGACAGAAAGACAGAAGGACTTTATTGAACCCCGTGGGGTAATCTGTTATCTGCATTAGACCCATCCTATAGTTAGGAGCAGTGAGCAGCCACAGAGCAGCGCCCGGGGACCAACTCCAGTTATAAAGCCAGTTCCTTGGTCAGAGGTACTGGTAGCAGTGTTCCTGTATCCCCACTGAGAGTTGGGGAAACCCAAAGGAAACCCACACGAACACAGAGAAAACATGCAAGCTCAACACAGAATGGCCCCAGGCTGGATTCAAACCTACAACCTTCTTGCTGTGAGGTGATGGTGCTAACCACTGTGCCGCCCATGATATGCCACTGAAAAATTAATGACATCTTTGACATTTCAGAGAAGGAAACATCACTGACGCACTCGCAGATAGCTGACACATAATGGAAAACACTTCGGTAAATAAGGGACAACAACCATCTGTGGGCAAAAACACAGGTGTGGTTCGAAATCCCAGCGTGCACTGGGCTGTGTATAAAAACAGCGGGTGGGTACGGTGGCCTGTAATTACGGGTGGCGCGCCTGATTGCAGCGCTTGGCAGAACCAGCCGAGACAAACTTAGCTCAACTTTCTGATGTCTCATAGAGTCTGCGTAGCGTTAGTCAGGAAATCAGTGAAAGGCATCATGAGCATCTCAGAGCAGGAACGCACTTAGCAGAGCATGTCTTCTGTGCACTCATTCCACCCAAAACAAATCTCAACCTGGGGTGGCAGCACAGAAAAACAGTCGCAATCACTAATCTACCAGAAAAATGACTGACTCATTGATTGATTGATTGATTGATTGATTACATGTTTAACAGCATTTTCAACACTTTCTAAAGGTCATATCGCACCAGTCTTCCAGCTCAACAAAGGAATGTCAGGGTCACACAGCATTTGGTTACACACTCATATCTAAGCACTAAGTAAAGACTCCAATTAGTCTGACATGAAAGTCTTTGAACTAAGGGAGGAAATACTGGAGTACTCAGAGGAAACCCAAACAAACACATCTTAAGTCTAGCCGGGATTCAAGTGCACAATCTTGTCACTGCAAGGCCATTATATTGGCCATTTATGTCACGCAGCAGTGAAATTCAAGAACAAAGATCAGTTAACTTGCGATGCTTCTCGGCATTGAAAAAAAAAAAAAATAATCATACAGCAGTACTTGCAGTTGAGAGGTCATTGCAAGTAGAGCTTATAGCTGAAGCACTAGTCCTGAGTTAAGAAAAGCATTGCGACCTAAACATATTCATACGCATTGTGAACAGAGCAAATACATGCAAACCTGATGTGCGTTCAATCAACTTCACACTCATAGCTCCACAAGATCTTGGTCGCCATTTTTTCCCCACAAGGGGTTCGTTCCACTGTTAAATTTCATCAGGGCTATTTGCAGAGAACCTGGCCAAGACTATGCAGAGCCCAGAGCTTGTAAAACTCATCAAAATGGCAGGCTGCCTGCCGTGAGGATTTCTGTATTGCCCTGACCTCTCAACGCTCCCCGGCTCATATTCTCAGGTGCTTATAAACGTCCCCCAAGTGGCTCTGAAAACAATGTTTATTTCTAGAACATTTAGTGCCGTTTTTACTGCCATCATTCCAACCTTTGAGTGAACTGCACACAGAGATCGAGCCCCACTATGCCCAATGATGGGATCTTACAAGGTACAAGGGAGTTTAAATACTCATGCATATTTTAGAACATCACCAGTGCAGGAATACCACAACAATTCTGATAAGACACTTCTAATTGTCTAAAAGAATAATCTCTGCACGTTCAAACAGTGGAAGACCAGGGCAGATCAGTGTCAAAACTGAACTTGATCTGCACTGGGGGATGGTATGCAAATTAACACCCCTGTGACATCACTTGGGTCACAAGATCAAAACAGTTCATTCAAGCAAGTGAATTCTCAGGCAGAAAGGGTGCCGCAGTGACAACAGAGAGACGATCAGTATTCAAATTTTGTCATATGTCAGGTCGAAGAGGATCAAAGTACGCGGATAAGGGCAATAGGGGGAAAAAAAAAAACATTTTTTCACAAAATTAAAACTTGAACACAAAACAAGGTTTGAATGTGGTCCAATTATGCATTCGCGAGAACATATTTTTGTTATTATATATTTGCAATGTATTATTTATTAGAATTCATTATGTATGTGTTGTTAATATTTTAGTTTTTGTTATTTTTTTCCTGTTTTGCGATCGCAATTGCTGCATTTTAGGACAAGAATTTTAGGTACTGAATTAGATTTTAGGTGCAGCCCATTCAGTTGCACTTTTGCATGAATTGTGCTATATAAATAAAGATTGATTGACTAATTGATATTTTTGTGGACTCTGAGCCTTTATTTGAAGAGTGACGCTTGGAGGTAAATTGCCGTTGAATAATGTCAGTGTTTTTCGACCTCATGATCGGCTTGCCGAGAGGGGAGAGTTCAGCTTGGGGTCACGGTCACTGCCCACCACTCATTTCCATTCGCTGGAGTACGGAGCAAAGACAAAAACAAATTGAGTCAGTGTCAAAATATTTATGGTCAGCATCGTATCTCATAAAAAAATGCCATAAATCAACTTAGGAAAGTCACCAAAATAATTGTGTATACGTATACAGGGAGTTGAGTGATTTTACATTGGCGTGATATAGTGTATTTAATGTTTCCTCACGGTGAGTCGCAGCAGCTGATTTAAGGGATGAATGAGCTTCAAGGCACAAATCTCATTATCTGCGCTGTTGACTATGGAGCTGAAAAATCCAGCTCCAGGAAGCAGTCCATACCAGTACTTCTCGCAATGTGTGGATCTTTCTTCCGATTCATCAGTCGGGAGGTTGAAGTCATTGATAAGTATAGGCGGCCGAGAGTGGAACAGACAAATTGCGGGACTTCTACTTTTCCTTTCTGACCCCAGGACATTCCTCCTGCGCCTTAAAGCGCTGGTCACCAAAACCCACCCGAGAGACCCTCCATGTCATTTCACCTGGAGGCTCTCTTTCAAACCCAAACAAGGGACTCTTGATTCAACTGCGGACGATCAACACTGAGCTGCCATATTTGTGGAATCTGAGGTTCCGAATTGGAGTTAAAATGTAAATCTACAGGATGGAAGACCTTCGGGAACAGACAGGATCGACTATCACTGTTTTAAAGGGGTTCAGGACACTGTTGGGGTTAGTTAGTCACGCCGGTGGAAACGCACTCAGTGCAGGATGTAAAGTAGGTTTGAGGTGTGCTGCAGTCACACACCCCTCCCAATCGCCGCCCCCTTATTTACTCCCTGGGGGCTGTCACACCTCCAGACTGGAGTGAGATTAATGCCCCGTTTACGTGCCTGTGGCAGCAGGTGGATGGAGCAGAATAATTAGATTCCTTCCTGGAGAGCATCCGCCCCTCCTCCTGAACGCAGCGTCCTGCTGCGCTGCAGACAGACGAATGGACGGACAGACAGACGCAAGCAAGCACACACACTCAGCAGGGGCCATGCACTGCAGACTTAACAAACCCTTCAGCAAACAAAAATTAAAACAGTGATTTAACTACGTGCTTGTATGAATGAATTTGGTTTGCTCCTGGCTGTAAAACCGATAGTTCTGTTTATAACATGACCTGGATGCGCTGAAGCTGGATCCACAGTCTGCCCGACACAAAGAAACACAGTGAAGCACAATCAGTTTACAGGCAGGAGATGCTCCTCCATATCCATCTCCATTACAAGAAGCTACGATACACTAACCTCGGCCTGATTCGCCTGGACCCAACGCACATCCATTCTGCCATTATACAGCAGGCAGGCTTTAAATCGGATTATGAAATTCAGAAAATCATTCCAAATTTAAAATTGACTGCGGATGCCAAAGGAAAAATGCAATTTGGAATATTCAAAAAAATACAGGCGAAAATTTGAAACGGACGAGAAGGGTCGGGGTTGAGAAGCAGCAGTTCTCTTACCCCAGTATTAGGGATGCAGCGGTGGAAAGCCGCAGAAAGTAACGCACACCGAACACGCTACACGTGACGTGACCCACACTGCAAACACCGCACACACTACACATGAAATAAATAACAGGCAGCAGAGGAAGATGGTGAATCTCACTGAGAACATTCTCTACCTGCCATTTCTCACACAAACTCCAGTCCCCATAACCGCCTGAGAGAGACAGATCTCTTTGTTGAGGGACGTTTTTCACTGACTGTGAATAAGCTCCCCAGGACCACATGAGGAGTGTAGTGGAGATGAACCGGACAGGGAACTCCCCAGTCTAGACTGGGTCCTGATCCAGAGTGTGTCTTCAGGGCTCTTTTTCACCCTCATTGGGCCACTGCTGGAGAAAGCAGGAGTCTTCAGAACTTACGGTACCCACCTTTTGGGGCGAGTGTGATGTGCGCTTGGCCGTGACCTGTCCAGAGTCTCGTCCCGCCTTCTCCTTCCTGAGGAACAGAAAAAAAAATTCCAGTCAGTTTGTTGCTGTGGACGCACACATCTCATCACGGCCGAGAGAAGAGCGAGAGTACCCCAATCAAAGCTCGCCCCAGGTGAGATCCACCCCCACACGAAAGATGCAGAGAAATCTGAGACCAGTAACCAAGATTTTCAAATAAAGAAATACGTGATGTCCTTTCAAGATGTAGAATAACATGGAGCTCCTCTCATCACAGGCAACTTATGGGGATCTGTAGTTCGCCAATAGTAAGATGTGAAAGAGAGTAACAGTGTGAATTTAGGGGTTATGAGTTACATCCCGACCCAAAGATACTCTGAAGGCAGGATTACTGCAACTAGCCAGTAGATTCTGTGACCTGTGACCTCGCATATATCTTAGGCTGAGTTAAAATAGAAAAACATATTTAATTTAAAAACCTTTTGTTCCAATCCCCTTCCATCTCCCTCCAAATTGGTTCAGCATTTGAATGGCCCCTATCAGAACTTTCCGAGTGCAGAGTCCACATCAGCATATTACGAATTACGGACAGAGGAGTGGGGAAAGACATCAAGTCCAATAAGTGGTCCTGACGTATTGTTAAAAACCCATCTGCACTCTCAACCAAAACCGTAACAGCTCCTGACTGTACTTTTCACGCTCCCAAATCACACCTCTCACTCAGACCACCAATAACTCCCAGAATTCCCAGCACCATTCCCTTGCTCTCCTTCTCCATCTCAGCCAGTGGGTGGTGTGAAATCCCTGCCAGGCATCACAGTGGGTCAGCTGACTCTGGGCAGGGGGTGGGGCTCCACAGTGCCACGCCCCCTCTGTCAGAAAGCAGCCTGTACCTTGACCTGCTGCTTTCCTGACGACAAGGCGCCTGGGATCCTCAGCGAAGTGCAGACATGCATGTGCGTTGACCCCTGACCCCGTACAACCCTCCTGTTTTTAATGCCAGCTGGCCAAGTCTTTCCTCATATCAGCGCTCTGATTGGCCACTGACAAGGAGCAAAAAAATTTTTGAAAAGCTGCAGTCGTCTTCAGTCTTCCTGTCCCAGAGCTGAACTAAAACTTTTCTGAACTTCGTGGGTGGGAATAAAAAAACAACAGGAAGCAGCAGAAAGGCAGCTTCCTGTTTGCGTTCCCTCGAACAGTCTGTCACCATCTCCAACGCCTTCCTGGAAATGTGATAAAGCTCAACTCCCTACATCATTTACATGCATACTTTTCCCTCCCGAACAATTACTTGAAAATTGGACACAGAATCACAGAAGACAAAGGGTGCAATGAGAGGGCCATGTACACCGCACACACAAAAACACAAAGCATCTCAAAGCAGTCCAGAATCCAGGTTCAATCTGAAAGTAACCGACCCAAGGTCCCCAAAGAAAGAAGGTCACATGATCCAGCAAGAACTAGGGTACATGCTGTATCCATGAGCTACTTCACCAAGCATGAGACAGAAAACCTGGTCAACACAGTTAGGTTACCCGGCTGAGCGGCAGGTTATTTGGTCCCCCTGTGAGCTAGGCAAGCTGGTTCACCCACGACCTAGCAAACTAGGCTACCTGGCTGAGAGCTTGGGTCCCCAGTTCACCTACAAGCTAGAGTGCCTAGCTTACCGAAAAAAGCTCACATAGCTGTCTCTTTGGGAAATGGGCCATCTCGTCTACCTATGAGCCTGGCTCATCAGGAGGCTAGGGAACCTGGTTTACCCTTGAACAGCGGCGCGAAAAGTGGCTATGCAGTGTATGCAGTGCATTGTGTTGCGACGCAACGGGGTCGCCAAAACAATTGGCCGCAAACAGATGAGGATACAATATTATGATATTGACAAGATTATAGAACGTAAAGAATACTGGAAGACATGCGATTGAGTGTGCAATATCAACAAAATAAGACTCATCCCCGCCCCAAAAAAGGGTAGCTGCAACCCTGCTCGTGAACAAGCAAGGTTACCAGACAATAGGCTTGGTTACCGGGTGAACCTGCGTGTAAGGCAAGCTGGTTCACCTGTGAGCCTGACTAACCAGTGAGGTAGCCTGCCTAGTTCATTAGAGCGCGAGACTCCCTGAACCATCTGAGAGCTGAGCCACCTGGGCCACTTGAGACCGAGGTCAACTGGTCCATCTGAGAGCCAGGTTACTTGATCCATTGGAGAGGAAGGTTACCTGGTTAACCAAATAGCTAATTAAGCCGGTTCGCATGTGAGCTGGGCCAGGTCACGCGGTAACAGAGTTAAAAAAATGGGTGTATTTTGTATCATAGCACCAGAACTAAGTAAGATAGAGTTAGAATTTAAATGGCTTTGTGTAGGTATTCCCGTAATAATACCCTTAATTTGAAAAACTTTCCCTGAAGATCTACTACATTTATAAATTACCATCAGGAATATCATTTAAAAAACTTGAAGGTATTAGCTTACGTAGATATGACCTGACTAAAAGATTGTTCAAATTGGGAAGCCTCTGGTATACAATGCGGGGGGGGGGGGGAATCTGAAAATAGTTTACCAAGAACTGGATCAGAACTTAGAAGATACCAATATTTCTTATTTTCTCAAATTGTCTGCTTAAAGGAGAATATTGAATCAAATAATTCAGACGTTGATCTCGATCTTTCTTCTCTTGAGGAGAGAGACAATCAGACTGAGTCATGCCGTGAAACTTATCACAGGCCGGTTTAATCCACTTTTGAGGATAACTACGTTGCCGAAAGTGTCCTGCAAGATCTTTCGAATGAATATTAAAATATTCCTCAGTACCACAAAGAGAAGAAGCATGCTTATTCACGTTCTACACAACGTTCCAACCTCATTGGAATTATGGTTTGTCTATTCACTGGGAGAGACTGGAGGAAGGCCTAGCAGCTCATCAATTGGACAATCCAAACATCAACTTCTGCAGCAAATGCGGACAGCTTCAGTCAAAGAATGGCGCCGCTCTTCACTTTCTTACAGTTATTTGTCAACACACAAATTAACAGTGGACAGAACACAGATCCTTTGTCAAATGTTCGTCCGTGGCGTGGATGCCAGTGTGAAGCGTGGAAAACACAAGGATGGGGAGGGGCGTATGGTGAGCTCGGGCCTCCGTCCAGGAAATCAATAAGCTCACCTACTTCCTGCTGAGAAACGCGGCTAAAGATTCTCCTGAATAATTGAACGCGTGAGCCTGAGTTAATGTGGTTTTGTCCACACAGGTCTAAATATAAACACCCATGACTGATCACAGGCAGAGCAGCTCCTACACAAAGTTAACTAGGAAACACCTTAATGACATGGAAGCCCAGCCTGTGCAGGCATAGCATGCAAATGCAATGCATTTTCATCTCGTGAAAAAGACAAGACCAGCCAGTATCATGCATAAATGCATACACAGATGCACAACGAGCATTAGAATATACGCATATAAATATGCCAGGCATGCACAGGCATGCATACGCGCAACTACATGCGCGCAAGGAAATGCCAAAGGAGCAGGAAGTTCTGTTCCTCATTTTTCCACAGCGCTTCACTGTGTGAACTTTAAGTGACTTTGTTTGGCTCAGCCTATCAGCACAGAGACACAAGCACAAAAAACAGAGTTGAAAAAATGCAAATAGGCAGCAGCAACAGTGCAGAAGCTGGTCTCCTGCCCCAGACATGACACCTCTGCAATTAAAGGATTTTTTTTTTTTTTTAACCCATTGTACCACAAATCGATTGAGGGAGATAAAGAGACAATACAAAATTGATTTGGTGTCAAATTACATTGGCTGCTGTGGTAACAGCACAATTTTGAAAACCCTGCTCTTTGCTCTCCTGATCTCAACTTGGAAGCAAATTAATTCAAATTTTACGGCAGTATGGTTCTAACAGATCATAAAAAAAGTTACTGAAGGCTTTTTCCTCTTTGAGAGTTAATGGAATTTTCCAATATTTTTCTTATTTTTAGTGTACTGAGCTGAAAACAATACAGTAAATTCTTATGGCAGTTACAAAGGGACATAATGGCTTTAACCTATAATTTAGTACAATTGGAGGCATCATTTAAATTAGAAAAACATCATTTTGAACATATATTCTTCAAACTGCTCAATACATCCTTCAACAAAATTTGAATGGCCAGGTTCGGATTCTTTCTCCCCTTTATGGAGATCTACATCAACAGATTATTGTCAAGTTTTTACCCCTTGGGCAATTAGGAAGTGTCAACCAAATGTCCCGTCCATGACAGACAGTAAAATGATCCCCGAATGATAATGGAGGGAAAAATGGAGCTTTTTCCTCTCAAGTACAGTAGTGCTTTATGATACCCAAAAATTGTAAAAAAAATACTTTTTTAATACGTCAACAGAATTCTACTGAGTGGACGGTTTAGTGTCTCGTCATGGAGGGGGCATTATGTCAAAAAACCTCAGAATCACCCCTTTTTAGAATCCACTCTGAAACACGGCCACCAAGGTGCAAATCTTCTGACTCAACTCCCCGGAAATCAGACAAACCAGCACTTCCACTGCAGCACAGAGGCCCGAGCCGCCTCCTCAGCTGCAGTACACAAGCAGTGTTGAATATGCAAACTTGATGACACACAGTGGAAAAGTGCAGGCGAACGGGTTCTGCAGAAGGGTGATCACGGGCGTGTCAGAAGAAACAACTTATGGTGAGCAGAAACACTTCGTCATCAACATCACGTTCCATCAACCTGTAAAACTCCTCTTACTTTCCAATGAGACGTGGGGCAAGGTACAAACTGAACCAGCCCAATGAGAGGCAAGTGACACAGAAACTAGAATCAATGAGATATAAATAAAGAAAAGAAAAAGGCTATGAAAGAATAAATTCAAATACTTTTCTGGGACATACAGGCATGAGATTAAATCGCTTCCTGGAGGCACCTTGGACCATGCCATTGAGATGACGGCAGAGCCATCTGCATTTTCACCGATCCAAACACACACGCACACACAAACACACACACACACACACACACACACAAACATGCAAATTGGAGAAACTGAAGACGATAGCCACGGTGAAGGCTAGGATGCAGAGACTTCCTGTTTTTCACTGTAAAGATCGACTCCATCTGTACAGCAGACAGGAAGACGAGCCAGAAAGGCAGAGGACGACAGGGACATCGGACTCTTCTTCTGGCTTCATTAGCCCTGCAGCCGAAAAGCAACACAAAATGCCTTTGTGCTGCATAAATGATTGACATCATAGGCAGCCAATTAAGATGTGACAAGAAGTGAGGTTTCATCCAATCAAAGCCTTTGATTAAAAAATAAATAAATACATAAAAACCACCTGATGAGAACAACCTCGCACCAACTGCCTGCAAGGCATACGGGCTCTACCATGATATAATCCACTGGTTTTTAATGACCAGTTGAGTTAAAAGTGTATGCAGAATCCCATTGGTTAATCATGGGTATAGTTTTCATAAAAACCAACCATCAAACACACCAAACATTTCAACAGAACAGCAACCAAAAACTGCAACCGAACAGAAAAACATGTACTTGACTTCAATACCAGTAAAACTGATCGGCTCCAATCAAAAGAGTTTTCCTCATCCATTAGACAAGACTCAAGAGAAAATGAGTACTGGAGAGACTGGAAGTCCAAGAAAGTACCAGTACCTGAAAGCTCTTTGGTACTAGTGTGCTATACAGGGATCCCTGCAGGAAACCGTCAGTGGACGTGGAAGAGCCTCAGATAGCAAGAGGCAGAAGAGTGAACTGGCCAGCAATACCATGCGTTTGATATACATCTGACGTAAAATCATGGCCGCAGAGTGTTGATTCTGACTGAGATCTGTGTCAGAGCATTTACTGCTTTTCTCCAACGATGGCAGAGACTACAGCCAAGAACCAGCGGACTGTGGAACCAATACCTGCTGGCAGCCCAGATACGTCACAGATTGCTGCACCAACGTACAGGGCCTCTAATTAATCAAAACAGTGGGTCGGATAAGGTTGGCAAAAGGCAAACAAAGCAATTCTGAATCTACAGCAGGTAAAGACCTTAATTTAGCCTTGGGAGTTAAATAAAGGGAAGTAAATAGAGAATATTTCTTAATTATTGCGAGTTGGCACGTCATGTCCGTGAGCATCCACGACAAACGGTTTGTTTATATACAGCCATTTCACAGATCTCCGGCTGCTTAAATAAACTGTAGGTTAGCTTAATCCACACTTAAGCCCCATTTAAATCTAAATGTGAACACGGATGCAACTGTTTCCCTGTGGTTCAGAGCCGAGGCTCGACAGAAGCCGGCTGACGTGGCCTGAGGCAGCAGACAGGGAGAGAGACTGTAGTGCAGGACCCAGGGCACCCAGTGGCCCAATGCGCCAGTTTCCATCAGCAGTGGGCGACTGGGCACTGACTGAGCTGAGATACCTGACTCACTCCATCTCTCTGTGTAACTCTCACACTGTTGTACACTGGCTGCCTGTGGCCTGGAGGTTAATGTGCCTGGCTGACACCCGGATGGTTAAGGGTTCAGGGACAAGTGCCGCCACAGACGAAACAGTGCATCGCTTGGACCCTTGTAAAAGACCCCTTGGCCCCTGAACCCCGACTACCCGTGTCTTAGATCAGGGGACTTTAAGAGACTGAGATGTGATGGCAATCAGGGTTACCAAGGGTTACGCACTGATGAAGACACTAACGAATGCCTTTACAATCAATACCCGCCCACCCACCCACCTCCCTTCTCTACACAGCCTGAGAGAGGGTTGGGGAACCGCAATGGGGGTTTACAAATCAACTGCAACTCCGAGAGCACAAAACACCAAGTCTGCTCCCACCCCCACATGCACATTTGTGCACGTGTGTGCGGGCGCACAAGCACATCACTGCAGAACATTGTGCCCTGTATCCAGTCTAGTTGTCACAAGATGTTGTTCGAATGGCATCAACTACCTGTCCCAGAGATGAGAAGCATACAAAATGGTCATCAGCCCATTCATTGAGAAGTTTGCCTTTATGTCAGTAAGGCCCAATGGAACCAAAGAGTTATTTTCCAGACAATTTGAAAATTCAACCCTCAGCTCTTGGGAGCTTGCCTTTCAGCAGAGCAGTACATGACTGATAAGGCTCCATGAAAAATGTAAACTAGCACATATAGATTAGTTTATCATCCTTTTAAGATGAAAAATGTGCTGAGGGTGGGTGGATTTTCTTATTTTTTTGGTTTACTTATGCGTCCATGTCATGTTGTTCTAGGTTTCTAGACCCGTCTATTATTTTCCAGGACTCGACTGAAAACAAAATAACAATTTTCCAAGTAAACGGCTCAAGTGTCCACTTATAGGTACATTTGCGCTACTTGAAAAAAAGAGCATTTCACCGATTGCCCTTTTTCAATATTAAAAATGCAAAAAAAAAAAAAGTGATATGCAGATATAAACACGCACATACTTATTTTTTAGGGACCGAAAAACCTACATGCGCTCCATGCAACACCACTCAACACTAACCTATCTGTCAAGACACGTATCAACTTTAAAATCAATCTGAGTGACTGAAGGTAAAGCTGACCAGAAAACGGTTTGCCAACGGTTTGCGTAGGTCCACATGCAAGTGTGTGTGTGTGTGTGTGTGTGTGTGTACGTGTGCGTATGCATGCATGTGCGAGAGGTAAAAGGTAAACTGTGAGAGAGGTTGCTGCTATTAAAGACCAGTATTTCGCAGGCAATGTGTTAATCTTCCCAGTAGGGTTGTTAATCATTAACTTTTTTAAAGGAATTCTGTCAATGTTCCCAACTGTACCACATCTGACAAACCGCCATTCGTCTTTTCATTTCAAGCAGTTTAAAAGGCTCATGAAACCGGCCGTAGGCCAACCAAAGTTCGACCCATTCAGGAAATCAGTCACGTGCCCCTAAACTACAACTGTAGTAATTTTAAGAAAAAGGTAGACTGAACAAGTTACAATTTCCAACTACTCCTGATCAAAATTACTTTACTCACATCATACAATATCATTAATTCCCACTGGTTCCAAATATTTAGCGGATTCCGTTCGCCTTAATGCGGGCTTACTCAACAGCTTGCAACAAGCATGCTATATTAACCTCCCTGAATGCAATGCACTCCACTAAACACACGCCATATTATTCTGCTAAGACCATAACTGCTCTTTCCACCAACTTATCATCAGTTATTTAGTTCAAACCATTTACTGAACTGTGAGTATGCTAGAGGCCATCACTTACAAACCAGAGCCATGGCACACACGTACACAGACAGTGCTGATAATCATAACTGCAGTGATTCATGTGCATCGTGCCAATTACAGGTTTCGCAATTGCTCCCCCCGAAACCACACCCACACAGCAGAAACTCGTACTCTGCACCCCAACTTGATGCTCACATGTTTGTCTGTACAGTTTTTTGGCAGGAGTGTGGTTACTGAGTATGCAGGACTGTACGGACTGTGGACTGTCAGTGTGAGTGCTCGGTGCTCGCGAGAGTAGTGCGCTGGTGCACGAGTGACGCTACGCTTTGTCGCATGTGTTCTGTGCCAGAGAGGCCATGTGCGCATATAGTGAAGAGTTTGAGAATGCATTTGAGTGTGCGTGTGTGTGCGCACATCTGAGTGACTGCATGCAGTGGCATCCTCGTGTGCCTTTTCAGCCCTCAGGCAGAGTGCTCAGTGCTGAACCAGGCTTTACTTCTCATCCCCCACTGCAAACAGCTGTAATTTAGGGCTTTTGCTAACAATTCTCAATCAAGAATAGAAAATTATACCCCTCCTCAGAAAATTACACAGCTTCAAAACATTTGGTGGCACTATTTATAATCTAATTACAGGATGTGAATGAACCAGCAGACGGAGCAGCGATTTTACGGCTCTGTTAAGCCAGGGGCTAGCAGTGCGTTCCTGGAGTCATCCTAGTCACAATTACTGTAATAGGGTCAATCAATGCATCCTGCCCACCCCATTCGAAGCCCCTGACACTCTAGCCTGATCAGGCCCCAAATCCTGCAGTATCAGTGAGCCTCACCGCTCCGTTTGTACCGGGCCCGAACCGAACGCATCTCCATAGTGCAAAACGGGTGCCGCCGAATCGGTGCCAGGAGTCGCACTGCTGAAGCCGTGCGCTCGAGGTGCCGCACCAACTCCAGCTGCTGACTGCAGGAAATGGAGGAGAAAAACCACAGTGCCCATAAAAGGAGCCAGGGGCTCTGCACTGGTGTGAAAATGAACTGCACATCTAAATCACGCTCAGCTGGACCCAGCCCGGCGCCGTCATGCAGGAAATGCCCTGCGGTTTCCACGGCAATTCCTCACAGCTTAGCGCAGAACAGGAAATCTTAAGTCCAAAGACAGTTTCTGATTCGAGACACAGTATTAAGGTCACACAGGCACTGGAGGAACAAGGAACCAGTTTCTCAGGGACAAGAGGAACTTTGATTTTAGAGTTTGGCTCACATAGATCTATGTACCCCACAGATTTCTTTCCTCCCTTGAATTTGCTAAATTTAGCTGAGAGTCGCACAGGCATGCAGACGTTAACTTGGCACAGCCAGACCACACCTCTCACTAGCCCAACTGCTCCACCTCTGGTCAAAAGAGTAACTGTAACCTGATCAAAACATGCTGACACGCTCCCATTATGAGTCAATTGGTAGACATAATGGCAGTCCGTGATATGACTACATGCTCTCAACAACCTGCCTCAAATCGGCACATGACCAGCAAGTGGCCTACAAGAACCAGCGGTGTGTAACTTGCCCACCAAAACTTCACAGGATTAGCCAATAACATATTTTCCTGAGATCTACACCAGTGGTTCTCAACAGCAGTCCTTTTATTTTACCAAACTGTTGATTTTACAACATTTGATTAATTTAATCTTCAGATCAATAAAGGAAAATTTACACAGAAATCACAGATTTACCTGAGATCAGCCTACGCACTGCTTGTAAGTCAACCTGGACTTAGCCGACACACTATCAGCAACCCACACACACACACACACACACACACAATACATGCAATCGGCTTACGCACAACCAACGACTTGCCACAGACCTGCCGCCACACTTCCTGCAATGAGTGCCAGTTTCGCAGAACTCCAGCACAGTACCTTCAGTTTACAGATCACAGACCGGAAAGGTGGAGTGGCTCCAGGTGTTGAGATCAAGCCGAACTTCAGGGACACCAGGTAGTCCAAGCATTGACATCTGGACCAAATCATGAACAGTTGTCCACCTTCCAAAGTTCAAGCACACTAGATTTATAGGTACAGCTGAACCAGGGAAATGATGCGTTCGAGGAATGATGACCTCAGATCCCCCATTACTGGGTGGCCTCGCGATATTAACTACAGTGCCAGAGGGCAAGTCTGGATTCATTCCAGTAGGATTGTCCTGCACAGAAGTCTAAAGGTCTTTTGCCCAGCAAATACTGCTAACAAAACCAAAGTTTTCCCTCAGAGGGAATACTTGAACGCAAACATCTGTGGAAGTCGTACAAGGACATCTTCTCCTTCATGATCGCTTGGTGATTTTTTCACAATGCTCAAATTCAAAGGACAAAATGCCCTGCGAGACAAGTGTCAATAGCCCAGAATTGTGCAAAATTTCACGTGTCCAGGTCCAGAGGTGATCAGTCAAGCAGACAATACAGAGTAACATTGACTATACTGATAACAGTGAACTCAATATCAACTTGTTTCCTGGCAGCACATTTTTTTTAGAGCTGCAATGATTAATCCATTAGTTAATAAGTCGATCAAATGAGATTTAGTAGACAACTATTTTGATAATCATTTATTCATTTCAGTCATTTCTCGACCAAAATGTGGAACATTTGCTGGGGAAAGTGGCAGGAATAGCTGCATTTCTTTGTTATTTTTGATAGTAGATGAGGACTGAGGAGTTTTTTGGGCTCTGGAATGTTATTTGGATGAAAGAAGCCATTTGAAAACCTTGCTTTGGGCTCAGGGAAATTGTGATGAGCAGTCACAAATGTTTTCAAATTCTTTAGACAAATAGATGAATCGATTACTGGCGGAACTGATTCTCAGATTAATCAATAATTCAAACAATTGTTAGTCATAGCCCTACTCTTCGCAATAATTTCTTTGAAGTATACTCCTCACTCAGCCCATAGCGCACATGACTGCCCCATATGGAAGACTTCTGACAGGTTTGAGCAGAGCAAATTGGGGCCCTGAAAACTTTATAGTAGCAGTCACAGAAAGGCAAAATTTCAGCCAACTTTTCTGACCTTCTGCAGCTCATCAATCACCACTCAAGGGGGATGGACAAGAACAGTCTCAAAAGATTTATCCCAGGAAATAGACTCCATACTTGCTGTCAAAATCAGACCGAATGCACTTTGAGTATCCACAGACAATGCTCACTGATGTGCCGGTGGAAAAGTGTTCAGCTATGGCCAGTCTTTGGTTCAAAATGAATGCCATTAAGATAAGAGGTCACACTGGTTAAGGTGGACTCCAACTTGTTGGCCGCATCCCATCCAGCCAATTGAATAATTAGTTGACTAAGCAAAAAAAAAAAATCATTAACAGTTCAATTTAAAACCATACAAGGTTTTAAGTGTTGAAAATAAAAATCTCAAGAAAAGCATCTGGTGAAAGTCAGATTTTGTGTGCTTGTTTTGTCTTTCCTTTCCACATGTAAAGAGCTGATGGTTGAATAAGTGGACTACAGTACTGCCACACACAAGCCAGCACTCCTAAATTTGAGCTTGAGCTGATGAGGTGCTCTGGGCATCACTAACTGCTACGGCAGGGGCGCATCCGACCCGATAGTGATCACGTCTGTGCTTCAGTGTGAGCGTGTGTGAGCAGCATGTTTAACCCTTAGAGCACTGAAATAAAATTTTTAAAAACTATAAATTTAATAACCCTGAGCTGTCGAAAACCATGTGGCGACTTGTTTGAAAGAGCTCCCGCAGTGGCCATATGATCAGTTTTTCAACAGCTTTGATTTTCATATCTTACATTATCCAGCAACAATCGCTGCATTTTGTGCTCTAAGGTTAAAACACCTGTAAAGGTTATGGTCACATCATAAAGACCTGCCCTTGAACATCTTCTCAGACTCCTTCATGGTTTTTTTTTTTTTTTTTTTTTTTTATAGCTTTGATTTTGGCACACACAGTAAAAAAAAAAAAAAAAAAACACCACGGAGGATTGATATTTCAGCCGTCATAAGACTGGGATGTCCTGTGGTGTATGCAGTCACAGGCAGAAAAATGACAGCCAATCAGAACAAATCACTGGCCGACCATAGCCAATGGCAGCCAACCTCTGCTTCCAAGGGATTTACACACATGGGGAGGAGAGAGAGGTTGTTCAGAGGGGAGAGCAGCGATTTGAATCAAGGCTGCATTCTTAACCAAGGTTTCTCTTCGAAAGCATATCTAATACCCAACCCCCCACCATCCTGTCCTCCCACTAACCAAAAAAAAAGAAAAAATGGTGATGATCAGTCCAGTAAAAAGAAAATGAAGGATAGAAACAGACAGGGCTGTGGGGCAGAAATCCTGGACCACTAGAGAATCCAAATTACATTCAACTCCCCCCACTCATCAATCACCAGCTCCAACAATATAGACAAAGAGAACAGATAACGGCATCAAAGCACACAAAAGCACAAACAAACACACACACGCGCACATACACGCGCACGTGCACACAAGCACATACACGCGCACATACACGATTTCAAAGGCCAAACCCAACAACACAGGAGAGTAATGGACCACTGCCTGCTTTAAAATGGCCGCAGTGAATGCGCACTGAAAGTACAGTGTTTGCCGTTGACGATCGCGCTCGCGCTCGCGCTCGCGCTCCACACGCGCGGAGAGCTCGAGGGACTCTTCATCTAATGGCGCGGCTACTATGGGTGGAGTAATTAGATTTGAAAAGAAAAATGTCCAGGGGAGGGCTAATGTGAAATCCATCCGTTAAGCAACCATATGGTGCCTTCTCCTGCCAGCCCCTGCCAGAGCCGAGCGCCGCACTCCCGCCCACAACCTGTTCCCCCTCAGATCCATCATCATCATCATCCTCATCTCCAGCACGAAGCTCTCCAAATGCATAATAATGAAGAGACCCCTCATCACTGCAGCGCACACACAACAGTAAAGCCCGTTTGGATGGAGCAGGATAATGGGAAATCCTGGGGACCGGAAAAAAAAAAAAAAAACTGTTGCTCTTGGGTTGAATTCAGAGAAGATATTTTTAGCAATCACAAACAGACATGTAGACAGAGACAAACGAACACGTATATATGCCACACCTTTGCCTGCACGTGCGTGCGCAGATACACACGTGTGCGCACACACACATTGCCATGAAACTCATGGATGTACTGTGCCACCTTTCTAAAGGATGAACCAGGAAGTGCAACACTGGCGTCAGAGTTACTATGGCCCCGCCCACAAGGCCAAAAGGTCTTTTTTTTTATGCCAGTGCTGCTTCCCTGAAGGACAAGTGAAAGTGGTGTAAAACAATTAGGACCGGTGCTGCACGCAAGTCTGGCACACTCCATTTTTCCGGGAGTCTCAGGCTGGGTTGCTCTTCTATATGAACTTATCAAATAATAATAATAATAAAAAAAAAAAACCATTAGCAATACAACCCTGACGCCCAGCTCAACATATCTGTTCTTTAGTCATTAAAGAGGGAGCTGCGTGTTTAACTGTGGTGCAGTGTTGAAAAGCCTGCATTCCTTTTGTCATTCTTTCTCCGTTACCACGCTCTGGTTCGTGTGCTCTCTCCATTCTTTCCCCTCTACGCTCCTCCCTCCCTCCACTCTGCATAAATCCGTGAGGTAGAGGGGAAGAGCGAATTCCATTCTCCGCATGTGCTGGGCGTGTGCGCTGAGCTCCCGCGGGGTCAAAAGTTTACAGTGGATTTAATTTCACCTCTCCCCAGCCAATCAGAGCGCGGCACTGCCGCTGCAGCTGAACTATGACCCCCGCTGGAGGAATTCAGCTCCAATGATCTGCCCCCCCCCCCCTCCCTTCTGCCTCGCTTTCGGGGCGCCTCCTTTAAAAACCAAAGAAGAAAAGCCACAGTGCGTAACACACAAACGCACCGATGCACACTCGCATATGAACACACTGCAATAGATACGCATGTACGCAATAAAATTTTCTTTTTTTTTTTCCATAAGGAACGTTAAGTTCTGAAAGCAGTGTGCTGAATTTTAAGGTCTCTGTTGCTGGTTATGAAAACAGGAACAGGAAGAATATTCCTGTTCCTTTCAGCAAATATCCGTCAGAGCACACATTCCCCTCTTGTTGTTGCTCGCTAAGAATTCTGTACTCGACTCTGCAGCGGCAGAACACACTGAAACATGCGTATCTACCTTCCGCACTAACACAGGACTATTTCAATTGTTCAGTATTAGCTCCAGGACTGCTAGAAGGGGCTCCGAACTCCAGGGAGTCACGAATACAGTTAACAGGGGCTGTCTGTGCCTCTACAGCTCTGGGAAGGCAGTGAAAGGGGCGGAGACAAAAGAGCCCCGTTAATCTATACAGGCCAGTGAACACCCGTCGCCCTGACGACAGCATCGACAGCAGCGATTGGATAAAGACAAATTATGCGTAATCTTTATCCTTCCCCCTTGCTACAGGAAAAACACTGTTCCACGACACTCCTGTGTCCCTAAAATGTAGTACACTACTTCACCAGTGAGCCGACGCACAGATAACGATTAGAATTTCCTGTATTTTTTGCCTGAAAAAGGGACACAACACATTCCCATCTCACAAAAACTACTTCATTTCTCTATACCCTTTCACTGTTATTGTCGGAAAGAAAATAATTTTGTTTTGATGAAATGTTTTAGCAGAGATGATCAGTTTGTTCTGCTCACCAACAGCACTTTTATGACGCTTTTCCACTACGTGTCAGTGGCTCTACTCAACTCTAGCCTTGGTACCAGGTACTTTTTTGGGGTTGCTTTTCCATTAGAGGATACTACTGCCTCCGTGGTACCTGCTCGTCGTTGCGACGCAGCATGTTGCTGCCACACGCATCCTCAGTTATATCAAGTTTACCATTATTCCGTGGATTTTGTTCAATATTTATGCATTTCAATTAAGGGACGCGGACGACTGTCACCACGTTACGGCGCTAAAGTCTGCGAGTTTTTAATTGTAATTTCTGTTTCACATTGTCCTGATGCATAGGATAGCATCTAAAAATGCAAAGCAATGATATCCGTAAAAGTATTCATAGATAAAGGCAAAACATTTTCAAGGCATATGTGTACCATCAATATTCCATAATGTAACTACAAACACTGGCAAAAAAAAAAAAAATTATATGGAATCACCACACACCAACGTCTGGCAAAAATTATGGAATCACTACACACGGATGTTAATTTACCTTTTTTCCCTTCATAGCAAAGAAGCAAATAACACGTATGACAAAACAATTATTGTTTATTAGCTTGACATTCAGGCTTCATGAAACTTTTCACTTTGAAACTGAAGGCAAAACATGCAGCAAATGTACAAACCGCAGGAGATGGCAGAGTATTAAAATTTATCGCTTTACGATGAGTCATCTCATCAGTTACCCTTCCTAAGAACAAAATGCTTCATCAGCACCTGTTAAGTTATTTTCCATGCAATTTTCGTAAAATATGGGAGCATAATAACTTTCTCGAGGGGAACAGAATTGCTTCTAAGAACAAACACCGTTGCTTCTAATTTCGCTACGAACAGGATCACAGGCAAAGAAACACATTTCTTAAATGCAGCAGCTTCGGTGAACAAATGCAACCATGTTTGAAAGGTAAGGCAACGTACAGTATATTTATCAAGCTGCCTCAAACAACACATTTCAAAAGCATAATTTGAAGACCTGTTTCAATGATGGCAAACGAAGCCAGTTTCATAGCGATAATGTGGAAGCGAGTTGTCTTTCGCAGAGACTATTCTCTCTGACCAATCAGTGGGCTGCTGTGTTGTCACGTCACACTTTAGTACCTGTTAGCCGAGCAGGAACCGTTTTTGGAACCACAAGAGAGCAGAGACCAGAAAACCTGGTACCGAGTACCAGGTACTTTTTCTTAATGGAAAAGCATGAAAGTAGAGTAGAGTAGAGCCGAGCCGGTATCGCAAAGTGGAAAAGTGTCATTAGATTTTGCCTGCGGCTGAGAGGAGAGGAGTGGTCCTTGAATAATGGTTCAAAAATGTATAGTTATGTAATTATAATGGAGATGGCCAAATATCCATTAATTTGTAAACAGGACAATAAATTTGAGATCTAAGCCAGGGCCTGAAGCCTGCACAGTTCACACCTGCACTTCAAAACCTATTGCTTTTTAAAATGTTATTTGCAGCTTGCTTACAGCTTGAGACCCTAAAGAATGCAACTTAACTTGCAAAACAAAAGGTGAAACACTAGTGGGCTGAAGTTTTGTACAGACCTAGTATAGAAAAACGAAACTCTATGCAAAAAACCCACTGAAAATATAAAAAGAGAAACACTTGGTGGAGGAAACTGCCAGGTGGGCTAACAAAAATGCATCACTGTTGCTCACAAAGATCGATTATGGGCAATTCCATGAGAGTGTGAACACAGGATAAGAAAATTCAAATAGATTTTACTCCATTTTTGATTCGTTCAAGGCAAAACTAGGATATCAGAGGCTCAAACTGATGCTGATTCTTAGTTTCATTTGTATGTTCCAAGTACCAAATGTTTTTACATACATGTGATATTCAGCATCTTGGAGGCACAAAATTTGCTGCGACAAGGCTCTCTCCCAATTCATCATTGAGATACATCTCCAAACTCAACACATTTAGATAGTTCAAAGCAAGCTAGTTCTAGATATGAGATCAATTTTCATTGATCCTTCATCATTTTGGGCATAATGGGCCACAAACTTGGCAACATTGAATGTAATGTGTGCTACCAAAAACAAGGTTTTTTTTAATCTCCAGCCCACACCTCTGTGAGTTAAATCTTCCTCTGCTGTGGGTGTAAACTTTATGGAGGAACCCAAAAAAACAAAGTGCGTCTGAGCAGCACTAGCCCTATTATTTGTGTGGTACTAAGTGAGTTACCCACCCTCCTGGACTTTCTTAAGCCTCAGTCCAAGGGTAGTTATGTCAGTGTAATTCTATTACTTGCAATAGAACCTTCAGAGTGTTGGTTATCAATCATATGATTCAGTTCTATCTTTTAAGAAATTTTGAATTGAAATGAAGTGATGATTTTGTGTGTCCTTTTTGCGTAACATGAGTTACCAAGCTGTTGGTGCCTCCAATTCCCACATTTCAAGGGACAGCACTTCTCTTTCCCTCTGGTGTATGTGTATGGGAGGGATCTATCTATGTACTGAAAAACACTTGTCACAGGTCACTGACAACGACATGACAGCTGATTGAAAATTGATATTAGCCTTAAAACGTAACGCGTGTTACCATAGAATTGCTCTTCTATTTATTTTGAACAACTCACGTTTTTCCCATACGAAAAACACTACACCAACAATATCCAGAAGCCTTCATACTACAATAATGGAAAGGACAGAGGTACCTTAACCCTTAACCCTCACCAGCCTGGTGGCAGACCGCTAGGCACACCTGCATTTTTATACGGTCAAATTTTGTGCTCCATTTCAGCTAATGAGCCCTCGCTTGAACATATGACACACATCAGCTTTTTTATATTACAAACAGCCAACTTTGTGATGACTGACGTGTATGGCAGCCAAAGAGTTAATTTTAACAAGATTAATTGTGTAAATGATTTCTGACTGAAGCGGGGGGTTCTCAATTAACCCCTTTGTGCAGAAGCCAAATTTGGCTATTTATGGGTTACCCACTTTAATGCTGTATAATTCAAGATTTAAGCTTCACAAAGAGGAAAAATGTGGCTCAATTCAGGAAAGACACTTACAGCATTTAGAATTACATTGTATTTCAGTTTATTTTCATGATTTTGGTAGAGAAAATGAGCAGCAAACATAAAAAATCTTCATGAGAATTCACCATTGAACTTGCAAAAAAAATAATTCTGACGATTGAAAAACTGCTGGGGCTTAAAACTATACATTTATGGTATCATAAACTCCTTGAGCACAAGTAGAATTCATCTTCAACATTACATTCTAGATTACCTACATGCTATTAGCCAAATTATACAGCTACCCAAGTGTCTCCCCAAAGTCTCAAAATGATTTGCTGTCAAATCATTAAAAAAATCATGTATTTAACACAATTAAAGCTTTAAGGCATGAAATTTAATATGAACGAATGATTTTCTGGTTGAGTTTAGTATGAATTTATCAATATCAGTGCAGTTGAATATCAGTGGTCACCAGTAATCTCTCCAAATACGAACGTGCCTTTTCTCCATAATAAAGTTTAGAGTTTTGGCCATTTCTCTTCAAAGCCAGCACAAACACGCATTAAATAAACTGCTAATTAAACGGTCAGAACATTCACCCTGTAATGAAAGCTACCAGTCCCCTCTTCGAAGCTAACGAACCCATTTCAACACTTATAAGGAGCAAGTACACCTCACGAACACAGTAATATCTGAATTCTGAAATATACCTTATTTTAACTGAACAGACACTCCACTTTCAGGGAATATCAAATCCATTGCGTCTCCCGATTCAAAAGAAACGTGCAATGAACGTACCGGGGGTCCACACCAAAATGCACGGGCAGTTCGCGTTTTAAACAGGAAAAAAACCTCGACATTCGACTTTGTTGAGTACATATACATTCCGAAACAGAAAAAAAAAAAACTAACAAAAATAGCAGCCTGACCTTTTTCGTGAATCCCTCCTCCAGAGACATTGACTGTATAAAATAGAGACCGATGTACCCAGTAGCAAATACCCTCCGGTCCTGTTTCATTCGAAATAATTCCAATAGAGCATATCGTTCTCATTTAAATCCTGTAATGTAACTGAACACTTCAAGGCCAGTTTTGCGAACCGATTTTCTATAAATCCCGTCTATTTTAGCCGCGTAATGTGCATAACGTAGACAGGATACAACAGCGCATGCTGATACGCATTGGTTTGTATGCTCTGTGTTTGTCCAATCAATGTGTTTCACTTACTCTAAAATGTTTTAACACTCGGGAATAGGATAAGAAACGAGCCGATCAATACATTGTTATCAGGGAAACTTCAGGAGGCCATGAAGTGTAACTCTACAATTACGCAGAAGAGCTTGAGTGTGTGGTTGAGTGATTGGCTATCAACGCCAGTACTCGGGTGGATATAAGGAAGCGCTGGATTTGGCAATGAAGGAATCTACGCGTAAATCCACGGTAGGGAACTACAATTTTTTTTGTATGGGACAACTGTAATAGGCAATAGAATGTGAGAGAATCAATACCATGTCGATTTTTTTGCCTCAGAAAACTGATTTGTATGAACTACTAATTGGAATACTGTTAGCTCACTGTGGCTAAACTGGTTGCTACTAAGGATAACGATTTTTTCTGTGTCAAGATATCGTTTTTTCAAACTGCTGAATCGACACTATGGGCAAGGATACTGACCAGTTTGCACATCAGGCTTAGCTGAGGAGTTTAATTCATGCAGCTCTCAAAAAACAGGGAGTGGAGTGAACTTCACCGTATTCAGAACCGCGTTCGAGGTCTGCTTGCTTGTGAACATTCAATAACTGATCCGGGGGTGCTATCTAGTGATCGAGTACAGTAACAGCGTACTTCCAATTTGCAGGTCTATAGACGCGGGCATCTACATCTGCAGAAAGGGGTTAAGCAGAAGAGCTGTGGAAGTGGCTTTATACCGCTTGCAAGCGAGCAGACAAGTGCTGGGAATCTGAAGAGTATAACGGAGTAGAAATTCAGCCAGACAAGGGGAAAAAGAACAGAAAGCTGAAGGCTGTAAAACCATTATAACCCCGAACGCAATAGCAAGGAGGAAGACTGGGAAATTTGGAATGTGTCAAATGCTTTTTTTTTTTTTTTTTTTTTTTTAAATGCACCGCCACTACCGAGAAAAAAAATCTGTAAAATACTAACTTTTGGTTGCAGTATGACAAGATTTTAACTTGCAGGAGGTCAGGCTTCCAGCTCCAGCTTACCTGTTTTTCCAGGCTGATGAGGCTTGGCCTCAGAGCCAAGTGGCTGGAAAAGAATCCTCTTCTACCAGACAAAAACTGGCCTTTCCAGTGTTGGTACTCAATTTGAGTAACAGTTTCAATAATTTTCAGAGGAGACCATAATTATCCCTGTGACCAGAGTGGTTCAAGAACAGTTAGCACTTAAGTTTCGGAAGATACCTGCTCAAAAAAAAGAGGTGCAAGATAAGAGGCTCAAATGTGCCATCATTGAATTGGACCTTTCGGACAAACCAGGATTTAATTAAAAAAAAATGAATAAATTAATTAAATTATTTGCATACAAGAAGTGGGAAAAATGTTGGTTTCAATAATATTCAATAATATGCCACCAGAAGTTTGCCACAATATGCATTCGGCTACATGGACAGAAAAAAAATAATAAATGTGATGTTTACAGTAGAACATTCGCACGAAATAAAGAGAAATAAATAAACAAAAACTTTGCCCAGGAAGCATGACTGGTAATTAAAGAAGGCTCACAATCCTAGGGCTGCTATGATATTGGTTCACATCAGTTGATTGATTTGTCACTCAGCAAATCAAGCTAATGGCATCATTTATATTGGATAATTGAACTCTTTACAGCAAGTTCAACTGAAAATTAGGGAAAAAGTATATACCTTGATACAGTATTCTTATCATACATAAACTCAAAATTTCTTAACACAGGAGTATAAATTCATGCTTCAGGTGGTCAGATGTACTTCAGGTGGTCAGAGTAGCTGAAGCTGATGAGCAAAGCATTCAGTAACTACCCAACACTGCTACAGAGATGCTACCTGCTCACAATCTGGGACTTAAATGCCAAGAGGATACATTACCCACAGTTCCCCTCTTCTGACTTGAAAGAACCCAGTACTATAGGCTGCATATCCTGGTCCCCAAAAGCATCCTTTAAAGAATAAGATTACCTACAGTGACCTTGCATTGCCAAATGAAGTACATAATGTCTGCGGTCCAAAATGATAATCCATTATTTAATTTACATTTTTACACAGTGTTAATCCGTGTTCAAACATCGCAGAATCCAACCAACTTCAGAATCTGCTATCGCCGCTATGAAAAAAAATAATCGACCAATCAAACAACGGGAAATATTCTGCCCGGACCGGAGCGTGATGTCATGAGGGCTGGATATGTCTTTCGAGTGTACGTGGACTCAGTATAAGTATTGAAAGTTGCGTTGATAATCAAGAGTGTTTTAAGAGATACCAGTTGTTTGCTGGAAGTCTATATTTAATCCTTGACAATGCTGCAATGCGCGGTTGTGGGGTATTCTAATGCAATAGACGATTCGAATCTGACTGATTTGACCTTTCACCATTTTACCTTTAAAGCAAAAGAGCTACCAGCCCAGGAAACATCTTCCTTCAGCCAAAGTAACATGGTGGCTTTCTTGTGTTGTCTTATACATATAACATTTAAATGCAGTTTGAATGATACAAAAAAAATAAATAAAATAAATCTGCTTATTTAGGACAGTAGAGATTATGCATTTTATTTGGCAACGTAACTTCACTATAGTTTTAAATCCTTTTAGTGCAACAGATGTAACATGCATCACACCGCTAAATTTGGGACGGGGGCTGCATGTACGAATGGACGCGAAGACCTCCACTGCGCCAGCCCACACACAGCGCTTTCCCAAGCAGAAAAAAAGGGATGTACCAGATAACCTTTGACCCCTCCTGAGGACAGCAACAGTGCAAGCTCACGTGCCACACTTGTGCAAAAACAATATAGACTACGCGCCAACAACAGGATCCTCACCCGGACCGTGCGTCCCAAAATGCACTGCCTTGAGGTCGCACCCAGTCCAAGCCACAGGAACAAGGCGTGAACATTTCGCGTGAAAAAAGCCAGGCTCATTAGTGCGATGCACTCTGCCAGTTCTGACGGCAGTAGCCAGCTCTTCTCACTGTGACGTCACACTGGCAGCCCTGCGCAGACTCTCCACAGGGCTAACACACTTTCAGAACCGCGACATGCAGCTGGACTGGGTAGACCTTCAGTAGGACACCGAGTGTTAGGCAAGGGAACCCTGACAGGCCAAAACCCCCCTGCTGACTGCTACACGTCTGTGCCTCTGCTATACCCCAGTACCTCCATACAGAACCAGCAACAGGCAGGCTGATGCCACTCTGAATCACTGAGAGCTGGGAGAAGAGAGGGCCTCCACATGCCTTAACGACAAGCCTCTGCAGCCAAAGAGAAAAACTACACGAGAACAATACAAAACGTACAACAGTACTCGCACATTAAAAGCATTCCTCTTTGGAAGATCCAAACAGAAATGAAAAAGTAGCTGGTGGACTTTGCGCTTGGCATTCCTCTCCACTCCCACCCCCCCTTTCAGAGAGTGCGTCAGCACCAGGAGCCCTCGGCAACCGAGGATCATGTTTCAGCCAGAGGAGGCGTGGCTTCCGTTCCTTCCCCAGTTTGAATGACAATAGCAATTTCACCAACACTCCGTGGAGCTCCGCCCCCTTCAAGGGCTAGTTTATGACAGTGTGCCCGGGAGGAGACGGATTACAGCCGTGAAACAAGCTCCGAATTAGCACCCGTGTCAACCTTTCCGCAGCCAGTCAAATCGCATAATTCGTCCCACTGTCAATAGACTCAATAACAAGCCGGAGACTATTTAGCAGACTAGCTACCAACAAGGTGAGCAGGCCCTGAGCGGAGACTCGCGAGCCAATAAGGGTTCGCTATTCTAACAAGTCCTGAGGGCAGCTACTGTAGCACTCGTCCCAGACTGTATTTATTTGCTCCGCGATTTATTGCCTCTTCAGGTGACTGAGTAAAATAAAAAAAAAAGAGAAGCAATTCATTTATTTGATCAGCCATTACAGAATTTCACAGCTGAGGGGGCATTTCGAGGGCCCACTTGATTTGAGCTCATTATTTTTTTAAGTCGTCGGCGCCGCGCAGGGGTCCGGAGCTCACGGCGACGGCGAGAACGGGAGAGCGAAAGTACTTTTTTATTTCGCTGGCGCGCAGCGCTCTTTATCCGCAGGGCTCAAGTCCCTTGGGATTCCTCGGGTTAATGAGCCAACAAGATAGCAAGTGCCCACAAGCTACAGGCTGTCACCGGTGAGCGATGCGGTTATATTCCACCCAGCACTTCCACAAGGGCTAAAGCAGCAGGGCTTACACAAACTACCAATGAAACACTGCTTCATTACGGGACTTAAGGCCCAAATCCACGTGCTGCTCCATTATGGCTCAACAACATGTGGCTGTTGGAGGAGCGCCACCAAGTCCTTTGTTCCGTCTTTATTGTCGGCCATGTTCAGAAACAGGAAGACACCAGGGTTCAAAGACGGCCTGTGAAGTTGGTGAGATTGTATGCATGAAGGTAGAGACAGCATTAAGGACGGATATACAAACATTCTCTGGATCTTGGAGTTGTCAAACACATGAGGGTTTATATCGTCAGTCTCAGTGTTACCTGCTATCTGTTAAGCAGGAAGTAAAAGCGGAACAAACCAACAGGTAGGATGTGAAATCTGTTCGCCAACTCATTCACACCGGTGTTCAGCTGACCACAGACCCCCATGACTCCACACATCCCTGTTCACAGCGCCACGTGGCCCAAGTGTCGACTGTTTATAAAGTCAGGGGATGCAGGTCAGCTCCGGTGACCATCGCACACGTGCAGCTGGTGGGAGACGCGTTTCACCAACATTAGGGTTTGCAGTTTGGGGTAAACCATGCCAGCTCCAGAAAGGTCAAACAACACCTGGGGCTTCAGGTGAATAATTGATGTGGTAGCGATTTCCCCTCTCCCTCTCTCCCTCTCTCTCTCAGTCTCTCTCTCCCTCTCTCTCAGTGCTCGCACACTGCAGGCACTGAGCTGGTATTTATAGCACACTGAAAGCACACAGCAGACTCCTCTCTCTCTGGCTCTTGAAGTTTCGGCTCTATACGGTCTAAATATACGCATTTCCCCTTCCTACTGGACGGAGGCAGTCGGAGGGAGCGCCGAGATTCCTCACACGTGTCGGGCTATTCTTGGCTAAATGAGGCACTTGTTGCATCTGGGAACATAGACCAAGAGTGCAGAACTACCCAAGTCCAACAGCTACTGTGTGGCCTCTGGAATACGATCAAGAGTTTTACTGGGTGCCGTGTGCGACACATAAAAGATATGCACAAATCTGTGAAAGCATAAACAGCCAGCAAAGATCACGCACAAAACAAGACCTTATAGAACATTTTGAAAGCAACGGTAATGATTACAGGACAACAGGCCAAACAGAAGCTTTTGCCTAGAATCTTGTCCATGAGGAGCACATTTCCCAATAAATCTCTCTGCACTGTACACTGTGAAGAGGCAGAGATGCTAATTAAAACCTGCATATACCTCCCTCCCTCCCCCTCTCTCTTGCTCCCACTCTCCCTAGATCGCCCTCTCTCGCTCCCTCCCTCCCCATATCTCCCTCTCTCTCTCTCCTGTCCCTTCTCCTCTCCCCCTCTCTCTCAGAACCTGAGGAACAGCACACGCTCCATGTCCCATTTCACCTGCAGAACTGACCCCACCCAGTCTGTCACCACGGAGCCGCACGTCAGAGCCAGTCTCAGTCACATCAGTCACTCCGTCCCAGCCGCACAGGGAGTTCGCTCCTGAGTGTGTGCGCGCGCGCGCATGGCGTGCGGCTGTGTGCACGCGTGCACACGATAGTGATTTGTGGACGTGCACAAGTGCGTGGTAAAAGTATACGTGAAGGCGTGTCTGGGGTGCGTATATGTATGTGTGTGCGTGCATACGGCGGGCGCCTGTGCATACATGTGCAGACACGCCAGCGTGTTGGTGATCTATGAGCAAGTGTAAGCACATGGTGTGTTGTGTGTGTCGCAAAGTATGCACAAGACCAGGCAGCACTGCTGTGAGCACAGGAAGCATGCATACACCTCTACAGTGCCTAATGACATGCTGGGTGCATGTGTGCAAGTGCATGCCTGCATTTCAACACACCACACACTGCAGCTCAGAAACAGAGAAGACGACCATTTTTCTCCTCAGTCAGTGACCAACATCATCATACTGATATACTCTGGCGTGTGAGCAAGAATGTCCTGGTCCTCACACTTTAAACAGAAAGAAACTGAGAAACAGACAGAAAGAATGAGGGGAAAAAGGACAGACAGCGGGACAGAGAGGGTAAGAGAGACAGACACAGACAGAAAGAGTGAACGCAGGTCTCTGTGCAGCTCAGAGAAGCAGGAGCAGACAGGGAGAGGGAGAGAGAGGAGGAGGTGTGTGTGTGTGTGTGTGTGTGTGTGTGTGTGGGGCGGGGAGTGCGACTCAATTGTGAAAAAGAGACAGACAGAAGGACACAGACAGGAGAGGACAGATGCAGACAGAAGGACACAGACAGGAGAGGACAGATGCAGACAGAAGGACACAGACAGGAGAGGACAGGTGCAGACAGAGGGACACAGACAGGAGAGGACAGATGCAGACAGAAGGACACAGACAGGAGAGGACAAATGCAGACAGAAGGACACAGACAGGAGAGGACAGATGCAGACAGAAGAACACAGACAGGAGAGGACAGATGCAGACAGAGGGACACAGACAGGAGAGGACAGATGCAGACAGAAGGACACAGACAGGAGAGGACAGATGCAGACAGAAGGACACAGACAGGAGAGGACAGATGCAGACAGAAGGACACAGACAGGAGAGGACAGATGCAGACAACAGGACACAGACAGGAGAGGACAGATGCAGACAGAAGGACACAGACAGGAGAGGACAGATGCAGACAGAAGGACACAGACAGGAGAGGACAGATGCAGACAGAAGGACACAGACAGGAGAGGACAGATGCAGACAGAAGGACACAGACAGGAGAGGACAGATGCAGACAGAAGGACACAGACCGGAGAGGACAGATGCAGACAGAAGGACACAGACAGGAGAGGACAGATGCAGACAGAAGAACACAGACAGGAGAGGACAGATGCAGACAGAAGGACACAGACAGGAGAGGACAGAGGCAGACAAAAGGACACAGACCGGAGAGGACAGATGCAGACAGAAGGACACAGACAGGAGAGGACAGATGTAGACAGAAGGACACAGACAGGAGAGGACAGATGCAGACAGAAGGACACAGACAGGAGAGGACAGATGCAGACAGAAGGACACAGACAGGAGAGGACAGATGTAGACAGAACGACACAGACAGGAGAGGACAGAGGCAGACAGAAGGACACAAACCGCAGAGGGCAGATGCAGACAGAAGGACACAGACAGGAGAGGACAGATGCAGACTGAAGAACACAGACAGGAGAGGACAGATGCAGACAGAAGGACACAGACAGGAGAGGACAGATGCAGACAGAAGGACACAGACCGGAGAGGACAGATGCAGACAGAAGGACACAGACAGGAGAGGACAGATGCAGACAGAAGGACACAGACAGGAGGACACAGACCGGAGAGGACAGATGTAGACAGGAGGACACAGACAGGAGAGGACAGATGCAGACAACAGGACACAGACAGGAGAGGACAGATGCAGACAGAAGGACACAGACAGGAGAGGACAGATGCAGACAGAAGAACACAGACCGGAGAGGACAGATGTAGACAGGAGGACATAGACAGGAAAGGACAGATGCAGACAGAAGGACACAGACAGGAGAGGACAGATGTAGACAGAAGGACACAGACAGGAGAGGACAGATGCAGACAGAAGGACACAGACCGGAGAGGACAGATGCAGACAGAAGGACACAAACAGGAGAGGACATATGCAGACAGAAGGACACAGACAGGAGAGGACAGATGCAGACAGAAGGACACAGACAGGAGAGGACAGATGTAGACAGAAGGACACAGACCGGAGAGGACAGATGTAGACAGAAGGACACAGACAGGAGAGGACAGATGCAGACAGAAGGACACAGAAAGGAGAGGACAGATGTAGACAGAAGGACACAGACAGGAGAGGACAGATGTAGACAGAAGGACACAGACCGGAGAGGACAGATGCAGACAGAAGGACACAGACAGGAGAGGACAGATGGAGACAGAAGGACACAGACCGGAGAGGACAGATGTAGACAGAAGGACACAGACAGGAGAGGACAGATGCAGACAGAAGGACACAGACAGGAGAGGACAGATGTAGACAGAAGGACACAGACCGGAGAGGACAGATGTAGACAGAAGGACACAGACAGGAGAGGACAGATGCAGACAGAAGGACACAGACAGGAGAGGACAGATGTAGACAGAAGGACACAGACAGGAGAGGACAGATGTAGACAGAAGGACACAGACAGGAGAGGACAGATGCAGACAGAAGGACACAGACAGGAGAGGACAGATGTAGACAGAAGGACACAGACCGGAGAGGACAGATGCAGACAGAAGGACACAGACAGGAGAGGACAGATGCAGACAGAAGGACACAGACAGGAGAGGACAGATGCAGACAGAAGGACACAGACAGGAGAAGACAGATGCAGACGGAAGGAGGGAGACTGAAATTAAGAGGGACAAAAGCCTCAGACAGTGGAACGCAGGCAGATGGAGAAACACTGACAGAACTAGATGCAGACAGGAGGAGACACTGACAGAGCACAAACAGAAGGACACACAGACAGGACAGGACAGAGAGACAGGCAGAGATAGACACAGACTAACAAAGAGAGACAGACAGAACTAGACACTAACAGACAGGTGGAGACGCAAACAGAGACACCAAGTGAGGGACACAACAGGGTGTAAAAAGATCACAGCTCTCCTACTGACCGTCTCCAGAGTCTTGCACACACTCAGCCACCAGGGCCTGGAAATCCTCCCTAACAAAACATGCTGAAAGCAGCCTGAGCCATGAGCAGAACACAGAGGACCTCATCAGGGAGCTCAAGCCCATGTTAACGTGGACAATAAGCCAGCGCAACACCACCTCTCTCATGCACCTGCCCAAAGTCACACTCACGAGGGATGGTGGGATCTAGACCCAGCTGGAGCAGGTCTAAACAGAGTCTGCGCTCAAGAGAAGGGAGGAGGGGGGAAGAGATGGACAGAGAGAGGAGAGCGATGAGACAGAGGAGAGGCGGGGGTCCGGTAATGGCCCCGAGGTTCATACAGAGTTGAGGTGCCAGCGTATTCTGCCCGATTGGTGAAGCATCTGGTAACATTTACTGCCACCACAAATACTCCCCCACCCCACCCTCTTTTGACTAAGGCAGGCACATTTTCACAATGAAAAGCAGGAAGAAGAGAGGCCCCTCCCTGCCGTGCTTCATTCGACAGAATCATTTTTATGAGGATTCTAACGCGGCTGGCAGAGATCGGGCCCCCAGGAACAGAGGGGCCACGAAGAAATGGGAGGAGCCACAGAGTCTCATTCCCTGCCACTCAAACCCCGCTTCTTACAGAACTCACTCCTTCCCTCCAAGAATAGTAGCAGCACATCATAGTAATAAAAAAAATGTTGGAGATGAAAAAAAATGAACAGGAAATCAAGACAATGAAAGCAATGAAGAAAAAAAGGTGAAGTCCCTGACAGCGAGACACATCCTGTCAGCCAGAGAAGGGCTCTCACTCTCAATCACTGCCTTTCTCAACCTCTCTCACGCCAACACAGTGAGTTAATGTCTCCTTTGATGGGTAGATTCCTGCTCTTGCAGCTGTGGCCTAAAGGGGAACGCCTCACTTTTTCGCTCCCGCTCGCTGCGAGCGCGTCGCCTGTGCATCCTCCCGACCAAGCGCAGGCACGGGCTCGGCGTCGCTGGATGAACGACCTTGAGCCGGCGTGTGGGACTCTGCTGCCATGGCAACGCCGCTGCCTACAGTCTGTAACAGCTGGATACTACGCGCAAGCGCGGGCCAATGAAATTTCACAGAAAGAGAGCGAGGGAGAGAGACGTACTTCTCCGAACTTGTATGAAATTTGGCTTTATTCAGCAAGTTCTTCAAACGCGTTTTCGATTTTTTTTTTGTTCCAAGTCTCTGAGAAATTAATCCAGAAAGATCAAAACCTAAATAAAAAGCACTTCAGTGTGAAAGCCAAGTCTACACCGTTTCAATACACTCCAAGTAGCTCACTTGAAGTAGCTAATAACCTACTAAACGAGAGAAATCCAATAGCTCTTTTTCTGCATATTGAAACTCCCACACCAGTCAAACGGAGCCAAACTGAATTTTGGAACTGATGTTGCATCAGTGAATACCAAGATACTTCTTGGCTTCATTTCTTGTGTGTTTTCATCACCCAACACGCAAGCATATGGCCACACCGCCTCTCCATAACGGCCATTAAGTCCTTGCGGCATGCAGGGCCATTCAGACTTTTGAGAGAGTTTAACATTCAAAGGCATTTACAGTCTCCACCCCATCTTTCTTGTTTTCTTCTTCTTCTCCTTCTTCCTTTAAAGCCTCAAAACCAACCGGCAAAACCCACGAGAAATCCCGTGGCTGCAGTTCGGTGCTGGCAGTAAAGCCGCATTCACATTGGACGCGAACATCGCACGACAGATTACATTTCAAGTCAATGCAAAGTCTTCGCATTGACTTTGAATGTAATGTGTCGCGCGACAAAAATGGTTTCGCGTCCGGTATGAAAGCATCTTAAACCTTCAGTGTGCATGCGGGCGCGCGTGTGCATGTGTGATACACACATCTACATGCAGATAAGTCGCTGTAAAACTGAAAGGGTGACTCCCAGCCCTTTCTAATAATTCATGAACCTTCCAGAGGCACCGATTACCTAACACGGAATAATCTGAAACACAGCAAAAGACCTCTGCAAAATTCAGTTCCGTAATAAAATGAACTTGCGTTTCTGCAAGATCCTGCTAATTACACTGAACAGACTCATCCCCCCCAGAACTGGCCGGGGCACTTTTTAATTAATTGTAACAGACAACGGAGTGTACTGGCCTGGATAAACATATTTAAAACCTGTTCATCAAGAATGACATAGCCTAATAAAAAAAAGCAAACAGCCTTGTCACGCATTGTTTTTGAAAAAGTCCTTCACCACAGCACAACTCTTGAACAACGAAAGCTCACTACAGGCCCCAACTGCCTGGGAACCAAGTTTCAGTTCAGAAACCTGTGGCCTTTACTCTGAGCTCTTCCCTTCACTCAGACCCCAAGCTCGAGTAAAAGGGGTTCACCTACAATGCTTCCCATAACGCATAACAATCCCTGACTTCATGGTGGAGGAATGCACTATTTGGGAGGCAGTGGAATAGGGCTCTCTCTTTGCCACAGCCTGACTGACAGCAGACCCCCTCCAAAATCACATTTTGCCTCACCTCACAATGGGAACTTTAACAATGCATTCTCAAAAGCAGCCCAAGAAAGTGGCTCGGAACCATAACGAATGAAAAGACTCCACTTCCCAAGATGCATCAGTTGCTGAGGTTCAGGTCCGAGTCTGACCACAAGTTCCAGGACACCTATGCAAGGCCAAGAGCAAATCTTTCTTCGGATAGGTTGAGGATCATATACAGGGTGAGGCAACAAAACTTGGAGCAGTTTATAAACAAAATCAGCAAGCAAACGAGAGAGAGAGAGAGAGAGAGACAGAGAGAGAGTCAGAGAGAGAGAGAGAGAGAGAGAGAGAGAGAGAGAGAGAGAGAGAGACAGAGAGAGAGAGAGAGAGAGAGAGACAGAGAGAGAGTCAGAGAGAGAGAGAGAGAGACACATGAAATAAAAACACTCGAGTGCCCTTCTCATTATGTACATCACTTTACAGTAGTAGATGCTATTGCTGCAGCATTGAAATAGATTTCCTCATTATGCTGCGGCATAATAATCACTTCCAAACAAAGAAGCGACTCATCCAATGTTTTTCTACCAAATATTCATGTGGGAGCCATTGGTGACATTAACTTTCGACTATTATTTTTGCTGATGGCCGAAAATATGACTCAACACTTCTCCACTGCGAGTCAGAGCTTGTAACAAAAGAGCCTGGAGGAACGAAGCGCGGGGGAAACTGCAGAATATTGTGATGTCACAGTGTAAATGCCTTGCCCCTCCCCCCACCCCGGTGCTAAAGCACCAGCACCAGGCCTGCTGCTTTCCCACACATTTCCAGCGGAGGTTCAACAGCAGAGGAAAGTGGGGGCAGGGGGGGTTCCCTCCAAAAACCACACAATCTCACACAAGATTAATTCGTTTTTAATGCACAGCGACAAGCTGGAGAAGGAGGGCCGTATTCACTGAGGGTCAGGGCAGTGTCGCCCATTGAGGTCCCCCGGCAGAGCATGAACAGGGTTTGTCCGGTAAGATGGCATAACAGGCCATGCCCACAAGATTTTTTTTTTGTTGTTGTTTTTAGAAAGCTGGCCCATGCAAAAAGTTGCCCACAGGTACCAAAAACTGGCAATCTATCCTGAACCCAAATCTTGCTTCTCACCCAACCCCAGGTCAGGGCATCCATGTCAAGCATCACAGTCCGACCAGATCATTATGCAGTCATCGATTCATTGGCTCACTTATTCATTTGCCCCCCCAGTTGGTGTGAGTCCAGAGGCCGAGCAGCAGCACTGTGTCCGACCCCGCTGGTTAACTCTGATTTAGGAGCCGCCTCCGACTTAAAGGCCATTAAAAACAAGCTGTTGTTTGTTAATTGAGGGACAACTGGCAGATATATGTGCCTATGAGGAGTATAAATTTAACATGGCCAGTAACTCGAGGGAAAGGGGGGGAGAAAAAAAAAAAACTCTCTTTGTCAGAATTCAATCCCTCCAGTCCTGAAAACAGGACAACAGGAAACTACAGGTTGCCAGGGAAACGCAGTTTTCAGATCTCACCTGTAAAGCCCCTCAAAAAACATCACTGCAATCTTTAATATTTTCAACAAGCTAAGCAAACAAATGACACCAGCCAAGAGGCCAGAATATAAGGAAACAACATACCGGACAATTAATTTACGCATCAGTTCAGTAAAAGACATTGGGATACGTTGCCATAAGTGCATTATTTACAAACAATCTACCATGCATTTCTAGCAGCCTTTTCAAAGTGCATTCAGAAATAAAGCCTGTTAACAGTAAGAGCAGCGCAAGGCAGACTGGGGATCGGATGGAATAGATCCACAGTCAAGGCACTGAAAATAAAAGACAAGTAAAAAATTAAGATGAAACACATCTTCCGTAAAAACGCGCATTACTGCAAATGCAGATTAAACAGAAAAAGTGATATTCAGTTTCAGGGACAGGATTCCTTATTAGTCCAGTGCAAGTTTGACAGGGTGAGAAATAATGCATCAAATTATAGAATAGATAAGTAAATGAAAGTCATGGCCCAGACTGTCATTTACTTCACTTCCATGAGCACAATTTAGGACAAATTTGCTCAGGTTGCCCAAGCATAAGCAAGCAGAGGACCTGATGCTCTCTATTTGACAGCGGTTTTGGAATGTCCCTCGCGCAGCAGCAAGCATAATATTATGATGAGTAGCCTATTACATTAAACTCATGAGTCTCCTTTAATTTTCTTCAAATACAGTACTAGTGTCGCAGAGGCTAAAGTCTCATTAGGAGGCCAACAAACCAGGATAAAAAAAAGTCTCACATTTCCAGGCGGACCAAAGTAAACTTCATTGAAAAAAACAAACAAACAAACAAACACTGCAACAGCTCAGCTGTAACTTGAGTTTGGAGTTTTTATTGCATGCACGCGCGCGCACAGACACACACACACACACACAAACAAAATTAAATAAACTTCACAATTCACAAAGAAGCGTAGCAGCTTGACAAACTTGAACGAAGTCAGCAAACCGAACAGACCAGCTGAAGCGAATGTCACTTCAAATTTCAAAGACCATTCGCCTCGCACAAATCACACACGGCGCGAAGTCATGGCTTGATATTTAACATCACTTCCGCATTTGTTTCATTTGACACCGCATTCTGTAATCTTGCTTTCTGATCCAAGAAAACATTTAGAGACCAACTTTTAAATGCCCACGGCCGTGTTACATGCAAATGTTAATATAAAATTACACAGATGGCATGCTGTTGAACTTGAATGACCAGTAATTAATAGATGCAACAAACATAATATCGATATTTACCGCGGAAGTAAAAAAAAAAAATTAAGAATGAAAAACAATTTTTAGTTGCACCCGTAGTAACAAGCAGCTAAATTTGCATGAGGGCATCAAAGTAACCACTCTCCATCTTTCAACGACTTCTAACACACTTGAAAACCAGCTGCGTAAACGGAGTCCATGACTTAACAGGTCGCTTCATCTTCACAGTCAGCAACAAAAATCAGCAGCGACAAAGGGACAGTAACCACTTGTATTTTCAAAGCTAGACTGACATAAAATTCCAAGAAAAAACTGAAAGGGCACACAAACTAATTACAGGCAACAGCCGACACGGTGAACAGCTAGTTAAACGCCTACGCAGTTAAACGTTTTATTTTGTAAAGACCTATGCATCATATGAATGTCCACAGAGTTCTTAGCATTTTACAATGAAAAGCAACAATCCAACACATGAACCTTGTTGTTAATTGGCTACAGTTTGGATTCCACGGCCAGAAAACACCATGTAGCCAAAGGAAAATTATCCTTTAGCTAGAAAATCAATGACTGGAAAGGAAATCAGACTGCAACACACATTCACGTAAACTTGTAATTTACAAAACTGAAAAAGTTTTGAGTTATCGTTTCAAAAGACGAGGAAGTTTAAATGGACTTGGGTAAGTTCAGCTGCAGGCGGTAGCGACATACATCTCCACGAACGCAACACGTCCTGAAGCACAAGTTTACCAAAATCGTTAAAAAAGCTTAACAGAAAACAAGTAAACTAAAATGTACATTAACGTAACGATCGCATTAAGCCTCGTATATTTACCAGATGCCAACAATTTTGCATTACGTTCCACAAACTTTGCAAAAATAAATTAACCACTCAAGAATTAGTCCTTATCAGTGTTGTGGTGAGAGGAAATGTTACCACCAAAGTCAGAAAATAATTAATTCTGCACTTCAGTCTAGCAAAACAATGCAAATAAATTATCAATTCAAATCACTTGTCCCAAGTCACAAATAAATGAAGGCGCACGGCTCTGGCATACACGGCACTGAATGTATAGATCTACTTCGGCAAGCTGGGGATAGCAAACCAGAACATATGAGATGAGGAAAATGAATAGGCTACTTGGCGTTTTCTTCGTGGTTGATCATGATTAACAACGCCGCTGAAAAAATATCCGACAGCATTGACGCCTCCCTTATTGAAAATTTAAACCATAATAAACTCACCGGATTCAGTGTATTCCTAAGAGCGCACCAGTTTCTTTTTCCACTACTATTAACTCTCCGCCATCTTCAGGACTGTTTGTTTAAATGGGAAAACACTCCCTAAGCTCAAGTAGCCAGCATTAAACCACAGAGATAGGATTTCTGGGTAGAGTAGTTAATCATCACACCCCCGGCCTTGTAAGTTCCTGTCGACGTCTTTAAAATGGACTACAAGTACATGAATGCTCACCGAGCTGTGGTAGACCTCTGGTGGTGACAGATCGAAATTGCTATTGAGTGCTAAGGCATTGAATTTATGATTAAGGAGCAACTCCTAGAATTTATGGCAACTTAATCAGTGCATCACAGTTGGCAATGTTATTTGATGATTTTGCGCCTTCTCTTCAAATGATTTTAATGCCAATGTTGACGTTGAGAGTGGTGGGCAAGGTGCATTTAATATAAGGGTTTAAACCATAAACATGTCATGAGAGATTATGTAATTTGAAGTATCACTTAATTTTGCACATCAACATACTTTTCGGAATGAAGTACCCGTTTCCTCCCTTCTCAATACTCAGTTCATTGGTTGCGCTCCAGTAATGGTTTTGGTTGCAAAGGCAATACTAACACTTTTGGCATGATGAGAAAGAGGTATTAATTGTGGAACTTTTCTTTTCTTTCTTTTTTTTTTTAAATCGGAAGCTCGTTGCTCCTTATTGCAGGCGTAATGGCGCACTTTTTTATTATAAATCCAATCAGCTATACCAGTTCAGCGTACTTCTCATTAATTAAGTTGAATTCTATCACAATTTCGCCGTACTTCTCGTGTTTGTGATATCATGATTTATTTATTATTATTATTATTATTATTATTATTATTGGAGTGGGCCGGTTAGGAGTAGACCTCGTAGCCTTATAAAGGTGGGAGAAGGATCGTATCGATTCATCGAGACAAAGTATCGATATTAAAACAAACAAGCATGCCTTTTATTTTAGTTTGATAACAATACCGTTTTATTCATGGCCAGAATGTTCGCGAGGGGGTTCATATGCAGGCCAGTTTCCAGACGATGGTTTGGAGATCACAGTCTGACGGCAGACATGTTTGTGGCCGGGAGCCTGAAGGTTTGTGCGAGACAGTAGGAACCAAACCCGTCTCCATGGTGATTCCTGGCGCACGGGTGTTGGATTTCAACTGATCTTCGAGACGCAGAGACAGTGCTAAGGAGGTAACGCGGAGAGGGGGATGGTTGCTGCAAAAAGCAAGCAACACTTGATAATTAGCCTCTTGCTTGTAGCTTCCTGTCAGAGCATATTTTACCACAAGCACAGCATACTCAGCTCCTCAGAAAATAAATCAGGCTTACAAAAAGAAAGTGACTTTGGCATAGTGTGCAAAGAACAAACGGATAGTGAACTGGAACATGAGGATTTGCTCTAAAAGTAGTTGACCTACCTGAAAAAATTATTAAAGCTGTTGACTAATTAGTATCCGAGACTTATACAAGTCGACCACACTCCCACTGATTTCTATTTATTTATTCTTTTTCCAGAATTATTTATCCGTACAAACGCAATACCCTGATAACTTTGAGGTGCACCAGCAAGTCCTTACACCGCTTTAAGAAAGGTTTTTTCTGATTGTCTCCTCTGTTTAATCATATTATCACACCTCTTAAAGCACTCAGCTGGTTAAGAGGAATTGCCTCGTCATTCAAGTGATGTAAGTGTTTCTTTTTTGTTTTTTGTTTTTTTTTTACTTTAGATGTCCAAAAGAGAGATGCTCGTTTTAACCATGTGTGTGTGTGTGTGTGTGTGCATGTGAATTGATTCTAGTCTCTGCACAGATAAGCGGGGCTACAGTACTTTGTCCCCTAACCCCTCCCCCTTCCCTTCCCCCACCACACAATGCAAAGTAGGTCCTCCATGTCAGAGAGTGGGGGTGATGCTATTGTCCATCCCCCTACTTGAGTGAGGCTGGCCGTGCGATAACCCCAGTGCTGCTCTATATCTTGATATTTCTCTACCTATAGAAGCGGCGCACACATCGCGTCTCCCTTTCAAAATGCATTTCCATACCCTCCCCGGCTGTTCCAATCCCCAGGATGTTGACGTCTCTATCCGCACCCCAGGTTATCAGACGCTTAGGCTCATGTATTTCTGGTGCCCTCCAGGTAAGCAGACCTTGGTCCAAAGAATGAGACCAGTATCCACCAGTTTCCTATATGCCTACACATCTGCGATTCTTCCTTGCCACTTTTGCTAAGTTTTCAGCTGTGCGACTTTGTTTGAGATGTTTGAGATCTTGAGCATGTAAGTGTTCATTCTGGCTGGTATTTCTATATAGGAATGGGGAGCAGGGTGTGAAGGAATAGGACTAGGAATCAACCACAACACCCTCTTTACCACACATGACCATATGACTTGTTAAGCTTTTATAGGGCGAGTTCACATTTAAGAGCCAGGGCCACTGAGCCTATTATCATGAATTATGTAATGAACTAGGAACATTGTAGGTTGGAAGGACTCGCACAGAACTGACCCCCTTCCTTCTCTCAGTGCAAAATGGAACTTTTCACTCTGATGCAAATTAGACTTTATCTCATGGTAGTAGCCTACTGAATTTGAAAAGAAGTAGTTGTGGGCATTTACTTGTTATTGTTTATCGGTATACATCCTATAAACAAGGAGAGAAATGATCGATTTATTAAATCAAAGGAGACAACAGACTTTAATGAGGATAAAAATGGCTGGGCCCGATCAGACTGCTCAGAGGCCACTCGAGGACACAGGTGTGGGTGTATACAGGGGGTGAGCTGCACACTGGTTTATAGGATGGATCTGCTCAACAGTGAACTGTCACTGTTGGCTTGTTTATTTTCCCACTTGCTAGTCCATGAGAGGAACTGAAATTTCAGAAATATATCTGACCAACCTCACAATAACAATGACCTGATTACGCCACAGCATTGTATCATTTCAAGCAACAGTGAGTAAACTGGATGGTTCTCTCACATGCTGCAGATTCATCCCAATTACAGCGTATTTACATAGCAGACTTGCCATGTTTACCCAAGGAATTGTGTACCTTCAACAGTTTTGACAGTTTTGTTTGTCCCACAAACACACACACACACTCACACACACCACTTGTGTTCCTCTGGCAAGCACACACTTTGTAGAATAAGACATTAAGTATTAATTAGCGTCAATGGTAATTGGCAGTGAGCTAAATGTGAGTGCCCATCTGTGGCAAGCCTAAAGCAAGATAAAAAAGGGGCTTGATCCATCAATAATACTGACCCATTTATTTTTTTTTGTTTGACAGTATTAATAAGCTAAAAGAAAAATCATCCGCAAACTTCAAATTCCCTCAGAGAAATGTGGAGGCACTGCACTGAACAGCGCACTGAATAATTCTAATCATTATAGAGGCTGTGGTTAATATTTTCCTGATGTCGAAAATGATTCAGTGTGAATGTTGCACAGTTGACAAATGCAATCAATTCAAAACGAAAATCACACTGCTAACGACCTTATTTACATATGCAGGCTTGTTTACCAGGCAAAAGAAGTTCAGGAAAAAGGCTTGCAAACAGCCACTGAAACACCTCCCCCAGCACAAGAACAAGCCACATTAAAACAGCACAGTAACCAAGTACAGTGCTGCAAAAAAGTACTGACCCCTTCCAAATTTCTCATATTTTCGCTTATTTGCCATATTTAATGTGTCAGATCATCCAAATAATTATATCCCCGAACGCCGAATGGCGTTCCGGGGATATTATGTTTTTGGTTTGACCGCCACCACCGCCCCCCTACGTGTTAACGCGATAACTTCAGTAATATTTCAATTAGAAATTTCAAGTTTTGCATGTAAGTAAGTATCATAAAGAGGAAGAACTGATTTGATTTAGGAAAATTTACGATTTCTAGATTGGCCTCTAGGGGCCAAAAACTGATTTACATGTTAACGCAATAACTTCAGTAATATTTCAACTAGAAAGTCCAAGTTTTGCATATAAGTAAGTATCATAAAGAGGAAGAACTGATTCGATTTTGGACAATTTAAAATTTCTAGATTGGCCACCAGGGGCCAAAAACTGAAAAAATCACTGTTTTTATCATATCTCTGGAAATATTTGTCCGATTCACCTCAAATCAAGTGCAAATGAAAGGTCGTGACCTGAGAATGTGTCCCATGATGACACTATACCTGTTTGGTTCAAAATTTTGACACAAGGTGGAGCTTTGTCACATAAAATTCACCATTTTTGCCATATCTTTGGAACTATTTCTCCAATTTATATGAAACTATGTGCAACTGCAAGGTCATGACCTCACAACGTGTCACATGATGACATCATACCTGTATGGTTCAATATTTTGCCACCAGGTGGCGTTTTGTGATGGAAAAATTACCATTTTGGCATATCTTCAGAACCATTTGTCCGATTGACCTGAAATTAAGTTCAAATGAAAATCTATTCAAGGTCTATTCAAGGATTGGGGAATTGGAGGATTGGGGGCGTTCGGGGATATACCCCCCGCCGTCACCTCCGACAGCATAAGCCTAGTTTTAATATAAGACAAAAACAACGTGAGTAAACACAAAATGCTGCCTTCAAGTAATCGTGTCATTGATTGACGGTAAAGAGTTATTTAAAACCAAGGTTTATCACACATGTAAAAAAAATTACCCCCCTAAATGTAATTGCTGTGGTTATGCCACTCTCGGGGGAAGCATCTACATATGTTTGCGATAACTGTCAATGAGTCTTTTACATCAATGTGGAGGAATTTTGGCCCATTCTGCTTTGCAAAATTATTTTAATTCAGCCACATTGGAGGCTTTGTGCATGAACTGCCTGTTTAAGGTCATGCCATAACGTATCAAGTCAGAACTTTGACCAAGCCACTCCAAAACTTTCATTTTGTTTCTTTTGAGCCATTCAGAGGATGACTTGCCTGTATACTTCGGATGATTGTCCTAAATAACTCACTTGCGTTTGAGCTTAAGGTCAGCAACTAATGTCCGGACATTCTCTATCAGAATTTTCAGGGGTTCCATTAATATGTGAAGTCACCCAGGTCCTGAAGCACCAAAGCAGCCGCAAGCCACCGCACTACCAGTACCGAGTTTGTCTGTTAGTATGATGTTCTTCTTGTGGAATGCTGAGTTAGCCAAGTCAAAGTTAAAGGCAACCATGTCTTTTTGTAAATATTTTTCACTTTCGGCTTACCAGTCCACAAAATATTATCTCAAAATTCTAGGGGGTCATCAATATGTTTTTTTTTTTGCACATATTAGACAAGTTTTGCATTCTTTTGGTCAGCTGTGGTTTTTGCCTTGCAGCTCTCCAATGGACACCATTTGTGCCCAGTCGTTTTCTTATTGTAGAATTTTGAACAGCGACCTTTACTGAGGCATGTGAGACCCGTCGTTTTGGGTTCTGTAGTTACCTCCTGGATGAGTTATCAATGCACACTTGGATGAATTTTGGCTAGCTCGCTGCTCCTGGGAAGGTTCGCCACTATTCCAAGTTTCTCAATTTATAGATAATGGCTCTCACCATAGTTCGTTGGTGTCCAAGAGCCTAAGAAATGGCTTTTTAACCCTTTCCAATCTGCTTGCTTCAACAACTTTGTTTGTCATCTGTTCTTGAATTTCTTTAGATCGTGACATTATGTGCTGCTTTTCGCCTTCTTCACATTGTCTGACAAGTTGTATTTTAGTGACATATAGATTCAACAGAGCTGGCCGTAATCATGTCTGGGTGCGTCTTTTGAAATTGAGCTCAGTTATCAATCAAATTTGTTGAACTGGTCGATGTAGTAACTAAGGGAGAAATTACTTTATCACATGGGGCCAGATCAGGTTGGAAAGCTTTTTCCTTCAATAAGTGAAATCATTTAAAAACAGCACTTTGAATTTATTCTGGTTATCTTTGTCTGATGTTGAAATTAGCTTGATTATCTGAAACATTTCAGTGTGACAAATATGCAAAAATATAATAAATCAGAAATGAAGGCAAATACTCCTTCATGACATTGTAAGGGCTACAAGAAAGATCAAGGCTAATTTCCCTATAATTTACTCCACACAGAGAGCAGTCATTAGCATTTTTATGTGCCCACTCGACTTCATCGGCATATATTGTGATTGTCTCTGTCCGTCCTTTGGTCTGTCTGTCAGTCCATCCAGAATTTCTTGTTCTTAGTCTATACAGACTACAATTTTTGTTGGATTCTTTTCATTTTTGTTTTGTGGGTCAATGGGGATATTAAGAGGATCCTTATTGATTTTGATGATTGGAAAATTTTTAACGAAGCTGTGGGACCGAACTTATCACATCCCCATACATGGCTTATATACTGGTTGTTCTCTCTTTACAGGATACAAATTTTGTTGAATCCTTTCTGTTTTTGTTTTGTGGGTCAATATGAAGAAGATATTTATTGATTTTGGTGTTGATTGGAACATTTTCATGGAGTTCTAGTGCCAAACTTAGCACATCCCAATTCATGGCTTATACATGGTTGGTCTCGATCTAGAGGGTGCAGTTTCTGCTGCATCCTTTTAATGTTTGTTTTGTTGGTCAATTCATATCGATATGAAGAGGATTACTATTGATTTTGGTCACGATCAGGTAATTTTTCTCCACACTGAGGCTCCGAACTGACAACATTCCTAATACATGGCTTATAGATGAAAAGGTTAAAATAAAATTGGAGAATGGCTTATTCTGTATAACGCTTGTTCTCACTCATGGTACAGTTCTGGTCTAATCATTTTGGTTTTTGTTTTGTGAGGCAATAGTGATATTATAATAAGATCTTTTTTTTTTTTTGGTCGCTCATCATGCTCTCATATTTTTGCTTTAACTGGACAAGCAAAAGGCAAAGAAGGCAACTTATCAGTGCTTCAAGTGATTTTGTGTGGGCCAGTCCCCAAGCCACATGGACGAGGGGGAAGCTACACTATTGACTGAACCACACAATGTACACCACACTGACAAAAGCATGTTCTGTGTCCAGAGGTGTAGTGGAGGGCATATGCAGGTATTCAGAGTATATCCACCTTTTCTCTATTTACAGCATTTTCAGTATAATCACCTATCAACCAAAAAGCCATTGAAATTCTTTCTTCTAAGGGATTGACCCCTCTAACTAATGGAATACACCCACTTATAAAGGGACCACTTCACCACTGTCTGGCTCCCATCAAAGGATGAAGGAATATTGTGATATAATTGTATACAATAAAATGTAGATGATTCAGTGCTTCTCACAGTTTAGGGAAGGCCTTCTCCTGTTTTAGTATGAGAATGTTCTCATGCACAAAGCTTGGTCTGTTATGTTTCAGACCGGAAATCAAGTGCGGAGGCAGAGTACAATCCAATAGGTAGCTTTATTGACAGGCGATACAGTAATTTGGGGATGAATCCCGGAGGTGGGGCGGAACCCTGGATAATGATAGTACAGTTTAGTACAGATGTTGCGGGCAAAGCTGAGTTGTCAATCACCAGCCAGTGGCTTCCGGGATAGTAGACAAGTGGAGTGGACCCTTGCCAGCACCGAACTGTCCCACAGGAGGATGGAGTCGCTCGAGGGAACCTTGTGTCTAGTCCTGATGACCAAAGAAAGATTGAGAGCTTGTTTCTGAGAAACTGGAGAGAGGTACAGACATGGATGGATTAACAAGAATACAATTCCAATGGAATCCCAATCCCGATTAGGCTTTGGAGCTTGTTCCTATTAAACTGGACAAACTAACTGACTTTAGCTGGGTGAATTTGAATGTGGTCCCAATCCTGGACCTTGAATTGGCTTGGGAGCTTACTCGAGTGAAAAGGAAAGCTCCCAGGAATTGCTGTCTTTAAAGTGCATGTTACAATTAATAAACACAATACTGACTGGTTTAAAGAACAAAAGGCAAATTACAATCCAGCAATTTTTAACACAAAGCAGGGGGATTAAATACAGTTCACATGGTCATCAGGAAATTACCATGGAATGAGACAAAACCAAGGAGTGGCGAACAGGCGAGATATAAACCAATCAAAGCAGACATACCTCTAATAGTTTCTCAGGTTGCTGAATTGGAAGAAACACAAAAGGCATTCACACAAGAGTTGTGACACCAGCCCATGCATAGTTTGTCAAGATTGATGCAGAAAAACTTGATTGGTCTTCATAGATCCCGGACCTCAGTCTCAACAAAAAGTAACTGGGATCAACTGAAAATCCAAACCATGAGCCAGGCCTCATTGCCTGACATTATTGCTCAAACTTTAACTTAATGTTTTATTCTTGCTTGAATTAGGGTAAATCGTATGCATTTAAGGTCTAGCAGCTATGGCATCTGGGAAACGTTCCCAGAATAATGGAGGCACTCCAAGAATGCAAACCTCCGCCAAGGCAGCACAGTCGAAATCTTGCTGAGTGAACGTGGCTCATAAGACATTCAAGGAATCTCAAGGTATCTGCAACAAGGGATTTTGAGATGGTTGCTGTGGTGGCCACTTGATATTATTTGTTGGAATGTGGTCAAAATGGACAGGCTGCCGTGGTGGCCATATTGTTTGACCGATTGCATTCAAAATCAATAGGGTCCATCCCTGATGTAATAGCAATCCATCTACAAAATTTCAGAGATCTCCATTCATACATTTTCAATTATCTTGTACACAAACAGGCAGATGAACAAAACACCAACAAAAACTTAACTCCATTGGCAGAGGTAATAAAAGGTACCATAATATTCTGTTTAAGTTGTATTCATGAATGTCCAAGAGAGAGGTTTATATTCTTCTCGAATGGCAAGTACATAAAACCTTTCGGTCTGTAAAATGCAGTTCCTGTATTCAAATCTGTGGAACTTAGGGCCTAATTAAAATTCTAGTGGAGATCCAGTGGTTTCCAATTGTCCCAAATATGACCCCAGAATTCTAGGCAAATGTGTATAACATGATGCACAAGCTCTAGATATTTTTAGGTTGATTTATGCTGTGGCCATTAAAACATAGCATTGTGTGTTTGAATATTTCTCTCAAAATTTGTGCGATATAGCTTCAGTGAAGCGCTACAACCAGAAGACACAAAATATGTACAGTAGGTGACATTGTCCAACAATATGAAAAGAATGCACCTTCTGACTTGTAACCTACTTATAGGAAAACTTAAGTGAAATGTTAGAGCTTAAGGGGGCACTTTCTAGGCTATTTGCTGACTGACAGTCTCTTTCCTATGAAGGACAGGCTATTTACCTGTGAGGTTTTACGAGATGGACCACACGCGAGAACGAGAAAAATACAAAAAGGAGGCTTTATTTCTGAATGGGGAAACCCCCCAACAGAGCAGGCAACAGCACCGAGTCCACAATCCAAAATCAGAATCCAATGGGCGAAATCCAGAATCGTAACCAGGGCACCAATCACAAAAATCAGGGTCAGACTAAAAAGGTTCAAAACACAAGAAGGCGGCAAAGTACAGGGAGAATGCAAAAATCGATAGTCAAGGACAGTCCAGTCCAGTCCAGTCCAGTCAGAAAGATAATCACAATGGGTACAAGGCGAAATGAACGTGGCGCAGGTAAGCATGAGAGAACGATCTGACAAAGCAGTGCTGTGAAGAGACATCTAATATACACTTCAGGGAGGTCACATGATAACGGAACACAGGTGGAAGCAGTGAAACTGATTACAAGGGAGCAACACATTAGGAAGGACCTAATCCCATGAAATTGGCAGAAGCCAAAACGTGGACAGGGATCACGGGACAAATCTATTGACAATGACACAGCTCTGGTCAAGGAGTTCTACCATGCGCAGATACTTAGAGAAAGGAAAGCATAAGGTGTGGAGATTCCGCTGAAATGCACCAGTGAAGATTAGGGAGAGACAAGGGGCAGAGATTACAATGGGGCGAGCGCTGAGAACTTGTTAATCAATTAGTAAGTCCAGCTTGTTGTGATTCTGATTCTGCATGTCATGTTTAAGTTCTGTGCCTCGCTATGCCATGTTGTTTGATTCTGTGCTTAGTGACCACTGCATATGTCTGACTATTCTTAGGATTGTGTTTTGTGTTTTGGTAATTTAGATTTCCTGTTTATTATTTTTTATGTGTAGATCATTTAGTTTCCATGCCATGTTTTCATTTCCATGCTTTGCACTTTGTCTCCCCTGTCTTGTCATGTGTGTATCTTTGCTCAGGGTCCCTTGTCTTGTGTGCACTCATTCGGGTGATTTATTGGTGTCTGGGTTTCAATCTTCTTTCATTATCTCGTGTTCTTCCTTCCTCTCTCTTTTACTGTCTTACTAACACATACTAACAGTTTATTGTTTTTGATAATTACTAACCACACTAATCTTGTATATTTTTACTAACTTTCTAACATGCACTCGGGATTGTAAAGCTGCAAATACTAATTGACTAACTATCTCTCAGCAGTCGCTCAATTCTAATCTCCGCCTCCTTGCCTATCCCTAATTATCTCTGCTGCAAGTTTCTGTGGATTTCCACTTATACTTTGTGCTTTCTTTTATCTTGGCACTTTAGTACTCCTTAACCGGAGCTGTTGTTTTGTACTTAGGTTTGTCTTGTGATCCCTGTCTGCGTTTTTGGCAACAGCCAAATTCATGTAATTAGTTTATTCCTCATGTGTCTCTCCCTGATCATTGTCACCATTGATTGCACCTGTTCTCCCTGGTCATGTGTTCACCCCGGGTGCGTATATAAGATGTCTGTTTGGTACACTTTCTTGTCAAATCGTTCTCCCTAGTTTTCTCGTGCCACGGTTCTCGCCTTGATTTCTCAGTGTTTATCTTTCTGACTGGACCGTCCTTGATATCGAGCTTTGCCTATTCCCTGTACTTTTGCCGCATTCTTGTTTTTTGACCTCTTTTGTCTGACTACGATTTTTTGTGATTGGTGCCCTGTGTATGACTCTGGATTTCGTCCTTTGGATTCTGATTTTGGATTGCGGACATTGTACTGTTGCCAGCTCTGTTGGGGGTTTCCCCCTTCAGAAATAAAGCCTCCTTTTCGCATTTTCCTGGTGTTTTGCTCTTGGTTCATTTCGTAAAACCTCGCACAGCTATGCAACCCCGAGTGCTCGCTAGAAAGTTAGTACTAAATACAATGTTAGTCTTGGTTAGTAAATTAGCAAAAATAACAATCTGTTAGTATGTGTTAGTAATATTAGAAAAAGCAAGGGGAAGGAAGTAAACAAGATGGGGAAGGAAGATTGAAACTAGAAACCATTAAATCACCCGAAGGAGTGGCACGCATTACTGAGGCTGTGAGCAAAGATAAGAACAAAGACAAGACAGGGGGAGACAAAGAGCAATGCATGGAAAATCAAAACACAGACTGGAATAAAAACTATGGCTCAGTAAAACATGGACAAATCAAAACTAAGACAATGCATGAAATGAAAAGCAACCAAATACATAATTCTAAGGAATAGTCAGACATGGCAAGGAATCAAAATACACATATGGCAGCCAGAACATGGCAAGGCAAGGCAAGGCAAAACCAGAATCACAACATTACCATCCCTATACCGTCTGTGATATTGAGTATAGCACTAATTTGCAGAGAACTGAACCAAATGTGAAAAGGAAGATGATGCCTGAGAAAGGGACAGGGAATGCAAGCTAGACTTTGGGGACACAGCAGGGCACACAGACAGAGCTGGTAGGTGTAAACTATGCGGAGCAGTTCTATTTGTGACCTAAGAAGCCGCAAAAATTTTAAACTCTGTTTTTCAGATACTGAAGTGGAAGAGGGGATCTAATGGTTAAACTGGAGGGAACGGGGTGCTTTCAAAGTCATCCTTCTCTAGGCAGTAAGATATTGGTATTTGCACTTATGGCAGAGTTTGGATGTGGAGTTCCTTGTTTCTTCTGGAGGGTGTGGTTTTGGTTTGTGTTTTATGACAAGTGATTTCTATCAGATTAATCACGCTCTATTTAAACCACGCATTGTCCTTTCTGCGGCGCCATTTGGGTCGTGCCTAAGCCGGTATTCTGAACTTTTTTTCATGAACTCCTCCAGGTTTAGTCCTCATTAAAGAATCTAGGATACGCTTGTCGTCTTTGTCAACCCTTGTGGTTCAGAGTCCAGGCTTATACTCTTGTTGCTCAATATTCAAATTTCATTCAGAGAGAAATCCCTCTTCGTTGTACAGCAATCGGGAAGAGCAGGCTATTTCCTTCTCAAGTTGCTTCACTTAACTGCACTCGTAGTTTGGTCTCATTTCGCTGTTGCAGAGCCTTGCTCTGTAGTTTTTGGTTCTAGTAATTATTTTTATTTCTCAGCCCACTTCTTCATTTCTTCAGGCTATATCTTTATGGCCACTGTGCAGAGGTATGCAATTAATATCACATGGATTGACAGCATTATTAACTTGAAGTCATGAGCACGAACATGCTCAAAGCACTAATTTAAGAGTGCTGCTCAAATGGTCTGATTTGTTGGATCTGTTTGCCAGTGCTGTAGTGATAGTGGTTTTGGCAGGGTGTAGTTGCACCCTTATGGGTGAGGGTGCTCCATTTTTTCTTCTTCTTTTCATTGTATATTCGTGGTGGAAAGACTGCCTGAAGTCAGTTAGAGGCTGACCTTACCTCAACCGCACACATCAACTTTTTTCTGACTATTGACATCAGATTCGGTATTACTTGCAGGTTTTTTCCCATCTAAACCTTTCTTACATTTTTTTGATCTCTGACTGGATACCAACACTTCTTCTGTGATCAAAATGTCCATGTTCTGTCTGCTTAAGGGGACAATGAAGAGGACAGTATCAAGGCCAAAGACAGCCTGGGCCACAGCTGTAGTGCATTATAATCACCTCAGCTGTGGCCCACTGCTTAAACAGGGACCTCGATGAAGGCCAGTTCTCAGGCCTGGAGAGGGGAGAGGAACTGTGAGGAAAGGCTGATTTTGAGACAAAACATCAACATTTTTATTTCCTTTCTCTCTTTTTATTTTTTTTACCCCTCAGCCCGACATGGGCACGAGGGGTATTGTCGTCCCTTCGGCGGGCGGACGGGCAGCTGCCAATTTTGTCTGGGCTATTTCTTTGTAACCACTTGGGTTAGGAAGTTCATATTGCATGTGTGGACTCCCCATGGGGGTAGGTGTGCCTTTTCGAAGTTTCGTCCCAGTTTGACCTTTGACCTTGCAGCAGTGACCCGCTTCAGCGAGGCCCATTTTTACATTATTCTCTTCAGTCATACTTTGGTATTTATTAACCATTTAGTTTCGTCTGAATATAGCAGTCTTCAATAGCAAGGCATGATGCGGCTCTTTTAGGAAACTGATTTTGTGTCCCAAACCTGGCATTACACTGTTAACTATATGGTATTTTATGATGTGTTCATCAAAGCAACTTACGGATACATTAATCTATACAAGTCACTTAGGCACCTGAGAACCAACAAGCCAATATCTCTAGATCTTAAAAATAATAATCCAGTTAAACATGAAACGATCTAATAGCCTTTAAAATGGGAGAATATGCTGCAAAGCAAATTGGATGTTCTGGAGACCCAGCATGTACAGTCCAATCATGTTTTCTTCTTCACAGCTATACAAGCAAGCTTGCCAAGTGCGCTGAGCTGCAATCGGGCTGAGGACCAGTTAACCTTTGGTGTAGGCTATATGTGTAATATGAGGCTAGCAGAATTCATGCAAGATATTCAATGTATTAGTGGTCTTTAATGCTTCAACTCTAGCCTTGGCTATCAGGTTTGATGGAAGGGTCCTGAATTACCATATGACAATTACCAGAATATTCCAAGATTTATGTTTGTCTTCTATGTGATCCATAATCTGGTCGCATTTGCAGTGTTTCTGTTGAAATTGTGTTCTATTCACTGAGAAATACCGCAGACAAACAGTAACCGCTTTTCTACTGAACACTCTCAGTATAGTATCCTTCATGCAACCAGTATCGATCCAGTTTTTATTTCTTGGTCGAGCAAGCGTAACTATTTTCTCTTAACCAATCAACAGACTGCAGTGTTTCTCGCTCCACCTTTTTGTATCAGATCAGTATCCAAGGTACCTCAACAGAGGGGTAACAAAAAATTAGACAAGCTGAAATGGTTGTTCTTTTGAAAATGTTTATGCAAAAATAATTGTTCTCATGCATAAGGAACTGGACTGAATGGAACCGTACGGCTGGAAACAAGGCTATCCAAAAGCAGGCGAGCGAGCTGCCAGGAAAGAAATTTCAACTCGCTTCAAATATTAGGAAATCTCCATTTTCTGACTCCCTGATGCTTTTCATTTATTACTCTTGAACACATGAAATTACATGTCTTGTTGAACTCTGAATAAGCTGTATTAAATAACCACTTTAAGCTTGATGGAGATAATTAATGTGTAAATTGAACAGGTTCCACAATTATGGACGAGAATATTTCCCAGGCGGGAGGAGAACTGACAGAGGAACTTTGGCAACAGAGTCATGATGGCAGCTGTGATGACCGCTCTGTGCCGACTTCCATTAGAGGACACCTGCAATGCTGCTGAATTGTTGCCCAGAAACTGGTCTGCCGCAATATTCCAAAAAATTTTTACCACAGGGGCAAGAGAGAGCTTGCGTGGTATGTGTTTGTGTGTGTGTGTAGGCCAATATTATTAAACTACTGAAGACAATTTAACATTTGACATATTCAGAGTGTCAAGCTGCAAGCTAGTGGACTAATGCTCTACAAATTTTACAACCCCATTTCTGAAATAGTTGGCGCAAAGTGTAAATTGTGAATAAAATCAAAATGCAATGACTTTCAGTTCACATGAACCAATATGTTATTTACAATAGAACATAGATAACACTTCAAATGTTGAAATTGAGACATTTTACATTTTTATCCACAAAATGAGCTTATTTCAAATTTTCTGGCTGCAACAGGTCTCAGAAAAGTTGGGACACAGACAAAAAAAAATGGTTGAAAAAGCAATTAAAATATAAGAGAATCAGCTGAAAGAATATTTAGCAAGTAATTAAATTAACTGGTATCAGGTATGTAACATGACTGGCTATAAAAGGGATGTCTTAGAAAGACAGAGTGTCTCAGAAGTAAAGATGGCCAGAGGCTCTCCAACTTGTGAAGGTTTGTGGAAAAAAACTGTGGAATATTTTAAAAACAATGTTCCTCAACGTCAGATTGCAAATGCTTTGAAGGTCTCATCATTGACAGTGCATAGCATCATCAAAAGATTCAGAGAAACTGGATCTCTGTGTGTAAGGGACAAGGCCGAAGACCTTTACTGGATGCCTATGATCTTCGGGCCCTCAGACGCCACTGCATCACTCACCGGCATGATTCTGTCATTGACATTACTGAAAGGGCCCAGGAATGCGTCAAGAAACCACTGTCTGTAAACACAGTCCGTCGCGGCATCCACAGATGCCACCTAAAACTCATGCAAAATGCATGTTATGCAAAAAGGAAGCCATTGTTCAGCATGATCCTGAAGCGTCACCATGTTCTGTGGGCCAAGGCTCATTTAAAATGGACTGTAGCAAAGTGTCCTGTGGTCAGACGAGTCCAAATTTAGCATTCTTGTTGGAAATCATAGGTGTTGTGTCCTCCGGGCTAAAGAGGAGAAAGACCACCCCTCCTGTTATCAGCAGTCAGTTCAAAAGCCAGCATTTCTGATGGTATGGGGATGCATTAGTGCATATGGTGTGGGACACTTGCATGTTTTAAAAAGCACCATGAATGCCGAAAGGTATATAAAGGTTTTGGAGCAACATATGCTCCCCTGCAGACAACAACTATTCCAGGGAAGGCCTTGTGTATTTCAGCAGGACAATGCAAAACCACATACTGGAGCTATTACAATACCATGGCTTCATAGTAGAAGAGTCCGTGTGCTGAACTGGCCTGCCTGCAGTCCTGATCTTTCACCAATTGAGAACATTTGGCGCATATTTAAATGAAAAGTCCGTCAAAGGAGACCCAAAACTCTCCAGCAGCTGGAAGCCTGTATTAAACAAGAGTGGGATCAAATTACAATGGCTAAACTCAAGAGACTTGTCTCCTCAATGCCCAGATGCCTCCACTCTTTGTTAAAAAGAAGAGGGGATGCTACACAATGGCAAACAGGCCACTGTCCCAACCTTTTTGAGACCTGTAGCAGCCATCGAATTTGAAATGAGCTCCTTTTGTGGATAAAATTGTGAAATTTCTCAGTTTCGACATTTGCTATGTTATGTCTGTTCTATTCTGAATAAAATACTGGCTGGTGTGATTTGAAAGTCATGGCGTTTTGATTTTATTGACAATTTGCACTTTGTCCCAACTATTTTAGAATTCGGGTTGTATTATTCACTATCAATGATTTTTGGTGTATTACTTTGGTGTGCCTTCCCTGAGAGACACTGACAGTTTAGTTGGTTAGTTGGGGTGAGAAACATTTTTTCTAATTGAAACCTTTAATATTTTTTCAGGGACTTAACTTTTAATTCAGATTTTCTCACGAATAAAATGAACGGTAGCATGCTCAAGTCCTTGAGTAGTCACAATTGGAATTTAAACATATAGTGTTTTTTATTACTCTCGTAACTGGTACACTACCAACACATTACATACATTGAAATGGTCAGCCAGCAATATTTGTTGCCTCTTGATGCAAAAAAACTTTTGGGTATGACTTTTCAAACTATGAGCTTGTTTTCTAGGATTTGTATGAGCCCTGCTCTCCAACCACATTAAATGCAATTTTAACTGCTCAGCAAATCTGCATTTAATAGACAAATAGCTGTGTGACAATGCCCTCTACCTTCCAGCAGCCAAAGTCTTGCCATTGCAGATTCAATAAATTGAATAAAGATAAATTCAACTGAACCAATAGCCTTGTCACAACAGAATTATTATGATGGACCAGATCAGGAATCAAATGCAGAAATAGGTGTACAGTCCAACAGGTAGTTGATTGACAGCAATAAGGTTCAGACTGGGGACGGAACCCCCAATTATAAGGTGGGCAGGTAACTCCAGCTAATAACAGTTCAGTGCAGATGTACAGTACCAGTCAAAAGTCTGGAAATACCCACATTTTTTCTGACAAGACATGTTAAATAAAAAAAAATGGGCACTGTTTATTTTGCAAGAAAAAAAAACAAGATCTAATTCTTAAATCCTTCGAACTAACCAGCATTTGCTGTCATATTTGCAGAGCATACCCACATTATTTTTCTTTACTAGAGCAGTTATATGGCTATAATGAGTTTGCAGTTGAGCGGCCGTCTAAATTCCCAAAGCTGTGCTGCACTTGTGGTTTCCTTTTCATTGACTTTCCTGCCCAAAAAATTCCAAAACAGCTTGTCTTTCATTTGGCTGTTGGAAAATGGAAAGAGCTTGTTTGTCTGCTTACTTAGCAAAATATGCCTTCTTTGAGAATTCAAAAGTTTTGGGCACTTTTCAAACAAGTAAGTTATTCTCTTGTAACTTCTGTCTGTATACCTCTTACCAGATTCCATTTGAGATTATATAGAAAAGTTCAGCTGGTTAAATTTCGCTAAAAATAGAGTGCTGTGACATTAGTAAAGTGTGTCAAAACTTTTGACGGGTACTGTATCAGGCAAGGCTGAGCTCCCAATTGCCGGATCGAGGCTTCCAGGATGCAGCAAGATGTACCTTGAGGGAACCTTCATTCCAATCCTGTTGACTGTAGAAGGCTTGATAGCTTGTTCTTAACAGACTGGACAAGAAGAAGCTTGGTTTTGATAACTAAACTGACAAACAGGCTTGAGCTGAGTTAAATTGAAATTGGTTGGGTTGGGAGCTTGTTTGATTTAATTAAATGATGATAAAAAGTAGAGAAACTGCTGTCACCAAAGTGATCGTCGCATTAGACTGTTGGGATAGTGGCTCAAATGGTGATACCTTTGAGGTGGTAATGCCCAGGCAGTGGCAACGTTGTTGTGCGTGCAATGGCATGCACTCAAGGGTGCCGGCTGTTGAGGTTAGACCTCACAAGTGGACACCATTTGTTGAGGCAATTGGCCTGATCGTATTATTAATTTGACTCTCAAAAAATCATAATAGACATCATATTAATATTAAATAATATTAATACCTCGCGGCATCATCCCTTGTTCAGAAGGGAAAATGTTACCAATTAATAAAACTGTCTCAATATTCACTAAGCTATTGAAAAGGAAATTGATTAATAATTAAATTATTAATTAGAACTGAATTACCCCAGCAATAGTTAGGTTGAAGGATTTTGAGTTCTACACGGAGGAGGTTGGCAGTTTCATTCACTCTTGTACAACATTAAATAACCACAGCATATGTCTTTCAAAAATATTTATTGAAATGAAACAAATAAAACACACAATATATACTACACTATGCATTAACACAATACACTCAATGAAGGAGGTGTGTGTGTGTGTGTGTGTGTGTGTGTGTGGGTGAGAGAGAACGAAAGGATGATCAAAGGAGTGAGTGGGGGTGCCTTATTGACCATGCTGATGCGGGCGAAGGCCACCCTACTGTAACAAAGAAAATTTTATTGAGAGTGTTTAAAGTCAGTTTAATGACCTAAAATGCTCAATTTTGTGTTCTTGTATGTGTTAAGTTAAAATGAAGAGGTATGTGTGTGTCCACACAGGAAAGGTATCACACTAGTATACATGAGGTTATTTGCATCCAAGACCCTGTCTGCTGCACATTAATATCATCCTGACCAAACTAAAACACAATCCTAAATTACAACTCTCATTTTAATTATACATACAGTCAGTCTTATTCTTAAAAGAGGGTTTGAATGTTCAATTGTTACCAGACCTTAGTAGAGGAAGGAGGTGTGGTGGCTGCTGCGCTGTGGAAGATCTGATCATGGAAGATGCTGATCCAGCTGAAAGAGCAGTTTTGCTGTTGTTAAGGTCTGTGTCTTTGCTGTGGAAAGAGGAGCTGCTCCTCAAAAGCAAGCTGTTGCTTCCTAAGTTTGTTCTACTTCTGGTAGCATGGCTGATCTGTGCTGGGCCTCGGGGAGGACACCGGCCAAGAGGTCCAGGCCAACCTGAGCAGTCCAGGAGCCCAGGAGCCTCAATAAGGAGGGGAAGAGCAGAGCCAAAAGAGAGAGGAGTAGAGCCAAAAGAAGTACACAAGAGAGAGATGAACTGCTTAACTATTACTTTTATCTGCCTGGCCGGCAGGCGGGATGGACTCACAGACAGCAAGTGGTCACGGGGAATCCTCCATTTTGATTTTCCACACATATGAAAGTTTTCCTCTGTGTGAGCCCAACAGGACAAAGATGACTAATTTCAACAAGTTGTCTAATGCTGACTGGGATTTCGGTACGAATGCCACTTTGCAATCCAGCAACTTACACATAAAGCAGAAGGCTTAAATACCCATCACACCATCATCAGGGGACAACCATGTAACGTGAATCAGCCAGGGCTATGGAGAGGCACAAGACGTAAATCAATCACTAAAGACGTACACCTAATAGACAAGCAAGTTACTGAATTGCAAAGAAACATACAAGAGATTTACATGAGGGTTCTGACAGTCCCCCGCTGCGATAGGCGCCCCCTGACGGCTCAGTGGTCGACCCCGGATGCCCATGCAGGAAATCGTCAACCAGAGAGCAATCCAAAATGTTCTGCTCCTTCCAGTCCACAAGAAACTGCCGGCCATGTGCCCTATGCCAGATGGCCAGGGTCTGGCGTATGGTGTACGTAGATCCACCACCAATGAGCCTGGGGAGAGTCAAGAAGTGGGAGGGAAGGGTGAATGGAGACACAGACACGAGTTTAATTCTTGAGACATGAAACGCTGGGTGATTATAAAGAATTTGGGGAGGAGGAGCCTGACAGTGGATGAAGACAGGATTCTGAAAATGGTGAATGGGCTAATGAACTGGGGGTGAGCTTCCTCAACGCCTCCAAAGGAGGATATCCTTCAGGGCAAGCCACATTTTCTGCATAACATGGTATTCATGTGCTGGCCTTCAACAACAGTTCCCCTGTTTCTGGGGGACTGAGTCATGTTTGAGTTGTAATACACAAGCTCTTTTCCAGCCCCAGCAGGCACACCAAACCAGGACTTGAGCAGAGGTTGACTACCACCTCTCTCTCTTCAGGCTGAAATGAAGGCATTTGATAACCCAGAGAATATTGAAAAGGAGACATGCCCAGTCCTGGTAACATTGTGAGCCAACTCCAACTAAGTTAACTGACGAGACCACCTTGCTGGGTTACTGGGAAAGGTCTTGCTCAGTTCTTGGTTCAGCCTCTCCACATGGTTGTTGGTTTCAGGATGAAACCCTGAGGAAAGCCAGAGTCCTGTCCATTGAAGTGCAGAAGGCCTTCCAGAACTGGCTTTTAAACTCAGGACCATAGTCTGACACCACCTCTTGAGGCACACTATGAAGCTGGACAACATATTGCAGGAGCAGGTTTGCAGTGTCATTCACAGTGGGCAGCTTTGGCAATGCCACAAAATGGACAGATTTTGAGAAACGGTCTATGATGGTGAGAATTCTTGCACCGTATTTCTAGCTTCACCACTAATAGCTCCCGATCACTGATGGTGTAACTCCTCTCTGCAGGAGACAAGTGATGAAAGAAACAGATAGAAGGATGTAATTTACCATCATCAGCTCGGTGCGAGAGGCCGGCTCCAACTCCCACTTTAGAGGCATCGACTTGAACAACAAACTGAAGCTTGGGATCCAAAAGCTTGAGGATGGGAGTGGTAGCAAACAGTCTCTTTAGTTAGTCAAAGGAGGAGGCTGCAAGGGGAGTCCAGGCAACGGGGATGTTAAAGGATGTCAGCTTAGTTTGGGGAACAGCAACAATGGAGCATCCTCAGAAAAATTGGATGTAAAAACTGGCAAAGCCCAGGAATTTTTGCAGCTCCAGCTAATCTAATACTGCCTGCATCTTCCAGTGATCCATCTCCAGGGTACCCTCCATCACCAAAAACTCCAGAAAGGAGACTGTAGTGTCATGAAGATTGCACCTTCCTAGATTCAGGGATGATGGATTTTATAGGGGCCTTTAAATCAACAAGCGGACGTAGTAGATGTAGTCTTCCAAAGTTTGAGAAAAGACCGATATGTCACCAAGGAAGACATTGACTAAAAAGGACAACATGTCTTGGAGGATATCATTTATTAGGTGCAAGAATGCAGTTGGGGCATTAGCATGCCCAAACAGCGTAACTCTGTACTCGTAGTAGCCCAGGGGGTCGTCAAACACTGCCTTCCACTGCTCCCCCTCCCGCATGTGCAATAGATGGCAGGTGTTGTGCAAGTGCAGCATGATGAAGAATTGGTAGCCCTGAAGATTGGAAAAGGCTGAATACATTAAAGGTATAGGATAACGGTGCTTTATTTTCCCTGCAATCAATCCCCTGTACTAGATGCAGGGCCACAGTGACTCGTCTTTCTTAGTTAAGAAGAGCAAACCAGCTCTGGCTGGTGACAAAGAAGCTTGAATTATTCCTGACACCAGGACTAACTGATGTACTTTTCCATACCTTGGGACTCCTGAGTGATTAGGGAGTACAGCCAACCTCTGTGGGGGGTGAAGCACAAGGAAGTAAGTCAATGGCACAATCGTAGGGTCTGTGGGGCCGAAGTGACATCGCTCTTATCTTGCTGAATGCCATGTGAAGGTTAAGATAGATGGAACGAACATCCTTCGAGTCCAGCGGCTCCTCCTGATGGTTGAAAGACATAGGTGCAGCTTGCCAGGTGGCAGCATGAAGACAGGACAGAGAACATGAAGAGTGCCACTCCAATACGGATCCGAAGGGCCGGTCGACTTGAGAGTTATGATCTTGAACCAGGATCTCCCTAACACCACCTTAGTATGAGGTGACTTCATGATGAGAAAGGCTAGGTCTTCTGCATAGTTACCAGAGATAAGCAGGGTCACCAGTTAAGTGAATTCAGTGACATGAGGAAGGGCAGCCTTGGTCAACCCCTGTGACTGGAGGGGAACTGACAATTGCTTGATTGGAATCTTCTGGCACTGAACAAGACCAACGGCGCCCAAAGTCAATCAAAAGCCAGAATAGTACCTGGACGGCTCTGTCAGGTTAAGCGAACTGGAAGGAGTGGACGGAATGATGAAACAGCAGCTCCCACCAGCATCTCTCTCACTGACTTTGCTCGCGTCCATTGAATTGGGCACTCTGCCATGGCATGTCCGGTGGTTCTAGAATACAGGCAGAGATTCAACTTTTTTGGGGCAGCTGATACTCTGGAGGCAGCTTGTGAAGCAGAGCCCAGTGAACAGCCATGTTAAATGGAGGAGCCAGATAGATAGAAGCTCTGAGTTGAGCATCCTGGTGTGCAGGCAGGGAAGGGTCCTGTAATCTCTGTAATCAGTTGGTCCATGTCTCGTGGTAGGACACAGATGGTTAACTTGTATTTGCTCCTCCAAGTGAAACAAGTAGACATCATTTAGGGCCTGAGAATTCCAGTGCGTGGAGACAGCTAAGGTGTGGAAGTCAATGGAATAATCCTACACCAACAGGTTGCGCTGATGCAGTGGTTGACGGGCAGCAGCATGACTACAGCAGGAAGGTTCAAACACCTTGGTCATCTCTGCAGCAAAAGCAGTGAATGATGACCATGCAGAATGGTCTGTCTCCCAGCAGGTGGCAGCCTAGTTTATGGCAAGTCCAGAGCAGCAAGTGATGATAAAAGCCAGTCTGGGTCATTCAATAAGGAAGGAGGAGGACTGAAGCTCAAACACCATTCCACACTGGACGAGAAAACTATGACAGGTAGTAGGATTGCCGCTGTCAGAGTTAATAACCCCCCAGGTTGGGCTCCTGAAGGGATTGCGCCTGAGAGAGAATTTAGTGCAAGACGGCACTGGCTATTTGAATGGCAATGGCAGAGTCCCACAAAATTTTTGTTCCTGTCTCTAGTTGACTGAAGAAGGCTCCAAAGCTCTGGGGAAACTGGTTATGCATGTCTTCATTCTGACCAAGGAGAAATCCATGGTACCTCAGGGTGTTAACCGGGCTTGAAATCTCCAAAGATTCCTTCGGTGGCTGGATTGTACTGTTATGATCTAGACCAGGAATCAAGTGCGGAGGCAAGTGTACAATCAACAGGTAGTTTATTGGCAGCAATACGGTACAGATTGGGGACGGAACCCCTGATGATTAAGTGGGGGCCGGAACCTCAGATAATAATATCACAGTTCAATGCAAATGTATCAGGCAAAGCTTAGCTGCTAATCGCCAACCAGTGGCTTCCGGGATGCAGCCAGATGTAGTGCAGACTTTGCCAGCACCTAACTGTTCCATAGGAGGAAGATGTAGCTCAAGGGGAACTCGGTTCCTATCTTGATGACAGCAGAAGTATTGATAACTAATTCCTAACAAAATTGGACAAGGAGAACAAACTTGGCGGGGGTTAAGAATGCAGCCCCAGTCCTGGACCCTAAGAAGAGAACTGACGAATAGGCTTGAGCTGGGTTAATTTAAACCCGGTCCCCATCCTGGACACTGATTAGTATTGGAAACTTATTTAAATTATCTACATGACAAAGACTTAGAGACATTAGGTCTCATTCATGAAACATGAGCAGAACGAATTTGTGTGTAAACTGTTTGCAGACGGAAATTTACTTGCATCTCCACATTCATCAATATTTTAGTAGCTCCGATCTTTTCGTAGCTGCTAACAAAATCTACACATGCTGCTGACCGCACGTAGTGCTAGCGTTAATTTAGGAATGGACATAAATAGTGCTTGTCACTAGTGGAAATTACAATTTTAATTCATATTGCGCTCTTATGTACACAATACGCAGATGTATTTGAAACACATGATATAGCCTAGGTTAAATTTGTTGGCAATTAGCAGGTTTAAGATTCAGATTAGGTTCATGATTGTGAATTATCTATGTTAATCGACTCAAGAGATTACGCGTTCTTTCTACAAGTTGAATGATGATACTAAAAAAATAAAAGTGGAGGCATGTCGCTGTCTCCGTCAGGTATAATTCCTGAAAGAGACGTCTCCCCAATTATACCAGCGATGCACTCGTCTGCAGTTGCTGGTTCGTCCCATGAATAACAAAAGGTCGCAAGTGACATTCCTGATGAAACCTGTTTTTCTGCACCATGGAGTACAACAGCCGCTGTCGTACTTTGTGGTGCAGAAAAACAGGTTTTATGCATTTGTTTGCCTCCAGTTTCATGTTAAACCATTTACGCTTCACCTCGGACATCTTTCTTTGGACTACAGAGACAACATTAACGACATCTGTCTCCTCCCTCCAGGCTTTCGCTTTGCCTGTCCCTGTCACACAACGGCCAACAGATGAAAATAAAATGTTTTTCTTGACTCCACTTCACCCAAAATTATTTCCATCTTCGCTTCGGAATAATTCTTTTTTTCTTTATCTGTCTTTCTTTGTTTGCGCTATGACTGACAGGTCTACTGGATGCATCTCCTCCTCCTTTCATGGTGGTCATTGGCAATTCATGGGTGGGGATTTATGCTAATAGCTGATTACCGGGTGCGCGCTGTCACTTTCCAATGGATTGGCATTTATGATCATACACACGAGTTTACGATCAGATCTGAGTTTCCTGTGGTGCTCATGAAGCCGGAGTAGGTTTTTAATAGCGTAGGCTTTTATGTGCAAATCTACGCACAAATTTACTAACGATTCATGAATAAGACCCACTGTCTTTAAAGTGCTAGTTACCTTAGACGAAGATGAAACTTTTCTACAAGTAAAACAGACTGGGAATTTAAGTACAAATGCAACTTTACAATCCAGGAACTTGCACATCAAGCAGAGGGCTTAAATAATCGTCACATGGTCACGAGGAAACAACCATGAAACAAGATTCAGCCAGGGTCGGGGAGACATTAAAGATGTAAACTTACCTCAAAAGACATACACCTAATAGACTCGCAAATTGCTGAATTGCAAGGAGACACATAAGGGCTTCACACAAGGGTTGTGATAATTATTTATGAACCACGCATATAATCATTGTATACTTCCATTGATCCAACAGGCTTACATCATGCAATAACGCCTCACAGCTTTAGGAAACCAACACTCAAACAACCACCTAGTTACTACCAAAAACTCCCCAACAACCAAAAAAAAAATATTTCAGCAACCGCCTACTGACACCTGAGTAACATTTCCACTTCAGCAATGACCTAGCACCCCCCACACCCACTGACGACCTTATAAACCATCAACAATGCCCAATTAACGAGATCATAAGACCAGTTCTGTAATAAGACCACAGCAATCACCAAGCAACACCTTAGCAAGAACCTCCAAACACTTTAAAAACTGCCAAGTATGACTGTAGCACCCACAAGGTAACAGTCTGGAAATTACCAACAATACCATCAACCACTAAATAAGACCCTAGCAATCATGAAGTGACATTTCTGAACCACCTGGTTACGCCTGAGCAACCACCCAGTAAGGCCTTAGCAGCTATCCTATAATACAGCGACCACCTACTAAGGTCCTATAAACCATTTTTAAAAATCTGAAGGCTTGTAATGGCATTATGTATACAGGTGCATTGCTTCATGGGCTTTTTTTAAACCCTGAGATGCCTATCCCTCTGGAATGGGGCCAATCTGGACTCATCCCACCTCAAGACTGTTCTCCGTCGCCCCACAATCAACTCTTTATGCTCCCTAGCAAATTGAAGTTATTTTTACTCCTGGAAAAGCAAAGCTTTGGAAGGAGTATTTTGATGAGACTCAAGCGTCACTCAATAATCAATCAATCAAACAATCAATCAATCAATTTCAATTTCAATTTATTTGTATAGCGCTTTGCACAGATAAAATGTCGCAAAGACGCTTTACAATCAGAGATGAGTTACTGAAAGGGCAGTTCCCAGCCTATTCCCTACTACAGCAAATGAGGTAAAAAAACTCCCAGTAGGAAGAAAAATTCTCAAACAGTGGTGAGAAAAAACTCCCCAGTGGGAAGAAATCTCAGGAGGAACCTGGCTATAGTGGGGAAGCCCATCCTCCGCGGGCTAGCTAGTTAATAACAAGATAAAGCGAATAGGATAATGACAATACAGTTCCATTAAAGTCCATCTAAACAGTGGCATCAGTTGTTCGAAGAAGTGGCATGCCAAGGATGGTGCAGAACTGGATCAGGACAGCAGCAGCCAGCGCTCATGGTGAGGGACAGGGCTCAGAAGATCCAGGACTCAGGGTTGTGGAGGGAAAGATCCTCGGAAAGAGACAGAAAAAAGTGGGGTGAGGCACTGGATAAAACTACTGCGTATTAATAAAAATACAGTCCTGTGTCATGTGCCAAGTGAGAATTTAGGAGCTGACTGGTCAGGAAACAGTCAACACCCCTCCATCCACTTCCTGCAGCACAGAGGCCCTACACTTTCTCCAGGCTGGAAGATCACTTTACATTTTCTAAACACTAGTACCATATGGACCTCCCCGGTGACTAAGGCTGTAGCAAGCCCCGCTGGCTCTGTTAATGCATGCTCAGCGCCACTGGTTCCACATGGATTTGCTTAACACTACACCAGTACCATATGGACCTCCCCAGTGACTAAGGCTGTAGCAAGCCCCGCTGGCTCTGTTAATGCATGCTCAGCGCCACTGGTTCCACATGGATTTGCTTAACACTACACCAGTACTATATGGACCTCCTCAGTGACTAAGGCTGTAGCAAGCCCAACTGGCACTGTTAATGCATGCTCAGTGCCACCGGTTCCACATGGATTTACATAACACTGGCTTCCAATATCGTGAACATATCATAAAACAAGGTTGTAGTCAGTCCCACCAGAGCCAACACATAACTAATCATGAACTAATCATAGGCTTGACTAAAAAGATAAGTTTTCAGCCTACTCTTGAAGATAGAGAGTGTGTCTGAAGCCCGAATTTGTCTTGGGAGATTGTTACATAAAATTGGTGCTTTGTAAGAGAATGCTCTGCCTCCAATTGTAATTCTAGATATATTTGGAATTTTCAAGTAGTCAGCACCTCGTGAACGAAGTAATCTTGGTGGGGAGTAAGGAATGAGAAGACTGCAAAGATATTCCGGGGCCAAGTCATTTAAAGCTTTGTAAGTTAGTAGTAGTATTTTGTACCCAATTCTGAATTTTACAGGCAGCCAATGAAGATTTTTGAGCACCGAGCTAATGCGATCATATTTCTTAGTCCTGGTCAGAACCCTAGCTGCAGCATTCTGCACTAATTGAAGACGTTTCAGGGCCGAGCAAGTGCAACCAGACAGTAAGACATTGCAATAGTCCGGCCGAGAGGACACAAATGCGTGAATCAATTTTTCAGCATCTTGAAGGGACAACATTTTTCTAAGTTTAGATATGTTTTGAAGATGGAAAAAAGCCACTTGAATGATATTGTTGATGTGAGCCTGGAGAGTTCTGAATCAAGAGTCACCCCAAGCTTTTTAACAACAGCTCTGGCAGAAACAGAGAGGCCATCTAAGTTAAGAAAAAACTTAATAAATGAGTCTCTAAGAGATTTGGACCCAGTACCAATATTTCAGTCTTATCTGGGTTTAGTGAAAGAAAATTTTGCGTCATCCAAGCTTTAACAGCTTTAAGACACATCTCTAATCTAGTAACTGGATCATTTTCACCCGGTTTAAAGGATATATAGAGTTGTGTGTCATCTGCATAACAATGGTATTTAACATCAAGTCTGCTGATGATATTTCCAAGGGGATGCATGTATAGAGAAAAAAGCAAAGGGCCAAGAGGAAATCCTTGAGGTATTCCAGAGTTAACCTTGGAGTGCTCTGAACACTTGTTATTTACCCGGACAAACTGAGATCTATCAGACAGATAAGACTTAAACCATGAAAAGGCAAGTCCAGAAATACCAACTAATTTTTCCAACCTACGAAGAAGAATATGGTGGTCTACAGTATCAAAGGCGGCACTTAAATCGAGAAGGACGAGAACAGAGATGCGGCCACTATCCATAGAAAGCAGATCATTTACAACAACAGTGAGGACTGTTTCAGTGCTGTGATGCTTTCTATAGGCAGACTGAAAACTGTCAAATACCTCATTAGTTTGCAGGAAAGAAGAGAGCTGTTGGGCAACACATTTTTCAAGGATCTTAGATAAAAATGTGAGGTTCGAGATTGGCCTATAATTGGGTAGGACTGTGGGATCCAAATCTGGTTTTTTAAGCAGCGGCTTGATTTTTGCCATCTTAAATGAAGTGGGAACAATACCTGAAATCAGAGAAGAATTAATTCTCTGAAGTACTGGGTCGCCAAGAATGGGCAGGAGTTCTTTCATTAGCTTTGTGGGAATGGGATCCTAGATACAAGTAGGTGATTTGGAAGTAACAACTAATTTGGCTAGTTCACTCAGGGATATAGGAGAAAGGGATTCAAACTGGTTTTTGTGTCATGTGGAAGACTCCATATCATGAGAAACGCCGTCGCAAACTGGAAAGGTAGCAGTGATCTTCTCTCTAATTCCAATAATTTTGCCATGAAAGAAATTTAATCAATCAATCAATTTCTCATAAGCATGACCACAGGCGGTAAGATTCACAAATAGCTTATCCAGGAGTAAACGATGGTGCCACTTGGATTTGTGATTAGCCTCGCTTACAAGTAGCTTTCTTGTGGCCATGCAGCTGTTTAGTCCCTATCCTGCATGTTCTTGTTGTATTGCTTGTGTGGAAATGCTCTTACTTTCACAATTAAACACAGCCATTAATCCAACAGTCAACCTTCTTCGGGAAGACTTCAAACAGTTTTTGTGATCTCTGATCACGACCACTCATGATTTTTCTCTGATCTATTTCTTCCTCAAAGTTGACGGTTTGCCACTATCATTTAAGATCTTATTAATGTCCTGGGCAGTCCATTACTCTATTCCAGTGATCTCTTTAATCTTCTTAGTTGCCTTTGCTTAATGCAGGCCAATAATTTGCCCCTCGTGAAACACCATTCCATCTTTTCCATGACTATGGGATATATCATCTGATATGGTTGTTCAAAAAATGAGAAGATACACATTGCATAAGTCAAGATTAAAGGAATTATTTCCCATTGGAACATATGAATCACTGCAATAATAATTAAATCACAGGCTCTTGAGTGTTTGCTGATTTAATCCAAGTAGTGACTCTTTTGTTTTGTCTGGGCAATGAATTTCTTATTCAGCAGAATCTTATATATTAATTACTCCACATGAACTCAGAACTGGTTTAATTCTAGGTTCAGACATGGTGTACATTTGGTTATATGAATGCATATTGGTCACCTCATGCTGAAAGAATTTTTGATTGGAAACTATATTGTAAATGATGCACATTTGTGCTGCAGAATGCATTTCTTCAAGTGAATTCATTCTTTTTGGCCATTTCTGAATCTCTCTGTTTTGGTGGAGGCCTATTCTGTCCAAAATCCAGAACTGCAGACTGAATTCTTTCACACTCTGGTCAGAAAGGGACGTCAGAAAGGGAAGTACTTTACCTGTGTTGCGTAATGTATTAGATAAGATAGCAGTTGTCTGTTGCGGTTTTCGCAGCACAAGGCCCCCCTCTAGTGGACCACATTAAAACAGGCACTGGCTCATGTTGTCACAAAGCTGTGGTGTTTTATGTATACTCTGCGCCATTAAAAACGCACAGGTGAGGTATGTATTGTATTTGCGGCAAATTGAGGAATCGATTGATTTTTATTGCTTTTCCAGTGAGGCACGAGAGGAAATTAAGAAAAGCGTGTGGTATTATAATCCTACATACCTCACCTGTGCGTTTTTAATGGCGCTGAGTATACTGTATATCGGGGCTCTCCAACCCTATCCCCGAGATCTACTCTCGAGCCTATTTTCAATTCACTCCCAAATCGAAATGTCTTAATCTACTCATCAGCAGCTGTTGGACGTGCGCTTCTTTACGGTTGGACTGAAAACTGAAGGGAAGCTGAATTTCAAGGAACAGGACAGGGCTGGCAATTTGAAGATTTATTTCCCCTGGCAGTGTTACAGTCTTATGTGAGCTGAAGAATGACTTGGATGAGAAAAGGGAAATAAAACTGAGAATACTGATTCCCTGTCTCAATTCAATTCCATGCAGAACAATTTTCAATGCCCATCTTTTTCCAGCATGTACACCGAATGTGTCTGATAGATAGTAAAGTAAGCACTTGCAGTATGAGTAAGGGACAGTCTTCAGATTAATATAATCCCTCCCAAAGTGATACTTGGGCATTTTAGGCAAGCCCATAAAAGAATGGAGACATTCAAAATTCAGTTACAGACTTGGGGGAATTGGGACATGTCATTACATGGAGCCATCTAATAGCTCATTCAGAAAAATGATGCCATCTCACAAATTAAAACAACTAAGGCTACGTACAAGACTTATCACACATGCAGGAATCCAGTGCAGCACATTGGACCAGATCATGGACCTGTGGTTTGTGAGGCTCTGTGGGATAGTTTAAACTGAGGCAGGACAGGGGTATCAGTCAACAGCTAACATTACCAAATGCATGTATTGTTGTTCCAAGAAAGACAAAATGACCTCAACGTCCCTTGTTTGTAGAACTAACCCAAACAGCATAAACTGTTCCTTTTACGGTGCCGTGAAAAAGTATTTTCCGTTTTCCTGATTTTTTTTTTGTTGTTGCAAATTTGTCACACTTAAATGTTTCAAATCATCAAACAAATTTTAATATTAGACAAAGATAACCCAGGTAAATACAAAATGCAGTTTCTAAATGATGATTTTAATTTATTGAGGGAAGAAGCTATCCAAACCTACCTGGCCCTATGTGAAAAAGTAATTGCCCCCTAAACTTAATAACTGGTTGTGCCACCCATGGCAACAAAAACTGCAATCGAGCATTTGTGATAACTGGAAATGAGTCTTTGACATCGCTGTGGAGGAATTTACGACCCACTCTTCTTTGCAGAACGTTTTAATTCAGCCACATTGAAGGGTTTTCATGCATGAACGGCCTGTTTAACTCTAGAACACTATCGCCGGGTGATTTTCACCCGAGCAAACTTGTTTACGTGATTTTCATTATGTTGCGTTTGTCTGAGTGTTATGGGTCCCTGGGTAGCTTCAGCATTGTCTTTGACATCTTTGAAGGCATGGGTGTTTTGTCTACCTCAGGGTACTTTTTTTCATTTTGTTAGACATGGCACAGTTGAAAATAAAAGAACACGACTCTAATTTGTCATGTATTGTCATATTTTGATGACAAGTACTTTTTATTGGGTATTTTACTATATCGGGAAAAATCACCCGGCGTTAGTGATGGTGTTACTAATTTTAGCAATAGTGTTCTAGGGTTAAGGTCATGCCACAGTATCTTAATCGAATTTAAGTCCAGACGTTGGATAGGCCACTCCAAAACCTTAATTTTGTTTTTTTAAACCATTCAGAGGTGGACTTGCTGGTGTGTTCCAGATCATTGTCCTACTGCAAACCAAAATGCGCTTGAGCTTGAAGTCACAAACTGATGGTCGGACATTCTCTCTCAGGATTTTCTGGCAGAAAGAATTCATGGTTCCATCAATTATGGCAAGTCGTTCAGGTCCTGAAGCAGCAAAGCAGTCCCAGACCATCACAGTACCGCCACCACGCTTGACTGTTGGTATGATGTTCTTTTTATGAAATGCAGTGTTAGTTTAACGCCAGATATAGTGGGGCACACACCTTCAAAAAAGTTCAACTTTTGTCTCGTCAGTCCACAGAATATTTTCCCAAAGGTCTTGGGGATCATCAAGATGTTTTTTTGGCAATGTGATGAGTCTTTTTGTTTTTTTGATCAGCAGCAATTTTCGCCTTGGAACTCTCCCATGGATGCCATTGTTTTCGCCCAGTCTCTTTTTTATTGTTGAATCATGAACACTGATTTTAACTGAGGCAAGTGAGGCCTGCAGTTCTTTTGATGTTGTTCTGTGTTCTGTGACCTCCTGGATGAGTTGTCGATGTGCTCTTGGAGTAATTTTGGTAGGCTGGCTACTCCTGGGAAGGTTCACCACTGTTCCAAGGTTTCTCCATTTGTGGATAATGCCTCTTACCATGATTCACTGGAGTCCCAAAGCCTTAGAAATTGCTTTGTAACCCTATCCAGACTGATAAATGTGAATTACTTTGTTTCTCATCTGTCCTTGAATTTCATTGAATCACGGCATGATGAGTTGTTTTCTGAGATCTTTTAGCCTACCTCACTTTGTCAGAAGGGTTCTTTTTTAGTGATTTCTTGATTCAACAGGTCTGGCAGTAATCAGGCCTAGTCGCGGCTTGTGAATTTGAGCAAAAAAATGTGGTTAATCGCAGTTAATTCATGACTCAACAAGAGGGGGGGGGGGCAGTTACATTTTCACATAGGGCCAGGTAGGTTTGGATCTTTTTTTTCCTCACTTAGTGAAATCTTCATTTAAAACTGCATTTTGTATTTACTCAGGTAATCTTTGTGTAATACTATAATTTGTCTGATGATCTGAAAAATTTAAGTGTGACGGATATGTAAAAAAAAAAAAAGAAATCAGGAAGGGGCAAATACGTTTTCTCGGCACTGCACATGCACATGCATAGACAAACACACAGCCCTTTTACTTTTTCTGCAGCAGAAAAACGACTCCTCACTTTGAGATTTGGGCACCATTGTCACAGAAAATGTAAATGCAAAGCTGATATTTTTAAAACAATGTGTTTCTTAAAGGAAACCACATGAGATGCAGTACTTTGGCCGACACACTCACAATCAGTCCAGACAATCAAAATGCTTACTGCCTCAGTCAAGATCAGGAGCTATACTGAGCTAATACAGAAATAATACATTATTATTACATGCAATGATGTTTATTTTTCTAGTTGGACCAGTTATCTGAATATTTAATGCCGAAAAAGGTGCAGTTGAAATTATATGCTTTCCACAGATCACTCAATACAGGCCAGTTTGCGACTAATTTCACTGTTATGGTGCGTCAAATGAAACTATTTTATCACTCAAGGTCACATGACATTCATTAAAAAAATGTGTCTAAAGTGATCAGAAATCAGTTGCATAATTTCATACTCTTTCTTTTGGATTTGAAAGTTTTTACATCCATCGAGAACCAGCCGTTCGGCATCATCCTTCGGGGGTGATAGATTTGTTGTCCTGTCTGTAGACAAAACATTTTTATCAATATTCATAGTCATAAGAGAAGGAAATATATTCACGTGCTACTTGCATTTGAGGCACTACTATTTGCAACAGGGATAGAAATTCTGGGAACAATTGAAAGGTGGGCTCCTAGTAAGTGAATGATTTCTCGAAGTCCTGCCCGTAGCCAGTATACAGTCCATAGACACCATTATGACTATGGAAATAACTTTTAATAACTCATTAGTAAATAATTAATTATAGATTTAATAAGTCCTAGTCAAGGTAATGTGTACTCATGATTAAAAAAAATCATTGACTTAATCTATACAAAATTATGTTTGTTACCTGACGCTGAAAAGACAAACTAAGAATAATCCCAAAAATACACAAACATACATAAGTCAACATATACTGTAAAATTTTTGTGAAAGTTATTCAAGTGAAGTGTTCTTTTTTGCAACCTGGACAGTACAAAGAAACTTTTAAGACCTCTGGGCAACTCATCATTACAGATTTAATTTTACCCGCCTGACATAGCTCTTGTTCACCTGATCTTGGCGAGAGCGAAATGTTCTTCACCTTAAATTGTAATTGACAATTGAGTTGCAGGACACGCAGAAACCCATGTTTCTGTACAGTGTCAGTCAATGCTGCAGCTCCAGTAGGAAGTAATTGCCTCGATAAAACGGCCATTTCTTTTTCGGGGAGCTTAGTGCCTTAGCAGTACAGCTGTGCAGAGCTCAAAAGACATTTCTAAACGGGGAGGACGGCCATCGCTTCTCGCGCCTCCAACTGCAGTTAAATATCCCGCCCTTTCGCTGTTCAGCCCATGAGTGACAACCAAACTAGCGAATCAAAGAGAAGATTTACAAGATTTCTGGGGGTACCATTGCTGGAAAACTTCGGCTGTGACCTTACGGTATGGACTGGTAAGCTTGGTCTTACGCCTGGAATTAACCTGGCTGACTAACTTAGGGTCACTCTCGAGCTGAAGCTCTTCCGTCAGGCCAGTGAGCGAAGTGTACGAGACGTCAGTTCGCCACCATCTTACGAGCGAACGAAACAAAGCTTCGATAACTGTTGCTTAAATAAGCTCTAAATCTTAAAATCCCCTTTTACAATTTTATCATAAGTTGCCGAGCTCAAGTGTCATAAACACACACAACCTAAACTGATATTACATTAGCTTGCGAACGAGCGTGAGGTCTCGGTGACAACCAACAGTCAGCTCCGATAACGTTGGACTGCATAGCTCGCAGGAATAAGGAAACTTGCGAGATGTTAAAGCTGAATGGTGCGCCTTCGATTACTTTCTAAGACGCAAAATAGCGGTGGCATCGCTAATTTACCAATCCAAGCAATAACTACCGAGTTTAAAGAGGCTTTTTTGTGCGCTGGTTAATCTGAGTTTAAAGCTACTTTCACACTGGACGCGAAACGAAATTTTCGCACGACAGATTACATTCAAAGTCAATGCAAAGACGCGAAACTGCATTGACTTTGAATGCAATCTGTCGTGCGAAAAATTCGTTTCGCGTCCAGTGTGAAAGCGGCTTAAGTTGCGTTCTCTCGAAGCCTGATCTGCTGTGAGAGCGTAAATCGCGGGTGAACTCAGCTGTGTCGGGGAATCACAGAACTAACGTTAGCTAACTGAATTACCCGCCAGGTCCTTAAACTCCTTTCTAATTTAATTCTGCGTTTGCTCGACGATCACTGTGCAAATCGTCGTTTAGATAAGGTAAATTGACTAAATGTTTACTTGCCTGAACAAAACTAACAAGACAAAAAACCACCGTCAACTGGTCACATTCATGATTTGCAGTGTGTAGACATACGGCAGTTTCATGGATACGGCAGTCGATAGGATTAGGGGTAAGGTTAGGGCAAGGTTTGAATTTGTGACTGCCGTACCTCTCTACATTGAAATGCATTGGAAAACTTCCGTACCCGTAGCAACTGCCTTAATGTTCAGCTAGCTATCTATAACAGTTTGCTTGCTACGATAGTCTGACTTCGCTGGATACCTGCTTTCTAAGAACTATACAGTGAACACCGATGTACACCAGCCATGCAGCTCTCCAGCTATTTTCTGTGCAGGTAAGTGGCTCATATGCACGCTTTACGCGATGCTCTCTCCCAGAAATGCAAGCGTTCTTAATGCCGAATTGTTAACACATTATTGCTTACGGATCTTGGACAGATCTGGGTTGCAGGACATCGCGGATTTTGGTCGCAGGCGCGCAAGAGGGCAGTTCGTTCAAGCAAGACAGCACTTATTTCCAGTGCTAATTAAGACTCAAGTTATCAGCGCATCCGAAGGCAATGGACTGTGGGAATGCACTTAATTACTCCCAAAAGTTGCGAGACTCGTCTCTGTCACATAAAATGATGCATCACTCGTTATTCTCAACATCATCTTCTTCAACTCTGCCTTCCGTCTGAATTCATTTTCTTCAGATTGAGCGCACATTATGGGGTTTGGTCTTCAGATTACGTTCATGCATTATGTGACGCGTTTCGGAACGAGGTCTGCCTTTTTTGTCTGTATCTGCAATGCACTTTAAAACCGCTAGAGGCCGTCGTTGGCCTGGTGATCACGATGAGGCAAACGTAAGATAAGCGAAAACCATCCATGTATTTGTCTAAAACGAGCGAGGAGCTGCTTTAAAACGTCAATGTACGGATCAAAAATTAAGGTCCGAAATAACGCATCTTCCCATGAAATTATATGGATTGCATTTTAACCATTTCTAAGGAGAGTAAAACAGTCAAATCAGTATTAGAGTTGCTGTGATCGGTGTGACCAATTGGCTTTACTTGGGGTTTGCGAGGCCTCTGGGATTCAACCCTTTTCAACCTAAAATAATCGGCCAGCGAGTTGAAACGGATTCAGAGTAGTCCTCTTTCTGGACAAAGCACTGGACTCGGGGCTTAGACCTTTACATTATTACAAAGAGCTGGGACATAATCATTTATAGGCTGAACAATGCTTGAGTCATTCTTTAAACAGCAACAAAAGCAGAACGCCGACTGTGGGTCGTTTTCATATCCTTTTTCTGTCTCCTTGGATTTGCACATTTATTTTTGAAGGGTTTGCGTGTAAAGTACACATCAGTCACTGATAAAAGCAACTAATTTATTCCTCCCTCACGTTTTTGTGTGTGTGTTTAAACAAACATTCATAAAAATAATTTTCTTCTGCAACAGTTAAAATTAATCAATGCATTATGAAATAAGGTTGACTAATATTGAATTAATTGTAAGTGGATCTTTTATTTTTGCTACATGAGAATAGATATTTGCTTTTCTCTTGATTTTTAGACACATTTACTGTCGGTTCTATAATTTATGTTTACATGTAAAATAATGTTTGTGTTTATGTTTTATTCACAGTTCATCTTTGTAAACAATCAAGATCATTCATTAAATCTTGAGACTTCCATACATGAGTGGAAGAAATTGGCTTTCTTCTCACCCTCTCTAGCTTTCCTGTTTTCGGTTGAGATGGCCAAAATGAAGGGAGGGATTTCAGAGACAAAGGCCTCTGCTCCAGCCTGAAGGCTTCGGCAGTCATTTCTCCCTTGCCCCATTTTGCCTTTTATGAACACAATCTATCAGAAAAGAACTGAAGACATGGTGGATGCTGTTTTACGTTGTGATACTACACTATATTCTTCGTCATTTTGTGCAAAATCGTGTTTTAAACTGTGATTTTTTTTTGTTTGGGCCTTGCTTTCTTTTTTTCTGTGCACAGAGCTGCTTCTGCCTGCCTGCCCGAGCTGAACAAAGATAATCACTCAGGAAACATTCCAGCCAATCAGCTGTGGCCTTACATTCTGCCAGCGAATAGGAGCCACTCACGGTCTGTCTTCTATTAGACGGCCTTGATCACCGAGCCTGAAGTGCCAAGCCCACTCCGCTCAGTTCGAGGACTGAGTCTGTCCTCCATGTTGTTTAAGCATTGACATAACACTGAGTTAGCCATGCATCCACAGAGGTAAGCCTGATTTCCTTCATTTATTCTTCCTTTCTGTACTGTTTGTCTGCTGCAGACAGATGGACTGGCTTTCTGAAGGAGAGAGCAAAGCCAGTCAGGCCCCATGCCATAGAAGAGGAGTCAGGCCGGAGCAAGCAAGGACTCTGTGTAGCCCTGCTGGCTGTGCCTTTGATCACATGGTCTCCAGCCTGTCTCCATTCTGTATTGCTGAGGTGGCCATAGCAAGTTTAATTCTTCTGAAGTGCTTTTTCCTTCAAAACAAGACCAGAGGCTGAAGTTAATGTAACTTTCCTGTTTCCTCTGGTCTACGGATCTAATGCTGCAGGGCAGGGGATCTGTGGTATGTGAAAGCTGATAGCTTGCTTCACTGTTTACCAGGGTCACATGCCAGGCTGGGCAAAATGGAGGCTGTAGGGCAGAGTTGACTATGGCAGCACCCAAGGAAGTTGGCAGGGAGGAGAGATTACATATTTGAGAGGTCACATGTCAGTCTGCCTTTTTATTTAGAAAGTGTTGGGTAAATTTGATAATTAAAATGAAAATCCCCAGTCACAGGTCAGTCTGCTTTTTTATTTAGAAAATGTTGGGTAAATTTGATAATTAAAATGAAAATCCCAAAGGAAAAAAAATATGTATACATAAATAAATTTATGTGTAGCCATAACATTTCAGTGAAAATGGCTGCCGCTTTTAGCCGCAGTTGTTCGATTGGCATTCGGAGTTGTACCATCTTGAAGGGACTTATTGTAAAAATGCGTTTGTGCTCAGCTTTGGGGAAAAAAAAAGCAGTTTGTATGTCAATACATGCAGCATTCGCCTGGTAACCATGGGAACCCGTGTGACGTGTGGGAACACGGCCTATTAAGAGTCGTTAACTGGTAGCTCACTGCCGTTGGGCTTGGACCTGTTACAGAAAGCGTTACACTCCCCAACCACTAACCTATTTGAGGGAATGAATGTTCCAGTGCAAACCTTGGTAGTGCCATTCCCTTGTAAAAGATTGTGGAGGTTTCAAATTACTTCGAATATGTGGGCCGCAAGTGTTTTCTGGTCTTGTAGTTCAGGCAGTTTACGGCTGCTCGAGTGTTCCTTCTGAGTAGGATTGGAGAATTGGAGACAAAGGTTTCATTTTGTACCTGTTGGCAGTGAAGCATTTCAGAATTTGATTTTCATAAATTTCTGTGACGGTGAGAAGATTCCAGTTGACGGCACAGCCTGTTATATATTCAGTAGCCAAAGTATGACCTTCTGGTGTACTTGAAACCGAGGAAATTCTGTTTGGTTTCACATTGAGTCGGCACAATTCCTCAGCTGTTTATCAGTGTGGGCTTCTGATTATTACTTAGGAAAGGTCTGGCTTTGAGTGGCTTTTTGGAAACGGCCCTTGATGGAGGTCTAGCAGTGAATTTCTTTTGATTTGCTCTCGCTTCAGAGCAGTCTGGCTGTTAATATCCTGAGTGTAAACAGGGGAGTGGCTCTTACTGTGCGTGCGTGTGAAGGCTTAATGGCCGAACAAAACCTGCCTTGCGAGTAACAGCAACAGATCATTTATTCACCCTCCAAAAGCCTCGGGCTGTTCCTATCTTTAAAAAGCTATATTTCTTTGCCCAATTTTGTGGCTTCCTACATGTTTCTAAACGTGTCCATTTATAGTGCCTGTAACCATCTTGACTGTTGTACATTTATTTAAATTTATCCTGCAACCAGGAATTAAAATCTGCAGATTGGTGTAATAGAGCACGCTAAAGTTAATACGAGCAAGCCAGTACTGCATTGCACTACATGATGCACAATGCTACCTCTCAACATTTTATTTAAAGATGCAACGCAGTAGCTGTCTTTTTCAGGTGAGGCGATGATGCGTGAGAGTGTCTGTTTCTGCTCCGTGTGAATCCTTCCTTTTCACAATAAAAGGACATGGCCACCGCCAGGTCTTAAATCTGCTCTCATATATTAGAATGGATTACGTGAGATGAAAGGGATTGAGAGACGAGTGAAAGAGCGTTTCACAGAAATCTGCGGGGGCTTCTCGAGCGGCTGGGTTTTTTTTTTTTTTTTCCTTCCGTGCGGAAGGTCTGCATTTGATTTACAGGTCTGTCGACCAGCCATGTCGTCAACAGAGGGCCAGGAATGGTCACCTCAGCCAAAGATCGTCTTTCTGTGGACACCAGAGCCAGGCTCTTTGGAAAACAATGAGGCATTTAGTGCTTCTCCTCCTGCGTTTTGGAGGTATAACGAGCGTCATCTTGAAACACAAAGCTTACACAAGTATATTTTGGGGTGAAGAAGCACCATTAATGCGGGAAGAAGTCTTTTATCTGTGAGAAATTCCCCCCGCATTGCAGAGGGGAGCCTGTGAGGGAGAGCTGAGCAGAGAGCTGTGTTGACCAATCGGATCCCTCCATGCCGCACTCAGACCAATCGCAGCGGCAGCCGAGGTTACAGATTGACGATCGCCGTGGAGCTGCGAGGGAGAGCAAGGCCCTTCTGGAAAATTCTGCAGCCTTCTCTGTTTTCATCCCTCTGCTATCTAAAATTTAAAGGCCCCAGCTGAAGAATTTGTGTTGTATACTCTGTGCCTTGAGACAAGGTATGCCGCTCTGCGTCAGTTTTCTGCTCTGTGAAATATGTGTTGATTGTCTGTGGGGGTGGGGGGTGGGGAAAGTGCTATGAATAATAGCTATGATTTTTTATTTTTTCCTTTCTTTCACATTGTGTCTTAGGCGGGGTTATGGACCTTGGCTGGGCGTTGATCAGTAGTGTAGTTGCTGGTTCACACTGGCTCTGTGCATGTTGCTGGAGATGTCAGTGTTCGAGAGATCAGACAGAGGGTGGCCAATATGGCAGAGACATATCTAGATGTATTCCTGCTCTGCACGTCTTCCCTCTCTCTCTTTCTCTCTCTCTCTCTCTCCCACCGAAGCGACCCAGCCTCAGCTGGGCACTGGGGGTGGCTGCAGGGAGAATCTGGCAGTGCTCATCGGGAATCGGGCCACGTACATGGACAATGCACCTCCATATTAACCAAAAAAAATGTATATATGTGTATATACCATGGGGGGGGCAGCAGCAAAGAACGACTAAATCAAATCAATATCTTGGGTTCCAGAGACATGCTTCCATTGGAAACGGTGAGGCGTTACAAAAAGAAATGATATTCGACGTGACTACGGTACATATTCTGTCTGTTTATTCCCTGCTGAATGTGCTGAAGGAGATTGCAAAATCAAATGGGCCTTTTTTTTTTAATTACACACCAAACCGGTTTCACTTTTTTTTTTATTCCTGAGGAATGATGGCTTCCTTATTGGAAAGTCCCTAGAAAATTGAGCTTTCAGCATCAGAGAGACTGAGAGCTGGTGTGTGTCTGTGTGTGCGCAAGCATGCGTATGTATTTGCAGTGGGGGAGGGGTGTGGGCTGAATTTCAGTTTGTTAAGGATTTGCTGGATTTCTACGATTGGTTGGGGAAAGTTGGTGTGGGGGGGAGGGGCTGACCTCGTAATCAGGAGTCACAGAGGATTGCGGACATGTAAACAGCACAGTAATCTGCAGGGGTCACGTTTATCTCGGTGGATGTGGGAAATGGTGGGCTACAATCCCACTGTAATCCCTCTGGTTGAATTTGGACGTTTCCACGTGTCTGGCTGTGGTAGCTGCACATGGGGTCCAAGGGGCCAAGTGGAGGTGCATTTTCTCCTCTCTCCAGTTGGACTTCAGTGACAGCACTGGCCACAAAGCGAGTCCTGCTTGAGATCCTTGCCTTGGTTATTCAGGAAAACTTGCTTGTTTTGTGAGGGCAGCATGTGTTTCTCGTCCCAAAGGACTGCTTGTGTTTCTCTGTTCAATAAATGCGGTGTGCTGGGACGTACTTGTTTCTGACTTTTGCATATTTATTTGTTCTCTTTGATTTTCTTTTAGGCTTGCTCCTTAACCCTCTTCTTGTTCAGAATATTTGCACCTGATCTCAGAATATTTGTATTTTGGGTACAAACAGACTTCATAGGAGGTTGAAGGTGCATTGTGAGGTTAGTGGCAAAACTGGGTAACAGGCCATCTGGAATCAAGTTCCTGTCTATTCAAATTGAATACCTCAATCCAGCAGCCAATTTATAGAGTAGGCTTGACAAAGCATTTGGGACACAAACTTCAGTTGGAATATCGCAGATCAAGATCTTGTATTAACTTGTACTGATATGCATTATCACTCTTCTACACATTGACCTTAGATCTGGTTTGGTGTGTCATGCCCAGGAGTGGCCTAACCTGGATCAGATATTGGGTTAAGACACAAAGTATGGCCGTGCTTCACTGTGGATGTGGAAGTCTTGAAGGACACCGCATCGTTTTCCTTTGAATGAGCAGTCTCCATAGTTGCATGTTACCGGGGGAATTAACTGCAAGAGCTCAGCAGTTAGATGCATGTTGAATGCACTATAGACCTCCCAGAGACCAGAACACAACAAACCCTTCCTGACAAAGCACAGAATGAGGTGATTCTGAACAATATCCTGCTTGACAATTCAGCATTGAGTTCAGAATTTGAGGCTCAGCTTCTTCCTTGTATGAGAGAAAGTAACTGACTTGGTGGAAGCTGGGGGAAACTGTGAAGCCTAATTCTGTGGATAAATACAGTCTTGCAGTGGCCTGCTGTTTCATATGTCCATTGATAGGCCTGCATCTTATGATTGGGTTGCAGTGATAGTTGATTTTTGGGTGGCACCTCAATAGATTTCTCAATAGATCATTGCACATTTCTGTTTGGCTGTTGTGTGCTACCTCTGTATGGCAAGGGACTGGATTACACTTCAGTATGCTGCATTATATTCATTTGGCAGGCACTCATATTTGGAGCATGACAACATGCAACATGGAGTACAGCTGTGCATTTACCTCCCTCGAGTGGTTTACAGTGCCTGCCGTAGAATATTCCATTCCCTGACTTGGGAAGCACTCATGCATATGTACTATGCATGGCACTAAATCAAATGCAAATCCTGGATACATTCACATTACAGTCATGACAAGCCTATTGAACAATCTCAAGCTGTGAAAGGAATGCTATGAACCAGAGCTAGAACGAAAGTATTGGTGCTTGGGGTAAATATTTTGGTGATACCAAGATGCAGTTTGAGCAAATGTGTTTAAGTATCAACAATGTTTTTGCAGTTCAGTCTATTGCAGGAATCATGACTAGGAGGAGCAAATAACATGAGAGATAATACTTTAGCCAACCTTAAAACTAACTATGTCAACAGGGTGTTTGCTTCGCAGGTATGATGGAATAGTTATATTAACTGTCCTACAGGCTAGCACTAAGGATTTAAACTTTATGGGAGAAGTCATCAGCAGCCTTTAATTTGGCATGAGCATGCTTGGGAGGATTACGGACCGATATTTGTTTGTTCACGTGCTTAGTGACTGCCAGAAAACTGCTCTATTCCAGTCGTGGAAGAATCGAGGCTTGGATTAATAATTGATTCTTATGAAGTGGATACCAGTGGGGCCATTCTCTGAAATATGAGCCTGGAAGGGCAAATTTTCAAGTAAGCTCCATCAAATAAGTAGTGCATTTGTTTCTAATAACTATTATCCTAGTTAAGGATGGGAAATGCCAATTTCAGAAAAATTCAATTTTTGGGCAAAATTTCACAATTTTAAAGTAGTTTTGTTTTTCACCATTTTTTGAGAAATTGATCACTCTTGAAATTAAGGTCATCTTTTTGTGATTTGGATGAGTGTCGAACTCAGCAGTGTTGAGGTTGTTATTTTTCAACTTTTGTAGGAAAAGTAGACTTAAAAGTTGCCCTTTTTAAGGGGTCAAAATATATGGTGGTGAATGACGTCATACTTGAAACACGTCATCAAAAGTTTTTAAAAAATTAATAAATCCAAGGGCAGATATGAAAAACCTGATATTATAAATTAATACCATACCTTACATGCTTGGAGGGCATAACTTCTTCAGTCCCACAAATAGAATCTGTTTTATAGACAAAAAATATACCTGTCACATGCGTAATGCGGCATTACGTGTGTGACATTTATGACATTACGTGTGTGACCAAAGTACGAAGCCAAAGCCTATTATGACATTAATGACCTGTTTCTTTTATCTTTTGAGTAATAAAGGTTTAGTTCACACTTCTGTCTAAAGGTGGTCCAGGTTATCTCAATCCAGAACAACAACAACTACTAAAGCCTTCAACATGAAGGTCAGCCGCCCCATTGCTTGACCTTAATATTTTGGCAGATTTTTGCAACTTTGATATGTATACCCATGTGCAAAGCTGGTAAAAATTTAGATATAATACAGTGGAAAATGTAAGGTTCAGAAAGTAATGTGAAAATGCTGTTAGTTGGATTAAATTGAACCCCTAGCACAGAAGCCAAATATGGCTATTTATGTGTTACCCTATTTAATGCTTTATAATTAAAGATTTATATGTCATTCAGAGGGGGAATATGGCTCAACTGACACAATACACTTGCAGCATTTCGTATTTCATCATATTTCATCGTATGACTGAGGAAAGCTTATACAGTCTGGAATTGGATAAAAATCGTGTCAATCGATAGGTAATTACTGGGAGAGTTTCACGTGGGCCTGTACGATAGCTTTGCTGTTGCGCAGATACCTTTGAATCACCATTGAAGTGATTGTATTTCTGTGAGAGCTTGTATGAGGCACTAAAAGGCAGCTGAATTCTTCAACAGAAGAATCTACGTGTAAATTCACAGTAGGAAATGACATGTTTTTAATATCTGATGACTATGATTGATAGTAGAATGATACAGTTTCAAAACCATGGCGAATTTTTGCTTCAGAAAACCGATTTTTCTTAACTAATAATTGGGATACCATTGGCTCACAGTAACTGAAGTGGTTACTACACAGTAAAAATCATAGTGTCAATTTTACTCTTTAAGAGTTGAATTTAACTCTCTGTCAGATAACATTTGGTCCCACTCAAAATCAGTGTAAATTTTACTCTACAGCCAGTGTAAGATTTTTATAGTTAATTTTACTCTATTTTGTGTCAAAATTAACAATGAGGTGTGTAAAAATATTTGACACTATAGGGAATCATCACCCTGCAGAGTAGATTTCGTCCTTGTGTGGAAGTGGGAATTGACTCTCACTTTTGACACTTCCATTTAGACAATTTCACTCTGCATAGTGTTATAAGTACTCTATCCAGAGGAAAATGGGTTTACTCTGGAATATTGACACTCCATTTTTTACTGTGTACAGAGAGAAATGATTTTTTTTCTGTCGCAAGAGATTTTTTTTTTTTGAACAGCTGGATAGATACTATGGGCAAGCACATTGAGTAGTTTGCATGTCAGACTTAGCTGAGGAGTTTAATTCATGCAACTCTTGAAATACGGAGATGGGAGTGAACTCGTTCATACTCTAAACCGTGTTCGAGCTTGCCGTGCTTGTGAATATTCAATAACTGATCCAGCCATCTAATGATAGAATAGTGGAACTGCGTGCATGAATCGAGCAGCTTTATGTCCGCAGGCGTCGACATCTGCACAAAGGGGTTAATGCAAGAGGGTCAGGTACCTGTGACCCTGACCAAGGTCATGAAGGTAATTTCATTAGTTCACTGTGTTTTCAATAAAAATGACTCCACTAATATGTTTTAACTACAAACATGAGCTCAGTCTTTCACAATATCGGTGACTAAAACTAACCTGTGAAATGTTTAGATTGTTCACTTCCTTTCACCTTGTTAATACTGCCAAACACAATAATATTATCACAAACATTGGTTAGCACAAAGGATGTATGTTAAACACCTCCATGCTTACATACAAGGACCTACAATAGCCGCAGATATTTTTTTTTTTTTTTAATGAAATTGACTTGCGCATTTCAGGATTTGCATGCGGTCTCACAAGTATCAAATGTGTCACACACGTAACACATGCAAATTAGATCATGGTATGCAAATGAGCAAGGTATTTTTATTAAAGTTTTAGTCAATGCAAAAAGGAATAACTATTGCTCAAGTTGATGAAACCAAAGTGTTATAATCTTCATTCAAATCACAGAACTTTTGGAGTGTAAATTAAGTGCAGTGATTGACCCATTTTCTGTGTCACACACGTAACGCAGCCTCTATCTGGTGCTGTACTTCCAATGTGTTAGGCAAATATCAAGTTGATGTACCACGTTGATAGGAAAGCCCAGTTTTCTTGTGGTTGTCCTATATTGATCCCCATCTGCAACCCAATTGAACTATAGTGCATTCAAAAATGTCAAGAGTATTCCAATGGTCACGTACGTAACGCGAGAATCACCCAGTGTATGAACTGTGGTGGAAAAAAGCATTTCAATTTTCAACACTTCAGGCTACAGACTGATGCCCAGCAGGACAGCTTTTTGGTGCAGCACAAAATGTGGAATGAAAGGTCTGTGTCAGTATTGTTTCCAAGATGATAGACTTGAAAATTAGCACAAAAGGAGAAATTAACTTGGGAGCAAGTACAGAGCCTTGGGGAACACCAACAGCAAGGTCATGGGCACGAGTTGAAATGCTGTCCCAGAAAATCTTCCAGGACTGCCTAGAGTCCAAGGATTCAGTCCACTTGCTGTGCTGAAAATGTTTACTGATTAGAGGCGTGGAGCTGATGGGCTATGATTGGTTTCAACTGGATTGAAAAAGAGGGAAGATAATCTTGCTGACCCAACTTCTTAAGTTGATGGGATCAGTGACGTGATTAAAAGTGAAGACTACCTTGGTATTTGAAGCTTTCATTGTGAGGGCAAGGGAGTTGTTTACTTACTGCACAATACAGGGTTTTGGAGAAGCAATGGAGCAGAGTAGTAAGTCTATTCCGAGCCTAGTGGACATCAGGTCGGTGCTTAACCCCAGTTTAGGTGGCATGAAGTGACTAGGAGTATTGGTACTCCCCCTGGATGGGATGCCACTGGCTAATAATTCTTAATCAGGTTTCCCTGACAATTTGCTAGTACCCATTTGTACACCTGGGTGGTGTGAGACAGTGTTGGAGTGAAGTGTTTTGCGCAAAAACACACCGCCAAGGCCCTGGCAAGGACCTGAACTTAGGACTTTTTGATCCCAAGTCAAGCCTGCTTAACCACTGTGCTACCTCAACTCCCGCAAACAGCCATGCTGGCCAGAAAATGCCCATCTCCTCTAATCTCAGCAGCTAAGCTGGGTAGGGCGTGGTTAGTACTTGGATTGGTGACCACCTGGGAATGCCAGGTTCTGTAAGCTTGAATGGAGCAGAGACTGGCTAATAATTCTTGATAGCTGGTGGTTCTTCCTTAAACAGGGTTGTGACTCAAACCACCTTGACTTTTGTGGGCAAATGGCCTATGTAAAGTAATGTATTGAGCATAAAGCTGGATTTATGGTTCTGCGTCGAGCCATCGCTATGCAGAGCCTCTGTGTCGCCTGTCGTGCACCTCGAAAATTTTCTAACTGCACGTCAAAGCGACGCAGAGCACAAGGGCGCTGATTGCTCCACCCTACTCGAGTCACACGCGATTTCACGACGGGTCCTTTCGGAAACCTGACGGCACCTAGCGGGTTGTCGGTGAATTGCTTCGCGGCACAGCATGATGCAAAGGACCTCAAGGCAGAACTTCGAAAGGTCCACGACGGCGTCGAGGCAATGGAGTGCCCTTTGCGTGGAGTCGATGCAGAACCATAAATACATCTTAAGGGTGATGCATATTTGGAGGTTGAGACAGTCTGAAGCAGAGAGGAGATTTTGGTTCCGATAGTAAGAAGTGTTTTTCTTCCAATGACCTGGGTTCGCTAATTCTTAGAGTTTTTCAGTCAGGAGATAGATACTCTAATCAGGTCTATTTGGCGGAGTTCTTGTGTGGAAGAAGCTGATGGAAGAATGTTTACTTTCTGACCACTGGACTTTCCACCTCGAGACCCCAGCAGACTGTGCGAAGTCAGCAGATCCAAGATGAAAACATGGGGACTGACAAACAGACTGTAGGACAGGGGGAAGGTTATCACAGTGATCTTTGGGGGTGGTTTTGTTTTTTTTTTTTTTTTTGTTTTGTTTTTTTTGCTGGAATCTCCTAAATTCTCAAAAGGCTAGGGTGGAGGAGGTGGAGGTTGAAGCTGTGAAAGGGTGGAAAACCTTTCCTGGGCTTGATATGAGGCTTTGAATTTTCTATACTTAAACCAAGTTTGTTTGCATTGGGACAGGAAAGCTTGGGGACAATGGGCATCTTTGTCTATGGTTGAGTATTTTCAGTGCAGTTCATGCAATAATGTTGATATTTTCATCATGAAATTTGAAACTTTCAGTGAAAAAAAAAAAAAAAATATCCCTTGCTCCTAAAAATGGGACCATTTTTTTCAGTTTTTTAATCATTTAATTTAGGCTACTTAAAGGGCTTGATAAATAATTCTGGAAGATTCAGAATGTTTTGACCCTATTTAGTGTGTGGGGGGAGAATTTGCAGTCGAGAACTACGGAAAGCTCAGAACCCCCACTATGGGCTGCCAGGTTATCTCGCTCTACCTTGATTTCAGTATGGTTAAGGTCACGTGAAGTGAAATTATAAATGAATAATTTTGTTGCTTTGCATTATCTTTAAAGATTTAGCCTCAAGATTCGTTGTTTAGCTGCATCTCAAAATTCATTGAACATGTTGACAAAAAAGCTGGCAAGCTGTTAAGGTATAAACATCAAGGTGTATACAGCCATCCAAGGCAACAGTACACAGGCCTGTACTCAGCCATTTCCTCACTGAGCAGCTACTGAAGTGGCAACCACAGGAATCTCGCAATGGAGACCAGCTTGGTTTCAGTGTCGTGATGCTACTGGCTCACTGGCGCTGTTGCTGACCAGAATGAACAAAGAATTTATTTTGGACCTGACAAAAATAAATAAAAAAAACAGTTAAAATTCTGATTGTTTATCATTTTTGTGGGAAAATTTATACTTTAATTCTCCACCTTCCAAGAAGCTCAATTAGTGTATTTTTGACATTCCTCCATAAAAATCTTGTCTTGCACCTTCTATTTGTTTTAAAAAACTGTTGTTAGACCCTTTTTACGATGCAAAGAAGCCTCCTGAAGATATAAAAAAACCCCTTGCTGAGGGTGAAACTCTCGCATACCAAGTGATGGGCGAGATTGTGAGAGCTCATTCATTCTTTAAACGAGATGGCAGGCAGAAATCAGGTCTTGTACAAACTAAGCGAAAAGAAAAAATGTCAGCACCCGAAAATGTCCTTTGAAGTAATTTTATTCAGACGGACGCGTTTCGACTCGTGGTCTTCGTACAAACTAACCCATTGATTTGAAAGAACAACCACGTCCCAAGTCTAATGTGTGGAAATTTTATGGTTTCCTTGGCAATTATGTGAATGGAAAGCAGGCTTTTTGCGGGCTGTGCAAGGGTTTTTTTTAATGGCGATTTGGCCTTTTTATTTTGAGTAGAACCCATTTAATTCCATGGAAGGGCTTGTTTTAGCCTTGAATGCCAATTTGTTTAGAAAAAGCTTCAGTGCTCCTCTAAAAAAGGACGGGTGTGCTGTCTAATGATCGATGCATTGATTGAAGCATGGGCATATGTTCTTTTATTCTAACAAATTCTGGGAATGTTATCACAGCATGTGCAAAAGTATGCGGTAAATATGGTAACCCGATGTTCTATAAGCAAATATTAGACTGTAGTTATTCAACCTCATTTTCAAAGACTTGTGACCCGACAGAATATGCAAATAAAAAAGAAAACAGTGATTTGCAAATCATCCTTGACCTGTAGAAAATTGAGAACAGTGCAATGGCAAGATATTTAATGTTCCTCCATCATTGCTTTATTGTTTTTTTGGAAATAAAAGCTCATTCCAAATTAAGTACCTACAGTAAGTTCCAGAAAAGTTGGGACAGGGGTGTGTTTACCTCTGTTGTGATGAAGAAACAAAAATTCACCAGCAAAATGAGGAAGGGAAGAAGCAGTATATTTTTGAATTGGACCTCACTTTTACTCTGAAGTACACGAGTGAACCTGTGGAAGCGCCACTTACTGTTGCTCGAGTTCTGTGAGAGAGGGTTATATTGAATGAACAGTGGCTTAACAAGAAAAAAAGGCCTGTTGGACTAAAATAAGACCTGCCGGCTTACTAAAGCTATTGCAGTACCATTGCTTGTAAGCTCTTATGCTACTAATTTCAACCACCTAAAAGTAGCAATGCAGGCCCCACCGTGCATTACATCCGCACATAACACCGGGATTACACCGCATGGTCCGCCTCCGCCCTGCTGCATGTGAGCTGCGTGCATTGCCGTCCGGCAACACCAACCGGCTGAGTTTTTACAGTGTAACCGTGCCGGACGGCTAGAGAGGCGAGACCAATGAGCGAACCTGACGAGATCACACGGTAATTACAGAATCACGCGCGATCGCCCAAGATAAATAATACATGATGGGTGCGTTCGAGTCCGTCTGCAAGTAAGCCGGCTGCGCGAGATTCCCGAAAAATTATGCGAGAATCGAAGAATCTCGCCGAAGTTGCGCGAGACGCCCTCCGAACCCCGCGATAGCTGCAGGATCTATCCAGTGGAAAGAGTTCAGGTGACTGTTTCCACTGGTAAAGGAGAAAAAAAAAAAACTAAGCTGGATACAGTGGCTAGACGAATGTACATCACATCAGCTAGTGTCTGACTTGTCTGAACTGTTCCTTTTACGGTCGTTCGGCGCCTAGCCTATGCGAATGGTTTCAGCCTCGACTAATGTAAATTAGATCGCTTTTGAAAGCACATTCCACATCCCGATACCCTTCCCATACCCCGAAAGTACCTTCAAAAAGAGCACGACCAATTCAGAAGGTTTTGCTATAGGCCTATATTGTAATATGATTGTGTAATTAAATTGTTTGCACGATTCATAACGCTCAAGCATCCTTCCCCTACTGTCAATACAAAATATATAAATCACATGTAGTAGGCTAAAACGACGTGAGACAAAATAATATATTGTTATGTAGTGGTTTCTTGGGCAAAGTCTTGCCGAGGCAGAGTTGGAAGGAGGAGCCCGCGGCAGACCTGCCGCTGCTGATATGCAGGCAGTGTGACCGAGCTGCAAGCGGTAAGCGGTTGCAGTGCTCTTGCGAAATCCGCATCGCTACTGCAGGCAGTGTGGCCCAGGCCTAACGCTGCGGATCTAGTGTAAGCACTCACATTGACTAAAGCGCAGACAGACCAAACACACGTTTGGTGATATTTGGGGGTTGCCGTAAGTCATTGCACCTGAATTCTTAGGCGGTTATGTCGTTCCGCTAAGTCAGTAATATTGTCTAGCTTATTCAGTAAGTTGCGCTAATAACTTGACATGAGCTTGTGCACATAAATAGTCTCAACGTTTTTCAACCAGAGGGTTGGGGTTACAGCCTTGTGGGTAGTTTACTGCTCCAAGTCTGAAGTGTTGGTGATTGATTGGGCCAAACGGAGGGTCGAGGGGCTGGTACTATGTTTTTCACTTGCACATTCAATGGATTGGGCCGCACTATTAGCAACTCACAACTCACAGTTTCAAAAGAGCCTCTCCCAAATAAATGTGGCGAAGGCAAGTGGAGGAGGGGGTTAAAATTAGTGTATTGAAGGGATTGATGCTATTGCACCTCCTCTCTGTGATTTATAGGCTTTTGAAAGTCTAGGCTGTGGCAGAAGACTTGGGTCAATTGCAGGTAATCTCAGGGAGATGATGTTCCCACTGGCTGTTCAACGAATGCAGATTAGTGTGCACATGCCATCTGGAAAGCCTTATTGAATGGCAGAAAATCCATTCAGCATGGATGACAGACTTCTCTGCAAAACAACCCAAAAAAAAGGAAGACTGCCTTATTAAGACTACAATCTAAGAGAGGCTGACTGGAAATGCTATATAACACATTTAAATATTGAGGAAGCATTTCTAATTCTGAGTGAATTTTGCCATACCATGGGTTTCAAACTTAATTTCCAAGTTTGCTCTTCTTTTATTAAATGGGTAAGCTGCTGACGTCATTTCTTTTGAATATCTCCATGTATTGTGGTTTCTTTAGTTTTGTTAGTAGATTTACCTTGAAAGCAGATGAGGAAAAAAAAGTGGCTTTGGATATTGCTCATAGTTTAGCTTTCTGCCAACTGCTGCCAAAGACTCGCGACTGTGGCTTAATTCAACTTCATGTGTATGTAGCTAGCTGAAGCCTTGAACACGATCACTGGGTTATACTTACCTCAGTAGTCTGGAGTAGAGCTGGGAGTGACGTCACACCCGAGTTGACTGCGTTCCAGTTGGAAAATTGACTTTATTCAAGGGATGGGGGCAGCAGGGATTGCTTTAGCCTGTGTAGCCATTGGTAGCAGTACCTGTTGAAAAGGATTCAGTGTTTATGCAGTGTTTTGTGCATACTAACACGGTTACGAGATGTCCACAGATGGAAGTTTAACGGTGGGTGTACTGTGTTCATGACTCTTCTTATGATGCGCAGTTAAGACAGAAGTGCGAATAAACAGTATATTACTGCTACTTTCACTTTGTTGATGTGCAGGGCAGCCATCTTGGATTTTTAGGTCAGGGTTGGTTAGGTTCTTCTAGCTTTCTGAGTCGCAAATCTGATTTCAGTGGGTGTTCCAGTTGAAATTTTATTCTGAGAACTCAGAACTTCCAACTTCCCTGTTCAAATGGAATGCAGCGCATGTCATCTCAAAGGACTTTACTGGCCCTCAAGTTTGCCAGAAAAACACAACGGTAATTCTCGTTCCGCTGTTAATCAGCATTTGGATCACCCTCACTATCGGGAAAATTGAAACGAATGACTAGTTGCAATGGTTTAGCCCTCTGGTCAACCAAATGGATCAAGCTTGTGTTATGTGAGCATAGGAAGCATGTGCATGTGCCCATGCTTGTCCGGTGGGAAGGGCTAAGGACAAAGGGAGGAGGGGCGGAGCTGCAGGAGAGGGCTATATTTTCAAACCCTTGACTGCAGTTGAATAATAGTTTTTTCCTTTGGAAATTTCCCAACTTATTGGAAATGACCTGTAAATATTTATATAGTCGGCAAAATGACAGCTGTATGTAAGGTCATTAATATAGGTCAGTGATGTTGATCTAATCCATTCTTCTTATTGACTGCATATATATGATAGGTTGACATAAGCAAGCTAGCCTTTGTTATCAATTGCTATTTGTCATCGGGAGGCTCAGAATTGTCAGCAGTGCTAAATTTTTTTGACCATGGCACTAAAGGGTTTGTGACCTAGATGGAAAATAATGTGTTGACACACTTCATTAGTAATATTTTAAAGAGCTTCAGACATGAAATTCAGCGCTGTTTTTTATGTGATAAAATGCTACAAAGTACCTATCTTGAACAGTTAGTGATGGTTTTAATATTGCTTACTTTACGCAATGTTTAAAAAAAAAGCATTTTATCTGCTTAATTATCCACTTCAGGGAACGCCCCTTTGCCTCAATCGAGAACATTTGCGCTGGGCCAGCTCAGCCACATGATGTCATAAGTTGAACACAGATTGTGTCTAGGTGGTTAGCCGTAGTTTACGACTCTGGTCTGGACGGAGAATATCTTAAAGAATGGACCAACAAAAATCACCGAGAGTGGAAGGAAAACGATGTGTAGTGTGGGGATGCAGTGCACCGCATGCATGTGGTCATGGAATGTTTCGGTGGCCGAAAAATGCAGAGATATGGACAATATGGACAAAACAAGTGCAACATACTAGAGCCGACTTTGCTGGCCCAGGCAAGCCCGGGTCACTGAAGCTTACAATATGCGGCCAAAATTTCGAGTATTCATGTTTTTACATATCATCATCATTATTATTATTTGCGGAACTCTAATCGTTTCTCTGCGCTCCCTGTTAAATAGCCAGCCAACTCGCTGTCCAGCGTGATCTAGCCAGCTAAGCAGTGAAATGATACTATTCACGGTCCTCTGTTTATTTCTGAGTGCTGTATGCTTGCTAGCTTACTACCTAATTATAGCAAGCTACAAGATATGATTTACACATGTTGTGATATCATTCACGGCTCTATATTTCTGAGCACTGTGTGTTGGCTCGCCAACTAACTAATAACTGCAAGCTGCGAGGTACGTACGGCTTACACACTGTAAAAAAAAAGTTGTCTCAACTGAAAAAAGTTAGTGTCCAGGCTGCCTTAAAATTTTAAGCTCAAAGAACTTGAGATGACAAGTTGAGGTAATATTCAACTTAAAATCTTAAATTCAGTTAACTTGAAATTTTAAGGCAGCCTGGACACAAACTTTTTCAGTTGAGACGACTTTTTTTTTTTTTTTTTTTTTTTTTTTTTTTTTTTTTTTTACAGTACATGCATTGTTTCGAGAGCTCATGAAACAGTGCAGAGAAACGAGTCGAGCCGCGAACATTATCATTTCACTACTGGCTAGATCAGGCATGAGTTCAACCACCACTTAGCCTAATATATTATGGTCTTGTTAGGTAAGGTAACCAAACGTCAGGTCTGTTGAACTCACTTAAGGTTGAAAGGTGAGTAGGCTTGTTATCCAACATGCAGTGCACAGAAACAATTGTAGAACCGGAATAATAATCATTCCGCTACTTGGCTAGTAAGCGTTGTACATTTCGGGACAGGCGAAGACAATGACAATTAGCTGTCTTCATTGCTCGAGTACCCAGGCTGTACGGTTTTATGGTTCTGAATCCCGTGTTAAGCTGCTTCCTCCTAGGACGCTAAAAAAACAAATGTTTTTGCACGACCGATAACATTCAAAGTCAATGCACGCAAAACGTATTCATGTCTTTGCATTGACTTTGAATGTAATGTGTCGTGCAAAAAAATTTGTTTAGCGTCCAGTGTGAAAGCAGTTTTATGTTGAGTTTCCTCATCTTCCTTAAAAAAGTACTCTTCATCAAAATGGACAGAATCAATTGAAAATTCTGAGGAACTATTGGAGTCTGACTCGGATGCCAACATTGTTGGACGCACAATCGCCCATCGTGTGCTACTAATATGATCACACAGCGAAGTGCCAGAATGGTTTGCTGTGTTGCTCAGAATGTTTGTTAATGAGGGGGGCGGGGCAGGTAACACAAAATTGCGATTTTTGTAAAAAATCATTTTCTAAATGTTTTTTAGGCAGACGATAGGAATTCTTTTAATTGTACCCCTTTACATTCATGAACTTGCTCAGTGCATGTCCTAAGCTTTTTAACTAGTTTTCATTCCGACTTCTATTTTGCTGTAGGATGCACAAATGTTTCAGAGGTCAGATTAACCTTTTTTGTCCATTACTGAACTGGTCTGGCTGTAGGTGTAAAATCACACTGTTCGCACATTAGCAATGGAAAGCAATTAATATGTCTAAAAGGTTGCACAGACATAGCACCATTGAAGCACTGCAGATTTTCAGTGTGATACAGATCTGGACTGCAGGTGAGCCAGTCATGCAGCCATGTGCCCTGATTCGGAAGGCACCCAGTTCTATACCTGTACAGAATGTGGCTTGTTGTCCTATTGAAAAAAGCTTGTTCGTCCCTGAATCAATGTCATCTTGAAGACAGAATAAACAGAAAAAGTTGCCCCAAAGTGCATGTTCTTCATTATCAATAGTACCTACACAGATATTCTAGTTGTCATGGACACTAACACACTATGACAGACGCTAGTTTTTTTTAACCTTACGTTGGCAACAACCAGGACAGTCCTTTTCTTCTTTGGCCTTGAGAACACAATGTTCATTATTACAATAAACCATTTGAAAGGTTAATACTTCAGCTACAGCTCAGATTTCCACTGTGTCTCAGTCCATTTTAGATGTGCTCAGGCCCAGAGAAGAACAGCATTTCTGGACATTTTTGATTATACAGCTCTCTCAGTGCATAGAACCGACTTCTCTTGCTTTTGTGGATGCAGTGATGAGTGGGATTTATTGGCAAAGGCTTTCCAATGTAGTTCTAACTCACACGGTTATAGCAGTCACAAGTCCATGTGGGTTTTCAATGCAGTACCATCTAGCGGGTCGAGGATGAGGGACCCCCAGTTTTGATGTTCAGCCTCATCCTTTACTCTGAGATCTTTCCAGATTCCTTGAATTTTTAGCATAAGTATGTACTGTACCAGCTAAAATCTTTGCAAAAGCTTGTGAGATGTGCTGTTTTCAAACAGTTGGATTTTTCAGTTGCACACTTACTCACCAAGCGCTTTGACCATGCATTCCTTGTACACATCTGAGCATTTTGTGGATACTCTTTTTATATCGAAGCATTGTAGCATCATCACTTCCTGTTTGTTTATTTATTTATTGTATTCCAACAGTTTCTTAGCCTTTCGTTCCCCCTGTCCCCACATTTTTCCAATGAAAATAAGTTAAAACATGAACTGTTTTGTCTTTCTCTCTTTTTGTTGTCTTTTTGTTGTGTTCAGTATTTTATTTTAATGCTGGCACAAGGATGATTTACAAATCACCATTTGTTCATTTTACATTCATTTTCCATACTGACCCTATTTTGAGTCCTGGGCACTGTTGATACTGTGTGCTCAGTACACTGTTCATACTGTGAGTTCAGTGCCCTGTTCACACTGTGAATTAAGTGCGCTATTCCTAGTGTGGGTTCAGAGCCCTATTCATACTGCGAGTTCAAAGTGCTGCTCACACAAATTTAGGGCACTTTTCATCCTGTGAGTTCAGTGCAGTTCAGTTCACTCTTTGTAATGTGAGTTCAGTGCATTGGAGCATCGATGTTTAACACTGTGCATGATTCTCTAGACCTGGCAAGGTGAAACTTGATGGGCTCAATAGCCCTGTGAAGTCGTTGAATGTTCTACTGTTCTGATGATTAGGTGTCTGCAAATCATTAACTGTGGGCCTTTAGTTTGGAAGGCATTGCGCAATTCTTTTATTGTGCTTTCCTCTGTGTTGAATTCTTGGGAATAAATTGTCTTTTGTCTCTTACTGAGATGGAAATATATTGCGACTGACCACTTGAACATCCATGAGGTGACCTCTGTCTCAAAAATATCTTCCAGATTAAGGGTGAAAAAAAAAAGGGGGAAATGTGTTTGCAGTTTAACAAAACTGAACGGGAAGTCGCATGAACATCGATTATACACATGTCCTTTGGAGGCTAAATGGAGTAAACATCATGTGACCTGGCTCCCAGGGGCGACCTCTCCTGGAGAGGTCCCTGTTGATTACAGATGTGTTGATCGTAGGGGTTTCTATTGTCTTTCTTTGCTGACAGTTTGGCCGAAGAGGAGATAAAACAGGAGTCGGATGTGGGAGAGGGGATGGACATCTCCACGCGCTCCAAAGGTGAGAGGAGAGGTCAGAGACCAGGGGCGGAGTCTGCTTTAATTAGCTTCTCTCATTGGTCCTCTCAGGTTTCCAATGTCTTTTTGGCTCGAACACCTGTAAGTGAAGGAGATTAGCGACTATGACATGTTTAGAATTTAAACTCTGACATTAACATTTGACAAGCGACTGCGGCTTTGTGGATTTAAAGCTCTGTTGTTATCGTTTGACTGAGATCATGAAAGTAGATATCAAAACATGTCAAAAATTATGGTAGTTCGCCTAATTTTTCTGACAATGTAATCTGTAAACTTCTGCCTCTGTCCTTATGAGAGGTCAGACACCTCACGTAGGATTCTCCTCATCACTGAAGGAACCCCATGGGAATTATGAGGAAAGTCTTTTCACCTCAGTAGCTTTTTCTAGAGTCCTGCATGAATTTTTCCCCCTGGTGGAGGAAGGGGGAATGACACCTTGCGCAGTCAGTGCCTGTGGTATCTTTGTTGGTGAGGCCAGGCCTGTCTCTACAGTTTCAGATTTGGGCTCAGTTGAAGGGTCGGCTCAGAAACGCAAGTTGCCCAGCCCCCCTCATTCCTCCAATGGGCACTCGCCGTCGGAAACCTCACCCAGTCCGGTCAAAAAGAAGAAGAAACCGGGGGCTGTCAGCAACAATAAAGATCAGGTGTGTTGCTGTGTGACATCATCAACAGGAACAAATGGAAATGATGCCTCTCTGTGCACATTTTGCCATGCGGTGCGGCTGCATTGCTTTTGAGCTGAAATATCCGTATGTTTAAGTTGTATGTCCTTCATTTTCTCATATTAGCTGTCGTAGAATGTAGATTTTAATGTAAAATTGACATTTTAGGTATTTTTTCTGCATCTTTTTCCAACCCATTTTTGAATATTTCATTTTCCGCGGGATGTAAATTGTAATTTCCAAAGTTTTGTTTGGGAGAATTAGAGGGACTTAAAATGAGTGACAGGGTTGGGGGTAATGTATGTTGCACACCATAGAAAGCTAGATATTTACTCTCCTGTCTACATCTTAGATCAGCTTTGTGGTCAATACCATGAATCTGCATTCAATTGAAAAAAAAAAAAATTGCCACAGTTCATATGTTGGCACAGGACTTTCTTCCCATCTAAAGCTTTTCTCAAAAATTTATAGAAGAAAGCTATTATGAAGTTTGCATTTAAAAAGGTCTTATAGGAGTGGAAGACTGAGATTATGTAACTCAAAATAACGTAAAACTGAATTTAGTTCATTTTCGGCAACACTAGTGTTGCTGCAAATTGGACGCCATATTTTGAAGTATAATCTAGGTCTGAGTGCTTTTGTTTTGCATGTACAAGCCTCTCATACGGTACCCTTCCAATGCCTGGGAGACAAAGACATTTTGATATTTTGAATTGATAATTTTGGGTCAATCTGGGCAGAAGCGCAAAAGTGTTGGTTCTAAAGATAGCCATAGTCTTTGACGGGAAACATGCATCATGCTTCCCAGTTAATAGTATTGACAAATTCTTGAAATATATTAGCTGGTGTTATTCCTGCAAATCTGTCTATATCATTCCTTCCATTCGTGATACACAAGAGGCTTGTTTCATGCTCCTTGGCTGTAGAGGAGAGGGGAGTGGGGCATGTGGTGCTGCTCTGTCAGTCACTGATACTCACTGCTCTCATGGCTTGAAAGAGGAGTAGGGCCAGTGAGCAATGAATTCCAGAGCTCAAATTCTGAATTTGGCCTCACTTATTGACCAACTCTCTTGCGCTGGTCTATTTTTAACCCTTAGAGTGCTGAAATAAATTTTTTTAAAATATGAATTTAATTATCTTGTGCTGCTCAAAACCAATCATGTGGCGACTTGTTTAAAAGAGCTCCCCTGCTTTTTGATATCTTACATCATTGAGCTACAAGAGCTGCATTTAGTGCTTCGAGGGCTAACAAAGTGGTTGATTTGCCAAATAAATTCTTATTGGGCTGTAGATTCTTGAGGGAGTGGCTTCCCCGCACGGTCCTATAGTTCTGTGCTGAGATCAGTGTCGCGGTTGATAAGTGATGCCCATCTCCCCCCCCCTCTCTCTCTCACTCTCTTTCGCCTTCTGTGTGCGTAGTGGTCATGTGACTGCCAGATGATTTTTGCTCCCTGCGCTTCCTTCCTGCGGTTTTTTTGACTCTGGGACCCCCCCCACCCCCCCTTGTTTCTTCTCGCCCCGCATTCCAGTCAGAACTAAGACATGGTCCCTTTTACTATGCGAAGCTGCCACTCACAGAGCCTGTTGATGTTGTGCCGCAGGACGGGCGGAACGACTTCTACTGCTGGGTGTGCCACCGCGAGGGCCAAGTCCTCTGCTGTGAGCTCTGCCCTCGGGTCTACCACGCCAAGTGTCTCAAACTGGCCGCGGAGCCCGAGGGCGACTGGTTCTGTCCCGAGTGCGAGGTACTCAGTCTCCCTCCCGCTCCGTCTCTGGCCTGCAGAGATGCAGGGGCGGGGGCAGGCCCGTCCTGTGTTCGCGAATCACCCGCCAGATGACGTATTGTAATAGCTGCTGTGGTTTATTTATAGATTGCCGGATGCGGAGGCTCCACAGTAGCTGGTTAGGGTGGCTTGTCGTTGTGTTAATAGAAAAGTAGGCCACTGCTTCTAGAACTAGTTGGAGCCTTGAATGTTCTCGCGACAATGCTATTTTTGTACACCTCTGTGAATAGCTAGATGCCTTGAATATACATGTAACATCACAAGAGTATCATGTCGTGTTTTGAGCTGTGGACTATGTGAGTACCCCAGCTGACTGAGATGTTTGAGAGTGTATAAATCATGTATTGCAGTGGTTCTCCAACTCGGTCCTGGAGATTCACTGTGTTAGTTGGTTTTTGTTCACAACAAACCTGCAATTCCAGAATTTTAATATCCCATTTAGGGCTGGGCAATAAATTTATTGTGATAATCCTAAGGGCAATAAAGGTAACTGCCACTGTGGGGCAGACAGACGAGCTTTATCCATATTCATCTACCTTTCTATGACACATACTGTACCTGATGCTGTGTTGAACAGACATCAGGGGCCATTTGAAAGGCTTCTAGGATGAAAACTGAGATTTGAAGTCCGCTTACTACCAGCGAGGTCGGGCACCCATCATTATTATTAGTCTAATTATAGTTATAATTAGCCTACCTTAAATCAATTCCTGTGTGCTCCGCCTAACTAGCGATCAAGCCCTTTATTCAGCCAACCGACTCATCAAAACCAAAATGTAACCTAAAATAATTAAGAAGAGATGAGAGAAGCAGACAGACGTAACCAGGCTACCGTGTAGATTGACAGAATGGCAGTAATCAGAATAAATAGCAAAAAAAAAAAAATAAAATAACCTCTCATTCTGCCTCTCATTGTAGAATTTTTAAGTACTTCCAAAAAGATTTCTTAAATATAAACTAATTTTAAGATGCCCCTGGTTTTTAAGCCTTTAAAATGCATGCGAAGTGAAAAAACTTTTTGTGAAGCATATCAAATGTGAATGTCAGAGAGAAATTATTTTCACATGGCACACAATAGTCAAATGCACCGAAGACGACAAACACATTCAGGCAAATCTGTGCTACAAATTTGTAGCATTTTTTAATTTGATAATTGAAAGAGATTATTTTGAAATAAAGTAATTCATAGCTATTGATTTTTGGTTACTCTTAAGTGTCTAGATAGCCTACAGTGAAGGTGGAAAACATTTTATTTGAAAGTATCGAATGTGACATATAAATTGTTATCGCATTCGCGCACAGCGGCCAAATGTAAACCTAGAAAAAATCTAGTAAACACATTGTTCTTAAAAATGATTGCGATAAATTTAACGCAAAGCCAATTGATACTTTCTTTTACCAGTTGCATTTTTTTCCCTCTGATTTGCAGTAAAAAATACTTTTCAATATTCAATATGGAGCTTATCAAGGCATACAGTACATGCCATTTCTGACGTTATCTGGCTTAATTGGGTGAGTAAACACGATGAAAACGAATAATGCCATAAAGCACGATTTACCGGTCTTTAAAATTTTGGGCTTACAATTGTGGTTGGAACAAAAACCAGCATACACAGTGGTCCCTCAGGACCGAGTTTTAGCACCACTGATGTAGAGGACATCCCTCACTGTATTCCAAGTCTCCCTCACAGTTCCTGCTTGAAACTATTGAGGCCCAATTCTGTGAATCTACTGCTTGGACACCCGATAGTGTTTCTATACAAGTTTGTTTCTAATTTCATGTTTTGCAATCACTGCAGTTATCAATTAAATTTTTTTAAACTTAATCACAATACTGGATGACTCATTGCACATTAGGACGGGATTTTATTTGTGCACTAGTGAGATAATTATACTTGCTATGGATAAGTTTATAAGTGCCTCGATCAATTAATTGGAATTGACAGTCATATTTTTTTCATGCAAAATGCAAAGTTCTGTGAACTTGCGATTATTAGACATGAGCCAATATCATTTGCCTTCTGTAATGGTTACGTATAGAACATAAGTGTATGTTCTACGGTGAATTACATATTATAAAGCGGGATTGCTCCATGACAAAACAGCTAAATCTCTGTTCTTTCCCCCTTGTCTTTCAGAAAATAACCGTGGCTGAGTGCATAGAAACTCAAAGTAAAGCAATGACCATGCTGACAATAGACCAGCTGTCTTTTCTGCTGAAGTTCGCGCTCCAAAAGATGAAACAGCCGGGTGTAAGTGTGACTGCACTGCCTCCCACTGCTTCATTGCTTTTTTACAGTTCGCTTAAACTTGCAATCAAGGATGCCTCACACGCGCACATACTCAGTGGCCAGAGCTGACAAAGATGCAATATTAATCTGTCACTGATGATTTGTCTCAATTCCACAGTTCTTGCATTGTTTTGTGCCCTAGGTGTTTGACTGCTTGCTTGTTCACCTATTTTCCTTTTGGTGTAGTTATAATTATAAGAGCTGCCGGTGGAAGACTCAGTCATCATTAGTATTGGTTTATCACTAAAAAGGTGACAGCAGCATTCTTTTTAATATTTCTCTCCCTGGCACACTGAGAGCCTCTCAGTGATTAAAGTTAGAGACTCTGTGATGGTGGCCTTCATTAATAACGACATGATTTTCAATTGCGCTATTGGTAGCTTCTACTGTGGAAAAGTAAACCTGAAATAGCCCGGTATTAGCACTCATTTTTAGCACAGGTCGCAGACAAGTCTTGGCAAATATAACCTTTGACCCCTGTTTGCCTTGGCAGAAGCTAATGAGCACACAATAGGCCTGATTTCTGGGGGGCTTGAGGTTGTGCTTCTGAGAAGTTAGAAATTATTAATGTGGAAGTGGCCTTTTGTTGTGTGCTTTTGGTTGAGTACACATGAAATAATCACAAATCTATGCCTCACTCTACCCTACCCCCTTACCTTCATTTCTCAATAGATTCTGAGACTCTCCCCATGAGCGCTTGTTACTTTCATTTAAAGAGTTTCATCATCTTCAGTGACTTAATGGATCTTGACAGGGTTGGGCTTCTGCATGGTGCTGTTGGGGAAGATTTTCTTTTAAAGATGTGTTTTGAAAGAAAATCCTTTGGTATCAATTTGAAAAGATTTAGAAACATCTTGTGTCTTTTTTTGCGGTCGTTTATTAAAAGTGTTGCACGATGGCCAACTGAATGTGTCACATGTAGGTTCAATGTTTATTACTCTTGTAATGTGAAATAAGCCTGCAAGGATAAAGACTGGATGAAAGGAAACATACATTTAAAGATGAAAGTATTCACCTATCTTTAGAAAAATGCATTAGAAAGATGCATCTACCAAGGAAATGGTGAGAATCTTTGGGATGAAATTAGTGTCTGTAATGAAAGCCTTCTCTTTTTTTCTGTAAACAGACAGAACCCTTTCAGAAGCCTGTTTCTCTCGATCAGCACCCGGATTATGCAGAGTATATTTTCCATCCCATGGACCTTTGTACATTAGAGAAGGTATTTACCTGTTCCGTCATTGTCTTCTCGGACTGATGAGTGATTTACTGCCCACTCTGTAATAATTTTTGTGTGGAGCCTGTTATATTTAATCATTCTTTGAAGTTCTTGGAGATTAAGTGGAGAACTAACCCATGCAGATTGGCTTGAAATTAAGTTTTAATTAAGCAGTACTGGAAAGGGCTTGAACAGTGTGGCCAATTAAGCATATTTTTAGGTGGTCATGTTCAGCTGATTGAGTAATAATAATAGTACTGGTAATGATGGAGTGCTAGTGGGGTGGATGATGAAAATATAACAACCAATAAAGATTTAACGCTCTGTGATAAATGAGAGAGAAAATCGTTGCGTGTCATATGGGACGCAGGAAAATTTATTTCAAAACAAAAACTCTGAGAGTTGTGAGAATGAATATTTTTGAAATGCCACTGAATGAACATTGTAGACACATTTGAACACTTTCATTCAGGACTTGCCATCAGGGGAATTATAGCCCTGCTCTCACCTCACCTTAAAGCGCATTACTTCTCCAAACCCATTCTCATTTACATTTCCTAATGAACTACTCAGTATTAATTCATTGAGTTGCGAGGATCAGTCAGTACAATTACTGTCCATTTCCCCTCAGCTTGCATTATTGTTGATTGTAATACTTATCAAGCATTTTCCTATTCACATTAATGGTGAGATGAAACTTCAATGTTTTTCAAAGCTTTCTGAATTCCTGTATCTCCCAAAACTGATTTCTTTTTCTGCGTCAGTGTCGAATTGACTTGATACGCCCTTGAGAATGTTTCAAAAAATGCGCTTATGTCGACTCAGGTCTGCGTGTTAAGTTTGCCTCTGTAAAAACAAAACTCTGTCTTCAACCAGTGACATTACCATAATGCAGGTTATCTCTCAACCAGTCCCTGATTGAGAATCGGACACGTAATTGTATTGATTTACCGAGCAAATAGGCTACCAATCAGCTGTATTGCCATTAATGGTTAAGACATGTAGCTTTGCTTCAAATAGGAAGACTACAATATGAGATTGCATAGACGTCAATTATCTGAAATTTCTCGAAATTCTATCTTTAAGTAGAATGGTATGCAGTAAATGCAGCTGAAGATGGCATTTCGATAAAATATAAATGTAATCAATTAATTAGATAATTGCCATTCATACAATCTCATACTGTTGCCTTCCTTCAACTTTTCCAGCTGGCATAAAGACCTCATTAATGATTTTGCTACCATGAAAGTTTGATGCATGGCATGCATTTTAAATCATTTCAGATACATGGCATGCGTAAAACATTTACAGTGCACTGATAACCAGTTTGCTAAATTGTTCAAATACCATCGATTCGATATAAGAACCATTGTTAATTTAATAAATTAATTATGGCATTGTGGCAGCCGGTGTGCAACTATGTTTCCCCACAAATGTGGCTTATTCTTTTGAATGCTGAAAAAATTTTGATTAAATGCAATCTTAAACTTAATTATGTTGCACTGCTGAAAAAAAGAATGCTAAAACAGGAGATGGAATTCAGTAGAATGGTAAAAAGCAACGTGTGAAAATGTGTCATGTGGTACACAGTCCATGTCACACAAGACAACACATATGCATGTATGTGTAAGTAAAGTTTCATTTCGGTCACAACAAATGTAGGGATAAAAAATTTCCGCACATCCCTTTCAGCAATCCTGCAGTTCCTCCCATTCTTTCACAAATCCTTCCATCCCCACCAGCAACAGGGTTTTTGGTGCCCAAGGCTCATTGATGTACAATATCAGAGACACCAACCCTCCTGATTTCTTCGGGAAGCTCCCGGTAAAAAAGGCTGCCTCCCGACCTTACGGACGCCTCTGAAATCCTCCCGATTTTCTCACTTTTCAAGCATTTATCATCCCGCATATGCATTACATGTAAACTATGCCCACGCAATTTGAAGTGGTACAGTGCATGCGCACAGTCAATATGCTTCGCGATCACTCCGTTCAGTATTTAAAGTACAGTTATCGCATATTCAGTCGCTTAACCACCTCAAAACTTATGTATTATCAATGCAGTAGTGCTGGCCTAGTACTATACATTTCTTAAAACAACATTTGAATGCTATCAAAAAGTTTACTATATTATATCCATTGGAGCATATGCCCTTTTGAACTGTTCCAGGTACTTTGAAAGTTTGAATTTAATCATCATTTTCCAGTAATGGTGCAAACGTGGCAGTCTTCAGTGAAAGCTAAGAAAATCACCAAGAAAGATCCCAGAAATTTACATTTTGGTACCAACAGTGAGTGTAACAAATCAACACATTTCAAAAAAATGGTCTTACAAAAATAACTAATATGGCACATTCTTAATGACATCATTCTCAAGCACCATATTAAGTTTTAAAGTAATTCATGTTTATTACCAATGTCCATCTTTTGTGTCGCCGTGTGTTTATGTGTGCATGTGTTACTCAAAGTGTAAAAAACAATAAAAGCAACAAATGTTGATGGAAAAACTCCAGACAACTTTCATAATTGTTCGAGTGAAAGGGAACATTAAAAAAATACTCATCGGAGAGTGTGAATAGAGACTTGTCAAAACTTAAATTCCAGGAGCTAAGGCGGGCCCCTGTACCCCGCCCGTGAAACAAGCTCGCTTTGCCACCTCAGTTCGGCTTGCCACGATAAGTCCTCCCTGATTCCACTTTTCAAAAGTTGGCATCTCTGCGTTGTGTATAAAGGCTATCCTACTGGTCCAAACCAGTAAAAGGGCTAGTATGGCACAAGTCGCTGTGAATTTAAATGATTATGATTCAAGTGACTCCAGTTTGATTGAGCTGTTTTGAGAGCACAGGGGGGAACATCACGATATTAGGCAGGTGGTTTCAATCTTGTGGCTGATCAATGTATTACATGCACTTAGATCTGTAATTATTATTGGATTGAAGAAAAAAATTTGGTCACAGAAAATTAATGTAAATGAAATGTCGAAGTTTGTCAAACAGGACAAAGTTCATATTTGTTATTCATAATGGAGAAGCAAATTAAGTAATTTCTAATTTACCTTATATAATTGCTTTCATAATAAATTTAGAGAATTCTGTATAAAAAAGATTTTAGATCCCCAAACTAAACTGGGGCGTTAACTTTTCAATCGCCATGCGTTGTACGGGACTGTGGAAGAAAGGGCCTTCCAAATATTGGCACTCTAGTCCCTATGGACATGAATTTTCTTAAAGATGTACAGGCGCATGAATGAGGATCCATTCCTTTGATCTACAGTATTAAAAGATCTGAGGGTTACTATTTTACAACTATTCCATGCATGTCAATATTACCTTGATAAGAATTTCTAAATCTGGGAAAATTCTAAGTTTGGGACTTTAGTCCTAAAAATCTAATTTTGAGGTTGCATAGGGGATGAAACTCACTTGTTCTAGATGATTTGGAATTTAACTATGATTTGTTAACAATGGTTGCCAATTTGTTGCAGTTTCTAATTTTATCATTTTTCTATGATCTCATACGGAATCGCCCATGTGAGTTTTGTCATTCTCTCTTTGCAGAATATCAAAAAGAAAATGTATGGCTGCACTGAAGCATTTTTGGCTGATGTGAAATGGATCTTGCACAACTGCATAATTTATAATGGAGGTTGGACTCAAAGAATTTTAAAATGCCATGTATACTCTGCTGTGATAACATCCCCTTTAACCCCTTTGCGCAGAATTCAAATAATGCCATTTTTTTCCTGTTATGCGTGAGCCTATTTAAGGCTTTATAACTCACTATTTGTGTCTCAGACACAATGAAAAATTATTCCTGTGAAGCAAGAAATTTGGAAATTTAATTACAGAATTATTTAGGAATTAAATTTCGGAATTTATGGACGCCGGCGTCTATATCTGTGCAAAGGGGTTTTACAGCCCCATCTTCAGAAACTTTTTAAAATGTAGTGTGATGTTCCTTCCAATGTCTGTTGTTTGGAATCCTTATAATTCCTCTCTAATTACTACTTAAAACAGGGACGGGCAACGAGGGCCATATCTGTCCCTTGTTTTCACACCAACTTCTGGTCTTTAATTAGTTTATTATCTAAATTAGCCAAACTAATCATGAAATCTGACATTTCTTTAAATTATCATGAATTACCACCAAAGACTGTTCTTGTCACCCTACATAACACATTTTTCTTTGATTAAACCTTTGCAAAAATCCATATTTGTGTATGCAGCCAATTAACTCAATTAGTCAGGGTAATTGAAAGAAAAAAAACCTGCATACACCCCGGCCCTCCAGGACTGGAGTTGCCCATCCCTGACTTAAAATATTAACTGAAGTTTAACTCAGCGAAAATATCAACCATCATCTAAGTATCAACCTGATTACCTTTGGTGATCCTGCTTTTATACTGCATATTACCATTATTGCGATGAATGTTATGATGAATTATATATTTTTTATTAATAGTGACGCATTCTTTTTCCAGGTAATCACAAGCTTACAGCAACTGCGAAAGTCATCATTAAAATATGTGAGCATGAAGTAAGTACTTCAGTCGCCCGAGTTGATTTTAATGCTTCCGATTACCTAGCATGATATAATAATATCTGAATACTGGAATAAATGCTCAGCATTTACAATATTGACGTGCTGCTGAGTAATTTTCAGCTGTATTCATTGTATTATCATGAAGATGGGTGGAGTATTTATGTTTTTTATATGACACACATATTTACACTACCAGTCAAAAGTTTTTGCACACCCTAAAATCTTTATGTCTTTATGTCATGTCTTTATCTTCCATGAATGTTTCCAACAAAGAAATCACTGGAACCCAATACTTGTTTTTTACAAATAATAAATTTACAAGAAAAATCCTTATGGATTCCAGCACAGGTGATTGAAATGATCAGCTTGCTGTCAACGCCCTGAAGCTGCTTGATAATCAGTGGATCATTTGCATCACTGGTGCTGGAGCAGGAAGGGATCTAACACATGCGGGACAGGTGACACTCCAGGAGAGGTTTGAGAAGCACTGGATTAGACCATCATTATAGATCTGCTTAAATATTGACAAAATGTCTAAACCTGGATTTTCTTAATTTTTTATGTTATTTACATGGTTTGTACATTGGGCTTCAGTTTTCACACCTTTCTGATATACACCCAGTATGAGACTATTACGCAAGAGCAAAATATCAAAAAATTTGTCACAATCACAGATAATATTGGGGTGTGCAAAAATGTTTGACTGGTAGTGTACGTGTCGTCACACACAGACACTTTATAACCAATATTTCCTTTGTAATTTGTATGTGAAATGCTGCTCTGTTGCAGATGAATGAGATTGAAGTGTGTCCTGAATGCTATCTGTCTGCTTGCCAAAAAAGGGAAAACTGGTTTTGCGAGCCATGTGTAAGCCAACATTTTCCTTTCTCTTTGCTTATTTAGGAATTTCGCACTAGAATACTGGACAAAAGTCGCTGTTGAAATTGCTCCTTTTGTTTAAGGTTTGGGCCGGCTGAGCCAAAAACATCCAAATGGTTTCATGAGTGATTAATGGGCTTCTAATGTGAATTGAAAATGATGTTTACATGTGTGTCTTTTTTTAGAGTAATCCACACCCTTTAGTGTGGGCCAAGCTTAAAGGGTTTCCATTCTGGCCGGCCAAGGCGATCCGGGACAAAGATGGCCAGGTGGATGCCCGATTTTTCGGACAGCATGATCGGTGAGTTAAACAAGCAACTATGCGAAAGGCTGTGTGGTCTTGGCCTCAAAATGACCCTGATTAGCCAAAATGGCTCTTTTCACTCGCAAATACAAGCACAATCAATTCCGCAAAAAATCATCTGTGTGAATGTAGATGGTACCCTGGGTTTCAAAATTATTGGGATGCCCCTATCTTATTCCATGTTAAAACACCGCTTAAAAGGAGTGAAATCTCTGAGACTGCAAAATTGTGTCAACGAAAGCACCATTTTTGAGAGAATTTGCTTTTATCATGACGTCTGCTGCTCATGAAATATGTTCACAAGAAATCTGAAAAAAATCCCATTATAGGTGCTTGTGTTTGTGTCGTTATGAATGGCAAAAGTCATGATCCTCATAACTTAACACATAGCACATGAACAGAGAGCTACTGATCATTCAAAATACAACATGTTACATTTCTTACTTTTTTGTCTATAAACATACTATAAGTATTTTAATATCTGGCATTTGCAAAATAAAATAATGAACCAGAAATTTTTTGTTAACGTGGGATTAGATAGAGGCATCCCAATAATATTTAAGCCTGGTGTAGATTGTTGATATAATGCGTCCTTTTTTGATTACCCAAATTCAGTCAGGTAATGCAAGTGCTAACGGTATCGCAGTTCAAAGCTGGGCATGTCTAACTCTATTGCAGTAGTTCCGCGACAGGTGCCATAGTCCATCTGTGGCCCAGTTGTCATAAGGGTTGGTCTAAGGCAAATTAATTACCTGTGGGTGTGGTGGAGGTTTGGCTCCGTAAACGCTAATCAGATTAGCTGCCGTACTTCCCTTAAAAACCAACGCGTTAACACCATAGCAAACAAGCAACTTTGCCCGGTAAAGAACAAGCCACCTACCTTGCATTATCGCTGTCTCCTTTGGTCCTCTGAAAACTGTGCTCATAGAGTTAAAATAAGGGTCAGACAGAAGTATATTATTGATATTTCTCCCACACTAAGAAAATGCTCACACATAAAAACCCTCCCCTTCCCATTTGACCCCACTTCCAATTTGTTGGCATTATTCATTGCATACATAACGGTAATGAGAATGGGAAGAAAAAGGATATGATTTTATTTGAAAACAGCTTCGTTGCTGTGATTCAGTCCCAGGAAACTACTATAGAGTGACAACGTTTGCATTTAGAGGGGGTTTTGGTGAGTCAAAAACAAGGTCAGTGACATGACACTTGCACTGCACCTGCTTTATGCATTGGTACTCCTCCTTTTGCAATGTCCAACCCCATGAGACACATATGCTTTGCACGACAGCGTGCTCTACTGGAGATCAAGCAGCTATTCTCTCTTTCTTTCAGAGCTTGGGTTCCCCTGAACAACTGCTACCTCATGTCGAAAGAGATCCCTTTTTCTGTGAAAAAGACCAAGAGCATCTTCAATAGTGCAATGCAGGAGATGGAGATCTACGTGGAGAACAGCCGCAAGAAGTTTGGAGTCTTTAACTACGCCCCCTTCAGGACGCCGTACACGCCGGATAACCAGTTCCAGATGCTGCTGGACCCAGCCAATCCATCAGGAGGCTCGGTCAAGCCAGAGAAGCAGGAGAAGATCAAGTTCAGTTTCGACATGACGGCGTCTCCCAAGATCCTCCTGGGCAAGAGCGCGGTGGCAGGCAGCGGGGGGAGGCGGGTCTCCCTGACGGACATGCCCCGCTCTCCAATGAGCACCAACTCCTCAGTCCACACGGGCTCTGATGTGGAGCCAGACGCCACAGAGAAAGGTGGAGGCAAGGCTGTGTCCAGCCATCCGAGCGCTGGGGAAGAGTCCATGGACTGTGCAGGTGAGGTCAGTGTGCAGGTGAGGTCAGTGTGCAGTTTTGATCAATGTGTAGTTTGGGTCAGTGTACGGGTAAGGTCAGTGTGGCGTTTGGGTCAATTTCTAGTTTGGGTCAGTGTGCAGTTTGGTATCAGTGCGCAGGTATTGCAGTGTGTAGTAGTATCACCGTGCTAACGGGGTCAGTGTGCAAACTGCCTCACTGAGCAGCTTGAGTTACTGTGTAGAGACGGAAAGTGCGTGGGGGACAGTGTTCTGTTACGTAGTGTATTATTGTCTAATCTGTCGGCTGGCTCACAGTCCTGTCATGTGGAGAGAAATGGGTGAGTATTGATTGGGGTTTCTGAGTATAACTGGATGTTTAAAGCTTGGGAGAAAATAGGGTATATGGCTGCTGTGGAATGACAAACTTTGATTAATTGCAGTTCATCAAATGTTCTGCTTAGTGACAGTATTAGAATTATATTTTAAGTCGAATCACTGCTGAAACATGTCATTTGTGACACCTTTGAAAAGGCCGACAAAACTTGCGAGGTAAGTGAAGCGTCTGCTCGTTATATAGTGACACTTCCTGTGAATTGTCCTGTCTCTGTGTAGCGTCTCCTGCCCCCACTAAAACGGGTCCTGCGGGCAGTGGGACGGACAGCCCCAAGCCCTTCTCCCCTCAGCCCTCTGCTCCCATTGTCTCCAAGCAGGAGAGAACATCCACCACCGGCAGCATCCTCAATCTCAACCTGGGTGAGGCCTCTACTCTGCTGACTGCTGCACCGCTCAAGCTCCTGAACACCTCAACTGAGCACCCTCTTCACACTCCTGAGTACACACACTATTCTACCGAACGCCCAAACACTACTGTGCACTCCATACAACTGAACGCACTCGATACCTCTGAGCACAACTGAGCACACTCTTCACACTCCTGAGTACACGCACTATTCTACCGAACGCCCAAACACTACTGTGCACTCCATACAACTGAACGCACTCGATACCTCTGAGCACAACTGAGCACACTCTTCACACTCCTGAGTACACACACTATTCTACCGAACGCCCAAACACTACTGTGCACTCCATACAACTGAACGCACTCGATACCTCTGAGCACAACTGAGCACACTCTTCACACTCCTGAGTACACACACTATTCTACCGAACGCCCAAACACTACTGTGCACTCCATACAACTGAACGCACTCGATACCTCTGAGCACAACTGAGCACACTCTTCACACTCCTGAGTACACACACTATTCTACCGAACGCCCAAACACTACTGTGCACTCCATACAACTGAACGCACTCGATACCTCTGAGCACAACTGAGCGCACCATTCGTATTACTGAACACTATTAAGCACACTGTCCAGACTAGTGGACACACCCTTCAATTTCAAACACACCCTCCAAGCTACTGAACACCTGAACACACTACTCAGCACACCCTTAACACGTCTGAGCGTCACTAAGCACCAGTTTGTCATCAAAAATTTGTAAAACAACAAGTTCTCTGTGTGAGCTCGCCTTTTTTAAAGTGTATAGAGCAGGTTAATTTTCCAAAGATTTTGTGCAATTTTTTTGTGGGAAATGAATATCTGAATGATTATACATCATATTCTATGTGGTTGGTCATCAGAAAACGGAATATATTACGAAAAAGTAGGTACTTTTAACAGTGGTTTATGATGCTCCCATAATGCAATGCCTTTGTCACAAAAGGTAGAGAACAGCCTGTTAGAGTATGACAGTCAATGGGCCTGTACTCACTCTCACTCACTCACTCACTCACATGAACGTTCGCACCCGCAGGCAAAAAAAAACTGCCGCCACCGCTCGACTTAAATGTTGTAGAGCTAGTACCATACTATCGAAGCATGGGACAGTCAAGCGGATATGTTTACAACGTCAGGGTGTAGGGTGAATCCCGATAAAATAAACATCAGTTTGACAGGCGGGGTGGGAACTGGCAAGCTACACCCAAGCTAGCGAGCACGATGCCTTCGTCATCATTTGGCTAGTTTAACATGTTTAATCAACTTCTTCATCTGAACATATCACATTACCACAGCAGCTAGATGGAAAGAAAACATTGGCTTCTTCACTCAGTGTTAGTCATACACCGTAAAATATGTGGTGGTGTTGTTACGGTTTTCACTGCTGTTCGTTGACTAGCTTTAGCGCTAGTTTCTATATAGCTACTCTCCAGGACACGTCGCTAACCCTCCACTTGTTCTCCTCCAGGCAAGGGCCTGAATTTGTTGGATTTTCCTCCCCTCTCTCACACCTGACTGGCTCAAAATTATATGGTAGCGGCCATCATAAATCTCTGCAGTGTTGCTTGCCACCTCCTCATGCTCCCAATCACTCGCCATAGTAAGCTGAGGCCACTTTCCTCCACGACTCCCTTATGTGACGTTGTTACCAGGTTACGTAAAAAAAAACCAGCTACTACAGAAACGGGGGAAAAAGTGTCATTTAACGGCATTTGTAGGTAGTTTTAGAAATACTGACATACTTTATGTACATTTTGAAGGCTTTGTGTGCACATTAGTCAAGAGTAGTGTTTAACCTGCAATGTACACTTTAATATCCGAGTTGGCGCAGTCGCTACATTGCTGGTGGGGCTAGATGCTGCTGCTTGAGTGCATATGTGCCGGCACAAATTTGTGCACGCATACGTGCGTTAATATGTGCGTTTGTTTGTGGTGGTGCAGATCGCAGCAAGGCGGAGATGGATCTGAAGGAGCTGAGCGAGAGCGTGCAGCAGCAGCACTGCGCACCAGTGGTGCTCTCCTCCCCGAAGAGGCAGATCAGGAGCCGCTTTCAGCTCAACCTGGACAAGACCATCGAGAGCTGCAAGGCACAGCTGGGTACGTGCAGCACAGAGGCTTGTTCACACATGTCCTTACATCATAGCGCATGCTCATCCTGGGTCTGAGAGTTCTCATCATTCCAGCACATTCCACACTGAGTAATACACTCCCCATGTGTATTGTTTTCTGTCATCATGCGTGTGCTTTGATTTGGTGTTGGTCTGCTTTCACTTTGTGAGGTGCTGTACTGCCTTAAGCTCTTTAACCGTTACAAGGTTTGACCAAAACTCTGAAATTGCCTGAATTTCCCCTGAAATTGGCACAAAGTTAGAAAAAGCATTTTTTCCATGAAGTAGGACAATGTTGCATACATGGTCTGTATCTACTAGTTGTATCACACTCGTAATGAGTGAGATATTCAAACCCTGTACACCGTGTTTTTCTGGACGCAGCATTATATCAAATAAAAAAATGTCTTGATCTCGTGCATGATTTTATACGCCTTTCCCTTAAATTCGGGAGGACATATTTGGGATCTTAGCGAATCTCGGGACCTCCCCTAGAACAAAACGTAGGTCTGAAGTTCCTCAGGTTTATATAAAGCCACTGCATTTGACAAATCCACGTATGGATCTGTCAGTTTTATGGGGTTAATTCAGGGAGAGAGAATGTTCTTGAATTCAGTCACTGCTATGTTTACATTTGTAGTTGTTACTTTAGTTATGGTTTGAATGTGTCAAGCTACTTTCATAGTACGCAAGAAATAATGACGATACAAGTACGTTCTTTCCTGGTCCTGGGTAGTGAAGGGGTCTGCTGGTTTTGCAATATGACCTGGTACTTATCTGATCAGCTGAAGCAATTGATTGTAGTCGAAGAGCTCACAGTATGATGAAAACAATCTCCGCAGACCTTGCTGCCTGCCAGGTCCAGGAATGAAGGTCATTGCTTAACCTGGGAGATGTGAATTTCCTCACCCTGGTTTTGGTTCTCTGAGCAGGGATTGATGAGATCTCTGAAGATGTGTATAAGGGTGTGGAGCACAGCGATTCCGAGGACTCCGACAAATCCGACTCAAGCGACAGCGAGTCCGCAAGCGAGGAGGAGCAAAGGCCGAAGAGGGCCGAAAAGGAGGCTGAGGACAAGGACGATAAGAGTAATAAGGACTCCAAGAAGAAGCCCAGAGCGCCCTCTGTGGACGAGGACAAGGAGAGCAGCAAGGAGGGCGGAGCCGAGGCCCAGACCCCTGCTGGTGATAAGAGAGCCGCAGAATCGCCGGCAAAGGAGAAGTCCGACGGAGACGCAGAGCCCTCGGAAACGGCCCGAACGCCACAGGCTGCGATTACAAAGGACAAACAGAGGGCAAAGGAGGAAAGCCCTCAGCCGACAACCGACGACCAGGACATGGACTCTGACTCAGAGCGCAAGCTCGTCATCGACTTTGAGGGAGACCAGCCGAGCCTGGAACGCAAGAAGAGCAAGAAGGATCCTGCTGGGTCTGGGGAACCCAAAGAGTCCCCAGCTGCCAAACCTGAGGGTGAGAATCCTTCAGCCTCAGGCTCTTGGCCCTGTCGTATTACTGAGGATTTTTTACCCCCTTAAACTCTGACTTTGTTCTTAAGGTTTCCCTTAATTTGGTTCGAAGTCAGTGAAAGCATTTTTTTCATATTGTTGGGCAATGTCACATACATATTCTGTATCTGCTGGTTGCAGCGCTTCACTGAATCCGCAGCACACCTATATTGAAAGAAATATTCATGCCCCAGGACAGCATGTTTTCATGGCCACAGCATGCCATCAAATGAAAAATATCTAGATTTTTGCCTCATCTTATACACATTGCATTGCAATGGAGCAGGACACATTGGGATTGTTGGAAACCACAGGATCTGAATTAGAATTTAAAATCGGTCTGAAGTTCTACTGGTTTGAATTCAGTAGCTGTAATTGAGGGACCCATATGTGAGTCCATAGGGTTATGGAGTTAAGATGCTCTTTGTTTATGGTGAATATAGTAGTAGTCAGTTCACTTGAGAAGTTAGTACTGACAGCACATGGTCACACTAAGTCAGAATCATGGTAACTGTACACCTTAGTTCTGTCTTGAAATTCAATCAGGGCACAGAATAATGAAATTTCTTGCTTACCTGCAACCACTGAGCCTGTAAGGGCATCCATATAACATGTATATGTGAAGTGAGCTCTTATTATCTAGGATGATTGTGTTATATATATATAACTACTCTATCTTTGAAACAAGTACGATCAAACTCCAGTACATGCATTTTCTTCCTAAGTTGACATGTGTTATTCGTACTTAATATGTTACCCTGGCCAGGTAAGGCTGCGGCACCATCCAGTGCTGTTCCCGCAGCGCCTACCGACGCAGCGTCGACCACCCCGAACGTCAAGGACTCAGCCCAGCCACCCATCACCATCCCACTCAACATGGTCTCCTTCACTGCCTCCGCCCTCCTACCCAACGCCCCGTCCACCGTGAAGAAACAACGCCCCCTGCTGCCCCGGGAGACCACTCCAGTGGTGCAGCGCGCTGTGGTGTGGAACCCCACCACAAAGTTCCAAACCTCCTCGCAGAAGTGGCACCTGCAGAAGGTGCAGAGGCAGCAGCAGGGCCCGCAGTCGACTGCGCAGACGCAGGGCAGCCCTCAGCAGCTGACGCAGACGGCGACCCCCTCCCAGGCCCCTTCCCAAACGCAGCAGTCTCCCTCGGCAGTCACGTCACTGCAGCAGTCCCCCAGCACACGCTACCAAACGCGGCAGGCAGTGAAAGGTACATGCAGGCCGTCCCGGCCCAGATTCTGTTGCTTTAGATGAGGAAATATTTGCGGAAACCGCAAAAATGCAACAGGGTTGGAGTTTCTGTTAGACAGCCTAAGGGCTATGCTGAGGTTCAGCTTTGGAAGGGTCCAGAAGCTACTGACGTATTATTATTATTAATATTATTATTATTGATATTATCCTTCTGGTATTTTATGTGACGAGATGTAGCTGTCGCTCTGTCCATCTGTCTGTAAACGCGTGTTTGTCAGGGGCATAACTTGCAAATGATTGGATATTTTGCTGTAAAACTTGGCACTCATAACAGACCTGCTGGAGTTGTCCCTTTGACTTTTCTGGAATTTTTCCGTGCTGCCTTCTGATGGCTCTTGCGTTGTTTCTTTCTCTGTGCAGAAAATGCACTCAGACTGGATCCAAATGAGCCTAAATTCTGACGTTAAAAACAACATCGTAAACACTGAACACTGTTTAGAGTACTCTCATATTATAAAGAGCATATTATTCATTGTTCATATTTTAATGGAATGGGTAATCACCAATGGCCACTGTCTGTAGCGTATTTAAACACTCTAAACTCTGATTCTATCAAAGCATTCTTAAGCTAAGAACAGGTAGTGCGCTGATATTGATAACAGTACATTTATACACAAATTGTTTGTGAAAATCCTGACTGCTAATGTGGCCCTCTGATCTATTTTTCAGCCGTTCAGCAGAAGGATGTCCCTCAGGCCACTCCCACCACAACGGTAACCTTGGTAACCACCACTTCAGCCGTGCCCATGATTGCTGCCCCCGTCACAGTCAACACCCCCTCATCCTCCGCGGACTTCCAGATCGCCACCACCTCTGCTGATGTCGCAGCGGACATAGCCAAGTACACCAGCAAAGTGAGCCAACTGCCCTCAACAATAACCTTCCGCTTGTCGGTGCATGTGAAGAGATGAGTTCATTCTGAACCTTTGACTTTCAGATCATGGACACAATCAAAGGTACAATGACAGAGATGTACAACGACCTTTCAAAGAATACATCAGGAAACACTGTAGCAGAGGTAGGTTTGAGCTGGTGAACTTCAGCCAAATTATGGTGGCCAGCTAGTGAGTATAGTTGGGAGTGCCCATACAAACCTGATATCTGCATTCATTTCTACAGATTCGGCGACTGAGGATTGAGATTGAGAAGTTACAATGGCTGCATCAGCAAGAGCTTTCAGAAATGAAACACAATTTAGGTGAGCTGAATCTCTACTCCCAGTCAAAATGAACACTCGTTGGCCCGGCCAGGGAACTCTTGCTAACGGGTATGGATGTGGCCTTTTGTGTGTTCGGATGTGCGTGTCTGCATGCGTGCATGTTTGCAGAGCTGACCATGGCGGAAATGAGGCAGAGTCTGGAGCAGGAGCGAGAGCGGCTGGTGGCGGAGGTGAAGAAGCAGATGGAGGTGGAGAGGCAGCAGGCGGTGGACGATACGAAGAAGAAGCAGTGGTGCGCCAACTGCAGGAAGGAGGCCATCTTCTACTGCTGCTGGAACACCAGCTACTGCGACTATCCCTGTCAACAGGCCCACTGGCCGGAGCACATGAAGTCCTGCACACAGTCGGGTAACTGAGCCTGTTTTCATGCACTGCTCATACCTACGATGAGGTGGTGGTCAAATCGTTGGAAGCACTTCCGTAAAAATTGGCTGTGCTGAACTTGGAAAAATTTAAGCTATACTTATACTACACTTATATTATACTATACTTATACTAATAAATTGGTGTCTGGACTGGTTTAGGCATGTATTTAGTCAATTTTATAGTGATTTCATAGTGCTGCTAAAATTCCTACCAAGTGTTTCTTTCCCTTTGTTGGAGAGTTGTCATGATATTTTTTTTCCTATTACTGTTTTTTGAGGTTTGGCATATGGTGTCAATCTTACCACTTTTTACCCCTCGTCCGACTTCGGCCAGAGGGGTACTGTCGTTACCTGCATGTCTGTCTGTCGTCTGTCCATGACTTTGTCCGGGGCAGTGCTCAGCAACTAATGATCGCAGCTTCACCAAATTTTGTATGGTAACTAACTATGACCCATAGATGTGCAATGTCAGGTTTTTTTGCTGGATTTGGCCTTTGATGAGTCGCGCTGTGACCTTGACCCTGGAAATTAGGGTTGTAACGATTTTGAACCGCGGTTTTTTTAAGGCGGAGTACCACCACCTGTTGCCATGAGGCGAACATCCGAGCTTTCTCTTTTCCTTTATTAAACCTGACGCAGTCTTGAACGAAAGTGCCAAACATCAAAGGGCATGAGAAATGCTTCCGGGAAAAAAAAAACTTGACTGACATGAGTATTTTTTAGTGCCATGCTGCATGGAGCCAAGTAATGGACTACAGAATCATCTCCTTTTAACCAGTTAGGTTACTCTACCCTGCTTGCGTGATCAGGAGTACTCCAGAGGAGTCAAAGACCGAAATATAAACTTGGAAAAATAGCATTATAGGTCACCTTTAAGCATAGAAAAAATACACAAGGTGGAAAACATTCTGAAAAGCAGATGAAACGTGATTTTGAGATATGAATCATTACACTCTTACGAAATGGCGTGGCAATGGCAATCGTGTTCATGCGAATCCGTGCCGTTTGTGTTTCATTATAAAACCGCTCTACTCATTCAACTTAAAGAATAAATTAATCCACCATTTGATTGTTCATCAAGCAAAGTAAATGGGAACAGGCAGTGGCGGTCCTACAGGAGGGGCAAAGTCACGTCCCTTTTAGTCCTGGCTAGATCTCAATCATTTTCCTTTATTGACGTCTTTTCCAATTATCGTAATTGGCAACTGAAGACATGGTTTTTCACCGTATGCGATCTAACAGCGATGAAAATAATTTGCTAATTAATTGGCCAATGCTTCGCGTGATTGAACTGGTCCGTGTTCCAATGAAACGCGGATTCTCGCTCTCGGTATTGTGGGTTGATTAAAAAAAAAAACAGTGGCACTCGGCACTAGGTTATAAAAAGCGTGCGGCTCAAGCAATTTGCGAGAGTCGACAGGTAGGCTAAGCAATTTTGAATAACGTAGATTTAAATACAGCAAATACTCGTCCAGATGAATGATTGTCGTCTTACCTAATTGGGGAGAAAAAGCAGCACCTGTTAAATGCGGAGCGCTGTCGGAATGAACCTTTTGTTAATCATGAAGATGACTGAGAACAAGTCAGGATTTATAATTGTTTTCAACGGCTGTTTTGTGCAACCCAATTCTCTGTTCCGCCACTGTACTGAATTTAACCCGCGATTTGATCGCTGTTAGATCGCATGTGGAGAGAAACCGTGTCTTCAGTTGCCACTTACAATAATTGGAAAAGACATCAATAAAGGAAAATGATTGAGATCTAGCCAGGACTAAAAGGGACATGTCTTTGCCCCTCCTGTAGGACCGCCACTGGGAACAGGTATACTTTTCTTGCCTGATTGCCTGAGTAGTTAATTGGAGATGATTCTGTTTTCATTTGTGTGGCTCCTTTCAGCACATAGCCGAAAAATACTGATGCCAGTCAAATTTTTCTGGAAGCATTTCCCATGCCCTTTGATGTCTGGCAATTTCGTGCAGGACCACACGGAGGTTAATAAAGGAAAAAGGAAAGCTTGGATGTTCGTGCCATGTTAGCAGGTGGTGTTACTACGCCTTAAAAAAAACCACGGTTCAGAATCGTTACACCCCTACTGGAAGTCTTGTCCGGGTCAGTACTTAGCAACTAATGATCACCAAATTTGGTAAGGTAACTCACTATGACCCATAGATGTACTATGTCAGGTTTTTGCTGGATTTGACCTTTTACCTTAGCGCTGTGTCCTTGACCCTGGAAATCTTGTCCGGGCCAGTACTCAGCAACTAATTGTTGCAGCTTTACCAAATTTGGTACGGTAACTCACCATGACCCATTGATGTGCAACGTCAGGTTTTTGGCTGGATTTCACCTTTGACCTTAGCATTGTGACTTTGATCCTGGAAATTTTGTCCGGGTCAGAACTCAGCAACTAATCATTGCAGCTTCACCAAATTTGGAATGGTAACTCACTATGACCCATAGATGTGCAACGTCGGGTTTTTTTTTTTTTGCTGTATTTGACCTTTGACCTTTGCGCTGTGACCTTGAATGTGGAAATCTTGTTCGGGTCAGAACTCAGCAACTAATGATCGCTGCTTCACCAAATTTGGTATGGTAACTCGGTAACTCACTATGACTGATAGATGTGCAATGTCAGATGTCAGTTTTTTGCTGGATTTGACCTTTGACCTTAGCGCTGTGACCCTGATCGTGGAAATTTTGTCTGGATCAGTACTCGGCAACTTATGATCACAGCTTCACCAAATTTGGGATAGTAACTCAATATGACCCATAGATGTGCAACATCAGGTTTTTTGCTGGATTTAACCTTTGACCTTAGAGCTGCGACTTTCATCTTTGAAATCTTGTCCGGGCAAGTACAGAGTTACTATTGGTCAAAGCTTCGTCAAATTTGATATGGTAACTCGCTGTGACCCATAGACATGCAACGTCAGGCTTTTTGCTGGATTTGACCTCTGAACTTAGCGCTGTGACCTTGATGCAGGAAAATTGTGCAGACCAGCACTCAGTAACTATTAATCATAGCTTCATCAAATTTGGTATGGTAACTCACTGTGACCCATAGATGTGGCTGGATTTGACCTTTGACCTTAGCACTGTGACCTTCGCCGTAGAAATCTTGTCCAGCCCAGTACTTAGTAACTATTGATGGCAGCTTCGTCAATTTTAGTATGGTAACTCTCTGTGACCCATAGATGTGCACAGGCTGCGGGGTATTCAGCAATGCGTTATGTTTATAATTTGCCCAGTTTAATTTGTGACCAACGCACCTGCCATTGGGGTAATACGTGTTTAGCCCCTATGAAATTCTGTCTGCATCTTCATCTCACTTTTGAGACTTGCCTAGCAAAATGGTTTGCTGGTTTTACATTCTCTAAGTGGACACATGCTGCAAACAAATTCATATCAGTGACTTGCATTGATGCTTTGGTATGAAGTGAAAGCCTTTTTTTTGGTGCTGCTTAAATATTTTGTCCACCCCAAGTGTAAATACAGATGCAGAATCTCTTTATTTGGACACATGCTCAGTTGCTCAGTTGCTTTTTCTTTATAGGTGCTCTGTTACTTTTGAATGCACTAAATGCAAGTTATAGCAACAAGATGATTCAGTGGTTGTTCAAGATTGAATCATTCCAGTGATGTTGACCATTGAACAGCGGTAATGGCCAATAACAGTTAATGTGCTAATATTTCATTCTATCACCACCCACCACCTGTATGCTTTAGCAGGCAGAGAAACATTAATGCCTGCAGACACCTTGTATGTGTGAAGTAATGCAGCAGTAACCAGTGGGACCCTGGCTGACTAACTACCCAAACTTTGAAAGAATCGGGACAGTAAAGAAAATGCACAAAAAAAGATGGTATGAAGAAGAGATTTTTAATGTTTCGTCTGGTCAACTTTTTTTTTTTTTTGGTGACTTACATCCAATCCTGCCATTCAAGCCGCAAAGTACTCTGAAATGAGCTCAGTTGGGGGCAATTTAAGGTCAGTTACGAGGTCATAAATTTGAACAGTGATATGATTTGCCGATGTCAGCCGGTGACCGTAATTATGAATCGGTATAATGGCAGAATCCAGGTAAAGCCTAGTTCTTCAAGAGCTAAGATGGGCTGAGGAACATCAACTTGCCCAAAAATGTGGGGAAAATTATTGAAAGGTTTAAAAACAATGTTCCTTAAAGAAAGATGGGAAGGAATTTGGATACTTAACCCTCTACAGTGCATAATCAGATTTAAAAATTTGAGGAATCAGGAGGAATTCCTATGCGCAAAGGGAATAGGCGCTAGCCTGAGCCGAATACCTGTGATCTCTGATCATTCAGATGGCGCTGCATAAAGGACTGTAAAGGTGATCATGTGGGCTAGGGATTACTTTCGCAAACCTTTGTCAAGCGCTGCAATGCTCTGTTACGTCCACAAAGGCCAGTTGAAACTTTAGTATTGCGCAAAATGTTTAGTGTCCAGAAATGCTGTTGACTTCTCTGGGCTCGGAGGCATACGTGATAAACCATCCCACTCTGAAAATGTGTATTATGATCAGATGAATCAATAATTCTGGACTTTTTTGAAAAAAATGGATGCTGCGTGCTCTGGTCCAAAGAAGTAAAGGACCATTCAGTCAGTTACCAGAAATTAGTCTGAAAACGATGCTCTGTCATAGTATGGGGTTGTGCCAGTGCCTTGGCAAGGGTAACTTGCTCTTCTTCGAAGAAAAAAAAAAACATATATTTTGGAGCAACATGCTGTCCTCAAGAGGACTTCCTTTCATGGGACGCCATGCATATTTCAACAAGACAACTCAAAACTGCATACTGCTCACATTACAGACTCATGGCTGTGTAAGAGAATGATGTGGGTGTTTGACTGGCCTACCGGTGGTCCCAGCTCGTCCCGAATAGATGAGATACGGCACGTTTTGAAATGCAAAATGTAATAACAAAGATCCCTTACAGCTGCACACGCAGGAAGAATGGGCCGAAATTATACTCAATCATTTATCCATTATTCAGTCCCTGAATATTTGCTAAGTGTTGTGAATCAGAATGGCAACATTACACAGTGGTAAATGCTTTACTGTTTCAACATTTTCTGAATTTTATTGCCAGAATCAAAATGTAATCACTTGTTTCCCGTATATTTACAGTACCGCAACTCACGCCTGCCCGATCTCTTATCAGTCGGCTTGTTGAACTTGCCTGGAAACGTATGTACTTGTATTACTGCCGACCGGCTCGAGTCCCGGAGCCGCGTCTTGTCACGTTGCTCGCTTTGCATCTAAACGCGCAGAACTGTCATCATGAATGTATTTTGCTTTGCTTCTCAACACAGACAATGGTTTGAGTTCATGTGACTTGATGAGTGGTTTTGGGTGATATAAGAAGTAACGTGAATACATTCCATTACTTTCATTTTGTACATTTTTTTCCGTTTATTTTCACCATGATGACATGTTGACAGCCGAATGCTGGTCCTGCTGCGGCAAGACAAAAAGCTTGTGAAGATGCTGTCAGCCCGCGGGGTACATGTCCGAAACAGTGAAGGGGAATGGTCAGGGTGAACGAATAGTGAAACCACGTTGTGTTGTTGATGACAACCATGGTATGAGCGGCGTTGATCACAGTGATCAATTGGTTAGTTCGCACCTGCCGACTGCAAAAAAGTTGACACTGTGCGAATCTTGTGTTGTTTGCCCCAAGAACGGTGTAAGGAAGCAGTCCCGCTACATATGCATGAGTGGTGAGATTCCATTATGCATCTAACCGTGCATCCAACCTTTCCATACTGTCAAAAAAAAATTTTATGTTCGTTTTTTTTTTTCATGTCGCCGTCGTTCTCTCACCTCGCAATCTGTTTCTTTGTAAGAAAAGAGATGTATCTAGCGTAATTGATTGCATCCTTATCATATATCGCATGAACTCAAGTCAGTGTTTGTATGGTTAAGATGCTAAACAGCACAGTTCTTATCTCCCATTACGTCGACGACCTTCAGTGAAAATAATCTGGGCCAGCGCATACGGCTGCACTCACTACTGCCCTGTTAAACACGACTCGCATGAGCTATCGTTCATGGACGGATCCGGGACTCAAGTCTGGCGAGTGTTCTCGAGTAAACACGGCTCTGAGCGTAAAGCGGTTAAATGAGGTTTTTTTTTTTTTTGAAAGGCTTATACAAATTAATGTAGTGTATCATCAAATAGTGTGCTCTTGCATTTTTAGCACAGTACAGGTCAAAGATGGTTTATAAATCAATGCTTTCAGTTTTAATTTCAATTGAACATACCGTCCAAACTTTTTCTCATTTGGGGTTGTAAATCTGCCTTGTCCCTCACGGGTCTCAGACTGACAACTTACGACTTTGTTTTTATCTCTTTACCCCCATAGCAACAGCCTCTCAGCAGGAGTCTGAGACAGAGGCCAGCACAGACACTACGAGCAAAGCTCCCGGACAGCCAGCCAGTGGCCAGTCATCTCCAACAGAGGCCACTACAGCGCCTGCAGACACAGACTGTACCCTGGAAAAAAGCAAGGACAGCGCCGCTGTCAGCGTGTCCTAACGCCCATTTCACAGCACTCGTCTTTCCGTGTGCGAAGCCTTGTCGGACAGTGCTGAAAGTTCCCAATGGACTCCATAACCGTGTACAAACATTCGTAACACAGCGCTTAACCTTCATTGAGGTTCATCTGTATCTGTGCTTCCTGTTTATCATTTTTGGCATATCCCGACCCGTCGCCCTGCACCGAGTGTTCCCAATGCCTCCGGCTCATCGGCCCAGGCTTTGTATGAAAAGTCACATGGCTGGATATTGATTTTCATTTAAAAAAAAAAAAAAAAAAAAAGTGAAATCGGTTCTGGCTCAGTCCTGGGCAACATCCTTCCTCTGTTTGCACAGTCATGTTTCACTGTTATCTACTGCCCAAAGCAAAAGTCTCAGGTGTGCTCAGAGAAGAGCCACAGTTTCACTTCTACCTTCCTCCTCCTCTTTCCAGACCTCATACTCCAAAACTGAGGGAAATTAATTCTGCATTCCTTTAGCAGAGGAGTGTGTCTGCAATTCACTCTAATGGGAGATAAAATGGAGAGAGATATTCAACACTAACGTACAGCTGCACAATGCTGTTTCTTGCAGTAAAGGGAAAAGAAAGTTTTCACCCACATCGAGGAGTCCAATGTTTCCTTGGGCTTCTTGCTCAGGGTTATTTTGTTTTTTTTGGCAAGAAATCTGACATGTTGACTGTGGATGTCTCTCCCAGAGAACAGTTCACCCCCCTACTGGTGTTTGGGGGACATTTTTGATATCTCCTATCTCAAACTGTATAAGCTGTCAATAGCATAAAGCAGTGGTACTCAACACCAGACCTGGGGCCCACTGTGTATGCTGATTTTTGTTCCAAACACAATGCAGTCTGAATATTTTTAGCAAAGTCTTAATTTTTCTTAATTGACATATTCATGTTAATTAGGATTATTTGCCTATTTCTGCCGCAAATTGTCATGGCATAGCTATGCACGCCCATATTTTACTATTTTGCATATGCGTTCTATTACATTTGAAGAGGGGAAATTCTAACTGATGAAATTGAAGAATCAATTGGCTTCTGATGAGTTAAAGTGTGGAAAAATGGTTTGTATAAGTAGCCATTGATGGTAAATTACAAATGAGTGATAACGAGCCAAATTGTATTTTTTTTTTTTTTAAAGGGGAAAAAAGTCACATGTTCATAAATTTAATAAGGACCCTACTGAGTAACCCTTCGTCTTTATTTGGTGAACCTGACAGCAAATTTGTGCAATAAAGCACAATTTTATACCACATGCCATAAAGCTATAGCAATTTAGGTCAATATGGCTAAATAGGTTAAATAATCCCTTTCAGGGTAAAAAGGACCTAATTAAGAAAGTTCAACAGCAGTTTCAAATTATGTATGCAGTTGGAACTTATAAAAATGTTATGCACAGTGTCCCCAGGACTGACGCTGAGAAACAGTCAGTCAAAGCAATCGGAGGAATGTTGCTAATTGAATCTTGCACATGTAGCAAAAAATAATTACCCCGTACTTAAATTTTGAAAGACCTCCAGTATGTTCTTAGCATTTAATAAGAGTGCATAAACACTTTAGCATAAGGCGCCAGCATCATAGACTGGTACCATCACCTTCCAAAGAACTCTCAAATAATAACTCATTCTAAGTACACATACAGTATAACATTCTCTGTACATAAGCACATGGCCTAGATCTGTTTTAAGTTATTTATTTTAAATTATATTCAATATAGTGGAAAATGTTGCTGTGTGATTGGCAGTGATTACTATGTAAAGATGCCTTTTTTCACAGTGGATGAGTTGTATTTTGAAAGTTTTATATGGTACTGAGACCAAGTGATGTGGCGTAAAAGAGTGAAAATTTCAGCTTGTCTTATTTTTTTCTTTTTTTTTTTTTTACTGTCCTGTACAATATTATTGATTTATATTCATACTCCTGTTTTATGATGCATTAGAAAAAATATCTAGACCTATATCTTAAATTATACATAGAATTTAAAGCAGAGTGGATCAAAATTGTACATTTTTTTATTCAGAATGAGATATGAACAACTGTTGTTATTTACAAAGCTTATGCACTACTCAGTGCACACTTTTCTGCCTTTTAAATTATGTTCGTGTTGTACCTTCCTTGTAGTTGGGCTCTCGTTCATGAGCATCTGCATAGCATGGGAGGAAAATAAAACAGCAAAGATTAGCTGATGCCTTGCATTAAAACTGTAGATCTAGAATTTCCAGATCAGATGCATCTTTGTATAGGATACACTTGAACATTCTGGATAAATGCATGTCCAGTATGACTGATCAGCTTACCAATGTTTCTCCGCTGATGTTTTCAGTGAAACTTCTGATCTAGTATTTCTATTTCTGCGGGTATAACCACAAACTGTCATCTTCGGTCTGAGACGGCTCTCAAAACTCTGTTGTATTGACTGTTAATATGTGTTTTTTTGTGACTGTATGATTCTTCTTAAGAAGGGAAAGAAAGGAGAAGTATAAAGCTGACTGTATTTCTTTGTGGAAAAAAATTTGTCTTGCGTTTCTCTTTTGTTTTTTTTTTTACATAATGACAATAAAGATCTTTGGGTCTGGATGAATGTTTTAAGAATTATTACCTCCGGGAAGTTGGTTATGTGATCAGTCGTGTTTTTTAGGGTTATAACTTTTATATTTTTTAAATATTTTTTTTTATATTTAGGGTTTTAACTTCTTCGCTCACCGGCCCCTATGGGCCAATAAGCTATTTTCGTGGTGTGGCGTCTGTTGTCTGGAACATTTTTTTTATCTTTTTTTTGGCCTGATGGATTTTTGTGTGAATTTGCCATAACAGACTACTAGACCATATCTCCAGAAATAATAATAACATTTTTTTTGGGATTTTTGATTGAATAATTTTGTCCGTTTCATTGGCACTTGAAATTTTGGCCCCAATGTTAAAGATAGAGATAATTTTTTATTCTTTTTTAATTCTCAGAAACTGAGATAAATTTTTTTCTAAATCAGGCAATCAACTTACCTTGGTACGATCAATGTACATTGGAGCGTCATTTTTATTCGATAGAAGTAGGTATAGTTGGGGCTCTGTACTTTAACATTGGCTCTTAAGGAGAATGGGCAAAATCGCCTAAATGGTTGCAGATAGAGATTAAGTTTGTATTATCGACATACACCACAGGCCAAAAGTTTGGGGCCGCCCTCAGATTTTTAATGGTGCACCAAGTGCAATGTGGCCCCTTGGTTTTGGGAAAGGCATTTTTACAGCATGCCTTATTATTACATAACATGATTTTATGCCACTAGGACGTGAAAAATGTTAACACAAAGGCATTGGAACTCGATTATGAAACATTGTGGTCAGTGATCAATCAGTCAAGACGGCTTTAAAATGTGGCCTGAGGTCTGGAATTCACCCAAAACCTATTGGCTTCCTAGAAGTTATGCTCTTAAGTCATTTCATGTGCAAAAAATAAGGAAAGAACAGTTGATGTGTGATTTTTTAAAAAATCTGACGGTTGCCCCAAACTTTTGGCCTGTAGTGTGTAGGAAGTCATATACGACCAATATTTTGGCTGCATTAAAGTTGTCCTCAAATGACCTTGAAAGGTCAAACTTGAGGTCAAGCAAAATGTTTGTACAACTTTCAAAGGCTTCTAGGCTTGAAAATATTGAAGATTGGGAACATATGTATATTGAACACTTCTAGAAACTCACATGAACTTTCATTTGGTGGCCTTGAACTACATTCAGTGACCTACGAAGGTCCAACTTCACAGTGAAATTTCAATGGCTTCTATCACCAGAACTATAACAGATAGAGCTTAGGTTTGTATTGTGGGCAAATGTATGAATTTTCATTTGGGGACACTGAACGTGACTTTCAGTGACCTTCAATGGCCAAACTTTACGGTGAAATTTCAATTACTAATATCAGCAAAATTGTTACAGATAGAGCATAGGTTTGTACTGGAGATGTATATGAAGTCACATATGAACTTTCATTTGGTGACCTTCATATTGACCTTCGAAGGTCAAACGTGACCTAATGAAAATTCAGTGACTTGTATCACTAAAATGGTCACAGATGGAGCCTAGGTTTGTGTTACAGACAACTAGGAAGCTGCAGATCATCTTCCATTTGGTGACATTTTTGTGGGAATCTTGATATTATACTCCTGGTGTTACCTTCTCAAAAAGAACTCAAACGAAGGCAGAGGAAATAATAATCCAGTTTACGACTTTGCAAAGTAGGATCCTTATTACAGGCAACAACTGCTGTTGCAGGCAAGAACAAGGATAAAGAAAATTCTTTCTTTCTGGTGTGTAGGTAAGAGTACATTCTGACTTTCTCCTCCCCCTGAACTGATTTACACATCATGGTGTTAACTGGAATGTTCTTGCAGACGCACGCAGCCCATGTCAAGCCAACCTTGAGGTATGCGCATACAGCTCAGAGAAGACAGGTGGTTTCTTCTAATCATCTCTTGGGCTTATCTTATTGGTGTTCCAGGCTCTCCCTATACTCCTTTTCCTGAGTACTCATAAACTTAAGGGAGAAAGAGAACATCCTGACCTCGTTCGAGTCCGTCAGGTTCTAGATAAACCATTTGCAATGATGCATTGGTCAGATTTATGGCAACTACTGCTACGCAAGCAAGGATAAACAATTAATAATCAAGAAAATAAATTAATATTAAAATGATTCCACAACATTCAATTTGACTGTCCGTGACCTTTGACGACATTGACATTACGATTACTTGTATCACCAAAATAGTCACAGATGGAGCCATGGTTTCTATAGAGACATTTAGAAAGTCACATATGAAGTCAGTTTGCTGACCTCAACTTGACCTTCTGTGACCTTTTAAGTTCATAATTGACAAATTAAATTTTCAGTGACTTGTATGACCAGAATTAATTTAAAGCTTATTATTGTATTCCAGGACGTCTCATAAATGGATGTGATATTTTTAGTTAGTGACCTTCACATTGACCTTTAACGATTCTAAGTTCAAACTTCACATGACATTTTCATAACTTGTATCGTCACTATACATCCTATATTCACCACTTGCCGTTTTATTTGCTGGTTTCTTGCGTGTAAAGATGGGGTTTTATTGATATTGGTCAGCCTCTGATCATGATTTGCTGTGACAATACCTGGAGCCCAGAATAGTTCTGCAGTTGATTTCCTGGATCCAATACCGTTTCCTGTTGCGTATCCACTCGGTCGAACTATAAACTGCCTGTTGCGAGAATGCTGTTGTTTTGGGAATATACCCTGCTGCTGTCCTCCAACAGAATTTGTCTCCTTTGAGAACTAAGCTTGAGATTTTGCAAAGCTGTCACTCCCCTTGCAATTTCATTTTCTTGCTGGTTAGTTAGCAAAATGATACAAAAACTAACCAATGGATTTGAACGAGATCTTGGCTCATCATAGAAGTGGTTAGATTTTGGGAGTGATCTGGATCCAGATCTGTCTGTATTCAGATATGCTTTGAGGGACTCCTTCATCACTGAAAAATCGGGCAAAAAAAAAAAAAAAAAAATCAACATTTTCAGTCACATCTGCAAAAACACATAATGAGAAAATGTAGGCCACAATGTCTCAGTGATATGAAGAAAATACCATGAACTGACGTCATTGACAAATGGGGAAGTTATTCAGTTTTGAGGTTTTGAGTCTTTTTGCCATTGCTTACAATCCGTTGTGATGAGCCACCAGAAAAGCAAGCACAGACAGGGCAACAGGTTGGCAAGAGTCCCACCCACTGGGCAGTAATTTTATTTACATAAATAAATCAAAAGACAATAGGCTTTGTGAGCCTTAAGACACTTAGGGAATTAACCACTGTCATATGGTAAAGTTGCATCCAGAGACTCTAATGATAAAATAGAGAGAGAACAGCAGTTAGTAACGCACTTGCAAAACGCACCCCCATCCAACCTGTCTTTGTCTGCTGCCGTGCCGGCTTTATATTGCTGGGTTGTGAAATGCAGACGAGGATCAGGTGCATGGTCTTCGGCGGAATGTACTGAGGGAGCCCTTCTCGCACACTTGGCTGCAACTGGCAGGAGCTGTCCAGTGCAAAACGGCAGCCTGGGGTGCAGAGGGGAGTCCCAGTCAACATGCTCTGCCCATAGTGCTGGCGGGGGAGGACAAAATGGGGAGAGGAATCGACAGCTTTGGGTGGTGGGCCATGGATGGTGGGCACGTCTGTTGTTCCTTTCGCCACATTGTACACAAATATTCAAGATTTGGATTGTGTCTCTTGTGTTATGTATAGTATATACCTGCGTATCAGAAAAATCAGAAAAAGTTAAGATGTTATGTTAAATTGAAATTAGAACTGAAAGCAGTGATTTTTAAATTATCTCATCCAGTCAACTTTTTGGGGAATGCAATCCTGGCCTGCATAGTAGGAATGCAGACATATCTACTAAACCCAAAACCAGTGAAGTTGGCAAGTTATGTAAATCGTAGATAAAAACAGAATACAATGATTTGCAAATCCTTTTCAATTTATATTCAATTGAATACATTGCAAAGACAAGATGTTTAATGTTCAAACTGAGAAACTTTATTTTTTTTTGCAAATAATCATTTACTTAGAATTTAAAGGCAGCAACACATTGCAAAAAAGTTGGCACAGGGGCCTTTTTACCACTGTGTTACATCGCCTTTCCTTTTAACGACACTCAGTAAACGTTTGGGAACTGACAAGACCAATTTTTGAAGCTTTTCAGGTGGAACTCTTTCCCATTCTTGCTTGATGTACAGCTTAAGTTGTTCAACAGTCCGGGGTCTCCTTTGTCGTGTTTTACGCTTCATAATGCGTCATACATTCTCAATGGGAGACAGGTCTGGACTTCAGGCAGGCCAGTCTAGTACCCGCACTCTTTTACTACGGAGCCATGCTGTTGTAACACGTGCAGACAGTGGCTTGGCATTGAAATTGGCAATTTCATTGAAATTGAAATTGGCGTCCATGAAAAAGACGTTGCTTGGAAGGCAACATATGTTGCTCCAAAACCTGTATGTACCTTTCAGCATTAATGGTGCCTTCACATATGTGTAAGTTGCCCATGCCTAGGGCACTAATACACCCCCATACCATCACAGATGCTGGCTTTTGAACTTTGCGCCTATAACAGTCTGGATGGTTCTTTTCCTCTTTGGTCCGGAGGACACGATGTCCACAGTTTCCAAAAACAAAGCGAAGCCGGCGGCGTTTCTAGGTGCTGTTGATAAATGGCTTTTGCTTTGCATTGTAGAGTTTTAACTTGCACTTGCAGATGTAGCGAAGAACTGTAGTTACTGACAGTGGCTTTCTGAAGTGTTCCTGAGCCCATGTGGGTATGTCTTTTACACACTGATGTCGGTTTTTGATGCAGTACCGCCTGAGGGATCGAAGGTCACGGGCATTCAATGTTGGTTTTTGGCCTTGTCGCTTACGTGCAGTGATTTCTCCAGATTCTCTGAACCTTTTGACGATATTATGGACCGTAGATGATTAAATCCCTACATTTCCTGCAATAGCTCGTTGAGCAATGTTGTTTTTAAACTGTTCGACAATCAGCTCACGCATTTGTTCACTAAGTGGTGACCCTCGCCCCATCCTTGTTTGTGAATGACTGAACATTTCAGGGAAGCTGCTTTTATACCCAATCATGGCACCCACCTGTTCCCAATTAGCCCGTTCACCTTTGGGATGTTCCAAATAAGTGTTTGATGAGCATTCCTCAACTCTCTCAGTCTTTTTTGCCACTTGTGCCAGCTTTTTTGAAACATGTTGCAGGCATCAAATTCCAAATGCTAAAGTTGGCAAAAAATTACAAAGTTTACCTGTTCGAACATTAAGTAACTTGTCTTTGCAGTGTATTCAATTGATTATAGGTTGAAAAGGATTTGCAAATCATTGTATTCTGTTTTTATTTACGATTTACACAACGTGCCAACTTCACTGGTTTTGGGTTTTGTACAAATAAAATGAAGGTGATTGCATTTATAGTGAAGTAATATCACAAATAAAGCATCAAAAGGTTTGTTCTTCAAGTATAATATCCTTGTACTATGATGTATGGTTTAGAAGTGTATTTGAAGTGCAGTAGGTGGTGCAGGTATTAGTACTGTATAGTGTACTGTGTTAGTGGTACAGAAGTATACTTAATGTAACCACATTCACTTCAATCTACTTAATTTATGGTACCACTAGTACACTAAAAGTGTGCTAATCAGTTCAATGAAAGAAATCCACTTCAATTTATTGAAAAAACAAAATGAAATTTATTTATTAAAACATAAAACCTCTAAAAAGAGGTATCCATGCAATTAAACAATGTTCCAGTAACATTAGTAAGTTTGTAAGAAAATAAAACAAAAACAGCCATAAATTTACTATAAAAATAATCACTGATTAACTTTGACATAGCCCTTGTTATTGCATTTCCTTCTTAGCATTGCCCGGATGTCGCCAACCTCTATGTTTGGAAATTTAATGGATGCATGCATGTATGAGGTTGCAGCTATTGCGAATTTGCGCTTGTTAGACACTAGAATGTTTTTTTTTTTTTTTACTGTTTTAACTGTGTCATATTTCTATATGAGTCAAGGGAGAAGGCCTCCCTATTCCTCTGTAAATGAACTAGACTAAAAATCTGTTGCAATGCAATACTGATGAAATACATATTTGTCAGGATTAAGAAGAAGATATGTTCTACCAAGCAATATTGAACAAAAAATCCCTGCTCAGATTGACTAAAACGTGCTGTAACAATGTGTTTCCATAGGCTAAATAAACTTATATCTTTCTGACAATCAAGTATTTGTGCATCTTAACATAACTGGGAAAGAAATGAAAACAAATGTACAAAAGTACTACCACATACATGTAATATGTAGAAAGTGTATTGCTAAATAATTACTCCTTTCATAAATACACTAAATTACCACTGTTAGAACTATGAAGAAGTACAGCTTTAAACAAATTCTACTTCATTTGCACTTTTTTAAGTGTAGCTAAATTCACTTCCAAATAAGTAAAATTAAACTGCACTTTAATGAAGTACTAACAGTATATTACAAATGACTCAAATAAGGATGCTTTTCTTAAGAATACTATTTGACTAATGTAAATACTTTGAAATAAAGTATGCTTTTTCAAAAGTATACTTTTGAAAAATTTTAAATTGATTTATAATAAATTGCACTTTTGAATAAGCACATAAATCCACTTCCAATTAAGTGAAGTTAAAGTGCTCTTCAATGAAGTATACCAACTATACATTACAAATAAATATACTTTTAACAAGAATACTAAACGACTAGTCTAAGTGCTTTAAAATAAATTTAACTTTTTGAAAGTATATTTTAAAACAATTTAAAATAGACTTACAGTGAAGTACATTTTTAATAAGTGTATTCCAAAGAAGTGCAAATTAAGCGCACTTTAATAAAGTATATTAACCATATATTACAAATGACTCAAAAAAGTACACTTTTAATAAAAATACTAATCTACTACGATAAGTGCTTTGAAATAAAGTATACTTTTTAAAAGTATACTTTAGAACAATTTACAATAGACTTACAATAAGGTACACTTCTAATAAGTAAGCTAAAGTACAACTTTAATTACTGCATAATTAGTATGTTTCATTTTAGTATATTGAAGATGAAATTAATCACATATATTTTAAAGTACACTTTCTAAAAGTATATGTTAAATATATTACAAATTAAGCACAAAAAGTACATTTGTAATAACTTTTGTATGCAACAAATATATTTTCAATATAATTAAGTGTAATACTTTTTCACCTGGGAACAATGGACCCTCCATAGATGGAGGAGACACCAACCAGCTGACCAACGCTACACAGCCTCTAGAAGTCTGTAGCATTTTTTTTTTTTTTTAGCATTTTTCAGAACTGAAGCAAAAATAAAACTTAACATAGAAGTCTGTACATGCATTTAACTTATTTTCAACTCTTAAAAAAACATAGCTAACACAACAGTATTAACACTACTCAACATAGCTTGATGAAGGCAGCTGACTTACGGTAGCACTGCAGTATTAAAACTACTTGGACTTACCAACTGGGTCCCACTTACAGCTAACATGTTGTAACTCAGCAACTGAATTGGAATTGGTACATTTTAGTTGGTTCTACCCAAGCCACTCACCTGGCACAGGCTGTTGTGTTCCAGGGTTCTGGCCTTTGGCCAGAACAGTACAGCATTTATGGTTTTAACAGTTTCATGTTCAAGATTTCATAGTTTCATAGTTCATGTTCATGTCACAGTTTTAACAGTTTCTTGTATTAGGATTACACATTTCATGTTTCACATTCCATGTCCATGTTTTTACTTTTCCATGTTTTTGTTTTTGCCAGGTCTGCCATGCCACTCCACCGCTTGTCTGCGTTCCGCCTCGTGCCTTCGTTGTTGCACATTTCAGAGCTCTGGTTGGCTTAGGTATTTCCCTCTTCCTTCTGTGCTGTGCTGATTCGGGGCTCTCTAAGCTTAATTGACAATTAACTGTTTTTAAGTTACTAACATTTACTAACACTCACTGGGTGGTGTAATTCATTAGATAGGCACATTACTAATACTACTAATTTAGACAGGGAGTTTATTGTCATGATTCCTGCTTTGCTATTTCAAGATCTTGCTGTGCTTTTCTGTTCTAAACATTCATGCTTGCTTCCAAGCTGCATACTTAATTGGTACTTAAGCTGAGCACGCTCATTCTCTTAATGAGCAAGTCTTGTCCACCAATCTCTGTCCACGTCTTGATCTTGCCATGCCTCTTGTTTCTGCTTCTCCAGGTGTTGCCCCTCATGTGTCCTTGATTACTTAGCCTTTATCTGGATGCGGTGGAAGTTTGCTGGCAGACAGTGTCTCGCTCCATGTTCAAGTTCTTGTTTCCAAGTCTTGTTCCATGTGCAAGTTTTGTTCTCTAGTTCACGCTCACGTTCATGTTCCCAAGCCTTGTTCTCGTTTTTGTATATAGCCTTAGTATCGTTGATTATTTCTGTTCTTGCTTCTCCCTGGAGTTTCCAGTGGCTTTTTGTTTTTGCCGTTTTTGCCATTTAGTTTCCCAGCTCTGTGCAGCTTACCTTAGTTTGTCTTTTGCAACCCTTTGGGCCAAGTTTTTTGTTGGCCCTCGTGCCTGTTTTATTTTGTTTTTTCAATAAATCCTCATTCCCCTTCACCTCGCTTCTGGTGTCTACCTGATTTCATATCACAGGCTGTGAATGAGTGAATATTCATGACTGATTTTTGTCATGCATAATATTTTTACAGTGAAAGAAATTAATACTGGTAATTATTATGAACCATGATGAACATTTAACTATTAAAATAAAAATGGTCATAATCTAGAATAAAGAGTACTGTTGGAATTCAAGGTACAAATACAAATGTACATGTGTTCAAAATGAAAACAGTATTCCTTAGACATAAATATACAACTCTTATATACACACATATTTACAGGTAATTTAAATATAATTTTTTGAATTTTAACTAACTATTAAGAATTTCCTCACAAGAAACTCCCGTAAACAAAATTATAATTTATGTAATTATGGTCGTGCTTGGAGGCTGATGTGTGACACCAGTCAAATGTTTTTCATTTCATGTTATCTCTACGCATATACACACGTACAGCGTTTTATTGCGCAAGACCCCCATCAATTCCTTACTCAAGATGACAGACGAGTCTCACGATTTGCGGTTGGTTCAGCAAATTACATTGTCCACCCAAGTTTTTTCATTCGCTCTGTGGGCGGGACTGACACGGAGGTAGGAAAATAATGGGGTCATTCAACTCGCAAGTATGGTTTCAGAGTCGCACCGGTAGGTCATCCATAATGCGGTGGCGGAGGCCGATCAGGACGATATTAAGGTTAGTTGTTACCCAAAATTATTTATTCACCTTATAATGTTCAGGTTTCACAGCATACTTTCAAGTCCAATGGTTATGAAACATTTCAAAATAGCCACAATTGCCAACAAAGCCAAGCTCTAACTCACATTGTTAGAATTCACATTGTTATATGATTAAAATAAATAAAACCTATTATGGCAAAGTTAATAAAATAAGATGTTTTTAATTTATTTATCTTGCTATTTTAAAATAATTAACTACTGATCTAGTTACAGACTTCTAATTTGCAATCGTAAAGCCTGCAGCGGTGGGAGGTCAAAATGACCTCACGGCCGTTCTTGGAGATAATGCATTGTTGGCCATTCTAGTGCTAGCCTGCGAGCAGGCTCTGTTGTTTGCGATGGGGGAGAGGGAGTGAAAAGAGAGCCTGCATGCACGCCAGGCGTTTTTGAATTCCGCCCCAAACAAGCCGTCAGCGTGGTTAGACAATTAGGTCTATGCATTAGCACTCAGGAATGGTAATTTCTTTTTTTTTTTCCAGCGAGAGCGCCATTTCAGAACTCTTTTGCGAATGAAAGTCATTTCGACGACAAGTAAGGGAGCGCCTGTGCGAAAGTAACTCTGGATGAAAGTAATATTTACTCACAGCCATCCGCACTTCGATACGTCATACTAGGTCAGCACCTGCAGCTTGTGCCCCTCTCCAGACACGCAAAAAATCTTGAGGTGTCATCGCTTCCTCTCGGCACGAGACCGGGAAGACTGTTTTCCACAGTGGTGAGAAAATTCAGACAAATGGTTAACTTTTTTGATTTAAAGATTGTCTTTATCGCTCCATGTGCCATATTTTGATTAAATGATAGGTCATTTAGTTTTGTAGCATATCCTGAAGTTTGAAATGTATGACTTTTTCCACTTTAGAAGCGATCCTCGTTCAAATGTCAGGAGTCACGGTCGGGACTGAAGTAGCAACGGTTACGTTCTTCCCTCTCTGCTAATGCGACCGTATTTTGTGTTTAAAAGCTCATTAAAAACGTGTGGTATATTTTACTGACAGAAAATGCCAAGAGTTAGGGTCAGAACTACCCAGAGAGGAACAGTTGACCCGGAGGTTTACGCAAGGGCCTTTTTTGATGTCCGAAGAGGGGAGAGTATAAGGAGGGCAGCAGAGGTGCATGGCGTTTGTCATGTCACCCTGTTCAGGTACTGCAAGAGGAGTGCAGAGGCAGGAGGGCAGCAGACCAGAGCCCCAGGGCACAGGCCTCACAACAGAGTCTTCACAGAAGAAGAGACTGCAGGCATATATAAAGAGAGCAGCTGATGTATATTTTGGCCTGAGTCCTGAAGAGGTGCGAGTAACACTACAGACAGAGCTACACCACTACTGCCATGTTGCGAGCACTTCTGCTCCGGATCTGCCCCGGCTCTGAGCCGGATCACCTGGAGTCGGCACAGAGCCAGAGTAGATCCGGAGAGGAGGTGCTTGCTATCTGGGAATTGTCCTCTTTTTTATGCTGTTTTGGGTGCGAAAGTTTGCATAGAAGCTGGCCGAAAATATTGGCCTCAAAACTCCATGTTCATGGAAGAAAAACCAGATGGCAGGGAATGACTGGCTCACCTCCTTCCTCCAGCACAAAAAACCCTGTCCGTCCATCGACCTCAAGCCACCAGCATGTCCCGTTCTGACCAAAGTGACAGAGTTTTTTAACAGCCAAAAGACTGTCCTCATCCACTATAATTTTGAAGCAAATGACATCTGGAACATGGATGAAATAGGTAAAAATTTATAGTTATATAAATTAAAAAGCAACAGTGATTTTCAACAGCAATAATTCATTTCATGTATTATTTCAGGTACCACAATGGTTCAAGTGCCAGACAAAATCATTGCCACCAAGGGGCAGCACCAGGTCGATGCTGTGACTTCTGGGGAAAGAGGGACATTGGTGACTGTTGCCTTTGCTGCCAAAGCACAAGGCAACTTTGTTCCCCCTTACTTTATCTTTTTTTCTGTTGTGAACTCCGACCAAGGGTGCGTATTCATGATCACTTTTCACTGGAAATGGAATTCTGACCACTGTAGACTGCACTCTGATGTACATATGAGCGAAACGGAAAACAGAACATAGCCACCGGTAAAGGTTTAATTATGGTTTGAGATACAATTTTAAGACACAAATGCAATATCAAATGTTTAAAACGACTTTCACAGTGAAGTAATACTATTGATTTCAACTCAAAAATGTCGGCAAAATAGGTGACTTGCTGTTGTGTAACGTTAACGGACATTAGGGTGCGCTTCCCGAAATCACAGATGCTAACTTCCATAGTTGGAACCACTGACTGAATCGACGAATAAATTTCTGCAACTACGCTATTGGGAAATGCACCCCAGGCTTGTGTTCTCTTTAGTTCAACGTTGAATAAACACATTATCGGAGTCAGATGATTCTTGCTCGTCTGCGCGCAAATTCCATTATCTTTTCCGGATTCAAGACAATAAACCGAACACATAACACAACGCACTGCACGTGCCTTATAAACCGATATGTTTAAGTCAGGAGCTTTTAACTTTTGTCAATTCTGGTAAGCTAATTTATTTTTAGCTTTCGTAACTTATAACCATACCGTGGAGTATAGTAAAATGTGGGTCTACCGTGAAATGTTGTGCACATTGTGCTGCGTTATCTTTACCTTTGTTTTAAAGCTCTTTTTTTCTGTATTTCCCCAGATATCTGAGCCTCTTTGAGTGCACTGAACAGTTCATCCATGAATTTATGCATGTCAGGGAAACAGAGACAGTGCTTTTCTATCCACCCCCCCTATTCCCTTTCCAAAAAAGTCTGCCCTGGTTATAATTTGAATACTCTCATTACATTTCTAAGTGTGAGTTAACATCAATTGTAGTTGTGGTACTCAATTTTATGATAGTGGCCGGCTCTGCGTAATTTAGGCCAGCCATTTCAGGCCTTTTTTTTGCCTGTGTCCCAACTTTTGAGACCTGTTGGAGCCAGAAAATTTGAAAGAAGCTAATTTTGTGGATAAAAATGTCTCAGTTTAAACATTTAAGATGTGATCTATGTTCTATTGTGAGTGACATTGGCTCATGTTGTTAGGAAAGGCTGGAAACATGGAACTCGGACGCGGAAGAAGGAACAAAGGGGAGAGACGCCATATGCAGGGAAACCAAAGAATTTATTAATAAAACTAAAAACCTCAGCGGGGAAAAAAAAAAAAAAACCACACACACCCCCCACACGTGGCATACGGACCAAAACAGCCACTGTGCGACAGCACTGAAAGAGGGCAACTCGGGAAACCGACTGGGGGAAACTCGGGAAACCCAGGAGGCTCGGAAGACAACAGGCGGGGGGCAGACTCGGACGGGACTGGCTCAGGAATACAGCAGGCAGGGGGCAAACTCGGGCTCAGATGACGGGCACAGCTGGCAGAGAGCAGGCTCTGGAGCACAGCAGGCAGGGGGCGGACTCAGACGGGGCAGGCTCGGGAACACAGCAGGCGGGGGGCAGACTCAGACTCAGACGATGGGCACAGCTGGCAGACAGCTAACTCGGATGGCACAGCTGGCAGGGGGCAGAGGAGGCTCGGAAGACAAACAGGCGACTAACGACACTCACACTAATTGAGTGCCAGTGAATACTAAAACTTAGTGTAAGGTTATACTAAATGAGTCAGAGGTTAACCTAACCCTCATTTGATTTCAGAGACCTCACTCACACTGAAAATAGTGTCTCTTTCTGAGTGAAGGTTGAGTGCAGGGAACACCTCCCTTGAGCCGCACTAACTTGCGCCGGTATTTTGTTATCCTGGCTTTCAGGTGGTTACAAACATTGGAAAGTCTGGATCATTTACAGCCACGAGCTTGACGCAATCGCAACTACGCAAACTTTAACTCTAATGATCATAACGATGCCGGCAACTTACTAACTGACCGCCTGGTTTCAGTGTTTACGAACTGCACTGTGGTGAACTCGAGGTTAGTATTTGTGTACCCACCAGTACCTACTGGTGAACTGGCAATAAGGGAAGCTCAAAACCAGCCCTTAAAAATAATGATTGAAAAAAGGTCATATCAATCATTTAATTAAATTTTATTCACTTGAACTCCAAACATCCTAAGGATTATCATGTTTTGCCAAGTCTACTTGTTAAGTTAGAATGAGAAGTGATAATTATTGCCCTGTTTTCAATTCATTAAATTACCATTGCAGAAACTCCAAAAACTCTCAGCATTATCAAATGCGGCCAGTTTTAATTCATTACGCATATCAGTCAACTCTCACGCATTCGGATTTCTCGCGCTTTTCAAGACTCACGGGTTGGAAAATTCTGCGGTCAGCGGCTCGTGGGGCACGTGTGGATTGGTCGTGTAGCTGTAAGTCACGAGAATCCATTCTTTTCTACATCCTTAACTGCTGACTGTAGACGGAAATGTCTGGCACGTTTCACAGCTTGTTGCTTAGTGAGCCTCGCGGGCTGTCCTGCGCCTTTCGCAAGCCAGAATTTATGAAGACACGCTGATTTATATGTCATCATTAATGTGCAAAAGAAATGCCTCAATTTTATGAAGCAATCTATAACAGCACTATCAAAAATAAATATGATTTCCGTTTTACCAGTTAGTCTGAGAAACTTTCTAATCAAGAAAAGTAAACTGCGACAGGTTTGGGTCATTCAGCACTGAAGGGTGAGGATTGAGCGTCCCTTTGCAGCAGCCGACGCACCGCCTGTGGTATCCGGTGCCCACTACTGTCAGTTATGCTCGAGTGGCGTTTGTGAATAGCAACTGGCGAGGAGTGGGACCGCTCCCTCACAAGTGGTTGGTCGATCTCTTTCTGGCACTCCAGTTACATTTCAATCGTACTCACTATATGGTGAGTGGAGGGTGAGTGTGAGTGTCGTTTCTGAAAACGGGCCTAAGACATGAGACTAAAAACGGACATCACAAAAATAATAAAAACCTAAAATAGACTAACCAAAACACACAGAAACCCACAGAACGTAACACATATGTGATCTGAAAGTAATTGCATTTTGATTTTATTCACAATTTACACTTCGTCCCTACTATTTTGGAAGTGGGGTTGATCGATCTTCGTCTCATGCTCACTGTTGCATTTTTTTTAGGACTCGTAGCCATTATCTTCGTTCAGATGATGAAAATCAGCCACACCGTCGAATCTACCTGCATCACTGCCGTGGATCTCAGATCCTGCTCACCAACATTAGATGTTCTGATTTCATACGTTTCCACCTAACAAAAACTTCGATCTAATAAAGGCTGTAGGCCTACCACAAATAATGAGTATGTATGTTCGGTGCTTGTTCGGATCATGCACCGTGAAGTTAAAATTTTGGATCTCATCTGTCAAATTGCTGAAAAGTTTTGTCATCAAGTATGAAGGACTGTAACTAATGTAAGAATAAAGGATGGTTAGTTAATGGTTTGCTTAGCAGTGTTGGAACTGAATTTATGTAGTGGTGTAAGTGTACTCATATGGATATTACATTAGATGCTTCTCAGCAGACACATGCATAACGCATCTAAATACAGTAATGTGAATTGGTGCTATTCAAAGTAATGGAAATATACAACTCAGTTCATGGATATATCCATGTCATTTTAATCCGAAAAAATAAGGTGAGTGTTGGCTGCGTACATGGTTCTAGGGTGTCACAACAGCCGCCTTAGCTTACTATACATTTTGCCGCGCTACAAGGGTGGCAATCGAGTTTATTACGGCCATTCATCAATTAAAATAAAATGGCTAAAATATTTGCACCATAACGCCAGCTTGCCTTACCGACTTGGCTGTGTCTATAATGTTGATCACAGACGGACGCCAAGGAATGCCCATTGTTCTACGAACTCGGTTCGGATCATGCACAAAAAAATAGTTATCATTTTGGATCTCATCTGTCAAGTTGCTGAAAAGTTTCGTCATCATGTATGAAGGTCTGTAAGTAATTTAACAATGAAGAATGGTTAGGCTGATAAATGGGTCGCTAAGCAGTGTTCAAATTGAATGTATGTATTGCTATAAATGCACTCATATAGACATTACGTTAGATGCTACTCAGCTGACACATTATGCATAACGCAACAAAATAGAGTGATGCGAATTAGTGCTATTCTAAGTAATGGAAATACACAATGCAGTTCATGGATTTAACCATATCATTTTAATATGAAAAAGTAAGTTGAGTGTTGGCTGCGTACATGGTTCTAGTCACAACAGCGGGCTTAGCTTACTGTACATTTTCTCGCGTTACATGAAGTGCAGCAATCAATGTGCTACATTTTACGGCCATTTATAAATTAAAATGGCAAAAATATCCTGAGCAACAAAAGAAACGCAAGTCAGCCTGTTAGTTAATGTGCTCCTATAGTTACTCATAGTGACCGCTAAACAAAGAAAAGTTTGATGAAACGAGTGTAAATGTGCACACACTAGTAATAAATTTGATTTTCAATAATTACGCGCAAACTTGTTCTCTGGTCTGCCTTTAATTTAATTGCGTTTCTTTTGTTGCTCAGTAGATTTGCACCGTAACACCAGCTCACATCACTGGCTTGGCTACGTCTATAATGTTGATCACAGACGGACGGCAAGGAATGCCCATTTCTGGCCTCCCCATACCCAGCGGCATGTGATGCGCTACATGGGGCTTATCATTAGCAAGTGGCCGCACTACCTAGCCTCTCACATATCGAAGTCCACATGCTGTGGCTCTTGGCGCCACCCTCGTATTGAAAAACGCAGCGGATCTATGGGAGGTCTGCGCTCTCTGAGTGCTTTTCTAGTTTTGCACTGTTTCTGTGTTTGAGCTTTTTGCTGAGCAGTTTCCTTTGTCAGCCAGCTCACCATATTCACTTTCATAAGTAAATATGGTGAGGGCTTAACCACTGTATGAAAGACGGCATGGGGAAATAGTTCAACAATTTAATAAAAACGTTTTCAGCTTATAAGAATTAGGAGATTTTATCCTCTGTGGAATATAATATCATTTAAAGATCCTGAGAATCCAGATCAATCTCAGAAAGCATGGAACAAGGCCAAAATCCAGTTTAGAATGGCTGTGATTTTCAGGTCCTCAGGCAGTACTCAATTAATAAAAGACAGGATTCTGTACTGGAAATCACTGCATGGACTCAGGAATGTTTCTGTCAACCACTGTCAGTAAACATAGTTTTTCACTGCATCTACAAATGCAAGTTAAAAGTCTGCCATGAAGAGATTAAACCATATATAAACAAGATCTAGAAACACTCCCTTCATCTCTGGGCCAGAGCTCATTTAATGTACTTTAATGTACTGAGGCAAAGTGCAAAACTGCCCTGTGGCTAGCCAAATCAAAATGTGAAATTCTTTTTGGAAATTACGGATGCCACATCCTCTGGGCTAAAGAGCAGGGGAGCCATCCAGCTTTTTATCAACAAACAATTCAAAAGCCAGCATCCATGATAGTATGGGGGCGCATCAGTGTGCATGGCATGGGTAACTTGTGAATTTGAGAAGACACCATTAATGGTGAATGATATAATACTGGTTTGGTGCAACATTCACTGCCATGCAGATGCCTTTTTTAAGGGATGACCTTGCTCATTTCAGCAAAATTATGAAATGAAAAATATGATAAAGAAGGGTGCAAAGTATTGAGCAGTTGAAATCCTACATAAAGCAAAAAAGGGAAAACATTTTGCTTTCAAAATTACAGCAGCTAGTCTCCTTAGTTCCCAAATGCTCGCAGTGTTGATTGAAGAAGATGTGATGCAACACAGAGGTAAATATGCCCCTGTGCCAACTGTTTTGAAACATGTTGCTGGAATCAGATTAGAAAAGATGACATACTTTCCAAAAAACAATTAAATATTTCAGTTTCAACTTCTGATATATTGTCTTTGTATACTCAAAGCTACTAAAAACACACGGGTGAGCTTTGTACTGTATTTGCTGCAAATTGAAGAATCAATGGATTTTTTATTACTTTTCCAGTTAGATACAAGTTGAAAAAAAAAGGCGTGTGGTATTGTAATCCCGATGCACGCCACATTGACGTGCCGAGTAGTTCAGTAATAACAAACATTGAGTGGTTTTTGATGTGTACAGTCATGCTGACTTGTTCTTTTAGGTGAGTTCAACAGCTTGCATAAAGCCAACAAACAAAAAATGCTGTGCTATCAAGGAAATGGCTTACGGCACGAGAGAGAAAAAGTGCCACTGACATACTACTGGCAGGCTTCAGCCGCCTAGAAGTAACACGTCATTTAGACTGTCACTGGTCACCAACAAGTCAGCTGTCTGTCTCAGAACGACATGCAATTGACAGATTCCAGACAAAAACCCAAACTAGTTTTGAGATGAGGGGTCTTATTTTTTTTTGTTGGCTTTAAGAAAGATATTGAACACAGCGAAAAAATGTGAAGCATCAGTGTCTAGATGAAAAACAACTCAATGTTTGTTATTACTGAAGTGCTCAGCGCGTCCATGTGGCCCAAGTCGGCATTACAATACCACACATTTTTCTTTATTACCCACGAGGCGGCGTGGGTATACAGTTTAGCACCGTCTGTCTGTGTGTGTGTGTGTGTGTGTCTGTCCGCGCGACAGCTTGGCCACCACTGAAGCTAGGGTGACCAAACTTTGTGGGGTAGATGATCCTGGGGTACCCTGTCCAAATTTGCATTTTGAGGTCGAAAGGTCAAAGGTCAAGGTCAACAAGAGGCGTGGGTTAGCATCTCTATAGAATGCGCATCATCTAGTTTTCACTAGTATCTCACTGGAAAAGCAATAAATCTACTGAGTCTTCAATTCGCTGCAAATACAGTACATAACCTCACCCATGCAATGTAAGGGCTCCAAGTATACTATTTTCAAATAAATACAGTTCAAATGATTTGAAAGCCCTTGCATTCTGCTTTCATTTACAGTACCAGTCTAAAGTTTGGACACGCTTTGCTAATGTCACAGCACTGCTTTTAGAGAAATTTAAACGGCTTAACTTCTCGATATAATCTCAGATGGAATCTTGTAAAAAGTAAACAGACAGAAGTGAAAAGAGAATAATTTACTTGTTTGAATAGTGTCCAAAATTTTGGAATTCTCAAAGAAGCCATATTTTGCAAAGTAAACAGACAAATAAACGGCTTCTATTTTCCAACAGCTGAATTAAAGTCAAGCGGTTTTGGGACTTGTTGGGTGAAAAGGATGATGAAGAACACACCTTAAGTGCGGCACATTATAGTCATATGACTGCCCTTGTTAAAAAAAAAAAAAAAAGTGAGAAAGCTCTGCAAATATGACAACAAATGGTGGTTAGTTTGGTGGATTTAAGAATTAGATCTTGTTTTTGCAAAATAAAGGCTGCTTATTTCTTCAGTTAACATACCAAATGCGGGTGTTTCCAAACTTTTGCTGTACATTTCACACAACAACCCCTTTCTTGGAAATGGGGTTGTACTTATAGGCTGTAACAGGTAAAGTTTTGCTATCACACCTTAGGTACACTTAAAAGATACTTTATTTCGTAGTAAGCACATATCAATTCTCCTCAAGCAAATGTTCCTAAAATGGGGAAAATACAATTTAAATACAAAACAAACACTGAACTAAAGAACAAGTTGCAAATACAAGCTGGCATCTGACAAGTAACCAGTGATGGTCGCTGAATGCATTTACATATGCAGTTAAAAATGAAAAATTCTTACCTACAATTGCTTCCACATCCACTTAATACAACCAATCAATTAATCTTCAGGAACAGCATTGGTTAAAACAAAATACCCCCTGCATACACGTCAAGCCATTGATGCAATTTTAGAGATGAGCAACTTCTCTCTTTTCATGTTGTGACTGACAAGAATAAACAGTGGGCTCAGCTCTTCTGATACACATTCAGTTTGCATTTCCCCTTCTTTGCAAACCATATAGCTCTGATGTCATAATCCGGCTTTTATGATTTTAGGTTCGAGTTCTGTAGTTTCTCTGCTGCATCCACTGTAAGTTGACAAGCCTTCTTGTGTTTTGGCCAGTGCTTCACCTGGCATTCCCTGCGGCAGTACCACACTGCCTGGCAGCGCGAGCATCGCTTGCTAGCCTCAGAGCCACATGACCCACATTTGGGCTTCTCTGGTATCAGGCTCTCAATCACATCCAGGTTGTAGGTCTGGGCAAGCCTGTGTGCTTGCTCCATTAGGTCTCTTTCTGAGGGATTAAAAGCATTCTTCACCTGGTACTTGGCAACAGCTTTCCATTTCTTGAATTATCCATCATAATATTGTCCTACATCTCAGGGATCTGCTCCAGTACCAGGTCTTTCCTTGGTGGTGCCTGATCAGTGACTGCCAGTTGACTGAGGAAGCGCTGTAACTCACTCAGGTTGGGTAGCTGGTCAATCAATACCTCTGTCAGGAAACGGCGCAACTTTAAGAGCTGACTCTTATTGAAGTTGTTAAAATTGTATTTTCACTTGCATTCTGGCCTCAGCAGCAGATTGAGCAGGGAAATCCACACCTGGCCATCCAGTTTAGTCATTTTAAGCTGGTCCTCTCTGGGTACTTGCTGCCACTTCCCATCAATGTATTTCTCCAGTTGACCTTTGGAGAAGCGAGACCAAGGGCTGTGCTCAACCAGCTGGACCAGGAAACAGGGCACATTATGGGTGCAGAGCAGCCTGGTCATAACACTCAGATTTAGACTGTCTGTATGATCTGTGATGTTGCAAAGAACAGACAGGGCCTTCAAGGAAATCTCGAATTCTAAGGCAGTACTCTTCTTCTGTAACTCCTGTATGGAGGAGCAATTTGGATCAACAGTGGTGGTCAGCCTGTCCTCAGTCTCGCACTCCCCACGCTCCGAGTGGCAAGCCAGGAGAGTCAGTTTGCGGTGACAGTAATCTACCAGGTCCAATACAGAGTCCTCCGCAGCCTCACATGACTCCTGGTGGAACATGACTGTCTCTATCAAGTTGATAATGGTGGCTTCATGACCATGTGTAAATGAGAAGTGCTTTGTGGTTTGAAATCCTGCAGCTGACACAGGATAGGGAAAATTTTCACTTTCCAAACCTCCACTAGAATCAACTCATGGATCAACGTAGGAATCTTTCCCAAAGACACAAGCAACTCCTACACAAACTCATCCTGGCATCCAGAGGCATTGATAATCGCTTGCATGTTTAGTTTTTCAATGTATTCTTGCTGCTTGGACCATTTCGGACAACCAATGTCTTTCAAAGGGAATATTTCTAAATCGCGTATATATCCTTCAGCTTCTCCAGGGAAAAGAACTTCATGAAAATTAGAAATTCTGGCGAGAGCAGCAGTCTTCAAAATATTTTGCAAAATATCCTGCGTCCACACGAAAACGTAAAACCGACTAAAAATGCTGAAATCTAGCATTCCCCGACTGTAGGTAAGGATAAAGTTTATATATGTTTGTAGTTCAGTACTAGATAACGTCACACAACGCAACAGAGGGTTTGCGCAAAATGTGACGCTGTGACGTCATCATTTTCCGAATGCTCCGTTTACTGCTAAGCAGGACCAAAAATGACTTAAGAATAAATAAATGAATTAGTCAATGAATAAATACATAATTGCTGAATTTAATACATAAATGCGAAAATTAACGAATAAAAATAATATATAAACATGACAAATTAATTCATGCTTTAACTTTAGCCTATTTCTAATTTTTACATTAATTTATTTCTGTATTTCTGTGTTTGCCTGCTAATTAAGTGGGAGATTGTACACTCAGTCTGAAACTAGATCGCTCAGTTAGGAGAGCCAGACAGAAGCAAACTATTTGTGAATCTTCCCTGTGAAGTTAATTGAGTGTATAAGCCACACAATGTTTGCGAACTAGCACGGGTATAAAGGCTTTATAATGGGAGGCCGTTGGCAGAGCTGCTGCGAGATGTGGCTGACCAGCTCGAAAAACTAGCAGCTAAATGCAGGAATTGCACCAGCCTGTGCTTGGAAGATAAATATAGCTGGAGTTGAACCGCGAGCATTTACGACATACTCAATGTAACTGTGAACTACCTAGGCTAGTTAACTAGCTTGCTAGGCAGGTGATCCAACGTTAGCGAGCTAGCTAGTGAGCAGTTATATTTGGTATTACATAAATGCTCGTGGTTCAACTGCTGCTAAGTGAGTTCGCAAAATAATTCATAATTTTTATTCATGTATTTTCTATTGACTTCCGTGCACCATACTGTTGGCTGGCTAGGCTAGCGAACTTGCTAGCTAAGCAAGCGAACTAACGTTAGCTAGGTAGCTGGCTAGCTAGCCAGAAAGCCTTAGCTGGCTTGTCTCGCCTCGGACAGAAGTAAAAGCTGTTTTGGTTGGCGCTCCCCTTAGCGACTAGGAGCACTTCCGTTGTGTTGATATCAAAATACAGCGCTTTTCTCTCTTGCGTAAAGTGATTTGCGACTTTTTGGCTTTGCATCGTTTCTGTTTTTGCGCCCGCCAGGCTCCATCGGGCACTCGGGCAGAAGAAATCCCCTTCCAGCAGGCCAGACCACAGATATAACTAGAACGGGCACTCGGTAGAGCGCATACCTTCGCCGACGCCACTGAATCCCTCGCCACTGGCGTTGGTTTCATGCCGATCGGATAAAAATTGACCGAGATATGGCCGAAAGTCGGTTTTGACCTTTTCGTGACCTTGACCTTGACCTTTGACCCGATCACTCCCAAAATCTAATCAATTGATCCTCAGGTCATGCCAAATCAACCCACCAAATTTTATGAAATTCCGTTTGGTACTTTTTGAGTTATTCGATACACATACACACAGACAGACAGACACACAAACAAATAAATACACGGGGATCAATACATTACCTTCGTCAGCGAAGTCGCTGGCAAAGGTAACAAAGCTAGAGTGAACACAGTAACTGGCTGGACTATTGACCAATAAGGAAATATAAAACATCCTTGGGCTAGACCAGAGCGCACGCGGCAGAATAGCTCCGCCATGTTGTGTATGTTTAAATTTTCAATGAGGCACATGTAAACAGTAAACTCGGGTGTTGACAATTATTTATTTATTACCTCCGCCAGGAGGTTATGTTTTCTGCAGCGTTTGTCTGTTTGTTTGTTAGCAAGATAACTCAAAAAGTAATGCATCGATTTTGATGAAATTTTCAGAGAAGGTGGGTATAAAGTCAAAAAACAGGTGATTAAATTTTGGCTTATCTAGGTGAATTTACAGGTGATATATACGCCAAAGTTCAACATTTCAAGTCTTTACAATTGGCTAGTTGCACAAGTTGGCGCTGTGCACATTGTGAAATACGTTGGTAAGCTTAACTATTTTCGGTTTGCTTCTGCTACTGATCAATCACATTTTTTCACATTACAATCGTGACAGTGTTTTGATGCCGTTATTGCCTTCTGATAATTGTTTGCTATGTTGCTAGTTGCTGGCACATAAGCACATACAACTTGTTAAAATTATCATCATTTGAATGATAGACGCAATACATTTTGGCTTACTAGCTAAATTAGTCAGCTAACACACTACTTTTATTCACTTGCAGATTCTGCAATTCAGTGCGAAAATGTATGGAAACAGCTTAAAATGTCAGAAATCCATTCGATACACCAATTTGACCCCATTACAGCATGTGACGTCATTACGCACAACTTTTTATTTGCTTTAATGACGTTACGTGGAAATGCATTTTCACCTGCTTATTTCGCATGAATATTTTTGGCGAACTTCAGATCGTTCGATTGACAAGTGGATGGAAACACAGCTACAGACAACTCGGAAATTCTATTTCAATTGTTGTGCACCTAGCGAATGGGCCGGAGTTCCAATCACCGTGCTTTAGGGTTTTGCAGCTACCTGGCGGAGGTCTGTGATCTCTGAGTGCTTTTCTAGTTCTTGAATTGGAAAATGTGTTAATAAAGGGAAACCATCTAGAATTAGCCAGGACTAATTTTTGTCAATAATTGCCCCCGAATTTTCAGGTCTAACGCCAGCCCTGCGAGTGTTTCTCTGTCAAATTTGAATTTGGGAGCTGTCAAATTCGACTAATCAGAATGCTGCATTCGTGGACGAACACGGGGCACTCACAAAACCCTGGCTTTCATGCAGGCTCTCTTTTCACTCCCTCTCCGCAGGCTATTCTAGTTCTAAACCTCTCTACATTCATTGTTTCCATTATTTGTGCAATTTCAATCCCTCTCTCTTTGTCTCTCTTGCAACAAGAATGGAATGGGAACTTTCAGTATTGGCTCATTAAGATGTACAAACATGTCCTATTTTTAATTGCATTCAAGATAATTACCTCCGCCAAGGTGGTTATGTTTTAGGAAGTGTTTGTCTGTCTGTTTGCTTGTTTGTTAGTTAGCAAGATAACTCAAAAAGTAATGGATTGATTTTGATGACATTTTCAGAGAAGGTGGGTATTAAGTCAAGGAACAGGTTATTAAATTTTGGCATATCTAGACCAAAGTACAGCTGAGATATAAGCCAAAGTTCAAGATTTCAAGTCTTTCCAATGGGCCAGAGTTCCAATTGCCGTGCTTGTGGGTTTTACTACCCCCTGGCGGAGGTCTTCTTCTTCTTATTCTTTGTCTTTTTATTGGTGGTTGGCAAGCAACTTTTGGTGTGCATTACCGTCACCGTCTGAAATGGAGTGTGGGTCTGGATCAGCTACTCTACTCTCGTCAAAAAAAAAAAAAAGAATTCAGCTATAGTCTCCGTAGGAGACCAGTTTCCCGTACAAAGTGAATCAAGAGACTAAAACATGGCTCTTTTGACTGCCTTAGGAGTATTTCATGAAGCTTTAGGGGTACTTTCTCTCCTTCAAGGAATCTGATTAGCTCCTGTCTCTCACACGGATACTTAACACTGGATTCTATAACATGCTCAGTTGTTTCTAGGGTGTTACAGTCACTACATTTTCCATCTGCGTGTTTCTTCAATAAAAAAAAATGTACTATTTAACCCTGTGTGGCCTACTCTCATTCTTGAAATTACGTCTTCTTCCTGTATGCTTCTGTACGTAATTCTACCACATCCCACTGATTTCTGCATATTATAAAGGTGTCTACCAGTCTGTCCATTATCCCACAATTCCTGCCACTTTTGCCTCAAGTTGACTTTAATTATACTCTTAAGTTCTGATTTACTGTACTTAATGTTCATGTCTATGCGTGGTTGATCTGCAGCTTTCTTGGCATGCTGGTCTGCCAGCTCGTTTCTGGTGGAGGTCTGCGCTCTCTGAGTGCTTTTCTACAAAACCCAAAACCAGTGAAGTTGGCACGTTATGTAAATCGTAGATAAAAACAGAATACAATGATTTGCAAATCCTGTTCAACTTATATTCAATTGAATACACTGCAAAGACAAGATGTTTAATGTTCAAATTGAGAAACTTTTTTTTTTTTTTTTGCAAATAATCATTAACTTAGAATTCAAAGGCAGCAACACATTGCAAAAAAGTTGGCACTGGGGCCTTTTTACCACTGTGTTACATCGCCTTTCCTTTTAATGACAGTAAACATTTGGGAACTGAGGAGACCAATTTTTGAAGCTTTTCAGGTGGAACTCTTTCCCATTCTTGCTTGATGTACAGCTTAAGTTGTTCAACAGTCCGGGGTCTCTGTTGTCGTGTTTTACGCTTCATAATGAGCCACACATTTTCAATGGGAGACAGGTCTGGACTACAGGCAGGACAGTCAAGTACCCGCACTCTTTTACTACAGAGCCATGCTGTTGTAACACGTGCAGAATGTGGCTTGGCATTGTCTTGCTGAAATAAGCGGGGGCGTCCATGAAAAAGACGTTGCTTGAATGGCAAGATGCTTCAAAACCTGTATGTACCTTTCAGCATTAATGGTGCCTTCACATATGTGTAAGTTGGCCATGCCTTGGGCACTAATACACCCTCATACCATCACAGGATGCTGGCTTTTGAACTTTTCGCCTATAACAGTCCGGATGGTTCTTTTCCTCTTTGGTCCGGAGGACACGACGTCCACAGTTTCCAAAAACAATTTGAAATGTGGACTCGTCAGACCACAGAACACTTTTCCACTTTGCATCAGACCATCTTAGATGAGCTTGGGCCCAGCGAAGCTGGCGGTGTTTCTGGGTGCTGTTGATAAATGGCTTTCGCTTTGCGTTGTAGAGTTTAAACTTGCACTTGCAGATGTAGCGACGAACTGTAGTTACTGACAGTGGTTTTCTGAAGTGTTCCTGAGCCCATGTAGTGATGTGCTTTACACACTGATATCGGTTTTTGATGCAGTACCGCCTGAGGAATCGAAGGTCACGGGCATTCAATGTTGGTTTTCGGCCTCGTCGCTTACGTGCAGTGATTTCTCCAGATTCTCTGAACCTTTTGACGATATTACGGACCATAGATGAATCCCTAAATTTCTTGCAATAGCTTGTTGAGGAATGTTGTTTTTAAACTGTTCGACAATCAGCTCACGCATTTGTTCACCAAGTGGTGACCCTTGCCCCATCCTTGTTTGTGAATGACTGAGCATTTCAGGGAAGCTGCTTTTATACCCAATCATGGCACCCACTTGTTCCCAATTAGCCCGTTCACCTGTGGGATGTTCCAAATAAGTGTTTGATGAGCATTCCTCAACTCTCTCAGTCTTTTTTGCCACTTGTGCCAGCTTTTTTGAAACATGTTGCAGTCATCAAATTCCATATGAGCTAATATTTGCAAAAAGATTTCAAAGTTTACCTGCTTGAACATTAAGTAACTTGTCTTTGCAGTGTATTCAATTGAATATAGGTTGAAAAGGATTTGCAAATCATTGTATTCTGTTTTTATTTATGATTTACACAACCTGCCAACTTCACTGGTTTTGGGTTTTGTAGTTCAAAGATTGCTCAATTTATACTATATCTATAAATAAGTCATTCTTTAAGGGATGGTACCTTGAAAGAACCACTAAAATAAGTACTCAGGCTTTTTAAGTACTGGGAAGAAGAAAGGGAAGAAGAAAGAATTAGAGCTGTAAGAAAGGCGCTCTTCGCCTTTTTACAGAGCATACATCCTGAAAGCCAGAATCTTAGGCAGAGGACATAGTGCTACACATTCTTGTACAGTAGGTGGCGGTATTCAACTGAAAGTTGCTTCAATATGAAGTGAGATGTACATAAATAAAAGGTAAAGAAGAAGAAGAAGTCTCCGCCCATTCACCATGTTTGTTCCACAGTTACCATTTTCATCACGGAGAGAGAAAATGGCGGACTGGAACGAAGATCGTCCTAGACTGTAAAATATCAACAAGAAAAGTCAAGTGAGTCAGACGCTTTCCTCTTGAATGGTAAATATTTGATATTTAGGCCGAGTAATTGTCTACAGCGAAGAGCGCCAGTGCGAGCGTTGCTTTTAGAGATGTTTTTCTGTAGTATTTCAATCGACCGTCTGTAGCGTGGTCTGATGGTAGTAACATTATGGCGGGCTAGCTGTTCACTTACAGCTATCGTAGCACGCTAGCCAGTTTACTGGTGCGCCCTTTTGGCTAACTGCGAAAGTAGTTTTAGTTCGACAAGCCAAGATCTTGCTCAATGAAGGCCATTTGATGCCATATTATCGAGTTACAATACTTTCGCCGGTGAGTGCATGTATTTGTAGCATCAGATTGGATGGCGTTGGTTTTTTAGGTGGCCAGGGCTAGCCCGCTAAGTTAGCGTACGTGGATAGTATGCTAGCTAGCCTAGCTCGCTAACAATTACGCATGGACCTTCGTTTTAGCTTCGACCTGGCTTGACTAACGTTAGCTCTAGCTGGCTGCATTAACCGTAACTCAGAAGTTTTTACGTGGTAGACAAAACTGCCAGTTGTTCGCAAGGTTAAATTTGTTTCGGCAGCTGCTGCTTGTTGCCACCCATCGGCCTAACTGGGTCAGCGAAATGCTTGGATACGAATTTTTTACGAGCCTCATCTGGTGTGTTATTCACGATCTTGCTAGCCAGCTAACGTTTGCTTTTAAGCCATCTAATGTAGTTGATGGGCAGGTTAAGTGCTCTGACGGGTGAGTAGATTGCTAGATGGGTACCTATAGTTTGCTAGTTTGACTGTAGGTGAGATTAATTGTCTTTGTTAACGTTTGCTGTGTTTAATCGCCAGTTATTTTCAGTTTCATTAATCGAGTTCTCGCCTTTGTTCCGTTTAGGCAGTGGTTGCCTAATTCGGTGTTGGGGACCTCTCTGCGTGCTGCTATTCGTTCCAATCACACTTGCTCTAGAATTTCAAGGAGTTGTCAATTGTTCTGAATGTTTGTCTACATGTGCACTTTAAGGATTTTACATCTCTCTCGGTCACGAACAAAAGTTCATGAATCACAATTTGCTGTATTTCAAATGACTTATTGCAGAGAAAAAAGTTCGACTGATGAACTCAAAATAACGAATTTGCTTTTGATTGATGAAACTGAGGACACATGGCCACTGAAACTCGCCAGTAATTGACTAGATAAACCAGAAGTTCAGGAGGGCGAAACGCCCCTCTGACCCTGAAACACTCGTCAATTAAGAAAAGCAAACATCTTGTTAAAATTCTGGGATTAGAATTATGGTGGAACAAAAACATCACACACGGTGGGTCCCCGGGCCGAGTTTGGTCACCACCGCGTTAAGCGGGGAGTGATGGTGAGATTGTTTACGTTGTCTACCTGTGGCGATCGGGTTAGCATTCCTCTGTTGAAGTGGCAGGCTTTGCCACTGATCGTGTCCAGAAACATTCGCCAGCGCAGGCAGCGCTCAATCACGCCATTAATCTAGCGAGACGTGTGGTGGCGCAGTTAAGCCGCTTTCACACTGAACGCGAAACGAATTTTTCTCAGGACGGATTACATTCAAAGTCGACGCACGTTTTGACTTCGACCGTAATCCGTCGTGCGAAAAAAATCGTTTCGCGTACGATGTGAAAGCAGCTTTATTGTGTGCGCATGTAACGTCAGCTAGCGAGCTAACTCGGGAAACGTTTCGGTGCTGCGTTCATCCAGGAGTTGTGCCTTCGCACGAAAAAAATCGAGCTTTGCGCGCTAAGGATTAGAAGACGATGGCGGGGTTAACATTTAAATAGTTTTTAAAGATGCAGTTGGATTTAGTTACGGTAACATTGCCCAGCAGCCTCCTAAACTACTTGAGTTGGCTCGTTAGCTCGGCGAACGTCATCCGTGGAGGGCGCAGTAAAATGGCCGTTAAATTCCTTCACACCCGGTTAGCCATATTCGACAAAAACAGAGTTCACTCTTATTTCTGGGTTGGACTTTCTTTAGCTTCAAACCGATGTGCATTGCTGGCTACCGATGGATCGATGTTGGTGTTTTAGTCTGAGGATTGCCGTATGGCGGATTGCCCAGCTAGTTTGTGGTGTTCGGTCTTATCCGAAAATGGCCGGAGAGAGTGCAGTGTTGTCTCGCCTCGGCAGTAACTCGGCTCGCTAGCTTACGTCGTTACCGAGTGTTGGTTGAAGGGCCTAGCTAATTACTCAGCCAGGTCGCTGGCTAAGTTCGCGGCTTAAAGTAGGTGTCCAAGTGCCGGGTCTTAGTACAACTTTGGACCGGCACCGGACCTTTTCGGATAGGATGGGGACATCCCACAGCTCGGCAGTATAACCGTATGAGTTAGCTTGCTAACCAACATTAGCCTTAATCGTTGTCGCAGTTACGGTAACTTTGCCGACATTATCCCTCCGGCGCACAGTGCTGGAGAATATAGTCGCGCTGTCTGTGGACATTGTTTCCGGAGCAGAACTCGAATACAGTGAAGTATTTTTTCACGAAACTTGCTGTGCTTATTAATCAGGGTCTAGATTGGTGCATTTTGATGTTTTTGAGAAGTTCGGGATTAGATCGGAGGGTCGGGGATGTGACATCTTCTGATGACTCCTGTCTATCTAATGTCACGTTTACGCGACATTAGGCTTCTGGTTTTGGAAACTGGCCTTACGTTAATAAGATGGGAAGCCAATTTAGGTCGTCACACGTTTAATGAAGCTATGTTTTAAACAATCAGGAGATCTATCATTTGTCTTTCTAATAGCGTGAATCCCCGCGTCGCCCAAATTTAAAATGTGTGAACTATAAAAATAACGCTGAATACGGTAATGTTTAATTAAGCCCAGTAATGACACTTGACTAATGTCTGATCGCTTGATTTTTTTTTTTTTTTTTTTTTTTACTATTCGGGAGCTGTAACCTCTGGGTTAATTGTGAGTTTGACTGGATGCAACCTTGCATGGAATGTAAATTGATTTTGCATAGAAATGGGGCACAAAATGGAAGATTGTGAATTTTCAGTGCAGTTTGGGATTTTTGCCATCTAGTGGCGTTTATTTTACTCGTCACCTTCAAATCCAGTTGGTTTTATTACAGTTAAATATAAACGGGCAGCCGTTTTTCACTGTAGTTTGTTTCCCAATAATTAGTATGTAGCCTGTAGTTGCATTCGGGAATTTAGCCCTGCAGTTTTTGCTGCAGCCTTTATCGCACCAAACTTATATGCTGGATGATGCATTTAAGTGTTGCCTTTATGCGAATGTTGCACTTTGTCGAATCCTGGTTGAGTTCGGTGATGCAGTTTATTGCCTATTTTAAGGCAATAAGTTTACATGGCGTTTCTAGTCTCATTTCTGTGGCATCAACGACATGTGGAATGCTTCTGAAGGTTGTAGGTACACAGGCTGTCACAATCTGTGCACCCAGCCATGGAGAGCTTGTGTGCTGTCTGTTTTAGTAATATTGCATTTAATTTGACTTCAGCCTTCGTTCCAGCAGAATTCAACTACTGTATGTGGTCACTTCTGGCTTAGTGTCTGAAACTCCTTTGAATTTTGAATACTGCCTCTATTTGTTGAGAAATTGATTTTTGCAGTGAGCTTAATATTAATTTTCTGGTTGTTGAAGATTTTGACTCGGATTTGATCCCTTTGATTTGAATTTTTTTTTAGTCAAGTGTCCGAAATCACTCCCTACTCACTATATGGTCGGCTCACCATTTTTTAGGGCTGTCGGAATTGTTTGTTAGAATTTTTATCCCCTTTAAAGTGAAATCATTACATCCCACAATTCACTGCGAAATGCAGTGAACATCCGATGGTCACTTACCCAGCTATGTATCCCAACATGCACTGCACACAAACGGAAAAGCCCCGAAAAGGCTGCGTTTAGTCAACTGAGTTTGAAAACAGGCACGCGACATTTATTAGCTTCAGGCGCGAAAATTTATTTTTTTTTGGAAACAAAGCAGCGCAGGAGACCCATTTTTTGCACAGGATATAAACGGACATTTAGGAGCTATGAAAACGGAATAATGATGAGTTAAAGACAAAATAGATGACGATATTAAAAATTAATGGCAAATTTTATGATTCAAACGATGGTAAACACAAATACAGTGGGAAATTTTCTCCGTTCGGTTATTACAGAAATGCGCCCAAATCCTTCAACTGAAGTTGAATAGGTACGATTTAATTTTGCGACGGCAATCACGCTAGGAATAGCTGCGACAAAACGAGCCAGGTGGTGTCCTAAAGCTTTTCTTCCCTCTGTCAATGGGCTGACTGTATAGTCATTTATAGGTGACCTTCAAAAGTCACGTGACCTAACACTGGACTGCCTTAGGCAGAGGACAGTTCGGCTGAGCCTAAATCTCAGTATTGTACTGTCTCGCCTTTGCATGCATGCGGTTGTGGCTGTACTGTTATATACCCACTTTTCTGGTAGATTCTTTTATGCTCCTGATAACCATTTCTTCCACAACGAAGCAATTCCAACAGCAAGTTAGTAAATGAGCTCAAAGCAGAAACGCGCAAATGGTCGAAACCATTGCTTGTGTGCAGCTCGCGAATCGGTAACTCGTACCGGGAAAAATTCCGAATCCAAATGCAAATGTTTCCACTTTTTATCCCCCTGGCATATAATGCGGGGGCATATAGCTATCGCTCTGTCCGTCCGTCCGTCTGTCCGTCTATAAACGTGAGTTTGTCCGGGCCATATCTCGGAAACTATGTGCTAGCTTCACGGGGGGGGGGATCTGCCATTGCTCTTGTTCAGCTTGTAATTCGCCTAAACATTTTTTAAAGGGGATAAAATTCCGCTACGGCCATGGAAAGAAATCGTTTGTTATAATTATCAGACACAACTTTAACATCAGAGCTGGCCCACCCTTACGAAAATTCTCAATGGTAAATGAATGGTATCCAGTAGTAAATCAAATAGTATTTTTTGTCAGGGTTCATGCCGGCAAAGTTCCCGGCAGACCCCAGATGAGCAAAACGATCGTTTCGCTAATTGCAGCCTTATCAGCCCAACTTGGACAGATACAGTGCCTCTCCGCTTAGCTTCAACTGTGGCAGCTATGATCAGGTAACATTAAGACGAAACCACCACCTTGATTGCTATCCAAAGTAACACAAGCATACCAGTCAGAATTACTGCACATAAATCAACCAGGTGAGCTTCCAGTCGTGCGACACGTGAACACACATGCGGTAGTGACCAAGCGGTCATAAGAACAGTATTCTAAAATAGGCCTATTGTTATCGGTTTCCAACTATAATCCAATACAAACCGTCTCAAGTATATAATCACAAGAAAACTAACCACGGATGAATTGGTCACTACAAACGCTGATTTTTTTCTTGTGTATGTCCAAGTCGGCCCTGGAGATGCTTGAAAAGCATTTAGCTTGTTGAATTGTTGACTACTCCAAAGTTTTTTTTCACCCTGATTCCGTATAATACCGGGGACATGGTAAAATCGTTTCTCCCTCTCTCGGTCAGACTGGTTGGAACAGCCAACGATGGCAGACTTACTCGGCATTTTCTCTACTTTTCCCTGTGAGCAGTGTGTAGCGTCAATAGCCTGGGGCTTTGCTTGGCCACATCAATGGTGGACAAAGCTTGACCTTGTATTGTCCACAGCTAGGCCACGCCTATTGCAAGAGAGCTATAGTGAGTCCCTATATAATGAGTGGGGCATAGTGAATGAGTGACAGCCACGGTGTGCGATATTTAAGGGTGAGGTGACCATGCTACCTTTCTTTGTGAAAGTGGTCAATTTCAACGTGTTGAATGGTAAATTTAGTTCTGTTGAGTGTTTCGTAATGCAAGATGGCAAACTATTTTTTTATCCAAAAGCTGCCTGTGCTTTGTTGTGCTGAAAAATCTCCAGACATTTTGTGGATTTAATAAAGCGTGCTCTTCTGTCCAACGTAAGAAACGAAGTCGCTGGACTGTGAGTAGTATCCTTTGCCGTAGCGTGCGCTCCCCAGAGAATTCCTTTATTATAATTTCTCTCATTTGGGTCTGACTGTCACAATATTCGGAGATGCGAGGAGAAGTGACAGCCTTCTGTGTGTGCTTGGTCAGTGCCCTTCATTGTGATGGAGATGTGGAAGAGGCAGATACAGCTGCTGTGGATTGTGACTCAAGTAAAATGTTTACAAGAATTCCCTTTATGAATGTCTTTGTATTGATGCTGAGGAAAAAGGGTCATGGTGCACTTTATGGAGTAGTCTGAGATGTATTCTTCATATATTGCAATTTTATTTGACTGTTTAAACATGGTGTTAAATTGCACGATTACTAACAGTTTATCTAATTTATTAGGATGGGCATGGGTTCTTAACCGGCACAACAGGCTAGAATTGGTTGGCTTAGCTGGCAAAATCGGCCATTTGGCAACAGCTTTGTTCCTTGTGGACCTTTGGGTTTTATTTTTTTTTTGAGTTCTTAAATGACAGAGTGCAAGTCTATGAACCACATTTTGGAACTGTTTATTTAACTTTGCCAGTGCTTCTAAAGCATTTAGTAGAGTACAAAAACTCAACTGGATAGTGCCCATGTTGCATTTCCTGCAGAATTGGTGGCCATTTTTTGACCAGACATTCGTAATCTTATACCACAGACCTGAGTGAACAGTCTAAATTCTTCTGGCATTATTTGAATGCTTGAATATTACCATATTAAATGTTATCCATTTGTTAAAATGCTGCAAACTTCTATTGTTACAATTTCTGTACGAGAGACTGACTTGTCTAAAAGGCTCTCTGCTGTTACTCTGTTATGGAAGTATTTGCTACTTGCCTGGCTGTTTGCCTGTGCAGCACATTAAGATTGAGTATAAGGTCAGAATAGACTTTGTGACCCTTTTTAGCCCATTGAGCACTAATTGCAGCTTTTGTTGCTCAATGATGCAAGATGGCAAAATCAAAGCTGTTGAAAAGCTATCATGAGGCAACTTGTTTTAAAGAGCTCCTGCAGGGGAGCTCTTTTAAACAAGTTGCCATATGATGGGTTTTCAACTGCACAAGATTAATGTTTTAAAAATATATATTTTATTATTTCAGCACTCTGAAGGGTTAAAGGCATGAGTCTGTATGCATCCTAAGAATTCCCCATTGGTCCATGCCAGCATCAGCCTCCATTTTAATTTGATCAATAAAAACTTACAGCACATCTGTATTACTCAAGAAGTTTCAGCAGTGTTCCCTAGTTTTGGTGAAATTGTCTCAACTGCATGCCTCCCCCCCCAGTCATTCGTCATTTTTTTTCAACATGAGTGATTGCTCAGTCGGTGTTAAGAACATGTTGCATTTGATTTGCATAATTTATGCAGTGCACAGTGGGCAGAGTTGAGTTTGACTCAGTACATGGAGGTTTTATAATTGATGCTGTAACAATGTGCTTTTCCATCTCAATATTATGCAGTTTGAAAAATAGTCTTTGATCAATGTGAATTAGCTGCATTTCTGTAAACTTGGCACCTGGGAGTAAGATGGGACTTGTGTAAAAGGTTGTCAAGAACTGGAGAGGTTTTTCAAGAACTGGGTGCTGTTGAGGAAGTGTGGAATTTTGTGAGTTATCCCTGGCTGTGTGCCCTATAACTCAGAAATGCAAAGGCCACCATATTAGTGTGTCAATGGCCATGCTACCATGACCATTGTAGGCTTGCCTGAGCGGTCAAAACAGACTGAAGTAAGAATGAGCTCTTGGTGCTGAAAAAACGTTGGCTCCAAACATTTAGGATGTCCGAAATGGCATTTGACCTTTTGTGCATCTTGATTGGACCATTTGTTTGAAAACAGAAGTTTGTCCGATAATGTTATTTTCAAATTCTGTTTCCGCCTGTGGAAGCAAGCATATACGTATATTTATAATGGCATTTTGGGACTCCAATTTTGCACTTAAATTTGTTTTCTTTTATTTGAAATTTCACAATGCGCATGAAATGGCTCAATGGAAAAGCTTCCAGTAGTGATTATTCTGCGAAGAACGTTGTGCAGCTGAAGAGATTGAACTGGTACTATACGAAACGCCCTGAGTTTGTGGAGAACGATGGGTTGTAGATGGCAAACCTCTGATTTGTGATTCTGGAAAACTACTACCGCTGAAGTCAAGAGTTTGCTTGAATGTGAAAAACTTTTTTTGTGTGTGTATGAGAGATCATAATGTTGGGCTGAGATTTCTGCCATCTCTTTGAGTCTGCGCTGCCATTTCTTTAGAGATGAGTTGTGGCATCCCACATGCAAATAATGTTTTCAAGTGATTTCTATTACAACATTTCATTTGATACGGCATTTGGAAAAAATGCCTTCTACTTAATTTCAGTTTCCCTCTGCTGTTTAGTAATTTATTTATTTTATTTAATTATTTTTTTTAAGCATCTTTGAAATATCTGGGGCGGGAGATTATTTAGCAATTGCTGTGAGGATGGATGCATTTTGAAGGACCCACTGGGGTCAGTGGAGCTGCTGGGCGTGCTCGTGGAACTTGCCCCGCAACCAACATGCCTTCACCTTTTGACCTTAATCTTCAAAGTTCTTGGAACTTGAGCCCTTGTTTTCTGGTTAATGTCCAAACTGGTGCATGTACCAATTTGGGTTTTTGTGGTAGTGCTTACTGATTTGGAAATTCAGGTTGTCGTGATAGCTCGCGTTGAAATTAAAAATAAAAGCAGCTTCTCGTGCTTGAAGAATTTGGGGCCATCTTGTAGTTGTCATTCGTAGTGCAAGCAGAATCTCTTTCATATTTTTGTGTGACTGCAAGTTTGGCAGTGTTCTGAGTTTCAGTGGTGTTGCGTGGCCGAAGTTTGTAGTGTACCTTTGTGTTTCTGTTAAAACTTAGCACGCTCTTGTTCAGAATCTGCATGGGCATAACACACGTTAACACAATCTCCAACCCTTTTTCTGTCGGTCGTCTTTATTGGTTTAGTTTGTGTTGTTTCTGTTAAGCATATGCAGATGGTGTGCATGTCTGTCTTGTTTTTGCCTGTCTGTCTTGTTTTTGCCTGTGTGAAAGTGCGCTCACCTGCCAGTGCATGTGACGTGAAGCACTTTCCTTTCATAGCTCCTTGCTAACTGGATGTTGTCTGTCTGCCCTCAGCTCCAGTTACCACGGCACCAGACCTGAGATGTACACTGGATAGAACCTGCAGTAAGGGAGGACCCTTTGCTATTCTCAGCGAAGCAGAGTGTGACTACCCTTCCTGCTCTGCACTCTGACTCCACCTATTGAGGAGAAACGGGTATGGCTCTCCAACCGTGAAGTAGAATATACCGCTGCGGGCACAGCCCCCCTACCGTAGGATAAGCAGTAGGGAGTGTGGAGGCTCTAAAACAGAGAGCGAAACGGTGGCACAAACCACCTTGGTCTGTAAGACTGTTTCATCTTCTGTGTTGCAATTTCACTCTGCTGCCATCAGCTGCAGGTACAGTGTTTAGGGTTCTGCCATCCACGATACAATCGTAGCTCACAACTCGTCATGAGAGATCGGTGATCTCTTCCAGAGTCATCAGCATGATTTTATTCAATTTCCAAAATGGCATGCTTCTGTTCATTTCGGCCAATGTCTCTGTTAATGCTCAACTACAGCTGAGCATAAGTTTTTATTTATTTATTTTTTTGGTCTGTGCGAAAAGGAATCGCTGCTGGGTTGACTGTTGGCTTTGTTAAAAATAGACCACATGCCTTTAATGAAATGGAACTCTCCTGCACCATTTCCATCCGAGCAAGATTATTCGACTTGCATTTTGCATGTTAAAAACGGTTTCGCCTGACTCTCAGCACGCATAAAAATGGATAGTAGTAATAATGGGAACCATCTGGAACTATCAAAAAATGAAAAAAGCCAAATTTCTGAATGGAAGTGAATTGTTTCACTGCTCCTCGTGGTGAAAACCGTATTCATAGCAAAGCCTTGTGATTCTACTGTCAGACAAAGTATAGTCTTGCAAATGTGCAGCCACAAGGCTGAAGTGGGAAATATCCCCGCTTATCGGCATGCCCTGTACTGGGTTGCATTTTCTCCTTTGCGGACATACAGAATCATGTGGAATATCTAACAAATGGGGAAAACCTTATGGTCATGTACAACCCCAATTCCGAAATAGTTGGGACGAAGTGTAAATTGTGAAGAAAATCAAAATGCAATGACTTTCAGATCACATGAACCACTGTTATTTTCAGTAGAATATAGATAACATTTCAAATGTTGAAACTGACATTTTACATTTTTATCCACAAAATGGGCTAATTTCAAATTTTCTTGCTGCAACAGGTCTCAAAAAAGTTGGGACACAGGCAGAAAATAGTGCTAGAAAAGCAAGTAATATATAAGAGAATCAGCTGAAAGAACACTTAACAAGTAATGAAGTTAACTGGCATCAGGTGTGTAACATGATTGGCTATAAAAGAGGAGAGGCTGAGTGTCTCAAGTAAAGATGGCCAGAGGCTCTCCAACCTGTGAAGGCTTGTATATAAAAAAAAATTGTGGAATACTTGAAAAACAATGTTCCTCAATGTCAAATTGCAAAGGCTTTGAAGGTCTCATCATTGACAGTGCATAACATCATCAAAAGATTCAGAGAAACTGGAAAAATCTGCGCGTAAGGGACAAGGCCAAAGGCCTTAACTGGATGCCCGTGATATTCAAGACCTCATACGCCACTGCATCACTCATCGGCATGATTCTGTCATTGACGTAACTAAATGGGCTTTGGAATTCTTCAAGAAACCACTGTATGTAAACAAAATATGCCGTGCCATCCACAGATGCCACCGAAAACACTATCATGCAAAAAGGAAGTCATTGTTGAGCATGATCCAGAAGCGCCGCCGTGTTCTGTGGGCCAAGGCTCATTTAAAATGGACTGTAGCAAAGTGTCCTGTGGTCAGACAAGCCCAAATTGTCGGAAATCATGGGCGTTGACCCTCTTGCGTCAAAGCGTTGGTAATTGAATAATTTAGTAAATTTGTTATTAGTGCATTGAGAAAGTTCACCTCACGGCATGCATTTAAAATCAATTCAAATGCAAGCTATGCATCAAACTTTCATGTTGTCAAAATCATTTTTGGGGTCTTTATAATCTGGCTTCTGGAAAAGTAGTATGGAGGTTACAATGAGATTGTTATCCAGTTAATCATAAACAAACAAAATCTAAACCTTATCTAAACAACATCTTTAGCAGCATTTACTACCTTATCTTCAAGTAGAATGTTGAATTTCAGGAAAATCCTGTTAATTGGCATTTATGCAATCTTATTGTAACCCTCCACTGTCGCAAAGCATTATGTCTTGATCATCAGTGGTAATTGGTGAAGTATCATATCAGTAGCCTACGTGCTCAGTCATTTAATTCAGCTGACTGTCCCATTCAAAACAAGAAACAGGTTGAGGGTTAACCTGAATTACAGTAATGTCACTGGCTGTGGACAGTCGGCAAAACTGCATTTAATAGAAATTTTTCTTAGGCATATCAAGCAGGATACAGACAGAAAAAAATGTATATGCCATTTTGCGAGCTACATGAGTTCAGAAGCTTCTAAAGACGTTGCCGTTATATCACAACGTGGATGGTGAAATGCTTGATAATTGCAATGAACAATGCAAGATGAGGGGATCAGGACAGTAATTCTTCAAACTGATTCTCGCAGCTGAACGAATTTTACACCAAGTTGCCAATTGGGAAACGTAGATGGGAACAGGTTTGGAGAAGGTATGGTGAAAGCAGGGCTGGGTAATCCTCCAGTGGCAAGTTCAGGGTGCAAGAGTTAAAAATCAGTTAAAACTCAACAATGAGAGATGGAGTGGAGATTAGACAAGGGTTTTTTGTAATTCTTTCAATTTAACATTATTGCGCAGTTACGTCTGTCAGCTCTTCTCGATCACTTCATAATCATTGGCAACTGGCTAAATTGCTTGATTGTCATTTAAAGCATATTACATAGGGGCAGATTTAGGATTGGTCAGTTGAGCTTTAAAAGGTGAAGAAAGCTGCCCAACCTCTCTGACAATTAGGAGTTTTAATCTGAATCATTTTCCCGGAAACACTTCAAATGATTGCCGTTTATTTCAGACCGCTTGCATGTTTCAAGAAGAAATGGGATGCAACCGACACACCCCATAGCGGCAAGTTGCCTCATTTTCCTTCACAATCATCGCGATTCGATAACGTCACACCCCTAGCCCTTTTTTTTTTTTTTTTCCCTCTTTTCCCCCCCCATCAACCAATCCGCAGATCATGTGCGTACCGAACCTTGAAGAGGGATCCGCACGGAGTACGAATCAACGATGACCCGTAGCATCACTGATTATGACTACCTTTCACAATATGATTATTATATCCCAGAACTCCGAATGGCGTTCTGGGGATATTATGTCTTAGGTCCGACCGCCGCTGCCCTACGTGTTAACGCGATAACTTCTGTAATATTTCAATTAGAAATTTCTAGTTTTGCATATAAGTAAGTATCATAAAGAGGATGAACTGATTTGATTTTGGACAATTTATGATTTCTAGATTGGCTACCAGGGGCCAAAAACTGAAAAAAAAATCACTGTTTTTATCATATCTCTGGAAATATTTGTCCGATTCACCTCAAATCAAGTGCAAATGAAAGGTCATGACCTGAGGATGTGTCCTAAGATGACATTATACCTGTTTGGTTCAAAATTTTGACACAATGTGGAGCTTTGTCACATAAAATTCACCATTTTTTGCCATATCTTTGGAACTATTTGTCCAATTGCCATGAAACTATGTGCAACTGCAAGGTCATGACCTCGCAACGTGTCACATGATTACATCATACCTGTATAGTTCAATATTTTGCTACAGGTGGCGCTTTGATTGAAAATTACCATTTTGGCCATATCTTCAGAACCATTTGTCCGATTGACCTGAAATCAAGTTAAAATGAAAGGTCATGACCTAAGGGGCTTTATAGTGTATTGTGTCTATTCAAGGATTGCGGAATTGGAGCATTGGGGGCGTTCGGGGATATACCCCAAGCCGTCGCCTCCGACGGCAGAAGCCTAGTTTGCGAAATTGTAATAATGAGAATCCCCTTTCTTAGACACTTTCAGATTGTGAAACTTTTATCAACCGTACATTTATATGAACAAACACAAAATTACAAAAATACTGTATAGATTACTTTGTATATTTGATCCTTCAGTGTTGCTTCCTATCATCACTGTAGGTTTTTGCATTAAAGTGCTGTCAAATACATTGACTAGGATAAGAACAGGCCTCAAAGCTGACACAGTTGCAGCATTACAAGGAAGTAGCTTTGCAGGATGACAGACTTGCTTATGAATGGAGATGGGCCATCTGCGACTGCGTCGCTGGTGTACTTACTTGCTCTGTTTGCAGATGGCCAGAGTTTTGTTGCCTAGCTTGTCTTCCTTAAACCCTAAATGTTGCCAAAGAGGCAAAGCCAATTTAATTAGAGGCATAATGATAACAAAGCCTGTAGTGTAATAACAGTACAAATGATGTTTGTAATCAGTTTATCCTGAGAATCCGTATGCAGTTAGAAACAGTTCAAAGAACACAGGCGAAAACCAGAAACATGAAATTTTGCGATGATTGTAATCGGAAAGGGAGAAATATAGCAACATTTTTTCGTGAAAATGCCATTCTCAATTTTAGACAACCAGTAAATGTTATGCATCATTTGAATGATCTTTTCTTGAAATTTTATTGGTGTTTAATTTTCAGAAGAGAATGTTATGCTGAAGTGATTTGGTTGTTGTCTGCTGGAGGGTTCCTCGGACTGCTTTCAGGCTCTCATCAGACTTCATTGCCCTGCATATCACAATTCAGTGGTTCAGTGGATCATCTATCCAATATTAACCATTGTTGTGTGAAATGACTTTTGAAAGTGAAAACGCCTACAATATATGCTCGGTGTCGAGGGAATTGGCAGCAACAGAGGTTAGTGTGTTAATGTTACCTTAATATCAGATGAGATTTTAATTATGCTATTATGCATTTAGTTTTAAGCTGTATGTTTTTCAGGGAAAAAAAGCTTATTGCACCATCTGCCATTAAAAAAAATAATGGACAGCAATAATGCAGGGATCGCGCTACCCGCTCGCCAAATCGCCATTGGCGAACGTTGCTCCAATCTGGTGACTAAAAACCTGAAGGTGACGAAAAATTTGGCGAAGAGCATTATTTTGCTCCAGCAGTACAGAGAATCAATCTTCCTGTCTCATGTGTATCGCCTCTCATATTCCCCATTCCACTTCAAAAAGTCCGCTTCAGCCCCTCCCCTCAGTGATATTCCGATACGCACTTCGCCGGGCCGCCCGCTCTCAATCTCAACATGACTGCATGCTTTCCGCTCATCAGAATTTATGCAATAACAGCAAGCGCCGCGGTGTGGTATACAGAGCTACTTGGGGATTCCCGCTCGTCTAGTTGGGCCATATGCTGGATCCCTGCGCCACACTATAGGCGCAAAATGGGAGCAAACTGTCACAAGACTGGCAGGAACCTACCATCTGTACACAATTATCGCTTTCATACCCTGCATGCCAAGGTTCTTTATCATTATTATTAAAACAACATTGCAGTCTCTTATGCATAAACTAGGATCAAAAGACAGTGTCCCCCCCCATCCAACCAGACCCTCATGTTTGTTGCTGGTATTTAAATCGCTCGCTCTGTGGCCAGACTTTTTATTTTTTTTCCCTCACCTTAACTAGAGTCATTGACGGGACCGGATTTTACCTATGTAGTTTCTTTTCTTTTGCATTCACTAGTCTTATAGGAAATCTGACCTTTTCTAAGTAGTGAGTTTAATGCAAATTCATGCAGCAAATTCCACCCAAATATATTTGCAAAGCAATAAATAAACGTTTCCTTTAGCACCTCTACAATTGTGCTCTGACTGACACGGGTCCAATGCTCGGGACTCTTTGGTGTTCGTGTCCGAGATCGTAGGGTTTCTCTGAAAACCTATTACTATTTAGTAATATGTCTCTAATTATTCGAACAGCGACTTGTAGTAATTTATAAATCGCCTCTATTAATACGAACAGCTAAAAACATAGTAAGTACTGAATGACATGTTCCCATCAAACAATTCTTGTAAGGTAAAACTGTATTTTTAAATTGTATTAAGTGCAATCTTTGTTAACAGACGAAATAGATAGATTTTTGTCTCTAGATCCTATATTTTTTTTCCTTTATTTCAACTTTCATTTGGCTAAGACAGGTAGAATTTGGTTAATTAAAATCCTGTTTGGCTAAAATTTTGCCTCAAAGGTTTATGGACTCACAGCTATCCCTGATAATGCATGATTTAGTGATGGGCCATTACGGACCAGTAGCCTGGGCATTTGTAACCAACATCTCTCAGATTGTCCTGATATTTTTCCACCAGCAGTTGCTATATGTTCATAGACAAAAATCTCCAAATTTTGGCTGCCAACTCCAACTGGTTACAAAATGACAGCCATTTTAAAAATTGCCTTTTATGTGCGTCGTGTCCTCCTACTTTTTTCAAACCCTTTTTCCGCAATAAATCTAAATCTGTAGCACCTATTGGCACTAAAATTGCCACTAATTGTTCATGCGGATGCTGAATCAGCAGTCAAATAAATAATAGCTCCTATGGTTCGGAAAGTATACACACATTTTACAATTACATTTTCTGATAACAATTGAGGTTGGAACAAAATCCAGCATACACAGTGAGTTACCAGGAAAGACGTTGAAGACCACTGGCTTAATGAGAGGGCCCACTTCAACTGATGCTTTGTTGTTGTTTCAAGGCAGTAAACAAGTGCTATTTGTGTGACATCTTGAAGTCAGAAAGGTACCTGGGTACAGATTGTGCAGATCAAATCCATTCTAGATTACTAGGCTACTAACTTCTGACCTTTTTCCATAGTTTTGCAATATCCATGTAGATACTGCTATATACTCTGTACATGAGTGTATACATGGCAATATTATTTTCGCAAAATATCCATTTTACTTTTTGGAGGATTACATCAAAACAAAGCAGAACACCTCTCTAATTAGCTCACCTGACGAAGTCAGATGAGCTGATGTCATAACCTGTTTGTCCATCTTTCGTCGTCGTTCTTCGTCCGTAAACATCTCCTCCGAAACCACTGGGCCTAAGAAGCTGAAACTTGACAGGTATCTCCTACCCAGGAGGACACCAAAGTTTGTTCAAGGCGTTCCGATCCGGCCATATTGAAAATCACATAATTGGCCATCTGAAAGCTATTTATGCACATATTCAGCTGAAATTTGCTATGTAGTTAGTATGTGGCAAGATGCATCACATCATACGGTTTTTTCCGTATTTCGAATTTTGACCTTGCTTTGACCTTCAACTTTATACAACCCCCGTGAGTTGCGTTGAAATCTTTCAAAATCATCTTCTCCGAAACTGCTTTGGCCAATGAAGCTAAAACTTGGCAGGTATCTTCCCACCCATGTGGACACTAAAGTTTGTTCAAGGCGTTTCGATCCGATTTCAAATATGGCTGCTTTGGTGGCCATTTTGAAAATGACATTAATCACCATCTGAAAGCTATTTATGCATATATTCTGCTCAATTTTGCTATGTAGGTACTAGGTAGCAAGATGCATGACATATAATTCACGTTTTAAATGTCAAGGTCACTGGAGGTAATAAGCAAGTTGAAATCTTGCCTTTGGCTACTGGTCAAAAATGGGCATGCTAGAAAGTCCCTGGGTTTTTTGATGACTAGTTTGAGTTAAACTGCTTTTTACACACCCTACTAGTTTGAGTTAAGCTGCTTCTTACACACCCTTGAGTGGTCAGGTGAGCTACAGGGCCTGGGGCACTATTTTTCTTGATATTGTAGAGTTGAAGTGATGAGCATAAAATAAGTTCCATTTTGATGTCTGGTGGCAGCATTGAGATAAGTGGGGCCAATGTTCGGTGCCCCCAAAAAGGGATTTCATCCAATAGTTTCTAAACCATAGAAGTGATCACTTTTCACATTCAGAATCAGCATGAAAAATTACAAGAGTGCTAATGGGTAAGGTAGTTTTTGATTTATTAGCGAAAAAGTGTTTGAAGAAAGTGGGAGGGTGTGTTGCGACACGTGTAAAATGTGATTTTTATAATGGCTGCCATTTTGTAACCAGTTGGAGTTGACAGCCAAAGTTTTGGGATTTTTGTCCATGTACGTATAGCAACTTAGGGGTGGTGTCACCCCCTGGTCCATTTGAGCTGGAATGGCTCTGATAAGGATAGCCTGGGACAAATAGCGCCATGTCAACCTAGTTAATCTAGCAACTCAAACAATTATTATTTTTTAAAACCGATGATGGAAGTAGCCTACGAAGGTTGTGGTTTGAAGATGTTTGACTTCCGTGGATTGACGCGATTTTTCTCCATGTCCTTCTGGCTGGAGGGAAAGTAGGGTAGGGTAACCTAATCAAAGTCACTATCTTGAATTTGCATTAGCTAGATGTCTTTTGGTTGTATGATAATTGGAGATGGCCTGTCGTCATTATTTTATTTGATTACATTGCGGCTCGTTATTTATTCTCAGTTATCCACCTGCTAGCTAGTTATTCTCAATCATCTAGCAACTTTGGCTAGCTAGCAAATGTTTTACCCAAGTTGTGATTTTGAATAAATTGGCTTTTATCAGAAATTCAAGGGTTTTTTTGTTCTCTTTTTACCGTGGCAAAATGGTCCTAATTGTGTGGTGTTGGAAGTACACAAAGCCTGTTTGGCCAATGAGCTGTAGCCGTACAAGCTGTAATACAACAGGTATAAACCTTTTTCTGATAATGCTGTACCTCTGACTTGGCTTATGATTGGAAATATTTCTGTTTGAATTCCCTATAGATTTGGGACTGTCGTGATGTTTTCAGCACCCTAGAGGAGGTCATCTGGGCTACATGCTTGTGATTCCTATAGTTTACGATACAGATGTCGATAAAGCAAGTTATGGCGAACTGAGGAGCTCATTTTTGTAAGGTGTTTTTTCTTTTTTTTTTTTTTAATTTGGCCAAGGTTATTTAAATGGTACAGCCTGATTTTAAAATGTTCCTGACCCCCCGAAAAAGAACTTTTGCAATAAACCAAATAAAATGTAAACCTGTTTTTGATTTAGTGAGTTGCTTATTCAACCTTTTACAAAGCTGCAAATTTTCATGATTTTTACCCTCGGCCCGACTTCAGGCCGAAGGGTATTGTCATCAGTTCGTCGTCTGTCAGTGTGTGCACCGTCGGGCCGAGGGTTTTCAAACGCGGGCAATTCTGGTTGTTTTTCTGATGCTTACTTGTTATCCAACTCACAACAAATAATTTTGTCAGGGTGATGTTATTTAAAAAGACATGGCAATCGCAGACCCATTGTGGCAGAACAAGAGAATTCGGACTCGTATCAAAGTTCTGTGTCCATTATTTTGCAAATATTATGTACTTCCATGGCAATATCGTCTTGTTACCAACATCCCCTAATGGCTTAAAGATGCTGTCCTTTTAATCTAGTGGTTGTTTTGCAATTACACCTTTGTAAAATATTGAAATTAGCGGGCATAACTCTGCCTGGAGTGCTTGTATTGTGCACCTGCCCTAAAATGCTAGGTGTGTACGCATTTGGACATGCAAGATTTTTTTCCTGTCTCAAACTTTCTTGTGATACAGGCCTATCAATCAAAAATTATTTGATCAGTTTGTTTATTGATGAGCTACACTTCCTCAGTTCAGTCATCCAACACTTGTGAGGTAGTCTCAACTAGATATTATCAACACATTTTGAATTTTGTCACTGGCACACTGATGCAGGAAGTACGAAACATAGACGAAATTCTAATTCGATGCAGAATCGCCGAACAAAATCTGTCGGCGTTACTCACTGCAATGAAATGATATTTCAGGCCCTCGATGTCGATAAACTGATATTCAGTCGCTTGTATATTATTTTTTATTTTTTTATTGTATTAGGGATGGTTCAATGATGGTGAGGCTGCCTTTATCAATTGCCAGTACCCAAATAAATAATTGAAGTGTCGATTTGCACTTAAGTGCGTCCAAGCACTAATTGCTTGAAATTCACGTTAGATGCCCTAATAAGTGTGGCCAAGATGAACATTGCTCCCCGACCCACACTTATTTTAAGTGTGTCCAAAACTAAAATTTTTTTCCTTGGCCAAACTTATTTTAAGCGGTTCTTTCTAAGCGGCACTGGAATGGTCATCAACTGGTGCACTTATAAGTGTGGCCAAGAAGAAAATTCAGCATGGGCCACAGGTATAAATGCGTATAACATCGGCCAATAATTATTGCATTTGTTAGAATAAACATTCATGTTTGTATAGAAGGTTATAACTTCGCCCCTTCCGTTATTCCCATTATAATGGACAACTTCAACGTTGGCTGGTTGTCCATGTTGCGTACATCCAACTTAGAAGAAAATGTCATCTGGTGTGGTTTTATTTATTTTTTTTTTCTGCTGTTAATCTAGAATCTCATTTGGTCTATTTTTCAGCCCATTCATTGGATTAATTTTGGTCTTTAACAAAAAGTAGCTACTTTAGAAAAATTACTCCTGGAATGTCCGTGTTACATACGGCTTTATGGAACACTGAGGCTGAAATTTCTCTTTCAGCAGAAATTCACTTGTCCAGAAAATTTGCCTTGGTATATTTTTCTCCAAGTGCAGCAAGTATTATTTGAGAAGGACATACCTCTGGCATTGACTTGGCCTCAAATTAAAATTGTACATTTGTGTCCTTGTTATATACTGCCCTTGAAAGCCATGCTGAATTCTGTTCTGCTACTTCAGTGAACTTCAGACTTCCCTGTTTTCGAACACTTCTCCCTCAGATATTAAAACAGTAAATCAGTGGATCCTAATATTAAATGTAGCTTGTGATTGCTCTCTTGATAAGTACTTTCATGACCTCCTTGTTTCGAACTGTCTTTATGCAGAATATGACCGGGCATGTCCACACCTCGATGAATAGTATGCAGCCCTAAACAGCAGTTGTGGGAAAGGTCCTCCTGCTATAGAAAATACTTGCTTTTAACAGAAAAAATGGATTTGAATTTTAAGGTCTTGTTAGATATTTTGCACCAGTTCTGTGTTTTGATCCATATACAAATTCCAAGTAATGCCAATCCTAGCCTACTGTGCATGACCCTGTTTAAGGCTGACTATTTGTGCAGGTTTGCGAGAGGACGTAGCCAATTGTCAACAGTGATCAGACTAGTCCTCTTAATAAACGCTTGAGTTAATTAACAAAGTCAAGCCGCCATAATGTAGTGTTCTTCATCTTAAAAATTTTCGTCTATCGATACAAAACACAGAAATTTCTTTCCCAGTTTCCCCCCCAATCACCCGCTAATACCCCCTCCCCTTCCTACCCAAAAAAAAGTATGAACTGAACTGAGGCTCAGAAATCAAAGTCTGAACAGAATGATGGCTTTGGTGAATCATTGCACCTGTGTAAAAAGTAAGCGAAGAGATTCCAGTGAAAAACGCTGAGGAGAGTGACCCTTTATCACGTGACAGGAAACACGGTACAGTTGTTTGTTGACAACCCCCCCCCAGTTCTGTTACATACTTCTAAGGCTTCTCTGAGTAATGATGTAAGCATTATCCAATATCCATAATATCCCCGGCCTGCCTTAAAATTGTTGTTGCTTTGTGGTTTCGAGAATTTGTGTGAACCTAGCCTTGACCCCTTAAATTACTAATGCTCTTGTATCAAAGCGTTGGTATTTGAATAATTTAGGAATTTAGTTATTAGTGCATTGTGAAAGTTCACCTCATGGTATACATTTAAAGTCAATTCAAATGCAAGCTATGCATCAAACTTCCGTGTCAATCATTTATGGTGTCTTTATAGTCCAGCTTCTGGGTAAGTTGTACGGAGGCTAATGAACTTGTATGAACGGCAATTATCCAGTTAATCGTAAACAAAATCTAAACCTTATCTAAATAACATCTTCAGCCGCATTTGCTACTTGATATTCGACTTGAACGAAGAATTTCAAGAAAATTCTGTTAATTGGTGTTTATCCGATCTTATAGCCCTCAACTGACGAAATCATGGATGGAAATAGGAAAAGCATCTTAAGAATCCTACGCGCTCAGTTATTTAATTCAACCAACTGTCCCATTCAAAATTAGAAATGGGTTGTGGGTTAACCTGCAGTATGGTAATGTCACTGGCTGTAGACAGTTTTATTTTTACGTGAGCAAACTTAACAGTCGGCAAAACCGCATTTAATAGAAATTTTTCTTTGGCGTATCCAGCAGCAAGCAGACTGAAAAAAAAGTCTGCCATTTTGTGACCTACATGAATTCAGAGGCTTCTAAAGACATTGCCGTTTTATGGCACAATTGCCATGGATGGGGAAATGCTTGATAATTGCAATGAACAATGCTAAATGAGGGGAGCAAGACAATAATTCTACCGACTGATTCTCTCATCTGAACGAATTAACACCATGTTGCTAATTGGGAAACGTAAATGGGAACAGGTTTGGAGAAGGTATGTTGAAAGCAGGGCTAGGTAATCCTCCGATTCAAAGTCCAGAATGCAGGAGTTTAAAAATCCGCTAAAACGCTACAATGAGAGATGGAGTTTAGACAAGGTTTTTTGAAAATCTTTAGATTATTAGCATTCTTTTATCGTTTAACATGGTAGTTCAGTTACGTGTCTGCTCCATCACTTCATAATCATTATTGGCAACCGGCTAAATTGCTTGATTGTCATTTAGGCTCATTATAGGGGAGCAGATTTAGATTTGGCCAGTTGAGCCTTAAAAAGTGAAGGAAGCTGCCCTACCTTGCCGACAATTCGAGGAGTTCTAATCTGAATCATCTTCCTGGAAGCACTTCAAATAATTGTCATTTATTTCAGATCGCTTGTATCTTTCAGAGGAGACGCGGTAGCAGTGGTCAAGTAGGATTGACTTGAGATCGTAAGGTCCCGAGTTCAAGCCCCCACTACGGCCTTCGCTGTGTGTTCTTGGGCAAAGCACTTTACTCCCACACCCCATGCTTCCCAGTGGTAAAATGGGTACCAGCAAATAGGCAGGGAAACTTGTCTAAGAGCTGGGGGAGTACCTGCGATGGACTGGCATCCCAGTAGTAATACTCCTTACCGCTTCATGCCATGGAAACCGGGGTTAAGCACCTGATGGGCTACTAGGCTTGCACAGGCTTACTTCTGTATGTTTCGAGAAGAAATGGGACGCAACGGTGTACACGCACCCCATACCGGCAAGTTGTCATTTCGCTTTGCGATCATTGAGATTCGATAACGTCACACCCCTTGCACAACCTTCCACCCCCCCCAATCAACCAATTTGTGCATCATGTACGTATCGAACCGTGAAGAGGGAGCCACACGGATTACGGATCAATGATGATCCGTTGCACCATTATTGTACAAATGTAAATGTTTGTTTCATCCACCAAAATTTGTGTGCACATGAATGGTGGACCAAGTGGAGAATTGAGTCACAAAATAATTGGTACCCTTAATCAATTTAAAGAAGGCAGGTAAGCTATCTGAATGCACATTTGAGAATCTGGTGGTTGTTTGATTGTACTTCAAACTCTGAGCCCATCAAAGATGACTATACAAAGTGAATCTAAAGAGGATTCTTCAGTTCCTTTCTGAAAATGAGAACAGCTGTAGTTATATTACTTGCTGACCTTGGTTAATTGTCGTGTGGTTTCTTATGAGTTCAATTTAATTTCTGGTTTAACTTGAAGATGTCTGATACAAATGCAACCTCAACTTAGAAAAAGTTGGTCCAGTGTGGAAAAATACACAGAAAGCATTTAATTCTTAATTTACTTTGACACGCGTCTCATTGAAGGCAGTATGAAGACATAATATTTAATATGTAGTCCACCTCATTTGATTTGTAAATATATACTGAACAACAAGAGAAACATTAAGTTAATGTGATCATATGGCCATCCCAGTCCAGGGTTTCCCACAGAAAATCGGATTGGAGTCAAGCTGGTGACCCGCGGGGCAGCGGCGGCAACAACAGTCAGCGTTTATTTACTCTATAAATAAACAAAGCAGTTGAAGCGCTATAACAGTCATAGCTCACTCTGTTAAGGCACTGCGCTGCATTGCAGTGGTGACTATCACGTTGCGGGTTCGAGCCCCGGCGTACCCACCAGCAGGGGTCGGCAGCTTTTTCAGAGTAGCGCTCAATTGGCCATCGCGCTACAGGGTTCCAAATTGGGAAGGGACTGTCGGATTAGGGGATACAATAATGGCTTTGTTCGTTGCTCCAGCGCCTTCTGTTGGCCAGACGGGCGCTCGTCAGGAAGACTCTGGGTTTGTTCATGTCCGGCTATCCTCCGACCCTCGTTCTGAACTTACGAGGATTCAACCAATGAGTGGATGAGAATCAGTGGTTGACGGGCACGTGCTTCGGAGGAGAGCCGTGAACTGTCCTCACTATCCTGAGTTGGCAGCAGGGGGTCGCATAACAGCAAGCTTTGTACATAGTTCCCCAATTGGGCATTCCAGATTCGGGCGGGATTGGAGATGCCAAATTTAATAATAAATAAATAAAAAATAAATAAATAGCATGTATTATGCTTTCATGGCCGTGAGATCAAAAATTATGGTTTGAATGGGTTTCTGGGTTTCAATGGTGCATTTTTTTTGCACTTAAGTCTTGAGTGTAACACTTGCTTGTACACAGTGTATTTTAGCCTTGCCGTAAAATTGGAGCTGGAAATGACAAGATAAAGGAAAACTTGCTACATGGATTAACACAGCCAAAATTATCCAAAAAAAAAGTGAAAACCGTGTCAAATGCACACAACCGTCCCTAAGGGTTAAAAGAAAAGTAATGTAAGAATGGAAAATTATCTGTTTTGACTTCAATTCCCCGAATGCTTTGTGGTTTTGGTTGTTTGGGCAGAGGAGTACGGTATTAAGTACGGAAGCGCATTGCATTCACAGGATGAAAAAATATATACACATTCAGGCCTTTTTATGAAAGGCACGCCTTTGCTCGCCTAAAATAGCATTTTAGGTGCGCAAATAAATGTGCGCCTATCCATTTAAAAAAAGTTCAATTTCTGCGCGCCTAGCTATCTGAACTGCAGCGCCATCTAGACAGCATTTCCAAACTCTTTCGCATAATGCGAGAAGGCCCCTGAGAAAGTGTTTGGACACGCAAGACTTAAACCAATGGAACTGCGCGTTGCATCAACCACTTAAGATAAAAAAACCCACCAAAGATGGCAAAGAGGGTTGGACACATTGTCGGGCTTTCCGCTCATAGAATGTGGGATTTCGAAACCAAGGGCATAAAACTCGTTAAAACGGTCAGAAAGGACGGGAAGGAGTGGGTAATGGATGTAAGCTTCCTCTTATCCAACGTCTTCATTGCCGAATTTTGGTTGTTTTGTCGGTGAAACTTGGTTTGATCAATCGGTCATTCCTGCCAATAAATGGAGCCCTGGTTCATTTCCCAGAAGCATAGTTGCTTACGTTGGCAACGAACGTAGTTCGTCCATTCAAAGTCAATGCTTCCAACCATGGAAGTTGGCATCAGTGATTTCGGGAAACGCAAACCAGATTAGTTTCATTTACATCTCGACTGCAGTTTTTTCCGTCATTTAATTAAAAAATGACTTTGGCTGCCCCCTTCTAAAACAAATCTTGGTTGACCAATAGTCGGCCTTTTTTTTCCCCCAATCGTTTGAAATGGGAACTCTGATACAACTATTTCGCTAACCTTTGTGATTCTGCTGTTGCACTTGAGAAGATGAAGGATGACTGCACAATAGACTGATGCCTGTATTTGACTGCACCATAAAACTTTGTAGGTTGTTTTATTGAATAGACTTGGTTTATCTTATTTCTGCTAATGAAAATTGAAGTCCCAGTATCATTTTATTGTTAGCTGTAACAATCATGAAGTCAAATTCTCATTGACTCCAATGTCTCTCAATTGGACACAATGGAAATGACATGAGATGACTAATTGGGCTGTTTAAGAGCTATTTTGTTTTCATTTCTGCTATTGTTTGTTTACGAGTTAATTTGTTTGGTTTTTAATTTGAGCTTGCAGAGAACAGCTACGTTGCAGAACATTCCAGCAGTCGACTGCATGGGATACCTTGTTTTTCCTCATTCATTGAAACCACAGTAGTAAATTAACCAGTAGAAGTTCAGAGTCGAACAGTCGTACGTATGTATTATGAATAACTGATTAATCTAAGAAATTACTTCACAATTAAATTGGATCAAGCAAATTCACATGACTCAAATCGCAACTTGCAAAATGTAATGCTGAGTGAACGGAAACTGCGTTCAGTAAAAACCGTGTTTTTTTTCCCTCCTTCTCTTCCCTTCCATACTGTCATACATGGCTGGTCAATGATCTGCGACGTGAAGTTTATGGTGTAATACATTCCGCTAAGTAATGAAATAAGCTAAAAACTTTTATTGGGTTCGTTTTCATCCAGATTATGCTTGTCAGACTGGCTTCGGAGACATCCGTTATCACGCTATCTTTTTTTGGAGTTGTTAGCAGGCTGTGTTCGCGTTAAACCTGCAAGTTGCAGTATAACTGCTCGCGATGCAGTGGAGATGCACCTCTTCAGTTTCAATTTTAGTTGCCTGACTAACTAGCGTTTCAAATTACCATTTAACGTATAACAACCTATTAATGTTCTCCTATAAAGCACATTTAATGGGTTAATGCGCGGAGAGAATACGAAGTAAGCTGATTTACCATTCTCAAGTGGTAGCCCCGTTCGTAGTTGAGCTGGGTAAGCGAAAGTTGCTTGCAAATTCATTCCATTTTTTTTGATAATCTGTGGCTTACAGGAAGTTCTGCCAAACTCCCGTTTTTTTCTTTAACATTATGTTCCAAGACTATATCGAAGTGAGCAACTAATGCCTATACCACTTATCTTGACTGTAGTTAGGGCGGAAAGTGATGTCGAGCTCTGTAATGCAATAGCTAGCTAGGTAGAGAGCCAACTGGTTATCGGGTTAAAAGGCTAAACATCGCTGACACTGAAATGGCGAGCTAAAAGTCTTGAAACAAACGTAACCTAACGAGTCAGTTGAGTGCAGAGAAGTTTGTTGCGTGCAGGGATATTTTGTGCTGCGGCCTGCCACAGTGGGTTACAGTAATTTTATACCGGCATGGAACGCGGCTCAGCCAATCACATTTAAGGATGGGAAGCACCAGTTTTATTATAATTTTATTATACTTTGGTCAAGCCGTGCACCATTTTTTTTGGCCGTGTTTTTCGAAAATTAGCCGTGCAAATCACTGCTGCACGGCTCGCTAGATATAACTAAGATCTATATAATGAAGTGCAAAAACAGCATCTTGGAAAGGCCTGCAAGAACAAAGACTGTCCATGTATTGCCCATTTATTCGCAAATGTATGAGAAGATCTGTCAAAGGTGTTAAACAAATTTTCCTCAGTGAAATGGAAAGGCATTAGGCCTTTTTTGACGTATGCAGTGTTTTTCCCGGGGGCATGGTGCTTGGGTTGGAAAAAGGGCACAGCAGTCACGTTGAGTGAGCGGTTGTCCTGAAAAAGGGCGCACAGGTCGTAGCGAGCAAGCGGCAGCCTGCCAAGAAAGGGCAGTTCATTTCCAGTGATAACTTTCATGCCTTCATTCCGAACACCTGTCACTTTCCTTGCTTTGCGGCTTTATGGATGTAACCCTACCTGCCTGCTGCAGATTTTAAATGATAAGGCTTTTTATTGTATTTACAATTACAAGAGAGATATAACTGCACTCTGAAAGTCAAACACAAGCCATTCAAACTCAGTCACATTTTGACATCACAACATCGTGTATTTGAATAATCAGAGGTCATAGTGCATGTTTTGCAAGAGGCCGGTGGCGAACTTGTGATTCTCTGAACCATATAGCAAAGGGGGAAGTGTGTATTTTGCGATGCAAATCTACATAATGTGATCACTGTAGACAAATCCTATCAAGTGCAGGTTTTTGCTGGCCTTCACAAGAAAATGGCCCCTGCAAAGAGCTCCCCTTGACTAACTTAACTGGCGCACAGGCCTATGAAGAATGATACAAGGAATAACCACGAAATGGGACTAAATCTCTGTTTTGATTGCATGCCACAGTTGGTTTCGGCAACATGACGTGAACGAATACATGGGCTGCTCGTGTCGTAATTATTACGCTTCAGATTTCTCACCAAACAATCGCAACTTGCAAAATAAAAATCTCATCATTCAAGTTATCATTTAAGAGCAACACTTTTGGTCATTTATTGTTCCTACCGGGGAAAATTTGCAGGCCCAACGATGTTTCTCGTTTGCCGATTTTGCCATCTGCTCAAGTCTTTTTTTACGAGTTGGGACAATGATCTGATTGTTCAGCTCATAACATGAATAATACGGCCAAAATTCTGGGAAACAACAGAAGTGTCGCCTTAGCGTGGCAGAAAATTGAACTGAAATCAATCTGAATCCCTGGGAAAACGCAACACATTCGCAGCCCTGGGTTTCTGTGCATTATCATTTTCTGGGAGCAAGGTTGAAAAGAGATCAGCTACGGCATTCATCAAGGCTTGCAAGTGGGGAAGAGGCGTGGTGGACCTTCCTTGGGATGAAAAGGGCCACTGTAGCGGGTTATACTCCAAGTAAAGGCAGCTATGGTGTGATTTAATGAGAAAAGGTGCAGCTATGGCAGGAGACAATCAGGCATGGCGCAGCACCATGACCAAACGCTCAAGGTGTTATGCTGGTATGTTTATATTGCCAGTATTTCAACATATCTACACATGTATGCATAATACAACTATTTTGGCTATATTATAAAATGTGTGAATGAAAATGAACAGAATGGCTTTAAAATGAAATATATTGATGCAAGTAATCTCGATTGACTGTGTTGTGTTAATTAGCTCTTTTGATTGCTTCTGTGGCCGAGCGCCAATTTTATGTGCAAGCCCGCTCATAGTAGCTCCAAGATCACTATAGCCATCGGCTACTAAGGCTAAGTGCAGAGAAGTATGGAATGGAAGTGGTACAAAATGAAGGCCACCAAGTACAGTGCGAATTATGCTAATCAAAGTTAAGGAACCACTAGTGCTAGTGTGGCCGGTGACCCAACTATTCTGGTAACCCAGTGATCTTGCTATTTTCATGAATTAATCAATTCTTTCGTTGTTTCTGTTGTCCGTCGTGGATTTTGGTGTTGTTTACGTGACGGAAGAGAACGGTAAAGTTCGGGGCAGAAAACGAGAACATAATCGATAGTTGGCTTAATATATATGGCCTGAATATACCCAAAGATGGAATGAAATCATAATTTGCACAGGACGCGGGACCCATCCTCATGGGTTTAGGGACTTCATACTGCGAGTGATTGTGCTGTGAAAAGAAAGGCAAACATTACAAAGCGGCACATTCTTTTCTCCCCAACTTTAAAAAAAAAAAAAAAATAATAATTTGGCAGAATCAAAATTGATGTGTTTAGTAAGAGAAATAGTAATTTGTGTAGTTAAACATCAAACAACGTACCATTGGATTGTATTCAGTGTCCTACAAGGTCAAAGAAAGTTTACAAATCGCTGCTTTTCAGTGTTAATTTTAACATACTGTCCCAACTTTGCTTCTGATTTTCACATCAGCTTTGTTTTTTTATTTATTTATTCATATATTTTGGTTCAAGGATATTTAAAAGGTGAGACGTGTTCTTCTGATAATCTGCTCTCAAAACCTATCATTCTTTTTCTGTAAATGTGATGCGTTATTATGGAACCCACTCATGTTCTCGCAAAAACGCCCCTCCGTCCGTCCGTCTGTCTGTCTGAACTTTGCCATGACTATAACTTTTGATCGGCTCATGATAGGACTTTGATACTTGGCATATGCATTGCTTGTGAGAAGGCATTTCAGATGGGGTCATGACTTTTGACCTTGTGACCTTGACCTTGGAGCATGATGTTTGCTGACAAAAACTTTAACATGGGCCATAACTTTTCATTAGCTAGTAATGGGCATTTGACACCTGGCATCTGTATTCCTTAGGATAAGGCCTTTCTGATGAGGTCATGAATGTTGACCTTGTGACCTTGACCTATAACCTTTGACTCATGATAGGCCTTTAATGGTTAGCATGTGCATGTTGTGTAAGGGGGCATCAGTGTTTCGCAAACACATCTTGTTAATTATTTATGTTGGTTCTAGGGTATTAAAAAGGTGAGAGGTGTTCTTCTGATAATCTGTTCTTAAAACCAATCATTCTTTTTCTGTAAATGTGATGCGTTTTTATGGAACCCACCGATGTTCTCACAAGAACGCCCCTCTGGAGGCTTCAAACACTCGGATTGGCCGGTCATCCAACCTGCCTTGTCATGACAATATCACTCTGACAGATGTATCCTCTGAGTCCATTTGCCCATGAATGTCCAAATTTAGTTGGCTTTTTCGCTGACTATGGCCTGCACCAAATAAAAACATCTGTGTTTTTATTTTGATTAAACCGTAGTTGCAACCAGCAATGACACTATAAATCATATTGACTATCCTGCATCAAAATGTAGCCCCCTCAAACTTGGGTGCAACCTTGGTTTCATGCAGTTCGGCTTCACGTCAATTGGTGGCTGCCCACTAGAACCTCACATTAATGTGCCCCCTGTCAGGTCTGTTCGAGTAATGAACGTGAACCGGATTTAAGGATGGTACTGAAGCAATGAACCAGAGCCATCCGGCAATGGCATATCCTATGTTAATTTTCACTCAGTTTTTTGTAGATGCTTTGAGACACCCAACTTTCATATTATATCTTAATTCTCACTATGTCAAGACAAGTTTCCAGAAGCTTGAAGACTTGTTTAAACACATTCTTCCGACTTCAAATAAATGTATTCTGTGCATTTTTAAAGATTTATTAAAAAAAATTTTAAAGGCTGATTAGTCATTGACAGATATAATTTATTTTGGTGTCACTTGGCCAGAAAAAAAAATGGAGAAAATGGGCTGCGGTATTCGGTTTTGCTCAAAAGATCGAAAACCTGCAATAATAACCAGAATGCACAGCACTTGTTGCCTTCTCAGGCCACTCCTATCGCCGAAGTGAAAGTAAAACTTCCCCCACTCTTAGTAACAGCTGGTCAGGCCAACTACTACTCTTATAGTACTAATTGGGGTATTCTATGAACCAAGATGGTTTGGGTCTAATAAAAACAAAACGTGTATTGCATGATTTCATACCATAATTTAACAACACTGCTGGTCATCATCAACATCATGAGCTGGGGGGAATTTGGGTAACAGGGTCAAAAATGACAATTTTTCAAATTTTGAATGTGTTATTGTTCAGGTTAAACTGAATAGAAAAATTGCATGGGTGGTTTATTTTTTTTCAATATTAACCCTTGTGCAGCTGTTTATAAGATGTTCATAAAATCCTTAATATTGGTCAAAACAAGACCTAGTTTGGATCAAAAATCCTCAGATAAAATGCTTTTCAATAAACTAAAGAAATTTCTGTTTGATTTATACTATGTTTTCAAAAATTTGATGAAAATACAGGAGTTTTATTTTGATGAAGTTGGTGGTTTTTGACGAAGGGAGACATCTTTATCATAAAATTTGGATGATGGGTGCATCGAAACTACACATGCTTATTGACTTATAAGAACTGCTCACATGATAGATCACTGGTTCTATAATACTAATAGTTAGGTTCTTAAACAAAGTGTTCACAGTATGTCTTCATGATCAGAATTTGAGAGACAGTATGTATCCAGTAGCTTCTCATGACTTTTAAATTCAACTCCTACATACAAGATGCAATCTTTGTGCACAGTTGCCAGTTTCTTCACTCTTTTGACTGCCATTGGTAGCCTTTTGGAATTTGTAAAAGTTACCCAAAATTACTTCAGACCCCTTAGGATATGATTGGCCATAGCCAGGCCCAGCCTCCAGACTTTTGTGAAGCATTATAACTCCATCTGAAGTTGCGAGTCAATGACAAAATAGATTTTCACTACCTTCTGAAACATTCATGCCATCTGCTTCATTAACAACATCCTCTACTTCAAGTGCAACCCTCGAACCATCTGATAAGGCAACCTTCTTCAAAGCATTGACATATTCTCGATTTTCACAGGCACTGTAATCCTCAGTAATACAGGGAGTGCTGTAACATGACAATTCCCTTGATTTTACCGTCCCATCTACACCTACTGACATCAAGGAATGAAGTTTTCTAGTATTTGGAACTGTTATACATACGGTCATTGCATTTGGGTTTCACTGAATAGGAATAAGAAAGTTTACATTCCTTCCATGAGTGAAATGTACCGAAAAATTGTGGTGAAATCTTTCCACTCCACGAAACAAGATTGCTTCTGCGGAGCACATGGAACTTAATTGACACTAATTGACAGCTGACTGACACTGACTGCCAATTAAGGGATTCAGTAGAGACACCTGCCATGATTTTTGGGAACTAGAAAGAGCAATGGGAATGGATTTATGCATTAGCTTTCAGTTCAGTGTATTTGTCCTCCACCTCCGCCACATTCCACCACAAAAAATCCACCCCTGACTTTTCTGCTTCATCAGCCTGTAGCTGTAACATGACAAACTGAATGAAAACATGTCCAATACCATCGGAAAGCAGAGATCCAGAGCGATAAAATGACTCCTTAGTTTACTATTATAGCCCTGGTTTTTGGTTATGAATTATTATTATTTTTTTTTAATTTCAGGTGTGTCAAATCCACCTTTTTTTGTGAACCCACCTCATGACTCATGACCTGCTAATTTGGTAACAAAACCATGTTCTACCACGGATGTTACAGGTCCCCAGTTTCCTTTCTGGATCCTAAGCGGTCTCTCCACAGCACTTCCCTGTCCATGTGTGGCACAAAGCTTTGGCGTAACGTTACAGATGAATGTACCCCTTCCTCTGCAGAATGAGCAGCTTCATTCAAAACAAACTTCTCAAATTCCCTGCAGCACACTTTTACATCAGAGACACTACTGCATGTCTTTCGCATCAGCGGGACCTGCTGCCCCCGGCACGAATGTTGCCCCGAATGTTCAGGTCTGACAAACTGTAAAATTTGTTCTTCATATCTACAGGAACACGACCTGCTATGGTATTCCAGTGGGTGTTCAAAACATGGTGGGCAAGATGTTTTGATTTTAGATCCAATGAGCCGCCATCTCTCGATCCATGGAGGCATACAAAAAAAATGTGGACGTACAATCTGTTATTTCTTCTACAGTCGTAGAGCCAGAAATTGTCTGCCAGATTGTGGCAGACAGTTTCTGGCAAATGACTGGGGGAATGATCAATGTTAAACATTCATTTGCTTAAATTAAGCAAGATGTAATGATACTGCATTCATTTTTAACTGGCATTGTATCTCTTTAGTGGTCTTAATGGCTGAGGGCCATGCATTACTGGGCCCTGACCTAACAAAGTTTAAGAGGCTGGTTCATGACTTTGCAGTCAGTATTGCACCCATATTCCCTCGTTGTGGACCTTTTGATTAAAAATAGTTCAGTGTTACGTCATGGCCTGAAGGTGATAGGAATTGCGAACAGCAGTTGACAGCTGGTCATTTTAAAATTTCAGTCGCTGGGCACTTTGCAGTGGAAGACTTCGTCAGGCCAAGCCTAACTTCCATGTAATTTTGCTTCTCTCTTGATTATAGATATTGTGATTCAGAGTATAGTGACTTTTCTGCTATGGAGGACAGTTTGAGCCCAGAGCGGGCTCCTGCTCATGGGTCAGAGCAGAAACGGCACCCTCTGGATATCGGCTCTCAAGGTACTTAATAATCAAAAGATGCTTTATGGTTGGGCTAATCAATGCACCCTCAGGGCTTGAAATGAACAACCAACAGCCCTTTCAAATCCCGGGTAAAGTCTGTTGCTTACAACGGATTCTGGCTTGCCCTCAAGTCTCATACATGTTCCCATTTTATTTCCATCTCAAGAAAAATTAAGTTTGGTGGTGGTAGTTTCCATGTAATGCTTTAAACCTCAATGACAGAGCACAGTAACTGTCAGGATATCTCATGATCTGAAGCAAATACCTTATCCCATGTGTCCTGCTTGGGTAAAGTGGATGGTTTTTGAGTTTCAGCGCAGGCTGTGGTAAAGTAGTTGAGGTCAAAATGCATTGAGACAAACTAAAATGAGGAAATTTGAAAACCTAGCATTCAAATTCAATAACTTGTGGAAATTTGATAATATTGGTTAATGGCGGTTGGCATCGGATTTCAGTCGTAAAATTTTGTGACCCATTAAGACCTCAGGCGTCCTCTATAAAAACATTCTAAAACCGTGGGGTACTGTTTGAAAATGACCTCCCAAAACCTGCGGTATTTTGGAAAAACTTGACGGAATTGTCAACATTTACCAAAATTTTTATTTCTCAGCCTCTGTTGCGGATAAAAAACATGAAATTAAAAGCATTTTAGAGCTTAGTCCTTTGGCCTACATAAGGAATTAATACCTTTGTCCTAATGTTGGATATTTAAAAAAAATAAACATTTTTACTGGTCATAATTATCATCCACCATAATCATCATGTTTTATCATTAGAATCATAATCATTTAATACGGTTATTGTTATTACTACATCCAGATCATTGCAAGTAGAAACTTGCTTGGAAGGCATGGGTAATAGTTCCATGTTTTTCAGTCATCTTGAAACTGGCGAAATAGCCATAATTATCATCGTCCTTAAACAAGTCTTTCACCCAGTGAGCTTTGGCTATCAGAATTTTCAGATTTAAAAAAAAAAATTTTTTTTGTGTCAAAGCAACTGCTATAGTTGGTATAAATGTCGCTCCCCGCTGTCAGGTCAGGTTGTCAGCCATTGTCACTAACGGAGCTGTGGAAATTTTATTTATTTTTTTATATACACAAGTCTGCTAATGGATTTCTCCGTTCCTATGTGCATTATGGCAAAACTCGATGTATGTAATTGGTCATGTTTTTTTGAAAACGAGGGTATAATCTAAAAAGCGCAAATGTCGCTTCAGGTCTTAAGGGAAGAAGCACGCAGATGTTCTTCCTGGTGTTAAAGGGATATGCACGTAAATTTTGCTTCTGGTCTTAATGGGTTAATTTTGAATGTTATCCATGCATTTAAAACAACTTCTGGACTTGGATATGGTATGAAATGCTGTACAAAGGCGGAAAGGCCAAAAATGATCAGTAATGCCGTCCTGCCATTGACATCTCACGTATGTGGTAGAGATGCGCATGTAAGTTGAACTTGCAGTGTTGGTAACTGGCTGTATCTTGCTCTTAAGGTGTATAATGTCATTTCATGCGCACTGCATGCCTGAGGGGAAGAGATGGAAGCATAAAGTATATTTGTCAGCAGGCTGATTTCCTGGGTACCTTTATGAAGGAAAGAATTTCGAACATACAATTCCTGCCCATTTCTATGGCCTCAGTAATCCTTGTTTTTGATTTGAGTACATGGGATGGTCATTTAAATTATTTTCATTTGGTGCTGTGTCATTGAAATTTGAATGATATGTGGAAACTTCTGTGCAGCTTCCAGCTTCGAGTGACAGGTGCTGTAGAGGTTCTGTAGAATTAAGTTGGCTGTAAAATATCTTCACCCAGTAATCCCACTGGCTCTTCTTCAAAACATGTTTATTTCAAGCCTTGGACTACTCACGGTGTTACCTGATCTTCTGCATGCAACCTCTTCCTCTCCACTAAATGGGAAAAATTAAACGGATGGAAAGACGTAAGCTGATTCCAGCCTTGCCCTCTGAATGTTGAAATCTGCAGTCTCTGAAGCATTTTTCCCTTTTCCTACCCTTTTCTCTTTAAACTTTGAGTCGCGCATTAGTCGGCAGTTGAGCTGTCGCTCGTTGAGTTAAGCGCTGAAATTTCTGTTGAAAGCGGCAGTGGTGTTTAGGCATCCTCCATGATTGACTCAAACCTTCTGGTTCGTCTCGTCCTGTTGACAGCCTCGGCCGCAGAAGAGAAGCGGGAGCCAACCAATGTGGACGCCAAGTCGGTGGAAGCAGAGAAGTGTGTGAAGGTGACTGGTGAGTTCCGGAAGACTTGGGGTTTCCGCAGGACCACAATTGCTAAGAGAGAAACGCCAGGGGATATGGACAGCCCGGACAGCCGGAACGCCCCTGTACGCCGCAGCGGCCGGCAGGCCAAACGCACCGACAAGATGGAGGAGTTCCTGTCCACCGCTAAACGAGGGCGGGGCGGCAGGAGAAGCGCCCCCGCTCACCTGGAGACCTCTGACCCTCCGTCCCAGACGCCCACTGACGCAGAGACTACCTCGGAGGCCAGCTTTGACGGAAACGCCGAAACCAAGGCTGCCGACAACAAGAAGTCTCCCGAGAGGCCGCGGGGCCGGCGCGGCAGAAGGGCGGCCAAGCCCAAAGGTGGCTCTGTCAGTGACGATGGGAGTTCGGAAAACGAAGACGAGGACAACGAGGAAATGCCCACCGCAAAAGAGGAGCAAGAAAAAGCAGAGGTAGGGAAGAATAAGGACCCTGAGGTGCAGGCAGAGGCTCAAGACAAAGACGAGGAAGATGAGAAGGAAGGAGAGGAGAAACCTGCCACGGAGTCTAGACCAGCGTCGGTTAGTCCAGCTAGGGCTTCTAGCAAGGACTCCACTCCCGCCAAGAAAAGAGCCACAAGGCCCAGAGTAATGAGAAGGGTCACAAGGGATAGAAAGCGCAGCAACGATGGCGGCGACGAAGACGAGAACTCCTCGGATGAATCGGAAAATGAGGGCTACGATCCCAATGCGTTATATTGCATCTGTCGACAGAAGCACAACAAGAGGTATGTCTCACCCATCGAGTTGTGTAACAAACCGGAGATGGCTGCCTTTTCCCAGTTTGGTAGATTCCATAGATGGGAGTTGGTTAATGGTACAGGACTCCATTTCATGGAGATTGCCATGTTTAACGAGTATGTTGATTGTGGGCCTGTTTTAGGTCTTGTGCACTGGTATTGAGTACCTTGGCAGGGAGATATTAGTCGAAATTCTGCTTTTCTTGTCATCCTAATCGTACAGGACAGGGAAACAAATGTATCCGTTTACGATTTGAGTGCTCCCCAGAATATCGTTGTGGTGCAATGGTCCCAGGTTTGAATGGACTTCATTGGGTAATATGTTTCATAACTCCTGGAGTTTGCGTCTGATTGTCATTCCCTGGTTTTTCCCCGGCCCTTCCATGTAAACTGGTCACAACTGGTAAAGTCAATGCTGTTGTCCCTGTGGTTGGTTGTGGAATAATGTAAATTTGTCTTTTCATGGTGATCAGATGATGAACTTGTTGTCTTTTCAGCTGCTTCTTTTTGCTAACTGTTCATTAAAAAAAGAAGGGTTATCCTGACTTATCAGCGATATGTTTGAAAGCTAGTGTTGGTTGTGGTCTGGCTTTGCCCATGTGCACTTGGCACTGACATATTGTGCATCTGTTAAAGCAATTCTTACCTTTCTGGTATGTCACGCAGCACTTCGTAAAAATTTGAACGTGAACAACTCCGACTCCCTCAAGTCCCACCCTCTTCCCCCCGATTCCCAGACTTCTCCTACGAAAAAAAATATAGCTAATATATGGTAGTTCGTCGGACTACAAAGGCAACTAAACCCTCCGAGGGCATGTCATTTTATACCACATATAGAATGGAATATTATTTCATTACTGTTGGTTAGTTTTCACCTGTAATGGTGAATATGTTCCTAATTAGATGTTGATTGCGGAAAACCTGCAACATGGACATGCTGAAGTCAAGTACAACCACACATAAAACTTGGACAGCCACTGCTTTGGTTTACTAATGGCGTCGTACTGTAATATTCTGTGCTTGCGCTAGCCAATCGCCACAGGCGCAGCCATATTCGATTGCGTTTTTTTTGCCTGTTTAGCCACAAGCTAAAATATACTGAAAAATGTTTTTTGCAGCTTTTCTTTGAGCGATAAACAAGGAAAAACAAATGCGCCTCCTTTTCGGAAGAGCGCATCGGAGTCCTCCCGACTTCAGCATTTCGGAATATTTTGTCCAATCAGAAGAGCGTGGAATTTTTGTCTCATTCGCTCAATTTCCTCCATGGCATGCAACAAGTCCACATGTGGAGATGATTGAATGAATATTTAGACATTATAACAGAAGATTGGGATGAGATATTACACAAAATAAGGTAATTTTTATGCATACAAATTCTGCAAAACTTCATCTTTGTACAATGCCATACCTGTATACCATGTACGTGCGGTCAGGGTAGGCAGTGACTTCTCCTTTTTTATCGCAAGATTTTGTCAACCTGTTTCCATGTATTATGAGTGTCAATCAATTTGACCTTTTTTCTGCCTGTCATGAAGGAGGTGACCGTGACAAAACGATCAATTTACCTTTATGCTTTGATTCGAGACTGCAAGGAAGTAAATATTAATAATTAATTGGGGAAAAAATCTCAACTCTCTCGGTAATTCCGTATTTTGTTTTGATCATTGTATCGAATTATGAAATAAGACTGAAAATAAAAACCCTGTTTTTAAAAAAAAAAAAGGCATTAAAAAGTATGTGTTTAAGAGGGGAAATATTGTCAACATATTGACCACACATTGAACGCCGCATAAGAAAGGTCTTAATATTTGTTAATGGCATTGCGTTAGCTTCCTCTAAGCAAATATGAACAAACTTGCTGTATCGTGAGCATTTTAAGTTCGATGCACTGAGCAATAATGTTGTGGATGGAACTGGCACGCCATTCTGCCGTTTAGTCTTGTAAATTAGATGATCAGATTGCTAATCAAGCAAAGTAATAGTTATGATTAAACAGTGAGGATTCTGCCTACCCTAACTGACCTCCGACGGCACGTCACTGCTGTAAACGGGGCATTTTGTGGACTTGAACAACGTGTATTCTTGACACGCGTACGACGAGTGAGTAGTCATTATTATCAGTGGCGAGTCTAGAACTGGGAATTGGGGTGGCACAGACACGTCCCTTTTAGTCCTGGCAAGTTCTCAATCATTTTCCTTTATTGACGCGTTTTCCAATTATCGTAATTGACAACTGAAGACACGGTTTCTCTCCATATGTGATCGAACAGTGATGAAATCATAGGCTAAATTCAGTAGGCTGCAGTGGCGAAGCCAGAACTGGGAATTGGGTGCACATAACATCCGTTTAAAACAATTATTAGTCCTGACCTATTCTCAGTCATTTTCATAATTAACAAAAGATTCACTCCGAGAGCACTCCACACTTAACAGGTGCTGCTTGCTCTCCCCAGTTAGGTCAGATGACTTTCAATCATCTGGACGTGTATTTGCTGTTTTTAAATCAACGTCGTTCAAAATTGCATACCTGTCGACTCAAGCAAACGGCTTGAGCCGCAGGCTTTTTATCGCCTATTTCACTGTCGTGCTTTTTTTTTTTTTTTTTTTCAAAAAATCAAAAAATCAAGCCACGCAATACTGAGAGTGAAAGGCAATATTTCATTGGAACGCAGACCAGCTCAATCAACGCGAAGCATTGGTCAGTTAAGTAAATTTTTCTGCACTGAATTTAGCCCATGATTTCATCGCTGTTAGATCGCATATGAGAAATTGTCTTCAGCTGCCAGTAACGATAATTGTAAAACGCGTCAAAGGAAAACGATTGAGAACTTGCCAGGAGTAAAAGGGACGTGTCTGTGCCACCCCAATTCCCAGTTCTAGACCTGCCACTGATTATTATCCCCCGCCACGAAGTGTGAGGGGTATATAGGTTTGAGCTCCGTCCATCCTTCCCTCCGTCTGAAAAGGGGACAGCTTTTCTCAGGAACTATTAGAGATGGGGACAACCAAACTTGGTGTGTAGCTTCAGACCATCAAGGTCTAGATGGAGCTTGAAAATGAGGTGTGTGTGATTCAGGCATTTGGCGGGGGATGCTGTTGACCATGTCTACTTGTTAATATTATGTTTGATCATTGACAAGTCACTTCTTTCCTGTATGATTTTATTTTAATGTTTTAATATTTTACAACAGTAATGAAGCAAAAAATGCCTGTTAAACTATATGAGGATGCCCCTCTTGCATTTTATCAATTTGCAAGTCTTAGGAATTTACTAGAAGTTATGTGCAAACGTGGCACACGTGTGGGAACATTTACATCAATGTCATATTATTTTTTATTATTATAATATATTTTTTTCAGAGCTCAGATGTGGAATCTACACGTGACATTTCTTAACACCATTTTATGTGCAGAGCTCCAACATTGTGGCTAAACAATTTTTTCTGTCTTTAGCCACAGTGGCTACACACTTTTCCCCCAGTGCAAGCACAGATATTTTAGCACCGGTGACCATACAAAAGGAGCGAAGTGCAGCTCATTATCAAAAGTTTTTGCGTGGATAACTGTCATTGACCAAACACAACTCGATATTTTGAATTAATTTCAGGGAATGGGAGCAAACAGATTTGACATCTGTAGCAGTGATTTATTATTCTGTGGTTTTACTGTGCTTTGAGCATTTTCCTGATTTGGTGTGTGAAATTGAAACTGATTCACCCATCTGAACACTGCACAAGGAAAATGACTTCTGCGAATCTACACTGTGCACAGCTGTCATAGCTTTGTGTTAACTGCAGCTCATTTCACTTCATTTTATGGTTTGGCTTAATGCATGAGCAGTGACTCATCGGTGTAAAGCTACCATTGCAATATTAATTCGTAGAAGTGCATAGTGTGGCGTGGCTGTACGTTTTTGAATGTGTCTATCTTATCTGTTTAATAAATTAGAATTTTGTATTGGGAAGGACCCAGGTAAACGATTAATCACTTCATTTTGGAAATAAAATTGTGATTTGCTGCATTCTAAAGTATAAGTTGTACAGAGAACTGAAACGGGCTTGCCCTTTCATGTGTATGTTCGTGGTATTTATCCCTTGGACTCTTGGAGGCCTGAAGCGTGACGTCTTGTCTGTGTGCAGGTTCATGATCTGCTGCGATCGCTGCGAGGAGTGGTTCCACGGCGACTGTGTGGGCATCACAGAGGCGCGAGGCCGTCTGCTGGAGAGGAACGGAGAGGACTACATCTGCCCCAACTGCACCGTGCAAAAGAGTCGCTCTACTTCACCGGGCAGCGCCTCAGAGAGCGAAAAGCGCCCCTTGCGAAAGGCTGTGCAGAACACTGCCGCAGAGCAGGCAGCTCCTCATGCTGGAGCGGAGGAAAAACCCGGAGAAGATCTGGGCATCAAGGGGAGGATCGAGAAAGCCGCCAATCCAAGCGGGAAAAAGAAAATTAAAATATTTCAGCCGGTATGTTGTGGTTCAAGTTTGGGTAATGTGTCATTTTCAGTGGAGGTGATAACATTACAACACTGGAGGGGCATTCTAATTTAGGAGTGAAAGATTTTTTTTTTTTTTGACCCTACGCTAGGAATTATGCTTAATTTTAGTTATGGAGTCAGGATACAAAAAAGGCAAAAGAATATTTCCAAGTGGCTTTGAGTTCCCAGGATATGGGACCGTAAAAATCAAGCCTTATAGGAGCACTTTTTGTTTTAAGAAAAGAAAAATGCCTTAAAAAAAGGCCAGATAATATCACACTTGGTCTTAATGATCAAAAACTTAATTTTAGAGTTGTAGAATGCTGTAGCCATCTTTTTTTCCTCACGCTTTTATTCAGTAAAAAGTACAGTGGATTTAAAATCCTCAAGGGTTTTAGAATGGTCTTTGGCTAACAGCATTGAAATTTATTCCGTCCTCGCGTTTTGTTAGCTTTGATCTGTGAGTTGACCCACTAGAAAAATTCAAAAGTATAAAAATGTTTGTTTTGGATTTGTTAAAGCCTAGATTGCCGCAGGCCTAAATCCCCTTTCTGATATCCTTACCTTTTCCAAGAATTCACTGTCCGCTGCAAATAAACATTTTTAAATCCATTGAATCATAGAAAAAATTTGCATCTTACCATTTTATTGTGCGACTCCCGCTCCATTATCAAATTATGACTCATGTTTATCAGAATCTAGCCAGTTATGCTCATTGTCTCCCTGTGTGCAGTTAACCAAATGATCTCTACTGAGTGCAGCCATATTCAGGCTAAAACTGATTCATCAAATCGCAAGAATGACGACGAAAACAAAATGAGTTGTGTTTTTCCTCTTAAATTTCCTCTTAACGTAAGGATGTTATAAAACGTTCATGGCCAAATCAAACCTCAAAGTCTTATGAAAATCGCATATTTAACCGCCAAGATTTGAACGGTCCCTTATGGTTATAGTATAACTTGGACTGACAGCATGTACTGCTCTGTACGGGGCCGGTGTTCTGACGATTTGTGCTGCCTTTTCAAAAACTGCTACCGTAATGCAAAGCGATCGTAACGTCTTCGTTTTCCGCGCAGTAATGCAATGTGAATTACTGTACAGTAGTAACTTTGTAATTTTATATCTTACCGTTACATAAGCGGATGTTATGATCAGTTGGATAAGTTTGTTTAAAGATATACACCGCGTGCTATTATCATCCACTCTGCGTTTTCAGGAAAACCCAGAGTGTACATGCAAATATGTATTCGCTGCAAGGTCGAAAAACGCACTGAGAAAGAGGTATATTTCTAAAAATATTTTAAAAAATCGAGATTTACATGGTTTTGAACAAAGATTTCTATTGGGTCTATAGTGAATGATTTGCTATTGTGCATTTTCAATGTCTAGTGATCAGCAGTAATGAATACTGGTTTTATCAACTTGTCCCCCAGCTAAATCATTTTGATAGTTGGTTTATGGGCTCTAAGCCAAAGAACATTGGTCATACCTTGCTGTAATTTAGTAAAACATTATCACCTTTCTGGACACTGATTGCATAGTGCTTTACATCAACATTAGTGTTGAATGCGCAATGTAATGCATTATAAAATGAATTTACAAGCTGTATATACTAACATTACGCACATTTGAGCATAGAGGGCTTGAAAGTTATATAAAAAAGCCGTTCTAAGTATAGGATTTGAAATTGTCAGAGAAACGACTGATTCAGTCGGTCTACTGGGAGGGGCTTCCAAAGTCTGGGTGCCAGGACTGCAAAAGGACAATCGCTTTTGTTTTTTAGTTCAGTATGCAGTAGAGTGAACAGGTTCTGATTGGATGACATAAGGGGCAGCTCAGTAGTATACAGATTTAGTAGGCAGGTGCTAACCCATGGAATACCATCTAAGTGATTAAACATTCTTGAAATTAATCCTGAACTTTACAGTTGGCCAGTGCAGTGAGGCAAAAAAAGTGATGTCAGATCTGTCGCCGGTACAAGTCAAATACAAAAGCTGTTGCATTGTGTACAAGCTGGAGACATGTTAAATTTGCCTTTGGCAAGAGAAAAGGGCCCCACAGACGTCTATGTGGGGGGAGGGAGTGTTGGCATTTTTGAGTTATAGGTCAAAAGGCAGTTGTAATGGTCACCTTATTGCAACGTTTCAAAATTGAAAAAGGCAGGATTGAACTAGTTCATTTTTGTAATGTTTGAATTTCAATTTGGGGTCTCAGAATGCCGAGATTCCTAGTGTTCGATTTCACATGGGGGCAAGTGGGCCGATCCTTTGAACAAGGCGATATGTAATTTTTTTAGGGGTGAGACAAAGATGCTCAGTTTTGTCAGAATGTAGTTGAATAAAATTGTGACATTCAGTCCTTTATAGCGACTCAATGATTGTGAAGAACGACGAGGAGGCGCATGCAGAGAAAAAAAGAATCAGCCCTAAGTACTGAACCCTGGGGCATACCATATAACAGCAGAGCAGATGAAGACTTTCATTTACCCTTTGAAACAATACTATTTATTTTTTGACAGTTGGATCAAAGCACTAGAGCTGTCCCTAGATACCTGCACATGCATTAAGCCAATCAATTAGCATGGTAAGATCAATGGTATTGAAGGCTGTGCTCATACTGGGTAAAATCTGATGTCCCCCTCTGTTGGCCTGCTCAAAGATGTCATTTTTTGGCTCTTAACAAAGCTGTGTAAGTGCTATCCTTTTAATGAAGCAAGATTGAAAATTATCAAATGGTGTTCCCCTCTACAACTTGAAGGAACTGTTGACAAGACTTTCCAATAATTTTGAAATGAAAGGTAATTTGGAAATCATTCTAAAATTGTTCAGAACAGTTTGATTTAGACGGGTTTTTTTTTTTAATATGGGCTGTACACTTAGCATCCTAAATTGTTTTGGCAAATTCCTGTGCATTCTAAAACTTTTTTGCTCCATTTACACGTTTAATGTCATGCATTTATTTGGATAATATCCTGACATGATTTCTTCACGTTCCATTTACCCCTGGCAGCATCAGTGTTTCTTCCTGAGACCAGTACAAATCCAATTTGCAGTTTCTTGCACCAAATGCTGTAAAATGATTGATGAGTAGAAAATGTGTTGCTTTCGCCTGCACATTTGTGGTTGAGGAACACAGTATTTTAGATGGAGCACAGTGCTGACACACTGGCCACATAGCAGCTGCTGTGCATCTCAAGACTCCTTCCAAGGTGGTTTGAGAAATCCAATTGAAATCTTGCCAAAATGCTCTTTGGACCCACCTGCACTTTAACTTTCACCTATCTGATTGCTATCAAGTCCGCTCAAGATGCATGAAGAACATTCTGAAGATGGGCTTGGGTTCATAAACACTCCAGAAAACGTGTTTGCAAACTCTGTTCATCATGGAATCATCAAATGCAAGTTAAGGCTATGCTATTCAGCGAGGGAAGCCCTATCAGCACCTTCCAGAGATATCGCTGACTTCTCTAGGTTCGAGCTCCTCTGAAGTGGAAAGGAGTGTTGTGGTCTGACCAGTCCATCTTTCTACTTGTTCTGGAAGTAATGGATGTTGTATTCTCGGGGCCATAGAGAAGGGTTATCCTGACTTATCAGTGATATGTTTGAAAGCCAGTGTCTGTCATAGTGTGGCTTTGCATATGTGCACTTGACACAGGCAAATTGTGCATCTGTTAATTCCAAAAGTTACGCTGAAGGATGGCTGCACATTATTGAGCAGCATATGTGCCTTCGAGACGCCGTCTTTTTCAGGGATGGCCCTCTGTGTTCAGCAGGTGAATGCAAAGCGACACTGCAAGTGTTACAACAGCATGGCTTCGTGGTCAGAGTTTGAACCAGTCTCCCGTCAAGAATGTATGGCGGATTATGAAGTGCTAAGCAAAAAGCTATCTACCTCACGCTTACCAAAAGTAGTTCTGATGGTGCGTCAACTTTCTAGGAAAAATCGATGAAGGAGGAAAAGTGAAAGTCCGTACTCCAAAAGTGAGCCAATAAAAAGCGACTTTATTGCAAGACAGTTGTATTTCGGCTCCTGCTGTTCTCAACGTCTCAATACTCACCACACCCAGTTTATTAATACCGACGCAAGTTTGTCACCACATTCCACAGTCAATCAATTAGGGAAGTATTTCTCTATAAAATACAATATAAATACATCTCCTTACAGAAAAAATTACAGAAGGAAGAGGAAAAGAAAGAAGGGAGATCTCATCATTTAAACCTGATGGCGACAAAATGCCAAGTGTACTAATCCAATAGGCCTCTCGTAAAGGACCAGTGTGTTAGATTTAGATGGACAATCTCGCTGAGTAACTGGCAGGAATGGAATATAATATTTAAAAGTACATTTTCATCTGTGAATTATTTCCTGAAAATAAGAATCAGTGTTTTCATTGTCAACAAAGAGAGCGGGTACTCTTCCATGGAGCTTGCCATTTTGCACCACCATGTTTCTACAGTGGCCCAGAACGGGGAAGAAGTAATTAAAGCACTGACATGCCAGCGCGCCTTTCGCCTTTATTTACGTTTTGCGGCCACTGTAGGTTCTGAGAAAGGGAATGATCGTTTGGTTGCAATCTATAATCTCACCACTTGATGGCTCTAGATCTCACATACTGGTCCTTTAAGAATTTTATTATAAAGGTCACCCCCTCGATTACCCAAAGAGACCGTTTCTATTCCTATACATTTAAGGGACTGAATACCGTGTTTAGCCTCAATTAAATGTTTAGCTATAAGTGAATTGAGATCTTTTCTCCTAATACAGCTTTTATGTTGAGACAATCTCATTTTCAGTGGCCTAGTTGTTTTACCTACATACCCCAAAGAACAAGGATAATAAAGATAATAAATAACATTTGCTGTATTGCAAGTTATGCGTGTTATCACAAATCTTTTGCCTGTTCTTGGACTTGTAAAAGAATTTGTCTTGACTACATTGCTACAAGCAGCACACTGAAGGCATGGAAAACACCCAGGTGACACTGAAAACTATGTCCTCCTTTGAGGTTTACTGTCTGCCTGTTCAAGTACATCTTTAAGGTTATGAGCCCTTCTATATGGAAAAAAGAGGAGGTTTGGAGAAACCACCTATTAAATTTGGATCAGTTTGTAAAATATGCCAATGATCAACAATAGTATGAGTTTGGCTGCTCTCGAGGCCATATGTCAATCCACAACTGACTGAACAATCTTTTACCTCTAGGGCAGAGTACTGGTGAACTGTATCTTCTTAAATCTCCAGACTGTTTTGCCTGAATAAGGCAAGCGTGTGGATAACCCTTTGCCCTAAAATGATCCAACATCATCTTAGAATGATCTTCAGTCTTCATCCTGAGCACACATTCTACTCACTTGAATAAGTTGACTAAAAGGTAAACTGTTTCAAAGAATGGGGATGAAAACCAGACGATAAAAGAGAAGTATTCTTATCAATTGCTTTTCTATAAAGTGTAGAATTTAACCTTTTGCCATTCTTAAATTTTTTTTGGATGTGGTCCTCTTTTTGCTCACTAAAAGAGTACGTAAATTTAATTGATTTGAGTATTTAAATAACAAACACATGCAACTGGTCCACAGTACCAGCCCAGAGTAAAATATGGTCATCTACAGACCCTTTACAAAAAATTGGAATATTATGGAAAAGTTGTTTCATTTCCATAACACCATTCAAAAAGTTAAACCTTCATAGATTGTAGATTCAGGGCCCACAATTTAAACAATTTCAAGTATTAATTTGTTTATTTTTACCTAATTTGCGCTTCCAGCTCATAAAACCCACGAAAACAGGAATTCCAAAAATTCGAATACTGTGAAGAAATCAGCCCAAATTTTGCAGGGCATGAATGTTTTAAACTGAGTGTCACACACTAATCATCTACTAAACTCAAAGCACCTGCACAGGTTTCCCCAGGTGTCATTAAATTGCTTCAGTTTGGTTCAATTATCTCAGTTTGGTTCAATATGGGGAGGACTGCAGACTTGACAACTGGCCAGAAGGCCATCATTGATACTCTCCATAGGATGGATAAGCCACAAAAGTTCATAGCCAAGGAGGCTGGCTGTTCAGAGTGCAGTGTCAAAGCATATCAATGGAAATTCTAGTGGAAGGGCGAAATGTGGCTGGAGAAGATGTACCAGCAAAAGAGATGACCGTGGGCTTCAGCGGATTATTAAACAGAAGATTCAAGAATTTGGCAGAGATCCAGAAAGAGTGGAATGAGGCGAGAGTCACAGCTTTAAAAACCACCACATTCCGAGGCATCCGGGAGATGGGCTACAACTGTTGGGTTCTTCGGGTCAAGCCACTTCTGAGCCTGACCCAACGTATGAAGCGTCACAGTTGGGCCAAGGAGAAGTACTGGACAGTTGCCCTGTGGTCCGATGAGAGTAAAGTGTGCCTTTCATTTGGGAATCAATGTCCAAGGGTTTGTAGGCAGACTGGTGAGGAACAGAACCCAAGCTGCTGAGGTCCAGTGTGAAATATCCAGTCAGTCATGACTTGGGGTGCAATGTCTGGTGCAGGTGTTGGTAAACTCTGCTTTCTTAAATCCAAGGTCACCGCAACAGTCTACCAGAATGTTTTAGAGGACTTCATGATTCCTTCTGCTGAGGATCTGTATGGAGATGCAGATTTCATCTTTCAGCAGGACCTGCCCTCTGCCCACACCGCCAGAAGCACCAAAACATGGTTTGATGCCCATGCCATCAGTGCTTGACTGGCCAGCCAACTCACCGGACCTAAACCCCATTGAGAATCTATGGGGTATTATCAAGAGGAAAATGAGGGACACCAGACCCAAAAACAAGGGCTGACAAGCAAGCATCAAAGAAATCTGGGCTTCCGTAACTCCCAGGCAATGCCACAGGCTGATTGCCTCAATGCCACGGTGCATTGAGGCAGTGATTAAGGCAAAGGGATTTCCACCCAAGTATTGAAGTTTGACATATCGTTTTGAAAGTACCATATTTTGATTGATTTGGTGTGATCTTAATTTCTCTTTTTCCTTAAAAAACTGAAGTAAATGGCGATTTCTTCACAGTATTCAAATTTTTTGTAATTCCTGTATTCGTGGGTTTTATGAGCTGGAAGCCCAAATTATGTAAAAATAAACGAATAAATACTTGAAATCATTTCAATAGTGGGCTTTGAATCTATAATCTATGAAGGTTTAACTTTTCGAATGGTATTATGTAAATGAAACAACTTTTCCATAATATTCTAATTTTTTGGAAAGGGTCTGTATATCGCGTCCCCAAAATTTAACATGCTCTTTAGAAGGGATGTCTTCATAAATATAGACAGACTCAAAATCAGCCATAAATAAATTTGCATAATTGGGGGCCATTGCTGAACCCATTGCTCTCTTCTGAATTTGGAGAAAAAAATCTTTTCTCAAGACTAAATCAGCTAAACTCATAACCAACCTTTTTGGGGGAATACAAACTTGTCTAGTATCAAGATTTTTTTATCAGAGCCCCTAGAACCAAATGATGGGGAATATTTGTATATAGACTTGTGACGTCAAGTGTTACTAATATGTCTGACTCTCAAAGCTAGTCAAGACATCTTTTGAAAGACATAAGATGCATCTTTTAAATAAGAAGGTAGAGACTGAACCAATGAAGAAGTATGATAATCAAAACATTTGGACAAATTCTCTGTTAAACCACCTATGCCTGCTACTATAGGACAGCCAGATGGCTTAACCAAACTCTTAGGAATTTTGGGTAATTTTGGGTGTATAAAAAACAGGTATAATTGGGTACTCTTTGTATAAATAATCAAATTCCTGTTTAGAGATTACGTCTGAATCAAGAAAAGATTTAAGTATGAAATAATTTCATGATGTTGGATCATGACCGAGAGGTCTATATTGTGAAACATTTTGAACACCTGAACCACATTTGTCTGCACTTTTAATAATCAAATTCTTTCTGGACATTAAGGATCTCAAAGCGATTCAGGCCTTGTAAGATTGAGGTATTCTATATCCCCACGGATTCTTCTCTTGCTCCTTAAAAACAGCACATTTCTTTAAACAAGTCGACAAAACGTATTCACTGAAGGGTTAGACACTTGTGGTACAGAACTGCTATTAGGCTTAAACGCCTTCAACGAGGGTGCCCCATTATCATGAATACATTCTTGTGAAATAAAGTGACTCTTCAATTCAACATTCTGAAAAAACTTAAGTTCAGCTTTAGTCTGGAACAAATCATTCCTTGTTGTCGGCACAAGAGTCCTTTACTGAGTACCTTCAATTTGATGTCTGAAAAAATCTCACCAGAAAGATTGAATTCTCCCCCTCCTGCTACTGCTGCGTAGGAACCTTTCGCTGGAACAACCAGCCCTCTGACCCCATCTTTTTGGCTTGTATTTTGCCGCTTGTGTACGGTCTCTGGACTTGCCGCAAAAAAGCAGCGTTATCGGAACTTTTTGAGGAGGTAGAACTTACTTCTGAAGTGAAGGAGTTGTAAGCCATTTGGAGTGGAAGCACTCTATAGGGTTTGGGGTTCCGTTGCGTTATCAGCCCAGTGGCATCTGAACGCCATGGATAAATGCTGTCCTCTTTGTAATCTGTGTCCCTCTTTAGTTTCTTCAATTTGAATCTTCTCAACTCATGAAGTGCAAAATGCAGCAGTGGAGACCCCAAACTTTTGACCAAGCTCTACATTGGAGTTTCGAAAGTGGAATTTGTTCCTGTTCTTGCCCAACAGCTGATTTCCTCTCCTCCAAAATGACTACAGAGTGTTACTAAAAGGAGAGAGGATATTTAAGTGGTGAACACGCGCCTGCCCCAACTTGACTAGAACGTGTTGCAGACATCACATATCAAAATGACTATTTTTTTATAAAATCATTAAAGTTGTGTAAAAACATTCTGCTTTGTGCTTTTTTCAAATGATTACTGGTTACAGGGAATTTGCAAATTATGGCTTGCCATTTTTTTTTTTTCCTTTTACTTTTCATTTTACACTCAATTCTAGTTCTGCTAATGATGTTGTAATTAAAAATCAATTTCAGGGTTCCATAAATTAATGGCTCCCTAAATTTTTATTGTAAATTAATTGTATTTCATTTTAAACCTGGAATGAAATGCATTACATCACTATCTATCATGGCAAGGGTGGCCAGCGCTGGTCCTAGAGAGCGGCAGTGTGTGCTGGTGTTAATTGTTAATCAGCTCTTTATTGATGAATTAAAGCAGTTGATTACACACTTCACTTATCTCACCTGGTGTCTTAGGTTTAAATTGGATGGAGAAAACCAAACTCAGCACTCCTGGCTCTACAGGACCATCGTTATCCACCCCTGCCCTATAAACTTTTATCTGAACCCTGTACTTTGTCTGCATTACAACTACACTAAATATACAACCACATTGTCGAATCTTTGTGAACACGTAGAGGACCAGGGTTGGCCCACATGCAGAATTTTTGTTAGCCAGCACCAAGAAGAATGCTCAAGTACTGGCAATTAATGAGAGACCGCTAGTTCTAGACCAAGTCTGCTAATGGCTATGAAAAGGCCCACAAGATTAAATATACCACTGAGCTTCATCGTGGCAGTTATTGAAGATTTTAAAAAGTATGGGAAGACCCGACTGTTGATGAATTGGGGATGGTGAGTGAGGAAATAAAATCCCAAGGAATCATGGTGAAAGCGTTGGAGGCCCTGGTGGCACCTTGCTGTCACCATGTTTCTAAAAGCATGTTTAGATGCTTCATACTTACAGGCTCTTTCAATGGGAAGCAAGAAAACTTATTCTGATCTAAAAACACCAAAGCCTAAATTTGCAGTTTGTCAAAGGTAATTTAAAACTGCATGGAGGGCTGTGAGATTATTACTCGTACTAGGATTATTTTAAATGTAGTTAGAATAGTTACTGCCATGAGAAACGGGTGAGCTTGCTGCTTTTTTCCATGAATCATCGATGATGTCGTCTTGAACAAATGGCAGGCAAATGTCGGAGCGCCATTTGAAATGCATCTGGGGGATTAAAAATTGATTAATTTCATTGCCCTGGATTTTTAGTGCATTGAAACATAAACTAGGTGGAAAACATTAAGCGTATGGAATGTGAATGTTGGATTTTTTTTTTTTTTTGCAGTCTCCCTAAATGGCCAGGTGTAAGCCTGCAAAAAAAAATCTTAGGGCACCCGTGCACACCTATGCTTTTTCATGGCCGTTTAAATTTCAAAACACTGCAAAGAAATTCCATCTAATTTGGACTGTATCGATTCAAATTGGCGAGTTTGCAAATCATCTGATTGCCAATTGGAAAAATTAATGGGAATGGGGTGAACTAAATGTTGGTTATAAGATGAAGATTCTGCTTGGCTTAATGGCATGTTGCTGATATATTAATTTCGAAGTTTGAGAAGGTTATGACAATCTGTTTACCACTATCAGAACACATGGACGTAGTTGGACTTCTTAGATTGACAATGACCGGCATTATTTAAAATCGATGCAGAAGTGGTTCTGAGACCAAAAAATCCTGTGCAGCAGTTGTATTGGTCTTCAAACGATAATCTGTTGAAAAGTTCAAATTGAAAATCTGTTGAGTGAACTGAAGAGGGCAGTTGGTAAGTGCAGGCTCAGGAATTTTAGGCTGACCTTGGAAGTAACAGCTTGGAGGAAAGATCCAGAATTGCCTCAAATGTGCCTCCCCTCGCCAATCAGTACAAGGAAAGACTGCTGTCATCCTTGCTGCATGGTGAGCTGGTTGCTCACAAAGTACGATGCCATGGGTGCAAATAATTATAAAACCAGATTTTTAGTGAATGTTACTATTAAATTAATGGTTTTGTGTGATTCCCTTAGAACTTTAATAGACCGGAATACTATTCTTGACTTTGCATTTTGAATTTGTGCTCTGGTCAGGGGTGACAGTAATTCTGGAGTCCACTGTCTATAGTAACACCCACATGCAGATGGCATTTTAAGTAGCTTAAATTGTTCTTGGGGGGACAGAAGGGGGGGAATCATGCCTGGCAGGCATGTAGTGGCTCTTTCAGGAAAAACTGGAAATGGCCTGGGGCTCAAAGTGCTAAGAGGCTAGATTTGAGCAGACATCCATTTTTCAGCAATTACTGGCCCAAATGGGAAAAAAACAACTCCAACAAACCTAATTTAATGTCCTTGACTCAGTAAGTTCTACTGTATTCCTTAAATTTGACAAAATGCCTAACTTGGGGTGAAACAGCTTCTCAGTCCTATGATGGGATGCCCTTCTACTGAGATGTTAGCAGTGTTGGATTCCTTTTTGTTTGCGCAGTTGAGTTTTGGGGGTGTGTTTTTAACATGTTTGAGTTGGTCCCTAGGCTGTGGAAGCGGCAGCTGCTGAAGTTGCTGGAACAGCAGGCGGTACGGTAGCTGGAACGGCTGCGGCAACCGCTGCTGCAGCAGCAGTCGGTGGAGCGGCAGGACCGGCGGCAGGAGTGACGGCAGGAGCAGCAGTTGGAGCAGCTGCTGGAGCTGAACTGCCCAAGTGCATTGGCCCTGGCTGCGGGAAAATCGCCCAACCAGACTCCGTTTACTGTGGCAATGATTGCATTCTCCGGCATGCTGCAGCCGCCATGAAATCCATCACCGATGTGAAAGAGGCCAAGCCAAAGGAAAAAGCTAAGCCTAAAGCTCAGAAGAAACCTGCCACACGATCTGCTGCTAAGGTAACCAGCTGAATTAATCAATACCAGTCATATGACCTTCCATGTGAATGGGGAAGATGGTCATTTCCCTCTACCGTTAATGTCCAGTACATAATTCGAGTGCTAGAGCTGCCGCATGCCTAATCATGAAGTATCTAACCGGCAGAGGCAAGTTACTCCGGTATGTATTGATTATAATTGTTAGTCTTGTGACCATTAGCTATTGTTTTTACCGTTATCACTATTTTTAGTTAGCGATTTTAAAATTAATCCAGCAAGATCTTGATTATTCTAAAGCTTTGACGGCTTGCGGTTGAACTGTTCATTTGTTATGGCTATTCACAAGGTCGGGCTTACTTCCGGTGCAGGGTGACTCGGTGAAAACAAAACCCACATGGCCCGTGAAACTGAATTGAAAATGATGTGAACGAAGTAATCCATCAAAAAACATGCCCAAGTTGTGTGTAGTGTTTGGTTGTTCGAATCACAACATGAAACGGGGAGAGAATTTCATTTCACATATTTCCAAAGGAAAGTAAGCGGCATGAAGCATGGATCAAAGCGGTCAAAAAAAGAACCCTGATGCATACATGTCAACTCTACCGCTTTTGGCGGTAGACTACCGCATTCGGGGCATTTCATTCTGAAAAAAACGCCCCAAAAGCGGTAGAGTTGGCATGTATGCGGCAGCAAGTGGGAACCGTCAGCTCATGCAGTGCTGTGTGGGAAGCATTTTATCGCAGGTGAAATAGTAAATGGCTAAATATTTTGCTTGCTGGGAATTAACTGGGAATTACTTTTGCCATTTGCTGTCATGCTTTTAATTTACAACTCTAAAGTATCTGCAATATTTAGTGTCTGTGACACAATGATGATCAAAATAGTCAAACGACATCACCTTATAACTCCTACACGCTGTATTTACTCGCAAAAAAGAAAAATGGCAGATACAAATACAAAAGCGGATTAGAAAGTGACATCTGATGAGAACACGAAGACGAACGCACAAGGTTAATTGTTTTCACCGAGTGCCTAATTGGGCCAGCCGGAAGTGACGACAACGCAACTTTGAGAATTTCTGCATTTGTAATTTTCTGAGATCCTTGAGTAAATGTTTCAAACCTGACATGGGCTTTGTAGTTTTAACAAAATGTATTTTACCTTTTAATTCTATGGACTGAATGATCTAAAGAACTGACTTCTACTTTTCTGGAGTCTGTAAATCTAGTCTTCCAGTCATTAGTGGTTTAACGAATATTGTTTAGTGGGTCATCTTGATAGTCCTGCTGCTTCAGGCCTGAAATATAGTCAAGGCAAGGTTGCAGAACTTTAGCCCTTCTCCCGTGGCAATCATTCACCAGTAGAAACTCTGTATTCAATATTCAGTGTTGGAGGAAATGGGTGAGTCATCAGTGATCTGGCATATATTTTGTTTGATTGCCTGTTTCTCTTCTCCAGAAGAGATCTGTTCCACAAAGGAGGGCTGTACGGAAGTCTACAGAGTCTTCAGGTCAACCAGGAGAGGACGAGGAGTCTGACAGCGAAGATGAGGAGGACGAAGAGGAAGAGGAGCAGGGGGAGCGCAAGGAACAGGAGCCAACCATTGCATCCTGGTCCAGCGACCATAATTACAATGCCGTAACGCCAGAAAAGACTGCTCCAAATGCTTCATCTGTGTTTAACAAATCGTGTATGTATCTTCTGCAGGTTTCTGAAACACATGACATTGTCCTACTACTGGTTAGTCTGAAAGCTATACATCTCATGTGAGAACTGGTAGTATTACTGTAAGCTTCTCCATCAGGAATAACCTTGACAGTGCTAGCACATCCCTTTGGGAATGTGACCATAATGTATTTTAAAACTGAACGTGGTGTCAGGCTTGAGGCATCTGAATGACCCTCGAGTTTTAACAGTCGTCAGTAGTTTGCATCTCTTTGAAGGTGCCAAGAGAAATGCTTTGTGGGTAAATGGGTTCAGATTTGGCAACAGGTAAGTACATGACACGGTAATGGTTGTAGTGTAGTTCTCAGGTAAGTATTTTCAATTTATAAGAGCCTATTTTGAGTAGTTAACATTCCCCAAGGATTTTTAGTGCCATGAATGCAAAAGCGATTGTCAGCTAACTTCATCACTTATCTTGGCACCCTATCCAAAGTGCTTGGAAGTTTGGCAAAGACCTCATCTAAGAAAGTTAACTGAAAGGTAACCTTGAATGTGGTAGCTAGGGTACATAAAGCCTCAGAGAAATGGCTGAAGGCAGCACTAGAAAGTTGCTCTCCAACGATGACCAGTCGAATGAACTGGGGCTTTTCCTGATGGCAAATTTTAATGATTGCTTCACGGCTATTCTGACATCCTGCACCATCACTAATGGTAAAGATGCATATTTGTGACGGTCATGCATTAACCTCAGTAGGCATTTTTTAAGCATAATGCAGAGGTCCATGCTCTGCTCTGAATGTGTGATTGACCTGTTGCGGATCGGATCGGTTTCCATGTCCTACTGTGTTTAGCTCTCTGATTGGCCATCTTCGCAGTCCCACAGAAACAGGTAGGTCTTGATGATTTGTTTTCAATTTGTGCACTCCTTTTGGGGGGGAAGAGAAAACGTTTAACCTTCCAGTCTGCTGGTTGAGGAATTTACTGAGTTAGAACCATCTTAATTTTTCCAAGGGGTCCCTGTTCCTTGGCTGCACCCCTCCTCCCGCACCTGTCCTGACTAACATGGATTTCTTGCATGAAGTTTTCAAATGAGGCCAGTAAATGGGGTGTATAGGAATGTATTGCTGGGGGACAGGGAAGAATCAGTGTTTACTCGTCCATTTGGGTAACTGAGCCAGCACAATTATAGACCAGATTTTACTGCAAGCGTTATGCACAGAACAAATAGGTCTTAACATTCTGGACATTCTTGGATTCAACTTTGCAGGTTTTGCATCACCCCATGTTTTTTACTGAAACAAATAATTAAAAAATAAAGAACCCCCCACCCTACTCCTGATGTCATAGATTCATTTTTTGGGTGGCCGAATATCCGGTCCCCCGTTAAGGCTGGGTTAGAGTCAGAAAAAGCCCAGTACAGAAGTACGCCATTGAGTGGCCACTGGCTGCCGGTGAGGCAGTTTGCACTGATCTGTCCACACCTCATGGATTTGATACTGACGACAAGCCGGGAGCTGCTGGCCCGTCCTTCATGAACCGTGGCGATTACAACCGAGGGTGGTCCTGCAGAAGCACAGAAGACCTCCTGGGAAACCCTATCCGATCGGCCCTCGACGAAAGCTTCTACGCGACAACCACAACCACCTGGGAGATTACAGTACACAGTTAAATTTAAAGTTCTTTGGTATTTTCAGTTCTAGTTCAGGGATTCTGTATGAAGTATCAATAAAAAATCATTCCAGATTGTAAAGCTTTAGCTAGTTGAGTGACTAAGTCAAAAGTCAAAGTGAGTAATCTAAATACATGAAAAGCAGCCAGCAAGTGCCGCAAATGTACAATTTGTAAAACCCTGTAGTTCACACATCTGGAATTTGGAGCTCTCTGCAGACCTACCTGAAAGTTGTGAATGCATGGCAGATTAGCACCTACAGTTTATTTAAGAGTGCTCTATGACATTTAGGTAATTTTTGCGCAATGCTAAACTCACTTTTTATGCTGGGATGAAAGGAGGATTTGCATTTTCCTCTTATGATGCTTGAAAGCAGTTGTCTGCAAGTAGAATGCAGTGCCTGAATCCTGTTCTGTTGACTCTGGGTCTTATCTGTAGAATTGCTTTTAGAGCTTGGTTTGCTAGATTCAGGCATGTACTGTTGCCTTAAGCTCTTTTTGGTACATTTTTGTGCACATTTTACCTGTAGACAGTTTAACCTTCAAAATCCTAGCTGGGCTTTTATTGGTGATGAAATTATTGAACTCCAAAAATGCAGATTCCCCTCAGATGACCTGAGAAAGCCATGTCTCTCGTAGTCTAAACTACACCTCTAGTGGCGATATTTAGAATTGCACCCCCCAAACAATGTTCAAAAACCAGCTAAACATGGATTTTTAGTCACCATGTTTGTCTACATTTAGGAATTAGATTCTTAGTCTTCTGGTCTGGTGTAGCTGAGGTTCAAGAGTACAGAAATGGGTGACATGGTCATTTTGCGTTGGAGTTCAAGTGTAGCTGCTTATTTTCAGATTCACTTAACACATTGAAAAGTATATCATTGATGTAGGCTTTGCTGTATTGCACATGAAGTACCATCAATCTTTCGAAAATATTCCTCAAATCGTCAAATGATTTTGGTGGCATATTTAAATTGTTGCTTTGTGCTATAGTGCACAGGGATAACTGGACATCTTGCACAAATGAAGTAATGACTGCTGTCTCCTATTCATGCATTTCTTTACTTACGGATGTTGCGTTGTACAAAGTGTTCGTTACACAGTGGCATCATTATTCAGCTTTAGGATTGCGGCTAATTGCACCAAATCCTTCAATTCCAGTGAGTGTGAGGGGCACAGGAACCTTGGATATATCTGGGTGCATCTTCAGAATGAGCCCCTCCTGAGTAAAGTTGAAATGGGTACGGGCGAGAAGGCTGACATCTGGCAGGAAGACATGGTGCATGTAGGAATCAGCCTCATGCTTTTTTCTTTCTTTTTTTTTTTTTTAAGCAATTGCTACCAGGTTGGTGGTGGTGAGTGGGGCATGTTGCATAAAATGCTATGAATAAGTACTTACCCCTTACCAATGTCTTCTATTTGGGCATATTTGTCACACAACCGCTTTTCAGATCGTCAGTGTGATTATAATATTGGACAAAAGGACCTGAGTTGACAAAATGCAGAGAGGAGGTGATTTCTTTTTTGAAAGAATTAACCTATCCAACCCCTCTGGGCGCTATGTGAAAATGAAATGGCCTCTAGTTACCAGTAACTACCGTTGATTGGGCTTAGTTTTGCTAGACACACCTAGGATAATTCCTACCAGCCCTTTTGGATCTAAATATCGCTAAAAATAGAACCTGTTTGGCTGTGTGAAGGAGGCAAAAAGCAGAACATGCTGCCACGATCTAAAGAAATTATGGAAAATAAGAAACTTAATTTGTCAGTCTGGAAAGGGTTAAAAAGGCATTTCTGAGGTTCTGGGATTCCACCTAACCACAGGGAGGGCAATCATGTACAACTAGTGAAAACGGGAACATTGTGAACCTTTTAAGAAGTGGCTGACCCACCACAGTCCTCCGAAGACTCGCAGACAACTCAAAGGTTGCGTCCATTAAGGTTAGTCTTCACGTTTCCCCAATAAGCTGAAGGCTGGGCAAAGATGGCATCCATAGGGAAGCTGTAAGGCAAAAACCACTGCTGACCAAGAAAAGGTGCTTCTCCCATTTGCCAAAAATATCTAAGTAACCCCAGAGACATTTGGGATGGTGTTCTGTGGACTGAGGTGAGCCAAAAGTGGACCTTTGTGGAAGACTGGTCCTGTGCAATCTGGCGTAAAGCGAACGGCATTCCACAGTAAGAACTACATATGAGCAGTGAAATGCGGATTTGGTTGATCATGGTATGGGGCTGCTTTGCCGCCTCAGGACCTGGGCGACTTGCCATAATTAACGGAACAGAGACCTGGGAGACTTGCCACAATTGATGAAACCATGTACTTAGCTCTACCAGAAAATCCTGATGGAGAACTTATGGCCATCACCTTGACATAAAGCTCAGGTACAGTTGAGTTATGCTGCTGGACAATGACCTGAAGTACACAAGCAAGTCCACCTCTGAATGGCTCAAAAGAAACCTAATGTAGGTTTTGTAGTGGCCTTGTCAAAGTCTTTCCTTGACTGTGATTGAAATGCTGTGGTGCGACCTTGAACGGGCAGTTCATGCTTGAAAACCCTTCAGTGTGGCTGAAATAATACAATTCTGCCGGTCAAAATTCCCCAGAGCAACGTAAAGGACTCATTCCCAGTTATCGCAAATGTTTGATTGCTCATATTGGTGACAACCAATTATTAGGTTAAGGAGAGCAATTATTTTTCTCATGGGTGATCTAGATTTTGAAGAATTCTTTACCTTCACTAATTGATAGAATTGTTTAAAAGCTTCATTTTGTTTTCTCTCACATTTTTGTCCTAAAATTAGTTGAGTGATCTGAAACGCGTGACAAACCAAAATCAAAGAAATTGGGAGGGGTGTAAATACTTTTTATTGCATTCTGTCTAGCCCCCTGCCTCGTTAAAGGGAATTGGTACTACATTTTCTGCCTACATGCATTTTTTTTTTTTTTTTTTCATGAACTGATATTTGGAACTGTTACTCACTGTCCACATTCAAATTCTTCAGTGACTAGGAAACTACTTGGATCTTAGTTCTGTTATCACTTTTGTTGTTGGCCAAGTGTGACGGGTAGCTAGTGACTCATTGCCCTGATGAAGCTGATTGATAGAATTCCCTGCCACACTACTTGCCTTCTCCTTTTTAAAAAGGGTCAAGATTTTCAGGGAGTAGCCTTGAACTTTTAATTGAGATGGTGGCAACCAATGGCATTATTTGGACTAAGCCTCTAATTTTTTTTGACACCAAGAATTGCGATGCCACTTTTCTACTGTATTATGAAGACCGCTACAACCTCTCGGCCCGGATTGGTTTCTTCTTCCAGATTAGTAGAACCCCGTGGACTTATTTTTGGCATAATGTTTGTTATATCATGAATGAGAGTAGTTGAATTATCTACCATGGCTTTTGTGGAGTAATATATCCCGTATGATTTGTTAACTGAAAATGAAGCCAATGATTTCTCATTTTTTATCTTTGAATAAGATTAGCAAGCATTTTTATGGTGACTTGGGAAGTTGAGGATTGTTTCTCTTTGGTGATCATTCGAACCAGGACCTCTCACCACGCAGAAGTAGCTCACTGCAGGCACCAGTTGCTTAAGTAGAATTTGGAGCCATCAACAAGTCCTGCATGGATCTACATTTTAAACAATTGTTGAGAAAAGTTGCATCACCAGAGGTAACTCAAGGCATGGAATTTCCTGTGATGCACAATCCAATACATGGAAGTTGATGTGGGCATAATGTTGCTCTTTCACTGTATGCAAAATGTATCCAATCTGGGCAGCAAGAGATGAGCACCAGTAGAACTATGGACATTTGGGCAAAAGCTCAAAGATTAAGTTGTGAACAGAAGTCGCCTCACTCGTCGTAGTCTTACTTTGGCCTCCTTAGTTTTCGTGGAAAGTGCCATAGCGGTTGATCATGGATGTAGCTATGAAGCTAAACCTGTTGTGGTTGTTACCTATATGCATGCTTGAGCCGTAGAATTATATTTGGAATATGAACAGGATCCAATGTGCCAATGAACAATAAAACATATTAAAATCAATTTGATTCAATTTCTTTTTTTGGGGAGAGCACAGTTTGCGTGTGATTGGAAGCGAGACGTGTGAGTTTTGGTTCAAAGTTTATTATGAGGCATCCTGGCGCAAAAATTTAGTTTTGCACTCAAGGTTTATCATTAAAGGGGTTTTATTTTTTGAAACAGAACTTAGGTTTTACACGATGTTGCATCTCAGTGATTTAGGTACTACACAGTTTACTTGGGTCGGGGCCTGCACATTTTTGCATGAATGCAAGAACAAATTGCGAAATTCTTACTAGCTGGATTTCAGTGTACAAAGTGTTTGGTTTTATTTAGTCACTTGAACAATTCATGCATATTGTTCTCATTGGAAATGTGTCTTTCCATTATAGATGTCTTGGCCACTGAATCCAGTGTACAGGCTAGGTTGAATTGAACTACATCGCTATGTCATCTTTTTTTGCACTGATAAAAGTAAGGGACTAAAGCCACCTCAATTCAAAACCCACAAATAATGCATAAATCGGGATATTAACAATGGTACTCTGATAAACTTCTGGTGGGAATTGCAAAAGTACGATTCGAGTATCCTCCAGCTTTAAGCCGTTCATACCAAGCGACTGTTGACAATTCTTTGTCTTCTTGGAATAGTTTTCGATGTCGAGACCAATTGATGATTCGTTATGCATAGCTATTTTTCATTTACGTTTTGAAATGCGGTTTGCATGCGCCGTGCGATTCTTGTGTGCTCACCAGGTTCTGTTTTTGTCATGCACCCTCCCCCACCCTATGCTCTTTCTAACAGCTGGAAAGGATTGTGATGAGGAGGAGGAGGAAGAGCATGATGATGATGACGACGACGACGACGATGATGACAACGACGACGATGATTATGAAGATGACAAAAAGGAAGTAGCCAGGGCCAGCCGTAAGCAGTCCCCTGTATCATCCTCACCCCCAAAGGCAAGCAAGAAGGTCCCTGCTTCTCCAGGAGCCAAGACGCTGGCCAAGCGGAAGAAGCAGACCTCTCCATCACCTGGCCGTGGCCGAGGCTCCAAGAAGCCCGCCCTGCCCCCGAGCAAAGATGTCAAACCCAAGAAACCAGGCCCCCCTCCTCCTCCCCTGCCTCTGTCTGTCGCACCTACGCCAGTGGGGTCCCCTGCTTCTCGCCACCACATCACCGGGGCCCTGAGGGTCACCAAGACCAACTACACGATCCCCAAGAAGCAGCCTCAGCCGTCCCAGCAGCCGCACGGTCAACAGCCGTCCTCAGCCGGCCCACCCCCCGCGGCCAGGCCCCCGCCCCCGCCCGTGTCCTCAGCCCCTCCGGTCTCTTCCTTGCCCCCCACTCCCAGACCGGCCCCACCGCCGCCTGTCATCGCACCGCAACCAAACCACCAAATGAGGCAGAACATCCGCCGCTCGCTCACGGACATTCTATACCGGAGGTATGTTTGCTTCATCCTGGATTGTGATTGATTGGCACAGGCTAACATGCATTAGTATTGGTTTAGATTCTGCATGTCATCTCCTTAATGGGAGTTGTAATCTTTCTTGGGTGGATGAGACTCTTTTGAGAATGTCAACATGGATGATCTGTAAAGATTTTGTTCGTACCTCCTTCCCCCATTGTGACGTTATGTTGTGCCTTTGTTAGTGCAAGCACAGTCGCATGGCATAGAACGAGACCTCTTATTCACAGGGTGAGTGACAGCGATGACCTTGCGATACCTGAGAGTGAGGTTGCAAAACTGGCAGTCAGCATTGAGAAGGAAATGTTCAATCTATTTCTCACCACTGACAACAAGTACAAGAACAAGTACAGATCCATCATGTTCAACTTGAAAGACCCTAAGAACAAGGTGAGTGTAGTTAGGAAACCTCACTTCGGCGTGAACTTGCATGGTTTGAAGTTTAAAGTTAAGTTTAATTTGCAGTTTGAAGGTAAAAATTTTTTTAGTGCCACTTGCATGAAGCAGCCTAATTTGGATCCTTGGATCCAGTAATTTCAACCACTGTCTTGGTAAAAAAAAAAAAAAAATAAATAATTGATGGGTAGTCCTGAAATGTTGTGACTTCATATTATCGATAGTTATAGTATGCCTCACTGATCTTCCTTAGGCTGTGTAGTATCATTCTACTAAACACCAAACCTAAGCAGAACATCCATCACATTCTTGCATAATTTAGTACCGATTTGATACCAAAAACAATTTTTCTTCCCCTCCCCCCCCCTCTGTTAATGTTTATTGACATGAACGGAATTAGATGAGATGTCTCATTAACTTATTGGCGCCGGGCAAGGAACTAGTCTCTGGCTTTGCAAGACGGGAATATTGATGTGTGTTACCGCTTGCAAACTGAGGAATTTACAGCATGGCTGCACACTCCATTAGCTTTTGTAATCGAGTGGTGCTGCCCATATTTAGGCTGTGGTTGATGTTCTCTCTTAGCAATGTGATGGTTTTTAAGTGAACGACAATTGTTTTCAAGGGGCTGTTCTATAGAGTGATGGGAGGTGAGGTGTCCCCATTTAGACTGGTGAGGTTGAGTCCAGAAGAGCTGCTGTCCAGGGAGATCGCTGAGTGGAGGCCGAGGGAGACTCCGGAGGTAAAGTCCTTACAGCAGTGCCGCATCATTACTGTGTAGTGACCTTCCAAAGAGCTAATAATATGTATTTAAAGGGGCCATATTGTGCTTTTCTATTTTTCCCTTTTGTGTGCTATATCGCTTTTCGGTCGTGTAAAACTTCTGCGGAATCCCAAAGCCCATAGTCCATGCCAAAATTAGTTATCTTCCTGACAAGAAAATGGTTCCTGACCTATCTGTGATACATTTGCATACTGCCCATCTAGCATCTAGTTTGGCACGCTTCAAGCAAAGCGACGTAGACTGGAGGCTAGAAAGAGTTTAGGTGACGATGCGATGATGAGATGTTTTCCTCTGTGCAAAGGTAAAGTCCCCTTGTGTAGACATCTGAAGGGTGACAAAGTGAAGAATCAGTGATTTGAATCAATTTTTACGGCTATTCCTCAGCAGTAAGACCCGAACCTTCCATTGGGTTCCCTTCATTTTAAAGAGGACCACTTCATGAATTTTGGTTGGCCAATTACAAGAGAGTGGGCTATACGGGAGGGGACAGGAGCCAAAACTGCCTGTTTTAGGCCAAGAGAGCCTGAGGAGCTCCATACACTGCCAGGACAGCTGGAACTAGGTGTTTTTTTTTTTAACTATAAAATCATGCAACAGTTTTTAAATAAACCACAGAAATGAAAATGTGAAATCAGGAAATGAGCATTACACGGCCCCTTTAAAGTTGGTGGCAGGTGATTTGTCAGTCCATGAGAGAGGACTCTGTTTGAATACTGTGATCTGGCAGGTCCTGGATCCAAGTCCTCGAGCCCCGCCGCCTGGTCTGTCGAGGCCAGCTCCAAAGCAGGAGGGGGTGCCTGATGTGAGCATGGAAGAGCCCCCTCCTTTGTCTGATGCAGACGTATGTATCCCTGCCACCTCTCCGTCGCCTGGCTTGGCCTCTGCTGCAGTAAGTGCTGGCTTCCTCCTCCTATCCCGCTTTCCTGACTGTTGAAATCTTCTCTTCGCAGTGCGCAACTCCGCCTTCACGATGCGCTAATTCCTAACTCTGGTTCTCTTGAATGGGTTGGCGTGGTGAGAGCACCCATTCAAGAAAACCTTACAGAATTAAGTCTGAGCTGCCAGGGGTTTAAACACTACACAGCGATATGCATAATATGTTTTATTGCTGAAAATTCAGTTTCCCTGCCATTGAAGGGGAAGCAATGAAATATCATGGTAGTTGATGATTGGTGCCGCGGTTATTGCGGAGAGAATTGACTATTTCATGGGAGAACCTCTCGCTAATGGAGGAAACATTGTTCAGTTTCTTGTGAATCTATAGTGTCTGTTGAAACTTTGGTGTCTCGCATAATATTATAAGGCATCTCTGCCGGCTGTCCTTTATTAGACTGCTTTAACCTGTACTGTACCTTCTCCCTGCTGCTCATCGCTTACTGCTTATCCCCGGCCGCAGGCTAACAAATGATTAAAGTGTGATTCTGCGCACTGATACAGCTCAATTAAATTCTTGTCCTTGACTTTGAAAATGCTCATGTTGTCAAAGCTGTGGTTCTTGAATTGTTCATTTTTGTTATTTTGGAAGATGGCACAGCTTTCCAGGCCAATAAATGCTAACTTTGAGTTACCACCGTTTCAAACTTGCAGTGGAGAGATGTCATGTGATTTAATGTGGTTCTGTGCGGTTCAGGAACAGGAGGAGCCTCGGCCATCTCCAGCCCCAGCCTCAGTTCCGGGCCCTGGACCCGGCTCGGCCCCTGGCTCCAGCCCTGCCTCGAAGACCGGCCAGAACAGCATGGCCAGTCCTGTCCCTGATATCTTCAGCAGCATGCTGAAGGACACCACCGCCGAACACAGGGCTCACCTGTTCGACTTAAACTGCAAGATTTGCACAGGTAGCCTGGGCTTGCTCATGCCAGCTCTACCATCTAGGGTTGGCCTGCATGAGGGGAACAATGCCTTGGGGAAAAATACCAACACACACACACAAAAAAAAATCATCAAAATATTCACGGGTGAGCTGTCGATGTCATAGGCTGTTCGTCTTCTGACAAAACATGACTTTATTCCAAAGAATTTCTGCGAGAATGCTCTTCAGTACTCCTATGTAGTTCCTGCTCAACTCATCCTGTGAAAACATAACAAATACCATTTCAGTGTCACATTCATTTTGATTGATGTTTCTCGAGCGATAATGAGTTTGAATAAAACTGGCTCCAGTAATGTGAGTCATTGTGAATACAGGACTTTTCTCTAATTGACGTCATGTGCTTTGAAGAGCCAGAACTATTCCAATGATAGTTGAACATTTTCTGTGTTTGGGTATCATCAGAAAGCAGATTCTCTACTTCGGACGCTAAGTAATCAGTAATACAGTAGAAATGTGATAGCGGAAAGTTTGATAACATTTCTCACCAGTCATATCTGACCGGGATTTGGCAGTTTTGCCGGGAAAAAGTTAAAATTATATGAGCAGTCTTTATTGAGACAAACAATCAAGCTGATGAAGTGCCCTTCGTATTATTTGGGAAAACAATGTTGATTAATTTTGCCAGCAGTTGTTGTGGTGTCATGCTGATGCCTTATTTTGCTTGTTCCCTTAAAAATGTACCCTGTTTCAAATTTGCATTCTGTGAAGGGACTTGGGCTAAAAGCCTGGGGTACGATTCTGTTTGTTAATGTAACATAGACCAGTTAACAATTGCTCTGAAGCACTCATAAAATTGGTTCCCTGTGTAGTATTAATGGTCCTTGAATCTTGGGAGATACGGGACATTGTGGGTTCAGATGGTCATGGGAAGGCAAACTTTTCAACTGCCATTTCAGGCCAGAAGCCTGCTGAAGAGGAGCCCCCGGCGAAGAAGCCCAAGCCGTCGGCCCCGGTTGTTGTCAAGAAGGCCGAAACCAAGGTCAAGCCGGAGCCGCGGCCCTCCAAAGTAGGCGACGGCGGACCCACGGCCCCCTCCGGCGGCGAGACACCCGTCTCTGAATCTCCAGCTTCCCCTGAAGACACTAGCGCCGCCGCATCTGCTGCACTGAGCGCACCCGTGGCCATTCCCACAGTTTCCTCCGTGACCATCACGCGTCGCGACCCGCGCACTGCCGGCTACCGACCTCCGGTTCCCGCCGCCCCAGCCCCAGCCCCAGCCCCCACCCCAGCCACCATATCCAGCGCCTCGGAGCCGTCCATTTCTGAAGCCAAGGCTGCTCTGCCTCCTCCCCCGCCCCCGCCCCCTCCTCCCTCTGGCCCCAGGTCCATCCTGCTGAAACCCAACGCTTCCCCGGACCCTCGCGTCTTCGTCACGCCGGGAGCTAGGTGCCTCATTTCCTTCAGTCATTTTCCTTCTGGCGTACACATGAAATGCACATAAGACGACCCTAGTGCAGACTGTCTTTATTTAGTGCTTTAAATCTCTACTCTTGGTTGCATTTGCATGCTTGGTGGAAAAAATGATGTTCTGTAAGAAAATGTGATTTTGGGAACAATATGAGGTGCTGATATGCATGGTGATCCTTGTGTTCCAGTGGCCCGGAGTCCCACTCCCCACAGGAAAGCGAGACGGCCATGTTCCTCTCCAGCCAGGAGATGATGTGGAAGGGTTTCATCAACATGCACACGGTTGCAAAGTTTGTGACTAAGGCCTACCTCGTGTCAGGATCCTTTGAGCACCTGAAGGAGGTGAAGCCCTGAAATAAACCCTGAGGGGAGGGACCAGTCCTGTTCAGCAGTTTGATGGCTTTTATCTCATTGTCTGGTGCTATGAAAATGAATGATGTGGGCATTTGGGATAGTTGATGCTTCTAAAGCCCTGGTATCTTAACCCTATAAATCCTACGGACCCATATATAGGTTTGCGAAATGCAGCTGCTGTATTAAAACCTTTGGAACTTCAGGTGTATTTTAAATGAAAGCGGAGCACCTAAGGTTTCAATCAGTCCCAAGTATGTACTGCTGAATGACAGGGAAAAGTGTCATAAGATGATGTAAAAGATGTTGATATTTGCCATTTGTTGTAATGCTGTGGCCGTAAAAATGTAGCATCCTGGATTTCAGTATTTCTGTCCGTATAAGTGTGATGTAGCTTCAGTAATGTTCCAACCAGCAGATACAGACTGGGAATGAGACATGGTCTTACAATATGAAAAAGATGCTTTTTCTAAATTGGAACCTATGAAAGAGAAAACGTATGAGAAAAATGAGTTCATGGGGTTAATATAGTCAGTATAATTGCATTTTTTGAGTTAGTAACATGCAAACTAGTTTGGTTGGATGGAAATTTCCTCATCCTTTGCGCTATGTGCATGAAAATTGCATTTGTTGATTTGCTTGTAATCTGCTGGTAACTGTTTTGGTTGGGTGGAAATTGCCACTGTAACCTAAATTGCTTCAGATTACATCCAGCAATAAAGGATTAAATGCAATGTAAAGATATCAGATCTATAAAAGTTGTTTTGGATGTGAACACGTTAATTGCCCTTGCAGTAATGCCATCCTAAACGGTATGTAAAATTGTCACAGCTGAAAATGGAGAATAAAACACAATAAAAAAATGGCGTCATTTAACAACTTATGGCTGCGTAGCCTGGCTGCGTGTCTAGTAGAGGAGGTTAGTTGATGTAGTGTAGTAATACAGTGCTTAATCGGCTGTTGCTTCTCTTTAGGATCTGCCAGACACGATCCACATTGGTGGCCGAATCTCTCCACACACGGTGTGGGACTACGTTGGGAAGCTCAAGACCTCCTTGTCCAAGGTAAAGGTTTTTTACTACATGCAGTCCTTTTCTCTTGAGACTTTCTGGAAAGCAGGGTGTGAGGTGTACTGATTCCAATCAGAAAACCCTTGGACTGTATGTCCAGCAAATCATTTAAGTAACCCATTTGGTTGATTTCTATCTCTTTTTTTCTGTGCACCAGGAGCTTTGTCTGATCCGTTTTCACCCGGCGACGGAGGAAGAGGAGGTGGCCTACATCTCTCTCTTCTCTTATTTCAGTAGCCGACGGCGATTCGGCGTGGTCGCCAACAACAACCGTCGCATTAAAGACCTCTATCTCATCCCGCTTAGTGCCAAGGACCCATTGCCCTCCAAACTCTTACCCTTTGATGGGCCAGGTAAGCATGTAGCATCTGCTGGGTGATGCAGTAAAACCACCACACCTTGCCTCCTGGTCGCCCCAGCCCTGATCTGAAAACTTTGGGGTAATTACTAATTACTAATTGGTCTGCTGAGCAGAAGTAGTACATCCGAAAGATGCCACATTTGCCCACATGCTTAGTGCATGCCCTGATTTTCCTCATTCCATTTCTTAATGGCTCCAAGAGAGGGAGGTAAGTATGCAAGTGCATCTCTGCAACTGTCCTGCATTTTTCCCCATCAAAGGAGAGCTTTTTTCTGAAATAACCAATGATGTTTTGTTCTCTCTGTAGGTGTACTTAAATGCTGCCTGAGTGTCCCATTTGAATTGGCTTTGTACATTTGTTGTTTTCTCAACTTCTTTTGTTTGGGTGTTGTACTGTTGTGTAATACCTTGTATGACTGATTATTGCCAATAAAGATTGTTATGCATCTCAGGTTGGTGCAGTGTTAGATATTTCTCGCACTTTGGTCTCCTATTGTAGTTCCCTTGGAATGATTTTCAAACATTGTGTGGGGGGACATGACATTATTCACCACAGTGCATGCGCATGTACATTTTGAATTGTCACTGTGTCAGTTACTTAACTGAAACATGCATTCACTAAACCAGAGCCAGAGCGCACAGGCGTTTCTTTAACATTTTGGTACACGTCCATCTCCATCCCTGCAATTCACAAAAACCAGGAACAACGTTCAGTTTACACTCTTAAGTTCAGTGTGTACAATAGGCAGAACCTCTACCTGCCAGCTGCTGTTGAAAGCACCACACTAAACATATCAGAGAAGTCCCAAAGGAGAATATTGGTAAGTATTTTTAATGGGGATGCCCACATGCATGTCCGGGTCTTAATACACTTTCCTGGGATCACCAGCAGAGGTGGATGGCGAAGCTGTGGATCAGGTCATGTCTCACACGACCCCTTCGGAGCGGAGAATATGGAGGGGAGACCCCTGCGCCCCAACAAATCTGGGGCGACCAGCACTCTGCCAATCAAGCCAAAAGACTTGTGTTTCTCTTGAAATAATGAAGCGAACATGAGGCAGTGGGGTTGAAATGATCAGATCATAACATGAGAAGATATTTACTGCCAAGTTGTGAGATGGTGCATCATCTCCCACAAGTATTAATAGTAGTCTGAGACATGAGCACTGGTGCTATTGACACCGGTGTGACACACTAGTATAAAGAAATAAAAGTGGTTCAAAATAATTACCAATTCTCTCATCACTTTGCTGTTCTGGGCAAAATTCAAAAGGTGTACTTAAAGCTGTACATAGTCTTGACGTAATTCCACGAAAGGTTACGGAGTAACTGCATGGTTCCTGTATGAGGTATTGTCAAGAGTTTTCAGTCTCCAACTGGCACTTAAATGCTGTGCAGTAATGACAAGATCAAGATGCAGCTCTGAAAACACCTAAAATTATGTTCATATTTTGACTTGTGGCATCAGTGTCTTCATTTGCAGAAAGCCCCACGTTTGCATGCATTTTGAAAGGATTTTGTTTTCATTGGGCTCAATTCAACAGAGATTCTTTTGAGATTGACAATGGATACTGAACATACTTATGAACGATAATCTCACGTGGGTCCCACCCACATAATTCTTTGAGTTTTGCCATTAAAGGTTTTTGGTGACTAAAGGTAGTTCACTGTGTTTATTGAACTACCACAGATTGAACTACCACAGTCTTGCACATCTCTAAAAGGGCTGGTATAACAAAGGAGAAATGTGTATGCAGCAAGGAATGATGGCTCATTTGCGCGCTCTACACATATTTAAAAATATCAGTTTCAGAATTGAAAAAAGGTATAAAGATATGAATTTATGCTCAATGATATGGTCTAGTATTTAAATTGTTGGCATATCTTGTTCGTAACTAAAAGTAGTCATTAAAGAATATCCCCAAACACATTGCATGGGTTCTGATCATTGGTTATTTCAAACAAGCTCTCCTTTCCCTCACATCCCCCAATATGCTATGCATTTGGCAAGTTGTATCTTTTCATTATTATTATTTCCTATATAAATATGGTTGTAAATTCTAAACCTGTTGGCTATACTGTTTTCCAGGACTGGAACCGGCAAGACCAAATCTCCTCCTTGGATTGTTAATTTGTCAAAAGGAAAGAAAGCGATCTGCTGCTCCCCAGGAAGGTGAGGAGAAGAGGTCAAAACTGCAGGCTCGGGATCCAGATGACACTGGCCTCCCCAAGCCAGTCATTCCAAGGTCTGAGGTTAAGCAGGAGAAAAGCCATGTGCACAACCTTGAAGCTTCTATCAGCACTACCCCTCCTGGTTCCCCTCCCTCCATTGGCTCTTCTGAGTCCTCCACAAGCTCCCTGACTGCCTCATCAATGTTATCGCTTGTGTCCTCACTCAAAGGTTCAGCAGTTGGTGCCTCAGGCAAGGACTCGCCCTCATCATCTGCCTCTAGCTCGGCCACTCCACTTCAGACCATCCTGAAAACTCTGTTTGGCAAGAAGAAACAGGACTCTGATGCCTCTCTGTCTCCTTCTGAGCAGGCTTCAGTGGAAGGTATGCCCGCTGTCCCTCTGCTCGACCCAATTGTTCAGCAGTTCGGCCAGATCTCTAAGGAGAAATCGGTTGATGAGGATGAGGATGACAGACCATATGATCCTGAAGAAGAGTATGATCCAGCTATGGGTTATGGAACAGCGGTACCTGTGGTCACAGCGAAAGCATTGGAGGTGAGTCATCCAGCTGAGCCCTCTGCTTCTTCCACCACTGCCGATGTGGACGATGTCGCCTACGATCCAGAAGATGAAACGATCTTTGATGAAGTCAAAGGTGGGGTTGCGGTTCCTGGCCAGACTAAAGCCAAACTTGCATCTGATAGTGAAGCGGGAGGTTCCACATTGACTGAACAACAGAAGATGCTTGATGAGCTAAACAAGCAAATAGAGGAACAGAAACGACAGCTTGAAGAGCAGGAAGAGTCCATTCGTCAGCAAAAAACAAATGTGGGGGGGCCTATTGGTGACGCTTTGTTGGCTCCCCAAACAAAATCATTGTTGGCTAATAGTCAGTTGCTCGTGCTTGGTAAAAAGGTGGAAGAATTGGTGACAAAGTCAACAGCAGCCCCAGTAATTAACCAGAGACGGGACCCAAGGCAGACCAGGGACCCAAGGCAAGCCGCAGCTAGTCGAAGGCTCACTTCTGACTCTGTGGAAAGAGAGGAGGGATCTACGTCTACCTCAGTTGAAGACACAGTACCAGCACCGGCAGAAGTTACTCAGCCAGATCCGTCCCAGACTGAAGAGGAGACTAAGGCTGATGCTGTCCCATTCCTTGATACAAAAGACACTGAAGTTGTTATTCCTTTGCTGGGGGAGACTGTAGAACCTGATGTGGAAGATGACACCTGTACTGAGCATGTGGAGGAAACCAAAGAGGACACTACTAAGGCAGAGATTGAAAGTAACCCCTATACTGCTTGGCCTAATTCTGCCAGTATTTTAAAAGCCAAGGAGCTTTCAGATCTGGAAAGGTCACATGAGCAGTCTGCTCCTGATGTAGGCCAGACACAAAATACAAGTCCTTACTATAGTTCCCCTGCGAACGGTAACCCTAATATTTCTATAAATCCTCAAGATGCAACGCAAAACAACCCGTCCACCTACCCACAAGACTCTCAGGCCACCCATGTGTCCCATGTGGCATTGCCAAACCCAGACTTTGGCAGCACTCAGGAAATGCCACCACCTATAGCTTTTCAGCCCCCTCTTGGACCTCCTCCCATGCAGGCTATACCGACAATTCAGGGGCCTCCCCCAATGCAAAGTGAGGGAGATCAGTCTCAGTACAGAGATCCATCACATTTTACACCCCCTGCACCTTACCCACCTTATCAGAATCAGTGGGGAGCCCCCCAGCAACAGTTTGATACCACTCGGGCTCCCCCACCGCAATCGATGATGGGGCCAAGAGCACCACCACCATTTCAGCCTCTTAGTCAAAGGGGACCTCCCCCTCAGATTTTTGAAAGTCCCGTGAGTTCCATACCTCTTCAGCACGTTGGTCAAAGAGGTCCACCTCCGGGACAGTTCATTGAGGGTCATGGCCCTCCACCCCCTCCTTTTGATGGACAGAATGCTTCACTTCAGCCAAGGTTCAATGGCCCTCCACCTCCATTTAATTTTTCTGGACCTCGAGGTCCCCCTCCACCTTTTACAAGTCCACCCCCTGGCCACTTTGATAGCAGAGCCCCCCCACCATCTCATTTTCCTGGGCCAAGAGGGCCCCCTCCGCCCCATCATTTTGGGGATCATGGGCCGCTGAAGCCATTAATGGATACCTCAAGAGCCCCTGATAATCAGCCGTATGACAACAGTAGCAGCACCTACCAACAGGGCTTGGAGCAGCACCAGCGACAGACGCCACCCCCAGTGTATAGGGAAGCTCCGCCCCCTTCGCAGGCTCTGCCCTATAGGGCCCCACCCCACACTCAGTTTGAACCACGAAGAGGTCCACCGTCGGGCAGTGAAATGGGGCCACGTTTCACTCCTCCTAACCAGTTTGGAGGCCCAAGAGGCCCACCACCTCATGGTCACAATCAAAGGATCCCGTCACCACCACACCGAGGGTCATATGAAGATCAGCGTAGTCCCAATCCACCAGATTTTCCACCGAGGCAGAGGGGTCCTCCACCTTCACACTTCAGTGGGCCACGGGGCCACCCACCCACGCACTTCCCCGAAAGTGGAGGTGGTGGACAGCCAAGGTTTCATTTTGAAAGTCATCCACCAGATGGAAGACCACTCCGTCATGCTGGCCCTCTTCTGCCCACTCCTCCTGACGGTCCCATTCAGATTCCTAACCGCGTGGGTCACAGCCCTGAACCGCATCACGAAGACCACTGGAGGCCTGCCCCTGACTTAAGACGCAGGGGTAGCGGCAGGGATGATTCAGAGCCGCGGAGCAGTGCAGACAGACCAAGTAGGTTTGAAGCCAGCCACCGTGATAGGGAGGGCAATCAGGGACCCTCCCGTGTGTCTGAGGAACGGCAGAGGGATTTGACTGAAGACCGAAGGAGAGAGAGGGATGGTGCTCATGCCAGCAGGTCCTGGGACAGGGGCACTGGGAAACGCTGGAGCAGAGAAAGAGACCGGGAGAGGGACCGGGAGAGAGAACGCAGCCGTGGCAGGGAAGGGGACAGACACCGAGAAGGCGATGGAGACAAGAGGCGAGACCGGGATCGTGACAGAGACCGTGACCGGGAAAGAGCCAGGGATAGAGACTCTGACCGGAGAGAATATGATCGGGACAGACCCAGGAACAGGGACAGGGACCGAGACCGTGACAGAGAGCGGGATCGGGACCGAGACCGGGAGAGAGACCGTGACAGAGATAGGCGTCGTGATCGCTCAAGGAGCAGGGATAGAGAGCGTGTCAAAGACCGAGATAGAGATCGTGGAAGGGAGAGGGAGAGGGACCGGGACCGTGACAGGGACAGGGATCGAGACCGAGACCGAGACAGGGAAAGGAAGGAGAGGAGTAAGAGTAAAGAAAAGGGCAAAGACAACAGATCTGAAACATCAAAGGAAAGTGAGAAGCCTACAGAAACTGAAATGGCTGCAAACAAAAATGCAGCTTCGTAAATTCTGACTTAATGTCATGGTTTTCAGAGACAACTTTATCCTATGGCTACTGCAAGATAATCGAAGACTAATTTCTAAATGGACTGTCTGAATGGTTTTCTACATCTGTACATATATACATATATATTAAAAAAAATTGGATATGTTCTGAGCTATTGCTGTTGATGTCTAAACTTTTTTCGAATACCTTAGTTCATTCATATTTTATCTGTTTTATCACCTTAAGTAACTGATTATGAAAACATTTGAGTTCAATATTTTGTGTCATAAGTAGGTTTGTGTGGTAGTCTCACAAGCCACTTGATGAAATTGGTGAAGTCAACATACTGTATATCTCTGAGAATGTACCTGCTACTATTGAAATACTTTTAAATGACCGATCACAACACTTCCCATTGAGATGTAAATATTCATGTACATGTGTGTGTGTATATATAGGTATGTTTTTTATCACATTTTTCTAAGTAGCAAAGTCATAAGCCATATAGCTTTAAATGGATAGATGTGGATTCTGAAAAAAATCATCTTTGTAAGCTCATTGATGTGCTTGTACGTTTATCTGTTTTGGTTCCAGAAGCTCAAATATGGCTCGTCATTGGCAGTTCATTTTGAAGTCTGTCTTGATTTGTTTAACCAATTAAATCATCTTCAATTTCAAAAACTTTGGTTTTTCTTTTAATCCATTTCTTTGTCTATCACAACTTTCTGCCTTCTATGATTTCACTAATGTGAGTAGAATTACATTTCTGGAAAACATTTGTTTTTGCTGAATTGAAATGTCTTGCCTTGAAATGCTTTCGAAATGAATTTGCTCATTTTACTATCTGTAGATTACCATGTGAAGTGAAATGCTTATAATAATCTATCAGTGCATGGGAGGTTACATTTTTTGTGGTATTCATTCTTCTAAGATGTAATCCACTAACTTCACTAATCTTGATTTCCAGGAGGAAATCAAATTTTTGAGTTGCACTGCCCCAGCATACAAGCAGTTACCACTAACAGGCCCATGTCCACCTGCGGCACGTTCATGCAGTATGAATATGAAACCACTGATGGTAAAAAAAAAAAAAAGTGAATACATATAACTTCCTTTTCATGATTCAGGTTTAAAAAGGTTAATATTTTAAAATTATGGACATGAGTACAGTATGTCCTCTGCTTTGTGAGGAACTGGGAATAAATCAGTGACATTGTTGATGAGATGTTCACAAAAGACCATTTTTGAGCAGTAGTGATATCTCCCTGTGCAAGCAGGGTGGGATGGTGTCATAAATTGCATCGACTGTGTAATGTGGTATAATATTTGGTATCCTTTGAAAATGTCCGATCATAAATATTTTGAGGATAACCCAACGGGTATGACTGATCATGGGAAAAGTATATAAAATTAATTTTAAGACCTGACCTTCAGCAAGGAACTTTCAGCATTATGTTTACAAATGACATGTTTTTCTTAATCATGAGTGTTGAGTATGTCATTCAAATTGTAACCCATACTCATTTTGGTACAAAAATATAAAAAAAGGCACTAAACTGTTTCCCAATATAAAGCCCAACTTTGCTTCGTTGTGTTGTCTTCACTCATTTTTTCTGACCTCCGTAGTGAGTGACAAGATATCATGAAGCGAGCAGTGACATAAGTGAAACTGAGCAAAGAGCTGCGAGAATCCGTAACAGACATTTTCAAATATGGTAAAGCTATTTAACTCTGCATGTCATCATGTATGACTGATCTATGGGTTTTACTAGAGAGCAACCATCGGCATACCATTTTGCAGTTCAAGCTGCGTGTTTGCATGACATGAGTGCTGGTGTTGTGAAAAGTGCTGCCAGTATTCTTCCCTGGAGGTGTGTTGGGCTCTGCGTGACCTAGTTACGTTTGTCCAATTAAATAAATTCAACAAGGGTAGCATTGTTGGTGCTAGTTTCCAACTAATGTGGTGATTGTATAGGTTGCTGGATGACAATTGTCGAAGTTTTAGTGTTTTGTTGACGTTGGCTGAATGCGCATCTGTACCTGTCACCTCACCCTTAGAAGAATTCTTAATCAGAGCATGTAAGTGCTTTCTAATCATAGGTTTGTTGTAACTGACAGCTTTCTTGTTTGGAATAATGAGATGAGGTTGGAGAACTTACATTTTGTTTGAACTCTTTAGTGATATAAGGTCACCTATGTGGAATGAGGTCTGTACATCACCTATACGATGTTGATACCAAATATGAATGAAATGCATCATATATTTCTTGAGATAATATGTTAAGACCAACATCACAAATGGTAGTGGCTTGTAATGACCTTGAAAATTGGGTTAAGGTTACACAATGTGACTGGGGTCTGCTCATCCCAAATATAAACCATGGTACCCTAATATGAATGAAATTTGTCAAATAAGTCTTGAGATCTCATGTTAAAACCAAGATTACAAATGATTCTATCCATTGAAATGGCAAAATATTTGGAAATGTCAATTTTCAAATGAAATGCCTCTCTCATCAGATAAAATGTTGCACATGGTATATAAATGTCCTTTATTCATACCTTAGGATTCGAGTCCATTAAACCAAGGATTTGGTTACATTTGAAGAGTTTGGAGCAATATCCGTATAAATGCCAATCTCATGGTATATGGTCTTGCAAAGAATATACTGTCGTAATGTTGTGTACTGGTCAGAAATCTGCTTTTCTTGTGATAAATTATTTCTGGAGAAATTTGACTGAGCAAGCAAAGGGAACTCGCACACCTGTACGCTGATGCAATACTGTGTTTTATTGCATAGAAGAAAAAAAAGTGCTACCCAAGTGAGGAGTGCAAACGTTTCGGTCCTAGTCAGACCATCATCAGTGCAGTGGAAAAATTTGACTAAAATATATCATCTTTTGCCCCCATCTTTCAAATGAAACGAGATTGTTATTTATAGTTTTTGCACTGAACCCTAATTTAATTGACAATGATAAACAATGAATTTGTTAGTGCTTGTTGGGTAAGTAATAGGCTGACCACTGAAATATGCATGCTCTGAAGTTTAGACAACTTACCACTGAAACTAGACTAGTTCGTATACCATGGGAGAACCCGAATCCGTGCTTTCAGTTGTCTTATTTTATAAAGATTATCTGCAAAAAAAAAACGCGGACACAACTATGCTTGGTATACCCCATCTAAATATCCCAACAAAAATGTTTCGCACAGTACAGTCTATAAACCCCGCAAAGTGCTACAAATAACATATAGCAAAATGTTTGGCTCTCTGCTGAAAAATATTGTAGGAGTACCATTACTCTAAAAATGAGGCGAGACCATGCGATAATCTTATCTTGGAATATGGTGAATTTAATGGTTTTAATCAGATGAACCCTCGATCAGGGTTCACTCGTTTGTCGCTCGTGTAGTATGCTGAGAAAGGTACAAGCTTAAATTGCAAATGGACCAGGTTCGGCGGGGGTACTGCTTACATTTTTTTCCTGATGGAATATCGATGTCTGGGCCTTTTTATCGCTGCCACTCCCCCCTTCCTTTTGCGACTCGGCGTGATTACGTCAGTGGGCTGTCAACCTGCTTGGTGAATTTTATGAGAACGTCTGATGTTTCGTGGAAGACTGGGAAATTAACACCTTGTAAAAAGCAGTCTTAGATTTTTTTTTTAATTTCTTGCCGATTACATTAGAAAACTGGTTCGGAGTAAGTCATCAAACGTAAATATAATGGCTAGCTTGCTAAGAATCAGTGGCGTTAATGATAAGTTAGCTGGTGGGCTGACTAATGTAATTTGCTTTTAACTTCGTCACGTTCGCTGGAAAACTCTAAATATTTAGCGAATATAAAAAAGTCCCTGACTATCCTAACGTTCGTGAAAGTAAGTTTCACGTCGTCATAGAAGTTATTCCGCTGTTGTCTTGTTTTCGGCTAATGTTATAACGCCGTTGCGAGTGAAATCACGAGGCTGTCCACCGAGAGCGCGAAACTGAACCAATAACGTCCAGTGAGCTGTCTCGAGATCGAGGCACCTGGAAATATTTGAAAGCAGCGTTAACGGTAGTGAATGGTAAATTAACTGCATTTTTTTACAGGATACAGCACTGAATCGGGTTTACGTTAATTTCTTGGCGAGGAAGCCGACTACCGCGAGTGAATCGTTGATCGGTTAAAGTTGCTTGCAGCACGTCTCATTTTAGTTATTGTCATTTCGCTCGCGATGTCCGCGACCAGTAGATTTGAGCCTGGGTCTCTCCCGCCAGGGCCGTATGCGGCAGCTTCAGTGCCCGTCGAAGTCACCGTGAGTCACGAGTGCACAGTGTCGAGTGCCCCGTGCCCAGAGCAAGGGATGGTCCTCAACTCTGTTTCGGACCTGAACTTGGGAGGGATGACAGAAGTGGAGTACACGCATCTCCAGCATATCATTTATTCGCAAATTGAGGCACAATCCGCGGAGCAGGAAGGGTCGGGAGATAACCGATTAAACTCTGGTTTCCTTGTGAGCAGTCCGACAGCCATCCAAAGTGCGCGTCCTCACAGTGAAGTCGAGTGCGCGACCAAAACTCCGAGCTCGGCCGGAGGCCAGCCCAGTACCCCGCCATCGGAACCGCAATACCTAATGAGCACGGACCAGCAAAGTGATTTCCAAGAGATTAAGATGATATTGATGGCTGATCCTGTCCACTTGACGGAGCGAACACCTACTACGTGTGGAGAAGTTCCTGGACCTGTTTTGGCCAAAGTTAGAAACGCGATGGAAACCAGTCACCACAGAGAAGCTGCGGAGACGAGACTCAATCCTGCCGCCCGAGTGCGTTTGGAGAGGCGGTTTAACTGCGGTCCACGCGATATGTTCAGACTGCAGGAGTCTCCTCGTGACTTGTCCACAAGTCTGACCAGGTGCGAAAGCAAAACCAAACCATTACGTTTATTTTACTCGTAAGTTGCCTTTTATTTGTTGTGGACGTAACTATAAATAGGCTGAGTGAACGTAAGATAACCAGATAATCACCTAGGTGACGTCAGGACAAGGTTAACAACTGATGAGATTTACGATTGAGTCAATTTAATCATGGTAAAGCAAGGCATCTCGCTAATTTAGGATATAGACATTCTAATGTTAGAAAGGTCTGTTTGTTACAGTTTGCCCGTCAAATAACTGCATTTTCGCTAACTGTTAATTGGGTTGTTCATTTTCATTTGTTTCTCAGCGTCTCATCAAAACTCGATCACCCCTCGGAGTTATTCGGCGTTGCTATGCATCCGCAGGCAAGGAAATACGTGAAGCTTGGTCGACCTAAAACGGTCGTGCCGCGGCACATAGAGTTCCCTTGCCCGGTTTTTGGAAGGAACTTGTGCAACTCAGTCGTCGGAGTTCCTCAAGCACAGGTAATGAAGCGACTACTGTTTGACGGCACAGGAGCAACGACGACATTACGCTACCTTTAGTGTACAACTCAAAATGAATTTTTTGACAGGGTATTGGATCCATCTCCCAGTACATTGAACCTGCAAAACATCAGGATCTGATCATTCCCAGGAACTTCAGCTTCAGTTACCAGCAGGATGCAGGCTCGGTAAAGAAGGCGCTACGCGATGAAAATGAGCAGACCTTAGAACCCGAAGTTTGGATCAAGATGGAAGGTAGTTAAATGGCCCATTTGGGCCTATTTAAAGTCCGGATAAAATGAAATCAGAGATTTGCGGCTGATGCATGGTTGGAAATAGTAGCTGATTACGTTAAGGACTGCAAAATTAGTAGGCCTACTGAATTGTGGAGTTGGAACGTTAAACAGTTTTTCACCTATTTTAGTTTCTGGAATTTTTTGGGGCGGGGCTAAAATATGGCTTGATGACGCATTGAAGCCATCCTTAACATACACCGCCCCTTGCCCTGTTGTAAAATCATGTGATCTTTGCATCAGTGGCTACCTGCTCATCTTCATCTTCCCTAAATGCATTTAATTGTGGGATGAGCGTTACTTGACGTGATTTTAAATTTTATATCTGTGTAGACTAGGGCTGGGTGATAAATCTGTTGCGATAATTTAAAGCGTAATATAAGTAACTGCCACTATGGGGCAGACAGATGAGCTAGCTTGTTATCTTTTCTATGACACATACCTGATGCAGTGTTAAACAACCATCAGAGGCCATGTGAAAGGCTTCTGGGCAGAAAACTGCGTTTTGAAGTCTGCTAATTACCAGCGAGGTTGGACAGCCTCAATCACCTTGGCGTAATTGGCCTCCCTTAAATCATTTCCTGTGTAATTGGCCTAATTAGGAATCAAACCATTTTTTCAGACCACTGTTATGGCCCCAATTTGTTATTACATTTATAACACAACAGCAACAGCAAGGGATGACAAACACAGTTTTAACAACTAAAACACATTTAATTTTTAAACAAAGACAAAGACTAATAACAACCTACAACTAAAGACCAAGATTGATAAATAAGAAAAAACAGAAATAATTACAGTCCCTTTTTGGTGGGGTGGCTTGGTGATGTCCTGGATGAAGAAAATGCTCAAACACAGGCAAAGAAATCCACAAAAGAAACGTCACAGGTCTTGAACAGAATGGCAGGTCTGGTCATCTTCTTGCAATTTCTCCTACTCCTTTACTGTCTCAATTCTTTTCCTTATATACTCTTTTGCAGACCCCACCCACATTTAGACCTTTTTTTTTTAATTTTCTGAGACTTGCCCCAGACATGTCCAGGACATGTCTAAACATGACTCCAGTCTGAGCTTAACAAAAAAAGGTAAATAATGCCATCTAGTGGCCTATATTCACATTACACCTCCATTCCAAAAGGGAAAAATTTTTGACTCATAAAGGCAAAATTTTTCTTTTCAATACAAAATGGTTAAGTGAACACTTGTCTATATATACATAACATACAACATTCAAACACATGATATATATATACACATTCAAACACGGGATAAGCAATCAGTAATTACATTGTCTGTACCCTTCACATGCTTAATTTCCAAGTCAAACTCCTGCAAAATCAAACTCCAATTCAACAATCTCCGATTCTTGTTTTTCATCTTACTCAAAAACATTAACGGATTGTGGTCAGTGTACACAATCATTGGCTTTTGTCCTGTACAAACATAAACCTCAAAGTGTTGTAAAGAAAGGACCAGAGCCAACAGTTCCTTCTCTATTGTGGAATAGTTCCTTTGGTGGCGATTGAACTTCCTGGAGAAGTATGCCACGGGATGCTCAATGTCATCAGAGTCACTTCTCTGTAGGAGCACAGATCCACAAGCTTGGTCGCTAGCATCGACCGCGATGGAGAACGGTTTGTTGAAGTCAGGAGATTTGAGCACGGGGAAGTGACACAGCAGAGACTTCAGGTGATCGAAGGCTCTCTGGCATGCATCATCCCAGGTGAACTTTACGCCTTTCTTCAGTTGGTTAGTTAGACTGAGAGCAATCTCAGCAAAGTTCTTGCAGAACTTGCGGTAGTACCCGATCATTCCAAGGAAGCGGCGCAAAGCTTTTTTGTTGTCAGGAACTGGAAAGTCCATGATGGCTTGGACTTTAGCATTTATGGGTGCCACCTTACCCTGGCCTATGACGTAGCCAAGATAGGTGACAGTAGCACAACCAAAGTCACTCTTGCTCAGGTTAACAGTCAGGTTAGCCTGGGTCAGGCGCTGGAACAACGTCTCTACATCTTTTAGATGTTCTTCCCAGGAGTCACTCCATGTGATCAGGTCATCGATGTATGGACCCGTGTGTGGCAATCCGGCGATTGTAGACTGTATCATCCTTTGGAACGTGGCTGGGGCATTTTTCATGCCAAAGGGTAGGACTTCATACTGGTACAATCCAGATGGTGTGGCAAAAGCAGAGATGCTCTTGGCCCTCTCAGTTAAAGGCACACACCAATAACCCTTCAATAAATCAATCTTGGTCAGAAACTTTGTTTGCCCTACACTATCAATACAATCATCAATCCTAGGTATTGGAAACACATCAGTTCTAGTTACAGCATTGACTTTGCGATAATCTGTACAAAATCTAGTACTTCCATCAGGTTTTGGAACTAGCACACAGGGTGAACTCCAATCGGAGTTGGAGGGTCTGATAATATCATGTTTTAACATGTACTCAACCTCTTTCTCAGCAATCTTTCTCTTTTCAGGATTCATCCGGTATGGATGCTGTTTTATTGGTTTGGCATCACCAACATCTACATCATGAAAGGCTATAGAAACTCTCTTTGGAACATCAGGAAACAGATCCTCATATTTCTTGATCAATCTCTCAAACTGATCTCTCTGTGAGGGTTCTAAGTGCTGGAGTTTTACATCAAGATTTTGCAACACTTCAGTGTTTGACAATTTACATGAAAGAACTTCAACTTTAATTCTAGGTTCATCATCTTGAAACTCCCCCTCATCTTCACACGTTTCGACCATTGGAGAATCTGAAGTGACAGCTGCAACCCTAGCATTTCTGTCATGAAAAGGCTTTAGCATGTTAATATGACACAATTGTTTTGGTTTTCTCCTATCTGGAGTCTTCACAATGTAATTGAGATCATTGAGTTTTGTCAGAATTTCATAAGGACCATGAAATCTAGCCTGCAATGGATTGGACTGCAAGGGAAACAACACAAGGACCTTTTCTCCTGGTTTAAACTCACGGCTTCTAGCCTTATGATCATACCAAGTTTTCATTTTTCCCTGACTTGATTTCAAGTTCTCTTTGGCAAGGTCACAAGCTGCACGCAATCTTTCCTTGAACTTGCTAACATAGTCTAACAGACTGATGTACGGCTCTTCCTCTTGCCATTGTTCACTCAATAATAGCGAAGGTCCTCTTACTTCATAGTCAAACACTAGCTCAAATGGACTGAATCCAGTAGACTCCTGCACTGCTTCTCTAGCTGCAAACAACAGCAAATGAACACCTTCATCTCAGTCTTTCTCATGGTCATTACAATAAGCCCTCATCATTGTCTTGAGAGTGGAATGAAACCGCTCTAAGGCACCCTGACTTTCTGGATGATAGACACTAGAAAGAATCTGCGTTGCACCTAGTTCATACACAACCTGCTGAAACAATCCTGAAGTGAAATTGCTACCTTGGTCTGACTGAATTTCCCTGGGAAGACCAAACAACGTGAAGAACTTTATCAAAGCCTTCGAGATTGCAGTTGCCTTGATGTTACGTAGAGGTATGGCTTCGGGGAATCTGGTAGATGCACACATGATTGTCAACAAGTACTGATTTCCAGATCTAGTCTTGGGTAATGGACCAACACAATCAACAATGACCTTAGAGAATGGCTCCCCAAATGCTGGGATAGGCTGCAATGGAGCTACAGGTGGGTCTAACTGGTGTTTTCCAACTACCTGACAAGTGTGACAGGTTTTGCAAAAGTAGGAAACGTCTTTCCGAAGCCCAGGCCAAAAGAAGTGTTTCATGATCTTATCAACAGTCTTGTTAACACCAAGATGACCTCCTAAAGGTAAACTATGAGCCATTGTTAAGATCTCATTCCTATAGACCTTCGGAACAACAATTTGCCTGACCACTGCCCAATCTGCATTGGCAGGGATATCAGGAGGGCGCCACTTCCGCATCAACACACCATCCTTGAGATAATACCCAACTGGAACTGCGTCTATTTCTTTATCAGGAAGGGCTCTCCTCTTTAGTACACAAATTTCAGGATCATTAGTTTGCTCCTCAATCAACCGCTTTCTGGACAGAGACAAGTCTCCAGACACATCAGAATCACCAGACCCATCCGGCTGGCTGAATAGAGAACTGATAAAAGTATCTGATAAGTCCTCAAACGGAGAAACCATAGTAGGCCAATCAGAGTCATGAGGCGAACCACCTGAGTCCTGACTATTCAATGTATTGGACGGCACCACATCATCTTCTTCTTTAGCCTTCTTGGCCATAGCACGAGTCACTGCGCAAGAAGGATACAGAGATGGGTCCTCATCCCCATCTTCAGTGCTCGGCTGTGAAGTAAGATGTACAGGGGGAACTACTTTGCCCCCAGCCAGGTCATTGCCTAGCAACAGAGAAACACCCTTTATAGGTAGACTTGACATAAGTCCCACCTTTACCTGTCCTGTAACTAAATCTGACTTCAAGAATATAGAGCGCAGGGGTACAGATACAGTCCTCCCTTCAATACCTTGTACAAGTATGAAATCCCCTGAAGCGGTCTCATCACGTAACTCCAAGGAGTCCATCAACAAAAGTGACTGAGAAGCTCCGGTATCCCTTAGGATATATATGGGGACAGGAGTAGTATGCTCATTCAGAGCCACAAATCCCTCTGACACAAATGGAAGAAATTCCTCCCTCACAAAGTCAGCTGTATTAGGCTTTTTAGCCCCACAAGAAGCAGGCAATTCAGCAGATTGGTTATCTACTACAGGGGTTTCTAACCTTGTTTTCACAAAGGCATTTGGTTTGGTATCCTTTTCTTTTTCTTTCTTAGCTTTAAGGAACCAACAGTTAGTTGTAACATGACCAGATTTCTTGCAATAACTGCAAACTAGACCACTTTTGTCACTGTCAGCTTTCACACTTTGATCAGACCTGTTACTGGATTTCTGAGCACCATCACCAGATTTGTCTTTGTCTTTGGGTGAGGAATCTTGGGTATCACCATAACCCTTTATCTGAAATTGGGACCATCTATTATTACTGCTAGACTGAAATTTGGACTTATGTGTGAGAACATATTCATCTGCAAATTTGGCAGCTGATTGCAAATTCAGTGCTTGCTTCTCATTAAGGTAGGTCTTAACATCATCTTTAACACAGTTCTTGAATTCTTCAACTAACACCATCTCTTTTAGTGAGTTGAAATCATCCTTGACCTCCATAGAAGTACACCAGCGCTCAAAGCAAACCTGCTTTTCATTAGCAAATTCAACATAAGTCTGATTTTCAGATTTCTTCAGACCTCTGAATTTCTGTCGGTAAGCCTCTGGAACCAACTCATAAGCACTCAAAATAACCTTTTTGACAACCTCATAATCAGAGGAATCATCTGCAGTCAAAGCCGAATAGGCTTGTTGAGCTTTACCCTTGAGGACAGTTTGCAACATCAGAGGCCAGTGTTCCTTTGGCCACTGGCAACTCTTTGCTACCTTTTCAAAACACTGGAAATAGTTGTCAACATCCTTTTCCGAAAATGGAGGCACCAGTTTTACCTCCTGACTGGCACAAAATTTATTTTTAGTTTCAATTTTAATTTTTAGTTGCTCCATTTGGAGTCTTTCTTCTCTATCGAATTTCTCTAATTCAAAATCTCTCTGTCTCTGTCTCTCTCTTTCTGCTCTTTCCTCTTTCTCTCTCTCAAATTCTCTTTGTTTTTCTTTTTCTTCCCTCTCAATTTTCTCTTCTCTTGCTCATTTTTCTAACTCAAACTGCCTTTGTTTTTCTTTTTCTTCCCTTTCAAATTCTCTTTCTTTCTCTTTTTCCCCCCTTTCTTTTTCTCTTTCCTCTCTTTCTTTCTCTTTTTCCTCCCTCTCAAATTCTCTTTGTTTTTCTCTTTCCTCCCTTTCAATCTCTAGCAGTTTTAATTTAAGTTCCATTTCTATATTTGGATTTTCCACTGGAAACTGTTCCAGATCTCCTGGTGCAAACACATTTTCATCAATGTAATATTCAACTATCTCTCTAGCCAGTCTTGCTTTTCGCATGGCTGGTTTTACCTCTGTCAGCTCCAACTGTCTGCAAATTTCTAGCAGTTCTGTCTTTTTAAAAGACTTCAAAACCCCTACGGTTGGTGATGCCAAGAAATCATCCATTGCTGTTGTCAATATATATCTAGGAAAATTCACAAAAACAATTTCACAATTTGAAATGTTAGATTTTTAATAAATTACTCACACAATGGTCTATCCCGGACCTTGAGCCCCCAATTTGTTATGGCCCCAATTTGTTATTACATTTATAACACAACAGCAACAGCAAGGGATGACAAACACAGTTTTAACAACTAAAACACATTTAATTTTTAAACAAAGACAAAGACTAATAACAACCTACAACTAAAGACCAAGATTGATAAATAAGAAAAAACAGAAATAATTACAGTCCCTTTTTGGTGGGGTGGCTCGGTGATGTCCTGGATGAAGAAAATGCTCAAACACAGGCAAAGAAATCCACAAAAGAAACGTCACAGGTCTTGAACAGAATGGCAGGTCTGGTCATCTTCTTGCAATTTCTCCTACTCCTTTACTGTCTCAATTCTTTTCCTTATATACTCTTTTGCAGACCCCACCCACATTTAGACCTCTTTTTTTTAATTTTCTGAGACTTGCCCCAGACATGTCCAGGACATGTCTAAACATGACTCCAGTCTGAGCTTAACAAAAAAAGGTAAATACTGCCATCTAGTGGCCTATATTCACATTACACCACCGATTAATCAGAACCAACATGTAGCCTATAATAATTAAAAAGAGATAATGAGAAGCAGAAAGACCTAACCAGGCTGCTGTGTTAAACTGAAAGAATGCCAATAATCTGAATAAATTATAAATAAATAAAAACCACCTGAATTCCTCCTCTCATCGTAGAATCTTTACATTTATTAAAAAGCTCCAAAAATGTTGTTGGCTTTGAGGTCTGAGGAGTAAACTGCACGCACTTGCATTGCAAGGAAATATTTGGCATTAAACGGGTTAAGCGTATCGGAGGCGACATAAATTATTGCATTCGCATACAGTGGCCTCGTGAAACTAGAAATGATCTAGCAAACACATTCAGGCAAATCTGTCATGTTTCATAGTCGCTTAAATTTCAAAATTTGACAGTTTTTACTAAATTAGACTGTGTACCAATTTAAATGGTTAATTGAGCAAATCAACTGTTTGATTGCAAATTGAGCAAAGTAAATGGGAGGGGGATGAGAGCAATTGTCGGCTAGAAGGTGATGATTTTGCAGACCTTAACTTTGCTCTGTTAGTCGTCGCTTATAAATGCCGAGGTCAGTGAAATTATTTTCTGGAAGCATTTTATATGGCCTCTGAGGTTTGTTCGACGCCACATCAGGTTACTGTTATAGCGCATAAAATTATCGCGGTAAATTTATCGCCAAACCCTAGTGTAGACATGGCCACATTGACAGCCGGAGCCCGTTGCTGTGGTCCCTCAGCTTATTCGCCTTACCCTTCATTTACATCAGACGTGAAAGGGCTCTGAAGCGCAAGCAGTTTCCATTTGGTGCCGATGTTAACGGATTTGAACGTTTACATCAGCTGCGAAGCGCCACGAATGGCTCGCAAACTGCAGCAATGGTTTCGGCGTCTGGTCTATTTTTTCCGTGCGCGAATCTGACTGGAAAACTCACTGAAAAGTGATTATAAATGATAGAAAATATTATTTTACACGTTGTGTGTGTGTGTGTGTGTGTGTGTGTGTGCGCGCGCATAGAGGTAGACTTATTACAGGTTTGAGGAATTTGTATGAAAACTAAAAAAAAACTTTGGATAAATACAGTGAAGACAAAAGCATATCAGAAACAAACCACAAAACAGCTTCTTAAATGAGAGCGAAAGAGAGCGTTGTAGGGGGTGGGCAGTGTTGAAAACTCTAGATGAAAAAAGACCCTACCTGTCATTTTGCCAACAAATTGTGACTGTTTGAACAACAAACTCAAATTTGAACACGCAAAAATGGACGACATGAAGTTTATCATGGAAGTAGAGAGGCACAGGGAGCTCTACCCTCAGCATTTTTTTTTATTTTTATTTTTTTCGCATAAAGACAACACCAAGAAAAAAAGACAATCGATGCGATGCTGTTGCGACGTCTTTTGGAGCAACAAGTAAGTATGTTTACGGGTCCCAGAAGTCCGTCACATCCTAAAAGTCAATGACCGATTCCGGTTTCTCTTTGGCATAGACTCAAAAACAGAATTGACACTGATGTGATCACATACAGTACAGGGCCCACCACCTCTGCTTTCAGCCATTATCTCCGTATTACAGCCGTAGTCCCTGGACTGGAGGGGTCCACCTGGACCCACCCCCACCAGTTGACGAAACCACATTTTTCTGATTGCTACGTATCTACAGTGGGCTTCAAAATTACTGGTACCCCTGACTGGCAACGCACAAACAATGCTTTAAAAATTTTTAAGAAGTACATTTATCAGAAAACTTTTAATATTAACATTTGAGGAGTACTGTAGGATATTAATGTTCCAATGGCACCAGCCAAAATCATTTACTGATTAAATGCATTTCCACCGATTCAAGGTTTCACAATTAATGGTACCCTTAAAGATTCTTGTAAATTATATCTTTTGTAAAATACGCTTTTGGCATTTATGTATAATTCAAAAACTGTTATACCAGAACTTCCTGATTGACCAGCAATTTTCAACTTTTTAGCATAGTGGATGTAAATTGCACGGTCTGTGGAATTATTTGCTATAAATCAGGGATCATCAAACCGGGTGCTCAAGTCCAAGTCTAGGCCTTTTTTTTCCCCCCTGTTGGTTAGGCTTGGCATCTCAACAATCAGTGCTGCTGATTAGTCAGGCTATCTTTATGCTGGGAGGAAGGGAACACAGTGACCTTTGACCACAGTCATCTGAAGATAGCTGGAGGGATTTGGGGTGTTATTTCAGTTTGCGCTCATTTATTTTTTCATTCATCCATCCATGCACTCATCCATTTATTTCTCTGTCCATCATTGAAGGAGAGGAGCTGAGGAAAGCAACACCACCTGCTAGACGTGGGCGGGGCCGACGGAGGCAGGCTGGGCCTCCACGCCACGCCCTCAATGACATCCAGAACTCTGCCACCGGAGCCGCTGGCAACCACAAGACCAGCTTGAAACCTGAGGAACCCAGCCAGAATTCCCAAAGGAGGGAGAGACACAACATCATGGAGCGAGATCGCAGGTCACCACAGTTTCTTCAGCTTTTTTCTTAAAATGACTTCTTCTCTAGTTCTACCTGGCAAATTTGGATCAGAGTTGGCACAATGTTCCTCTCATTCCTTCTCTTCCACTGGTCAAATTGGGATCAGATGTGGTGTATTTATTTATCTCCAAGCAATATGCGTCTCCAAATTTATAACGTTTTGCGTATATATTATCATTGCAGTTCGAGAGTAGTCCACTAGATGTCCCCAGAGGACCATGCTGAAATTGTCATGGTCATAATAATGTGATAAATCTAGATTTTTAGGTCACCTGAGACGACGAAGTCTCAAAGTGACCTATTCTAATCGCCGTCGGTCCGTAAACAATTAACATTTTCGACGACTTCTCTGAAACTCCTGATCCGATTTCAATGAAATTTTGCGGGAACCTTACTTGCTCAAATATGCACCAAAATTGTGAATTATATGGTGCCCATCCCCAGAGCCTCTGAGGGGCGGGGCAAAAACTGGTCAATACATTTTCGACTACTTCTCAGAAACCGCTGATCCGATTTGAATAAAATTTAGCAGGAATCTTCCTTGGTCAAATATGCACCACAATTATTAATTATATGGGGCCCACCCCCAGGGGCTCTGAGGGGCAGGGCTAAAACTGGTCAATACATTTTCCACCTGTTCTCAGAAACCGCTGATCCGATTTCAATAAAATTTTGCAGGAACCTTCCTTGGTCAAATATGCACTAAAATTGTGAATTATATGGTACACAACCCCAGGGGCTTTGAGGGGCGGGGCTAAATCTGCTCAATACATTTTCAACTTTCTCAGAAACCACTGATCTGATTTCACTGAAATTTTGCAGGAACCTTCCTTGGTCAAATATGCACCAAAATTGTGAATTATATGGTGCCCACCCCAGGTGCTCTGAGGGGCGGGGCTAAAAGTTGTCAAATTGGCTGAAATTTTCAAACTCTTCTTCTCCAGACCGAGATATGCTGGAAAATAATACTCTTCATAGATGGAAGGGTCCTCAGGTGCTTTATTTTATAGCCCCCGGGCTCCATGTTTGTCCCTGGGGAGGGGGTGAAATTTTCCATGCTTTACATAGGAAAATATTTGGTTAATTCACATCAATAACATCAGTTTTTATACAACGTAGGTGACCGTTATGGGCCAGTCGGCCTCTTGTTAAATCTCTTGACGGAAAAAAATTGTGACATTTAGCGTAATTATAGCCCCTGGACGAAGTCGGGTGCCTACTATGGATTCATGCTTGTCATCTCCACTGCCACGGCCACGTCCGTAGACACTTCCTTTTGGACGCTGAACAGGCTGTAATTGTTGACAGATTATTTTCATATTTGGTATGGTCATGTGTTATACTTCACTTATAACACCTATCGATTTTGGTTGTCATGGCAACAGGATTGGCCGAATCATGCACTACAAAGGGGAGAGGTGGGCTTTTGGGGGCGACACCCATGTGATCGCAGCGGACTGGACTGACTAGTGTAACAAGTGTACAGAAAATAATTGGAGAAGTTTAGCTCCATATGTCTTTCCCCATGTAGTGCCATTGTATTTTATACAGTGAAGTTACTCTAAGTAAGGGGTTATTATTTTAGATTGCTTATTTCTGAATCAGTTATATAGCCAAAGCTGGTCCAAATTGGAGTCATAACTTGAAAGTTGCTGTTGCTGGTAGAAATCCCACTCAATTCTAGAAAACAGTAAAATTACTTAAAAAAAATCATGTTACAATTTATAGTTCAAATTTGATCATTGGTAAAGATGAAATAGGGTAGTTTTACAGTCAGAGTACATGGCTGAAAATCACACTTGTGACACAATTACATTGGTGGATTATAATGGTACTTAAATGCAGCTGTGTCTCATTAATAGGCTCTCCCAGTTCTACCTACGTCGAAAGAATTATTCAAAACGCATAATCTATGCCAAAAATATGCTAAAATGTGTCATTTTGGGATGATTTTGCCAGTCTCATTTCATTTTCTCTCATGTTTCACCACCTGCAGCACTGGGTTATATGAATGACATACAACAATGGTGCGCATTATTTAATGGTCTAGACCCAACTTGTATGAAATAAAAAAAATTGGTTATCACACAAACAGTTGGTTGATCATGAGACCGTCTAATTAATAATCATGTCATTTCCGTCAAAAAATGTCCTCTCCGAAACAGGGGTGTTAGTTTTATAATATAACTTGGCCAAAGAATTCAATAACTGCTGATAAAATTCACTAAAATAGTCAGCACAAAGTTGCAGCATTCATTTCCTCTGTACTCGCACAACCATCCGGTGCAGGCAGATTTGACTGCATGGAGGTAGCGATTCCGTCAAAAAATGTCCTCTCCGAAAAAAGGAACATCGGTCCATTTACTCCACAGCAACCATGAACATTTCAAATCCTGGTGATGCTTTTACGAGTGTTTGTCCTCATGTACATGTACATTAGCAGACTGATTGATACTGGAGTGCATTTTTTCTTCTCAAGAGGGTAATTTAATAATGAACATAGTTTTCCATTTTCAGCATATATCTGAATGTTGGCAGGCCCTGCAAAATATTTCGGCACCTGGGTGCCTCAAAACACCAAAAAACATGATGAGGGACCTCTTGGCTACGAAAAACCATCAAAACTGTTCTGATTAAACCACTTTTATTTTTGACCCTCGTGAGACTGCATGGTGTACCCTGACTGTAAAACGACCCAATAAGTAATGCTTCAAATCAGCATTTTGTTTCCTCTGGCTATCTTTTTGAGATGAACAAAATAGCAGTCCCAAGTGTCTCTGAGCAAACCAATAATAGACACTGTACCTCTTATCAATCTTCCTGTCCTACAACAACTTATTTGCTGAATAGTGAGTGTGTATTTTCTTTATGTTGAGTTTCAGCTGGGGTAGTTCTGAAAGTTAATTGAATTATTGCAAAAAAAAAGTCCACAGGGGGTGACTTGTTGGATCCATATCTTTTGAAACTTTTTGCTCCACTCAGTACCTGTGGCTCACACATTTAATATTTCCATCTTGTCTTGTAACATGCCGAAAGTATGGAGGACTGTTAATATTTTCCCTTTATTAAAAGGAGGGGACACCATCAATTTAATATTTACTGTCCGATATCCAGGTGATCTTGCTTGACTAAGATTCTAGAGACCCCCAGTTCCGATCCTTTTCAACAGAAAATTGCATTTTAAATGCTCACCCAATCTAGTTTCTGGTTTGGAAATGGCACTATTACTGCTACTTACTTTGTTATTAAAGACATTGCTTGCGCATTCAATAATGGACCGCATTGTACAGCCCTCTTCATTGACCTAAGACATTTGATGTTGTTGATCATGTCCATCTGCCTCCGCCAGAGTTCAAATTTTGCTTGGCTTAGATGTGGGTCAGAGTAATGGTTCTCGAGAAATAAAGCAATTTATCAAAATGCTGTCGAGAAACTATTCCTCTGATTAGGCGTGCTCATTTAGCATAATTATGGTAGTCAATTTTCCTAAGGGAGAAGATCCTGATACTTGGACAACTACAGAATACTGACCTTCAGAATCAAAGAAATAAATCAAGGTTTCTTTACCTCATCAGTGACTATGTAAGGATTTCCTTATCATATACTCAGTCCACTGCTCTTGTTGGAGAAACGCTTCTGTTGAAGATTGAATGTTGGCCGTTTATGTAGTGAAAAACAAGACATTGGTTTCGTAAAATTATACTTTGTTTTGAAGGAATCCAGGCTTCTGTGTTGCCTGTAAATTCTTTCATCTTCCAGAACATGTTCTCACAGAAATGTGTGAAAAAGCTCTCATAATGTAGGACCTTTCTCGCATACACAAAGGCACATGCTTTGCTTTCACATGTTCGGCTGCATTTTCTTGCAGGGAAACACAGTTTCTGACGTCCTGTCTGCTCTTGTAAAGTTTATAGTCAGGTCCCGAGAGAGAATGAGCTGTCATGTTGTTGATTCTGTCCAGCCTCTGCAATCATTCCATCAGCATTTCAAATGGAAGTAGCGTGGATGCTTGATCTAGCATCGTAATGATTTAATCTTCAAAAACCAACTCAAATGGCACCATTTAGCAGGAGAGGCGTAGACTTGAAAATTCCCGGGCTAATATCCCTGCCTTTATTGACATCAATTAGTCCTGGCTAATTCTAGATGATTTTCCTTTATTAACACGTTTTCCAGTTCAAGAATTATAAAGTAGCAATTGAAGACATGGCTTCTCTCCCCCTTGTGGTCTAAAAGTGACAAAATAATGGGTAACATTCAGTACAGAAAAATAATTTAATTCTAATTAGGGGTCATTCCATATGACATCACCCAAGCTCCCAGCTTGATCGTCTCAGAAATGGTTCATTTGGTGATATTTTGTTGCCGGTGATGAGCAAATTAAATTGCAGCTGGTTTCAAGTTGATATCTCATTCCGTTCTCATTTTATGGGCCCCCAAAAAAGGGGGCGTGCCCCACGTTAACCCTCTGGTCACAGTTTGTGACCATTTTCAAAGGGTTATAACCAATGAACTAATGAGGATACAAATTTCCTTCTTTCAGGATATGTTTATTCTGTCTAATAGTCTGCAACAAACCTTTTAGTATAGTGGTTAACCCTTTGAGTGTTTTGCAATTAACCCCTAAACATTTGAAATTAGGTGCCAAGCATGTTGATTTCTAATGGAATATTATGCAAGTATCCTTAGAATGTCCCCTTTGCCATTTACATTGGTGATTATTTACATGATGGAGTTTCAAATGAAGGTAAAAACATCTTTCTATCTTCATCCAATTTGGGGGAACATTAACCCCTTTTCAGCTAATTACCGAAACTGTGCACTTTTTGACCCTCATTTTGACCTGTTATTGGGCCTGTTTTGATTTTCAAAAAGTTGGCCTCAAATGAAAGCTCATACAAAGTACTACAAAATGCAATGAAATCAAACTTATAAGACCCCTATTTAGTGCTATTATTGCGCTATCGGCACAATTACTCTCAGTCTACAGGTAAATGTTTATAAATGGACAGGGAAATGTAGAGAAGAAAGGCAGATATGGCAAACATGATACAAATGTTAATGCATATTATTTTGCTTAATCCAATTTTTCAAACCACACTGAGATTTGGTCCAACTCTTTCTTGGCGATTATATAATTCCTGCCCTTGCCACTCGTGCTAGGAGCATCAACCAACATGATATGCTTCAGTGGTACCCAACAAAGATCCTGCCTTCGTGGCCAAGAGAATTGTGGTGCAGGGCCATTTGGATGCATAAAAGAAAACATCCTCGTTTTCAAGGCATTGCTCTATGATATTGGCCAACCACCACTGGCCATCATATAAGCAGGTAACAAATCGACCAGAGGTACGATGTATAAGCTCCACAGGGTCATCATTTCTGCAAATAAAGGGCATAAAGGGGCAGGTACGGTTTGAAGGGTTTCATCCATATTACAGGGATACAAACGGCGCGCCTTTTGGCGGATGCCGCCTTTTTCACGGCTGTCTGGGGGACTTGTATGAATCGTGCAGATCCGATGAGTTTTTTTTAGGGGAGGGGGGTGTCCGTGGGAGTGTCTGATTATAATTATCAGGGCTCTCAAGTCTCACGCATTTCAATAAGTTCGCACGCTCTCACGCCACACATGACATTTCTCACGCTGAGAAGTGATTAAATCGCCGCACATTAGTAACATAGACTGCATATAAGAGATTAGTAACCTATGAATGGATGAGGAAGGCAGACTGCTCTGCAATAACCAGCAACCTATCAGCCAATCAGAAAATAGTATTTCTTGTTGCTAGGTGAAATAGCAGCGCCGTAATCACGTCTTCCACACACGCGCGCGAATGCTATTGTGTGCACACTTCAAAGAAGAGCTGGGAGTGGAAGCCCGAAATCAGGTAATCGCTTCATCTCTTAAATTTTTCTTTACAACGGCCGCTTATTAAAGTCGAGGAACTATGTAGGATACTCGCTTTATGGATCATTTTTTGCCTCAATTAAACTGCTTTGGACGGTTATGGTTAGATGAGTTGACTTGTAACTTATTACGGGGAGAGGGGGGGCTCTCTGCCCTTGATGTAGTGCATTTTGGCTGAAAACAAACCCTGCTCCGATCCGGTGTCAGAGGTGGTATCGCAGCATCTCTTGTCTGTGACAGACAAAACGATACAAATACAAAAAAAACAATGATTTAATTTAGCCTTCGTTATACTGGGGAGTCCCACTGAAATAAAGAAGTACAGGTATGGCTAAACATTATCTTGTTCAAAATCTAACAATTATTCCAAGGGTAACCGCTAGCAAGTTGAAATAAAATTTTTAAGCTCATGTCAAGTAGCGTTCGCGAATGCCGTAGCTGTCCAACTAACTCATATTCGTGACGCTGTTGTAAAATGCTTGATGGTGCAAAGTAAAAGGAAATATACACGCAATATGCAGATATAAGACACTTGTATATCGCTAAGTTATACTACTTCAGACAACAAGACGCAACGGATAACGCGGTCAGCATTCATTCTGCAAATAGCTAACAACGCGCACAACTTCCGCGACCGATCTTGGTGTGCCATCTAGTGGTAGAATATTGTAACTGCGTGCCTAAGTTTGCAGCTCCACGTCTGTATTAAAATTACTAAATAAACAAATGCCGTTACAGTTCATGAAACATAGGAAGTATAGGTATGAGAAGAAAACAGTAAATCAGAAAGCTGCGCACGTAAAGCCAATTGGCTGCGCACCACTATCTGCTGCGGCTGCACTTCACTGCACTGCTAGGATTTCCATCAGTCCGAGATCCCACGGGGGCGTGGGCTTTGATAATCTCACTCGTTTTTGACCATACCTCTGTTTGCATCCCTGATATTAGTAACAATTCTGCCTAGTCTATCAAATTGTCTTGAAATTACTGGGAAAAAAATGACAAGAAAATGACTCAGGCTGCAAATGATCAAAGAGCATGCAACTGAAAGTAGAAATAAATGAGTGGAGCAAAGTATTTCCTGTACATTATTGTACATTTACGTACACTGAGAGTAGTGGTGCTGATGTGCAAATAGCCCTCAAAGAGGGTCTTATTAGCTCGTCGGGACGAATGTCCGGAGAGCTATTGTCGTACCCCCGGCGTCCGCCTCCGTGTCCGTCCGCGTGCAGAAAAACTTTAACCTTGCCCCGGCGAGCTTTGTCGTCTTTCTGACAACTCTTGTTTTTCCTAGTAGGAATATTTGTTCCAAGTTTGATTGTGTTGCATTGTGAAGTTCTTTGAATAAGCTTTCATTTGAGGCTAACTTTTTGAAAATTAGAACAGGCCCACATGGTCAAAAAAAGCACAGTTTTGGTAATTGGCTAAAAAGGGGTTGATGTTTATCCAAATTGGATGAAGATGTTTTTACTATCCTTTGAAACTACATGAGGTATACTATCAACAATTTAAATGTCAAAGGGGATATTCCAAGGATACTTGCATAATATTTCATTTGAAATCAACATGTTTGGAACCAAATTTCAGTGTTTAGGGGTTAATTGCAAAGCACTCAAAGGGTTAACCACTATATTAAAAGGCTTGTTGCAGACTGTTGGACAGAATGAACATATCCTGAAAGAATGAGGTTTGTATCCATATTAGTTCATCTGTTACAACCCTTTGAGAGGGTTAACGTGGGCCACGCCCCCTTTTTCAAGGGCCCATAAAATGAGAACGGAATGAGATGTCATCTTGAAACCACCTGGGAGTTGATTTGCTCATTACATACAACAAAATATCACCAAATGAAGCAATTCTGAAACCATCTAGCCGGGAGCACCACCCATTTTGGGTGATTTCATATGGAATGACCCTTAAGTCTATGCATCGGCACTCGGCTACGGCATTACAAAACTCTTCAGCGAATGAAGGTCATTTCTGCGACAAGTACGTACACCTGTTTTTGCAGCACGGTCACGCAACTCGCTGTAAAAAATAGACAGCTGTCTGATTGGAAAATGTAAACGGACGAAACCACGTACTAGTCGCCAAAATTACCTCGCTGAAGAGTTCTGAAATGCTGTCGCCGAGTGCCTGTGCATAGACCTAATTATAGCCTAATTAAATTTAGCCCATTATTTTATCGCTTTTAGATCGCATGGGGGAGAGAAGCCGTGCCTTCAATTGCCACTATATTATTCTTGAATTGGAACACGTGTTAATAAAGGAAAACAATCTAGAATTAGCCAGGATTAGTTGTTGTCAATAAAGGAATGTATATTAGCCCGGGAATTTTCAAGTCTAACGCCGCCCCTGCCATTTAGGAAGGCAAACATGAACTGACTTACAGTGAAGTTGTATGCAGTTGGGTCTTCACAGTCTGGCTTAGGTGGGAGCCTGTGATGTTGTCTTCTGGACCTTGATCTTCATACTCCCACCTGCTGCTTCTCAGGCGAAGGATTCGTATCTGCTGTGATGAGCTGAACATGCTGGTGCCGTTCTGCAGCAGAGACACAGACAAGGCCACCACCCTGCAGTGGACTACTGCCTTTCTCAAATACATTAAAGAGCTCCATGGGGACAGTCTCAAAATGGTGAGTTGTGATGAGTATTGCCAAAAAAAAAGGGCTGGGGTGCTTCATAACATTTACCCATTAGATTATGCCAGTTCATGGGAACTTGCTGTGAAGTTTTGCCAGTAAGTCTTCATTTTATCAAATTGTAACCATAATGCTGCTGTGTGAAAAAATATCTCTGCCCTTAAACAGGGGATCTTGTATGAGTGGGTGTGTCATATGAAAGTTATGGGTAAAATTTTGTTTGTTGCGAGCTTTAGAGAGCGACTATATGATGCGACCAAGAGTATAAGATTCTGTTTATCACAAAACTAAATCATGTAATTTAATAGAAAACAAGCCGCTAACTCCATCACTATGAAGGCGGTCATTGAGTCACAGACACTGACGTTTGAATTCGCCATAGTTTTTAAATTTACAGTCAATGGAGTAGCTAGCTAATGTTGGCTCTCTAACAAACAAACTAATGTCACATAATGCTCATGAAAATATACAGTGTGCATGCTGGCTAGCAAGCTAAGTAATGTTAACTTGGTTATTAGAGTGGTGCCTAGTTTGCTACAGTGCTAAGCCATTACGACTTAACCAGCGTTACACTTGGTATTCAGTTTGGTTAAGTATTAAGAGAGTGATGACATGCAGAGCGATATCCTCCACCCCCCACCCTCCATATCAAGAATATGTCATGAGCTGGGCTAAGTTGGTTTGTACCCTTCCCTGTTTGTTGGCTGAAGTTGAAGGCACTGATGAAAACGACCCTATGAGACATAAAATGCCTTCAGAACACATTTCATTACAACACATTACAATCATTTTGCGCTTCCCTTTCCGGATGCAACATGTATGTTTTTGGCATCAAAGTTTTAGGTTCTAGGAAAGTGCTGTCAGAATGTCGAACGCCACAGGAACAGTAAAGTTCTTATGTTTCCGAGTGTATTCTTTGACTGCGTATTCTCCAAATTCAGCAGATGTATGACAATGTTGTACTCTTTACATTGTTGAAATGTCTCATGATAACCATGGTTGCAGACATTAATTGCTTCTTACCTCTACAGAGTGAGTAAAAAAAAAAACTATTCACTTTTTAACGGGTCATTTTGTGATGGTGTGGCAATGAACATGCATACAACATATTTTGACCATTTGCCTCAGATTTTTCCGCTGATATTGGTACTAGTTACACCTCATTAGGTTTCAGGCATCACTGCACAGAGGAAAATTAAGGGACTCAAGTGAAATCTGACTTGTGCCTACTGACCAGGGCTGGATATGAAATTGACCACATCAGGCATCTCTGATGGGCACAGGACAGTGCTCCCGCACACAGAAGAGGGGTCGTCACGGATCGCCTCAGGGAGTCATTTGGAAACCGAGTGATTGCCTTGAATCATGCGATCGAGTGGCCCCAAAGATCCCCAGATTGGACCCCCATGGATTTTTTTTATTTGGGGCTACTTGAAATCACGCGTCTTCATAACACCTCCAGCAAATCTGGATGATCATCATCCGAGGATTATTCGTGAGGTGGACATTCTCAGCCAAGACTTGCAGATGATTCGCCGAGGTGTTGCAGGAATGATGAGCAGAGCCCAGCTTTGTACTCAAAGAAATGGTGGCCATGTGGAGGACTAAAATCACTGACCTCAGGGAGTGAAATGAACATGCCATAAATGTTTTATGTTGACTTGAAACTTCCTAGATGGAATTCTGTTGTTTGCTTTGTATCAGAGCCTGATCAGTAGGCACAAGTGAAATTTCACTGAACTCCATAAATTGTTCCACAGCAGTCATGGGTTTAATCTGTCATGGTGCAAACTGGTATCAAAAGAAGCAGAAAGAGCTGCTGAAAATGTGCCTGTAAAAAGATGTATACATTGCTACAGAATATAATAATTGGACATTTACTAAGTGTATAGTTTTATTTTATTTTTTTACTCACTCTGTATAGGTAAAAGAATGCTGGCTCTTTGCGTAGCATGCCATACACGTTTTTATGGGGGCTATAGCATTGGCCTCCGTACATCCGTACAGACACATAAAATTGAGGCGGCAGGGGATATTGCCATGTTAGTGGCAAACACTTGTTGTATCTTTCATTGGTGCAGGCATGCATTTATGAGAAGATGGCAAATTCTTGTCATAAAGACGTAGACATCGTTGCGAATTTGGCCTGCACCCAAAATGAGAATTGGTAAAAAACGCACCCAAATTATGGAAAGCGCGTCAAAAATCAATTATGGTCACAGAAAAATGAAGCATGTTGCTAATCCCATGTTACACAAACTATTCAGCCAGAAATACCGCCTTCAAACCCAAGAGAAATTCGATATTTATCTCGGCTAGTTACTAGTTTCCGTAGCTCGCGCAAGACTACAGTATTCTCCCAACCCTGTCACCCACTGGTTTGGATTTACTTGCATGTTCTGCTCCAATGTATTTCGATTCTCACGCTGACCGAGGATGCTTCTAGAATTTCCTGAATGCAAATGGCACTTTAATCATGCCGGGACACTGGCTAAAGCCACTATAAAACTAGTTCTACATACGTAGCAGAATGTAAAACAAAGAAATGAAGCGACAGATACTGGCTCTTTAGTTCGTTTTTTTTTTTTTTTTAAGCAAAAAGATGTACAATACAAATACAAGTACAATAAAATTTTCTGACATTGTGCCGGCATGTCTGCATACATTATTATTGTTATGCTAATTTTATCAACCGCTCATCTGTGGTCATGCATACAAATCTGGTCGAATTGTCTGAGTTGTAGCTGACGATACGAGACCTAGAATTTGAAAAACTGCACCCTGTCGAATGTTTTTGCTAGCCAATAAGGAAATTATGATTATTAAGTGTTCAAATGTAGTCTGTCGAGCCACAAAAACGTAATTCGTTGTCAGTGAGGTGGGTGTGTCTGCATGACGTAGGAAACGTGACGTTGTTTCCAAACGGTATACCATGGGCTCTCTGTGAAGATTTTATAATGATCCTTCTTTCAAGATTAAACTGTGACACTGGACTGGTATATCTCATGTATAATGCTATAGGTAAAACATTTTACAGAAGAACCATATGATGTCAGTTGTCAGAGGCAATATTTAAATAACAGATTCATAAATGTCACTAGTCACTAACTTCCTTCCCATTTTGTCAGAATGAAACTAGTCTTTGACAATCTGGTACTGCTGCTGGCAGCTACTATTAAAATAATTGAAAACACAAATTTGTTTATTGTTAAATCTGTCTTTATAAAACTGAATTTTAAAAGGAGCATCTAGTCTCCCCCAATCTCTCAGCCCTGTCTCGACATTCCAGGACCCACCATAACTTTCTTGATGGCAGAGCACTAATAGGGCCTGCTGGTTGTCCAGTGGTTCTGCCACCTGGAAAGTAATGCTGGCTCTCCTGTCAAATTTCCCAGTAACTTTGGTAAACCCCACACAACCATTTAACTTGCTCTCCTGACACTTGGGACCATGCTGCAGGGTAAGTGGTGCACCCTAGTTCGTGTCAGGTGTGTTAGAATGGGGATTTGGACTTTGGAAAAGCCGCAACAGGAAGTTGGATACCGGAGCGAGAATGTGCCCAAAATAGGACCTGAAAAATCGACGGTGTAGCCATGGCTGTGCAATTGAGAGACCTCTTGACTTATGAGATTTAAATGGATGCCACTGCGCCTGATGATTCTCTCTTTTCTTTTTAGGCGTTTCAGAACACTTTCTGTGGCAAGACAGGGAAGCGTATCAAGGTCACTGTGGTGGGTGACCAGTTCTCTGGGCTGAAAGAGAGCGTGAACCCATCATGCATTGTGCCCACTGAGCATATATAAGTCACTCTGAGCAAACATTACATGACACTACAATATCTTGTATGCCATTAATTTTGACCTAAACAAAATACTAAAATGGCAAGTGTGGCTACAAAGATGCAACTCTTTTTATGCATACAAATTGTTATCAGAAAGAAATTGTTTCTAAAAAAAAAAAAAAAAAAAAATGTATTCTTAACAGCACTAGAGGTTTACAAGACTTTGTACACCAGCTGCATACTTTACGACTACTCTGTTCAGTGTTCCTCCAGAACAATTAGGACTGTTGTCCCAATTGTACATTTCATATTAATGGCCCTTCATTTTTTAATGCGGTTGTGCTTTTAAGTTCAGGTTGTAGTAAATTTTTTTTTTTTTTTTTTTTTTAATCAAAATATGTGCCAGAATTTTTAGTCATATCTTGAATATTCCGTCTTGGCTGTCAAAAGGTCTTTCTACATGTTAAACTGCATGGTTGCTGCTCAATTAATCTCGGAACTTTTATTTATTTATTTATTTATTTATTTATTTATTTGTGTACTTATGTATGATTTAGTCATGTTGCAAAATATATACTTTTGTGCCTATTTTAAAGGGAAGGGATACTGTTATTGATCTCAACACTAAAACCAGTTGGATGAAAATATGCTTATATGTACCAATATACTTTCTGAGAGGTATTTGTTGAAATTCACTGGCCTACACTACATTTTGTGTATTACTGGAAATTGAGTGGTTTTGTTTTTGTTTTTTTTTTTAATATTCAATTCAGTGCTACTATACATGCAAACCCTGTGGGTGTTTCTGCTGTTGCATAGACACAGGTGAGATTATCAAAAAGTATCACCAAGGTGGTTCAAAAAATTGTACATAGTCATGTGCATCTTCTCGTATGCTAACTTTATTGGCATTTCAACAAATTCAGCCCAGATTTTGTGGGTATTTACCCTCTCTGGCAGTACGTGTTTCGCATTCACAATTTTTGTTTAATTAAAACATTGAGAATGGTGTACAGTTGGACATATATTTTGAATTTGGTTTTTGGTAATTTGAATGAACGGCATTGCTGGGCTAATGGTTAACTGACAATGCTGATTAATATTTCTGTCAAGTTTTTACATCCCTATTTTTAATAAAATTTTACTGGTTTGCTGATGTGCAACAGCAGTTTGAGGACTACTCTAAACATCTGTGAAAATGCTATATTTATTCAAAGGATGTTGAACATGCGCACCCAATAAACACATGAGAGGGCAATCTTGGAAGAGAAATCTCTTCTTTCATAAATTATCCATTTGAAATTTCACATCCTGTTCAGGACTTTATGGGTGTTACCGACTGACTTTTCTTCCTGCTCATAGCCTGGACTGAACAAACAGTGAATGACCAACTTGCTCAAGTTAACAAGAAAGCAAAAATAATCCAACCCTTTTTTGAACCCCGTGGGGTAATTTGTCCTCTGAATTTAACCTATTGTATAGTTAGGAGAGCAGAGCAGCACCCAGGGACCAACTTCAGTTCTAAAGCCAGTTCCTCGGTCAGGGGTACTGATTGGAGTGTTACTATAGTGCATGTTTTTGTGGGTGGGGGAAACCGGAGAACCTGTAGGAAACCCATGCGAACACAGGGAGAACATGCAAACTCCACTCAGACAGGCCAGCTTCAAACCCACAACCTTCTTGCTGTGAGGCAGCAGTGCTAACCACCGCACCACCCATATCCTAACCTTAATGGCTGTACCGCAAAATATACTTGTGCTAGAGCCAGCGCTTCAGACGCAAAAGTAATTGCTATTAAGGCATTAACAGAAATGAGCATCGCCATTGCGATATTAATGGTCCAGGCATATACTAGGTTTTTAGGTAGTCTCATTATTAGCTCTGCTAGTTATGTAATGTTACCACAGCCAGGCACCGCTTGGTAGCCGACATTGTATTGCTGACAAAAAAAAATCTTATTTCCTATCAGCTATCTAGCATGACAGCTATAATAAAGATGATAACTTCTGTCATGTTAAAGGTTTACCTGCATGTTTTCACACTACAACTACTGGGTATTTGTTTTATTTCAGCAAAAAAGACAAGCAGGCACCTTCAAGGCTAGTTTTCCTCTCTAGAACTCACAAGAACCTTTTTCCCCCTCTGATTGAACAGTCTGACTCCCACTGATAGGCTTGTCAGTGGGCAACATGCTGATTGGCTAGCCTCGGCGTTGCCAGATTTGGAGTTTACCCTGCTGAATAGCTGGAGAAGCCCCTAGAGTGCTGAAGCCCCTGGCAAATGCCCCTGGTGTGATAGAAGTAGTAAGAGCAAAAAAAAAAAGGAAAAATGGAAGCATAGATTCTTTGTTCAATTTCTGTAATGTTGGTTCATTCAAACTTGATAGTTCATGACATTACTACACATTTTCACGTTTTAACAAGATATCTTCACATTATGACAATATAAAAACTTATCACGTTTCGTATTACAAGATACTATTGTTTTTGAAAGATGGCGGAGCGCTGTGGGTCAGCTGGCCATGGGCCTCGCACTAAACCTGAGATCTACAAACCAACGATGGAAAGGTTGTCAAAGAGGATGAACTGCTTAACTTTCTTGCAGTAAAACTGAGGACAGTGACTCAGGATGAGATTGTTGCGCTGGCTGCTAACACTGGATGTCTGCTCCATGAAATGGGCCAAGCAGCTCCAGGCTAACATCCGTGAGGATACGCGAGCTATCACTGCAGATCTTGACTGACGAGTAGCGTCATTGGAAGGCACAACAGACCGGGCCGTAGGGGAAGGCCGGGCTGATCTGAGTGAGACAGGGAGTCGTCCATTTTTATTTTGAGTTCCTCTTAAACACTGTGGCTATAAAAGTTCGACCGAAAATGAGTAAAAATCAGACTGGTTATAATGCCGCGACTAACAGAAGTTCAACGCGAAAGCGCAATTGGGCTGCAACTGGTTGGAAGTTGGGTACATAGAGTTGCCCGTCAATTCGGCGTGCATTCTGCGACAATTAATCACCTCAGGACCAGGTTTAATGCCACTGGACACACGGTCGATCACCCAGATCCGGTAGGCCTCGTGTTACGATTCCAGCGTCTTACCGTCTGCTACATCCTAAACCAACCTTCATTTTGTTGAAGGAAACCTCAACGCCGTCCCTAACCGAGATGAAATTCTCCATCCAGTCGTCCTTCTGTGTGTCCGACATCACCGACTGACTTTCCAACAGGACAACGCACGTCTGCACGAGGCACGTATCTGTATGGAGTTCCTTCGAGCCTAAAACATTCAAATCCTTCCCTGGCCAGCACTTTCTCCAGATCTTTCACTAATAGAACACTTTTGGGACATTCTGGATAGAGCGATCTGGAGACGTCAACCACCACCAGCTACCGTACGTCAGCTAAGACGAGCACTGACCAAAGAGTGGAGCAGCGTTCCTTAGGCAACAATCAGACGTCTGGTGATGTCTATGAGACGCAGATGTACCGCCAAGCGCAACGCTAACGGGGGACGTACGAGATACTGATAGTGTTATTTTTGTTTTGTAATGTTGAACTTCACCTTGTTAAATAAAAGCCAACATGGTGATATTGCAACCCGATTTTCTGTTGTATCTATTGTCTGAGATTCCTTCTTTCATTTGATACCAATGAAGTATTGATTGATAACAGCTCCACTCGATAAAATCAAGAAATAGAAAATTGCATTGCTTTTTTTGGTCAGTATATAATCCTGACTTGAGGCTGGATGGAGCTCTAGTCCGGCGCTACTATGAGCCCTGACTGGCAGTCATCGTTGGACAAAATTCCTATGGTGCGGCTGAGTGTCCGAGTCTGCCTACTGTGTCAAGAGGTCCTCACTAACCATGTATAATGAATGTGCAGATTTTGTCATATAACTGCCGTGGCCTGCGTTTGGGCCAGACCGGGAATAGAGCGTGCCGCAGAGTAATTGACAACCTGCTTGACCACTGTGATATGCTGCGTCTCCAAGAGACCTTCCTCTCAAAACAAGACTGGACTGCTGAGCTCAGTAAATCCTGACTTCCATGGCGCTGGGGAGGTTACAACGGACCTCAGCATGGGAATTGTCAGGGGCAGGATACCTCAGGGAAAACCGATTCTCTGGAGGAAGCAGTTCGATCCACTGATGAAGGTAATCGGAATTGATGCTGACTGGTGTATTGCAATAAACTACACACATAATAGTAAGGAATTTGTGATTATGAATGTGTACACACCTTTTGAGTGTGATCAGAATGAAGATGAATATTTGAAGAAGTTTGCTTTTATCAGTTCATTTATTCAAGATGACTGTCACCACTGTGTATGTCATTGGGGACATGAGCGCAGGTATCGCAGAGAAGAGATCAAAATTTGGTAATCACCTGAGAGAGTTCCGTAAGGACAGTAATTTAATCCTTTCTAGTGATGCACTTATGCCCAGTGATCGTGATGCCTATATAAGTGAAGTCTGGCACACCACGTTGTGCTTAGACCACTGTAGAAGTACTGCAGACTCACATGCATCGCTAGGCAGCATGAGTATTCTGTATGGAACAACTGTATCGGACCATATACCTTTCTCAATGTCAGTTGAGATTGATGCCTTACCAGCTTTAATGAAAAATACAAATAGTAATTATATGAGAAAGCTTCACTGGTCTGCCCTTATTAAGGAGGAAATCCTGGGCTATTAAGTACGTACAGATTAATCCTTGAGAAACATTCACATACCAAGAGTTGCTGTTATATGTAATGATATGAACTGTTCCAATGTGGAGCATGGAAATACCCTCTGCTCTGTGTATGACTCCATAGTAAAATCGTTCGCATGAGGGCAATAGGCATTTCTGCAAACACAAACAAAGGATACCTAACATGAGACCAGGATGGAATCACTATGTTGCCACTTACCACGATAAGGAACGAGAGACATTCAAAACTTGGGTAGCTGCAGGCCGACCAAGACCAGTTCCAGTATTTGAACTTACGGAGTCTACCACTGCAAGATATAAGTATGCTGTACGCTTTATTTGCAAAAACGAGCAGGCAATGAGAGCTGACTCACTAGCTAAGAAACTGCCAAATAACAATGTTATTGGGTTATGGAAGGAGGTGAGAGCACTCAGTAATTCCAAAACTTCTTTATCCTGCACCATTGAAGGCATATCTGGAACAGATAATATTGCAAAACTATGGAGACAGCATTATAATGCTTTGTTTAATGCTGTTAGGTGATGTTTACACAGTGGATAGTACTGCAAGCAATGAGCTAGTGGGGGTCACTCCATATCAAGTCTGTGAGGCTGTAAATAAGCCATCCAATAAAGCTAGTGGCCTAGACCAAATTACAGGTGAGCACCATAAATTTGCTACTCTGAGGATTTTTCCTCTTTCAGTCTGTTTTACAGGCTTCCTGACACACAGGATCTTGCCTGATTCAATTTGATCAGTCCTGCTGGTTCCAGTTATTAAAGATAAAGCTGGCAAGCTTTGTAACATTGACAATTACAGGCCTATAGCCCTAGCCAGCATAGTCTCTGAAGTACTGGAGACTATACTGCTTTTTAGATTAAAGTAATTAATTCTTCAGATAATCAGTTTGACTTTAAGCGTAACCATGGCACTGACTCGAGCATTAATGCTCAGAGAGAAATTGTTAGTAAGTATAATAATCAGAATTCTTCAGTTAATGTGTGTTTTATTGATGCGTCCAAGGCCTTTGATTGGGTTAACCATAATAAAACTGATCACTAAAATGGTTGAAAGAGGCGTGCCTGTAGTCATAGTGAGGGTGCTGGCGTATTGGTATGTCAATCAAACTATGCAGGTTAAATGGGAACGCAGTGTGTCTGCCCCTTTTGGTGTGAGCCATGGTGTCAGACAGGGGAGCATATTGTGCCCCCTTCTTTTTAACCTGTATATGGACGACCTATCACGGCAACTCTCAGCCTGTCGCACTGGGTATATGATTGGTAACAAAAAAAGTTAGCCATCAGATGAATGCCGATGATTTGTTTCTTTTTTCCCCGAGCAGTGCAGGTGCTTCAACAGCTGCTGAATGTGTGCTCTATATATGGTACTGAAAACAACATAAAATATGCCAGCAGGAGTCATGTTCTGATCTGCTGCACTAGAGCGGACCAAAAAATGGCTTTTCCTGTTTTTAAACTGTCATATAATAATAATATTGCTTCGTGTACAAAAGTCAAATACCTTGGCCATTACCTTACAGAAGACATGTCAGATGATGATGATATTAATAGACAGGGTTCTAAACTGTATGTGCAGGCAAATACTCTTGCTTGTGGGTTTCATTGGTGTATAGATGATTTTAAAATAAATCTATTCAAAGCCTACTGCACACCTTTGTACACTGCTTACCCATGGGTCAACTATAGGAAAGCAAGGATGAGAAAACTACAGGTTGCTTACAATGACGCATTAAGAATCTTACTTAAAAGACCTCTTTGGCTGAGTGTGAGCGAATTGTTTGTAAATGCACATGTCAACACTCTTGATGCTCTGCTAGCAAACCTAATATATAGACTTTTGTGTCGGCTTCATGCGTCAAAAAATCATATTTATAGTTTGATCCACATCAACTGCAGCTTCATGAGGTATCAGTCTATGTTTTGGAGACACTGGTACAGCTGTCTCTTTTTAATTGTATAGTAATTTCTATTTTATTATTTTTTATTTCTATCAACTATGTAATCTCTATTTTTGTTTTTTCGCTTTATTTTCTTGTAAATATTGTGTGGCTGTTGTTGTGTTTGTCTTGCCAATGGACCTTGAATCTAAAATAAAGATTCATATACAGCGCCCTCCATAATAATTGGCACCCCTGGTTAAGATGTGTTACAAGCCTTAAAATAAATTTTTATTGCAGAAGCAGTCTCACACTGAAAATTGTAGGAAAATGTAACCTTCAACTCAAGTGAATTTTAAGAAAGAAAAAAAAATCCCTGACTAACAAATAATTATTTTTCATAAAATCACCTGTTCCACAATTATTGGCACCCCTAACAATTCCTAGGAAATAAATGTAATTGAAGTATTTCTGTAATTTCTACAGTAGTTTACAAAGTTGATCAGAGTATCTAGGAACATTTAATTAGTAATTCATCACTTCCTGTTTCCCTGGGGTATAAATACGACGTGACACAGAGGCCATTTCTCTTATCCTCTCTTCAACATGGGAAAGACAAAGGAACACGCCATTCAAGTAAGGCAGAGGTGTGTCGACCTTCACAAGTCACGCAATGGCTATAAGAAAATAGCCACTCGCCTGCACCTTCTTTCTGAATCATAAGTTAATGATGTCCTTTTGAAAATCGACCAAAAGAAGTCTGCAGGTGCTGATCTTTTAGACTCCAGATTGTTGAAAATGGCTGTTCCAATTATAGCTTGGCCTGTAGCACATATTTTTAATCTTTCACTTGGCTTGGGAATTGTACCAAAGATTTGGAAAACTGCTGTTGTGCTTCCACTGCATGAAGCCGGCGATTTTAGAGACCTTAATAATGACTGCCCAATTTCCAAGCTACCTTGTTTAGCCAAGATTCTTGAATCCTTGGTTAGCCGACAGCTTCATTTATTTTTAAATAGAAATTGCATTTTAAATAATTTTCTGTCTGGGTTTTGAGCTGGTCACAGTACTATATCTGCTGCATCTCTCATGAACAATGTTGTTTGTGCCCTTGATGGTGGGCAACAGTGTCAAAGGCCTTCGACACAGTTGATCATTCAATTTTAGTAGATAGACTAGCCTCTGTAAGCCTTGATCAGTATTCCTGCAAATGGTTCTCAAAAAATCTTTCAAATAGAGCACAATGTGTAGTAACAGACTCTATTCAATCATCTCTTCCAGAGATGACTAAAGGGGTACCACAGGGCTCGATTTTAGGACCTTTACTTTTTGCCTTGTATATCAATAATTTGGTCTCTTGACAATGGCTGTAAGGTGCACTTTTATGCGGACGATACAGTGCTTTATTCTGCTGCTTTTTCATTGGATGAGGCGTTATTTGCCTTGGAGACAGCCTTTGATTACTTTCAGCACTCACTTCTAGAGCTTAAATTAGTTTTAAATGCGACAAAGACTAAATGCATGCTTTTCTCTAGATCTCGTTCATCGAAGGAAAATAACTTTAGAATCTGCACCTAGGATGGCACTGAAATTGAGCCAGTGCTATCATACTAGTACCTTGGGATATTTGTCGATGAAAAGCTGTCTTTTAAAGTACACATTGATGAATTAACAAAGAGGTTAAGGTGTAAAATTGGGTTCTTTTATAGAAATAGATTGTGTTTTTCACATGAAAACAGGAAGCTTTTAATTCAGTCTACCTTCTTTTCTGTGCTTGATTATGGTGCTGTAATCTATATGGACGCTGCCCCAACCACTTTGGAAAAGCTTGACACGGTCTATCATGCAGCACTTAGGTTTATTACAGGGGATCATTTCAGAACCCATCATTGTTCTCTTTGTAAGGCTATGGATTGGTCATCCTTAGTTCTTAGGAGAAAACAGCATTTGCTCACTTTGATTTACAAACCAATTCAATTATCTTACATCTTTTTTTAAATGGAGTTCTCCCCATTACAAGCTACGTCTTAGGACTGGTTGGTTCTTGAGGTCCCCCGCATTGAAACCAAACTTGGAAAAACTGCTTCCTGCTACTGCGCTCCAAGGACATGGAATCAGCTTCAAGAGTCCTTCAAATTGAGTAAATTAATCTCACTACAGAAATTCAAAAAGGTGATGAAGGATTTAGAGGTTACGGTCTGTGATTACTTTGATTAATGTTGCCATAAACTGTATTGTTGTATGATGATTTTATTAATATTTTTGTATATTGTTCATATTTTATTATAATGTATTGTTTCATGTTGTAAACGGCACCATTGTAAATGAGACTGAAGTGTCAATGGATTTCCCTGTATAAATAAATGTAAATAAATAAAGGTTGTCATGTTGTAACGTGATAACTTTTTTGTTAAAACATGAAATGTTTCTCATTATAACGTTATATTGTTATAACATGAAATATTTCACGTAACAATGTGATAACTTATACTGTTATAGCGTGAAACGTTTCGCAGTGTTTGAATTAGGAAATTGTGTGCCGGGAATAAATTGAGGAATATGGCTCATTTACATAATTTGATTAAGTTCGACTTCATACTTGGATTGAAACTTGGCGAGGTTCTGCTGTTATTGAATACGGTGGATGATATTGAGGTTAGTAGCTATGCGTACACTGAGAGGGATTTCAAAATGCTTGGGGTTGTACAAAAGACAATGAGTCACTAAATAGACATGCGTGCTGATGAATTTCAAAGAGACACTAGGGATTCAGACGAGAGTTGTGACAAATGACCTTCTTAAGGAGTCTGGGTTGGAGTAATTCTCTGTCCTCTATCCTGGTTAAGAGTGGATAATTGAATTAAGTTTATGGTGATCAGTCTGTGGTTGTAATGAGGCTTCATCCGGCCTTAGGATGTGGTGCTTAACCCATTCAGTGCCGAGTTTTTTTGTTTTTTTTTTTCTGTGCTGGCACGGGGTTTGTTTTCTAATCGTTGCACACATTGCATTAAGAGCACAGATCTTCATGCAAGAGGTAAGCAAATACATGTATTAATTTGTCTTGATGCCCGTATTGAAGCCACAGTTTTTCTCACAAACTTCAATTGTCACTTTGGCTGCAGCCAGCCATTGTGGCAATAGATACCTCTAAAGCAGGGATGGGCAACTCCAGTCTTGGGGGGCCGGTGTGTGTGCAGGTTTTTATTTCGATCAATTACCCTGACTAATTGAGTTAATTGGCTGCATACACAAATATAGATTTTTGCAAGCTTTGATTAAAGAAAAATGTTTTATGTAGGGAGACAAGAACAGTCTTCGGTGGTAATTCATGATAATTTAATGAAATGTCAGATTTCATGAATAGTTTGGCTAATTCAGATAATTAACTAATTAAAGGCCAGAATTTGGTGTGAAAATCAGGGACAGATACGGCCCTCGTTGCCCATCCCTGTTCTAAAGAAACCTGTTGAAAGGTGATTGAGAGGTGTTCTGTTAAGGGAAGATAATCCATTACCACACCTACTGTATTCAACCACATGAACCACCCTCGCTAGATCAATGATGGTATGAATGACTGTTATTTTATTATTGTCTAATCCTCGTTAATGCTCGGTATCTGTTTTATTATTATTTTTCTTAATTTGGCATCTCCAATCCCACCCGAATCTGGAATGCCCAATTGGTGAAGCATGTACAAGTCTTGCTCGTATACGACCCCTTGCTGAGAGTGGAGAGTGAGGACAGTTCGCGGCTCTCCTCTGAAGCACGCGCCTGTCAGCCACCGCTTCTTAGAAACACATTGGTTGAATCTTCGTAAGTCTTCGGAAGATACCCGCACACGAACAGACTTCGAATCTTCCTGACCGCTTGAGCAACGAACAAGGCAACTATTACATTCCCTTCCGAATTTGCAACCCTGTAGCGCTATAGCCAATTGTGCGCTACTCTGAAAAAGCTGACGACCACTGCCTGCTGGTAAGAAGCGGGGCTCGAACCCGCGACGTGATAATCACTTTTGCTTTGCACTGCGATGCTTTACCGAGTGAGCTATCCGGCAGCTCGGTACTTATTTTAAATGCTTTCACAGAGAACTCGGGGTTCATTCAGACTCCATTGAACTAAGAGTGCATTCCTCACATTTCTTACAACTGCTGTTCTGTAAATAGAGAAGTATTTTTCCGCGAGGTTCAAAATTGTGCCCTTTCTTCCTTACACAGCAACTGAAATTACTGACATGTCCATAATTAAAACAAAAACATTAGAAAAATTAATCCTGTCTGAATAGGACTTTATCGTGGTTATTTAAAGTTTTTGCTATCAAAAACCAGATTACTTAATTTGTTCTTCCCCTGTTCCAGCAGTCTTGGGGGTTGGTTCTGGTAGTAAGTCGATTGGCTCCTTATTGCCGTAGTGCAAACAACTGTAGCTACTGATTGTACAGTGTAGATAGCTTGTGGGTTTTGTCTCTGTTGGGGCTGGATCATCGTACTAGAGGGGATTAATTTAATCTCCTACTCTCAATTCTGGTTTTCCTCTCTGGTGTCCCTTCCACAGAGCTAAATGATCAGTGAGATAGTAGATAAGCTAATTATTTGGTACAGCAGGTTCTCCGATCCATCTTCCACTCTCTTCGTTCTCCTTAATCTATGCGAGCCCTTGTGGCTCATTGTCAGTCCTGCAATTGACTTCTGCTCTGCCCAGATTGTAACAACTAGCAAAAATAAACTCCAGCATAGTAGGTCTTTTAAACAAAGTCATGTTAGTAATAAAATTAATCGGGCTAATGATTAACTCAGAAAGTTGAGAGCAGAATTTTTTTTATTTTTTTATTAACCAACACCAATAAAGTTTACATTTCATATCATCTGGTCTTCCAATGGCTCCCCCTTTCTACATTAATTTTTTACTTCATGGCAATCCAAAATAAAAAAGGATAAATGTGTAGAAACAAATTAGAAATAAGATATGTCACAGGGACCATCAACTGGTTCGCTGTGATCTCCTAAAAGTGGTTCAATATAATTTGCAACATTATAGTTGCTGATTCTCGTGTAGCTAAACAACTTCTGATGATTTCTTTTAAAAAAACTTAAAATTTTCCACCACGATGGGAAGGAGGGAATTGCAAATTGCTTATGTTGGAGGTGATTAATCTATGAATGCTGAGTATGTGGCATGGGTGTTAGAGCAATTAATGGTTTGTAACAGCATTGTTGACCTGAATCTTTCTGTCTGCATTTAAGACATGGCCATTTCTTACAGATGGTCTCTTAACATGACTCAAGAGAGAAATAGCACATTAGTCAGAAAAATTAAAAGCTTTAAGTTTCTTGAATCGCAACAGGAGTTGGAACCAAAACAAGGAGTTTGTAATTGTAAAAGTCGAATGCTTCGTGAAGACTTGTGAAATTAGTTGTGATGCAAGGTTTTTCATGTGGCTTGAACAGTCTGATTTTACCAACACTTAGGAATTTTTTTTTTACTTGCAAAGATGTCTATGGAAAATCTATAGCATGCTTCATTTACAGGCACTTGTTGTACTTGGCTCATGATACTTCCATTGATGATTCAGTGCTGTCTTCTGGTCCCAGATTCTGCTCCGAGTCGATCTCCATTTGCTCCTCAGAGCTATCCTCGTCCTGTCCGTCAGGCCGACTTGAATCCTTGCACATCACTGCATCAGCCTTGCAATTCACTTCCTCTGGATTAGGTAACTCTTTGTCAGCGTCATTACTGGAAGCTGCTTCTTCCTCTGCTTTTTTTGATCTTTGACTTTTGTCCAATTCAGATACGTTACTGACAGCAGTTGCTCTTTTCGGTAGAGCTCCTTTTGGTTCAATACTGATGTCTGCTAGACCAGCAAGTTTGGAGAGGTCTACTCCCCCTGCACGAGGTTGGTGACACTCATTTATTCCTTGAGGCTCGTCATTGCCATCAGCTACACTTGCAGGCTCATAACTCTCAGCCCCCTTGTTTTTCATATTTTCAGCTACGTAGATCACGGTGTCTGCCACTCCCACAGCGATGAGACCATTTAAATTGGTGGATGGCTGAGGATCTACTATGACCACGAAATTCTCATCAGTACATTTTTTTGTTGCTGGGTCATGTGTGTTCTCTCCACAGTGGTCATACTGATCTTTTCCCATTCCACCCATCGCTCCATGTGCTGGTCCCTGCCCTGCAGCTGGTGTGGCATCTGATGTCCCATTATCCTGAACGTCTCGACTCTTCAACTGAGTTTTCTCGAGTTTGTTCCTGCTCATATTTGCCTCAATCCCTTCTTGTTCAGGGTCATGAACAATTAATTCTTGCTGTGGTAGACTCTTGGTGGTTGATCTATCATCGTCAGCCTGTAGGCACTCTACATCTCCTAAGGGACTTGACCAATTTGAATCTGGGAGGCTGGTTTGGGTTCTTTCACTGGAAACTGTGGGTGGCGGTACAACTGATGACCTTTGATACAATGGGCCGACTGATATCCCATTTTCCACAGATACTCTGTTACCCTCCATATTTGCTTCAGTCCCATCTTGTTCAGGGTCATGAACAATTAATTCTTGCTGTGGTAGACTCTTGGTGGTTGATCTATCATCTGCAGCCTGTAGGCACTCTACATCTCCTAAGGGACTTGACCAATTTGAAGTGCCTGAATCTGGGAGCCTAGTTTGGGTTATTGGACTGGAAACTGTGGGTGGCGGTACAACTGAAGACCTTTGATACGATGGGCCGACTGATATCCCATTTTCCACAGATACTCCGTTACCCTCCATAATTGCCTCAGTCTGTTCTTGATCAGGTTCACGAGAGACTGTTTTCTGTGGTGATGGAGCCCTAGTAGTTGAACAATCCTGTTCAGCCTCTTGGCCCTGTATGTCTCCATTTACGTGGCTTTTCCCATTGCTAGTGCCTGAATATGGGACGCTAGCTTGGTCTATTTCTCTGTGTGCTGCATGCGGAACTGATGATGCTCGAAAAGTGTCAGAAGATTTGGCACTATTTCCATTTCGATTTGTCTCCTCCTCTTGATCACACCCTGATGTACTCCCTGGGAGGCTGTCTTTTCCTTTACCTAGATCAGCAAACTGTCTTTGAATGTGTTTTGGACACCACACAAACTCATTTTTGGGCTTATAGTGCATGAAAGCAAACTCTATCAGCTCTCTGCGTTTCTGCTTGTCACAAACAGCAAAGAGGAAGTAGTCCATAACGCTCAGTTTAACTTGTGGCAACTCATTTCTAATTAGAGTTTCCTTCAAGAAGAATTTCACCAGGGGGGCTTGGTAGTGCTCAAACCCCAGCTCTCCCAAACACTTCAGGATCCGGGTAATTCGCAGGTTGTTGTGCGTGTTTCTACAGCAAAAAAAAAAAAAAAAAGAGGAACAAAATAAATAAGCAAAAATATAATGAGGATTTTTCCATATTCCGAATAGTTTTTTATTTGTAGTGGAATAATTATGAAAATTAGTGACTGAACAGGTGCTCAACTCCTGATCATTCATGTCTTAAATTTGAAGTTTTTCTCACCACTCAATGCCCCACCCCCCCTGCCCCCATCTAACTGACTTGGATTTTTGGCGACTCAGCTTTGGGTTTAACTTTGGGCGACTAAGTTTTGATTTTATTTATATTTTGTCTTTGTGACAATAGCCTACAATGCAGATGAACTGGAATGTAAAAAAAAAAAAATAAGGTAAGGTTATGTCAAAATCAATTAATGCAGTTAAATTATATCAATTAACTCACCTGTTTAGGTTTTCAAAGCGTTCCTTCCAATTCCGCGCACGTCTTACGTCTCCTGTGGATTTGTCGTATAGCTTTATGCCATAGAAGTCCAACATCAGTTCATAGGATATGACCAGTCTGTCCATTGCCATTTGATCTTTACGAAATTCCTGTTTGGACAATAAAAAAATGGAAGATGTACTGCATGCAAGCTGTGGATCACACTTTACTGAATACAGCATTTAAACTCCAATTCATCTATATGCCACCATTTTTCTTATTACATTGTTCATTTGTAAAATGCACCTCAATCTCCTGTTTAGTAAGCACTTTGGCAAGGTAATTCATTCCAGCCTCTTGCAGTGGAAACAACCTGAGAAACAGATGCACATTGTAGAAGTCAAAAGCAAATCCTATCACACACACTAAGACCACCTGGTTGGGTGCTATATTACACTTGGAAACATTAATTGAAGGTAGGGCAAGCAAATGCAGGATATACCAGCAAGCAGAAGGCCAATTTTGAAAGCTCTGCAGAAAAAAGGCCCGCAGTTTTATAGGGAATCAAATAAGGGTCAGTAATATTTTGAACTGGTAGAAAAGTTGTGGAAATATTTTTGAGCAAATGTGAAAACCTTATGTGCATAGGCGTAATTTGCACATGGAAATATGTCTTCTAGCTGTAGAAATATTTTGTGCTTGTGTGAAAACATTTTGTGCGCAAAGATATAATTTTCATGTGAAAAAAGTTTTTGTCGTTGTAGAAATATTTTGGGCATGTGTTGTTAAAATTTGTGCAAGAATGTTATCAACACTGTTTCACTAAGTCTGTGAGAAGAACACACAAAGGTGGTGTTGCGTCAGTATGGGAAAATTGCCCATGAAAGCTTTTGATTCCTTACCATATTGACTGCGTGGAGACATGTATGTGGGCCTAGAACATGCATTTGTTTTTTGTATCATATGTGCTCGGACAGATGTGGGCCAAATTTAGATGAGCACCCTCTAAAACCAACATATGGGGATAAATCAATGAATCGCTCCCCGTTATCACAGTGCTAGTTCTAAAATTTATAACTGCGATTGTTGCTGCCATCCCAAGGAACAATTTGACACCAAACATGGCTTAATTGCTTAGCAAATATGAGACCCAGGAGGAATTGAAGCTGTTAAAAACATAATTTGGCTACATTTTTCATCACAAATTGCAAGTTTAACTTTAAAATGAATATAGTTCCCAAAGTGATCCACCCTAAATACTTAGTAGAAAGTAGGTGCAGTATGCAAAGTTCGTTTGAACAAAGTAGTGCAATGAGGGTGACGTTTGACACCAAGGGGTAGCAAGAGGGTCTAGTTCGGTGCGAACAGAGTGGAGAACTGGCTCTTCAGCTGCTTGATAAGATTACTCTGGGGTTTTGGAAATTGACACTTGGTATCGTTAGCCAGTAGAGGGCGATAGACAGGGGTATGACATGGGTTAGTCAGGGGTTTGTAGATCTGAGGAGCAGCACTATGACTGATGGCCCCCAAGGTCTATTTATGTCAGCTGTCATAAAACAGCAGTAGCAATTTAATTTTTGTCCCGAGCAGTGCCTGACTTACCACTGAATATATGAATGTACCATTTCCAGGGTTCTATAGCATCCTCTCCATTTCTCATGAAACTCTGTGATTTTCATATCTGCAAAAAAAAGAAAAATAACTATTGCTCATCTTTAGTATTTCCATTGAGATGACAGAAAAAAAAATGTATAGCTTGGCATACTGTCAGGTGATGAGGGAATTTCATTGCGGTAAAATCTGAGATTAACCATTTCCTCCTCCCGATTCAGGTCCTATAGAAACAGGCAAGGGAAACAGGCTTCTAAGTGTCAGGTATTCATACTCATCTTACTAACAATTTGAAAAGATTTATTATAGCTCATGAGCAAAGAAAATAACTTACTGAATATGCACTCCTATGGTGCTTCTCCTGTAAGATAATAATAACCAAAAAATGAAAACAACAAATACCATTTTATATCTTTACCTACCATCAAGCTAGCTTTTAATGTGGACTGTCATAAACTTCTGCTTACTTTTGTGTCACTGAATAAAACTTGTTTGTTAAAATGTGACGGACGTTACAATTCAAGTTTCAAGTCCATCACAGTAAATCATGGCATGCACCTTAAAATTCACACATAAAATAAGGTTAACAGGTTACTGTACTGACAACTGAGGAAGAAGTTTGAGCAATTTTATTAATCTGAGAAAAGGCAGCTTCAAAATGGGCATTTTTGGTTATGATAAGAGACAATTTGGTTGCAGTCAACATAATTTTGACGTCCCCCAAAAAATTCCCAGGGGTATGATCTCAAAATTACTTTTACATTTTGATAGCCCAAATACTATATTTAATCCACAACAAGGAAAATATCTGTTTCTATCAACTTAAAAATATAGGTGCCATGTCCCCATTTACATGGAATTGGGCTTCTGTAATATTCTTGTGTCGTAAATTGTAATTATCTTGTGATATTTATCACAAATGAAAAAGACACTAATTTCACAACTGTTACAGATCTTTTTTTAAATTAGTTTAGGAATACATTAAAAAGCTTATTATGGCTTTGGAAATGGAATAAAAGACACGCCTTTAACACGGTCGGCATGTCGAGTGTCTGTTACATGTTACATAATTTTTCCATCATCAGAAACCCAACATGCCTGGTTTGACGGCTGCCTGAGGTGAAAGTTGTCTGAGGTTCGGTCAGACCCCTGCTTGCCCTATTGTGATGTAGCCGAAAGTGGGCGGGGCTTGGGATTGGTCAATTGAGTTATACAACTGATCTATGGGAGCAGCAATGCGCTTGTGCTACCGCCACTCTGTCGCGGATATCATTATTGGTAAAAGAAGGGTAGAGCGCAGTAAGCACTTAAAATTCCCCAATTAAGTCACCAGGTGCACAGCTAATTTGTTATTATAAGCCATTTCAAAAGGTTTTCCCTCCTGACATCACATGGGGAAGTAACCAACCAGAGGCAAGAAGAACTGATCACCTTCAGCCAAGCAGTAAATCAGATTTAATTATTCTGGGTGGTCACTCCCCCTTGAGATGTCAGGGAGGAGAAACTTTAAACTGGCTCATAATGGCCAATTAGCTGTGCACCTGGTGGCATAATAGGGGACCTTTAAACTGAGTGAAGTTTTAACCTTTAAACTCAGCGAATTGAGCCGAGGGGAAAATGTGGCATTTCATTGCCTGTGTGAGACAGGTGGCAGATGTCAGCACACCTTCTCAGGAGGAGGCAACGCCACATAAACCTAAAGTGAAAAGGTGTTTTTTTTAATGAAAAGTGGAAAAGGGACTACAAGTGGCTTTGCAAGTAAGTGCGGGGTTTACCATTTACCAATTATTATATCTAATCTCATTTAATGTTTCAGCAACACTGAAAAGTCATGCAGTGTAACACTGATGTATTGTACACACGGAGTAAGTCAGCCAAATGTGTGCTTTCAGTAACTTTGCTCATATACTGTAATTGGTTTGTAAAGACAGTTTGCTTGTGGATCAAATGACACTATTTAATAAAGTGTTTTTTGAGTGCGCGTGTGTGCGTGTTTCGTCGTTGATGAGATGAAACAAAAACATCAGAATCTGAATCCGATTCAGATTCAGATACAGATGAGGAATGTTCCAGCTAGAAAGTGCAATAGAGACTTAATGCAGGTGGGGTAGATGGTTAGAGTCAGATGTTAGGAGTTATGACTCCACAGTGCGCCACTGTTGGGGTGTTTGTATTGTGGTGCTCTCCCTCAGAAGAGTCTGTATTGGTGCACAAATTGGTGCACACATTAATATATTGTTACATTTCCTTTGGTTAAAGGTTGATGTTGAAATATAGTATACAGTACTGCACTGTTGATTGGGAGGAGGTGAGCAAGTTCACATATACATTTAGTAAAATTAAGCCTTAGTAAAAAGGAAAAAAAATCTGATGCAGAGAATTAAATAGATAGATAGATAGATAGATTGATAGATGCTTTATCTACTAAGAGGAAATTACTGAAAAAAGAGAAATGCTGCGTGAATTTGGTTGTCAATTAAAAATGGATAAACATGAATATTTTTCAACAAAATTTTTTCATGTGATGGTAATATTGAGTTTTTTTTAAAAGCCAATACAAATTCTATGAAAGTGCAGTTGCAAAATGGTGGATGGTAAAAAAAATTGAGTGGCTGTTAGAATTTAGATTCAAGAAAAATTAATTTCCCACACTGCATCCAACCCATATCAGAGATGAATGCAACATAACAAATATGGCAGTGGTAGTCTCCGTCATTCTTTCTGTGTGAAGAATGGGCGTACAGCAATCCAACATCAACAAGAAAACCAAAATTGCTGAATCTCTTAATAATGACACAGTTAAGGCACCTAAAATATATAAATGCAGAATTGGTGGCAGCCAGAACTAGCATTTTGCAAATCCGGCAACTTTAAAGAATAGTAATTAATCAAGGTGGCAGGTGCTTTGTGGTTGTCAAGAAATTCTGTACCTATGATCCAAACAGTAATGCTGAAATCACTGATTCTGTAAGGCACATTAAGACCAAGATGGCTGATCGAGATCCCAGTCCACTAGGAGACAATGATTTTAATAGGGATTCTTATTCATCTTACTGACAATCTAGAGAACTTTTTTTTTTTTAGTTCATGAGGATGGGAAAACGACTAACTGATTGTGTGCTTGACTGGTACTTGTCCTGCTGAATAAAACGTGTATGTCACATCTGAAAATTCAAGAGCAGCAGCCAGTTGAACATACGCACAAATAAAGTCCACTCTGATTTTATACATAAAACAGAGAACTGGAATAGCACCACAGAATTCTGAAAACTGGTCTGTGCATCCTATTGCACTAGCTCACTTATCCCACTTAATTACATACTTGATTTTTATGAACCTCAGAGGAGCCATTGCCTTACCGGATATCCATGTCGATAGGTTTGCATGTCCCTGGCCGCTCGAAGGTTTCGTCGATGCTAAAAAAAAAAAAAAAAAAAACCAGGTAATCGCAAAAAAGTTTGATTTTTTTTCTTCTTCTGTGGTTGCCTTTCTCTTCTCAAGTAAATCCATAAAGTTACAATAAAATGTACACCCCCAATGCTGAAATAGTCGACACATCATGGAAATTGCAGATAGAAAATTTTTTTTGATGTTCTAACTGATGCATGTAATGGCTTCTTGAGGATATGCAAAATAATGGACTGCAATGGAGTCCAAAAAAGTTGGCACAGTCAACTATTTACCATTACGTAGTGTCATCATATTTTCTAATCACACTAATTAAAGGAGCTGTGTCACGAATTCTCTGCATGCTCATAACTTTGAATGAAGTAAATCAGCTCAACCGCAAGTCAAACAACTAGAAGGTATTTTTCTTCTTCGAGATTATTGGCGATGTCAGCCAGCTTACATTATTCGTATCCCTTGGCTAAAACTTAAAATTGCGCTTTGAATCCTTGAATTTCCATAGAAAACTCCTTGATATAAAAAGTACAATCCCAGAGTGCCTGAAATATATAAATACAATGCAAAACGAAGATGAATTGGCAAGGATGGCATCAGATACAATCAGGCAGATTCACTTTCTTGGGACGCAACTTCTGAGTCTGCACAGTAATCGTGACACAGCTCCTTTAAGCTTTTGGTCACTAAAGTCAAAAGCTGAGGTAGTCTAACAAGCAGAAATTTCCACCATTCCTCCTTTATGTATGTCTTCAGTATATTCCATTACATTGGATCACACAGTTCCATTACATTGTCAAGACCGTGAAATCTGAAAGGTCAGAGACCTCAAGCATTCAGAAATGGTTCTCAGCCTTGCTATTTAGACACCAAGATTTGAGCGGATTCCTTCCATCTTTTAATTATATTATGCACTATTGTAAGTGACATGCCCAAAATCTAACCGAGTTCTCTTTTGGGAAAATTCTTTTCAAAGTGATGCATCATAAGCTAATGCATCTTCTGGCAAATTGGTGAGCTACAACCTATCTGTGCTCTTGAGGGACTAGACCTTTTTTGAAGGTTCCTTTTGTACTATAACTTGATTAGCTCACCTGTTTAACCTCACATTTCATGTCATCCTTTGCAACATTTTGCATCATTTGTCATCCGAAATTGCCCCTGTGTAAAATTTTTAGAATCTATTGCAGTCATCAGATTTGAAATAAAAGTTTTTTTCTTTTGTTATTGTAAAAAGTTTTTTACGTAAACAGTTGTGTAAGATTCTCAAAATAGTGGAGGGTGAACTGACTTTTCATATCACTCCTTTTTGATTTTATTTGTATTATTCATAATATATCAACTTTTTTGGAAGTGAGGTTTGACAAATTTGAAGTTTTCAGAATCACATTCAATACAGGTAAATCTTGGAAGTGGTCCTGAAGTGAATTTTTTTTTCAGGTATTTATAATGTACAGTTTGAAATACAACTCCTCAGTTGAAGAAATTTTGGGTGAAAATTGACAATTTGCCGAGCCCACCAAGTCGTGCATGTTACCCTCAAAGACGGTATTTGGCTTGCACAGTCGAAGTACTATATGGCAACAAATGCTGACATCGTTTCAGTGCCAGATTATTTATTCAATTTTGCAGAGAGTATGCAAAATAAGTGGCAAGGAAGACGTGCTGCTGGTCGTTGTAACCAACAAAGTGTTACGTCCTGAGTTTTCCTGATCGTTTTTTTTTTTTTCTGCAACCTACCTGTCCTTGTCAGGTTTTTCCTAGTCCCTTGCATTTCTCTAGATTTCTCCAGATTCTCTTAATAATTATACAATATACCATACCATAAATGATTAAATCCCCTCTTTCCTTTGCCATTTCCTTCTTAAATTTTGAACAATTTTCCCATGCAGTCTGTCACTGAGTGGGGAAGCCCTCACCATCTTCTGAAGGACAGCCTCTCTGAAATGCTCTTTTCATTCCAATTCGTGTCACTGACCTGTTGCCAATTAATCTAATCAGCTGTGAGATGTTCCATCACGTGCATTATTTTTTAGCATTATAAACCATTTCCAATCTTTTGTTGCCCCTTTCTCAGCTTTTTTGAAACATGTTGCTGGCATCAAATTCAAAATAGGAAAATATTTTTCTAAAAACAATAAATTTCTCTGTTTCAATGTTTGATATATTGTCTTTGAACCAATTTCAATTAAATATAGGGTTTAAATAATATGCAAATAATTGCATTCTGTTTTTATTTACATCTTACACAGCGTACCAACTTTTCTGGGCACAGGTTTGCAGAAATTTTTAGTACAATAGATGGAATAGCTATGGCCTACCAACCATACTTGCGACGCCTTATCTTATAATTTTGAGTTCCTGCTTTCAAAATGATGAGATCCTGATCTCATAATAATTGGTCAAGATGTCTACATATATATATATTTTAAAATTATTATTTGTACTGTAATCTGCTTTCGTACAGTGGGCATTACGCACCTTCATTTCTCTTTTATTGAAATCATAAGAAGGCTCTATGGGCAGCACAAGTACAGAAGTACTGACTTAACTCCAGAAACATCTTGACTGGTCTGTCAACGCACACTGCAGGTAATAATACCCTGATTCAGCACTGTTTGGCCATTTCTCTTACACTGAAGCCTTGGTAGGCAGCATTTCTTGGGTCCAGCGTCCTCGCCGCCTGTTCCATGATGAGGGCGCCTTGATTACAGCCGAGAAATGTAGACTTCATCTTTCCTGATTCTAAATTTTCAACTCGTTTACCGTTTCCATGTTGACAATTCCGCCTGATTTCTGGCGCAGTAAAGGCTGCACTTCTCAGCACTGGAAAGCCCCTTCAGAATGGATCTGTCAGCGATGGTCTTACAGGCAAGAAATGCAGTTTACCGAGGCTTCAGCCTAAGCTTTGATAAACGGGTTGTCATTTCCAGTAATTCTACCTGCCATATAGACATGAAGTAATTTCATCTCTGTTAAAGAGCTTTGGTTTAAGCGAGTCGTCGCTGATTTCCCTAGCCCTAGCCTTTCCTCTAACCCCTTACCCTAAACCTAGCCCCAAACCATAAATTTAACCCTGTCCCTAAGTAGAGAAATGCCAGTTTGGCGGATGGCGGACGGAAATAAGTCACTATCTCATATACGGTCGTTGTCATCTGGTGTTGCACTGCGCACGCGCACTTCACCTTCGAACATGGGCAGTCATGCGGTCAGAAAGGGACACAGACCCCCACATGCCAGGTTTCCTTAGATTTTAGAAAATCATGTGTGCTCAGAATAATCAGTCAACGACAAAATTTTTCGTGCACCATTTCCCTCTTTGGTGCTAATCGTGAAATAACGATTCGATGTAATTAACTGCAAAATGCAAGTGTTCTCAATAAACGCATACAAATTCAATCACGTACCATTCTGTATGAATAAAATGAATCGCGCTGCGTGTCCGGAGACGCCTGTAGTGGCGGAGGGACAAAATCTTGTTAGTAACTGGTCAGTCGTAAAACAGAAACTTCTTGTCCTTAACAACATTTGGCGACTATAAGAAAAAACTCAAATGTAAGTTTTGAAACTATTTACAGCAGGTTGGGCTACTGCAACAAAACTCAAAATAAGGCCAAACCGTATTGGGAATGTCCGGCTCATGGTCTTCGTCCTCCCATGTCGAGTCATACTCGCAGTCCAAGTTGTCTTCGGTTTTTGAGTCCATCAGTCCAATAGATGAATTAAAGTTCAAGGGACGGGCGGTCACCGTGAAGAACTGAATGAAGATGGCAATGAAGCTATAAACCCAGCTATAAAGGTGATTTGCTTGGACCAGTAAGTAACGACACATAGGGCTTATTTTAATGATCTCAATTTGCAACTGAAAGCCGACCTGAGCTGCTTACGCTGAAACCGAAAGTTTTGATACCTTACGATAAACAAGTCGCTGAAATGAAAGTGAAACCCCGCTCAAGCTCAAGGCCAAATTCGTCTGGTTTAGCCTCCATCATCTTTCACAAATACTTACTTTTTGTAAGCTCAGGTAGTTGTTCGAAAGGGATTGGTAGCTATGAAATATATAATTTTTAATTTTATTTGTGTGTTTGCTTGTTTTTGACATTTTGAATTAGTTTGGCGTAAACTTTAAGTATTTCTGAGATCCAGTATTTAATCGGCCATTAAGTCTGCTTGTTTTTGTTGCAACCTCAGTTGCATATCCGGAACTTGCTCTGGATGATCAGTTCTTAAATAGCCTATGTGCCGCTTTTGTTTGGAGGAATTGTTGCCCCTCTTAATCCACGCTATGTCAGAAACGGTTTTGCATGACGGAGAATAACGTTTCTGTTGTAGGTATTGGTTTTATAATGCAAATGAAAATTACTGTACGTGTAGGAGTGGAGTCTTTTCAATTGTTCTAATTAACGTTTATTCAACTCCTGGCCTCTGTAACCAATTTTCATGGAAATATTGAAGTATTCAAAAAACAGAGCTGGTAACAATGAGCCGAAACTACATTTGGTGAATAGATTCAAGAGAAGAATTGTAAATAAATTTAACTCAGAGGTTCATCAGTCTGGTTTGGGTCCTTTTGAACTTAGGTACAGTATGATAAAACATCACTAATTCAAATGTTCTTAAATAGCACAATAAGCAAAAGGCAAAAAAAAAAGTTTGTTGTACTTTTGAATGCCGACATTGCTATTTCTAAGATATTGCAGAAGCTGAACATTCCTTTTAAACAAGAATAGCACTTACAGCAATTAATAAAAATGAATGGCTCATTACAATCCAAGCATTACTCTTTTGTTAGGAGTCAAAACAAGCATGCACAGGAAGGCCCTTGGACCTAGTTAGGGAACCAGTGATTTGAACTATTTTCAGTATTGCTAGTAGCCTGGTTGTTTATTTTTTGTTGTAATGAATTTAATAAAGTTTAAATTTCTTCATCAAAGATGATATGTATACAGAGTATTAAACATGACCTTAATTTGGCATAGGACACTTTTTTGAAACTGAATAATGTTTAGGACTCATCAGCAAGCTGGTGGAACCACTGAGAGATGATGTGTGCTTTTCTGACAAGTCAAGTCAAGTCAAATTTATTTCTATAGCACATTTAAACACAAAGTTGATCCAAAGTGCTGCATGGTGCATTATTCTGCTGGAAGTAGCCATCAGAGGACTGGATAACTGCTGCCATAAAGGAGTGCACTTGGACAGCAACAATACTCGAGTAGACTGTGGCATGTAAATGTACAATTGGCATTGAGCCTTCGCCCAGTGTAGCCTCACTTTCCTACATTTATCTGACACGATGTGTCAGATATTATGGCATGTTCTTTTGCTGTTGCCATTCACCACAAGGTTTGAAATGCTGAGGATTCTGCATGTTGTAAAGCATGTTTATTTGAAATATTTTTGCTTTCTTGTTAAGTGGAGCAAGTTCACCTCTGCTCTCACTCTTTTCCAGGGAATTTTCGCCCACAGAACTGCTACTAGCTGGATGTTTTTCTTTTTTTTAAACCACCATTCTCTGTAAACTCCAGAAGCTGGCGTGTGTGAAAATCTGTTTAGTGCAGAGGTTTCTGAAACACTCTAACCATATTGTCTGGCATCAGCAATCATTCCATAGTTCAGCCATGGGCTACGAGGGCCATATCTGTCCCTGGTTTTCACACCAATGTCTGGCCTTTAATAAGTTAATTTCCTTAATTAGCCAAACCTTGTGTGAAATCAGATATTTTTGCTTCATTTCTTAAATTATCATGAATGACCACCAAAGACCGCTCGTCTCCCATAAATGTAACATTTTACTTTAGTCTGATCAATGCACAGGTCTAAGTGTGTGTGCACTACCAATCAGCTCAATTAGTCAGTGTAATAGATAGAAATAAAAACCTGCATGCACACTGGCCCTCCAGGACTGAAATTGTCCATCCCTACCATAGTCAAAAGTACTGAAATCAGATGTTGTTTTTTTTCCCCCCAATTTTATTCTTGGTCTGAAGAATGCATGACCTTCTTAACCGCAGGTCTTTGGATTGAGTTGCTGCCACATGATTGGCTAATTAGATTAATAACCAGGTGTACTAATGTAACTAATAAAGTGGCTACTGATTGTATAAGCTGTGGGAAACTGATAACCCTGATGATGACTTGGGCCTATGTGTGAACCTTAGAATTTCCTGTAGATGGCAATATCGACACAGGAAGAATCCTGTCGCAAATGTTTTGGAGCACAATTTTCATCTGGTTCTGACTGACCAGTTTTTTTTTATGCCCCCCCCATATAGTTTTTCACCTGTCCGTCTGTCCATCCGTCTGTCTGTTTGTCTGCTGCGGGGGGGAAAAACTTTAACCTGCAATACTTAAACCTGCCGCCGGGGGCATCAGTGTTCTACGAACACAGCTTGTTACCTTCGCCAGCGACTTCGCTGACGAAGGTAATGTTTTGATCCCCGTGTATTTATTTGTTTGTGTGTCTGTCTGTGTGTATGTTTGTGTATCGAATAACTCAAAAAGTACCAAACGGAATTTCATAAAATTTGGTGGGTTGATTTGGCATGACCTGAGGATCAATCGATTAGATTTTGGGAGTGATCGGGTCAAAGGTCAAGGTCAAGGCCACGAAAAGGTCAAAACCGACTTTCGGCCATATCTCGGTCAATTTTTATCCGATCGGCATGAAACCAACGCCAGTGGCGAGGGATTCAGTGGCGTCGGCGAAGGTATGCGCTCTACCGAGTGCCCGTTCTAGTTTTTCTTGTAAATGTTAGAAAAATGATTGTGTGCCTTCTTTACTCTCTTTGTTTGAAGTTTAAGTGATGTTTCAAGACTAAGCTTGAGTAAAATATTCAAAATGTTCGTCATTAGGGGCCGGGAAGCCTAAGCGGCCAGGATCCTATTGTTATCCTGCATGTTCTTCTTTCTTCCTCTTCCTCTTCTTCTTCTTCTGAGGAAATGCTACTTCACATGTGCAAAAAATCACCAAACTTTGCACAAAGGTCCAGTCCCATGCCAGAACACGCCAATAGACCCGATAGTGGCAGTACAGCAAGCCTCTAAATTCAAAATTTTGAAAATTCACAACAAATCAACAATACAGATTTGTAACTTTCACCAAAATGTAGCCCCAATACTGAAGAAACTTTAAACCTGTACTTTACTGTACTTTAAACCTATGCAAATTAGAAGTCCATTACTGTTTTTTTCAAAAATTGTAAAACTTATTAAACTTATCTCCTCCCACAATTTTTGCTCCATTGACACCACTTGCTACAGAGCATCTCCAGACTGTCCTACACAAACGATCCAGTCAGATTTTTGATTTATCGAAAATTGAGCCTACAGTGCATCAAAATGTTTGACCATAAACTGTATTGTAAATGTGTACTTGCAAATTCTTGCTAAATACATTTTCAGTGTGCATTGAAAATACAAAAACACAAAATTACTGTCATGGTTTGGGAGCTTTGTAGGCTCCTTTTGGTACTCTCGTCCGGGACGATATCGTTTTGCTCACCATTGGATTCCTTAGCCAGCTGGCATTGATTGGGGGCGTTGCCCGGACTCTATTTAAGCTCCTGCTTTTCCTCGTTCGTGTTGCTGGAGTGTCATTCTGCTTTTGACGCTTGAGCCGGTATGGTATTTTGAGAAGTGAGAGAATAGGCAGGATCTTAGCTGCATTAAAGTATTAGTGTGAGAAGTGAGAGTATAGGCAGAATCTTAGCTGCTTTGTATTTTGTTGGAGCTCGCCTTTTGGCTACCACGGACGGCGTTACGTCCGTAGGTAGCGTGAGCCCCGGTATTTCCTTTTGTTTTAGATCAGCAGGTTACTGCATTCAGCTTTTATTTCGAGCCACTGCTCCTGGCGTCTTAGACACCTACGCCATCACAATTGCAGCTTTTTTGGGTACTTGTATGTTGTTATTTTTCACACAGTTCTCCTTTCAACCTCAAATGCTTATTCAGCTTTTTATTAACAACGCATGTGCAGTTAGGGTAACAAGTATATACACCTTTTTAACTTGGCTAGTATCCTCATCTTGTCTTAGAGGCTTAACTAGCGAAATGCTGCAGGTAAACATTTTTGAGGAGATATATGCTGCTAATTGGCATTCAGGGGTGCATTTCCCTTAATCACAGATACTAATTTACATAGTTGGAACCATTGACTGTGAATGAACAAACTATATTGGTTGCTAACTTAGTTAGCAACACTTTTGGGAAACGCAACCCAGATCAATATAGGATGACCTGTATTGAGGCTTCAGATGTTGTGGTTTAAAGACTTAAAGTGTAAGTCATTATTCGGAGGTGCCTCTGTCAAATTATCCACAACTGTATGTGTTCCCTTTAGAAATAACTTCACTGTGTACATTTTTCTTTAGGGGACAAAGGAAATATGACCCCAATCCTGAAAAAGTTGGTACATTATGGAAAATGGAAAGAAAATGAAAAACTAATATATTTAACTATTCTGAAATTATTACAACAAAACATCAGTTGATGGTTTAACTACTTTGGAATTCAATTGTTTATTAGAAATATACAATTATTTCTAAACTGATGACTGCAATAATTCAAAAACGTTGGCACAGGGGCAAAGTAGAACTAATGATGTAGCAGACTGCAATAATACGGTAAATGTGAAACAAGTGACATTAAACAGGTGTTATAGAGTAAAAGAAGCCCCAAAATGCCTGGTCCATCAAAAGAAAAGATGGTTTGAGGATTACCAAGCCAGCAACATTACTGCGCTGTCTGGCAAAGCCCATGCCTCGACAACTGTCTGTTTGGAAGGTGGAAGAGCCAGATAATCGTTCTTGCCCAGACTTTGCCATGGAGATGCGGAAGGTATTCGACCAGACCTTGGTGGGACATTCTGCAGCTTAGCGTATTATGCAGTGCTGTCAGGGGCAGGAGACCATTCCAGACTACTCAGTTGAGTGCTGGACACTAGCTGCCTCTGCTGGGTGAATTTACAACGCCCAGTACAACGCCTTCCTGATTCGACTTGTACATGTATTAAACCACGAAACAAACATTGTTTTGGACAAATTCTGATCAATCGGCGGCACCAGAAAGCAATCCTTATGTTGAGTATACACAAAGTGACAATATATTGTACCATTTCAAAGCTTTTTCCCCAAAATATACGGATTAAAATCTCTAGAGATTTGTTGACAATCGCAATCTCGCAAGGGTCGGGGTAAGCAGTTGCAAATTGTTCACTGCAAAGTTGACGTGCACGTGCAACTCGGGACAGTCCTAGGTATAAATGTCAACTTAAATCCACCAGCTGTCAGTTGTTAATTTGATGCAGCAGCCATGCCAAGACTCAGTGCCAACCAATTGAAGCACCTATTACTAAAACCCCATAAGTCACACTTGACTTAACTTGACTTGTGGGGTTTTAGTAATCAGTGCTTCAATTTACACATGCTATAGGACGTTTGAATGCTGGATAGTGTCCTCAAGCTGTAGCCAATGTGCTCTACTTCACTGTACACTCCATACAAATTCTGAGGCAGCGATACAATGTCTGTTATACCATTAATGACTGTCCACTTAGTGGTCATCTTAGGGTGACAGTGCCATGCCAGGGTTGCCTAATGCTGCATCATAACCACCAAGATCAATTTTCTAGAGCCACAGAAACAGCTTGCAACACCATTGGCACCCACCAGAAACAGATTAGTGATGACATGATCCGTCGCCATGCACAAGCCAACAACCTATCATGCCATCATCCTGCAGGGATCCTGCACTCAATGCTTGTCATCCACTGGACACATCTGCTGTGGATAAGGCATTGTAACCATAGGCGTCAACAACAGTGGTGGACCATCATCTTCTCAGATGAAAGTAGATGCTGCATTTCCAACGCAGATGGGTGTGCTCGAGTGTGTTGAAGGAGTGATGAGCATTTAGCAGATGCCTGTGTCATGGAATAAGACTTGTGTGAAGGATGAAACATCATGATATGGGGTGGAATCGGCTTAAATGTAAGACTTCAAAAAAATCAGCCAGGGGAAATGTCATGGGGTTGTAATTTAGACTTAATTTTGTTTACCTAAATATTTACCTAATTTGCATACCAAGGGTAGGGAATGACAGAGGACACCTAGACAACCAATCATTGGGTAAAATTCCCTTGTTGAGTGATAAAAATGAAAGTAATGGCGATATCATGTTTTCCGGCTGGAAAACTCTCATTTTTCAACTGTTTTTGAATTTGACCCAGATTTCATTATCTGCACAAGCCATCTCCCTACAAATAACTGAACATTGGTGGTTTAAAATGATGCAAGCATTCCTAGAGTAAGCATTCCTGGCCAAAAAGATGAAAAATTCCTGAGCATAGGGCCAGACCAATGTAATCCAAGAGTATCGGTCGGATTTTAAGCAACGGCCTAATTTTGTGACCTTTTGACCTCTGGTCATCTATATATTGAGCTCATTTGCATATCACTGATATGGACTAATAGCAGACATCTAGACAAACATTTTGGTATTTAATTTACTCACATGAGATCATTCAGGCCAAAGTAATGCTTAGTTTAGTTTCCCCTACCCCAAAAACGTTGTCAACCGAAAAAACAGTCGATGACAGAGTTCAAACCATCAGAAACCAAAGTTCATCCCTAAAGATTTCATTTATTCATGGAATGCTAAAACAAAACAGGGAGGGTGTCTGGGGGGTTGGGGGGGGGGGGGTGGCGTCGCCGTGGAGGGTGGAGCTATTCAGCCCACAGGTTAATGCACTTGAGGTGCTCGGTTTTTATCAACACTCATGGAAGTCACACATGGTATTGACTTCTACGCCCTAACTCAGGATATTTGGAGATCCAACCAATGAAAACATTCCTCTTATTCACTTTGTTGACTGATGCAAAAATCTGTGAAAAGACTTGTCTTCACCTAATGTAATTTATGTATATGTACAGATATTTTCAAAAACTAAAGTTTTCACTAACCAGTCTCAAGCGATATTTCTTTTGTTGTTCAGTATAGTACCCAAACTCACCACCAGGGAGTTTACCTAAAAAACCTAAATGGACTTGTGGACCTGCCCATGTGAGTGGACCTTCGGTTGCAGGAGCAACGCCTGGACAGATAGGTGCATTGTGAACTTCAAAAAAAAAATGTAGCGGCTGTGGTAAAAATTCATGTTGCAAAGTTGTGCTATTCAGGCATTATCCAGTTGCAGCACAATCTGGCTTTCGGACATGCTGCACAAGCTGTATGGAGTAATTTTGTGGACATTTTTGGCTGGTTTTTTGGACTCTAAAGAATGCTAATGACTAAGTCTCCATTGACTTCAGTTGGTTTGGAGAAGGCTGAAACGGTTACACTTTACTTGAAGGTACCGTCATAAGAGTGACAAGACACTGTCATAACTGTTACATGACTCATGTAACAACTATGACAGTGTCATGTCACTCTTATGACAAAGTTGTCATAATAAAGTCAACCGAAACAATGTCAACTTGTCATCTCAAAAGCCAAATGACACTTAATGACAATGTTTATGACATTGACATAATGTTTATGGCACGTTCATGACTGTGTCATGTCACTCTTATGACGATACCTTCAAGTAAAGTGTTACCGGTGAAACTGAGTTTTGCTGGTAATAGAAATTTGATTTATGGATCGACTGGTATGGAGGTGAGTAGATAATGACAGGGTTTTCATTTTTGGGTGAACTGTTCCTTTAATGCCAACAAAAAATGAAAAGTGATTTTACTTGTTCGTGATTTATCCTTTTAGCAATGATATTTTGGAATAAATTGGCGTCTCTCTGCCATTTAATTTGTCTACGCCTTCTCTCCATCCTCACGCCCACCCCCATCGAATCATACAGACAAGATGATGTGAGGGTTTCAGCTGGATTCTACTGACACACAACCATGCGCAAATCAAAAATGAAGAAAATCTTAATTTTGATGTGAATTGGGTACGACAGTAACTGAATGCAGTTTCCCATTTTATGTTACATTTTCCATATCACAATGAAATCAATTGATATGCACTCCTTTGTTGCATCTGCTTTGGAAAAAAATCTACATTATTTACCATTTTTCTGCTTTTTGGGTAACCGACCCCCTTAGGAGTGCCAACTGTCTACCCACAGTTTTTATCCCCCCACCGTATAATGCGAGGGGATATACTGCCCTACAAAGGCTAAATGCAGTAACTGCAAAATAATTTAAGCAGTGAAGAATCGCTTCAGTTTGTTTGCTGTCCCAACAAATGAATAGTTCACACATCTATGATAGATTATGGTTTACTGAATTTCCGTAGTATTATTTCTTTCCCAATAAATCCTAACCTCCATACTTTCATATTTTCAAAACCTCAGAACTCTCATTTTACCAAATATGGTGTTACTGCACTTAGGCTTTCTTAGGGCAGTGTTGTCATTAGGACGGTTGTCTGTCCATCCGCCTGGCTGTCCTTGGACATTTTGTATCTGGGGCTTAACTCTAATACCGTTCAACATTTTTTAATTAAACTTACTGTTGTTTTCGCTTGATGATTTAAATGTTGACAATTTTCACTGCTGTCCGAAATCATTAGTCTCAGTTACATCATGCTATAAATGCTTTTTACTTCAGAAAGAGAGAAGCAGATGTTTGATTTTGTTGAAATTGTGACAACAGCCTACTCATGAAAGACAGTAGGAGCTCTAGCTAGGCCTCAAGTGTGTCTGTTTGGCTGTCACAGAGCAGAGAAAGAAAAAAAATAACTGTAATTGGATCCAGTTCAAAGAACCTTTTTTCCTCCTTTTTCAGGCATTAATTGGCAAATATTTGTCTTGTGTGTCTGGCATTTCAGAGGACAGAAAATGCATTTCACTGCGGTTCTGGGGATGTGCCTATCTCGAACATCCCCCCCAACTCTTAGTTGCTATTTTAATCTGTGGTTACTGTGGAAACCAGCAGGATGTGCCGACCTCCTGCATACACTGATGACTACGGCAATCACATCTGGGTGTGCTTGCACAGCATCTTTGAATTAAAACCCGTATCGAACTCCTGTCACTTTGAGTTCTTTTGCAGCTCTGTTTCCCAGATTTTGGATACTGCTCCATGATGATGACAGCATTTGACAGAAAAGGTAAGGCTTTGAACCGAGTGCTGTGTTTTTCCAGGAACATTTTACATCTATATCTGAAAGAATTCCAGAGCCAACAGGTTTACAGAAATTGAGTGGAAGACAAATTCTGTATTTATTTACCTCCATATTAAAAACACACGGGTTATGTTCAAAATACTAGAACAGCCAGTTCAAGACTTTCCCAGGATATATGCTCTCGCCCTGTTGACTGCTGCTGCACCTTGGCCTGAATCTGAATATTGGGAGTGACACACTCCCAAATCAAAGCCACATGAACCAGGATCTCGCCCAAGAGGAGGCCTCACATATAACTCCCCTGTTCCACTTCTTGCGTGATGTCATCAGATTTCCCATGAGCTCTGGAAGAACCGCTATTTATGGAGTGCTGATAAACTGGCTTTGTCACCGGCTGTGCTTTAATACTCTGACATTTATATTTTTTTGAAATTTGGACATCCAGTCCTGCTGTTTGTGTGCTGGACCTGCTTATTCCATGGTTGGCAGAGTAGTATTGAGTGGGCGCTGGATATATATGAAGGAAAGTTAGTGTGTAAGTAAAGGTAAGGATTAGGAATGTTTCACTGATGAATTCAGAATAGATTCTATTAATACTAGAGCCACACTTCAGATGCAGCTCTGCACATCCGGCACGAGCTTATCTCTCTCTGAGCTAAGCTGTGCATAAACTGCTCCCCATCTTTGTCAATCATCTGCCAACTGTTTTATTAATAGACGTTATTCACCGAGCTGTGATTTTTTTATTTTTATTTTTTGGTTATAATGATCTTGGATGCTTTCTTTCTGACTGAGAAATTGTGAGATGATGTTATGATATGTTGTGAACAGCTTTTAAGATTTTTTAGGTCTGGAATTACAATGCCTCTGAGGGCTTTATATAACAGTGCCACATAAATACAGTACTTTGAAAATGTATTCGCCCCTTTCCTGATTTCTTCTCTTTTTGTATATTCATTACCCTTAAATGTTCCAGGTTATCAAACCAATTTTAATATAAGAAGAAAAAAAAAACCTGAGTGAACACAACATGCAGTTTTTAAATGATGACTTCATTTACTGAGGGAAAAAAGCCACCCAACCTTCCCTGACCCGGTGTGAAAAGCAATTGCCCCCTTAGTAACTACAGTAAATGCCCATGTAAAACCAATTTAATTGGGTCCAATTTTACGAGACACCCCCACGCATGACTGCTGCGCTCTTTATTGAATCTAATCATTTTAATAGAACCTTTCTGGAAATGGGAAGGAGGTAAAAAGCAGCACATGATGCCACAATTTAATGAAACTCAAGGGAAAACAGGAAACAAAGTTGTTGACATCTGACAGTCTGGAAAGGGTTATAAAGCCCATTTCTAAGGCTCTGGGACTCAGTGAGCGAACCATGGTGAGAGCTACTATATACAAATGGAGAAAGCTTGAAACAGTGGTGAACCTTCCTAGGAGGGACCAGCCTATCAAAATTCCTCAGAGAGCGCAGAGCCAGATTAACATCTTATGAACTGCAGGGCTGACTTGCTTTGGTTTAAGTCAGTGCTCATGATTTCACTATGAGAAAAAGATTTGGCAAAAATGTCATCCTTGGGAGAGGTCCAGGGCAAAAATTGCTGCTGGTTTTTAAATAATATTCTTTGGACTGATGAGTAAAAAATAGTAGAATTTTTTGGAAGACATGGGTCCCGTTATATCTGGGGTAAAGCTAGAGTAACCTGTTGCCAATTAACCTAATTAGTCGCAAAATGCTCCTCCAGCTGTTTTTTATTAGTATCTCTTACTTTTCCAGGCTTTTGTTGCCCTTCACCTAATTTTTTTGAGATGTGTCGCTACAATCAAATCAAAATGAGCTAATATTTTTCTTGAATTGGTCAAATGTCTCACTTTGAACATCTGGTATGTTGTCTATGTTCTACTATGAATAAAATTTGGGTTTATGAGATTTGCAAATCGTGTTCTGTTTTTACTTAAAATTTACCCCGCCTCCCAGCTTTTTGGAATTGGGGTTGTAATTGCTCCCCTAAACCCCAAACTGGTTGCACCACCCTCAACAGGAGCAATTGCAGTGAAAAATTTGCAATAACTAGCAACTTTCACATCACTATGGAGGATGTTTGGTCCACTCTTCTTTGCGAAATTGTTTGAACTTCACCATACAAGATGGTTTCCCGTATGAGCAACTTGTTTAAGGTCATTTCAATTTGATTTAAGTCGGGACTTTGTCTTGGCCACTCCGAAACCTTTATTTTGTTTTTTAAGCCATTCAGAGGTAGACTTGCCCGTCTGCTTCTGATCAGTGTCCTGTTACATAGCACAAAGGGGCTTAAGCTTTCAGTCACCAACTGATGGCTGGGCAGACTCCTTCAGAATTTTCTGTTAAAGCACAGAATTCATGTTTCCATTAAGTGTGACAAGTTGCCCAGGTCCTGAGGCAGCAAGGAATCCCCAGACTATCATATGACCTCCACCATGTTGGACTTTTGGTATGCTGTGATTATTGTAGAATGTTAGTAACATGACTGGGTATTAGAAGAGGATTTTCGAGAGGTAGAGCTTCAGAAGTAAAGATGGATGGAGATTCACCAAGCTGCAAAAAACTATTTAAAAATTGTGATACAATTTCGGAAAATGTTCTTCAATGTAAAATTGCGATGACTTTGAATCCACAGTACATAATATCATCAAAAGATTCAGAAAATCTGGAGAAAACTCTGTGCACAAGGGACAAGTCTGAAGGTCAATATTGAATGCACTGCATTAAAAACATGCATAATTCTGCACTGGAATATATTGCATGAGCTTAATGCTAGCTAAAGCTGTATCATGCAAAGAAGAAGCCATATGTGAACACAATCCAAAAATGCTGCCGTCTTTTCTGAGCCAAAATTCATTTAAAATGGACTGAGGCAGAATAGAAAATTGTTCTGTGGTCAGATGGCTCATAGAAACTCCATTCTATGCAATGTGTTGTGATCTGATGATTATGTGTCTTTTTGTTTTTAATATCTGCTGTAATGTCTCCGTCAAACTTTTTCAAAATCAGCAGGAATCAAGCAGAACCAGCCAGAATGAAGAATTCTCGCAACATTCGTGTGGGAATTTCAAATTGACCAAAATTCTTACAGCTTTGAAAGAATGCCGTTCGAATACTTAGAATGCGATTCGAACCCGCCTCAAATGATTCTTGCACATTTGGAAGTATTAGCTCTCGAATGCAGCTTGAATGTACAACCCCAATTCTGAAATAGTTGGGACAAAGTGTAAATTGTGAATAAAATCAAAATGCAATGACTTTCAAAGCACAGCAGCCAGTATTTTATTCACAATAACATAACATAACAAGTGTTGAAACTGAGAAATTTTACAATTTTATCCACAAAATAAGCTTATTTCAAATTTGATGGCTGCTACAGGTCTCAAAAAAGTTGGGACAGGGGCCTGTTTACCATGGTGTAGCATCCACTCTTCTTTTTAACATCAAGTGGAGGCGTCTGGGCATTGAAGAGACAAGTTTCTTGAGTTTAGCCATTGGAATTTGATCCCACTCTTGTTTAATACAGGCTTCCAGCTGCTGGAGAGTTTGGGGTCTCCTTTGACGGACTTTTCGTTTATTTATGCGCCAAATGTTCTCAATTGGTGAAAGATCAGGACTGCAGGGAGGCCAGTTCAGCACACTGTCTCTTCTACTACAAAGCCATACAGTTTTAATAGCTGCAGTATGTGGTTTTGCATTGTCCTGCTGAAATACCCTGGAAGGCCTTCCCTGGAATAGATGTCATCTGGAGGCGAGCTCTAAAACCTTTATATACCTTTCAGCATTCATGATGCTTTTTAAAACATGCAAGTGTCCCACACCATATGCACTAATGAATCCTAATACCATCAGAGATGCTGGCTTTTGAACTGAACGCTGATAACAGGAGGGGTGGTCTTTCTTCTCTTTAGCCCAGAAGACACAACACCAATGATTTTGAAGAAGAATGTCAAATTTGGACTCGTCTGACCACAGAACACTATGCCACTTTGCTACAGTCCATTTTAAATGAGCCTTGGCCCAAAGAACACGGCGCCACTTCTGGATTATGCTCAACAATGGCTTCCTTTTTACACGATAGAGTTTTAGGTGGCATCTGCGGATGGCACAGCAGATTGTGTTTACAGATAGTGGTTTCTTGAAGTGTTCCAGGGCCCATTTAGAAATTTCAATGATAGAATCATGCTGGTGAGTGATGCAGTGGCGTCTGAGGGCCCGAACATCTTAGGCATCTAGTAAAGGTCTTCGGCCTTGTTCCTTACGCACAGAAATGTTTCCAGTTTCTCTGAATGTTTTGATGATGTTATGCACTGTTGATAATGAGACCCTCAAAGCCTTTGCAATGTGACATTGAGGAATTTTTATTGTATTCCACAATTTTTTTTTTATGCAAGCCTTCACGGGTCAGAAAGCCTCTGGCCATCTTTACTTCTGAAAGGCTTTTATGGCCAATCATGTTATATAACTGATGCCAGTTAACTGAATTACTTGCTAAATGTTCTTTCAGCTGATTTTCTTATACTTTGTATATTTATTGCTTTTTTAGCACTTTTTTGCCTGTGTCCCAACTTTTTTGAGATGTGTTGCAGCCAGAAAATTTGAAATTAGCTCATTTTGTGGATAAAAATATAAAATGTCTCAGTTTCAACATTTGAAATGCTATAAATGTTTTATTGTAAATGACATTGGCTCATGTGATCTGAAAGTCATTGCATTTTGATTATATTCACAATTTACACTTCATCCCAACTATTTCGGAATTGGGGTTGTAGTTGGAATGCAGTTGGAATATTTTGAATGCTGTTAGAATGCAGTCAGAATATTTAGAATACACTTTGAATGTCGTACGAGAGCAGTTCAATTGTTGCCTGAACACCACCCGAAATCTGATTGGAAGGTGCCGCAAATGCTGTACGAATTCACCTTGAACGTAGTCAGAATGCTCCCGGATTGGCGCTGAATATGGTTGGAACGTCCAAGAATTCATACACAATGCAGCTTGAATACTCAGAATGTACTTAGAATGTAACAAGAGTGTCCCATATGCGTTGATTGAGTAATTGCTGACTACAACAAGGGAACATAAATATGCCATAAAACTAACACCGAATGCGTGAGTTAATAGGTATGCATTATTAATGAAAATGACCACACCTGATAATTTTGAGAGTTTTCGGAGTTTCTGTAAAGGTAATTTAAATGAATGATTGAAAACAGGTCATAACCAGTCATTATTTTCAAGGGATGGGTTTGAGCCTCCCCTATCCCCAGTTCACCAGCCACCACTGATTCCAGCGGCAACTGAAAGATTCCAACGTCATTCAAAGTGCATTCCAGCTGAATTGTTTTAATATTTAAATAGATTCCTGCAGCAATCGAGATGCATTTGAGGTGCATTCAGGACATTCTGGCAGGATTTGACGTGGCTTACTGTTTCGATTCTCCCTCGAACGCAATCAGAATGTTTTGAATGCTGTTGGAATGCCGTAAGAATATTTATAATGCAGTCAAAGTGCAGTTAGAATAGACTTCAAATGCCGTTCGATATTTCTCCACTTCGAATGCACCTGGAAAGTTTTGAGCATGAGCAAAACATTCAGACCAGTCACAAGAATGGCCCCGAATATTTGGAATGTGCTCAGAATATACTCAGAATTTTTATAATGCACTTTGAATATCCAGCAATATATAAAGAATTTTCTTTCCGGCTCATTCTGCCTCTAGTGTGACTCGAGTTTAAACCAAATTCTCTTTGGGATAACAATAAAGTTGAAGTTGAAGCTTTGGTCTGGTGCACCATGTGGTGTACACTGACCACAGACTTATTGCCCCTAAGTGTGTTGTTATATCCGTACAGTGCAGTGGTGCAGTATATGATGGTGCACCTGTCATTGCCTTGGGAGGTCTGGCCCACTGTTACCATACTCCTCAACAGGAGGATGTTGACGAGGAGAGGGGGGGCTTGGCTAATATGAAAGCAACGTATTCAGAGCTTTTCTTTCACATCATTCGAGAAAGTTCTACTCCATAAAAACAACCAAAATGTAAACAATTTTGTACTTCTTGTTGCAACATCATTACATATTGAACAACAATTGAAGCACCTATTACTAAAACCCCATAAGTCACACTTGACTTGACTTGACTTGTGGGGTTTTAGTAATCAGTGCTTCAATTGTGCCTGCTGCCACATCCTTAAAAAATTGTTTCCATTTTTGGAGACCTAGTTAGCAATATTTTACTGGGAAATGGAATTACTGGAAACCTTTTTTTAAAGTGCCTGTGATCAGCCACAGAAAGTAACATTGATTGAATTCAGGCATACAGACGTGAAAAAATTAGGATACCCTATGAAAGCCTGTGTTTTTTTTACATATTTGGCATATGGATATTTAATATCAATTACAACAATACTGAGAGATTCAAGTAATATAACTAAACAATTAAAACTAAAGAAAAGACTTAAACTTTCTGTAAAATGTAATTTAAAAAAAATGCAATTTCTGGTGAGGAATAAATTAGTTAATTAATTTATTAATTCCCACTTAAAATGGCTAAAATCACACACAGCTGTATCACATCAGGTGCACTTGATTAGAATGATCGTTACTCAGCATTTTGAAGGTGGTTTGCTCTATTTAAACCTCAGACATTCAGTTTGGTGTGCTCCTGACTGTTGAAGTGAGAGTGAACACCATGGTGAGACCGAAAGAGCTGTCTGAGGGTCATCAGAAAGAAGACTGTAGCAGCTTATGAGTGTGGTAAGAGATTTAAAAAGGTCTCAAAAGAATTTGAAATCAGCCATTCCACTGCTCGGAAAATAGGCTACAAGTGGAGGACATTCAAAACAATTGCCAACATGCCCAGGTTGCCGTCCAAGCAAGTTCACCCCATGAGCAGACCGCAAGATGCGAAAAGAAGTCTCCAAAAACCCCTAAAATGTCATCATGGGATTTACTGCAGGCTCTTGCTACTGTTGATGTGAAAGTGCATGCCTCTGCAATCAGAGAGAGACTGCACAAGTTTAACTTTTATGGGAGGTGAGCAAGGCGGAAACCTGTGCTCTCTAAGAGAAACGTGAAGGCCAGACTGAAGTTTGCCAGTGAGAATGCAGCCAAAGACCAGGACTTCTGTTATAATGTTCTTTGGACAGATGAGTCTAAACTTACTATACTTCAAGAATTATTTAGACACCATAAAGGAAGGCATGTTCAGCATAAACCAAATACGGCATTCCAGGAAAAGAACCTCATACCAACTATAAAACATGGAGCAGAAAGTGTCATGGTTTGAGGATGCTTTGCTGTAGCAGGACCCGGCCGGCTCACCATCACAGAATTCACAATGAATTCTACCGTGTATCAGAGGAAGCTTGAGGAACATGTGAGACCATCTGTTTAAAAAAAAATAAAAATAAATTAAAGCTGAAGTGGAACTGGACCCTGCAACATGACAATGACCCAGAACATACCATTAAATTCACCAAAGACTGGCTGAAAACTAAGAAATGATGAGTCCTTGAATGGCCGAATCAAAGCCCAGATCTGAATCCCATGGAGATGCTGTGGGGTGAAATGAAATGGGCTGTACATTCAAGAAACCCCTCCAACATCTCACAGCTGAAAGAATTCTGCGTTGAGGGGTGGGGAAAACTCACCTCAGACCGATGTCAGATTGGTAGATGGCTACAAGAAGTGTCTCACTGAAGTTATTTCAGCCAAAGGGGGTAACACTCGCTATTAGGGGGTAGGGTGTCCTAACTTTTTCCTCAGTTAGAATATACATTTTTACCCCACCACACCCGAAGGGTGACGGCAAGGGGTATTGTTCTTGGTTCGGTTTGTTTATGTGTTTGTGCGTTTGTTTCTGTGTTGTTAACACTTTAGCAGCAAAGCTAATGGCCAGATTCACCCCAAATTCGGTTTAAGGATTGCCACTGACCCAGAATAGATGCCTATTGAATTTCGGAAAAGTAGGTCAAAGTATGTGCGAGGGGCGAGGTTGGTTGTGCCTGGCACCACTTGTTGTCGATGCCTTTTGTTTAATCAGTAAAACAAGGTTAATTTTTGCTGTTTACCTGCATGCAATTAAATTACTTTCTTTTCCGGATATAAATTTAAAAACAAGATTAGACATGGATACATTTCGTAATAAAGAACTGAATGTTTAAAGGGGTGTCCTAATTTTTTCACATGACTGTATATTCAGCTTCCTGTGCATAGTGAATGTGTGCACAGCACAATGCTCTGCATTTAGCAGACTCACACAGAATACATAAGGACTCATTAGTACTCCTATGTACTCTGCCTGAGATGAATTAACACAAGCATTTTACGATGCAGCTCGTGGCCTCTGTCAGAGATTTGCGGCAGACACCCCGGAGTGAGGTATTCCTCTTCCCTGTCCCTTAATAAAACTCCACCTGCTGCTTCCTCTGCTGATAAAGTTCAGCTTCATTTATGCTTCTCCAGCAAACCCTCTTCAGCAGTCACTGAAGCACCTCTCATCTCCCCGTTTCCACAGAACAGCATTGTCACCATGGCCTGTTCTTTTCACACTGAAGAGCTATCTTCTTGAAGTTTTTTGATTGACCTGCAGTGTTGATTAGAAAATAAATGAATAATGAATAAAAGGAATAACTGCTGTCATGGGTTATCAGCATAATTAATTAGCGAAATTTAAAAAAGGCATCACTTTCTGTCAAAGGGTGCAGAGAGAGAGTGAGAGAGAGAGAGAGAGAGATTATTCACTCATATGTGTAGCCTATGAGGTGAAAAATGTTCTTTGTCCAATCATTTGTTTTGAACTCATGGATTTGCATGAGAATTTCTCTGTGTTGATTTCTTTGTGTTCTCTATATCAAGCTATCCTTTTAAGTAATAGTCATTATTTTTAGTCTTATTTCTCTCAAAATCAAACTGCAAAGAGGAGATGCCTGGCTAATGATTCTGGGAATGTCACTTCATAAAGGTCATCTTCATCAGGCATGAGTCTGTATCAGAATGAAACATATGATCCTAGTGGATTGTGACTATATTTTGCTTGCATGCATGCTTCAAAAGGCAAAGTAATCAAGACAGATGAAAATGAAAAGGCCAGCTGTTTTCATGATTCTCTCTCTCTCTCTCTCTCAATTTTTTCAATTCAATTTTAAAGTGCTTTATTAGCATGACAAAATTAACATTTGGACTGTCAAATCAGGTCGTGAACATGAAAAAAGAAAGGAATAAGGACTGAACAACATGCAGAATACACTACCGCTCAAAAGTTTGGGATCACTTGCAAATTTCTTTGTTTTCCAAAGAGAAATACATTTTCATGCATTTCACAAACAATTTTTTCCATTTCACTAACATTTTTATCCATTTCACAAATGATTAAAATTAATCAGATAATTTTTAAAGAATGATCTACATTTTTGCATAGAGGCCTATATTATCAGCAACTGTCAGTCCTCTGCATCAATCTCCTGGTATGGCTGCTAATCCAAGTTAGGCATTTTATAAGGCAAATTGATCATTAGAAAACTCTTCTGAAAATGTGTTGCACAGCTGAAAACCATTGAACTAATAAGGGAGCGCAAAAGGGGGCGTGGTATTCTTGAGGTTAGTTTAGTATCTGAAGCATCAGCAGTTGTTTGTTTGTTTACAGGCTCAAAATGGCCAGAAAGAAAGAACTTCCTTTAGAGACCCGTCAGTCTATTGTTGTGCTTAGAAAAGAAGGCTATTCAATGCGAGAAATTGAAAACTCTTACCATGCTGTCAACTACTCCCTTCAAAGAGCAGCACAAACTGGCACTAACAAGGACAGAAAAAGGAGTGGGAGGCCCCGATGCACAACTGTGCAAGAAGACAAATGTCTGAGAGTGTGTAGTTTAAGACAAAGACGACTCACAGGTTGTCAACTGGCAGCTGCACTAAATAGTTCTTGTCAAACACCAGTTTCAGTATCAACAGTGAAGGTGGCTTTTTTTTGATGAAGGCAAAGTTTGAAGTACTTATTCATCAATTTCCATTAAAATCATCATTTCTAACTCAGACAATGTCAGCAAGTTCTGTTCATTTGCTATATTTCCTATTCAGACTAGTTCATGTGTGTCTCCATGGAAAACAAGAACATTTCCATGTGATCCCAAACTTTTGAGCGGTAGTGTACATTGAACATACAGTATCTATACATGTAGTAACAGTAACATGCAAACAAGCATGTATTTATTTTGAGTGTGTGTGTGCATGCGTGCGTGTGTCCATGCATGCATGTTTCTGGTGTTTGTATGTTTTTGTGCATGTGTATGTATATGCGTTTGGGCTTCTGTCTATATGTGCATGTGTTTATGCGAGAACTCTCTCTCTCTCACTCACTCTTCCTCTCTAAAATGTAAATATTAATGGCTTTATTGACATGAAGAATAATCAGCCATGAGTACTAAAGCAGTTTGGGGTACTCTATAGAGTAAACAACAAAAATGAGTATAAAGGAGATACGATGTACTTTATGGAACATCATGTGCTTTTGACTCAGTCTAGTTGCTTAGGAGCAGTGGGAAACCGCAATGCTGCACCAGAGACCATCTCTAGTTCTGAAGCCAGAGCTTTGGTCAGAGATAATGGCTGGAGTGTTGTTGCTTTTCTTCAGATTACATTACATTTCATCACTGACATTTAGCAGATGTTTTATATCCTGAACAAAGCTTCACGCTTCAGCATTCGAGGACAGAAAAATGCTCATGATAACTAAGCAAAATTACCATAATATTAATTTATAAAAAGTGAAATACAGTAATGTTAACCATATTTACAAGAATAACAATAATAACAATAAATGCATATCATTCAGTTTAATTAATGATACTGATCAGATTCAGACATCCAAACACATTTCTTTTATTTTCTTCTTGCTCTGTCTCCCCCTCCTAGACCCCCCCTTTTGTTTTTTTGTTTTTTTTTTCATATATAAGGAAAATGTCTAGGCTCACTCTGCCCATACACAGTCCTTCAAAGTGTATTTACGTTCTTCTTGAAGCAATACTCAGTAAGCATCCTTAAAGGCACGATCTGTAGGCCTTATTTGCTCCTCGGAACTGCGAAGCTCAGGCGCTGATGAAAATAATGGGTATTATTCGCCGCAGCCCAAGGAAGTTTCACGGGATTAAACGATCAGCACAAAGGCCAGCGGCTGGCGCAGATAACACGATTTGGCGCCAGACTGGCTATCCTGAAATGTAGCCTACGTGATAAATGAAAAACGAAAATGCTTGCGATTCGCATTTAAAAAATTTACCTGGCATTTATGGAGACATTAACAAACAATTTATTGAGGTTATGTTTATTTATTGCTAAATTTTAGCCTTCCCCTGTATGAAAGCCAATAAATGGCTGCAGTTGCGTAAATAATTCACTGCTGCACACTTTCCCCAGCTCATTTCATCCCCAATATATTGGAGCCAGCGCGCAATCAATATGCATGGATTCATATGATGTCAGGTAAGAAAATTTTGTATTAAATGGCAACTGCGACTGCACCAACGAAAGGGAAACCGCCAAACAAGCTTTCCACATGATGTGGCTGTTTCAGGCGAGTCATCGTCGAAGTTCTCTGATTTTGCCGTGGCACAGGCTGGAAGATAGTATATATTGCAGAAGCGCGCTTCCGTACAAGCGTATACTGTGACCGCGCGGCAGCCAAGACAATCACTTAGGGCACTTAGCTTTCAGTTAGAGGGCTACCGCCGCAAGAAAGACTCGTGTGACTAGAGGGAAAAAAACTAAATTGGGATGGACTGTTTTTAAACCTGAGACATGAAATACCGAAGCCTTCGTTGGTGGCGTGCCTGCATATCTCTTCTTATCTTTTGGTTGGAGAACAAATCCACAGGTGGAGCTCGTCTGTGGTACCGTTCGCACGCAAAGGCATGTCAGTTGGGAGGTATAATGGGTCAACAAAATATTACTGCTAAAAAGCATGCTGTGCTCGCGAAGGCTAAGGGCGTTTCCCGAGAGAAAACGTGGTTGTGCAATTGTGTTTCGGAGTTCGCAATCTTTGATAAACCAGTCAAGAGCGCAAAATGCTCAGTCGCATTTCCAAAGTATCATTAGCCATTTCAACGTCTCATCGACGTGGAATCACGGGTTTTCTTAACCGGCCTTCGTGCTCCGTCAGTGTAATAATTCATTGGCAGTATTTCAAATACATTCTTATCCCTGAATGAAATGACTTCTCTCTCGTGCTCGTGCGAACACGAGGAATTACGCGTGTGAGTCGCACTCGCCTTTAAGCGCCACTGCCCACCACCCTTCCTTATAGTAGGCTATTTTGAATCTCGCGAAGATGAAGACGCAGAACATTAGAACATTTGCCCTGATCCTCTGTATGTTTTCCTATCTGTTGGTTGGGGCTGCCGTTTTCGATGCCCTAGAGTCCGAATCCGAAAACTCGAGGAAGAGAATCTTGGAAGAGAAACGCAACGACGTTAAGAAGAAATACGGCTTTTCCGATGAAGACTATCAAGAAATAGAGCGTGTGGTCTTGCAAGCGGAGCCCCATCGTGCCGGAAGGCAGTGGAAATTCGCAGGATCCTTCTACTTTGCCATCACCGTCATAACAACAATAGGTAAGTTATATTTCTCATGAAGCTCATTATCCGGCAGAACAAAAGACGAGACAGTGTTGTATTCTTATTTTTCATGGTATTTGCTAATTTGTATCTCTTTTTTTTTCTGTAACAGCCTTATTGATTTTCTTGGTGCTCTACTTTTTTGTTTAAAACATGTCGGTGAATGGATTCCAATATTTCTCATAACAAATCACTTTTTTCAGAAAACCCTAAAAATAAACAAATGATAATTTTATCGTTAGCTATACGGTTGTTTTGTCTCTTGTGCACATGGGACTTGCGACAAAACTATCGTTTTGAGGTGAGAATGCACTGCCTGGCTCAAATTGAGGCTATAGTGGGACCTCAGTAATAATTCTGGTTACCAGTGTAAGAATTACAGTCGTTTTATGCTTAGCAAATGTATACCTGCAGTCAGTAGCCTAACCACCGCTAGACATCTCCAGATGCCAGGCATCTGCTTTGTTGATGCTCTGCCAGGCCTGTACAACAACTACCTTCAGCTCTCATTCGTTCTTGGGGAATTTTGTCTTTTGTAAAGCTTGAAACACATTGATCTTGGGACCAGGGATCATTGCCGAACTGCAGGTTAACGCACGGTCCACTGATACATTTAGCAATAATCTGAGCAGATGTCTGTGCTTACCCCAGAATTTATTCTCCCGAAAGAAACTGTCTCAACATCAAAGAAGAAAATAAGTGAGATCATTCCTTCGACAGGACATGAACAAGTTGAGGCATGATTGGTTTTCAACAGCATCTGACTTTGATATCTTACATCATTGGGCAAACACAGTTGCCTATGGCGCTGAAAGGGTTAACAAACTGATCTGGTTGTTCCAGTCCTGACTGAGGCTTGATATTGGTGTACTTGTTGAGGATATGCAGGCATAGTCTTTTATTTACGGTGGTTTTTGACAAAGTTTCCACTGTGCCAGTACTCTTGTGTTTAAGCGTATATAGCATCTGGCTAGTTATTCCTGGAGAATCTGGCACTTTTGCACATACTGATAATGAATGCATTGCCACTTAATTCTGTGCATTCCTGTGCTGGGATCTTGCAGGGTACGGCCACGCAGCTCCTGGGACAGATGGCGGGAAGGTGTTCTGCATGTTCTATGCAGCGCTGGGGATCCCCCTGACACTTGTAATGTTCCAAAGCCTCGGAGAGAGGATGAACGCCTTCGTTCGCTACCTACTGAGAAAGACTAAACAGCGTCTTGGGCTGCGGCGGACGGAGGTCTCCATGGAGAACATGGTTCTGGTGGGCTTCCTGTCCTGCGTTGGGACCCTGGGCATCGGGGCGTACACCTTCTCCTACTACGAGGGCTGGACCTTCTTCCATGCCTACTACTACTGTTTCATCACTCTCACCACCATCGGATTTGGGGACTTTGTGGCTCTACAGAAGAAGGAGGACCTCCAGGAGCGGTCCTCATACGTAGCCTTTAGCTTCATGTACATCCTGGTTGGGCTGACCGTCATCGGGGCATTCCTCAACCTGGTGGTGCTCCGCTTCCTCACCATGAACTCAGAGGATGAGCGACGAGACGCCGAGCAGCGAGCGTCCTTCAAGGCCGGGCGGGGCCGGGCTCGGGATGCCACGGGGAGGCAGTGCGGGCTTGGCTTGAACGAGGACGGGTACAGCAGGAGCACCCTCTTCCTGCCCATGGAGGAGAGTGCCAGCTGCATCAACCTCCTCCCCCTGGCAAACGAAGATCGGTATCGCGAACCAGAGCAGGAGTATCTCCGTCAGCTGCGCCTCCCGAAAGCGGAGTCCGGTCTCTGCTCCCTCTGCCCCTGCGTTTGCTATGAGCCGGGCGTCTTTGAGAGCCCCGCGTTCTCGCACCATGACCACCCAGGATACTCCAATGCTGTTTACTTCAGCTCGATTGCTTACAGGGCAGATGCTGCCTCCCACAGCTCTCGGGAGGATGTGGTCCTGTATTCTGCTGAGGGGGTCTCTGTTACCCCTCCCACTCGCAGGAATTCCTTATAGCGCCTTAATATACTGTATGATAATACGAATGGTTTAACACTGCTACACTGTAAAACCAAATGTTTAAGTTCTAAAGACTTTTTTGTAACACTTTTTTTTTTTAATTAATTCATTTTTTTAATTTGGCATCTGCAATCCCACCCGAATCTGGAATGCCCAATAGGTGAACTATGTACAAGGCTTGCTCATATGCGACCCCTTGCTGCCAATTCAGGAGAATGAAGACAGTTCACAGCTCTCTTCCGAAGCACGCGCCTGTCAGCCTGTCTGGTTCTTATACACTCATTGGTTGAATCTTCGCAAGTACAGAAAGAGGGCGGAGGATATCCGGATATGAACAGGCTTAGAATCTTCCTGACGAGCGCCCTCCAGGCCAACAGGAGGCACTTGAGCAATGAACAAGGCAACTATTATTTTCCCTTCCCGGCAGTCCCTTCCCAATTTGCAACCCTGTAGTGCAATAGCCAATTGTGCGCTATTCTGAAAAAGCTGCTGACCACTGCCGGCTGGTACGAGGCAGGGATCGAACCTGCAAAGTGATAGTCACTTCTGCTTCGCAACACAATGGTTTACCAAGTGAGCTATCCAGCAGCTCCTTGTAACACTTTTTAAACGTCACAGTGTGTTAAGACTCAATTTTAAAGTGTATTCAACAAATCCAAAAAACCTTGATTGCAACATCCAGTAAACATCAGAGTTTTTAATGAGAATACCCATTTACAAAAATGTTCACCAGGAATTTAGCTTTTACACACTGGTGTTTAGGTTATAAACATGTCACATGTTCCACTGTTTCATAGTGTATTTTTTAACACTGAGTTACGTAATGAGGTTGAGCTGAGTACTGTTTAAACAAACTGAACTTTTAACATTCTAAACTCTGTCTTTTATATGCTTGATGTTGTGTTAATCTTATGTATGTTTGCATCGTACATGATGTGATTTTTACTGCATGACATCAGGATTCCTAGATATGGGCAGGGCAGGTAGATTGCATCCCTCTTCCAATGGATTCCTGACACCTTGTGCAAACCAGGCCAGTGTAATATACATCTTTTTTGTTTTAATAGATTTATTCTGAAGGAGTATAAAAATGGAAATGAAGAAAGACCAATATCTATTGGTAAGAACTGTGCCAATCTGTGAAGGAACTTTATCATTGAAAGGTACTACAGATATGAAGCAAAGTACTGTTTAACTTCTACCCTCTGTCTGAGAGCAGATCTAGCATGGAGTCGCTGCATTTGTATTTTGCATGTTGAAGGCAGTGACGATTTTGATAAAATACTTTTCTATTCTATTTTGTCACCTTTATCTATATTGTCTCAATTATTGTTGTAAAGCAAAAAAAATAGCACAAAATTGATGTAGACTCCACATTTCTCTGAAGAGTGGTGCTTGAGTTCACATATGCAGATGATATACTGTAAATATATGTAATATGGAAGAGAATACGCATAGCTATGAGATTCTGGCATATTTTTAAAGTCCTTTTGCCCAGAGATTTATCAGTTTCACATGCCTCACGGTAGATTTCACCACTAACTAGAAACCGATTATGACTCCAGACTTCTCACGCTTTTGTTACTCAGGGGTTGGAAGCAATGCGTGTATTTCATGATCGTTTAAATTGTTTAAATGAAATAAGATCATTGGAAGCAATGGAATTGCATAAAGACATTTCACATGATCCTATTTCATTTGAACAATTTTCATCGCAAGCTAACAAACTATTGTTAAGTAATAGTTATGAAAAAGTACTGCGTGCACGCCTACTAGCTAGCTATTCTAAGTATCATTAACTTAGGTATGTGAGTGGCATGTAACTAGCTTGCTGCATTGCTAGGTCCTAACAATTTAAGTAACGTAACACTTGGTCTTTAGTTTGGCTAAATATTACCAATGTGGCATAAGGCAGAGCAATTTTTTCCCCCACACTTTCAGCCAGTAAAATTTTTGAATTCGAAATATCAAATTTATGAAATGAGAGTAGTAATTTTTATTTATTCCAAAACAAAAATTACCGCTTGAGTTTCATAAATTTATTATCTTATTTATCCCATAGATGTCAGTGTGGTATTATTATTATTATCATTAGCCGATACCCGTGCAACGCACGGGCTATATGTGCAGGCATTGTTTTTTGATGCAATGTAGGCAGCCTGGGTTTTTTTTAACACAGTAACAGCCGATTGAATTAGCCGGTTTCACTTGCAAAAATGGCTTCAAAATGCAGTTCACACTTCATAACTAAATTCGAAACCTGGCGCATCGTCTTTGTCACACAGTAAATCCAGTGTATGCGGGAAACATACTGATTATTCACGATGGTTTCAGAGGAGATGTGTGAATTAACGCAAATCACCAACTCAGTCATAATATATAGATTATTAAAGAAAAAAAGAAGCATTAGCTTCTACTTGGCAGTCTATTTAAGTTAATAGGATGAATAAGTAGCTAGCTAGCATGCTAATCCTTTTCGCTATTAAAATAATGACTTCAAGTTTCATCGAGAACGGTTTCTCATATGCCTTACTGCTTGAATGGCAAAAAGCGCCAGCATGCTAGCAAACAAATTATTCTTGCCATTAAGTTGACTAAACCATAAACTAGAAACTAACGGCAGCCGCGTGTGGTCACATGTTCCCAGGGGCTTCAGTAACCTCACCCTTTACTGCTTGATTGTCCTCAAGCTTTTCTCGTTGAAGTTCGCCTGACTAAAGTGGTAATCTGTAAGATTTGAATTGGTTCGTTTATACTGACATCTTTGGCAGTAAGCTGTAATTGCAGGTGTGTGTCTGGACCTCATTTCCCATGACTCTTGTCGAGACCCATAAGTGTCTTCTGTATGATGTTGGTAAATTGACAGCTCTTACCGGTTCCACGCCTCCTCAGCTCCCATGCAGGCGGGAAAGATCCTCTTTGTCACGGCAATTGAACTAAAAGTAAAAATTATGTGACGTTAGTCATCCACATTTGTGTCATCTCATTCCAGTAACATGTTAGGCTATCATGATGAATCGATTAACTTAAATGTCTGCCAACTCTCATGCATTCGCCCTGAGAATTTGTGCTTCATTCACGTCCCTGTGCTGTAGTCAGTAATTATTCAATCAATGAAATGCGTGTGTTCGTTCAAATTGTTTATATGAAATAAGACCATTTGAAACGTTTTTATGCGATTCCACTGCTTCCAACCCTTGAGTAAAGAAGCGTGAGAATTGTGGAATCATAATTGTTCTCATATTACTCGTGGCGAAATCCACCGTAACACATGTGAAACTGATAAACTTCAATGCACAAGGACTTTAATTCCACCAGAGAATCTCTACAAACCGTCTGACAGAATAATTTCTGACTATAGCATGGGAACATGAATGTCATTTAAACTCTGAATATGTGAAAATTGAGAGCCCTGTTTAAATAATGAAAATGATAATTGGTTACCAGGCAACGTTATAACCTTTTTTGAAAATAATTTGTTGAGGCGGTTAACTTAGCTTTTTTCCCATTTACTTCCTGAAATTACGTTATAATTTTAGTTTCAGTAGTAGCCTCAACAGAGACTCAGCTTACCTTAGTTTCTACTGTGCACAGTATAGCTACACAATATGGTATTTGCCATTGCCATTGGGTAAACACCAGAAGGGATCCAGTAGCAGTACTTTCCGCTTCTTGGAAGTGCTGCATTTTTAACAGTCCTCCCTGAATTCCATACATAAAACTGATATATAGTGTAAGGGACAAGTTAGATTTAGGGTTAGGGGATAGAGCCAAGGTTTAGGTTAGTGAAAGTACCGCGACTGGATCCCTCCTGACGTCTACCTTGCCATTGCTTCTCCCAGGGTTCCTTACTTCCTTCAAGCTAGCTTGCGGCTCCTCTTACCTTTTGGACAGACCAAACACTGCTTACTGACGTAAAGAGCGTCAGTAGATGTGCACCTGTATTTGAATATAGCGCGGGAATGTTGCCACAGACACACTGATTGCTTTACCTGGCAATGAATGAAATTCAAGTGCTTTCATCAGTGGGTGATAGGCCCAATCACCATTGTTTTAGCCCCCCTCTCTGATAGACACTGACTTAACAGACAGTAACAAGACGGAAACCTTACAGATTACCACTTTAACAATCAAACAATTTATCAACTGAATGACCAAGACTAATCCATGATTCATAATAAGAAATGATAATGAGAAAATGAATGCCTATTGCCAACATTTATACAATTGATACAGCATTGTCAGGATGGAAACATACATGCAAAAAATCTGAAACTTTCGCTGACTTTGCAGCATTTATTTTCGCCATCACTCAGCTGTGCATCATACCCAACAATGCTCTTTAGCCATGATTACATTCAGAATACAGCACAGATTCTCTGGGCATATTGCTTGATGAGCCTCACAAACTAATTAACGAAAATCTATGCTATTTCACAAGCTACACAAGCGCAGAAATTATGAAGACATTGATGTTTACATTGTCATTTATGTGCGGAAGAAAACGCCATATAATTTTGTGGTGTAATGTATAACAATGCTATCACAATTAAATTAGACTGTCGTTGGTTCTACCACTTAGCCTTAGAAATTTTTGCTAATTGGGAGAAGTAAACTGTGAGAAGTTTAGGTTATTAAGCAGTGTAAGGTGAGGTCACCACTGGCTTTTGTTCCTGCCGACGGACTGCCCCTGGTTAACGGTTACCAGCAGGAGGATTGGTAATGTTACCATGTTTGCCAAAGAATGGAATCTGACCTATCGCAACGTGAGAAAGCTATATTACATGTATGCAATACCAAAGCTGTATCTCATGAGATATATCTCACAGATTTTTCATCAGTGATGGGATGAAAAAGTCTATTAATATCAGCGTTTGAAAGTCTTGTGGAAGGCTATGCATGATGCATATGTACCAAATATTAAGTCTTCCCATCATACAAACATATGCCACACAATAATGCTCAGTTTTTTTTCCTACTTAATGGATAAAGTGGTGGTGAAAATGGATCCTGCTCCACCATTTACGAAGCTGCAAAATCTGGAACTAAACAGCAGTTTGACTCGACCGTTTCAAAAAAGCATTGAAAAAATGGCAAATGGCTGACCTAAGGACTGGATCTGTTTACTGTAGGCAATAACTCTAACTTCATTCTAAGCCAAGGGGCTGAAGCCTTGATTGGAAAATTTGGACAATTTTTGTGAATGGAAATGAGATGTAATGAGTGCTGAGTTGACTTGGACATCCAGACTCTGCTCATAATCTATTATAATTTCCAGGATATTGGTTGCTCCGGAGACTGTCTATCAAATCCAATAACTTTTTTTTTCAGCCAGAAATGACTAGCATCTGCAATAAGACCTACTCAAGTTATTTCAGAATTTACTGGGTAGCCATATTGTGGCACAATTTGACCAATTTCACTTCAAAAAGGTGCGGCTAACATTTTACATTATACAGCTGGACCTCTGAGATTCACTGTTGGATCACCCTTGGGGTACATATCTCTGCCAAATACAGGGAGTGGGGGGTCAACATGTTTTCTATCCACACCAATGAGAGGTGGCACAGTGGAGCAGTGGGTAGTGCTGTTGCCTTACAGCAAGAAGGTCATGGGTTTGAAGTCAAACAGGAGCCTCTCTGTGCAGAGTTTGCATGAGTTTTTGGGGTACTTCAGTTTTCTTTTACAGTCTCAAAAAAAGTGTTTGTTAGACTGGTGGGAAATTCTAACTTGCTCATAGAAATGAATATTTGAGCAAATAGTTTGTGATTCTACTCCTACATGTTGACAAAAGTGCATTGGATGACACGAGATTGCATTCAAATGTGCTGGAGGTATCATTAAACAATAAATAAACAACCTAAAAGATGACAGGCACTGGTGGGAAAATAACAGAGACCAGCTTAGCAGGAATCTCCTGTCTGAGGATTCAGGAGGCGCGCAGCAGACATTCACTTATTATTTATTTGATGTGGGTTATTGTTAATATGAATAAACACTAAGAACATCATAAGGATTGACAGTACATCTGCTTTTTCGTGTAATTATTCCATCAGCTAATCATGCGACAGTAATGATCATTCAGAGGGAGATTCTTACTGTCCACATTAGAAAAAGAAAAAAGGTGCCGAAGAGACCTTGACTGTGGAATGATTGTTGGTGTCAGACAGGATGGTTTTGGTATCTCAGACTGCTGATCTCTGGGGATTTTCAAAACAGTCTGCAGAGATTACAGAGAATGGAGTGGAAAAAAAAATCAATTGAGCAGCAGTTTCACAAGCAAATAATGTTCTGTAAATGAGAGAGGCTGGAGATAAACGACTAGACCAGTTCATACTGACAGGATGGCAACAGTCACTAAAATAGGCATATTACCACAGTGCCATGCGAGAAGAGCATCTCTGAATGCACAACACATCAAATCTTGACGTAAGTGAGCCAATGTAGCAGAGGAGCACACCCAAGCTCCACTCCCGATTGCTAAGAACTTAGAACTGAGGCTACATTGTGCAATTGCTCTGTACATTTGGACAATAGAAGATGTGAAAAACATCACTAGGGCCTGATAATCTCTTTTTCTGCTGCAGCAAGCAGATGATGTGCTCAGAATTGGGTAAAAATAACTAGTATCCATGGTTCCATCCTGTCTTGTGTGGACTATTCAGGCTAGTGGTTGTGGTATAATGATGTAGGGAATATTCTGTCACACAGTGGGCCCCTAAATGCCAATTGATATCATTTGAATGCCACGACCTTAACTGGATATTGTTAGTGACCATGTGCATCCCATTTAGGTCTCAGTCTGCCCTTTTTCAAAAGACTGCTTCATGCAGGACAGTGTGCCATGTCAAAAAGCATGCATCATCTCAATGCGTGTGACCTCCACAGTCACCTGATCACAATCCAATAGGATGTAATAGAATTGGATATTTGCAGCATGAATGCAGCTGATAAGACGCGTCACTCGTAACATCGGTGACTCTTCTGAAGAAGACGGGAGTATCCCGTCGAAACATTTCAAGGTAGGATAAAAACCTTTTCTGTTTGAAAAATAAGAACGTCAACGTAAAATGAATGCGCACTTGGCAAATCTACAGCAACTGCGTGACGTGCCCATTTCAACATGCATCACAATCTGTGAGGAATATTTCCAACATTGCATTGAATCCAGGACAAAAAAATAATTCAGGCTGTTTATGGGTGTGTGGGGGGGCTTCCTACCCTATCCCCAGTATTTGACAATTGTCCCTAATAAAGTGGCCACTCAGTGTATATTGCCATTAACCTACCCCAGATGGAGTAAGTATACGTCTGCTGTGGGGCTTGACTTATATCTACATTATTTACTTGTAAAGTTTCATGTTCAATCCAGTATACCTGACAGGAGCTACAAAAACCCAGGTTTACTTCATCGGGAGTTGGAGGACCAACCTTCTTTTTACCTGTGTAAATATTTCTGGCCAATGGAGTTCTGTCCAGGATCAGGGGATGCCCGCCCCTACTGTCCACCTCTTCCAGCTCTATTATTGTCCAATGTAAGATCCCTCAAGAACAAAATGGCCTAACTCCTACTTCTGATTCAAACCAGCAGAGACTACAGAGACTGCGCTGCGATCTGCCTGACCAGAACCTGGTGTGGAGGGAAAATATCCTAAAACATTCTAAATTCAAAGTAAAACCATAATCTTAATTCAAAAGAAAACCTTTTAAAAACTGCTGTACAAAGAGTAGCAGGGAAGAAGCAAAAACTTATGAATCTGCCAAGAAACTTAGATAAGCCAAACTCTGCAGAGCCCTCAAGGCCGGCCTATTGAGCTAACCCTCCTGGTCCCACTACCTGAGCATGCGTATCTGAGTATTCTGGAACCATCCATGTCCTCAGATATCTTACTTAACTTTGGGTGAACCCAAGGTTTGGGAAACTTAGGTGTGGTCTTCGAGCGTACCTGGCGGCTGAAAATGAAGGTTCATTATTATGTAATAGGCTTGTTAATAAGGGTGGAGGGTCGCTATGGGACAATGTACCAGTCAGAATTAGTAATATTAGAGAAGATAGGTGTCACGGTTAATTAAGGGGGATTACGTGTTATGTGCAAAGTCATTTACCTGCTGAAATTAGGCATGATTTAATGTCATCAGACATCAAAGTTCTTTGGTTGCAAGTTCACTTGAAATATCTTTAACCAACTTTGATAGGATGTGGTTGTAGACCCCCCAATGCTAATCGTGAATATTTAGACAAAATCTGTTATATGTTAGATTATGCTAGTACAACTACTCATGAGTTATATTTTATGTGTGATATGAATATTGATTGGAACTCTTATTTTGCCCATTGAAAAAGAAATTGATGGACATATGTGCAGCATCTGGCCTATCACAAGTAATCAACATGCCAACGAGAATATGTTTGAAAAATGATGGCAAACAAGTGGCAACTTGTATTGATCATATTTATTTGAACACTCTGGAGGTGTGTTCTAAACCCATATCATTGCCTATAGCATGCAGTGATTATAATCTTATTGCAATTGTTAGGTTAAGGTTCCTAAGGATTTATTTAAAATAATAAAAAGGCGAACATTTAAGAACTTTGATCAAGAAAAATATGAGAGGGATGTTACGAACGTTGACTGGTCAAATGTGTTCACACAAGATGATCTTGAGGAAGCATTTAAGCTTTTAACAAGATTTTAATGAACAGTGGCAGGCGGCCAGTAGAGGGGGCTGGAGCGCCGCCCCCCTTCAAATATCAAGAGATGAAAATTTACTTAAACATGTTAAATGTAATTTATTCGTATAATGCAAGTAATTATTAAATAAACATGTTTTTCAGTCTGTGAGCACCTGTGAAAAGACCCTAAATATCGGTTCCAAATGGTATTTGGTTGATTTCTCTGTATGCATATACTTCCTGGGTGAGGGGCGCCAGCCAAACGGTATCCAATGTAAGCTCTCAAAGTTTTGGTGAGCACGTGACCCGAGGCTGCTGTTTCATTGGTTTCTTCAGATTTTTTTACTACCTTTATTGGCAGCGAATTGGTATTGTTTTAATGTTTTTTGATCTAATGTCATTGCACAATTCTCGTGGCTGTCAATCATGTTCACACCTACCGCAACGCTTCATCTCAACTTTAAAATTATCCACCGCCCTTTCAACCTTGTACCTGAGCGAGATGGCAAATGATAGTTTCTCAGCACTATCAAGTAGAAGGTCAGACAGATCAGCATCAGAATGGATATAGTCAATAAAATAATCTTATTGATGTATAGAATGCAAGTCAAGGGCACATTTACTCGACTCGGCTCCTGCGGGTGTGGAAGGAGGTGGATACTTTGACTAAGCAAACACTCCAAGTAACACAGATTGACAATCAAGTTCCACATAGCAGAGCAGAAATTACATCTTTCATAAGGAAATATTCACAATCTGCATGGCAGGAATACTGGGTCAGCCGTGAAACTGGAAGTCATCTGTATGAAATACAAAGGCATGTGGGTAATGGGAGGGTAGTGGGCTTCAAACGTAGATAAGAAAGCATTATAACACGTTTGAGAATTGGTCATACAGGTCTTAATCACACATTACACAAAATAGGCAAGCACCACACTGGAAATTGCACACACTGTAACCAGCCAGACACAGTTGATCATGTAATTCTTCACTGCAAAAATTATGATAGCCAGAGGAAAAATCTTGTTCAGTCACTAAAGGCAGCAAAACACAACAACTTTACATTAACAGAGCTTTTGAGAACATCAGTAAGCAAAATAAAGCATGACATTATTAAGTTTTTGAGAGAAACTGAATTGGATAAAAGAGTCTAGTTTTATTTGCTGCCTAATCTCTTGTTCCACACTACAGTCCAGTTGGTGGCGGTACTGCACCGATAAGTATGAAATAAACTTTCAAAAAACACCAAAGAAGAAGAAGAGACGGCAAGTTCAAGTGGAAGCGTAGAAACTGAACACAAATCGGTTCTCTCCTTACTGTAATAGCCTTATTCAAGGCGTTCACTGGAGGAACAAAGGAAAGTAAAGGAGCTTGGCCCGGACCGACCCGATTTAAAGATTCAGCAGCAGGCAAGTGATCGTGGACGATCTTACACCCGGGGCTTCTCTCGCACTTGTTACGACAAACGGAGTTGGCAAGCTGGATGTGGCGTTAGCAGTGCCGTTTATTCCTTTCCCTGATTATTGTTCCAATTTGGCAGATTCCACTGAAAGTGTGACCAATTGACAACTTTTATTTTTGAACCAATATAAAATGTTCTATCTCTGGGTGCATGCGCGAGCGAATGTTAACTTCCTGGCTTTCTGGAATTTTCACCAACAGGCGTTTGTGTCCCTCATCAAAAGGGTAAAAATTTCCGTCCGCAGGAATAACGTTAGCAACAACCTGTTGTTACGTCCTCGGACGTATGCTGCAGTGCAGTGGTTCCAAAACTTTTTCTGCTGGGCCCCCCTTTGGAAAATAAGGAAATTTTTTCGCACATTCATTTAGCATGTCACCCTGCCGAAAATGAACGATGCACTGTCGATTTCTCTATAGTCTTCGAGTTGCCAACTTGACGACTTTCTTAAGACGTACACATACGTCTTGAATGGACAAACAATCCCGATTTGGAAAGTCGCCAGATTAAGCGAGAAAGTCTTTAGCGAAATCGACAGTGCATCGTTCATTTTCGGCAGGGTGACATGCCAAAATAAGCGAATTTACGAGAATGTTGATGTAACAGCTACGTCTTACAATTCATTGTTAAACATCTGCATTAACAATAACGTCATATTTGGAAGTTTTACTTACCAACCGAAGGAGACACGTCTGATTCCGCTATCTCTGAAAGCAGCCTGGGCCGGTACGCGCAAGCGCAGTAAATGGCAAAGACGGATGCGAATGAAGATGTTGCTGTTTCATAGTCTTACGCTACGAGTCAACAGTTTATGTTGCGGTTTTTGCAGTTTCGGTAGCGGGGTATTATTTTTCTGTTGCTATTTCCGCGATTAATGTAGGCATTTCAAAGTTTTTGTGTGCTGAGGCTACGTTTTCTTTGGTAGGCCTGATATATTTGAACAAATATATTCATAAAAAATGAATAATGAAAATGGCAGGCTAGATGAATGATTTGGCGAACAGTTATGTTGAGAGTAAGGCAGGCATTTATGATGTAATCGCAGAATTCTGGGCAGCGAATGGACTGTATGCAAATAAATTTCTGTTGGTGTCCGGAACTCTAGTGGGGGGGAAATTCGCTTCCCGCACCCCGCGCCCCCCCTGCAATTGCTCTGCGCCCCCCACTTTGGGAACCACTGCTGTTGTGTATGTGCTTCTTGTTCTCCTCAGGTGGTCCTGCTAATGAGCGGCACGCGACTGGACCTGGCAAGATTCTCAATGACATAAAAGGCTGCGGGAGCTGACGGAAGCCTCTCCCTTCTCCGCCCCCTCAGTTGGCGGCGTTAGTTCGCGTGTTGTATTGAGTTTTTGTAGTGTGTGAACGTCTATTTGTTGAACCTGTTGCGAAATGGTAATTTATTCTCCAGTTGGACGCAGTTGTTGTGAGTTGACACGAGTTGCTGTGTATAGTTGACACGTTGAGAAGCTGTATAATTGCTGAGCTTGTGGGGGTGGGTGCCATTTCTTTTGATTACTCTTTTCTCCTGGTTTTGTTAGGAAGATTAGGGAAGTTCATTTGTTTTTGTTTGTTTGGTCAGGTAAGTTAGTTTTTCATTTTAGGATCCCTTTTGTTTATTATTTTTGCGTTGCCCACCCTGGAGATGAATAGCTCTTTTCACCTGTGTGAATTATATAATAAATACTCTGTTAATCTTCCTCGTAACCGTTGTGTGCCTGCGATCTCTGGGGATGGAAAAGGGGAGGCTCAATTAAGCTGTTTTACATCTCGTACCCTAGACTGGGGCCGTAACACTGTAGTCTTAGTACAGCACAGCTGTGAATGAGATTTGGGTGGCTGCTGGCAGGGTATTTAAACCCTTTTGTGCAAATGTCTGCCAGTGGACACAGAGCTGCAGATTTATGCACGTACTTACAATATTCTATAACTAGATGTCGCACCCGGATCAGTTATTGAATTTCACTAGCAAGCCGAGTTTGAACACAGTTTTTTAAATGGATGAGTTCACTCCAATCCCTGGATGGATCAAGCCAACCTTGGTTTGACTTAAAGTGGTTGGCACATCCATTCTACAGGGTGGGCCAAAAAAGTGTGCGTCCTTCCTCTCAGAACTCCAAGGTGGTTGAGGAACTTGGAAATGAGTGGGCAGGATTGACTAATTATCCAGTGTATGAATTTTATTGCCTCAAAATAATCCCAGGTTAAAACTTGCTTGTTTTTTTGTTTTCCTGTTTAACTATGTTCCACTTATTGTTTGCATCTGTCAGGTGTGCTGCCCCAAGGTAAAATACTTGTGCCATCTTATATAGAAGTGGGAGGAGTTTTCTTAACTAAACCCAAAGATGTACCAAATCATTTAAATAATTGTTTTTATAAATAAGATAAATTAAAAAGTGCTGCACAGCATAGAAACATTGATACATTGGTTGAAATAATTGATCAGATTATGGAGGGGAAAGAGTGTATTTTTGAATGCAAAGGTGTTAGTGTACCTAAGGTTGAACTAATGTTGATGACATGTAAAAAATAAACCTCCTAGAGTTGATGATCTTGATGGCAGGTTGCTCAAGCCCATTGCATCAGTACTTGCTCCAATAATTGCATACATTATTTATCAGTGTTTCATCGAAAATAGATGCCCACAAGCATGGAAAAATGCAAGAATAATTCCAGTACCGAAAAATAAAAAGTTGCAGTTCTTTTTAATCCAACATTCGAACAATAAGTTTATTACCAATTCTGAGTAAGATAATGGAACAAATTGTGTATGAGCAAATTCAGTTTTATTTTTCCAATAATTTTATTTACTGATTTTCAGCATGCCTATAGAGAAAAACGCAACAGCTACTGCCTTGACTCAAACGGTAGATGCATTGCATAAGGAAATCAAGCATAAAAAAAGATTGGTACAGTATTACTTGATTTTTCTGCAGCTTTTGATATTTTGGATCATGAGTTATTGTTGAAAAAATTGAAGTGTTATGGTTTTTCTTCTGCCTTATTATGGATAAATAGCTATTTAAGTGATAGAAAACAAATGGTTTACTTTATTGGAAGTGAGCCACAATTTCAGTATGTGAAGCTGGGAGCCTCAAGGAAGCTGCCTTGGCCAGCCTCTGTATTCAGTTTTCACTAATGATTTTCCTTTGGTTTTAAGAAAGGTTCATATGTCAATGTATGCAGATGATACTACAATTTATTTAGCTGAAGCAAATATTAATCTAAAATCATCTAAATACAAATCTAGATCAGGAAATTAAGTTGGTTTTTGATTGGGTTAATAGTAACAAACTTGTCTTAAGTGTGTCTAAGACGACTAGCATGGTAATTGGCACAGGTTACACTGTGAGCTCAAATCCAAATCTAGATCTTGCTACAAATGGTGAGTTAATAAAACAAGTGAAAGAAACTAAATTGCTAGCTGTTATTATCGATCAGAAATTGTCATGGGATGCAGAAATATTGAGAGTAGTTCCAAAAATAGGAAATATTCTGTCGATGATTCGCAGATGTGCAAAATATTTAACACAAAAAATGACCAAACAAGTAATTTAAGATTTGGTTTTGTCGCACTTGGATTATTGTTCAGTAGTTTGGTCCAATACTTCTCTTGGGAATATAAAAAAATTGCAATGGGTACAGAATAAAGCAGCACGTGTTGCTCTAGGCTGTGGAATTAGGACAAATGTTTTTAAAATGCATGAATGTCTTGTCTTGGTTGGATGTGAGTAATCGATTTTTTTTTTTATTATGTGGATGGTTATTTTCATGAGAAATGTGATCACAACAAAGATGCCATGTGTTCTGTACAAAAAAATTATCTTTCACTTCTGAGACATGATTATTCCACAAGGCCTGCTGCTGAAGGCTGTTTCAGCTGCCAAAATCTAAGACCTAATTTCAACGTGCAGTATAGAGGAATGAAAAAATGGAATTCTCTCCCAAATTATATAACACAACAGAAAAATATGCTTAATTTTAAAATAAAGCTTAAAGATTATTATTTAAAGAGGAACTTTAACAGTTAGTATCTCTTGGGATGGTAATATATGGACAATTTACGCAATTTATTAAAAATTAATGGGTATATGTCATGTCAACAGAATATAAAGAAAAGGAAAATCTAGTAGTCCTAATTAAATCAACTATTATGGTGGATTCAGTATTGCAGTTGTATTTTATATTTTGCTGTTTTTTATTTTTTGGGAAACCGTATACAAGTATGCAAGATCGTACACATGCATGCTCATATAAGTGAAAGCGCGAGGAAAATAGTGTTCCATACTAATTGAGGTGTATGCACTGTTGTATGTTTTTGTTATTGTATGGGATATTGTGATGCAAATTTGCTGAGTCATTTTATTGGTGTTCTGTGAATTGTATGTATTGTTTTGTGTTATGTTGTATATTGTGTATATATGTATATTATTTTCACAACTGAAATTGTAAGACCCAAGGAAGAATAGCTGCTGCTATGCAAAAGCTAATGGGGATCTTAATAAACAAACAAACACACAAACCTGAAGAAACAGGTGCCAAAAGGCCTGTAAGTATGAGGGTTTGGACAGCCGGAGGGCGGTCGGCGTGGGGTGATTGATGAAGAATGGATGCTGTGTGGTTTGCGCAGACCAGCCTGGGATTTTTTGTGCTTCATCTGGATGGATTTACAATAAACCCAATCGCATCAGACTCTGGAGAATGTGTCTATTTTTTGGAGATAGATTTACAAGGGTCAGTGGAACACTTTATCCACTTGCTTGGATGAAGTTTTTTTCCTACGACACTGGCTTTACCTTACGGCGCTGATCGAGTGGCAGCACCCCTGGGATTATTACGACACACAGCCAGCGGTTCAACCATATATCACAAAAGACAAAGGAAGCTATTATATGTACTATGATCAACCAGTGATTGTGCTCAGACTCCACCCTGCCAAGCCAGGTATGTCCTCCATATCAAGAATATATCCAAATATAAAATGCAAACCATCCTCCGTGTCCAAAGAATTTATATTTATAGTGCTGGTCAGTGTATGCATAACACTGGATGCTAACGCTAAAATGACCAAATTAGGCTGCCACATCTTCTTGGTGAAAAGTACACATTCCAACATAGCAATGAATGTGATCAGCAACTTCAGAAACACTCTTCTATGTGCTGACCGTCCCGATTGCTGTCAACTGGTAGCCCCAGTAGAGGAAAACAGCACACTGGACCACTGCTGCATTCCATTCAAACAGACTTGCCATGCATTCCCGAGAGCTCCGTTGGGGAAATTCCACCATGTGATGTTGTTGTTGTTGTTTATTCCAAAATACAAGCAAATTACAAAGTAAAAATCCAATGAAGCAGTTAAGAAACCTATCATGTCGTGGTCTGCAGATAAGATAGAGAGGCTAAAACCTGCCTCATCTGCGCCGATTAGAAAATGTTCTGCTCAGGCTTTGATGACCATATCGATGCAGTGACATCAAATGACAACAACGTATGTTCGATAATGCATCGCAACAGCCACTATTAAGAACACCAACAACTATTAATCATGGTTCACAAAACAACTTGTAGACCTAAGAGAGAAGCAACAATAGGCTGTTAATATAGACTGAGATCAGCAATGAGACAAGCCAGACTAGGTTATGCTTCAAAAGTGAAGAAACACATTTCAACCCATCCTTATTCAATCCTTATCCTGCATCTGCCAATAGACCAGCAGCTTTTAATGGCCCAGAGAATGGAGAATGATAATAAGCAACTCCAAATCTCACCCTCTGTACCTCAGCTTGGGCGCATCACAGAGCGATTTCCTCTTATCCTGGCTGTTCTTCCTGTATACTCGCCACTGAACATCGAACCACAGCTCTGTCAAAATCTTCAATTACAAAACAACACACTGGACCACTGCTACTAACACCTGCCAAGAAGCAGACAACGCAACCATCATCGGTCTCACCTCTAACAGTGATGACACCCTATACCATGAGCCGATAGACTAAGTCATCACATAGTACACAAACAATAACTTATTACTATAAAATAACCACCAACCCATTCAAATTTCCCAGTGGCCATACATGCAACATCCTCAAATGGAATACCACCACAAATCACACCATCAGGAAAACTCAGGAAAGACTCGTTTCCTCACCCCTGTTCTCTCTCCTGTGCTGTTCACCCTGTACACTGCTGACTTCAGACACACCTCTGCATCATGCCGCATGCAGAAGTTTTCTGATGACACTGCCAACGTGGGGTGTATCAGGAATGGGCAGGCGGAAGCAGTGCAGGAGCCTAGTGCGGGTCGAGCCATCTGCAGCTGAACACCACTAAAACAAAAGAAATGGTGGTGAACTTCAGAAGGACTAAACCCCCCCTCCCCCCCGTAGCATCATGAAATGGATGCTACAGGATGCCTTAATTTCCTACGGGATAATAAGAGTTCTATCTATCTATCTATCTATCTATCTATCTATCTATCTATCTATCTATCTATCTATCTATCTATCTATCTATCTATCTATCTATCTATCTGTCTGTCTGTCTGTCTGTCTGCTTGAAATTCAACATAGGACTATTGCACCTCCATTTGCTGCCATTGAAAGTATCTTCAACATTTCCATATCAGTCTTGTACACCAGTCATGACAGCCACTCCCAGAACAAACTACTGCGTATTATCAACAAATTCCCCCAAAATCATTGGAGTCCCCCTCCCATCAAATGAATCTTTTCCTCAGAAATGGACAATAAAGGGGGCAAAGAAAATCATCTCATTGAGCAATTCATGTCTTCCAGCTGCTGCCTGCAGGGAGGCGCCACTGGTCACTGCACAAAAAACAATAGCCTCAACCCAATGACTGAAAGAATCCTATTCTCTGTTAATTTCCTTCATACTTGCTGATTTCTGTCTGTCTGTATGTCTCCTGTAGTATAAATTAGTTTTATGTGTGATATTCCAGTGCGCAATGTCTAGGTGTTACATGTTGTGTGCAGTATACATGTACTGAATCTTGTTTTTCTTGTTTGAACTGACTCATGCTGTTCTTCAAAAAAAAAAAATACTGACTACTATTGTTGTTCTGAAAATGATAAAAATCATAATCTGTGTGGTCATTAAAATAATCTGAATCTGAATTTCAAATGGGCCATGGTTTGCACTTACGTAAAAATAACTTGTCATAACTGATGTGCTGCATACCGTTGTATTCCCTACAGGCAAGCACCTATCAGACCGCCAGCAGTGCCAGCTGTCTGTCCGCCAGTGTTTCGCAAATACACGTTTCTTAGCAGCTGATCCGCATCCCAATCGCCTCACCTCAACTGGCCTCAAGGGGACCCCTGTAGTGCCGATTTGCAAAACACTGGCGTTCTGACAGCTGTGCTGACAGCCACTACAAGTGCGGGGCTATTGGGTAATACATGTCTTTGTGGGTAGGAATGCAATTTTTACCTCTTGAATAACATTACAAAAAGTCCTCAAAAGATAAAAGTGATACCCAAGGCATGCTCGGCGGCTTTTATGTAAAAATGAAATAGAAATTCTGTTCTATTTCGGCTGCAGCATTTGCGTAAAAGTGCCTTATTTTAAATAGAACAAAGTAAAAGTACAAACAGTCTCTATCCTCCCACATCCAGCAATATTTTGTTTTGCCAGTTGGACTGGGAGGTAATACTGTAGGATCAAATGATTTTTCTTGACAATCATTCACATATGAGGACCACAAAGGAAAAACGATCAGAGACCAAATTTAGCATTTTTGTATATTTTTTATATTATATATTATAATATTTACAAAAAATATATCATTGTAATATTTGTTATATTTTATATTGTTTGCATATTTTTTTCAATGCTTAGTTACTAATATTGTTTTGAATTTTTAATTCAGCATTTATCGACAACGTGAAAATGTGACTCTGATCATTTTCCCATTGTGGTCTTCATATAGTTACTGTATGTGAAATATCTATGTTAACAAGAAGCTTGAGTCATCAAATTAGTGTGAAGTACAGACAGCAGCTTGGTGTGATATTTGACAAAATGTGTTCTGCCAATTGCTGGATGCGTGGAGGATTTTAGACCTTTTTGCCTCAACCCTGCATAACTTTGTTTCATTGCACGATCTGGCAGGTTAGTGCTTTATGTTCACTGAAAGTGATGAGAAATAAATGACCCCAGATAATAACAATACACTCCATGGCAACATGAGGAAAAAATGTAATGTTTTCATAACACTTTCAGAACTTTTCCAGCTATATTGTGCCACCTGCCGTACTCTTCTAAACATGCGCAGGAATCGATTTACATATCGTTAACCCATAAAACAGGTGGGTCCGTCAAATGCAGCTGCTATATTTAAACATGTAGAATTTCAGGCCCAGTTTAAACTCGAGAGGAAGCTTTCCCAAGATTTCCAACAATCTCAAAAGGTGAATCACTGGGAGATGTGTATCGGATTATGTACAACACCTTGATATTTTCCATTTGATGTAATGCTGTGGCCTTAGAAGATGGAAACCTGGGTTTGATTATTTCTTTCAGATAGTGTGATGTGTCTTCAGTATAATGCTGCGACAAGCAGATATAGAATATGCACAAGATATTGCGCTAGAATGTGTGGAAAGAAGCTTTTTCTGACTTTGAATCATCTTAAGGGAAAAGGGAAGTGTCTTCAATTAGCCTGATTTGTACAGTAAGTCCACGAAGTGTGGGAAGAAACCAGAGCAACTGGAGTAAAACCACTTGAACAAAGAAATTCAGCTCACCTGCACAAAATATATCGCTGGGCTGGTTTGTAACCTACGACCTGTGAGGTGACAGTGCAATCCAGTGCGCCACTATTTCATCCAATCACAATACGTTTAAAAAAGTCCCTTGTTACCGTGGGTTCCCTCAGTGTGCACAGACGAATGCAGAACCATTGTTTCTGTTTTGCGAATGATTGTCCATTTATTGTGTTATACGGTGACACACACAAAAGTAAGGCAAACAACTGAGCGCTTCAGACTTCAGTGTTTCCGGAGCCTGTGCTCAGGAACCTTCCAGGCTTTTGGGTGGTGTGTGACACCCTGGCTCCAGCACAGTACTGCAGATATAAAGGGGAGAGAAAATTAGTCAACTTGCTACACCTGTGACAATTACCTCTCCCCAAATACTGCTCCCCAAGCCCCTCCCCCTATCTCTCCCACCTTCAGCTGAGCCCGGTCGAGCCCCACCCCCACATCATAATGATAATAATAATAATGCCTGGAGTTTACAAAAGCTTCCAAAGTTTTCTGATTGACTTTGCAGTGAAATTACAGAATGCTCCAAAAACAGTTTTAATAAGTTCAAATACTGCTTTATCACTTATTCCATGACACTAGTGATTCTTAAGGCAAATATGTATTACATGATATTCCAAGACTTCAGACTACCCTTGCTTAAGACGCAATACATTACCTGAGTTAACAGGGCACCATCGCAAATAAGGTTGAGATCTCAATAGAATTCTCTGTTTCAATAAAAGTTCAAATAAAATAGATATTTACAGTACATACTATATATTTATGTTTTATATACTAGAACGTAATGAGCACATTTCTATTGTGTTATTGGTCCTCTGTGTTCTGCAAAAAGAACTGGGAGCCACCAGGGCATTGACTTTACAAGACCTCTGCAGGTGTCCTGTGGTATCTGGAACCAGGATGCTAGTAGAGGGTCATTAAGCCTAGTAAGGATTAGACTTTTTCCAGCACATCCCACAGATTCTCGATTGTGTTGAGATATGGGAAATTTAGAGGTCAGTGCCACATCGTGAACACTTCAAGTTACTCGTACCATTCCAAAACAATTTTGCAGCATTTCTAGGGGCATTATCCTAAAATTCTGCCATTGGGTATACCATTGTCATGAAAGGGTGTATCTGTTCCAGTGTCAAAATAACATCCATTTGCGTGCTCTGACCCAGGGTTTCCTAGCAAAACATTAACCTGAGCATCACATTCCCTCCATAAGTTTGACTTCCTCCCACAGTGCATCCAGGTGCCATCTCTACCCCAGGTAAATGACATACCCATACCTAGCCTTCTGTGTGAGGGGCTAGGCGATTGTCTTCCATTGCTTGAGGATCCAGTTCTGACTCTCGCGTGCCCATTGTTGGTACTTCTGAAGATGGACAGAGAGGTAGCATGGGGACTTTCACCAGTCTGCAGCTACAAATCCTCATATATACTGAGATGCATTATGTGTTGTGACCCGTTCCTCAGCGAAAGCATCATTAAAATTTCTTTCGACTCGTGTCACAGCAGTTCTTTTTTCAATTCAGGCCAGACAGGATCGCTGTAGTTGCTGTCCTGAATCGATGACCCTTGGTGCCCCAGTACCCTATCGTTGATTTAGAGTTTGTTGTCCCTCAGGCCTCCGTCACTGGGTGCTCGCCAATGCTGAATGGGTGCACCCCCAGAAGCCTCACTGTTTTGGAGATGGTCAGACCCAGTCCTCTGGCCATAACAATTTAACATTTTTCAATGTTTCTCCCACATCCAACGTGATAATTAAAAGATATGACTGTTTGCTTACTGTCCAAAACAGTGGTTCTGAAACTCGAACCTGGAACTCCCCTGTGCATACTGTTTTTTTCTTCAAACCACCATTACAGTTGCAGGATTCTATCATGAGGCTAATTTACTATCATTATGTTATTCTTAATCACTTACTGTATGTTTGAACAAATTGTTTACCATTTTAAGTCAGAAATACCTATACACACCATTAAGCTCTATATTAGCAGAGTGATACTCTATTTTCAAAAGGAAAAAAACTGCATAAAAATATAATCTATCAAATTAAAGAATCCGTGGGCTCTTGGTGAAATTGTGGACACATATTCCCTAAAACTGAACAATATTCTGAAGTAATGAAGAAGTCAAAGATAAGTAAAACTGTTTTGTGTCATGTTTATGTAATTACGTTCAGAAGTGGAAAATCAAAGAAAGTTTGACTTCCTCACATGAAATCAACAGATCATGCCCCATAGTTCTGTGATTTCTTTTATTGAAATAAAAAAGCTATCCAACCTTACCTGGCCCCATTTGAAAAAAGTAATCGCCCCCCTAGTTACTAAATCAATCAATTAAACAAATTTAATGGATAACAGGGCTCCTTTTCATTGGATACGCCCAGGCATAATTGCTGCCAGCCTAGTTGAATGAAATAGACCATGTCTGCCAATAAGAAGTCGGAAAAAAGCAAGACATGATGCGGCAATCTAAAGACATTCAAGAAGACATGAGAAACATAGTAATTGAAATCTAACAGTTGGTAAAGGGGTCTTAAAGCCATTTCTGAGGCTCTGGGACTCCAGCATACCATTGTGAGGGCTATTTTCTACAAATGAGCAACTTTGAACAGTGGTGAACCTTCCCAAGACTGGCTGGCCTTCCAAAATTTTCTCTGGCTCATTTTGGAGTTCACAAAAGAACACAGACCATTGTCAGTAGAACTTCACGCCTCATTTTCCTCAGGCAAGATCAACGTTCATTATTCTCAATAAGAAAAAAAAGGGCAATAATGGCATCCATGGGATAGCAGCAAGGCAAAATCCACAGCAAAAGGCCTAACCCCCCCAAAAAAACAAAAAACAAAACAAAACGTATTTATATATATACAGGGGCAAATGCAAGCCCCACCCTGAGTCTCGCCACCCAGGGGGCGCCCAACGTTCACGCAATCACAGATCAAGTCCAACACCACACCCGCCCCGATCTCCTATCCGCCCAATCTCCTATCTGCAATCCCACCCAATACTCTCCTCTACTTAGGGAGTGGTCCAAAATTCATTACAAAGATTATATTACAAGTGGTTTCTCCAATTTTAGCACAAAATGCCACTTTTAATGACTACTGCAATCTCAAAATTATTCATCAACTCAATTAGAATCCATCATTAGAGCATATTTGCAAATCAGGTGTTGTCTCAACCACACCTAATGAAGAGCCTAATTAGATGCATCAGGTTTGTCTGAGATAGAACACATCAAATACTTGCACTTGCTAGGGGTTTGTTATTAGACACATGGTATGCATATTAGACACATGGCTGTCAAGAGAATTGTCCGAAAAGCTAATAGAGGAGATCATTGCCTGGTACAAACAAGATAAAAGATACAAAAAGGTAGCACAGGCATTGAATTTTCGTAGAGATACAGTTATAAGCATAGCTCCTAAGTTCAGAGTTAAAGGAAGAGTGGCCACAATACCAGGATGTGGCAGAAAGAGAAAGCTATCAATGGCTGTCACCAGACTCCTGAGGAGATGCGTGATCAAAAACCCTTGAGTGACTGCTGGAGACCCGCAGCAAGACTTGGAGGCAGGAGGCACTGAGGTTTCAGTTTGCACAGTAGGGTGCATACTAAATGTTGAAGGTCTCTAAGACATACGCCACAATTGATCCAAAAGCACAAGCTCCAATATGCTCAAAACCAAATAAATAAGCCACCGAAGTTTTGGGATACTGTTCTGTGGAGTGATGAAACAAAACTGGAATATTTTGGGCTTATGAATCAGTGGTATGTCTGCAGGTGGAATGAAGATGCATATGCTGAAAAGTACACCCTGTCTACACTGATGAATTGTGGGGGCTTTTTGATGCTCTGCGGCTGCCTTGCTTCCTCTGGCACTGGAAACCTGCAAAGTGCGGAGGGCAAGATGGATTCATTCAAGTACGAGGATATCCTAGGCGAAAATGTAATTCCGTCTGTAGGCAAAGCTGATGCTTGGGCATCATTGGACTTTCCAACAGGACAGCGATCCTAAGCATACCTCAACATCCACCAAGGCTTGGTTTCAGAAAAAGTCTGGGAGGATTCTAGAGTGCCCATCACTGTCGCCTCACATAAACCCCATAAAAAAAAATCTCTGATAAGATTTGAAGAAGACAGTTGCAGCACAAAAACCCTAGAATATTTGTGAACTTGAGACCATTGTCCATGAGGGCTGGGCTAAGATTCCTTGGAAATGCTGCCAAAAGCTGGCGTCTGCCTATGCATCGCATCTCCAACAGGTCATTGCGGCAAAAGGGTGCTCTACTGATTATTCAAGATGCTTGTCATGAAGGGGTTGAATCATTTTGAGCCTGCAGTAGTCATTAAAAGTGGCATTTTGCGTTGAATTTGGCGAAGCTACTTTTAATATGTGTTGTGTTGAGCTATTCAAATTGTTCTTGTTTGATTTGTTCATAGCAAATAACAAAGTTTGTAAAGTTCGCCAGTAAACCTAATTGGTAACGGGTCTTGAATAATTTTGATTGCAACTGTGTGTGTGTATATATATATATATATGTTGATGAGGAGTAAGACTTTTGACTTTTGGTGAAATATTCTGGAGACTGATGAGTCAAAAGTGGAACGCTGTAGAAAAGGAGTCCTTTTACATGTGGCCGAACGCTAACACAGCATTCAATAAGAACATCACACCAACAGAATGTCCAGTGATCTGGAAAAACCTAATGAATTTATCAGTGGCAAGGGTCTCATAATTGAACAAAAACCTTTAGATTTTGGACTTTTCCTAAAAGAAAAAAATAATAAAAACTTGATTTTGACAGTTCAAATAACACAAATAGCAAGTGTTTAAAGATTTTCACTGCTCTAGATTACAGAAAATGAAGGTCAAACTCAGTTTCCTCCGAAAGTGACATACGCACAAGGGTTTTCCAGATCACTGGAGAAATATGGTGGTGGTACTGTGATAGTCTGGGCCTGCTTTGCTGCTTCAGGACCTGAGCGACTGGCCATAATTGATTTGGGGGAGGAGGGTGGTCTGGGTGGTCGGCAGGATTGAGTTTGATTAACCTCAATATTCAGAACTCATTTAGGTGCATAGATTTTGATAATTTTTTGTTCATTCTTTTTCCTTTCAATGCAATGAAAGGTGCATTGCTGAAATGCGACAGGATGTCATTTTATATCTTCAACACTAGAGGGTAAGATTGGTCTTGATTTTATATTTTGCGGTGCTGGCTCATAATATTTTCAGATGATCTATTACCACAGTCAACTGAGGCAACTCAAGTGCACTTCTCAGTTTTTATGGGTTTTCCTACAAGACCTCTTATGAACTAACATCTGATTTGTTATCCACACACCATGTTACACATTATAACTAAAGCAGGGCAACAAATCCAAAACAAAACAAAAAATGTACAGTACGTAGCAAAGAGGTGCTTAAAAGAGCTGTTAAATCAGATGATATAAATGCGACATCTTTCATATGAAACAATAACCTACCTCGTATTCGTTATCTCTTCAATAATAGAACAAATAAAGCTTCTGTCAGCTACAAGTACCTCCTCATTTTATTCAGACCTATTTATATTTTAATACCATAAGCACCACATATGCTGCCTGAGTACCAACAAAATGGAGTAAAATACTGACATTTCTACAGCACATTCCCTTGGCCAGAGGACCATACATATAACTATGGAAGAATGAATGAATTATTAATCGCAGTTAATATATGATATTATGAACGCAGAGTAAAATGTATTTTAGCAAATCGTGAAATACTGATGTGGTGGTGATCATTTTTGAGTGATTATGTCATATTTTACGGCATTTCTGTCAGAGTTTTTTCTTTTTTTTTACCTCATTTTGTTTTCCCATCACTCCTTTGATTATGCACAGGCTCAAGAAGGAATTGCTGGATCATATTAAACATTTTCTGAGCCAACAATCTGTGAGAAATTACCTTTCATACAAGGAACATAACAGGTGTTATGCCTATATAACTTTAATAATCATACATTTTAAATGAGAAGAATTGAGTTGGTTCTACGAATTGTGTTGCGTTGCCTGAGCAGTAATTTCGAAAAAAAAAAAAATTATTCAGGCGCTTCTTTTACAATCTCTGTCCTATAGATGGCAGTAGCACTTCACTTTAAGAAAGCTTTGGCTTGGAAAGTGAGTTCTATCTTTCAAACAGGCTTTTTGTTGACTAAAATATAAAACTGAAGTCAAGGGTTTAATACCGTGCAGTTGACTTTCTGGCAATCAAGGTCATTACGACCACTTCAGACATCTCCTTCACAATCGTCTGACCGATCTGTAAGAAGTTGGCCATTCAGCACAAAAAGGCCGATTGATTTGAGTTTATAACCATGGTTTGCAGGTTACTGCAGTTATTCTTTAACAAGGTATTTTAACCTCTAAGGTGTCCAAGGTAATGATGTCCAAGTCAAAAATTAACAAAGCCATCCGTTTTCAGGCTGAAGAAAAATAAGTTTTATTCCTATGGAAGGAATACAAATACCTGGACAATAACTTTTAACCATCAACCTCAATGAAATAGGCGCATTTCCCACACCTGAGTGGCAGGGTCGTGATGAGCCTGTTCTTCGCCAAAATATGCCCCCCAAAGGTCGTTTGGATGAGCAGCTTATGACCTAAAGTTATGTTAAAGAGTTAAGTGACCTCTAGCGGCCGTGTAAATAACGACAATCTGGTGTCATCATCAGCATTGCCCTCACTAAATTGCTAAACTAACCATAACCCTACCTCTAACTGAAATTCTACAAATCACTTTAATCCTGCTGCCAGTGGGAGCGCTATTTTAGGCAACGCTTCTCTGGGTCATATCACAGGGTCAGAACAAACAATCTATTTGGGCATATGGTTGGAGGACAGGTAACATTGTTCACAATTTTCATACGTCTAAAGATTTTTGAATTACCTTTTTGGGTGTGCCAAAGACTCACCACATCGAGATTACTCTCAATTCAGAACATGCAACAGATTAACCTCGGCAAAAAGAATGTGCTGGTAATTTACTTCATCCACAGCAACAACACCTGAATCTTTTCTTTCAACAGCATTTTTTTTTGTATCTATTGTATATACTGTATAATGTTGGCAGTTCGATATAACACAATTATTTGCGGAAAATTACATATAGCCGCTATGCCTCCTTTGTTCAACTGATGAAGTTTAAAATTTAAACTTGGCTTACCAGCACAAACCCAACGCCCTTAGTAACCTGGAGAGTAAATATGACTACTGCTCATACTACCTAATACATCCACAAAGCATCACCTTGCTCACCCAACCAAACAGCGATATGACATTATCCTTTACATGGCCATCAGTCTGTCAAGATCCTCTGCCCTGCCCACCCTTTATTTACGTATGTCCTGTGAATGTAATACTGCCTCAATGTTTGAAGACATTAACCTTCAACTGCATCTTTTAATATCTTCTTTAAAAAAGTTATTATTTTATTCCTAAAATATATATGGTGTAGGTATAAATTATATTGTCACCCCTGGTTCAGTATTTAGCATAAACATCTGTGATGGTTCTGCCCTGCAGTCCCCCCCCCTTCTGCAGTCTTTGCCTCCACTTCGACGAGCCACACCTGTTGCTTGTTGAAGTGGAGGTGAATTTGAAAATAGAATTTAAGAGCTGCACTGTCAATTTGGCAGTGCGGCTGCATTCTGAGTGTAAAGCCCTGTTGTGTGTGCTGCTGCTCCTCCCTTCATGTGTGATTTTATTTCCTTAATTAAAGATTTTTAAATTTTTTACTCAGCCTGTGCGTTTGGGTCCCTTTTCAAGCTTTTGGGTCCATGGTCCCAGTGCCCGCCGGCATGTCGTCTTCAGCCGGCGGGGCAAAACCATGACAACATCGCCAGCAAAAGCTGTCAGCGGTGAGTCATCCTGCTTTGAAATGAGGAAAAAAATCGGTCCGTCCGTCAGTCTGAATCCATTTTTTTTTCTTGAATGATTTAGCTGCACATGAAATTGCACATCGACCTTGAGCACTGACAACGCAGGTTTTTCCATATTTTAAAATTTACACTGTCGGAGCATTTTTGTCCAGTCTGTGCAGAGTTGTGTTGCATTCATCCCTGGAAGTCTGCACAGCCTGTAGTCTGTAGCCTCTGCATCCCTGGGTGAGGTCTCTTTAGATAGATAGATATACTTTATTGAACCCCGCGGGGTAATTCGTCCTCTGCATTTGACCCATCCTATAGTTAGGAGCAGTGGGGAGCCACAGAGCAGCGCCCGGGGGCCGACTCCAGTTCTAGAGCCAGTTCCTTGGTCAGGGGTACTGGTTGGAGTGTTCCTATTATGCATGTTTTTGTGGGTGGGGGAAACCGGAGTACCCTAAAGAAACCCATGTGAACACAGGGAGAACATGCAAACTCCACACAGAAAGACCCCAGGACGGATTCAAACCCATGACCTTTTGCTCTGAGGCAGTAGTGCTAACCACTGTGCCACTGTGCTGCCCATTTCCTATAATTTATGGTGACATGCTTAGACAATATATTTACACTGAGATGGCATGGATGTTCTTTTCACTTTGATGTACAGTCGAAGTCACACGTTCACATGCACCTTACCCAAATATATTAAAACTCAGTTTTTCATGATTCCTGACATTTAATCTGGTGAAAACTCCCTATGTACGGTAAGTCAGGACGACTACTTTATTTTAGGAATGTAAAATGTCAGAATAATAGAGAGAATGATTTATTCAGCTTTTATTTCTTACAGCACATTCCCAGTGGCTCAGGAGTTTATGTACACCTAGTTCATTTTTAGTAGCATTGCCTTTAAATTATTACACTTTGGTCAAACATTTCAGCTAGCCTTTCCCAAGCCTTTAAGTTGCAGGAAATTACCTCTCGACAGGGCTGTTGTAACTGAGTTAGGCTTGTGGGTCTCCTTGCTCATACATGCTTTATCAGTTCTGCTCACAATTTTTTTTTTTTATTGGATTGAGGTTAGGAATTTGTGATGGCCTCTCCGATACCTCACTTAGTTGTCATTTTGCCACAACTATGCTTGGAGTCATTTTCCATTTTGAAGACCTATTTACAACCAAGCATTAACTTCCTGGCTGATGTCTTGAGATGTTGCTGCAATATATTCAAATACATTTCCTAACTTATGATGTCATCTATTTTGTGGAATGCGCCAGTTCCTCAGCTGTAAGATGCCCACAACATGGCACTGCTCCCTCATGCTACAAGGCTGGGATGGTGTCCTTCCACTTGCAAGCCTCCAGTTTTCCTCCAAATATAACGATGGCCATTATGGTAAGGCAGCTCAAATTTTTGTGGCATCCGACCAAGGAATATTTCTCCAAAAATTGACATCTTTGACCCCATGTGCAGTTGCTGTTTTTTTTTTTTTTTTTGTGATAGAGGCCTCTCCTTTGCGTGGAAAATTTTCAAGGACATTACACAACTGATCTTAACTTATGTCCGTGGGCAGTTGAGGGGAAAAAATAACATGCCCGAAAAGTCAATGACCCTCCTCAATATTTTGTAGAGTAGACATAACACGCTATATGCACATGTATATTTGCATTACACAAATTTATGTTACACTGTACAGATGCATGCAGTAACCAGATCAGCTGGGGATAGAACAAATTCTTTAAGTAATGTGATTTGGACACCATATTTGTAACAGTTCTGGTGAATTATTTTCAGCCACTGTAGCACCTAAAAAATTGACAAAGCAGTGGAAAAAACAAAGAGGGAGAATACTGTATAAGCGGTATAAAAGTTTTTGCTATACTTTTTCCAAGTAACTCCTTGCTGTTTTCTTTTTTTTTTCAAAATTATTTTTTCCACTGTGGGACTGAGTAAATTTGGTTGTGTTGATATACAGGCAAAGCAAATAGTAAATGGGATATTAATTTTTGATCCCAGGGCCAGTTTGTGAATCAGACCTGAGAAGTCCGCTGTTATTGACGGTGTGTTGTACCCTCAGGAGTGACGTGAGACTCTGGGATTCAGCTGGAACAAAGGTTCACGAAGGGTTTTGCAAGTAGGAGTTTACAACTGCTGTTTTCTAGTGTTGCAAATGAGAAACCTGAGGGAGAGCAGTAAAACAAAAACAAAATCATTTTAAATATTTGCATATTGAAGAGGGACAGCTGTTATGACTTCAGTAATAGGTGCACTTGAATGAAACACCAGTGGCAGCTTCACACCAAATTATTCTGCATAAATATATATTTTTACATAGTATTGTGCGGCGGAAAAAATGTGAAAAGTAACCATGTAAAATTTTATGCCTTGGGCCACAGTTACGAAAGCATTTACGCAGGTCATTCCTATTGATTTGAGTGCTAATTAGTCGCATGTGTCAGCTCAAAGATGTCTAACCAGCAGTACTTTGCTGAGTAAAGGGCTGTCACACCAAAAACAAAATGGAAATGCCCCCATTAAAAAATTTAAACTCACTTTCACTATAAGCCTATCCACACCTAATCCAAAACTTTCCTATTTTGCCGTCAACCAGAGTGTGTCATGTTCAATTTTTTTTTTTGTTTCATCCTTTGTGTAAAAAGATCTTAAGTCTTCAGGGCAGGATGAGGATGCTATTGAATTCCAAAAACTCTGAATTTTCGGTACCTTTGTTGCAAGAATGGCTAAAATTTTTGAGGTGGGAAGGGATCTGTGCAAAAAAAAAATGGCAACGTATGCTAAACACGAAACTTAGAACAATAAAAAAGATCAATGGCTGCGGGGTCTTAGCTCTCCAAAAAAGATAGGAGGACACTTGGTGAGATGGTTGCTGGTGACCACAGAGCTGCCCTCTGAAAATCACAGCTGACTCAATACGTCACCACAAAAACCTTATTAGGTAACAGAAAAATTGTGAGCTTCACTAAACTGGCTTATACTATGCCAATTTTTCACATTATTTGACCGCATGTGCATTGCTTGCATATTCATTTTGAATAGTGTCCAGCAATGATATTACTGAGAGTGCTGCCAGGACTATTCCCTTCAACCAAAAAACAAAACAAAACCAAAAAAAAAAAACCACTTTTTTGATGAAGACCTCAAAAAACCTACTCACCTGAGTAGAATTTACCACAGACACAGATAAATCTCATTCTAAATTTTTAAACTGATGCGATTTTTCCCAACAGCCGGCTCAGTAGCAAATAAAAGTGAATTCAGATGGTTGATTCTGCATCATAAACATGTAACACCAAAATCAAAGTTCTGGTTTTACCGCTGTCAGGTAGAATATGATGCCCAGAGTGCACTGTAAACCTAGGTAGCATGGTGCACTCAAATGCTTTGTGGAAACTGATTACCTCAAACAAGACTAGGTGCAATCTAGTAAATGGCTGGGCCGCCAACTGCTGTATGAAAATGTGGGCCCAAGAAGTGGAGGCTAAATGAAGCAAAGCTCACGCAATTAGATGAAGCGCAAGTTTTTATGTGTTTCCTTATTCAATCTCACAACCGATACCGTCCTCCATGCTTGTTACCTGTCGTATCGGTTACAAGATTGAATAGGGAAACTAAAAACACATTCTGACCATTGTTATGATTCTTTCACGCTAGATTGGTACGATGAGTTACTTTCCTCTATCTTTATGGAATCTCATAACCGGCACCAGAGAAAACAAGCATGGAGGACTGAAACAAACGAACCAATATAGCGTGAGAGATAATTAGCCTAATAATGGTTGGATTTTTCTCGTAATGCAACAAAATCGAATGGAATTTTTTAAACGACCTGAATGCTAGCCAGGACAAGCACAGCATAAGCATCCACTATATTAATTTATAATCCACCTTTTGCAGTTCATTAGAAGAAAATGCGCATTAATTTTTGTGAAATGGCGAGCAATATCACCAAGAAATATTCACTGGCGCCAAAGATTGGACATTGTGAATATTCTATAGGCCCTATGTACAAATATGCATTTTAACTTAACGGTACAATCGCCTGATTAGTGCGGTCTATTGCTAGAATAGATTCAAATACTTGTCGTGTTACCTTGGAGTAGTGGGTACAACAACGTAGTGGAGAAGAAGCTACCTCAATCACAGGGTGTGGAATCCAGCTTGGCACAATCTTTTAAACGTAATATTTTCTTAAATTTATTGTTTTCACTGGTGTCGGTTAAAGTCGCTCTCAAATATACAATCATAGCAGCCACCACAACTGCTTCCGTTCAAGTGAACCAACTCATGAACGCGCAGGGGAATAAGTTAATTTCGAAACCAATCGAGGCATCATGTAGTCCAGCTACAGTCAAAGTGACAGTGTCAAAAATTTTTTTTAACATTGTGTAAGTTCCTATGCTGGGCTGAGGGAAAGAACCAAACAAGAGAGGACCGGATAATCACACGCATACGTGTGTGGCGCGTTCAATTCAGACCCGGGGGTGATAGGGAAGCGCCGATGCGTGAGTAACTCTGGAAAAAGTAATACGGCGATTTATTCACAGCCATCCAGACTGCATCATACCAGATCAGCACGTGCAGCTCGCGCCCCTCTCCAGACCCGCGAGAAATCTTGAGGTGTCGTCGTTTCCTCACTGCATGAGACCGGGAAGACTGTTTTCCACAGCGGTGAGTAAATTCAGACAAATGGTAAACTTTTTTGATTTAAAGATTGTCTTTATCGCTTCATGTGTCATATTAATGATTAAATGATTGGTCATTTAGTTTTGTAGCATATACTGAAGTTTGAAATGTCAGACTTTTTCCACTTTAGAAGCAATCCTCGTTCAAATGTCAGGAGTCACTGTCGGGATTGAAGTAGCAACGGTTACGTTCTTCCCTCTCTGCTAATGCGGCCGCATTCTGTGTTTAAAAGCTCATTAAAAATGTGTGTTATATTTTACCGACAGAAAATGCCAAGAGTTAGGGTCAGAACTACCCAGAGAGGAACAGTTGACCCGGAGGTTTACGCAAGGGCCTTTTTTGACGTCCGAAGCGGGGAGAGTATAAGGAGGGCAGCAGAGGTGCATGGCGTTTGTCATGTCACCCTGTTCAGCTACTGCAAGAGGAGGGCCGAGGCTGGAGGGCAGCAGACCAGAGCCCCAGGGTACAGGGCTCACAACAAAGTCTTCACAGAAGAAGAGACTGCAGGCATATATAAAGAGAGCAGCCGATGTATATTTTGGCCTGAGTCCTAAAGAGGTGGGAATAACACTACAGACAGAGCTACACCACTACTGCCATGTTGCGGGCACTTCCGCTCCGGATCTGCCCCGGCTCTGAGCCGGATCAGCTGGAGCCGGGGCAGATCCGGAGCAGAGGTGCTTGCTATCTGGGAATTAACTTCTTTTTATGCTGTATTCGGTTCGAAAGTTTGCATGTGAGCTGGCCAAAAATACTGGCCTTAAAACTCCATGATCATGGAAGAAAAACCAGATGGCAGGGAAGGATTGGCTCACCTCCTTCCTTGAGCGCAACAAAACCCTGTCCGTCCATCAACCTCAAGCTACCAGCATGTCCCGTTCCACCAGCTTCAACAAGACCAACGTGACTGCGTTTTTTTAACAGCCAGAAGACTGTCCTCATCCGCTATAATTTTGAAGCAAATGACATCTGGAACATGGATGAAACAGGTAAAAATTTATATTTATGTAAATTAAAAAGCAACAGTGATTTGCAACAGCAATAATTCATTTCATTTATTATTTCAGGTACCACAACGGCTCAAGTGCCAGACAAAATCATTGCCACCAAGGGGCAGCACCAGGTTGGTGCTGTGACTTCTGGGGAAAGAGGGACATTGGTGCTTGTTGCCTTTGCTGCCAACGCTCAAGGCAACTTTGTTCCCCCTTACTTTATCTTCCCAAGGAAGAAGTTCCATGACCACTTCATCCGGGATGGTCCCCCTGGCTGCACTGGTTCTGCCAATGGATCGGGGTGGATGGAGGAGACAGATTTCTTGGCCTTTTTACAGCATTTTGCAAGACACACCCACGTGACCCCAGATTCAAAGTTGCTGCTACTTTTAAACAATCATGCATCACACCTCTCTGTGGTAGCTATTGACTTTTGCAAGTCACATGGCAGTGTACTCCTGTATTTTCCACCCCACTGCTACCACCGTCTTCAGCCGCTCAACCGAAGCGTTTTTGGCCCTCTGAAGCACTACATTAACAGTGCAGCAGACAATTGGATGGGAATAAACCCTGGAAGAACTTTGACCATCTACAACATCCCAAGTCTTGTGGCTAAAGCTCTGTCTCAAGCTGCGACACCAAGCAGCACTTCATTTGGATTTGAGTGTACCGGTATCTGGCCCTTGAATCCAGATATTTTCACTGAGACAGACTTTGCTCCAGCTTTTGTGGCCAACCGTCCTGCACCAGCACCAGCTCCATCCCCAGTGCTAGTGCCAGCTCCATCACCAGGCCCTCTTCATCACCAGCACCAGCTCCATCACCAGCGCCCTCTTCATCACCAGCGCCAGCTCCATCACCAGCGCCCTCTTCATCACCAGCGCCAGCTCCATCACCAGCGCCCTCTTCATCACCAGCACCAGCTCCATCACCAGCGCCCTCTTCATCACCAGCGCCAGCTCCATCACCAGCGCCCTCTTCATCACCAGCGCCAGCTCCATCACCAGCGCCCTCTTCATCACCAGCACCAGCTCCATCACCAGCGCCCTCTTCATCACCAGCACCAGCTCCATCACCAGCGCCCTCTTCATCACCAGCACCAGCTCCATCACCAGCGCCCTCTTCATCACCAGCACCAGCTCCATCACCAGCACCTGCTCCCTTAAGACACCACCCAGATGGCAAGCACCTCCGCTCCGGATCTGCCCTGGCTCTGTGCCGGCTTCAGCTGATCCGGCTTAGAGCCGGGGCAGATCCGCAGCGGAGGTGCTTGCTATCTGGGCACCAACCTAGCCAGAGCCCATTTGAGCTGCATCCCCTTGAGTCTGCCATTCCTGTAGATGGTGAGAGTTTGTGTCTGCGTGTGTCTTCAAATGTGCATGTTGAGTCTTGCTATGTATTTTTAAAAATATTATCTATCCAGGGATGCTAGTGGTTCCAGGAACATCTAGTTGCACGCCAATACAGAGGTTCAGCCTAGAAAAGGTTCACCTATATCCAAAGGCTGGCTCAAGGAAAGAAAATAAAAGAAGAGGCAGAAAGAGGTGAGCAGAGTGTCGTTTTGAACTCGCATTGATTCTCTTGCTTGTATAAAAACAAGCTGATTCTGACCATAATCTCATTGAATGTTGCAGGTCAACAGCAACAGCAGGTAAGCGAGGTTTAATGGACTCACTGCATCCACAGTTTCTCAGGGCAATGATGATGAATGTCTTGTTTGTGGGGAGACATTTTCCTCATCTTTGCCTGGAGAAGTGCGGGTGCGGTGCATCTTTGGTCTGCTGTGGTCACATGAGGCATGTGCTGAGGGTGCCGCTCATTATATCTGTCACAACTGTGATAATGAGTAAAGTAATTTCATAATTTTAATAGTCTAATTGCACGTCAAACATGTTCACATTTACTTTTGAAACATTTGAAGCAAATTAAAATGGTTAAAACAAATGTCTAACAGTTTTTGCTTCTGTTTTAACATCAGTAATTTAAAAAGATTCCAGTAAATTGGATCACGATACTTTTGCCCTGCCCGTGCATTACTTTCATCCCAACTGGATGGGTTGAAAGTAGCAATGCGCAATTTCCGTTCGACGTCAAACTATGCCGAAGTCAATATATATTGGGGTGATTTAGCACCTGATATTGACAGAGCATACACAAAAGTAGTTAATCACTCCGAAAATTTTTTTTGGTCTGTTACGTTATCTTTTAAAATGACGTCTATGTGAAAAATGTTACTTTCGTACCGCCTCTCCTCTATAACGAAGCAAGATAAGTGGGTTAGCGAGGTATGTCGAGCCTAAAGCTAGGCTTTTCAATGTCACGAAGGTGGCTCTCTTTTAACATGGCTAGACTGCCATGGTAACTTACGCTGCAAACTTAACCTGGGCGGGAGCAGGTTATGCACCGAGTGTCGGCTTAAATCGGCTTTATCACTAAGCACCTCATTTGAAATTGGCATCACTTTTTTTGGATAATCCTGTGGACTTTGGCACCTGAATCGTACGCAGTTTATTGCAACGGGAACCGACAACATTCAGGTGGTCATGCAGAAAATCTGAGCAAGAATATTTCATGCCGCGCTATACATTTTACATGGTGTACCATGAAAATAATTAAAATAATTTTTAAAATAATTATGACAGCAACATCGGGCGTACCATTTGAAAAATCGTTCTTATGCTTTGTTTGTTTTTTTTTTTTCTTTTAAATTTGGCATCTCCAATCCCACTCAAATCTGGTGGGAAAATTGGTGAACTATGTACAAAGCTTGCTCGTATGCGACCCCTTGCTGCCAACTCAGGATAGTGAAGACAGTTCACGGCTCTCCTCCGAAGCACGTGCCCGTCAGCCACTGTTTCTTATACACTCATTGGTTGAATCTTCGCAGAACGAGAGCGGAGGATACCCGGATATGAATAGACTTTGAATCTTCCTGACGAGCGCCTGTCTGGCCAACAGGAGGCGCTTGGGCAACGAACAAAGCTATTTACTTATTTCCCCTTACCCGGTGTAGGTACCAGACGTGCTCGGCCTGCCATATCTGCTCGGGGTCTTGCGTGTAGAGATGATGTAACACATTATGATGCTCTCTACCAATGATATTAGAAGCTTTACAGCCATGTTAGCGTGCTGCAGGCTGTAATTGACAGGAGCAAATATTCGATTTCGCAATACTTTACGTGAAAAAACTTAATAACCGAACTCAAAATCGCTCGGCCTGTAAAAACAAAAAACAAACCCAGAGATCGAGCGATTTTATGAGATCGGTTCTGGGGAAAGTGCATCGACCTCAAAGTGTTGAGGTGCGAAGTTTTGCAGGAATACGCCATGTTTTCAATTTTGAATTACTGGTTTTCATTGGTAGGCCTTAACAGGGGACAGATGAGAGCACTGGGCTCAGAAAAATAGGAACGTTTGAATACTTTCGTTGAAAATCTGGATGGCAGTTGCGTTTTGAACGAAGATTATCAGACAGAGGGTCCCCTTCTCTCTTTCCATTTATTATTCAACGTGCATAGCCACATAGCTAGCGTAACTTCGTATCTTGAATTTACACGGACCATATTAAACAGCTAATTACGAGTACGTTTCGATTTACATTTAATTAAATGTAACGCAAGTTTTTTTTCCATGTTAAGTATTGCAAAATCGAACATTTGCTCCTGTCAATTACAGCCTGCAGCGCGCCAACAAAGCTATACCATTCGTACAGCAGCCAGTGGAGAAGCTTTTAATATTATTGGTTGAGAGCACCATAATATGTTACGTCATCTCTATATGCAGGACCCCGAGCAGATATGGCAGGCCAAGCACATCTGGTATTTACACCGGCATTCCCTTCCTAATTAGAATCCCTGCAGCGCGATGGCCAATGGTGCATTATGATGAGCACGCTGCCAGCCACCGCGGATCGAACCCGCGACGTAATAGTCAATTCTTCACTGCAACGCAGTACCTTAACCGAGTGAGCTACCCGACAACTCTCTCACGCTTTGCTTTAACTTGCTGCCATGTCCTCTTGACAGTGCTGGTACTGCAACTATTGAAGCACCAATTACACAAATCGATTGTATTATTAGATCATTCTTACTATTGTTTTAATATGCTCACAGGACTACTGTAAATCTGCAATGGTGCAACTGGTTTGAGTTAGTGGTGAGGTACAATTTTATTAAAATCGTATAAAAGAGAAGTAATGGAAAAAATACTTTAAACCAGTAAGGAAGAAATTAGTAAAACGGAATTTACCATTGGTATTTATTACAATCATACAATATTCGATCTATAATTTAATTTCGTTTTCTTTAATCTGGCCGAGAAACTATGGTGATGTCCACTACTCATTCATCAGATGACTTACGCATTTACACGGTCAGCAATTTTCCGCCAGAATTCCTCCCTGGCCTTATTGGCAGCAGCCGTGTTTATGTATTTTCTCATTCTTAATAACTGTCCATAATCACAACCCACTCCTCCTAGGAGATTTTTTTAAAGGATTTTATTAATCACATAGCAACCTCTTACATTACATCCAATGAACAATTACATCAACCAACATGAATTCATACTAACATAAATCTCAATTACAATTTCCCAAGTGTCGACCTGAGTATGTGCATGTATAATCAGCATAATCGTGCAGTCTTTCAAGTGTCCAACCAATCAATATAAAACTTCATATGTGTATCCTACTAAGCTGCTAGCGGCGCCCCCTTGCCGCGGGGGGAGACATCTCCGCAGTCTTCCTGATCCTGGATCAGGTCTAGCTTCCTCGAAGAGACATACTGCACGATATCGGTCATTTTATTAATGGAAATAGAGTAAATTACCACATAGAGTGCCCTTTTCATGGGGGCGCGCACGTCGTGAAATGTACAAAGCCGAGTTTAACAAAGAAAGATTATAACCACTGTTGTGGTACCAGTTATCTCTGATTACGAGTTCAGGGTTTGTTGAGCCAGCTTACGCAAATATAGCCTGTCTATGTAGAACTTGTTTCGTAGAATACCCCCCAGGAGGCTAGCTAGGGCATAGGCATCCGCTTTATCTTCTAGAGACAAATTCAAAATCCACCAACAGCAAAGTACTCCATTTGAACTCCAAGATCCAACAACAGCAAAATATTCCGTTTCTGCTGGTTAGGGTTAGTAATGGGGTACAATTTTATTAAAATCGTATAAAAGAGAAGTAATGGAAAAAATACTTTAAACCAAAAAGGAAGAAATTAGTAAAACGGAGTTTACATTGGTATTTATTACAATCATATATACAATATACAATCTATTATTTAATTTCGCTTTGTTTAATCTGAAATTCCGAGACCCATGTATTTATAATGCAAGTACACAGACCAGTAAATACGCATGACGTCAACGCCCGGCCAGCCAAGCAGCCAACATCGGCCAACTAATCGTTGAAGTTCTTCCCCGCCGGCCGACCAATCGCTGAACGTCTTCCCTGCCGGCCAACCAATCATTGAACTTGATCACTCAGTCAGTTACTCACATTCAGACGGCGACATTCGCGTTTATTAGGGCCTAGGGCAGGGCTATTCAACATTATCCTACAAGGGTCGGTGTGGGTGCAGGCTTTCGTTCCAACCAAGCACTTACACACCTGAGACTACTAATCAAGCTCATTAGCAAAGACTCTTAGGGTTGATTAGTGGTGTCAGATATGTAACTGCTTGGTTGGAATGAAAGCCTGTACCCACACCGGCCCTTTCTGGACACGGTTGAATAGCCCTGGCCTAGGGACTGTGCCATAAAGCTGGATTAACATACCCGGGGTTTCTCTTAGTTATCTGCAGCACTTAACTTCCGCTTTCCTGATAAGCGGTGCCACGAAGCCAGTTATCAACTCGGTAACTGAACTCAGGGTTTTCCAATCTAGGTTTGTGCGCGTTCACATAAGAGGGGCGGTGTTTGAAACAAATGACTAATTGCAAATATGGACAAACCGATTGGAAGGAAAGCTGCATACTTCTCAAATGTGGACCAAGAGCTCTTTATAAAAATATGAAGAGAATAAACATTTCATCCTGGCAAAAATTAACACCGTTGCAGCTGCCAAATACAGAAAAGACAGTTGGCAAAAAATCACCGACCGTGTAAATGCGTAAGTCAATTATAATGATTATATCACTGCAAATAACTCCCGTATTCATGATTGTAGGTGGGCTATTGCAGCAACAGTGATGATTTAATTTTACTTCGGCTGCAGTAGGCTATGTGATGGCTGCTGGAAGTAGACACCAAGAGCAGCGGCCAAATATAAAAGGCAAATCTCACAGCTTGTGGAGAGACTAAAAACAGATTGAAAAAAAAAGAGACTTGCGCTACCAATGGACCAGACGCCGTCCGTGGTAGAAAACAGGCGAGAACGAGGCAAACAAAAGAAAAGGGAAATAAATCAAAGATTCCCTTACTCACTAATACTGATCCTGTCATGCAGCTAAGTCCCTAACAATACTCTCCCCAGAGACTTTACCAGCTAAAGCGCCAAAGAAGCACTGACACTCTAGCAAGGAACGCGAGGCGAAACTGGAGCTTAAATAGAGTCCGGGTAACGCCCCCAATTACTGCCAGCTGGCCCAGGAATCCGATAGGGAGCAAAACGATATCATCCCGGACGAGAGCAACAAACAGAGCTCTCAAAGCTACCAAACCATGACAGGCTATGCAGGCTAGTGAGGGCATCTCTCTCCTTTTCTGCTTTACAGGATATGTTTGATCCGGCACGAAGCCTACTGGGTATCGGGATGTGGGTGTCTTATTGTTCATAATGTCACTGCCCCATCAGTAATATTACAGTTGCGTATTTCATTGAATTGACGTGATGCGAGGATGTATTCTTATGGAATGTTTAGATTTTTTTTATCCAGCTGCAACCCCAGTGGTGTCAAAAGAGCCGGAGAACAAATAATGAATTACTGCAAACACGTAATTCAAAGTGGTCAGCAGGCTGACTTTCACAAGTGCAACAAGCACAAGGCTATAGTGCTTTTGCCCGTGGAAAAATGCAGCATTGTGATACACTCAAGAATGTGAATTTAGCCACATTTCAAACCCTCATATGAAAACCTGTATCGTACATATTGGTATTCATCCACGCACCGAACTCCACTGTAACCTCTACGGACGGTGATTCCATTTTCTCAGAGAGCTGATTGGTCAGTAGGCGATGCTTTTGCATGCTGTGATCTAAATCTAGTACTAAACCTATTCCGGAGCAATTTAGCCATTCAGCTTATGTTGCCACGGTGATATATCTCGGTAAGAAGTGAGCTGGCTTCATATTACAGAAAACCCAGGGTTGAACCTTAAAGGGACTATGTCTGCTGGGACACATGCGTAGTTGAGTCCAGTCGATAAACACTTTCATACATGCAGTGCGATATCAAGGGAGCAGAAATACAAACCCCAAGCTTATTTGCTCGTGTGTAAAGTGTACCTTCGTCGCTGTTTTAAATACAGAAGATGGCCTGCAAACGCGGAGTTGCTACAGTAACCACATTTATCCTTGCCGAAACCCACGGAGAATAAATTATACTATCCATCTATATTTCTTTGGGCGAAAACACATTGAAAGTGCGAAGTAAGGTAAACCTGTGAATTCGTGGTGGAGTTTCAATCTGTAAGCATCGCGTGCATCCTTGAGAAGCTTGGGAATTTTTTATCAAGCAACTGTCCTTAATGTTTGCAGAACCTGTTTGTCGCAACGTTTTGTCTGACATGCAGCTGTCATAGATCCAGTCAACGTATGCTAACTTCAAAGCAATAATAACGCTCCAAAAACCTGAACTATGACAAACTGATGCACAAACAGGCTCTGCTATCAATATTGATAGTTTTTCGGTAAAAATTTCATCAAACTTCTCAAGGATGAACGTGATATGAACAGATTGAAAAACGCAAAAATGAAATCTCCAATGAACCTGAAAAAGTTGTCTTAACGTTTTCAAGATGCTCTGCTTCGTCGCGCGCATGCGCCCCGGCTTACATAGTCCCTTTAAGTCACATGATAAGCCCTAATCCAGCTTTATGGTACAGACCCCTGGCCGCTGCTCACGGCTCGGCCCAAAAATCAAGGAAGCCAACGTAATGATCACAGCACTTAAAAACATGATAAAATAACTTTTGGTTTTTTAAATACCATCCATATAAGGCAATTACAGTGACTTACACAATTTTGTGAGGTAATAAAATGCTTTTAGAGCATAATGCTATCTGAGTTTACAGTGTGAATTTTACAAATTGCACCCCTTTCTAAATTGCACCACTGGAAAATGGTGTGAAGATCGGGAAACTAGCTTTTCTCCTATTTTATCATGGTCAGAGAGATCTGGTGTTCACTGACGCAGCATGGGGCGAACGACGGGATGCGTAATGTGACTTTGTGTAAGTGAATTTCCACATGTGAAGGTCTGCAGCTGTCTGCCTGCTTGAAAGTTTGACAGCGCGATATAGGCTTTCATTACCGTCTGCCCAAGTGCGCATTTGCATTTTACAGCCGCCTTTTGATTCGCGATACTGTCTGTGAGGTCCACGACAGCCCGTCTTTACACACAAGCTGCTGTCACATTGTTTACCAAACCTCTCTTTTTAAATGCAATAGTGATACTTTACTTCTATTTTTGACACAGACTTAAATGAACAAAGCATAACACGTGGCTCAGTTAATCACCTGGGTTTGAGTCAGTCAGTTTCCTCTCATGAAAAGGCGAACACCTAAAGAAATAAGTTTTGATAAAAGAATGAGGTTGTGCCCTTCCAAAATTGGGCTATTTGCAGAGACCGGAATTCAAATGGAATCGTCACATAAATGGTTTTATTCATGTAAAACTACCTTGGAATGTTAACATCCTTCATAAACCTTGAATATAGTAAGAAAGCAATTACCCTCATCCATCTGTTCTAGATGGACTTGTATGCAACTCTGCATCGTAAAATTCTCAAGAAAAAGATAGGGCTAGCTAGAAAAGCAATGAACGAGGACAAGAGAAAAAAAAACACATTGGTATCTTTTCAGAAGTCAGACGTGTGTATCTCTGTTGCAACAGTTTGGCACAGGTCCATTTGTTCCTTTCCATAACAGTTTATCAGTTTATTAAAAAGTTATTTGATGACCAAATATACACCTTTATAAAGGTGTAAAGTCCAGGGTTCAGAGAGTAAGACGTTCTGCCATACATTTTGTCCACTCATGAATACAGCCAGCTGATTCAGTAATTAGTTCATGGCCCTGGCTGGACTATTGTATTATTGAGCAAATCCAGGAGGGCAGAATTAAATAACATGAGTAGACGATGAGTTTCCATCTCTGCACCAAGTAAATTCAATCAATGTCCTTTTAACAAATTAACCTGATTAACTTTTTCAACCAACATTTTCTGAACTGCTTTCATGGGGGAAAGGAAACAGAAATGAATGCTTGTACAATATGAGGCTGTGAAGTTACGTTCAGGAACCTCACCCAAGACAAGGAAATCCAAAAAACTTATGGCTTTAATGAGATCCGGGTCAATGCCAAAAAAAACAGGGGTTTGAACCAGAAAAACAGATGAGCAAAGGTACATAGACGGTAGACATAAAGTCGTTGTCGATGAATAAAGCAGTGGGTCATACACAGGGAATCCAAACACAGGAATCGTGGTCATACAAAAAAATAGGTCAAAATCCAGGAAGACAAAATAATACAAAAAGCGCTATGGCAAGAATCGTAGTTGAGCGAAACAGTCAAGGGAAAACAATACTCAATGGCATACAAGAGGCTCTGCAGAAAAAAATATTGATCAACGTTGTGACAAAGTCAGAACCGCAGTGAGAACTCTTACATAGATGGGAGGGAAGTCACATGCTACACAGGGAACAGGTGAGCTGGATCAGACTAATTACAATGGGAGGAACACATGAGGGAAAACCTAACCACGAAAATTGGCAAAAGTCAAGACACGGACGGGAATCAGAACAGCCTATGACATTTAAACAGCTTCGGTCAAGGAGTTCTAAGTGCTCAGATAATGAGTGCAGGAAAGTAATTAAGCACGTGTGAGAGATCTCGCTGAAACGCAGGGGGAGACAGGTACAGCTGAGCAAGAGGCGGAGACTAGAACAGTCTGCTGAGAGGGAATTAGTATTAATTAGTAGCGGTGCAACTTAACAGATTTAACTAGAGTGCTCGTTAGTCAGTGAGTAACATATATACATGGATTAGTAGGGTTCGTAGACTATGATACAAAATACAAATGTTAGTTTTGTTAGTAATCAGAACAGTAAGGCCTGGAATATACTTGCTGCACACGACGCGTGCGCTTACGCATCATGGCTGCCACGCGTATTTTACGTTCGTGAGCGTAGAGGTCGCTCATCTCGATGCGAGGTAACGTGCCGCGTGCGCGAGATGCAGTATTGACATGGCCGCTAGAGGTGCTTGTGGGAACAAATCCATTGTGACAGTGTATGCGATATGCGGGCAATACCGCCCGCCGTTTTCGCAATTTCAGGGTCCGATATGCTGCTGTGCTGTCTTCCTCTAGTGGAGACCTCCAATACTATGCGTTTTGGACGCGTTGTGCTGCAGCAAGTATGTGCACTCACGAAGCACACTGTGTACGCGTCCGTTCGGTCATGCAGCAAGTATATTCCAGGCCTAAGGCGAAGGAAGTAAACGAGGATTGAAGGAATATATTAAACACCAGAAACCATTGAAATCACCCGAAGCATGTGAGCACACAAACCAAGGAGACGGACTGAACCAACTAGATCACAAGACAGGGCAAACAAGTGCAATGGAACTGAAGAGTGGAATGAACTAAAAACCTGAGAATAACAATAAACGAAAGGAATAAATAAAAAACAAAATCATAAACCATGAACTTGAACATAAACATGAACCAAAACCATAGCCATGACAGAGCCTGGACAATGTTGACACAAATGTATCAAATTTGAAATGGAAAATGATTCACTACACTGTCATCACCCTAAAATAAAAACACTATTAAAAAGTAGGGCAGCATCTTATTTTACCCTTGAATGTTTATGATTATTGGAAGATACACCAAGTAAAAAAAATAAAAATTAAGAATAGGTGCTGTTTTTTGCAGAGAAGCAGAATGTTGAAGGCTTAAGCTGCTTTCACACCGAACGCGAAACTAATTTTTTGCACGACAGATTACATTCAAAGTCAATGCCAAAGACGCGAATACACGTGTTTTGCGTGTATTCGCGTCTTTGCGTTGACTTTGAATGTAATCTGTACTACAAAAAATTTGTTTTGCGTCCAGTGTTGAAAGCGGCTTTACTGGGAATGGTAGCACAGCTTGTTGCATTTTGTAGTGCATGTGGGTTAAAATAAAGAAAATAAATACATGTAAAACATGCCTAGGGCCGATTCTCTTGCTTTGGGACTATAACACGAAATTGGAATTGGGGAACTAACAACGGCAAACCAAACCCTCCCGGAAATCAGAGTCCAGAAGGTTCTAAAAATTTGCATCCATCCAAAGCCTCTCAGGAAAAACAGGGGGGAATTTGTCTCAGTTTTAATGAAGTTCAGATATCTTTGAGGAAATCAGCTATTCTTCAGAATTTTCTGTTAAGATTTTAAAGGAATATTAATTGTGAGGAAGTGCCGGTGGGAGTTGCGTTTGGGGTGGGATATCCATGATCATGAGGCATAACCAGTTGTCCTCACCTTATTGAAACACAGGACTATCCAAAAAGAGCATTTCAGGAATTGCAGGGTTTATGCCTATCAGGATTTGATAGGCATTTTCCCCTTGTCACCTAAGTAGCATTTCCCAGAAAAAGCCTCTTTTTCAGCAGCCAAAATGAATTCATCCTTGATTTAGCGGTGAGCATGCAATGCAAGTAATGGAAGTCATGAGGAATTATTATAATTTTTTTTTTTTAATGGATCACTGAAGCCTTTAAAATGTATGAATCTCACTCAGTACATTAGACTATGCATGCATTGTTTGAACGTGAGTGCATCTTGTTTGGTTGCATCAATGCAAGCGTTTCCATGGCAACATACTTGGAAAAAAAAGAAAAAAAAAAAACTGTGCGTCATCCCACAGTCTAGGTGGATGTTCAGCAACAGCACTTCTTTCTCAGTAGGGAAGGGTGCTAAAAAACCGCAGGGGCTATCGAATATCACATTTTTACAGGACGTATGTCCATATAGAGATGGTGACTCAGGTTCGTATACTGTAAGCAATGGGACTAAATGACTGAGTATCATAAATACATATTTCACATTCATAACAAATACGCTATAATGCAATCAAAAATGAAGCTCTGCCTAGGTTCTGACAGGTTACAACGTCAAACTATCTGATAAGCTATAGAGCAGCTGTTTGAGTCCGCCAAAGAATCACCAGAGAAACAACTGCTTGTCACCTGACTTCACCTCGGCAGATGTTTACTTCAATGTCAATCTGTAGTCCTATGTAAGCTTGCTATCTGATGAAGCATTACCTGGTCACACTTCCCTCTCAAACGCTCCACCATTTCAGATCCACTCATCTAATGGCACATTTATGGCCTGTGTTTCCTAACTGAGTTATACAAATCTATACCAATGTCTTGTATTTAATTTAATTTAATTTCACTTTCCTTGTTGCTCTAGGCCCTGTTCTATGGCGGTGGCCGGGGGTGGGAGGGGCTTGTGTTCCTGCTTTTTATTCCACACTTGGATGGGCAAAAATCTCCCAGAACAGGCCCGTGTCTCCAAACTCAATGTATGTACGCTTGTATGCCTCCCTATAAACTGTTTTTGACAATGCGGTCCTGTCTGAACTGCATTATTCCTCTGTGTAACATGGACAGATGCATTGCGGTAAAATATCGTCAAAATATAAATCAAATTATCAGGTTGGTTTACCGTGTTTCTCGCTCTTAGTCTGGTAATTAATGTGAAGACTCCCCCTATATTCACGCGCCCCTTCCCTCTCTCTCTCTCTCTCTCTCTCTTTCTCCTGTCCTGCCTCTTGCTCCTGCTCTTCTTTTGGACATCTCCCAGAAAACTATGAAATATCATTTATTAGAAAAACCTATTTTAAAAGTGCTGCTGTGCCAGAATTTGGAGCAGAGGGATAAACCACACTCCATGAGATAAAACTCATTAAACTGCACAAGCACAGATAAAAAAATGAAAAAAGAGAAAAAAGCAGAGAGGATTGTCACATAAAGAATCACTCCAGCTAAAACCTCTGAAAAGAGAATTATTAGTTGTTTTTGCTGACAAAAAAACTGAAGTATGACACTGAAGTTATTTTTCTCTTTCCTGTTTCCCATGCTAATTTACTCAGACTAAGGAGCAGTGGATTCTGACATAAATTATTCAGTCTACTGTAGCATTTAATTTCATTTATTTATTTTTATTACTGTCATACTGCCAACTTCTATGATGGCAATCTTATACCGTTATCCTATTAATATTCATTGCAATTCACAACTACAAACGTGTGATGGCATCACTTTTTGGTGCCCAGTTTAAAGAGAGCTTAAAATAAACTAAACATAAGGCTGTTTTTCCTTCATTTGAAGTTCACTCAGTAAAGCAGAACTTATTATTTAAACATATACATTATCTCATCCTCCATAATTTTAGGCAGATATACACACACGGGACTTCTGGAGCCTTCAATTAGCCCGATATGCATGTCTTTGGACTGAGTTGGGAAACTAGAGTAGCAAGAGGCAAGTCATTCAAACTGGAGGAGGACATGCAAACTCTAGACAGAAATTTCCCAAGATTTAAACCCATGGCCTTCTTGCAGTGACATTGCAGTGCTACCAACTGCCTCTTTTTAAGAGTGCAGGGGCGTATACCTTTAAATTGTTAATACTGTAACATTCCAATTTTGAAGTTCAGTTTTGTTTGACTGTTTTTAATTTTCTTATACTCTGCGTTTTTGGCACGTTTTTCAGAAACACGCGGTCTATTGCAGTTTTGGTACCTAAGGTTAGTTCGGCTAACTAGGTTAACGACGCAAACAGAAGAATTATGAAACTCAGAGCATTGAAACAATTTTATTGATTGCAATATACACTGTATGCATTGATTGTTGTGACAATGTCCTCTTTGACTTGATTAAAATGTAAATATACTACCTGTTTAATGTTTGCCTGCTTCGGTTTGCCTAATGTCATTGAGTGGTTGAATAATCCATACATCTTCTTACTGTGATTGTAGTGATATAGAGGCATATTCCACAATACAGTAATTCATAACTTAAAATGAAGTGAGAAAAATAAGTCTAGTTTTTTCGGCACACTTGACCTGTCTGCAAGTGTGTGTGTGTGTGTGTGATATGCATTTGTAGACCAATAATTGACGATCCTTGCTTTCACTTTGACTGCGCCGTTTGTGCGGGTGTCTGTGTGTGTGTCTGTGTGTGTGCGTGCTTGCGCGTGTGGGTGTGTGTGTGTGTGTGTTTGTGTGTGAGTGCGCGCGTGTGTGTGTGCGCGTGTGTGTGAGTGCTGTAAGCCAAAAGCCAATTTCTGTGCTTACTTTCACTCTGGTCCAATGTGAGTGTACTGGTCCTATTAATCAACGCATGACATCACGGCTGAGATTACAAGTTGTCAGCATCAGGTCCAATCACACAGAGTGTAACTGCGAACCCTGTGTTACGGGGCAGTGCCCACTTCTGATGACCTATTCCTGACTGAATCTCAGAGCGGGTGCTTCCAATCCGATATTGTCTGTTTACTAAGCCTTTCGTCAGCAGCTAACTTGTTCCTTTGGTGAATGTGAATGATGATTTGTGATAGCCCTGTTCGCAAGTTGCCTGCTTAAGAGGTAGGGTACATATTTCAATGAAAACAATGTGGTAGTACCGCTCTATAAGATTAAATCACGAAGCCTTTTCAATGTTCTGTCATGTTTTCATTGTTTTTCCCATGTCTTTAATGTTTTTCACGTTTAATTGCGTGATTTCAGTATTCCCATTTACTTGTCCAGTTGTTCCATTTCCTGCCACTCGCCATGTACTTTTTGTTTTCACTTCTGCACTTGCACTCCCCATTCTGTCTGTGTAATTAGTTCTAAGATTCCCGTTTGGATCCACACCTCACTCCACGCCTCCTCAGCTCACTCACACCTGTTACCCATGTCATTTGTCACTCCTGTACCCTTTGTATTCTACTTCCAGCATAGCCCTGATCGTGAGTTTGTTAGCCAGCTTTCTCTGTGTCGACCTACAAGCATTTTTCGAATCACATGATCACTTGGTTATGGTTTGTTTTCCGATTCTCAATTCACAATTTACTCCAGTCCCTTGCGGTTCATTGATCTCCTGTGTATTCCCTACAGTTGCTTCCTGGTTTCTTAATTCTGCATGTCCTCTGGCTTTGGTATACTGACTTCCTGATTTTTCATTTTTGGACTGTTCTTGATTCTCATTTCGATTGCCTCTTTTGCGCTTCATTACCACTGAACTGGACTGCCCAACCATGAGCATTAATGACATTTTTAGCCTTTATGTGACTTCTGTCCCTGCTCCCTGTCAGACTTACCACAATAAATGAGCAAAACCCAAAACCAGTGAAGTTGGTACGTTGTGTAAATCGTAAATAAAAACAGAATACAATGATTTGCAAATCCTTTTCAACCTATATTCAATTGAATACACTGCAAAGACAAGTTACTTAATGTTCAAACAGTTAGACTTTGTAATTTTTTGCGAATATTAGCTCATTTGGAATTTGATGCCTGCAACATGTTTCAAAAAAGCTGGTACAAGCAGCAAAAAAGACTGAGAGAGTTGAGGAATGCTCATCAAACACTTATTTGGAACATCCCACAGGTGAAAGGGCTAATTGGGAACAGGTGGGTGCCATGATTGGGTATAAAAGCAGCTTCCCTTAAATGCTCAGTCATTCACAAACAAGGATGGGGCGAGGGTCATCACTTAGTGAACAAATGTGTGAGCTGATTGTCAAATTGTTTAAAAACAACATTCCTCAACGAGCTACTGCAAGAAATTTAGGGATTTCATCATCTACGGTCCGTAAAATCGTCAAAAGGTTCAAAGAATCTGGAGAAATCACTGCACGTAAGCGACAAGGCCGAAAACCAACATTGAATGCCTGTGACCTTCGATCCCTCCGGCGGTACTGCATCAAAAACCGACATTAGTGTGTAAAGGACATCACCACATGGGCTCAGGAACACTTCAGAAAACCACTGTCAGTAACTACATTTCGCCACTACATCTGCAAGTGCAATTTAAAACTCTACAATGCAAAGCGAAAGCCATTTATCAACAGCACCCAGACACGCCGCCAGCTTCACTGGGCCCAAGCTCATCTAAGATGGACTGATGCAAAGTGGAAAAGTGTTCTGTGGTCTGACGAGTCCACATTTCAAATTGTTTTTGGAAACTGTGGACGTTGTGTCCTCTGCACCAAAGAGGAAAACAACCATCCGGACTGTTATAGGCGCAAAGTTCAAAAGCCAGCATCTGTGATGGTATGGGGGTGTATTAGTGCCCAAGGCATGGGCAACTCACACATATGTGAAGGCATCATTAATGCTGAAAGGTACATACAGGTTTTGGAGCAACATATGTTTCCATCCAAGCAACGTCTTTTTCATGGATGCCCCTGCTTATTTCAGCAAGACAATGCCAAGCCACATTCTGCACGTGTTACAACAGCATGGCTCCGTAGTAAAAGAGTGCGCGTACTAGACTGGCCTGCCTGTAGTCCAGAACTGTCTCCCATTGAAAATGTGCGCCGCATTATGAAGCGCAAAATACGACAACGGAGACCCCAGTCTGTTAAACAACTTAAGCTGTACATCAAGCAAGAATGGGAAAGAGTTCTACCTGAAAAGCTTCAAAAATTGGTCTCCTTAGTTCCCAAACGTTTACTGAGTGTTGTTAAAAGGAAAGGCGATGTAACTCAGTGGTAAAAAGGCCCCTGTGCCGACTTTTTTGCAATGTGTTGCTGCCTTCAAATTCTAAGCTAATGATTATTTGCAAAAAAAAAAAAAGTTTCTCAGTTTGAACATTTAACATCTTGCCTTTGCAGTGTATTCAACTGAATATAAGTTGAAAAGGATTTGCAAATCATTGTATTCTGTTTTTATCTACGATTTACATAACGTGCCAACTTCACTGGTTTTGGGTTTTGTATATTGGAGCTGCCCAGACTGCAAAAATCGTAAAATTAACTGATTTTACAGGTATCTGTTTACCAAATTTTGTGCAAGTGACTAGCATGCAACATGGGTGAATACAAATGAGTGCTTGACTTAGATCTGCTTACAAGTAACCTTCCTTCGAGGAATATGAATGAATTAATGAAAATAAAGAGATTTTTGATCCAAGTCTTCAGTCTAAGTGTAGAATAGGGTAAAAACTGTGTTTGGAAATTCACCACATGAATGAATTAATATTGCCATGTTTCTAAATATATTCAAACAGCAAGGTTAAACTTGCTTTGAAAAGAGTTCTAAAGCTTTCACTGGATGTGTGGACTTTTTGTAATAGAAATTAATTTATGATGAAAGTGGAGAACGGTCCGTTATTCTCCTATTGAGAAAAACTTTCAACTGTTAAAATAAGTGCAGAAAATATTATGGTAGAGAAACTGCACAATGTTTTCTCCATCATTAAACAATAAACAACATCTCTGCTATTATGATATCATAAAATTATAAAGGCTGGACAACCATGCATGACATACAGCCGGCAAGAACCTTTGGTAAGCAGATCTGGCCAATGAAATCACCACAGGTAAGCAATTAAAGTGTGAAGTGATAAGAAAATTATTTAAAATTCACCAGGCAAAAGTTATTTTGTTATGATCCAGACAAGGCACGAGACACAGATCCAAGGTGCAATTCACAAGGGAGTATTAATATAGGATTACTGTATTGGACAAGGGAAAGGCCATAGCTCAGACCAGAGGAGGGGGCAATCCAACCAAGTTGATAATGACAGGGCAGGGCAAGGGCGTGTCTGCCCCCAGGCCAGTGGCTGTCCCATGGCAGAAGCCTGGTGGTAAATCCCCCTAGACCATGGCAGAAGTGCTTGATAGTTGAACTAAAGGGTTTAGCATCCTCGAGACCAATGAAGGCTTGAGAGGTTTTCCTAATAAACTGACTCAGAGGAACAAACTGAAACAGGGGATTGACTAGAACAGTCCCAACTGATATAAAAGCTTGAGAGCTTATTCCCATAAATAAGACTCCGAAGAGTAATTATACCTGTCTTTATCATTATTTTGCTGAAATAAGATGGAGAGAGAGCTTAGCTCAAAACTAGACACAAACTGACTGGTACACAGATGACAACACCTGATGGGAAAAAGGGAGAAAGTAAGACAATAAATCCATTAATGGGAACAAAACTGTAAAACACATGCAGGCTGCTGGAGAGGGTGAGGAACCAATTAAGTATGATAACATGCATCTCCACGAGTCCGCTCATTTGCATAAAATGCTTGCTAACTTTAGCTAGCTGACTTTTGGCGACTAAATACATGACATTTGTAAGGGCAGCATAGAGATATTAGAGCTGCATTCATTTGTGGATTGTTATGTTACTCCTGGGCAAGGATTTTGTCAATCCCAGACTAGCACTTATGCAGCAAAATCAGATTGAGCAATAAAAGATCTATCAATAAAATATTTAATAGGTACACCATTACACAAAATATGCTCACTGAATGTGAATAGTTTTTGTTATGCATGGATCTATCTATGCAATGTTAAATAAGTGTATTATTGCACAAAGTAACAGTATCATTACCCTCAATGAATGTGTGTAGTTTTTGTTATGCATATAAATGTACACATGTGTGAGGCTGTCTCCAGCCCTCTCCCGAGTCACATTCCTCACCACCTTCCCTGCACTAATAATTAACGGGACCTGCAGCTCATTGCTGATGAGTTGCAGGTAACGGCATATAAGGCTGGGCCCAGCCTTTGGGGCCTTGCATTTGTCTCCCTTCTGCGGGTCAGTGGGGTGTTGGCTGCCATTCTGTGTCTTTCCTCTGGTGTCACTTCAGTTTGGTATTTCTTTGTATTAGTTGTATATTCAGTTGGAACCTTGTTCCTTTTTGTTTTGTGTTCTCTTACTTTTATTATCATCATTAAACCTATTCATCATTCTCCAGCCTTGCGCGAGTCCAAACTCCAGACACAGCTTTTGTGGTCTGCCAGACTGCCATTAGGCATCCGGCGGGCCTAACCCTTACAATATGTCCATGATTTTTTTTTTTGTTTCTTTTCTGAACCATTTGACCAAGTATTAATCTCATAAGTGGACCTTTGGTTAAAAAAAAAAAAAAAAAAAAAAGCTTAAGTACCCCATTTATTAGGTTTCCAAGAGGCAAAGCTCAAAAACCATCACTTGTTGTAGTATCAAACACTGGCAGAAACATAAGCACAGGTTAGTCCAACTTAAGATATCAATACATATACAGTAAATATTTCTTTCTGTACCCATCCATCCTAAACAGTAAGCAGATGAAAGTTGTATTCAAATGCGCTATCACACTCATTGCAAAATTAGTTTATCTTACCAAGTCCTGCAGTATTATATTTAGACAACACACTTATTTTTATAACTTTTTTCTCAGTGAGACAAAAATTCTGCAAATGAGATGCAGTAATTTGGCTGAGTTTTGGATTTGTCAGTGGCATAAGAAAATTAGACTTGTCAAGCACGTGGTGATTAAAATAAGCAATATATTCTTCTTGAGAGAGAGAGGAAAATAAGCCGTTACATCTCATATTAAGATTCAAAGCCTCGTTAAGGCAGACACTTTTGGCAATGCCTGGAATCTGGTGCTGCTAATTGTCAATATGAAGTCCAAAGAGCTGTCACTGCAAGTGAGGCTAGGCATCATTGGGCCAAAAAAATCAATGCACTTCTATTGGCAAAATAGCAAGAACATCAGCTACATCATTCTTCAAAATAAATAAATAAATGAATAAATAATACCTTGTTGAGCCCAGGAACACCAAAAAACCAGCAGGACCTTTGGTGGATGATAAAAGAGTTCTTTCTCTGCTGAAGGAAAACCCCTTCACAACAGTTGGCCAATCAAGGATAATCCCCATGAGGTAGGCATGTCTGTGTAAATGTCAGCAATGAAGAGAAAACTTCACCAGAGTAAATTAAGAGGGTCCAATAAAAGATGTAAACCACCTTAAAATCTGGATATCCACCCCCAGAAAAAACATCTAAAAATCTTGTCGGTTCTGGAACAGCATCCCGTGGATAGATGAGATGGGGTTGGGTGAGAGCTTTGAATAGAAATAGTTGTAGTGCTTACATAGTTTATACCAGTGGTGGTCCATCGGCAGAAACACAGGGCCAGTAATAATTTCGCCTTTCACTACTTAGTGACCTACACCTTTTGCAGTTTACCTCTCCCAATTAGCAACAGTTGCTCAGACTGATAGGTAGAACCGACAAGAGTCTATTTTTTATTTAAGCATTGTTATACATCGCACTATGAAATCATACAGTTTTCTTCCTCACATCAATTACTACGGAAAATAATTTATCTTTATAATTTCAGTGTTGATGTAGCACGTGAGACCACAGATTTGCGTAAACTAGTTTGCGAGGCTCATTGAGCAATAAGCCAAGAGAATCCTTTCTATTGTCTGAATGCAGTGACAGCTAAAGTGCGTAGTTTGGTACGATGCACAGCTGAGTGCTGCTGAAAATAATTGCTGCGAAGTCCGCGAATGTTTCTGATTTACTTGCAGATTGTCATCCTTGTGGAGTCACATCAATTATATCAACATAGCCATTAAGCAATTGTTTTGTAATTGGCATTTCTTTATGATTGCGTCTCATGTATTGGTGGTCAGTTAATAAATTGTTTGATTGCTAATCAGGCAAACTTGTTCGCAAACAGTTTTAGAGCTATTATGCGGGAAAGGGTGATGTTACTGAAGGCCTTCCTGACATCTGACAGCACGCCACTGGTTTATACAATATTTTTGGAGAAGCCCACCAATTAAGGTTGTGCGTTTACGTTATAAGCAACATGTTGTTTGATTAATTTCAAATCCATTTTGGTGGTGGACAGAGCTAAAATGATGAAAATTGTGCCACCATCCATACTTATGAACCTGAATCTAATAGTTGTTGCTTTCTCCAAACAAACACTGGGGAAATCCATCCCAACTCAAAACAACCAAACACCAAATAGACATAACAGAGCACATTGATAATAGAACATAAATTGATATAAATTGGGGGAAAAAAACACTGCAATACGTGCTTGTGTTTGCTAAAAACATGATTCCTATGCTACAGTGGCCCATCATTTTAGTACATTACTACTTATGATTTAGTGTAGCCTCTGCATGCTGTTTCACCAAGGGAACATTTTAAGAAAGATTAAAAGAATAAAATCATTCATTTCCGGCTCAGAAAAAAAATTGTATCTATTCATCTACAGACCTCAAATTTGGTGTGTCATAGTTATTGTCTGCATATAATTTTTTTTGTACACACAGTAGGATAAGAACTCAGGCCCAGACAAAGATCCGGTTCACAGCCTTTATTGAAATTCATTGTCAAATTTGTAGTCAATGATAGTCCAGGTTGGTAACAGCCTGTGAGTATGCAAAACAGGAGGGAGAATCCAGAATTGTAATCACAGTTCAAGCCAAGAGGCAAAAAGCCAGGGAGTCAGTATGCCAAATTACACACAGAGATTGCAAATCCAAAATGCCAAGCAGAAACTCAAACACAGGTAAAACCAACAAACACCAGAAACGGGACTAAAATTGTAAACCAAGGAACAAACTGAATTGTGACCAGGAAAATCTCAGGGATATGAAACCACTCGCAGGCAAGGAACTAGTTAAACAAATGTGAACTGGACTGTTCGAGACAGGGGAAATATATAGGGAAGCAGAGCGATTTATTACAATGAGCTACAGGTATGCTGAGCTCAGGAAAGCACAGAAAGGTGTGGCTACAAACAAGGAAACAAGCAGGGGGCAATAAACTAACAGAACAGGGAGACTGCTGAGTGATGAAATGGAAAAATAAAGCATGCAAGAACAGAATATGGATAGGAATACATAAGGCCATAAAGCATAATAATAAACAGCTCTTAAACCCTGAATTTTTTTCTACAGTTGAACGTGTTTTCATTTGAAGCAGCAATACCCAGGTCTTCAGCAATACTACACTCTTGAGGCAGTTTTAATAGCATGATATTAATATGGCACCTGCATAGGTTGTGTTACTGTTCACATGCAGGGACACAAAGACACATGTATAACATATATAGATTACAATGTGAAATATTATGACGCCGTATTCTCAGAAAAATAATCAAATTACAACATCTCATAAAAGAAGGCATAAACATATTGATTCAAGTTATACAGTTGTAGTAATGACAATGGCTTATTTATGTGTGTCCAGCGTAATGCATATGGCGATTTGTCCTTAGCTAGAAAATATGGAAACACACAAACCTAATGACATGTTACAAGACTTCGGGTGTGATGACGAACTTTATGCTCATTACTGAATTAAAATATTGGCAAGAGAGCTTATTCCTCTACAGTATGGTTAACGCATGGAATGCTTTATTTAATTGCCTCCAAAACTTGTTCCAGTCAAAATTGCTGTTATTTTGGCATATCAATGACAGTTTTTTTTTTTTTTTTTTCAAAAAGTCTATCGCCTCGTGGATTCAATGCTATGGATATACATAAAGTATATACAGTATATCAGTTACTTTGGTCACCATTAAAAAAATGGACTGTTTCATTTTTTTGAAAATTTAATGCATGTTTAAACCCTATGATTTGGTTTTTGGATGTTTTTAAATTGCAGTGATCAGATTTCCAGACTTTTAAGCTTTTAAATCCCAGGTGTTTCTGCAAGTTAGTCCACAACAGAATGAAACATTTTGAAAGAGAAATATGAACCCTTCCATTTAATTAAAAAGAAAAATGAACATGCACTGCATTATACAGTTCAGATTGTTTTAAAGGGCTCTTGCATTTTTGAGTCTGATACATTAATTAACAGTCAGTTTGATATCTTGAAAAATCATGTTAACAATCCCCATAGGGACAAAGGCTATTGGGTTTAAAGGGGATGGGTGTCATTATATCTGCTTTATGGCACGTTATACCCACAACCCACCTATTATTATTGAAGCCAACTTCTTTTAACCTTGTGTCTGACTGCGTCTAAGACGAGTGCTCTCAAACTGCCAACCAAGGTCTAACCTCACCCTTATCAGACACGCATGCTGCCCCTACAACGTATGCACTTAACCAATGAGGACTGAGCTTGAAGGTCTGAATTGAAACACTATGTAGGTTTGCACTTACAATGCCATATTTGCTGCAAGCACTTGGCAGTTTGTGACAGTAAATCTCATTAGCTCATCAGCTGTCAGTTGTAGGTAAACACGTTTCCAACTGATTTCCTAAGTCTGTTTGCTGTCTCCTGAGAAACTCTGGATAAATCCAGACAAAAGATCCACCTGAAAGCCGAAACACCCCACTGCCAGCCGAGCCCTCCCTCCCAGTGTGCGATACATCTTCTGTTTCCTGCAATCAAACTGCAAGTCAAGTGCTGCGTTCCTGTCAGACACATATAATTAATCTGTAAAGTGTAACGTGAGAGTTGTGAAAGACAGTGTGTGTCAGGGAAAAACTTCTCAGCTTGAGACAAAGAGCGATGTTCACACCCTGTTCTCCATCTGCCCCTCTCCCATTTCCCCAAACAAACTTCATCATTTTGACAACAATAACTCATCAGCTGTCCCGCCGAAAAGGGCCCCTACAAATTAAAATGATTAAAAGCTATACTGAGGTAGGGAAAAGTGTTGATGTTGCTGTATTTTTTTTTTTTTTTTTTTGCAGGTGAGTGCTGTGTACCGTCAGAAAGATTGCTAATGGAGATCTCACTGGTATCTATTTATTTCTTTGCGAGTTGGACATCTGATTCATTGTTCGCTGGAAAACATGTTTACAGAGTGCTGGGTCTGATTGAGGATATGGATCCACTAGACTTGCACGCTTTGCGCGAGTGAAAAGCAGCTCAGTTTGCCTGCGGCCATTTTCCTCCATTCACCTGTGCGTGACGGTGGAAAAAAGAACAGAAAAAAGTTGCCAAAGCTGGGCTTAGAGGTACTCAGGCTCCTTTGAACAATTTTGAGACCATGAGAGAAACAGAATCCGGTTTATGTCCATAAAGATCTGTTTTCCTCGGTGTAGCATGCTGTTTTTAATACCTAAGCTGGCAGTGCCAATGGGGGATACATTGGTCGATTACCACAAAAACTCAGCACTGACCGCCTGCAGGCATCCAATGTCTGCCAGAGCCCAAGGGCCTGATGGATGCTGTTATTAAATACAAAAATATTGTCCTGTCGCGACACCATAGGACGCTGTTTCCTAGCTTAATTCTGTGAAGCCGCACTGCTGCTAGTCTGAGTATTCAGGAGGAAGGTATTGTATTTGTTATGTTCATGAACTTTCCGCTGCAGCAAATAATTTACATTATTTACGAAACCCTATTCTGAAAAGCTGTATAATGCAAGTAAAATAAACAAAAGATTGATTTGAAAAATGTATTTGCCCTCCACTATATTGGAAACAGTACAAAACTATACAATCACACATAATTTGATGTTTTCTCATAAATTTAATTCATACTGTGATTATACAATGTGATGACTTCAACAGAGTCCCAGAAAGTTGGCACTGTTGACTGTTTACCACTGTGTAGCATCACCATGTTTTTGATCTTACTAATTAAGTGTTTGGCCGCGGTCACACTTTAGATGAAGTGTTGCTCATAAAGGTTTCATACAGCATGTATGATGCCTTTGTTAATGACCCATGATGTCTTTATAAATGATACATAAGCAAATGTCATGCATGTAAAGGGTGAAGTAACTCATCCTCATTCAGCATGTGATGCCAGATCGTCCCTTGAGAATCAGCTGGTTCTATGTCCACTTTTCCTCATTTTGAGGAAATGGAGTTTGAAAATTTCAACGGTCTTATCTCTAATGTTGTGAGAGTTATCAAAATATATTTTGTGTGGGATATTGTTGACTGTGGAAGGTACCCTAAACATATTGCAAAAATGTTCAAAATCTCCACAGGCTTAGAAATATAAGAAGTCAAAAATGGACATAGACCCTTCTGATTTTGAGGAACGTAAGTAGCCCTTGGTCAACAAGTTCTATGTCCAACATAGAACCTGGTGCCTTTACTGGTTTTACGTATGATCAAAATCAGGAAGTTCTATGTCCATCAGAGTTGTTTTAAAAAAAGTTATGAACAAACTAAGAACGTTTTAGTCAAAGAATGGTTACCTGTATTTTATACTTATTTCACAAAAAATGTCCTGAGACACCATGAACAACGTTTATAAGACTGAGGATTAATGAGTTTTGAAAATACTTCATACACTCATAGATAAAAGCATTGCTTCAAATTAACAGATTGATGAATGAACCTGTGAACAAAAGATTAAATTACTAGGACAAGGGACAGGTTTTACATAGATACAGTAATAAATCAATGGTAATGTTACCCAATTTCCCCCATACAGATACATAATAATGTATGGAGAAAATTAGGTGGGGGTGGGGGGTCGGGTATCCCCCCCCCAATAAAATTTGACTTTCTGTGAAAATAACATAGACCTATGTTGGCCTAGCTAGGGCCTACATGGTGGCTGGGATGGGTGTTCGGGTGGGGCAAGCAAGCGAGCGGGGGAGGGGGTAGGGGGGGGGGTCTCCCCCGATATCCCTGGGTTGCCTCGATGGCGCTGACAAATTGTATATTAAGTGCACTGCACATTGTACACACTAGGCCTAGAGTTGATTGTTTGAGAATTAAGTAGTTTTATGTCCATGCATATTGACGAATGTGACTTTTCCACACCAGTCCTAACACGACAAAATTAAGATTGACAGTGTGTATACATTGTTGGTGAACAACTTCCAATCAAAATAATCCATTAGTCTTTCAGAAGGGATCAAAATTGAACGTTTTTTCTGAGTTCTCATTTTGTGCTTTACATGTGCTCCTTGGCCATTTTGAGCGAGTGTCACATGATCCAGGCCAAAATCGAGGCGTTTTCAGGCGTATCTCAGGCAAAAAACACTTAGGCGTATTCTCCCCCTGGCTTATGCAGTTTTTCTGTTAAGCACTTTTGAGGGCTGTATTAAGGTCAAGCGCCAACATAAGGCGAAATAGAATATTGCGTTTGATGTCGGTTATAGGCCGAATTTTAACATTAATTTTATTTTATTTAACTTGGTAAAGGTTGAGACATTCAATATTCCATTGTTCATCCTTATTTCTAAACTAAATTTCTCATAACCATAATAAATTACCAAATGAAATCATCATATGATATTAAGCAACAGCCTCTTCTCCAATTAGTTCAATTACAAACACATTACAAACAATTACAAACATACCGGTGGTCATCAAGGTCACAACTGCGCTGTCGGTCCTGGCATCTGGGTTGTTCCAGAGAGTGGCGGATGATGTCATGCACATATCACAGGCGTCTGAGTCAAGGTGTTTGAGACAATTAGTTGACGCTATGCTGCACCATATCAGCCACTTAATAAAGTTCCCCGAAACACCAGCTGAAAGCTTTGCTTTAAGAGGGGGGTCCTACCGGGTCGCCAGGTTCCCCAGTGTTGTGGGAGCTTTTGATTGCACTCACGTTGCAATCAGAACCCTTTCCACAAATAGGAATATGTACAGAGACCGTAGACACCGGCACAGCATTAATGTTCAGGTTGTGTGCGATCATGATCGGCGCATATTAAGCATCTGCGCCAAATTCCCTGGCTCAGCCCATGACGCCTATGCACTGCGCAACTGCTTGAAATGCCAAAAAATACAATAAATATTTGAAATCATTTTAAGCTTTGTGAAGTGAATAGAGGCCACTAGATGGCAGTATTTACCTTTCTTTTATTAGGCCCAGACTGGAGCTAGGTTTAGACATGTCCTGGGCATGTCCGGGGCAAGTCCCCGAAAATAAAAAAAAGAGGTCTAAATGTGGGTGGGGTCTGCAAAAGAGTATATAAGGAAAAGAACTGAGACAGTAAAGTAGTAGGAGAAATTGCAAGGAGAAGGATAAATGTGACCAGACCTGTCATTCTGTTCAAGACCTGTGAAGCTTTTAGTGGATTTTTGCTTGTGTTAGAGTTTTTCCCTCACCCAGGACATCACCAAGCAACCAACAAAAGGGACTGTAAATATTTTCTGTTTTTTGGAAATCAGTCTTGGTCATTAGTTGTAGATATTAGATTAGTCATTATTGTTAGTTGTTGTCTTTGTTAATTAAAAGTTTTTAAAACTGTGTCTGTCATCCCTTGCTGTTGCTGTTGCTGTAGTGTTGTAAATGTAATAACAAATTGGGGCCATAACAGCTTGTTTCCAGGATCTATCGCAATGATACTTTGAAGAGTTATTGAAATGCTCTCTCACCGAATGTCTGAATATCAAATATCAATCTAACATAACCTCGGTTTCATTCGTATCCACTCCAAGTTCTTCTCCATGCACTTCCACTTCAGAAAGAGTGGATGCCACCTCCTCCTACAGTGCAGTGAAATGCAGCGGGGATGATGGTTGCCCACCACCTGTTGCGTGCACACTTCTCCGCTGTGCTGAGAGCCTGCCCAGATAGCAAGCACCACCGCTCTGGATCTGCCCCGGCTCTGGGCCGGATCAGCTAGAGTCGGCACAGAGTCGGGGCAGATCTGGAGCAGAGGTGCTTGCTATCTGGGTGGCTTTTACAGGGCGCCGCAGATTTTTCCGGCTGCGGGGTAAGAATCCTTTGTTTGTTAAAGCGTTGCCTTTTTCTTTAGCTGCAAACTTGACATCGGAGTAGTTTGAATTTTCAAGCGCGCAATTTCTAAATGAGATCATATAAACTGTTATTGATTGTTATTTTTGTGTGACTAGAATGTTCTCTGTACTTGTCTTCTTCCCCGTTTTCCACGGAACAAACAAACTAGTGTAGGAGGGGCATATTTTCAATGCTCTGATTATGCTGGTTGAGAAGCCCAAAATTCTTTATCTATAATTTCGCAACAATTTGTTTGCGTAGCTTTAATGCCGTGGTGGCTAGAATAAGAAATAAAAAGAGATGTCTGCATTACTTCTTGTAACTGGCACAGACATACATAGGCCTACTATTATAGCGGCATATCGCCGGCCTGCTGATAAAACTTTGCATCTTCAAAACGATAAATTTCACAGGAAATTAAAAAAAATATAAAATTAAAAAATTATAATACAATAATATAAATTGATAAATATAATTTAAAATAAAAAAAAGTTTAATTCTGCATGCAAGGATAGTAGACATACGAGTTTTTGTTTCTTATCAGTTTGGAGATACAAGGTTTTATTAGCAGGCTGACGATATTCAAATTAAAAGTCTGGTTTGCGTTTTTCATGGACCACAAATGCATTTTCATGGTTAATCAGAAAATCCTTGTTCCTTGTTTTCCTGATAGCCATAATCAATGAGCTTTGTACAGAGTCTGCCTCTCTTTTGGATTAGTCACACCTCTTTCATAAGGCCGCCTACATTCTGAAGTTAAGCGCTGTGGGCGTGATCAAAGCGAGTAGGGGACAATACGCGTGACTCAAAAGCGCTTAACTCGAATCGCGTAAAAAAGGACTTACGTGCAAATGGGAGAATAGACCCCTAAGTGACAAAAACCTAACTGATTTTAGAATGTCCTAGTATGCTTAACTCCATTTCTGCGAACAGTGGACATAGAACCAGATGATTCTCAAGGGACGAGATGTAACAATGACAATGTCACACTTTATAGCATTTAGCCACTAGTTAAGTGACATTGTCAGTTATATCACATCTGGCATCACATGCTGAATAAGGATGTGTTATTTCACTATTTACAAAGCATGACATTTGCTCATGAATGATTTATGAAGACATTATGTCTCATTCATGTAGGCATTATACATGCTGTATAAAGCCTTTATGAGCAACTCTTCATCTAAAATCTGACCTTGGCCACTGTAGACACCAGTTGATCAGGTCTGTTGAATTTTACCCATTCCTCCAATGTGCAGGTTTACTGTTATAAAATTGCACATGGTCTTTGTTTCCATATATATAGCTTAATAATGCAGTATCTTTTTAATTGGAGACAGATTAGGACTGCTGAGTGGGCAATCTAGCATCCCAACTTTATCTTTCCATCACTTTATTATTAAAACTTCTCACATTATTTCTAGTCCTGAATAGCCCAGGCATCAACTTTCTTGAGATCTGTTGCCCTCATCAGATTTGAAATTAATAAATTGAAATAAGTATATATGTTCAATACAGAGTTGAATTCACAAGTTAAAATATGAAATAATTTTTTGTTGTTATGTTTTCTATAATTTCTCATACCAGTCCTTGCTGATTCTGTCAACATTTTCCATGGTGTGCTGACTTATGCGGAATTGGGGTTGTACACTGAACAAAAATATAAATGCCCCATGTCAAATACTGATGCCACGTGGAGTGAACAACTCCAAGGGAGCATATGCTGACTTTTACTTGTACAACAGGGATATTTCTCTTGATTTGTGTACCATTCTTTAATCCATCTCTCTGTCAGTTAGCATTTGCTCAGTGATGCAGTGATTTCACTCAGTACATGGATGTGGCATTTCCAGATGGTGATCAGACAGAATGAGCAGTACCCAGACACTCCTTATACTGTAGACAATAAAAGGCCACTTCAAAATGTCAAATTTTGTCAAAAGTCATCATGCCTCAGATGCCTCAGGTCATGCGGGAACGTGCCATTGGCATGCTGGATGCAGGGATGTCCACCAGACCGGTCGCTGTGCAGCTGAATGTTAGCCATCAGAAGATAGGCCGTTTGAGAGTTTGTTTCCGACAGACGGGCAGTACTGCAAATCGACCTCATCCACATCGGCCACGTGTGACCACACCAGCACAAGATCACTACATCCGGCTCGTCCACCTGCGGGATCAGCTCAGATCAGCGACAAGCACACTGGATGAGATCGTTGGTCTGCACAACAGACGTATCACACCACAGACGGTCCGTAACCGCCTGCGATAAGCCAATTTGTATGCTTGGCGTCTTCACTGTGGTCTGGATCTCACTGCTGTCAGGCGTCAGAATCGACTCGCATGGGCAAACGCACACATTCAATGGCCCTTGGCATGCTGGAGAAGAGTGCTATTCACAGACGAATCCCGGTTCCAGGTTTTTGTTTATAAAAACTCAAAAATTTGACATAAGGCATTTATATTTTTGTTCAATGCATTTATTCATCAACTCCACTTCCACAGAAATATTTTGTTACCTGTCAAACTCTTCTAACCGCGTGTAGAAATCAAATCACATGCCATTTGCTCAGATTCTCTTAACTACGGATGAATTGAAGAGCCTAGCGCCAAAAGTACTTGAGCCACATTTTCACACCTTCAGGTAAGGATGGGTAAAAATCTTTTATAGTGACCTAAGTCCAATGCCACGATTGTGACTTAAGTACTTTTTGTGATGGTTGGTTTTTCGAGACACCAAATGCTGTGGCCGGAACGAAAGGAAGTATAGCAAAATAAGAGACAAACACAGACAAAATAAGAGAGGGAGACTCGCGCTTCCAAAGGACCGAGATCCAGTCTGAGTAACAGTAAGGAAGCAACGCGAGCTTGACAGATCGAAATGAAAGGGAAAAATCTCGGAAACCGAGATAAAAAGGTATAGCACCAGATGGTGCCCAGAAAGAGGAAATAAGAGAGAATGACTCTCTTGCTAACTAGCACTTTCCTCTTTGCAGCTAATTCCTCAACAACTCTCTTACTAGAAACCTTACCGGCTATAGTGCAAACAAAACACTGACACTCTCGCAAGGGCAGCGAGGCGGTACTTGGGCTTAAATAGAGTTTGGGCGCCGCCCCCAATTAATGGCAGCTGGCCCAAGAATCTAATTGTGGGCAAAACGATATCGTCCCGGACGAGAGCAACAAAGAAACCTCCCAAAGCCACCGCCAGCCTCCAAAACCATGACACTTTTGGCACTGGGGTCTTCAATTAAACTCTCCAATCAGCCCAACATGCATATCTTTTGACTGTGACAGAACATAAGAGTGCCAAGGGAGACCTGCACATACACAAGGAGAACATGCAAACTCCATGCGAAAGTTCCCTCAGGCTTCGGTCACATTTTCGTTTCGAGTCTTAACTTTATTTAGATAGACAAAAGAGGTTGGCTCAAGTGTTAAACAGATGATGCTACTAAGTCACTCTCATTTAATAATCCATTCGTTCTAAATTGTACCCATTGTCACCTCATTATTATATCCCCGAAATACGAGTTTCGGGGATATCATGGTTTCGCCCCACCTGCTGCCACCGCGTCTGCAGCTGCATCCGCAGATGTTAGTCGTTAGTGCGATAACTCACAAAATACTTTACTTTGGCTTCTCATTTTTAGCATTTAGGTAGATATGATAGAGAGGATGAACTGATTAGATTTTGGGCAAGTATGCACTCCTAGGTTTGCCACCAGGTGGCGCTATATATAGAAAAAAAACCATATCTTCTAACCATATCTCTGGAATAATTACTTACACAGACCTCAAATTTGGCTCATATTGTAGGTCAAGTAAAGGGGAATCTAATAAAGGGGGCTTTGAGGATTGGGGAATTTCTTGGTATATATCCCTTGCTGTCGGCCACCGACAACGTAGGCCTAGTTATACTATGGGATCAGAGCCCTGAACATCAGTAATTAATGGTTACTTTTTGAATTTGCCAGAAGTGTCCATTACTCAGTCTTTGAAGATTTTGATTAGAGAGTTTACCAAATAGTGACAGCACCTTTATATCAGACTGTACCGTTGTAGCTACACAGCAAATAGTGGGTTTGAACAGAGACAGGCCTGGTTTATATGCTGTTTGTATGACCTTGCTGTGTTTGCAAGGGTTTGTTCTGTGTTCTCTTACTTCCTCCCACAATCTGAAGACATGCATTTTAAGCTAATAGTGTGTGTGTGTGTGTGTGTGTGCGCGCGTGTGTTTTTGTTTGTGTGTGTGTGTGTGTGTGTGTGTGTGTGGTCAGTGTATATTTTTTCCCTACAAGAGATGCGAGGCCATATTTCTTGATCCTTTTCGGAACATTCTCTGGTCCCCATAAGGGAATTGAGCTATTTTAAGGTTTGGAGTTAAGGTTAGGGTTGGGATAAGGTTAGGGGAAGGTTATGATCAGGGTTAGGGGTGGGGTTAGGGTTACGCATGTACTGTTTCTGGTTAAGGAGTTAGGGAATGGATGTTAGTCATGCTGTTGTTAAGCTGGTGTGTAACGTACCACGTGATAATACTGTTTCCAGGCCCAAACGTGCTTGACACTGTCCTGGCAATATGCCACAGCATTGTAATCCGATGTGTGTTATTCAGTCAGACATGTCTATTTGTGTTTTGTCGCTTGGCAGGTGATGAAAAGGTGGAGGGCAGATAGATCCAGCTCATGAGGAGAGTTAAAACGAATTCAGTGAAACGGGTGAGCAGGCAAGTATGCCCCGCACTCAGATTAACATTTGCAAGTGGGCCTTTTAGGAAGCCCTGTTTACATTGGGGTTCGCCAAGTAAAGACTTTTACTTTCTGGGCGCAGGATGCGTTTGGCTTGGGCTCAGCCCCACTTAACTGACCACCACATTACCCCTGTTCTCACGAGCACGAGCCCCACACAGTTCGTATTATAGGATATTTATCCCTTTTTGACCGGTTCAGGGACTTCAGAAAAAAATTTGCCAGCGTGAACATGGTAACTGGCTCGGCCATGTCTACAGTGTACTGCACGTGATTTTGTTATATTTGGACTTAGAAACAGCACTGTCACATGATGTGTTTCGTCAGACTTATCGAGAGGATAGGATGTCCCCACAAAACAAAAAAACACAGCACTTGTGTTTATGTGTGTGTGTGTGTGTGCGCACCCTGTCAAGCAAACTGTCCAGGATGTATTTTTGTCTCTCGCCCATTAGATTCAACGTTAATCTTCAGCCCTCACTGGAAGTCTTGTTTTGAATAAGGGAGTTGAGCCAATGGAATCTGAAATGAGAACTGGGTACATTTCCTTTGGGAAGTTGAAAAGATGAACCAAAGCACTTGTTCAGATTAGACTCAGATTTGCACAAGTGCCCAGTGTCTGGACAACTGCTTCCAAAAAACATAATGAAGAAAAGCCAGACAGACCCTGCTGCATCGATTTATCATGTATTCATAGAGCAATTTAGTTTGTATGTATTGATATATTTGTTTAAAGCAATGGAAAAGTTACTGTGCTGGCTAGCTTTTATATCTATTTTTTTTCCCTGCAAGGAAAGTAGCTTTGCCTACTCTTAAAAAAAATAATAATAAAAATAAATAAATGCATTACAGGACCACTCCCACCAGTGCCCCTGATCAAGAAACTGGCTTCAGAACTGGAGTTGGTCCCCTGGGTGCTGTTCTGCGGCTGCCCACTGCTCCACTTTTTGATGAGTTAAATGCAGAGGACAAATTACCCCAACGGCATTCAATAAAGTGCATCTTATCTTAGCGAGAGCTCATGTCATCATAGACCAGCGGTGGCCAAACCTGGTCCTGGAGGGCCGCAGCGTCTGCTGGTTTTTCCTATTACTCAGCCCTTGATTGATGAATTAAAGTAGTTGATTACACACTTAACTTACTCCACCTGGCGTTTAAATTGGGTGGAGAAAACCTAGACCAGCAGACACTGCGGCTCTCCAGGACCAGGGTTAGCCACGCCTGTTATAGTACTGCATGGCTGACTTTTTTGGCCCATAAAAGAAGTTTTTTTTTTTAAGTAATGACATGGTATTTCCACTACACAATGACTGCTTATTTGTGTAGGAGAAGTTTATCAGTTTTTTTTTCTATTATCTTTCTTCACCGTAAAACTGTTAAAGGTTAGCTAAATTAGAAGCAAACAGGAAGCTGTAAAACACTATGCAGCTCCAACTGTCTACCAGCTTTGAAGCCAATACAAAAAAAAGGTGCTCACACAACTGTGAGTGGGTGTTTGCCATTGTGCCTTATACACACAAGGGGTAACTTTCAATTATTAGACCTTAAAGTTCCTTTTTGACTGCAGGAAGTTTTTTCTTGGCCCAACAGCTTTTATTCCCCACCGGGCAAAAGCCCGAAAGGGGGATTATGTCCTGGTGCAGACAGTCTGTCTGTCTATTTGTCCGTCTGTCTGTATCGGAAGGTACTTTGCTGGTAAAATCAACTCCCACTTCAGTTTTCATAGGGTATCCCTGAAACTTTGCACATACGCTGCAGATGGACTGATGATATGCACATTGCAGTCGCACCTCCAGCAGGGGATGTTGTGCTTTCAGAGCAGTCTTGCTGTTGATTTATTTATTCATTCATTTTTGTATTATTCTTTCCGCAAGAGATGCAACTAATTGTCAGAAAGCTCAAAAAGATGCATCCTTTCGTATGTTGTCTCTCAGTCGAAATAAGATTCGTAAATACAATCAGATTTTCTTTTTGGGTGCAATTTGCGGTCTACTTAAATTTTGTTTCACCACAAACAATGAGGTTGTGGCACTGGGATTGCTGCCTGAAATCCTGCTGTACTTTGGCAGCTGATGGTTGACAATGCTCCCTTAACAGCATACAGCACAGCGGTATTCTGGCCAGCACTGGAGCAGTGAAGCCAGGATACAGTGTTTGAGATCTGCTGTTCCATGCCTGCACAGAATACGGTAATAGATGAGGGAAAAGCCTAAGCCCAGGACAAAGGAAGCTGCAGTCCAGCTAAGCTGGTAATGATGGAGAGGATAGGGGCGTGTCCGTGCCCAGTGCTGAGGCCGTCCCTTGGCAGAAGCCAGGTGGTTAATCCCCCACACAAAAGTGGGGCTGCTAGCCAACCAGACCAAAGTGGGCTGCAGGAACGCAGTTGCAATCCCGGAGTCCAATTAAGGTTTGGGAGCTGTTCCTAATAAACAGGCTCACAGGAACAGAGAGGAACGGAGGATAAACAATATGTGGTTACAATCCTGGAGACCAATTAAAGGCTTTGGGTATTGTTCCTATCATTTAGACTTTGAAGGGTGATTAGGTTTTTCTTGATAATGAATTTACCAAAATATACAGAAGAAGAGCTTAGCTTAACATTAGAAGATTAAAAAAACTGACTGAAAGTTTTAGTTGGGTATGGGCAATGACAATCTAGCAATCACAGTGATACCACAATGACATATAGAGGGGACACAAAAGGTGGGCGGCAAATGAATGATAGCACCTGGGTGCAAGGGAAGCGATGAGACAATAAATCAATTAAAGGAGACAAACAGCAAATACACACTGACTCCTAGTACAAGGGTGGAGCCAACTAAGGACACACGGGGATTCTGACACTTTGTGCCTTATGACCTGGAGTCCCCTTTCTTTCCGAAGATTGAGTTAAAAAAATGGCCATATCTGCCCAGCTCTCATGCGGCATGGATTATTATCTAACCCTTAAAAGCCCAACTATAGTAAAATTTGAAAGAAAAATCTATGTATTCTGTTAATATGTCCTGGGGAGGGGATAATAACAACCTAATCACAATTTTTAATTTTTGGTGACCTTTGACCTCATTTTAGTTTTGTTACATATATGTCCCTTTAAGTTTCTAGGATATAAAGAGAACTTTTGTCCATCATTGTTTTGGTAGTTGACATATTGCTGAAGTATTAGGCATAGCTTGTTTTTCATTAGCTTTCCTGTTTGTCTACTTTATTCAGTGATGAATGGGTGCTGATCTATCCTGTGGATTCCGCCATGGGGCCGGCCGTATTCGAAAGGTTAGCTGGTGCAGCCAGTGTAGTGTCATTTCCACTTTTATGCATTAGATGGCAGCACTGATGGTCTAAATATGCTAGTATCGGCATTAGGTTGGAAAATTTATGTGGGGTCAGTGGTTTTGACCACCCCCAACATCGTGTGACAAAATTGTCACGGGGGGCATTTAAGGGTTAAAAAGGAGCCAGAAAACAGATTTGAGATACAAGCTCTCTGCGTGAGCACTGAGAGATGTGGAAATATGCAAAGCTGAAAAAAACTAAACAAAACAGAGTGTGATAAAGCTAACACCGAAGAAGCAGACAGAGAGAAAATGAAAGCTTCTGTTATGTGGATAGATGCTTCCCTATCGATTTAAATCATTTCAGCTTAGACAGAGAGGAGAGAAAAAAACAAAAAAAAAACCAAATCATTGCATACAATTGCACTTATTGCTTGTGAAGATTATGACTGTGACCAAACATTTTCATTGTGGAAAAACAAACTCCATGCAGCGTTTCACAAGCTAACAATTCCCCTCACAATTCTACAGACTAATGACTTTTTTGTTTGATGGAAAATTGAGACAAACTGTCTTCTGACAACTGAACCATAACTCCATTCATTTTTCTTCTTTATGCGGCTGGGCCTGACAGAACTTCAGAAATAACCTGCCCAAAATTATTACACATCACAGTCAAACCGCCATATGCATCAAATCACTATGAAATTATTCAGATTTGAATATCTACACTCATCTTAGTTAAGCTCGGTGAAGTCTAAACTCGGAGGAGACGGGAGTCCATGTGCCACACATCAGCTGTGATGATGACGAGTGAAGCTTGGAATGTTTTTTAACGTTTTCGAGACTCATTTCACAGTCGAGACGTGGTTTGTCAGCTGGTCACCCGCAGAACGGGGCCATTCAAGAATTTAATGGCTTGAACGCTCCCTTGAATTCCAGAATATCTGCGGCCATAATTTCTATCATGCCAGAGAAGTTGATAATGTGTAAAATTACTCCATTTGTGATGAATTAACAAGAAGGGTTAGAAGTCAAGGCTTTATATTGATTTTTATATGATTTTTTTCTCTCTCGCTTCTGCCGTAATAAAAAGACAGTGCAAAAAGAGGTTTTGGTTTAATTTATTTATCTGACTTGGATGGGTTATTTCACTGCCAGCAGGGCACCTCCTTCCCTCTCTTTATCTCTGGCTATATTCTGCTCTCCAACTCCCACCTCTCTCTTTGATCATATACATACAATGGAGAATACATTCCTGCAGTATTATTAATCAGATTGGAATGTTCCGATGTTGCACCTCGTGAATAGCAATTGCTGTACGCAGTTTATTCTGAAAAGAGTGCTCTTGTGTAGGACTGTAGAGCAGGCAGCAGGCGAGGTGTAGAGCACCTTGAGGAAAGCGCGACTTGGCACGAGCATGTTTGTGTGAGTGAGTGTATGTAGGATCATGCCTTTTATGCAAAGTATATGAAATGTAGTCCTGTACACTGTACTTTGATGCAGAAAGTTCAATGGGGTTGTTCATATCACATCCTCCGCAATATTCTCAACGCTTTGTAAACAGCTGTGGGGGGAGGGGGTTTATACCAGTGGCCATGTTTGCTGCGGTGTTCTAAGAGCTTGTGCAAATGAGAATAAAGCATTCCAGCCTGTGAGAAGTCCCCTTACTTTCACTTTTGAGTTTGCACAGATCACAATGCTCGGCGAGGACCAGCTGGCTGAGAGAAACTCACCCAGCTCACTGTGTCTCTGCCATTTGGAAATCACAGCGTTTCAGAATCACATAAAAATGGTATTGCAAAAAGGGAAAAAACATGCACAGACATATGTATGCTTACCAGGATGACTTGGAGAGCTTGTTAATAGAACACAGGAGAGAAATCAGCAGTGCTGGGTATGAAATGTGTGGCACATGCCCTTGTAGAGTAAGTCCCAACAGATTAACAAAGCCTCTTATATGTTGAAAACAAGTTGACACACTCGTCAATTACCACACATCTTCACAAGCTGGTTCAAAATGTCCAATTACTGCATATACGGTGCTATGCTGAGAAAAACTTTGGGTCTTGTGCACGTCATAGTAATGATGATGTGTGGACTTTTTCCCACGTTGTCTCGGAACCTCAGCTTTGTGCCTGCATTTTTGATTTTTATGGAGAATTTCTAATTGTAATTTGCATATACAACGCATAAGTGCATTACAGTAATGAAGGAAAAATATGGATAGGAATATTTAAATGGGATAATTACTCATTATATGGCCTATAGAGATTATTTACGCCCTAATATGCGATATATCAGTTTTCTGATCTCTGAGAGGAAAACAGCATTGAAGGTAAAAATGGTGGTGAAACCTTTATTTTGCGGGTGCTGAATCAGCGTAGCCTAAATATTCAACATTTTCAAGGTTCTTTCTACTGACCCTTCTTTACCATTGTGCAATCTCAGATAAAGATGTACGAAAAGAGCCCAAGAGGGTATAGTATATTCTTATCTCCAAGATTGTACTCTATAGGCGCATAAAATTGTGTTGCCTGGAAGGCCTGTGTAAATTGGAACCAAACAGAACATACTGTATATTCAGGGCACATTTGAGAAATCTATGTATTTTCACTTTACTTTCTATGCGCTGTGATACAAGCAAACCATAGAATGATCTGCATACTGTACGTGCTCACGGTATAAAGGGGTTACAAGTAATGAAATTAATAAAAACAACAACAACAACAAAAAAAAAAAACATGGTTCAACTGAAATGCCTGCTAAGTACTGATGAAACTACATTACGTGGAGTTGTTAGTTCAGACATCGGGGCAGTTGTATGCAGTTCTCTGTATCACGTGTAACTCTACAATAGGCCAGTAATGCAGGATATATCGGTCATTCTCGTTTAATGACGCTGGTATGCTGGCAGTTTGTGGACAAGCGCTGTTGAAGTAGGGATACAAGACATATGGTGTCGGCAGAAATCAGAGGCCATCCAGAAATTGGTCTTTACTCTGAAGTCTCTGAGCCACAATTACAAAAGGAGTCCTATTTGTTTCAGTGTTGATTTGCAGCATATGCCCACTGCTCTGCATTAAATGGGTCCAGCGAGCTGCGGTTTGTTAGGTAAGTTTCTGCAGCGAAATGAAAGTACTAACAGAATTCCAATGGGGCAAAATAGTTTGTGTCTGAATTGCAGATACCTCAGACACAAAAAATTGCTAAATTATTTGAGGTGGTAAGGGGAACGGTGTCAAAAAAAATTATGCCTACATGAAACAGAAACAGCGGAAGAGAACTGTAGCTGTTAGTCGAAACATTATGAAAGACACAGTCAACCCAGTTCTGATTGCACCCTAATGAAAGATTACAGTAGGTCCAAGCTATAGTTATCCTACTGTAAATGGATGGTATTTTTGCAATTATAGTGTAGTACTCCTATAGTGATACTATAGCTATTCAAAGAACAGCAATACAGTTATGTGGACTATAGTAATATCATGGTGCTGTTGACTGTGGTGAAAATATAGTTATAATGTGATGGCTATTGTACTACACTAGTTATACTACAACGTATGCAGACTGCAGAAATAATATACTTGTGCAAAAAATACAGTATATATAGTATTACTAAGCACCAAATTCTGGGCCCTGAACACTCTCAATGTCAGTGGGCCCCTATCCATGCCAGCGCACGAGGCACGTGAGCAAAAAAAAAAAAAAAGGAGGGGGGGGATTAATTTAAAATAAAAAAGCATGAATAGGGTTCTAAGCTACAATCAGATCAGATTATATTGGTGAGTGTTTCTTTCATTCACCACCTGAATTGATGCATTTGGCTTACTTGTGCTCAAATACCTAAAACATTAGGCTACATCTGATTAGTGTACTAACGTTTTGATCCATGACGCTCATGCAAATTTTGATTTTAGAACATTTATTCTTGAACAGGAGACAACTGTACATCAGAATCAAATCAAATAAGCTACATTACTTTTGTAATGAGAAGGTACAGTAGAAATTAAAGCTGCAAGCAGCGTTGAAAGGGCCCTCGCCCCCCTCGTGCACGTTGGGGTGGCAGCAAGATCTTGATGGGTGCAGGTGTCCATTAAGAGCCATTGGGCACTGCTAGACTGTGTGCATTGTGGTTTCCTGAGGGGAGTGCAAAAATTTTCTAGAGGGCGCTACGATACCATTTTGACATGCCTGTGTGCAAAATCTACAACAAGGTAGTCGTAATGTCAGGCTCCATGAGTGTGTTGATTTTTGTAAATTTTCCAATATGTTTAGACGATCAAAGAGGCAATACTTTTAAATATCTGACTGGGGGCGCTATTGAGCCATTATGTCATATTTAATGCCAATTGATGGATGACATTGAAGAGAATAAGACATTTATAATGTTTGCTAGGTTTTTTAAGGTTTGGAGCATTCTAAGGCCTGAAAACATGAGTTCGTAAAATTTGGAAAAACGCAGGAAATAGCTCATAGCTCACTCCCTGTTTATGCAATAATTTTCAAAAAATTAACCATCGCCCAGAATGACTAATGCAATGATCACCCCAAATTTCATGAACATTCAAGCACTTTTAACTTAACATGGCCGTATCTAGAGGGCGTCGTGGAGCCACCTGGCCACTCCCTATCTAATATTAGCATATAGTTATACTTTGGAGGAAAATATTATCAAGCTTGGAAACTTTCAGGCAAATCGAACGAAGTATGTGGGAGTAAAAGCAATTTCCTGTTTCATGGCGGGACATCAAAATTTGCCGCGATGCCACGGATACACCGTTGCATCAATCCAAAAAAGCTTCGCAATTTAACATCAGCAAGGTCTTTGGATAATACTTGCCAAATATTAAGTTGATCGGATAAAATCTCTAGGAGGAGTTCGTTAAAGTACGACGCCTGTGAATGGCAAAAAATCAAAAAAAGTTGCAATTTCAATTAAAAATGGCGGACTTCCTGTTGGGTCTAGGTCATGGCACCAAGAGACTTTGTTTTAGGTCTCAGGATATTCCACATGTCCACCGAAGTTCATACATGCAGGTCAACCACGGTGCGAGGGCTACTTTTTTGAAATTTTCCAGGGGGCGCTATAATAACATTTTTGCCACGCCAATATGTAAATTTTTATCAGTGTAACAGGAATGATGGTCTTAAGAATTGTACCAAATTTTGTGAGTTTTTGAGCATGCTGAGACCCTCAAAAAGGCAATTATTTGAAAAATCTGATTGGGGGCGCTATAGAGCCATAATGCCTCATTTACTGCCAATTATTGTCTCAAATTGAAGACAATTGGACAAATATAATTTTTGCAAAGTTTTACAAGTTTTCAAGTATGCTAAAGCCTTCAAATGTGTGTTCGTAAAATTTGGAATAACGCAGGAAATGGCTCATAGCGCACTTCCTGTTTGGCCGAGAAATTTCAAAAAAATAATTATAGCCCAAAAAAACCAATGCAATGATCAGACCAAATTTCATGAACATTCAAGCACTTTTATATCAACATGGTCGTGTGAAGAGGGCGCTGTGGAGCCACCTGACCACACCCAATCCAATATCAACATATAGTTATATTTGGAAGTAGACTGCTATTAAGCCTGTAAAGTTTCACGCAAATCTCACAATGCATGTGCTCATAAAAGCAACTTCCATTTTCATGGCGGAACATCGAAATTCGCCGCAACGCCACGGACACAATTTTCGATGAAACCAAAAAAGCTTCGCAATTTAACATGGAGAATGTCTTTAGATGGCCTGTGCCAAATTTTTAGTTGATCGGATAAAATCTCTAGGAGGAGTTCGTTAAAGTACGACGCCTGTGAATGACAAAAAATTAAAAAAAGTTGCAAATTCAATTAAAAATGGCGGACTTCCTGTTGAGTCTAGTTCATGGCACCAAGAGACTTTTTTTTAGGTCTTGGCATAGTACACATGTCCACCGAATTTTGTACATGTATGTTAAACACCCTGCGAGGGCTGCTTAATTGAAATATTCTAGGTGGCGCTGTAATGCAATCTTGCCACATCCATCTGTAAACCTCATAGCCTAGTGAAAGGTATGATCGGCTTAATATCGTTGCAAAGTTACGTGAGTTTTCGAGCATGCTGAGGCCCTCAAAAATGCAATTATGCATTAGGGGGCGCTATAGAGCCACCATGTCACACTTAGTGCCAAATGAGACATCGAATCAAAGAACTTAATATTTTTAGTCTATGAGCCAAGTTTGGTGAGTTTTCGAGTATGATAAGGCCCTCAAAAATGTGTTTGTAAAATCTGAAAAAACGCAGGAAATGGCTCGTAGCTCACTTCCTGTGTGGCAAAAAAATTTCAAAAAAATTAACAAAAAAATTTATGATGACTACTATGACCCTATCAAGTTTCGTGAGAATCCGAGCAAGTGCGTTCCAAAATGGACTCGTGTTTGGTGGCGCTATAGAGCCACCGGGGCATGTCTAAGCACAAAAATAGTAATACTTTGCAATTTTCACCACGACTGACGTGTGGGCAAATTTTTGTGAGTTTTCGTGCATGGCAAAGCCCTCAAAAATGCGTTCTCGCAGCAGAATAAAAAGAAGAAGAAGAAGAAGAAGAAGAAGAAGAATAATAATAAAAATCCCATCAAAAACAATAGGTTCCTCGCACCTTCGGTGCCAGGACCCGTTCCGGGCCCTGGCACCGGTCGGTGCTCGGGCCCTAATTAACAGAAAAACCAACCCCAGAGGAGGAAAGAAAAACATTTTTTTATTTCAAAAATAAAAGTAGTATTGATGCCATCTTCATGTCTTCTTCCATGCATTCCTGAAATGAAAGATACAGTATTAAAAAAAAAACAAACGGGCGGTCTCGTCTGAACCAAAGCCATTTCCTTTGATATGAGTTATCTACCGCTCTGGCCTGAATATAATTCTTCTTCTTTGAGTTTCCTGGCGGTTGTTCATATTCAATAACTGATCCTAGTCTAGTGGTGGAATATTGTAACTGCGTGCATGAATTTGCAGCTCTATGTCCATTGGCGGACACATCTGCACCAAGATCCACCGTTGTTCTTCTCGTACAGTGGTGGTTATAGACAAATTTTAGTGGAGGGGGGGGGGGGCAGGTTGGGCCAGCATTTAATCAGAGGGGCACATTAAAAACAACAATGATCCACCATTCATCATTCGGTTTTGTGACAGCAAAATGTACATTGCTGAACAGAACTTCTTCTAATTCCAGGAGTATCATATCTGATACAGCCAAAAATCAGCACCCCTCCAGAACTCAACACTCAAAATTTCAAATTATTTATATGCTCTCTACTATCTAGGCTATAGCTATCCCTTAACACGTATAAGAATAATTTTTTGTGTAATATTTACCTTGGAATGCCGAACTTCACTGCCAAAGTCTAAGGAAATTCATGAATTCCCATTCACTTGGGAGCTACTACCTTGAAGTGAGTGACGAGGGGAGAGACTCCTGTAATCTCACTTCTTCCTTCCAGGTGGCAGCACTGTGAATCCGATATGATACAGTGAGCAGTCATGGCTGTGTTGCATCTCACCAGGTGGGCATGGTCCTTCAAATTTGGTGTATCACATATGATACGGGGGCATTATAGGGTTAAGAGCCAGAATGGCCAGCGCATCATCTGATACCAACGATTTCTGCTAAGAAGCATTCAAGTCATGTGAACTGGTGCGTTTACATTGTCATGGTCAGCGTCATGTTTCGTGAACTTTAACCCCCAAAATCTCAAAAGTAGTATTTTGTGAGTTAGGTACTTCTTGCACACAGGTCTTCAATTGCCTATTGCCTAAGTCATATTTTTGCCAAATCGAGATAGTTGTTGGCTGCATTTTTCTCAAAACCTTAAAAATATTTTAAAGAAAAATAAAATCCATTCTCTTAAATAATAATAAAAAATAAATTTAAAATAATGTAAAAACTTGAAATGAGCTAGGCAATTAAGCTATTAGGCTAACAGTATGCTCGTGTCCAGTCTGTTTATTTTCCGACATACCACGTGTAATCCAATATTATGCACAGTGAACTTCCCTGGTTATTTGGTTCATGGTTACTGACTTCACTCAATGAAGTCAGTAGATTCCACAAAAATACATTTCTTTCCACTATCCACGGACAAACCGCACAAAATTAAGGTATCACAGTTTGCATACGCAAAATGGACAGACCAAGAAATGTATTTAACGTTAGTCCTTCCCTAGAGTAAATAATTAGATTTTGTACAAACTAACCACGATTGACTGCAGTATAATATTAGCAATTTCCTCCAGGGGCGAACTTGGGAGAAAATTGGCCGTTTTTTCCTGTTTATTAGTAGCCTACATTCTTGGCTGTGACGGCTGACGGGGCCCCTTTTAAGGGCAAAGAAAGACTTACCGGTTGGCGCTGTTGTAGTATTTTCCTATGAGGCAGCATAAATCGTCACACTGGTTATAACCCCTGGAAATGCCCGTGCTCAGATTTTGACTACTAGCTATATGCAGGGGCGTCTCTAAGACTAAAGATTGGTGGGGTCCAGAGCTCCCCTTTAAAACAGTTACTAACCCTGACTTGCACGCAATCATTCGCAGAATTGACAAACAATCCTTCCAGGATTTTCCTGAATTTATTTTTGCTTTTTTTTGCGCTAACTTTTTCATAAAGTGCGATGAAAGTTACAATGTCTTGGCGATTTTTTTTTTGTCCGCGAGAAATTTGCATGGATTGTTTGAATTTGTTTTAATAGTTGCAATCGGGACATGCAACTTCCTTGAGGGACTGAGCAATAGATTCTCTCCGAGCACACGCCGGTACGGTACGGTACCTTTCGGCACGGCGACAATCATTAATCTGGACGTGTATAATTTCATGCATTTAAATCAGCGTTATTCAGAATAGCACACCGACGTTTCAAATGGTCTTTTGTTTTATTTAAACAAAATGATCATGAAGCGCCAGTTAAATCACTTGATGTGTGGAAAAGGTAGCGCAGACGTTTGAGAGCAGTTTGTCTTTCATAAAGCGTTGAACAATTTTTGAGTGGTCTAAATAATTTTTCTGATCTGAATTTATCCCATTATTTAGTCGTCAATAGATCTCATGGAGAGAGAAACCGTAACTTCGAATGCCAGAGGATTATTATCAAAATTGGAAAACGTATTAATAATGGAAAATAATGGAAAACTGTTTACAAGCCATGAACGATCATTGACGCAAAGGCATGGTCCGGGCCCTACCAAATATCACTTCCTGAGACGCCACAGACTATGATAATGCGATCCAAGATTTCTTATTGTTTCATCATTTTCAAACTTGATAGGAGGGTTAATGATGTTAAATAGTCTGTCGTACTGGGTTGCTAAAACTATTGGGCCCAAAATTAAATATTTCTATCTGTTGTGACGAGTAGGCCTATTTATATATGTTATGCATGGAGAATGACCACTGATCTATGTAGAATAACTGGATTGCTGACGTGATGGAGAACTGCGTTGGGAGGTTGAAGCAAGCGGAAGTGGTCGAGAGGCCATCTTACTATGCCCGGTAGTAAGCAACCGTTATATAGTATTCTATGGCAGAGAAACGCTATTGTGCAGCCTTGCAGTGCTGAGCGACATTTTTGGGGGGGAAGTGGCGAGACAACACACTGGTTGTAGTGAAGACGGATACAATTGAATGAATTTCAACCAATATATTGCTTATTATAAGCCACTGGCGATCTACCTTAACGGCAGATAATATGTCAATGTTAGCCCAGCTAACGGTTATTATTGGAACGATTCAAATTACAGTTCGCTAACGTGATCCATCAGGTCAGTCTAAAGCAGGGATACTTATTCTTTTCCAGAATGAGCCACAGTGGGTGCAGGCTTTCGCTCTATCCAACCGGTCCCACACCTGATTCTACTAATGAACCCTTAAAGCTTTTGCCATAGAATCAGGTGTGTAACTGTATGGTTAGAATGAAAGCCTGCACCCACTGCGGCTCATTCTGGTAAAGAGTGAGTATCCCTGGTCTAAAGCAACCTAGATTACCGAACTGAAGTTAATTAAATCAATCAATGTCACACGGCATAAATAAGATAATCCAGTAAAACTGCTGTGTAATGCTGTCTATAATATTAAACCAGACTAACCAGACAACAAAACCAGGTGTTGACTGGTCTAATCATTAAGGCAAATTTATACCAGCACTAAAAAAGGCTAATGATCCGCTGACACTCAATTACCGTTGACGGACAAATTTAATTCTGCCAGGTTGTCAATGAGGATGTAACGTTAGAGCTGCTTGAATGGACAATGTGATTCGCACTCGACAATGAATGGCAGGCAGTTTTACATACATCTCCATAATGCACAACTTACTTCACTTCTCATGTGAGCGCTGATTTAGCGACCTTGATAAGTTTCCATTGCGTTCCCTTCAGCGAACCCAACTTTCGCTTCATAGGCATATTAGCCGAGCTTCGTGGCAGCTTCTGAGTGAAGACAGCGCAAGAGAAAACTCAACACTACACATCTGTTGGGATTTACATGCGTTATGCGCGATTGAATCTCACACCCAGAGTTTCTAAAACAAAGACAACGGTTGACAAGATGCGAGCTTACGGCTACTTTATTTTTTTCATGAAGTTTTTAAATCACCCCACACAGAATAATATACGCGCGGGATAGGCGTCTTGTCTTCTTCAGTGTCAATGACCTTAGACTTCAGTTTCGATGTACCACTGCCCCACTCAGGCGAGATGTAGAAAATCCGTATAGATTTCCTTTGGAACGCACTCATTGGTCGTACTGTCAAATGTTGCTATTAGCCATTGTAAATGTTGAAGACGCGTACCACTGCCGTCTACTGTAGTTAAATCTGCGGCCCATGAGGCATTTTTCGAACAGTCAGGTCGACCTGAGGAGGAAACATCAAATACCGCCTCTTCTGTGTCTGTGAAAAGGTATCTTCTCAATTAATTATATCGTTGGCTTCAACGTGTTCAATGTGAGTAATGTTCTGAGAGATTATAATTGGGCATACCAATATGGCGGCACGGTTACTTCAAAATTATGACGTCATCAGCTATCCAGTTCTTATATAAAGATCAGTGAGAATGACTGAACAAGTGTCACAGGAGGCTCTGTTGCAGACGTTCAAGTTACTGTTTCGTCACGCTATGAGCGTTCTGATTTAGAAGCTATATCAACAAACTCATCCATCCTGGTATCATACAATCTGCATTAATCCTTACTCTTTGAAATAGCACTCTATATCAAATATTGTGAATATATCCGTACTTGCTCAGTCTCAATTCTTTTCACTGGCATCGTGACGAACCGAAAATAAAACGACCAAGTAACCGTGCGGCATAGCGCATCAGAGATGTTCTTCAAGTCTGTGGAAGAAACAGGTTTGTTTTTCGTTTTTAACCTCCGTCAAGAAGATTATGTTTTCACCTGTTAGTCTGTCTTAACAGGATGACTCTATGTTAAGGATCGGCGCGAAATTTGGTACGATGGTAGGTGGTAGCTCAAGGATGAGTTTATTCAGTTTTGGAAGTGATCGGAACACATCCCTAAAATATACCTGAATAGAATTATGTTTCTAATGTAATGAACTGATTTTCATAAAATTTCAGCGTTATACAGTGTCCCAAAAATGTCCTAACCAAACTGGGCGATCACGGAATGTGTATTTCCCTGGATCCATATATGGAATCTTACATGAAAAAATTGTCTTTATTTCATCAAAATCGGTCAAGTGTATCAGACGTTACATCAGTTTTAGTGCAGCAAGGTCAGCATTGCTGACAAAGTGACTTTTTTTTTTTTTTGCCATAGCACTTATTATTTACTGTTCATTTCCTTCGTTCGGACCACGAAGACACACTGCTCAGTTGTGAACATAGACTGTATAAAAAGATGGACGCAGCACCCGGGTCTGAAAAGTGAGGCCGATGCGGATATCTAAAAAAAAAATTGCATTATATTTAATGGCCGGCAGATGGCGACGTCGGTGGTTGCAGAAAGAAGTTCATTGCTATTAAAGTCTATGAGAAAATGACCCTACTTTGCCACCTGATTTATTATTTCAATAATGATTTTCCACATCATTTTATGATATCTATCGCAAGTTTCAAGAATCCTTTGGTATATCGTCATATTAATTTTTGTAAATTATGGTCCCAAGTAGACTAGAAATATGCTTTAGGGCCGTGGCTATCCTCTGGTCCTCGTCGGATAGGGTCAGATCCAGAGCCACGGTCCTCTCCGGATCTTCAATTCACGCTCTCGTCCAAAAGGAATCACATCCGGTTGCAAAATGACAAAATGGCGCTGTTCAAATGGCCAAAATCGAGGCTTCCTTCCTTTTCATTCTGAAGCAAACTTCCAAGGTTATAAAAATATTTAATACAACCATTGAGACTTTGATATTTTTTGTGGTCTCCAGAAAGTTGACCGACAGTTTGCCTACCAAGTCTCAGGGCTCTATCTTAATTAGTTACAGAATAATAAATGCATTAAAGTTTGAAAAAATTAGCATGATTGGTGTTTTTTGCTTTTTCCAGGCCACAGTACAGGTAAACTAAACACTCCGAGTAAAGAAAAGTAGCTTCAGCCAAGAGTTCAGCAACTATTCTGATGACAAAATGAAACTTATGGGTCTGTTTGCTCTGCAAATGCATATCTCAGGCCCTCAAACCTACTCCAAAATTATGGCGATTTTCTTAAAAAAATTGCTCAATATCTGTCAAGTGTGAATGACAGTGAAGCGGGCGATCTAGTTGTTATGGCTCTCAAAGGGCCACAGAAGGACAGCCGGCTGTGTGATGATGGGTATCATGACACTATAAGGTCGCTCCTGCTGAGCGAGGGCCTCCGTCGTAGGGACTCCACTGAGTGGGAGATGCTAATGAATCCTATTCACCCAATGTTTTAAAGTAATTGACTGCCTGAATACAAACCTGTTTCAATCATGTATTGATGTTTTAATCATTCTATTTTAGAAATATGTATGTATATATTTAATTGCTTCAGTAAAGGAGAATAATAAACTACTATTATTATTATTTGGGTGGAAAAATCTGATTAAATCCAAGACTTCAAAGCCAAAGCAGGAATGCATTGGTGAGCTTAGTAATATCAAACACTGAGGAAGACCACAGGAGGGGATGACAAATACATGCCTTCAATTCTGAAGAAAAACCCCTTATCAATTTGTGAGCAGATGAAGAATCAGTCCCCTGTAAAATGATATCAGAAAAAGAATACACTAACATTACCTCCAATGCTTTGCCACAAGATGCAACCCGATGGTCTGCCTTATGAGCAGAACGAACACATTATTTCGCTAAAAAAGCTCATTAAAGAACGGCAAGGTCTTCCAGACTGACAGAATGAATATTAATGTGCACCAAAGCATTGGAAAGAAAAAATAGTGCATTAAAATAACTAATCTGCTCACAACTGACCAAATGCCTCCAACCTTGCTGCTCTTCCCTTCAGCTTACTGCGAAGCAGTGAGCCTTGACACACTGACCCTCGCACAGTTTCACGGGGCTCAAACAGTAGCCTGTTCTTGACAGGAATAACCTGTCCGAACACAGCTTGGAATGGCCATCACCTGCCGTGGACACATGAAAAAGGCAAACATTCACTTTAGTGATAGGAAAATGGCAAGCCTAATTGGGCTGAATGGCATGTGCTTACCAGTCATGTGCAGGAGCTGGAGATGGGCGCCAATGGACAGTGTCTGGTGATGCCTTTTATGACCTTCATTACATACAAAGGGCCCGAAATACGACCATTTTATTTAAGATTATGTCCAGTCTAATTGGGGTGGGACTATGAAAGAAAGGCTATAATTAATGCATGGGTCACTGATTTGGATGTAAGTACTACATCAGATCTGACCGCCTGTAAACTACTTAAATCGCAATTCAAATCCAGTGTATGGAAGTACAGAGCCAAATCAACGAAAATGGTGTCACTGTCAAAATACAGACAAACTGTGTCATGGTTTGGGAGCTTTGTTAGCTCCTTTTGTTCCTCTCGCCCGGGACGATATCGTTTTGCTCACTGTTGGATTCCTGGGCCAGCTGGCATTGATTGGGGGCGTTGCCCAGACTCTATTTAAGCTCCTGTTGGTAGCGTCAGGTCCGTTGGTAGCGCGAGCCTCGTGATTTCTATCTGTTTTAGTCTCTCAGCATGCTGCTGGTTTTTACTTTCATTTCTGGCCACTGCTCTGGGCGTCCTACCACCAACGCCATCACAAACTGCAGCTCACATGGGTTGAGGTAATCGTGGCCGACATGTTTTTTGAGAAGAAAAGCATTATTTTGTACTGCTTACTTTGATTACTGTTTTTCTCCCATTTCAATAAAGAGGAGGACCAGGCAGCAGAAAGGCTCTTCGTAGGAGGTGATGGCGTAAAGATGGAGCCCAGGAGTGCCGTGAGCCAGCAAAAATTCCGTCGTGTACCCAGCAGCTCCCAGCAGAGTGTGGTGGATGACACGGGAGTGCAAACCAGAGTGCTGAAGCGACCACAGGGGAAAATCTTCAGCGAATACCAGGACAATTTCAAGACCTGTCCGGTGAAAGCGGTTCACATTCGCAAGCCAACGGACTGCATTCGTCTCCAGGGCAAGATGGACATGCAGACCAATTATGCCGATGCCTACAAGGGCGTGAAGGGGAAGGCAGCCAAACTAACCCGACACCCAATCACAGTGGGTAGCGAAGCGCGCCCCATCAAAACTTTCTCAGAATACCAGGACACCTTTAAAACCTGGAAAGTCTCGCCGGAGCGTTCACTCAAGCCTACGGAGTACAGGCCTCCTGGCCGGCTGTCATTTGACACCAGCTATGCCCAGGACTACAAGCTCAAGAAGATCCAGAAGAGGCCGCCGATCATTCACTTGCAGCAAACAGCCATGCCCACAGGGCGCATTGAGAGCATCACCAGCTATCGCAACGATTTCACCGGCAAGCCCGCCAAATACCCGCCCAGCTCAGGGCGACCAAAAGGAGGTGAGACCCAGCACCATCTCAAGCGAAGGCAACTCTCCTGCGCCACCTCCGCCAACGAGAGGCCCCAGCCCCCTGCACCAGCCCATCACGACAGAGGAAAGCTGCCAATCATCCAATTGCAGCAAACGGCCATGCCCACAGGGAGCTTGGAGAGCATTACCAGCTATGACTACGATTTCACCGGCCAGCCCGACAAATGCCCGCCTAGCTCAGGGCGACCAACAGGAGGAGAGACCCAACACCTCCTCAAGCGAAGGCAACTCTCTCGCGCCACCCCCACCAAGGAGAGGCCTCAGCCCCCTGCACCAGCCCATCACGACAGAGGAAGGCTGCCAATCATCCAATTGCAGCAAACGGCCATGCCCACAGGGAGCTTGGAGAGCATTACCAGCTATGACTACGATAAATGCACGCCCAGCTCAGGGCGTCTAACAGGAGGAGAGACCCAACACCTCCTCAAGCGAAGGCAACTCTCCCGCGCCACCCCCACCAAGGAGAGGCCCCAGCCCCCTGCACCAGCCCATCACGACAGAGGAAGGCTGCCAATCATCCAATTGCAGCAAACGGCCATGCCCACAGAGAGCTTGGAGAGCATTACCAGCTATGACTACGATTTCACCGGCCAGCCCGACAAATACCCGCCCAGCTCAGGGCGACCAACAGGAGGAGAGACCCAGCACCTCCTCAAGCGAAGGCAACTCTCCTGTGCCACCTCCACCAACAAGAGGCCCCAGCCCCCTGCACCAGCCCATCACGACAGAGGAAGGCTGCCAATCATCCAATTGCAGCAAACGGCCATGCCCACAGGGAGCTTGGAGAGCATTACCAGCTATGACTATGATAAATGCCCGCCCAGCTCAGGGCGACTAACAGGGGGAGAGACCCAGCACCTCCTCAAGCGAAGGCAACTCTCCTGTGCCACCTCCACCAACAAGAGGCCCCAGCCCCCTGCACCAGCCCATCACGACAGAGGAAGGCTGCCAATCATCCAATTGCAGCAAACGGCCATGCCCACAGGGAGCTTGGAGAGCATTACCAGCTATGACTATGATAAATGCCCGCCCAGCTCAGGGCGACCAACAGGAGGAGAGACCCAGCACCTCCTCAAGCGAAGGCAACTCTCCTGTGCCACCTCCACCAACAAGAGGCCCCAGCCCCCTGCACCAGCCCATCACGACAGAGGAAGGCTGCCAATCATCCAATTGCAGCAAACGGCCATGCCCACAGAGAGCTTGGAGAGCATAACCAGCTATGACTACGATTTCACCGGCCAGCCTGACAAATACCCGCCCAGCTCAGGGCGACCAACAGGAGGAGGGACCCAGCACCTCCTCATGCGAAGGCAACTCTCCTGTGCCACCTCCGCCAACAAGAGGCCCCAGCCCCCTGCACCAGCCCATCACGACAGAGGAAGGCTGCCAATCATCCAATTGCAGCAAACGGCCATGCCCACAGAGAGCTTGGAGAGCATTACCAGCTATGACTTCGATTTCACCGGCCAGCCCGACAAATACCCGCCCAGCTCAGGGCGACCAACAGGAGGAGAGACCCAGCACCTCCTCAAGCGAAGGCAACTCTCCTGTGCCACCTCCGCCAACGAGAGGCCCCAGCCCCCTGCACCAGCCCATCACGACAGAGGAAGGCTGCCAATCATCCAATTGCAGCAAACGGCCATGCCCACAGAGAGCTTGGAGAGCATTACCAGCTATGACTACGATTTTACCGGCCAGCCCGACAAATACCCGCCCAGCTCAGGGCGACCAACAGGAGGAGAGACCCAGCACCTCCTCAAGCGAAGGCAACTCTCCTGTGCCACCTCCGCCAACAAGAGGCCCCAGCCCCCTGCACCAGCCCATCACGACAGAGGAAGGCTGCCAATCAGACACGGCGCTCGGCATACGCTTATCACGCGCTGCGCGTAGGGCACAAACTGCCTGGGGGGGCACCGAAAAAATCAAGCCCATTAAAAAATCATAATAATAACAGTATTTAATATTTAAAATAAAAGTTTGTAAAGCATGTTAATAAATATAAGTAATACAAAAATGCAGAACTGTGATAACAGTTAAAAACATGTTTATTTGTTAATAGACGTGGCATTTTTTTAAAATTTAGATTATTTATTTTTATTTGAGTATTTGATGCCATTGTTAGCGTTTTATAAAGACTTAATTATTGTTATTTATCTCTTAATAATAATAAAAAAAAACCCTTATTATTATATTAGTATTATTATTTATCTCTATCTCAGTTTTTGAACCATTAATATTGACAACTTATTTTGTAAAATAAAGCAAAACTGACAAATACTCAGATATTGTTCATTTCTGTCAGGGCTGGAGTTGGGTGGGTGGGTATGTGGGGGGGCACCACAAAGCATTTGTGCTTAGGGCACCAAAATGGCTTGCGCCGGCCCTGCTGCCAATCATGCAATTGCAGCAAACGGCCATGCCCACAGGGCGCTTGGAGAGCATCACCAGCTATCGCTACGATTTCACTGGCCAGCCTGACAAATACCCGCCCAGCTCAGGGCGACCAACAGGAGGTGAGACGCAGCACCGCCTCAAGCGAAGGCAACTCTCCCGCGCCACCTCCGCCAACAAGAGGCCCCAGCCCCCTGCACCGGCCCATCACGACAGAGGAAGGCTGCCAATCATCCAAATGCAGCGAACAGCCATGCCCACAGGGCGCTTGGAGAGCATTACCAGCTATGACTATGATTTCACCGGCCAGCCCGACAAATACCCGCCCAGCTCAGGGCGACCAACAGGAGGTAAGACCCAGCACCTCCTTAAGCGAAGGTAACTCTCCCGCGCCACCCCCCGCCAATGAGAGGCCCCAGCCCCCTGCACCAGCCTATCACGACAGAGGAAGGCTGCCAATCATCCAATTGCAGCAAACGGAAATGCCCACAGGGCACTTTGAGAGCATTACCAGCTATGACTACGATTTCACCGGCCAGCCCGACAAATGCCCGGCCAGCTCAGGGCGACCAACAGGAGGTGAGACCCAGCACCTCCTCAAGCGAAGGCAACTCTCCTGCGCCACCTCCGCCAACGAGAAGCCCCAGCCCCCTGTACCAGCCCATCACGACAGAGGAAGGCTGCCGATCATTCACTTGCAGCAAACGGCCATGCCCACAGAGTGCTTGGAGAGCATCACCAGCTATCGCTACGATTTCACCGGCCAGCCTGACAAATGCCCGCCCAGCTCAGGGCGACCAACAGGAGGAGAGACCCAGCACCTCCTCAAGCGAAGGCAACTCTCCTGCGCCACCTCCGCCAACGAGAGGCCCCAGCCCCCTGCACCAGCCCATCACGACAGACGAAGGCTGCCAATCATCCAATTGCAGCAAACGGCCATACCCACAGGGCACTTTGAGAGCATTACCAGCTATGACTACGATTTAACCGGTCAGCCCGACAAACGCCCACCCAGCTCAGGGCGACCAACAGGAGGTTAGAACCAGCACCTCCTCGAGTGAAGGCAACTCTCCCGCGCCATCTCCGACAACGAGAGGCCCCAGCAACCTGCACCAGCCCATCACGACAGAGGCCACAGGCGGCCAGGGACCGCAAGTGCAAAACATCATTTTTGGTTCTTTTGGACTAAAATTATGTTTTATTTGCATTGTCCCTGGATAAATAAACTTTGAATCAATCAATCAATCAATCAATCAAGTGCACGTTAGCGGCACCCCTCACCGAGGAGCCATTTTATTCAGGTGTGAAAGAGCAGGACAGATGAAAGATTGACCGAACTGCTTTACAAAGGCATGATAATTAACACAAGGAATTCTGTGTGAGGGAAAAACCACTAATCAAAACACTGCAAGTCACACAATGTTATTAACAGCCTTGGTTTTGCATAGCTGGTTTGGCCATTTTTTTCAGGACTTGAAAAGATTTGGAAAAAATGACATGCCCCCACTGTGGAGAAGCCACACAAGAATGTTACTGCATTTTGTCTGGGATTTCACTGCACATTTAACAGGAACCCTTAACAGCTGTGTCAGCTTTAAAAGCACTGACTCTTCAAACAACACAGTTCTCTTTCCACACGCTCAGTCGCAGGCTAATGAAACCAATGTATGCCCTGCAAATGAACAGTATGGATGGTTTGCTCAATGCATATGACTGCTAGTGGATATTATGATAAATTGAAAACACAAACATTTCTATCTGGCAAATAATTACATGGATTTCGTTCCCTCAATCTTTTTAATTACATCAAAAGGTTAAAACAGGAGCAAAATGTGGCCCAAATTGTCAGTATGAAATAAAGGAACCCCATGTGGCATATTTTCTGCATAGTCTCTACAGTGGTCTGACAAAAAGTGACTGACACTAGATACACAGAAACAGCTGCTTTACGGAGACCTTAGTCTGCACTGTAAACTTCTGATCCAGGCTCAGCTTTCGATTGAGAACAAAGCTTTCCAGTCCTCTTTAACATTATGAATTGTACATGTCTTGGCATGTTTTGTTCCTTAACCATTTTAAACTCATGAGAGATGTTATGGGTAAACTCACATTGATTTTATTCAAAATAAAATGAGTGACACGTCACTTTCCCCTCAGCGTCTCCATGATGTAATGTTATGACTTGAAAAAATCACAACAAAGAAAACCGGCAATGACAACTAAAACAAATTTATTCATCACAAAAAAAAGGTTCTACAAAAAAATATATCCACTATTTAATTCTCTAACAACACTCTGATGCCACTATTTAACTGTTGCCGAAACAAAAACTCTGCTTCTGCTTCTGCTCTGCTCTGCTGTGCTGTCTAAAATCACAGCATTTATATAGACTAGCCACATTCTGGAAAGATCCACAGGATTCCTGGGAAATCCCGCCCCCTCCAGGCAGGAAGGTGCCAGAAGCCTCTAGAAAGCACTAGTCCTTTCCATAGAAGTGAGATATTACATCAGATTATGTTTCACAGACACACCACTAGAGGTTGCCAAATGAACAAAACAAATAGCTGACAAGCAAGGCAGCAAAACAAAAAAAAACAGCATGTTACAAATCTTCATCTACAAATGATATACAATGCTGTACATAAAATACGCAAAAATACGCAAACATAACAGTAAGGCTGCTCTTTATCCAGTATACGCACCAGCTCATCTTTCCCCCTCAATCCAGGCAGGGTAATGACATCGTATATCAGCTTTCTTTTGTTCTCTCAGCGTCGACCAGGCTGTACATATCACTGCTCATCAATTTCTTATGCAGCAGGTGATCCAGGATTGGCTTCACTGATGTGATTCTCTTGATCAGCTCAACTTGATTCTTGTCCACAAAATGCTCATCTGTTGAGATCAGATAATCTCTGTAAAATTTGTGGTGAATGCACACAATTAAATATTCACAAATTAAATGTGATAGCACTGAATCTGGGGCAGAATTTTGACTATGGACAACTATGGAATTTCATACATTCAAAATTTCTTTACATCTCAAAACTAACCTCAAAGCGAATCTAACTGCAAGGTGAGATAAACCACCACCAATATGCAATTGCATGATTTAAAGTTTAGTCAAAAGGCTATTGTAAGTGGATTGAACACGGGTACGTTAAATTGTCTGTCTGACGTCTTGGACAGTATCGGTGTGGGTTTCAACAGCAGGGATTTGTCCACTGACCTTCTGTTCTACCAGGTTTCCCGCACGAGTGTGAGCATGTTCCACCATGTCCTGCAGCAGCAGTCGCACCCTCACCTGTTCGAACAGCTCAGAACGTCAGTTCTTCCCGCCCTGCTTTTGACTGCACTTAAGTAAAATTTCGCGCAAACGAAGAACTCAGAAAAGTGAAAAGTGAACAATTACGTTTTATATGCAATAATGCTTACAATGTCTATACACAAGCAAGGCTAAAGCCAATATTACAGCCAAATATATTCTAAGAACAGAAGTCACCGAAACTGAAAGTAGTAAGTATATTCGGGTCTGGGTTAATACATGAAAATGCCATAGTAGTTTCTACTTACCCACCTCTAGTTACTTACAGTCTTTGCCCTCATCTTCTAAACATTTTGCTTCATCTTCAAGATCAATGGCTCTACGGATATCAGCTACACACGATGACGCCATGCATTGTGAACTTGCTAAGTATTCTTTGCGCGATCTTCACAGTCTTCTCTTTTTCGATTAAACCATAACCAATACGCTTTCGGTTACTAAGTTGGTACTTAAATCTAACTCTTTGATCCTCGCTGAGATTATCCAGAGCAGCAACAATGCAAGCTCTTCCAGTTCCTGGCATTATTTGCTAATAGAAAGAATGCGAATAAAGCACAGTCGTAGATCCAATAGGGTAACATTAACTACAGACAAGCGGCGTGGGTAGACGTTCATTACTTCCTGGAATATACGCTCGATATCGGGTGTCAGTTGGGGGTTGGGAGTTAATTCCAGCCAGTCGGTGATTATGGAGTGCAAGCCGGACTTTATTTTTAATTTTTAATTTGGAGGGAGGGACTGTTTGCAGGTCAGCAGCAAGTTCTTTACATTTTACAGGCTTCCTTGACCTTATACTCCCGCATTATGCTGGCGATTGATTACAATTCATCATGCAAGCTCACAAAACTTCATCTGTACAACTTTGCATTAAAGATGGGGGGCAGTTCCGTGGTGTCGGACGTACATTTCTGACACTTCATAGGTCAATTAAGAGCACACTGAAGTGAGGAGATAGCTGTCATTTGGGCAGATTACACATCCTGGTTATGGCAATCATCTGGTCTGCAGGGGTAAAGCTCCTCATCACAGTGTAGGAGATGTTGCTCCAGAATACCTTGGTGTCCGATGGAATCAGACTAATGTCTTTAATGACGTGTACATGATTTGTTTTAGGATCTCTGTGAAGTGTTTAAACTTTTTCCAATTATTAATCCATGACTGATTCGCCAAGACACTACACTAAAACAAGATTACATAAAGGAATCCATACTTTTTATCATGAGCACGTAATGTACCACTAAACACAGTGTTGGACGTACATTTTTTGGTGTCGGATGTATGGCGTCTGAATGCAATTTAAAATCTAACTGGATCTTCATCTCTACCAAATGTATTTTAAACTTTATCATATAAAATGAACAAAAATACCACAACTTCAAACCTCCACAAATACATTTATGAGTAACGTTACTAAAAAAGTAGGCCTAACATAGCAAACCATTTTTGGTGTCGGATGTACAAGGTCAGAAGGTAATTTTACATCAACTGGATCCTCATCTCCTTTAAACACATTTTAAGCTTTCTCATATCTTAATAAACAAAGTACCACATTCAAGCACTATAAGTGGGTTTAAGAGTAGGTGACTAAAAAATAACACACATAAAAACCTTTTTGGGTGTTGGACGTACAGGGTCTAAATGTAATTTTAAGCCAACTCGATCAGTGGTGGTTCTGGACAAATTTCAGTGGGGGGGCCCAGGTTAGGCCAGCGTTTAATCAAAGGGGCACATTAAAAACAACAATGATGGCCCTAGACATGGGCCTGCAGCTGAGACATGCTGCAACACCACTCACTCCCTGCCTCTCTAAACTTTCCTGGGTGAGTAACGGCAAAAAGCCCAAAAATACTTTTAAATAATGATATTAAAGCATTAAAAACTTCTATTCTGCTATAGCCTATAAAATCATGCTGAAGATTTTTTCGTGAGGAAAAAATGCATTGACTGATGGCCATCAAAAATCGAAAATAAAATACAACGTAAACACACATACACAAACACGCATTATTCAAACACACACACACACACACGCGCACAAACACACATACACACAAAGATAAACAGGCACTCACAAACACACAAACACACACATAACCAGGCACTCACACACACACACACACACGCGCGCACACACGAATGCATGCACACACACACACACACACACACACACACACACACAAACACATGCACAAACACACATTCAAACACACACACACACACACACACACACACAGAGATAAACAGGCATTCACATACATACAAAAACACACATAACCTGGCAATCAAGCACACACACACACACATGCACCCACACACATACTCACACACACACACATTCACGCACATATGCAAAAACACACATTCAAACAAACACACACACACAGAAAAACAGGCATCAAAATACACACAAACACACAAATAACCAGGCAATCACACACACACACACACGCGCGCGCACACACACACGCACCCACACACGTATTCACACACACACGCACGCACGCACACACACACACACACACGATGCATCCCCCACAGATGCTTCACATTAAAGAGAGAGGTCAGCAGGGCTGCAATGTGCTCTGTGTTCAGAGTGAAGGCTCTGGGCCAGAGCCTGGGAGAAGTGTACACTGAAGCCCAGAGCTGTCCTTCTGCACGCTGCAGAGCCAGCTCCACACACAGCTCCACACACAGCCCCTTCCTGTCATCTCTGCAAACCCGCACACAATAAAGAGCCTCTCACTGCACTGCGTGCAAACCAGCCTCGTCCACAAACAGCCCCCGACAAGCTCCCTGCGGGCCAATTAAAGTCGAAAGCCTGTGAAAGGCACTGCTGCAGTCAGGGTCCCAGCTAAGCAGTCCACTTACTGTCCCCTGCGATCCTCCATCTCAGCAGCTTTCAGTGGCACAGCCTGGTCACGCGGGCCTGCGGAGGTCCCCTCCCCTTCCTGCAACCCTACAGCGCAGCCAGGTGCTACGTGTGCTGTCTGTGATACTTGCTTGCATGTCACCAACCTCATCTCACAAACACTGGGCTCCATTTCACTGACTTCATCTCACAAACACTGGGCTCGAATTTACTGACCTCATCTCACAAACACTGGGCTCGAGTTTACTTACCTCATCTCACAAACACTGGGCTCGAGTTTACTGACCTCATCTCACAAACACTGGGCTCCATTTTACTTACCTCATCTCACAAACACTGGGCTCCATTTTATTGACCTCATCTCACGAACCCTGGGCTCGAATTTACTGACCTCATCTCACAAACACTGGGATCGAGTTTACTGACCTCATCTCACAAACACTGGGCTCCATTTTACTGACCTCATCTCACAAACACTGGGCTCGAGTTTACTTCCCTCATCTCACAAACACTGGACTCCATTTTACTGACCTCATCTCACAAACACTGGGCTCCATTTTACTGACCTCATCTCACAAACACTGGGCTCCATTTTACTGACCTCATCTCACAAACACTGGGCTCGAGTTTACTTTCCTCGTCTCACAAACACTGGGCTCCATTTTACTGACCTCATCTCACAAACACTGGGCTCGAGTTTACTGACCTCATCTCACAAACACTGGGCTCGAGTTTACTGACCTCATCTCACAAACACTGGGCTTCATTTTACTGACCTCATCTCAAAAACACTGGGCTCGAGTTTACTGACCTCATCTCACAAACAATGGGCTCCATTTTACTGACCTCATCTCACGAACTCTGGGCTCCATTTTACTGACCTCATCTCACTAACACTGGGCTCGAGTTTACTTACCTCATCTCACAAACACTGGGCTCCATTTTACTGACCTCATCTCACAAACACTGGGCTCGAGTTTACTGACCTCATCTCACAAACACTGGGCTCGAGTTTACTGACCTCATCTCACAAACACTGGGCTCCATTTTACTGACCTCATCTCACAAACACTGGGCTCGAGTTTACTGACCTCATCTCACAAACACTGGGCTCCATTTTACTTACCTCATCTCAAAAACACTGGGCTCCATTTTACTGACTTCATCTTACAAACACTGGGCTCGAGTTTACTGACCTCATCTCACAAACACTGGGCTCCATTTTACTGACCTCATCTCACAAATACTGGGCTCCATTTTACTGACCTCATCTCACAAATACTGGGCTCCATTTTACTGACCTCATCTCACAAACACTGGGCTCGAGTTTACTCACCTCATCTCACAAACACTGGGCTCCATTTTACTTACCTCATCTCACAAACACTGGGCTCCATTTTACTGACCTCATCTCACAAACACTGGGCTCCATTTTACTGACCTCATCTCACAAACACTGAGCTCCATTTTACTGACCTCAGCTCACAAACACTGGGCTCGAGTTTACTGACTTCATCTCACAAACACTGGGCTCGAGTTTACTGACCTCATCTCACAAACACTGGGCTCCATTTTACTAACCTTATCTCACAAACACTGGGCACCATTTTACTGACCTCATCTCACAAACACTGGGCTCCATTTTACTGACCTCATCTCACAAACAATGGGCTCCATTTTACTGACCTCATCTCACGAACTCTGGGCTCCATTTTACTGACTTCATCTCACAAACACTGGGCTCGAGTTTACTGACCTCATCTCACAAACACTGGGCTCCATTTTACTGACCTTATCTCACAAACACTGGGCACCATTTTACTGACCTCATCTCACAAACACTGGGCTCCATTTTACTGACCTCATCTCACAAACACTGGGCTCCATTTTACTGACCTCATCTCACAAACACTGAGCTCGAAAAAGTAACAACCAACTTGTAAAATTGTCCGAAACAAACCCAAATAACAAACAAACTGTGGATACATACAAACCTGCAGATGTCATTGATCTAGATTCTGGGGGATTATATTTTGTTCTTGAGGAAAAAATTGTTTACAGATATGCAGCCTTCTAGCAACTACATTGAGATAAACTTTTTTCTAAACTCAAGTGGTACGAGGTGAGCTAAAATGTGTTTGGTATGCTTCGAGGGCAGTCAACTATGTGGCTGTAATGAGAAACTGTTAGGGGGGGGAGATGGATGTCCCACCTGCACTAATTACGCCTGCAACCCATAAATAGCACCAAATCAATGCATTTGTTAATTACATATGCTCTTATTTATTTTTGATTTCATTTGGGCAGCCACATTTGTGAGATAAATTCAATCAGTTTCGAGGTTAGTTGAGGTCATTTATACGTTCTCTATAGCAGTGATATTAGCATTGTTATGATGAAGTACTTAATGTGTCAAGTTTTTACGCTTTCCCGATGTTGGCAGATTCAAATGGCAAATCATTAGTTCAATTTTCACGTTTACTTTGGCATTTCTTGCTTCAGGAGTGAAGGTAAACTTAGACCCTGGGAGAGAGCCTTCATCACATGTGGGGCAAAAGGCCCAGGGGCCCCCAGGGGCCCCTTTCTCCAAAATATTTAGCTCTTACCCTAATCATATTCTTTTGAGGGGGGCTGCAGGGAAGCATGATTAAGACTAATTAAGGTTATGTGTCACGGTAGCACCAACTGGACTGCATAAATGTGGGACCCAAGAGCACAGAATAAGAAGTCAAGAGACCAGGGGTTAGCCACAGGCTTTATACACCAATGAGGAGGGAAATCCAAAAAAAAAAAAAAAACTAGACTGACAGACAGGGCAGGCCAATAGAGACTGCAAGGAATAAACAGGGACTGAGAAATATAACACAACTCAGTAAAGGCATGCCTTCCACTTGTCAAAAGTGCAAAATACTCCGGAGCAGGTAAACCAAAAGGGGAACAGGTACAGACCTCTCTATGAAGATAGAGACAGACAAACTGATATAGGCGCAGGACTCAGTGAATTACTGCACTGAAAGCAGATCCCACCCCCTCTACACTGTAGATTAATTAATTTATAAATTGAAACCTTTATTTAACAGAGAAACCCATTGAGACCATGGTCTCATTTGCAATGGTGTCCTGTTTACAAACATTTGCATTATCATAGAAACAGGAGTGTGGGTGAGGTCAAGGCCGCAATCCTCACGCGGTTTTTCACTGCCTTACTCCTGTGGTCTGTGCTCACGCATCACCGAGTTCGTGCCTGCGGACAGCGGACAGCGACCGGGGACTGGGAGTGCAGCCGCTGCTGCAGCCATGCCAGTTTCAGAACCATGGACAGCGGCCAGAGGATTGTGTGGAGATGCAGCTGTGACATTATGGCTATGGGTGATGCACTCAACCTACCTCTATTCTCACAGTGTTTAGCTCTCACAGTCATCAATACGCAAAGCTGGTCATTGTAATAATATCTCTAATGTTAGCTCGGCAGTTAGTTGCAAAGTTGGCTGGCTGGCTTGTCACAAAATGGCAATAACAGCATGACATATCATACATACTACTGATGTAAACCATCTAAATCAGTGGTTCTCAAGTTCCATCCTGGCGCCCCCCTGTGTATGATTGTTTTTGTCCCAACTACAATTGCAATCTTTAGAGTTTAACAAGCTGATGATTTGTTTTATTAGGTGCATTTATGCAAATATCCACATTCAGATATATTGTAAATATTGGCAGAGGGAAACAATTTAACCAAACATTTAATCAACATAAATAATCAAAAGGTTCCTCATTGGTGAAACTCTTGACACATGGTGGCAAAACCCGACAATTTACTTGGCAAACAATGGAGTCACACCTGTTATGTTTCCTGTTGATTTTATTTGGTTCAAGCAGGTTATTTGGGAAAAACTCATAACACCTGTAGTCAGAAACCTAATTTGGAGCTGATTGACTTTCTCAGAGTCTAATTTGATCTGTGTCAAAATGTTTTCACCTGAAAATCCTAGCAATATTGAAAATTAAGCACAATATGTTCAAGGGTTTTTATTTTTCATAGCAGAATGAATATGTCCATCCAAATGTGACTTAAGATGGTAAATAACTGCTCAAAACATGGAATGCTGCTAATTTAGACAAAGTAACAGCTTTTTAAAATCCTAGAATTGCAATTGTAGTTGGAACAAAAACCAGCATACACAGGGGGGCGCCAGGACCGAACTTTAGAACCACTAATCTAAATAATCTAGTCATGGGCAAGGATTAGGGTTAGGGTTAAGTGTACAGGTTTAGAGTGCGGGATATTGTTATTTTTTTAGACATTATTTTAAGGTAAAGCCATGTCACTGTGCCTGGGCAGTGAACTGTCAGAGCTGTCTTAGTATGAGAGTGTAAGCGACACTATGGCAGTGTGCCAGGCCTAGTCTTCTAAAGATTGTCACTTTCAATCGTTTTTCAAAAGCTTGAGCCAGAGGTTGAAGGATCTTGGCTTACTGCAGTAGCTCAGATGACCTTAGAATTTTGTATGGCCTGTTTTCATATAATTTTTCTCTCACAACTAGGTTTGCATGTGTGGCGTTCATTTGTGTGAAAATGAAAAACTTGTCAATTTTTATCACTATAGCTTTGGCATGAGTGTTGTTTCTGACCACAGAACAGAGGGAAAATAGAGCTGATACGAAGTAACATGCGTTGTATATCTAAGTTAACAGCATATTTCCTGATAACATCAACATCAAAAAAAAAGTATGGTACATGCGAATAAGGAAAGCAATGATTTTATGAAACACTTATCGTTTTCTACAATCTAAATTTCTTCTTTTTTTTGGAAATATGCATTCATTTAAATTTTGATGCCTGCAACACGTTCCACAAAGGGGGAGAGCAGAGACTTCCTTACAGAAGGGTCAGCATATGTAACTCCAAACGCATAGGTCTACATATCCTTGAGCATTCGTGCTACTTACACTTATGTGCACCTTTGTACTTACACCCCATGCACTCCTATACTATGACAATGTCACAACCTTTGTGCTTTGTTCATTGGTTCCCTCCCCTTTTAAGCTGCCTGGACGCGTTTTGTGGTTTTGTCTCCTTTATTGATTTATTGTTTCCTCTGTGGCTTCCAGGTGTTGTTTATTGTGTGCCCAGTTCCGAATGTGAAGTTCTGGGCCATATAAGCTTTTTATCTCACACGGTTGCTGGATTGTAATGCTTTTTTAGCAACTAAGCACGTCAATCAGTTTGATTCTTCTTTGTCTGCACCATGCTTTTCTTGCATGTGTTTTAATAAATTAATATTAGAGAAACACACATTCATTCATCAGAGTCTTATCAATAGGATGAAGCTCTCAAGCCTTGTTATCCCATTGTTGCAGTCTGTCTCTCTGAGTCAGTTTATTAGGATCACCCCCCAAGCCTTCATTGCCCCCCTGAATTGGGACTGTTCCCGCTAAACCCTTCGGTTCCACTGTCAAGGGAATTCCGCCCTGACTTCTGCCCTGGTACGGCCACTGGCTGGGTACGGACACGCCCCAACCCTCTCCAGTCATTACCGAATTTGCTGGACTGCCTCTTTCCCAGTTCCAGGCTACTGCCTTTCCCTCAACTATCACCGTATTCCTATTAGCAAATACTCTCTTCTGGACTGTACTTTATAAAATGCAAAAAAATAAAAAATCATTTCAACCCCATTTTACTTAAAAACAGTACAAAGGTATCATATTAAATGTGTAAACTTTTTTGAAAAAAATCTGCACATTTTGAATTTGATTCCAGAAAATAATTACCAAAAAAGTTTGGACAGGTGCAATAAAAGACAAGGAAAGAGGGAAGGAAGGAAAGGAAAAGTTGTATGCTGCTAAAAAAAAATACACCTGGTGGAATATCTCACGGCTAATTGGGTTAAATTGCAACAGGTAAGTATCGTGATTGGACATAAAATAGGCATCACAGAAAGACTGAGTCTTTAAGCAGTAAATATGGCATGGGCTTCATCACTCTGTGTTGAGAAATGTAAGAATAATTTTTGTCAGTATTGAATTGTAATTTTGGGGATTTCGTCATCTATGGTACAACATGTCAGAAAAAGATTCAAGGAATCCAGAGAAATCTCTTTACATTAGCAAAATGGCAGAAAAACAAGAGTGACAGGTTCTGATCTTCAGCCCCTAAGGGAGCAGTGCATTAAAAACAGACAGGACTCAGCAGCGAACATCATTCAGAAACCCTTCTGAGTACACACAGTTCATCACTGCATTCACAAATGCAATTTAAAACTCCACCTCGCAAAGATAAAACCACACACTGAGTGGACCATGGCTGGATCTTCCACTACGATAATGAACCAAAAATCAGCTTAAAAATGGTTATCAAACCACAGAATCAAGGTTTCATTAAGGCCATCCCTGTCCTTCAATCATAAAGAAATCCATGGAATGAGCTGAGAGTGAGTCTAATCCAACCTCAGTACACACGGTGGAAATAGTACGAAGGGAATCCATCCAATATTAGTTTTATGATGATGATTATTATGTTGTTCATTTATTAACTTATTGCATTTCAATAAGGGTTCATATTTTTGTTAGATAGATAATTATCAAACAAAATAAATGTTGCTGTGCCCATTAATTTTCTTGTCTAAAGTATATTGTATGTATTATTTTCTAATTAAAGTTCCTCACAACTCAAGGCCAACTTTTCCAGTGGGAGGACTGACGCTGATGACTGTGAGTTCGATACAGGCTAATGGTATCGATATTTATACGTGAGACCGCTATTGTTGGAAGACATTTCCCAAGGCCAGTACATTTTTATGACACATAGCTGTTGCACAGTAACATTTCTCATCTCCGTTGTAATTAAATTGAAGAAAGGCTATTCTAGGTTTGGTCATTCCTTTGTTATGTTTTCCCAAGGTCAATCTTCATTGCTTATGAGACTGCTCTGATTATGTTGGGATAATGATTCCCTGGCCATTGCTTTTAATACTGTTGATAATTGGAAACTTGGTCCACGTACACTCATATTTAATGGATTCATACTTCTTTTGAGGAAATGTACATGACCCCACCGCCTCAGCCATTGTCATGTGATCTCTTCAGTGATGTTCCAGCTCCCTGGGTTATTCTCACAGGAGTGATGGGTGGAGGCATTGAGTTGTTATACTGATCAGACGTGCAGATGTACTGATATTGTTACAGAACCAACTGAGCCACATTATGTGCGACCCTATGTGTCAGCATGGCAGTGAGTATCTATTTTGAATTGTACAGATCATTGCCTCTGACAAATCCTTGTCTGCTGTTTTGTTTGACAAGTATGTATGGTGTCAAAGATTGCTTTAACTGAATTGCCCGTCGGGATCAACAAAGTTCTTTCTATCTATCTATCTATCTATCTATCTATCTATCTATCTATCTATCTATCTATCTATCTATCTATCTATCTATCTATCTATCTATCTATCTATCGAAAGCAAGTCAGTAAGAACTTGCCTATGCTCGTCTGAAAAGTTCTCTGCAAGAGAATCGCACTGCCAGTCCCCTCTGCGCGAGACACACAAGCCCTCCGCCCCAAAGGCACCATACAGCTCTCACACCGCACACATGCAGTGTCAGACTATTTTTCCACTCAAAAACAAAAAAAAAGGAAAGCAAAGCCTCTAAAAGTCTTCTTTCAAGACAAACAGATTTCACAGTCCGATAAAATAAATAAATGAATTGCAGTATTTTATCTTTTTTTTCCTTTTTGCGTCTTATTGTCTCTTTTTCAAGATTTTTTACAATGCCTAAAAATATATTTATTTACTTTTTGTGGGCAGTCAACCCGCATGAAGAATATGATGTGCTCCAGCAGCACCAAACTTCTCCCACTTCTGAAGTTTATTTTAGACCTCGCTTTATTATTCGTCAACGATATTATTTACCTTAGAGAGGTATGATCTTGCCGCAGTGATGAATCATTTCATTTCATTTCATTAGACAATTTTGGCTATGAATTTCAGAGAAAAGTATATTATAGGCTGGTTACTGCTCAGCGCCACCAATTGATTGCTAACATTTGTGGTAGTTGAAGTCATGCATTCAGAAGGTATGAGTATTTGAGATTAATAGAATTAATATAGCAGGATAGGTCTCAATGATGCCATAACATGGGCTCAAGAAAGATGCAGCCCCAATGACCACAACCGCTGTAATCACAGTGCTCAGCCTGGACACACCTGCTGCGGTCAAAATCCAAAATCCAATTTCATCAACCACTTTCTCATTCAAAGGGGCATAAAACTGCCAGTGTTGGCTGCTCACTATTAAATGACTCAGCTTTAAGCTCACCTGGAAAGGAAAATATATATATATATATTTGAATTAATTAATTAATTAATTAATTAATTAATATATTTATTTTCAAAATGGCTTTTGCCAGCAGGATACCTTTGACCCCAAAGGGAGATACTTGCTTTAGATTATTCTTCAAATCAATTTTATAAGACTTATACGATAAATAAACCTAGTTTCAAAACAATGGGTTTCACTTGGTTAACCAAGTGAAAAGTAAAAAGAAAATAAATGTCACGTTACATTAAAACGGAAAGGGGTGGAGGAGCTTAGGTTGTACGTTGTTGTGTCTCATAAATTTCATCTCTTGCTGACCAAAAGGAGCTCAACAATATTGCATAATATATGAGAAACATGGAGCAGGGAGGCATTGATGACATTATAATTCACAACTTGTCACCCGCTCTGCTATCTGCTGGAGGGCTAGTTCTGAAATAATTATCCTTCTGAAGCTCTTTTAATGCAGTGTCAATGGCTTTAACATGCTGGAGTTCAATTTAACACTTGTTTTTAAACTCAAGTTTACTTCAGCATGTCAGGTCAAAATTTTCAGTGTTTTAATTGTTATTTTTCTTTTTATTTTCAAACTATGCTTTTTAAGGTTAAGAGGGGCAGACAAAGGAAAAAAAAGTGTATTTTTTTCTAACAGACAAGTTTTTTTTTTCCACTCCTGACTTTCATAACAGAGGGGAAAAAAACATAACAGCCACTAATTGTTAAATTTGCATCTCCACAGTGCATTATTAACACCCTGATGTTAGACATGTATCGTTTGAATTATGTTTCTCCAGGCTAAAGTGCTTAAATAATGATGACTATGCCTAGGAGACCATTAAGAATGTGTTTTCTAATTAGCTAAATCTTCTTTTCCCATCCTCTCTGGCTGCTTAACTGGAAGATAACATAAACTAAGAGCCTGAAGACATTATGCACACATTACTGGCCTGTGGTACCTTCAAACAATCAAATATCTTCTTGGAAAGCCTTTAATAAACCAGAGGCTGTGGGGGTGGCTCCAAAAGCACGGCTTCTTTTGACCCTTTATATTTATGTATTTTCAATAGTTTTATGCCATTTTAATAACATCTCAATTTTCTGCATACTGGTGTAATGCAAAATTATCATGTGAGCAGTGTTATTGGATTGTTCAGTTTGCCCCCTAGCTTTCCCCACCGCTCTCATTGTCTGTTATTCTTCATTTTAAAAGGTTGTTGTGTCTTAAGGCTCTTATTTGATGTGTAACCAGGGGTCCACACGTCCAGTCTACTTCAGACATACGCTCAGATCCATAAGTATTTGGATATTGGCAAAGTAATTGTTTACTTTAGCTGTCTACCATTGAGTTGCAATAAAAAAAAGTAAACTCAGACTTTCAGTTTTAATTTAAGGGCATTTACATCCAAATAGGGTGAACGGCGTTGGAATTACAAATTACATCACTTGCTATATCAGGCCCCAAACCCCCCTTTAAGGACCAAAAGGAAGCGAAAATGGAATGTTCAACTGTTTTACTGCCAATGTCAACAATCAAGAGAAGACTTCACCCGAGAAAATGAGGAAGGTTTAAGAAACAGGAAGTAAGCAAAAAAAAAAAAAAACACCCCATGAACAGATATGACTAAGATCAACTTGTATCAGAATTATGGAAGGAGAAGAAAATGGAGAGAGGAAGGAACTGCTCACAATGTCAAGCATTCCGCCTCATTTGTGTAGAGCGGTCATGTGTGGGCTTTTGTGGTTGCCAATGGAACTGGTTGTCATAGATTTTTTTTTTTTTTTTTTTAATAGCATGACTGCTGAAAAAAGAAGCAGGATGAACTCATCAGATGGCAATTCACAGTACAGATATAAAATGACAGAACATACTGTGAAAGCAAGCCGAGGCATTTTTTAGGCAAAGCAGCAGAATATTCTACAATGACCACGTAAAACACCTGAGCTGGATCCAGTTGAGCATGCATTTCTCTTCCAGAGGGCAAAATTGGTAAGAAAACACCCCTGAACGCTTTAAAGAACACAAAGGGTAGAAACCCAGCGTCTGATTATGTATATAGATTCCACACTTCAGACAGTAATCAGTCATCTGTAACCTATTTTAACTGGTGAATATCTTATATTTTTGAGTTTCCTGGATTGATTATGCATTTAAATGTCTAAATATCATAATTTCTTGTTGTCTTTTGGTGCAGTGTGCTCTCACCCTTGCTCCAGAGTAATTCCCAGATTCCTCTACTTCATTTTTCCCAGCTCAGCCATTTAGCATATGAAAGACAGTTGGCTACTGTGAATAGGTACCCAGCTAGAACCCAATTTTTGTTCAAAGTTGGCTGGTGACAGTTTATCAGACCATGGCTAGGTCACTCATGAGCAAGCCATCTATCTACCCGATAATATTGACGCCAACACTAGTTAATAATGCAAGATTCGCTCATGTAATTAACTAATAAATTGTGAAAAGTTTTATCATCATAAAGTTTCCAATTTATTAGCCCAACAATAAATACACTCTAACGAAACTTTGTATTAACCCTCTCAAATACGTGTAGTTTAACAATACTCGCGTCACACCTACAATCGCTAGAAAATAAAAGACAATTAAAAGCCCGAAGTGGAGTAAACGACCGATTGTCCGAAATTGTATACATCGTCCGCAATTGGATACTGTTCTGTTATGTCTACAATGGGACAATTTTGCTTTTCAATGATGCACGGCCGTCATTTTTCGATTATGTATTGTGCCTTGCGCATCACGAAAAACCACAAACCAGGTGTTTCAATGAGATACGACAACACATCTGGTCACTGCAGCGGTGGCCACTCTGTAGGCTGATTCCTCTAACTTCCAGCTGGCAGTCTGTATGGACAATCTGTCTGCTACAATTCTCAAATTTAAACAGAAAATCCATCTTGGCATTGTCTGGTATGTCATTATGATATGAATACATGATTACTTTTCAGAAAAAGAGAACCGTAAAACCAAAAAAAAATTAATGATTGCACACATCTTCACAGCACCGCGATCGGTCGTCAGGGTAAGATGGCTGTTTGTTTTCACCAGGTTGTCAGCACATGGTGCATGATATGACCTCTAGCTTAACAGGTGAATCAGTGTTTACAGTTATGCTTTTAAGGTGATCACTTCAAGTTGCCACGGCGACTCTGCCCTGATGGACTGCGAGGCCCCTCATCGCAGCTTGCTGCTGTATTTTTTATGTTTCACTATTATATTTATGACCTGCCTATTCCATATCTGCTTTCAGGCTCCCATAAGATGTCTTTGACCAAAGCTCTAACACAAGCCTTTCTGCCTCTTTCCTCTACCAACCATTTGGACATTTCTTTGACAAACAAAGTCATAGTGCCACATTCACACACAAGCTGAGGTCATGCTGTGTCTGTCTCAGTGCCGTTATCATCCTGAGCTGACTGTGAGCTGTGAGAAATGGCAGCATCGTCACTGGTGTGAGCCAAACGTTTGAAATTCACAGCCATATGGCACAACATTTCGGGAGGACTACCGAGGCTCACTGTTCCTTTTTTTCTGTAAGTCTATATTGCCAGTGTCTGTAGAGAAATTGATTGCGGACAACAACACTCTCCCTCCCTAAAATTCCGATCCTAAAATGTTCTTCTTCAGGTGTTTTTTACCATTCTGCAAATATTTACCTGCAAGGACTCCTGCGTGCTCATCTTCTCTTGTATATCTCTCAGGATACCTTTCTGTCTCACTACACCCACACACATTAATGCACATGTGGACACACATATCGATTGCTTGCAAAGTCAGTTCCTTTGTGTGGACCTCAGTGCAAAGTATGTCCTAAGACAATGCTGGGATGTTGCCACTTGTTTAATTAATTGACAGCTGACACTCAGAAAGACTTGATTTCTTTGATTGATTATGGGATGAGCACGTCTCTGAATCTCAAACAGGAGCATTCTCACATTGCCGCCAACAAACCCTAATAAATCCCTCTTTATTGATTATTGCGCCGTGCTGGGAGGTAAAATTATGTTTGGAAACCTGCGGGGTCAGCATTCCCTGGAGAAATAATGGGGCAGTGAGAGAAAGAAAGGGAGCAAGAGACAAGTAACAAAAGAGGTGGGGAGTGTCCCTTCAACATAATGCTTCATATTTTCTGCCTTTCAGTAGCGGTTGTTTCTTCCACTAAGGAGGCTGAATTTTGCCAATGGTTTGTGGGTTTATTTGTTTGTTTGTTTGCAAGCAACATTATTGAAAAAGTTATGGGCAGATTTTAAAGAAATTTTAACCAGAAGTGTGTTTTGGCCCAACTTAGAATTGACTCCATTTTGGGTATGACCCAAATCAAATTCTGGACACAGGATTTTTTTTTATTTACTTGTGCAGTTGTACACAATAACGCTACTCATATGAAGACAACAATGGTAAAATGATCAGAGTCGCATTTTCACATTGTGGAGAAATGATGAATTAAAAAATGCAAAACTATCTCAGAAACAAAGCATTGAAAAAATAAGCAAAAAAAACAAAACAATTTTTATATATTATTATAAATATTATAATACAAAAATCCAAAATTTGGACTCTGATAATTTTTTCGATTATTGTCTTTCAGTCCCAGACTTCTGGGGGACTGTTGGGCCTTGGTGAAGGTATATGCCCTCTGGGTGCTCTTGTTATAATAATTATGATGTAATGACATACTGTATGAATAAAAAGCGAGCTGGGAATGAGGGGGCAATTAAAAAAAAAACCTTTATTTTATAATTATTCTGATTGCTTGGATAGTTGAAAGGTGTGCCATTTTAAAGACAGATGAAACATAAACTGCCCTCCTGTGCACCCTCTTGTTTCCAACATGGAACTTCAACTCTTAACAGCCTATGTAATGTATACAAGAAACCGGTTTTGGCAGATTAGCGCCTGAATTCTTTTGTGGTAACAAAATTATAACAGGACAGATGAAAGAAAATGAATCAGCCTATGTTTGCAATGCTTGCTCACACTCCAGAACAGACTACTCAGGAAAAAAATAAATAAATAAAATTAAAAATTAAAAACATGCTTATTCGAATGATAAAACCGAGAGGATTGTGAATATTTATTACACAGTACTTCTAATGAGCAATGAATATTGGAATATATTAACAGGAAGTGCATTAGACTTTGATCTGTGACAAATCATGTCATGCCTGTTATTTCTGTTATTTATAGGAGTCTGCTCAGATCAGACAAGGACAGGTACACAGGTACTGCCTGAGCGGGGAAAGCAAATTCTATCTGTCCTGATATTCTTTGGCAAGCTATAAATCTGCTTTCTTTTGGACGAGCATGCAGTTCTTCTCCGGGAGGTAAGGAGCTATTTTTCACAAGCACAAGTAAAACACAGCCCAGAATCCATCATATCTACAGCATCTGGAGTCCGCAATAAATTGAGGAGAACAGCACGCGAATACTTTCCCAGCTGTCAACCATTTGCAAAAACTCTATGTTTTTACATAATGACCAAAATGTCCAAATATCCAGTGATTGTAGTAACCACTACAATAAGCCTATATTTACTGACAAATATGAGAACAGCATTTTTTTTTACTTGAAGTTTATTTTCAAATTCATTTTTCTTTTGGATGTGCATGTTGCCCAGAGTTGGGCAGTAAACAGACTGCTCATTTATCATGTCTGTTTGAATTCACTGTTTTGGGTTAAAATGGATTTGTTTCCATTTGAGTACTGCATTTTTTCAGATACTGTGTTTTTTTTTCTCTTGGCTGCATTGAATTGTTTTTGGCAGTTAAGAGGCCTGTTTCCATGTTACGACAGTATGGACGCAGTTGTGCTCGTCTGTGAGCCAGACTTGGGGGTTGGGGTGGACGGGGGGGTCGGGTTGCATGGAGTGATGTTGTTATACCTATGTTACTAGGCGGGAGGTGGAGGGGGGGGGGGGGGGGTTATCACCAAATTTTATGTATCGGTGGAATTGAAACTGCAAGTCGCTGCTGAAATCATTTGCATTTAAGGCAGTTTGAATTCAGAGAGGACGCACACGTAATACTCAGTGACAACACACGCAGTCCACTTGCACCCCACACAGCTGCTCTGGCAAAGAGAAATAGGATGTTTATTGATAGCCACTTATTGTCTTTGGCTGGTTTGGGCTTGAAAAGGTGTAAACTAAGGCCTGGAACTCACCGGATGCGTGTGTTGTGGTAGCGACTGCATGCTGAGCTGCTGCTGCTGACTTGCGTCTGTCTGTTAACGCATGCTGCGCGTCAGCTGCGATGCTGCTACAGGCTCCTCCTGACTTTCCCCTAAAAAACGGAAAAGTACTGTCCAGATACTCTTTAATTTATAAACATGATAGGCTATGGGCAGGTGCGATTTGCAATTCCAAAAGCAGAAGAGCTGATCATCTGATCATCAGCTGTTCATCTTTTCTCTCCTCCTCTTGGAGGAGATTCTGCCTCATAGACTGGACACAGAAGAGAGGACCTCCAGAGGTCAATTCTCCATCTGGAAGGCTCAAATCGCACAAGTCACAATTTCATAGCCTTGGCTCTGTAATTAATGGCATATTTCCATAAAATACATTTATATTTTGAACATCTAAAAACAAAACAAGCAGTAGAGCAGTAAAGCTTTCAAAAAATTATATATATATATATATAAATATATATATATATATATATATATATATACATTTTCTTAAATGACGGTATCGAAATGACATATTGAAAGTCACAAATTTCCTACTACATGCTCCAGGAATTATTTCACAATTAAAGCATTGCTGAGTTAAAATGAAGGGATTCTATCCAAAAAGATTGGCTTTTAATTTGACAAACATACCAGAAGTGTAGTTTTTTGGTTTCATGCTTGTAACAGACACACACTCTTGACAATGTGGTGAAGTGCTGGTATTTACAGTATGTCGATACAACTGCCCACTAATAGGTGTTTTTGCGTGTGTGTCGTGGTAAAAATAGGCGCGATCTCGAGATAACACGATGTAACAGCCTCGCTCGACCGAACGTGAGACGCACGTGTCAAACATTCAGTTAGGACGGTCTAACCTCTTAACATGGATGCCGAAACGAAAAGTGAGAGGTAATGCCACGCAGCAGCGCTGCTCAGGCATCCAGTGTGTTCCAGGCTTAAGCCAGGCCATGCCATGTCAATAATTATAATCAAATGGGCTGATTTAACTTGACTGTAGCCCATGAACAGTTAAGAATAGGGCCTTCAGCAACAGCGCTTCAATGGTGGCCAACTAAATATAATGGCAAATCAATACATTAAAATGCAGCAACAATGTTGTATGGTCAAACCTACAATTATGTCCAACCATAATTACTGTGCATATTATAAATGACAAAAATGTATTTATTTTGCTGAATTTCAATGTGATCGACATTTGAGTGCATCTCTAGTTGTTTCCCAGCTTGCGGTTTTAGGAAACAGAGGCAGCTGAGAGAATAAGTTGATGATCACACAGTACGTAGGCTTCAGCACATGTAATATTGCATGATCCATTTTTACATCATATTTTAGGCCAGGTCTGCCAAATTCTATCCCTCAAATCCAAATCCAGCCCTGTTTTTTTCTTCTTTCTCGCAATGAGTGAATAATTATTGCCACTGGTTGTTCTGACTGCCTTTACTCCTGGCTCCCAGGAAAAGGGCAAAATTAAAACCAGCAGTTCTTGGCCTTGAGGAGCCTTGTCGTAGGCTATGAATGTTTGCAGATGAAAAGGACTGTGAAAGCTATAGAGGTTAAAAGGCTATTTTTTATCTTCTCATAATGCTTCATAATTATTTGGTTATGCTGAGAGAGTAATGCCTCATTTCCAGAGAGCAAAATAAATCATTTTAGAACTTGAGAAAATCATTTTTTAAACCGCCAAACTGAGATCACAAAATAAGACAAATGCTATTAAATTAAAAGCAAATTTAAAAAGAAACATAACCTTGTCCTTGCCTGCTTTCACATGTTTGAGTTCTCACGCTCTATAAAATACAGAGTAGCCAATCACTGTTGCACCTTTTTTGCCAGTTAATTTAACTGGCACTTTTTTTTGCAAGTTATTTTAACTGTAATTTTACAATAAGTTTCCAGCAGAGTTCTGTGTATGTTAAGTATAAACCACAGTTAAATGCGCACAGGACACCACTTAACGCCAAAATAACAGGGAGACAATGCGTTAACTTAAGTGTTTAAATTTATATCAGTATATATAAAAATATATGAATAAAAACAGACCAATAGAAGTATAGGCAAGTGAAGGCGTATGTTTGTAAGCTAATTATGGCCTATACTGTCCTGCAAAGGCTAAGTGCAGTAACAACAAAATAATTTAAACAGTAAAAAATGGCTTCAGAGTTTGTTTGCTGTCCCAGCAAACGAATAGTAAGCTCATCTATGATAGATTATGGTTTACTGACTTGCTGTGGTATAATTTCTATCTAAATCAATCCTAACCTCCAAACTTTAATTTTACCCAACGCGTAGCTACGGCACTTAGGCTTTGTTGGGCCGTATAGGTCTATATTGGGGATCTAGACACACAAACAATTGCTCAATCCCTCGAGGTGCGCGCAGCATGTGAGAGGCTTGATAAATGAAGAAGCTGTTCCTCTTGCGAGTGATGCTAAACACGGCTTTTGCCTTGTGCTGTCCTCACTTTGGAGCTGAAAATCACATCATATTTGCTCATCAACCTTATTCTTTTCTTGTTTGCTTTGGTTTTGTTTTTCTAAGTCAGGCATTGGGGGGAAAAAAAACACAAGCCTGTCAGCAAAGGCTGAAAGCTAATGTTAACAAAGTGTTCCTAAATTGTAATGTTGCACCTGAAAAATGTACACTGGGTTTTTTTTTGCCACCAATAGGTGTGGGGATTGGGGGTGGGGGTGGGGGGGGGGTGTTTTTCATTGCAACCATGATTCTGGGAACCAACCTACCAGGAAGTATCTGATCATAGCTATTTTGAGAATGTTGCCATGGAGTGTTTGTCTATGCCTTTCCCCGCAAGGTCGGTATGGCAGACATTTTCTGTCATTCCTCAGTCACAGTACAGCATGGTGGCGATGGTGGTTACTAAACAAATTATTTTCATTGCCATAACAGTGGAGTAGTGGTAGCAGTAGTGGAGAGATACTGTATGTTTATTGTATACATTTTTCTTTGAACTTTCTGACCTTTCAGAAATCATGGGGGACAAGAGATGGTATGGGATGTAATTTTTTTCTGGAAAACTAATTTGTATTTGTTTCCTGACCAGTGCAGTGATGCATAGCTGCCCTTCCTGCGTCTGCAAGAAATCAAAGCTTTTAGTAATAAGCCAGACCACAACTGAAAGATAATTAGTCATTTCCCCTATAACACAGGAAATAAGATTGTATGTTGTTATTCTCTTGAATTTACTGCATTTTTCCCCCTGGTGCAATAATCAATTACAACAAAACTATCAACACAGAACTGGATCAGTTCATAGATCTGCAAGTTGTGTATGTTTCTGTGTGTGTCCGCATGGACGTGTGGGTGTGCGCTGAAAACTGCTGTAAATGGCGAAAATATAATTGTTAGTTAATTTCTGCACATTATTTGTGCATAAATTAACAATAAAGAGAATTGTAATAATAATAAATTAAAAATAATCTGTTTTTTGTAATATGTTGCTGGCCAGGCATAAACTATTGACTAATTATTGATAAATTATACGGAAAAGGTTAGTACAGGTTGACCCCTTTATGTGCTTTTAAAATGTGCAAAAATTGCATGGTTCATGAATGGCATACAATTTATTTGCAAATAATATTTGAAGATTTGCATGCAAGAAGTACTTTGGTCACATTTTGCCAAAAAAAAAAAAAAGAAAAATGTGCAGACACAAGTGTTAAAAGCCACATCGGCCAGCACAAGTCCTGTGTATTAGACTGATATTAACCATGGAACTTAAATTATTTAAACTGACTTCACATGTCTTTTTCAGCTGATATATCTCAATTGTGTGAGGTGGTGAGTCCACCCATAGCCTGCTGCTTGCTCCTCAGCAATGACTGGCATCCTGACTGCTGCCAAGCTTTCAACTGGTCAGTGGAAAACCTTAATCAGGGAGTGAGATGTTTTCAAAAGGCAGGATATTGCCAATCGTCTTTGGTTTACCTGGCACTTGCTGCCTGCGGCCTGTGGCAGCCACTGAAGTTCAGCTATCCTGAGGCATAGCTGAATTTCTTTTCTGTTAGATTGGAATGTGATAAAAGTTGCCACCTTTGGCTGTGGATGATTCAGAGAATGTGTACTAGGACTTGGCTTTCGAAATGTGTGGAATACTGGAATCATGAGACAGGCCCATTCAGTAGGAAATTCAAATGCAAGAATAAAAAAGGCAGCACAAAAAAGTCTTCTGAGTTAATACCCAAAAATGCTCTAAGTTCAGAGCCTGTGACATCTCTGAGAGTGGCGAATGTAACAGTAAAATAGGTACTGTAAATAGCCTCGGGGGTTAAGAATGATGAGTGTTTGGGAGGCATTTATTTCCAGTACAGTTTTACAGAACTGAAATGAGTGCAGCCTAAAGACTTTAATCATGAGGAAATGGGGCAAGGGGACAAGTCACATGATAGGAAATGTTTTTGTTTTTTATTGTGTGTTCACACTGGGGGTCATAAAATCACTGCAGCAGCGAAAAAGGCTGGGTGTTTGTCATAAAATAGTTGCTAAGTTATGGAGCAATCATAGCAAAGTTGTGCAAAATTGAGGCAGAAATGAGAGTGTTTTGAAATAAACATACCTTTATTAAATCAACTCAATCATCTCACGCTGAGGCGGGAGCACATGTAACTACTCTATAGCAACAGTAATAGTCCTTTAGTGTAAGGAAACAGCATTTAAACACTTCCATTATCTACAATCAATCAACAAATGAAAACCATGGGGGATCAGGTAGAGAGAATTGGAGACTGAAGGGCAAGGCTCCTTTCAATTATTCAATAAATTGCATGGATATTTTGATTGGCTCAGAATTGTGTGTCATAATCTGTTGTGGCTGGTGTGTGTGTGTGTGTGTGTGTGTGTGTCTGTGCAGTTGAGTGTGTTGTGGACAACGTGTTGATTGTTTAGTCAGTCCTTTGACATTAGTGAATGGTGCACCCTTTACCTTGGAAGAAGAAGAAGATTCATGTGTTGAAAAGAAGCCAAATTAAACTGCTCAGTACAGCACTTATTTCTTTGTGATTTTCTACTCAGTCTTTCAGGCTGCCTCTTCTCATGCCACAAATGCATTATACCTAATCATTGGAGAAATGCCCCTGAATTGTTGCTATGTCAATATTACTTTAACCAGAGACAAAGATATTGGTTTCCTGGGTACTCGTGTAAAAGCTTGAGTGACAGTGATTACTCAGAGCAGATCTAAAGGTGGGTTCGGGGATCGATGGGTTACTTGTGTTTGGGGTTGATCGTCCTGTGCCGCAACCCTCGTCTGATTCCCCAGTGCATCTCTTTGATATTTAGCAGCGTGCATGTTTATCAGATGTATTTGTGTTGCGACTGGCGCCTTGTGCATGTCTTCCCTATTGGCTGAGTCTTGCTACTCGCTTATTTCCAAATGAGCGAGGGACAGGTTATTTAAGCCTCGCTGCGCATGAGCTTGTTGCTGGATTTTAAAGTTACATTAGCACTAAAATCCTAGTCATATGCACTATAAGCCAAAACTTCTTCATCTTTGCCGGAATGAAATTAGTACTTTAACTTCAGAGGCAGCTAAGGGAAGGGCTCTTAAAAACTTTAATGTCATTACTTACTTTGAACAATCTTTCAATCTTTCCTAATTCAGGGTCCAGGATTAGGAGCGAGTTCAAGTTTACTTAATTCTTCCCGTTAATCAGATTAAGTTTTCAAGAACAAGCTTCCAGTCCTCATCACGGTCCAGGACTGTTATCAAATTCATCTCAAGCATCAACCCTCCTCTTCTAAGGCAGTCCAGTGCTGGCAAGTGTTTCAACATCTGGCAGCTCACTGGAAGCCACAACAGCAGCCTAAGCGTTGCCTGCTGCATCTGTGCTGAACTGTCTCTCCTTTTCTCGTCGCCAGTCTTCAACGGGGTACCAGCACTGTCTTTACCGTACTGCCGCCAGTAAATTACCAGTTGTATTGCAAGTCTGTCTCTGCACTTTACTCCTGGTCTAGACCATAACATCCTGTGGCCTTACAGGCCAACCAAAGCAGTTGGGTCAGTCCAAGTGAAGGCATCCAGAAAAATCTGAAAATTCCTGGGTCACCCCTCAGAAATTTCTCAAAAAATTCATATTGGTTACCTCTGGTGGACTTATGAAATAATACCAAGTATTAGACCAATATTCCTAATAGTTTTAAAGTGATGGCCTGTCACAATTTAAAGTTTTTTTTTTTTTTTAATTTTGACAAAATTGTGCTTCGTCCAACTTTGGGCTTCCACTGCTCCTCTATTATTTGACCTTCAGATCAGATTTTTGGTCTCCCTGGCCAACTTTTCCCCTAGAGTCAGACTTTCTGGTCAGATTAGGTGTATCTACCTTGGTTGCTCCACAACAAAGCTCCAAATTTGGCTGAAAAGCCAAAAAAAAAAAAGGCAAAAATTGTTATACTTTTTAAATGCTACAGATCAAAGTTTAGGGAATTCAAGCTTGAAATGGTTTTTTTGTGACCATTCCTGATATCTCTCATAGGGAATCCACTTTGATCTTGTTTGTATCTTGGCAGGAATGAGTTTTTCATTTTACAGAAAAAAAAGCTATTTTGAAGTCCATGGTTTAACAACCATGTAGCAAATGTAGTTTCTCCTGATTCCATTACAGATTTGCATAATGTGTGATTTTTAGTCCTCTAAGTTCCTGGCAGTAAATACAAATTTGATAGTTAGCAATGTTACATGGCTGCAAAAATTACATGATGAGATTAAATGGTCTTATGGTCTCTAACAAAAACCACGTGAACCATCCCAATGTAGTAGTCGTACATGTAATCCATTGTTAAGCTTCAAATAAAACAATGATTTTGCTTGAAAAATTGTATTGAAGTTATTTTTTTGCATGTATTTAGCTGTTTGAAAGAGCCTAGATGTGGCAAATGTGCTGCATTTGGCAATTGATGCTACACGATGCTGAAATTTCATCAATATCTGCTCGAAATAGGTAACATCATTCAAAAAATTCCAGTAAAAAAACTAGGCTGAACACCATCCCAATTTTTGTCAGATGAAGCTGACAACTATAGCAATTTATGGTAAAGATTTGAAGGATGTGGTCAATTGCGCACATGGTGAACCATGGACTTCAAAATTGCTATTTTTTCGGTAAAGTGAAAAAGGAGCAAAATAAAAAAGGAAAACTTTCTTCTCATTCCTGCCAAGATACAGACAAGATTAAAGTGGATTACACATGAGAGGTATCAGGAATGGTCACAAAAAAAGTTTGAATTCCCTAAACCTTCTGATCTGTAGCATTTAAAAATACAGCAATTTTTGTGACTTTTGGCTTTTCGGCCAAATTTGGAGCCCTATTGTGGAGCAACCAAGGTAGATACACCTAATCTGACCAGAAATTTTGATTCTAGGGGAAAAGTTGCTCAGGAAATTGAAAATACTTATCTGTAGGTGAAATAAGAGAGGAGCAACGGAAGCCCAAAGTTGGACGAAACACAATTTTGTCAAAAAAAAAAAAAAAAAACAAAAACGTAAAATTGTGACAGGCCATCTCTTCAAAACTATTAGGGATATTGGTCTAATACTTGGTATTATTTCATAAGTCCACCAGAGGTACCCATATTCATTTTTTGAGAAATTTCTGAGATGGTCATCTGGGAGGGTCTGGATGCTTAGATATGGACTGGCCCAATTTGCTCCTCAAATTATGATTGTAGTGAAGGCCTCCCATAGAAAGTTGCTCTCCAGGAACAGTGATGGAGAGCACAATTGAAAAGATATAAGATGAAAATATTTTCTTTAAAAAATCATGTGATAAGCCTATTTTTTTTTTGAAAACATGAACAAACTGAATGACAGCAGCTCAGTGTAAGACTTATTCGCATGGTTTACAAATACTACTGAGTGACAATATGAGAGAGGATTACTGAATTACATTTTGATGTCCCTTTAATGTTGATGAAATATATTCGAGAGTCAGCTCAATGGTCCGAGATATTCCATTAAACATGGAGTTTGGCTGCTTCATGTTGGAAACATTAAGCTCGAGACAATGGCATACTAATGGCCACCAATACTTTTTTTAAACTTTGGGAACAAGGGTGGAAAATGGCTATTTATAAAGTTTTTAAAAGTTAATGCATTGGCAGATGTTTTTGTCTGCTTTGTTTGGTTGTTATGCTTTTGAGCCTTTTTTTATCAAAATAGGATTCACAGCTTGAATTCAAATGAAGGTTTGTGCTGGAATTATGCACAGGGAAAATATCTCTCGCCTGCCTCTCCTTTTCATTAGCTTTCGTTACTCATGGAGACACTAATTAAAACCTATACATTGCCTGGTGAGTAGTCGCAGGGTTATGGCTAGAGCAGCACAAAAATGATTCAGATTGAAAGCATCCATCAAATGAATAACGTGTTGAATGAAGTTACATAATGCATGTCATGAAAATTCATTTTTTGCCCTTAAGGGTTTGTTTGTATGAGAAATTTTTTTCCACATTTAATTGACAAAACTAAAAGCTAATGTACACTTCAAAACTGAAAGGGAATGTTTAGCTTTTTTTTAATAGAGCTACTGCATCATTGCATATCTGCATCCTTCACACATTCTTCAACTGAGGACCATCTCAGCTATGGCATCACAAGTGAGTGATTGGCTCATCTCAAGTGGATAGCAAGGCCCACATTACAACAATTATAACAGAAATTATGTTTGTGTAATGACCAGCATGGAATTGCATATTGCTCTTATACTACCATTATCATGCATATACAGTATGCATTTCAAAAGGCTTCACTTCTGTATTTTTGTGCATAAATTGCATAAAACCTAATAAGCAAATGCAGCAGGTACATGATGAGGACTGAGACAGAAAATATATCCAGCTACGTCTAAATACAACCGTATGAGTTACATAAAAAGCACTGTAGTTGTGGGAAAGCTTCTGCACAAAAGTGGCGGTTTTAGGTCGTGTTACCCCTGAATTGAGCAGTTTCTTGGTGAAATGTCATAATGATCAGTTTTCAGCATGTCTACGATGTCAACACCAGAATGCTGTCCCTTTTTATCCCTGTCAGTACTGTGTTATACACTTCACTTAGATTCATTTATCTTGCTGAAATATATAATGCTGAATTTATAATGCTGAAATTAAAATAACTGATTAAGGCATGAGCTGATATTGAACTGAGCTACTCTCTTCTGTTCTATCCAAGCTTTTAAAACCTCTCCAGATGAAGACAAACGCGGAAGAATTTTCCCATACAATGCTGTGCCTTTATAATGTGGTCCCTTACAGAATTTTCAGTTTCGCGCATTGCTTGAGATTATGAAGATATACGGTAGAATAGGAGCTGCAATTAATGTTAATAATAATAACAATAATGAATTTAATTTATGAAGTGCTTTTAACGAAAGCTCAAAAATACTTTAAAAGAAAGCAGCAATAAAATTACTGATAATAAAAACAGATATGCAAGTTAAACCAATCCCATCATCATCAGGATGGAGATTTGTGATTTTAACCATTGTTTTTAGTGAGCTGGTTTGAGTATCTCTGTAGGTACTGATTCCCTGAGATTTCATTACTAATCAGTGGCTATAATTTTCACAGCATTGTGAAATTAAAGAGCCAGGAGGTTGTAGTTGTGAAAATGGTCAATTATGTGTGAAAAACATGTATATTATCATTGTAAACAATAATCCTGTACGAACAATATGTTATATTGGTGATTTAAGTAAAAAAAAAAAAAGAGTAGATGGAAGAAAGAAGTGATATTACAGGAGTAGTCTCTTCCCTAGTCACTCACTTCAAGGTAGTAGCGCCCATGTGAATTGGGAATTCACAAATTTATCTTGGACTTTAACAGTGAAGCTCGGCATTCCAAGGTAAAAATTACACAAAAACTTATTCTTATACATGTTAAGGGATAGCTATAGATAGTAGAGACCATATAAATAATTAGAAATTTTGAGTGTTGAGTTCTGGAGGGGTGCTGATTTTTGGCTGTATCAGATATGATACTCCTGGAATTAGAAGAAGTTCGCTGTTGGTGTGAGCTCTTTTCATTTGGAGCGAAACACAGATGGAGCAAATTCAACACCATTTGGGTCAACTGCTGACAAAATGAGAACTGGAGACTTTAGTCCGATCATTCGGGACAAAGACCTTCTAATTTATAGCTCGACAAAAACTCAACTAACAACAACATGCCCAAAATAAAGCCATTATCCATTCGAGTCCCTTTCCATATGTCATCACCCTAAGAGTTCCGATGATTTCCGATGAGGTTTCTTGGAAGATTCGGACTCCTAAGTCGGCAGATTTTTCTAACAATAAAATGCTAATTTGTCCAAAACAGCATTTACTTGTCGGGAATCAATCATCAACATGAATTGCATATTGTGAGTTGTTTGAATTGACAAAACAAAGTTTTACAGCCTCCTGGCACTTTAAAAAAATAAACCGAAAGAAAACAAATCAATTGAGTAGTAGGTCTGTTCATGGAAACAAATTGTTTTTGAGAAATAAACTGACTGAATTTAACAGTTAAATGAATGCATTGTTTTCTGGTTATTACCTCCGCCCAATGAAGTTTGTTACTGTTTGTCTGTTGGTTGGCTTGTTTGTAAGCAGGATTACACAAAAAGTTATGGATGGATTTTCCTCAAATTTGGTGGAATGATTAAGTATTATTAAAGGAAGAGGTGATTTGATTTTGGGAGGTCATAGGTCAAGGTCAAGGGCATGCAAAGGGTCAAAAACACATTAAAAACATATTTAAACATAGGACTGCATAAACACAGGGGTTGATGGTTAATACTGGCAAAAAATAACATTGAGTACATTGGTGGAGGCACTTGCACTCTCTGAGCACAGCTCTAGTTTTAACTGTAAATAGAGTCATGTGCGCGCATTTAACTGTGGTTTACACTTGACATACACAGAACTCTGTTGTAAACTTATTGTAAAATTACATCGAAAATAACTGGTAAAAAAGGTGCAAGTTTATAAAAGTGCAGACCAGGGGTGCGGTTCCCAAAAATAGCAAGGTTAGCAACTCACATAGTTTGTTCATTCACAGTCAATGGGCCCAACCATGTGAGTTAGAATTTTTGATTTCAGGAAACGCACTCTTTACTACTTTTGTGACCGTAAAAGCATCTCAAAATGAACAACACAACGTTGGATTATACATCAACCAGTGAAGAACAGAAATTTAAGCCAGCAGCGTGTGCAGACCGACAAAAAATAAGTGAAACTCAATTTCAAGCAGGAAACAGAAGATAGAGACCACAGCAGCTGGGTCCACAACTGACTCATCTGCATGATCTAGAAAACACCAATCAGAAAGCAACAACAACAGAATACGTGAGTCTATTTAAGGACAGTCAAGCACACTCACTCCTGCTTCTTAATTTGCTGCATGATGCACAAGGTGAGAATTTGTTTTCTGGTTGCCGCCTCCACCCCAGCATCTATCTCATTGGTTTGGCTCTTCCTGACATTGGGTGGGACTCAGAGGTTCTGCATCCTGCCGAATTTACTGTTATTTTGAAAGTTATTGCTGTGCCCCTGATAGGGAGCACCTCACTGCAGAACTTTAAATAAAGTTAATGTTATGACAACTGCATGCCAATAAATATTTCAACCAAATATATGAGAATACCCATCTGAACTGGACAGTTGATGTTTGGAAAGGTATAACGTAGTTTGGTGAATCCCTGCTATCTAAACAGCATGAATACAGGAACCAAAAACTGTGTCAACGGTTTCGGATACTGCTGGTGATGTAATGTTTTGGGGGAATGTTTTTTTTTTTTATTGACAATTTGAACCCCGTAACCCCATTCAATCATCATCTGAATGCCCCAGCATATATGAACATTGTGATGGACTATGTGCATTTTTCCTCAGACCCAATTTAAAATTTTTTTCTAATGGCTACCACCAGCACGATAATTCACAGTGTTACAAAGCACATGTCAACTCAAAATGGTTTCACAGAATCGGTAATAAATACAGTGTGCATCAGTGGTCTCCCCAGATCTGAATCCAATTGAGCACTTTTGGGATGTGGTGGAATGGGAGATTGAGAGCATGAATATGGTGCTGACAGATATGCTGAAACTATGTGATGCAGTCATAACAACATGGACGAGAATCTCAAATACTTCAAATATTTCAGGACCACCTCTCATAATGGCTTACACTTTGATGTCTTCAAATTGCAGAAATCATCCACGGTGCTTATCTTAATTAATTTGATGGCAAGTGAGTAGGTCACAGAAATGGCAAACAATTTAATGTGGCAGGGGGAAATCTGTCAAAAAATAAAGCCAAATATGTCAAAAAGAGGCAATATAATGAGCTATGACTACTAAGAGCTACCCAACAGGGGCAGACAGACTCTTGAACCATATTCAGATAGAGGAAAGTGTATCTGAGGCAGTTCGGTGCAGTCTTGAATCGCTCCGGAAACCCCTTTCTGATAGCGAAAAATAGGTGTAGCAGCTGCACCTTTTCGCCATGTTAAACCAATCAGATAGCGACCAGAAAGGCGAAGTCGTTGCCAAAATGGCGGATACTTTCGGAACTCCACTCGCAATTATGACAGAAAGTCATGCTGACATGGACTTGTTGTGCTGTTACTCGTGCGATACGAAACGACCCATTTATAAATGTATACTTAAAATAGTGAATCCATGCTGCGCATGCCCTAAATAGCAACGATGGCGAGACGTCTTTTTTCGTCACCAAGCCAGGACAGAAACCAGTTGAAAATGAATATTAATGACTGTACAACATTGTGACATGCACAGTGATGGGTTCATGCAACCCCTTTTCTGAAAGGGTTGGAACGAAGTGTAAATTGTGAAAAAAAATCAAAATGCAATAACTTTCAGATCACATGAGCAATTTACAATAAAACATAGATAACATTTCAAATATTGAAACTGAGACATTTTACATTTCTATCAACAAAATGAGCTTATTACAAATTTTTTTGGCTGCAACAGGTCTCAAAAAAGTTGGGACACAGGCAAAAAAAGGGCTGAAAAAGCAAGTAATATATAAGAGAATCAGCTGAAAGAACATTTAGCAAGTAATTAAGTTAACTGGCATCAGGTGTGTAATTTGATTGGCTGTAAAAGAGATGTCTCAGAGAGGCTGAGTCTCTCAGAAGTAAAGATGGCCAGAGGCTCTCCAACCTGTGAAGGCTTACGTAAAAAAATTGTGGAATACTTTAAAAACAATGTTCTTCAATGTAAAATTGCAAAGACATCATCAAAAGATTCAAAGAAACTGGAAAAATCTCTGCTTAAGGGACAAAGCGAAGATCTTGACTGGATGCCCGTGATCTTCGGGCCCTCAGACGCCACTGCATAACTCACCGGCTTGATTCCATCATTGACATTACTAAATGGGCCCAGGAATACTTCAAGAAACCACTGTCTGTAAACAGTCTGTCGTGCCATCCACAGATGCCAAATAAAACTCTATCATGCAAAAAGGAAGCCATTGTTGAGCATGATCCAGAAGCGCCGCCGTGATCTGTGGGACAAGGCTCATTTGAAATGAACTGTAGCAAAGTGTCCTGTGGTCAGACGAGTCCAAATTTGACATTCTTGCTGGGAGCCATAGGCATCGTGTCCTCCGGGCTAAAGAGGAAAAAGACCACCCCCTGTTATCAGCGCTCAGTTCAAAAGCCAGCATCTGTGGGACACTTGCATATTTTAAAAAGCCCCATGAACGCTGAAAGGTATATAAAGGTTTTAGAGCAACATATGCTCCCCTCCAGACAAAATCTATTCCAGGGAAGGTCTTGTGTATTTCAGCAAGACAATGCAAAACGGTGCGTACACCTGGTCAGAGCTGGCGTGAGATTTTTGCGAACCGTTCCTCACGTTCAGATTGATAAATGCCGATTCTTGCGGGCGATTTGCCGAACACCCATTTTTTTGTTGTATGCAAGTTTGATAAATAAGAGCCATTGCGTTTTGATTTTATTCACAATTTACACTTTGTCCCAACTATTTCAGAATTTGAGTTGTAGAACACCAACCCGTAACCTTAACCGTGACTCTTAATCGTTCCAATTGGTTTTTAACCGGTTTATATTCTTATATTTTTATATTCTTTTAATTATTATTATTATGCTTGTTGTTGTTCTTGTTTTTGCATTTATTAATTATTTATTATCATTTTTGCCCATCAAAAGGAGTAGGAGTAGTAAGGAGTATTTCTGACTGTGGGCACCTGCCTCTGTGTCATTTTTTGGCACTTTATTTCCCTGTTTCTGTCTGAGAGTGGAAAACAGGGACTGTCGCTGACTTGTCCCGTGTGCACGCATGTGTTGCTCACATTGGGCTCTAAATTCGTAGACGAGGCGCAGGCGCGGTGAATGGGGGGTGCGCTGCGCCAGCGAGTTGGGTCCAGGCGTATGTTGCAATTTCATGCCCGGCGTAGCCTAGCACAAGTACTCCTCTGTCCCGCCTCTGTCCCTCCTTCCAGCGCAAGTGGCAAAGAAGGCGAGTTTGGGTATAACACAGTCGAGTCAAATCTTCACCAATCAAATGAGCTCCTCTCCTAACCTTTAATGTGTTGGAATATAGAAGCCTCTGTCCTACATCTGCATGATGCGCTAATGTTGCATTTTACGTTGCTGCTTCAGGTATGTCTGCACCGCTTACGTCTATATTAAGCATTACGAATATGAGTTAGCTGGCTAGCTAGGGCATTTGCGAATTATTACCATTAGCGAATTTGAATGGAATTTCAAAACGAAACTACGTCAGATCATTCAAACTTATGAAGTTGGAGTGAAATACGACGGTTGCTCATTGGGAAGAGAAACGATGGATAGCGTGTTCCTATTATTAAACCCTGTTGCTGCTTAAAATTCTGGGATAAACATGCATGGAGAACAATGCAAGATACGTTACACATTTATTCTCAATATGTGATCTTAACTCAGAACGACATCATAGCAATCAGGCTGTATTCCTTTTCCCCACTAAAGACAATAAAACCTAAGTGACGATAATTAAGCTGCTTGCACACTGGACGCAAAACGATTGCGTTGAACGCAGTGTCTCATGTCCGAAAGTCTGACAGGGTTTTAATATATCTCCATGTCTGACAGTCGATTATTGTTTTTAATTTCTTCAAAACTACTGACTGTTTTAGATATTAATCGTGAATGTTTTGATAAGAGGGCTCAGTTCTTCAAGATGAGGACTGAGAATTTCAATATATGTTTCTGTTTAAGCTCTGCTCAATAAAATGAGTCGACATTGGCGCGGGACAATGTACAATGCCTTCGTGTCTGACAGCCAAAAAAAAAAGAAAAAGAAAAAGAGGACGATTAGAATAGATTGATAACGAAATAAAGAATAAAAATAAACATTATAACAACAGAACATCCAATGAACACTGTGATTTATTTATTTGCGGGTCATCTTTTTTGGATGTTCTGTGCGTTGGTGATATATTTTATTCTTTACTTCGTTATAAATCTGTTCTCATATCAATACTTTTACTTTTTGCTGGCTACTGAACATGGAGTATTTTGCATTTCGCGTCGGACAGTCTTGATTGTGCATGCAATAATTTATTCACACTGTCAATGGTCATGGAATTGATTTGCTCACGCACTATTTTATCTCTGCTGTGGAAAGAAAGCGTGAATCTGTTCGATCCATCTGACTAATTTTCAAAAGAAAGACCAAATAAAGACTATTGTCTATCTTCAACGGAAGAAACCAGACAAAGACCAATAAAGTCAATAGCTTTCTATATGCATTCTGTGAAGGTTGAACGCAAACATGGCCAAGTTTGCACGTCTAATAATTCCTGGAATACTCAGAGAAATTAGAACTTTTATGACTTTCGGACACGGAGCTATATTAAAACCCTGTCTGACTATCACGTCATTGCATTGACTTTGACTGTAATCAGTCGTGCGAAAAATTTGTTTCATGTGCAGTGTGCAAGCGGCTTTACTGAGCTAAAACACTTTACTGCAGTGGGGGTTGAATAATTTTGAACACAACTGTATATTATATATACTTCTTTTTGCAAGTGGGAGAGGTTACTGCATACCATGCGCAGCTAGTCTATCTGTGAATATCACAAAAGAACAGTCTTTTATATCTTTCAGATTCCTCCCTCAGCACAAGCCATCCTTGTCTAAGTGTGGGTTTAAGAGAGATGGCCTTGTATAGCTGATATATCAGATAGTCTTAGATCAGTCGGAATGCAAGGTGGCCTTGCAAGGTTGATAAGTTATGCATGTTCTCTTGAATTGCCTCAGCTGCTTTTGCTTGTGCATACATACACACACAGTACCTCATTTTCCGACTCCATTTCCATATAAGTCGGGAAGCTGTGTAAAATGAAAATAAAAAAACAGAATGGAACTTATGGATGGCTTTGCTAATCATTGGATTATGCTATGGATTTGCTTACCATTTAAACCCCATGTTTGATTGAAAATTGTTCAAAGACATCATATCAAATGTTGAAACTGAGGATTTTTATGTTTTTTGAATAACACACACTCATTTTCAATTTGATGCCAGCAATACTTTTTTAAAAATTTCAGAAAAGTTGGGACAGGGGCACGTTTACTACTGTGCTGCATCATTGCTTCTTTTAACAAAACTTTATTAATGTTTGGGAACTGAGGAGACTAACTACTATAGTTTTGAAGGCAAAATGTTTTTCCATTTTTCCTTAATGATGGATTTAAGCTGCTCAACACTTTGCAGGCTCTTTTGTCATATTTTTGTTTCAAAATGTGTCAAATGTCTTCAGAGGGTGACCAGTCTGGACTGCAAGCAGGCCAGATAAACAACTGGACTCTTATCCTATTTTAAGGCCAGGCTTCCTGCCGTTCAGCTCACTGGTCTACTAAATCCCAGAGCACACTTCAGTCATTATTCAATTGTCATCAACACCTGTTTTCACTGAGTATTAGCAGTGTGTATTTAAGACTGAGCTTCCTTCAGTCTCTTTGTGAAGTCTGTGTAACCGCATGCCTGTTTGACATAGTAGTCTTGTATGGGCTAATTGTCTGAATTTGCAAACTTATAGTAAACCCTAGTATTCATGGGCTCTAAATTAGTTGACCAGGCTCTAGCGCGGCGAATGGGAGGAGCGCCGTGCCAACGGGGTGTATCTAGGTGTATTTTGCTATTTCGTGCCGAGCGCAGCCAGGTGTAACAGGACAGATTAACCCCCCCGATGCTTTAACCCGGGGAGGTAAAGCGTCCTAGGACAGATTAACTCCCGGGGGTTAAAGCGTCCTAGGACAGATTAACTCCCGGGGGTTAAAGTGTCCTAGGACAGATTAACTCCCGGGGGTTATAGCGTCTTTGGACAGATTAACTCCCAGGGGTTAAAGTGTCCTAGAACAGATTAATCCCCTCTAGGATAGATGAACCACCCCCCCCAATACAATAATAATAATAATGATAATAATAATAATAACCGCAAGATTATTAGCAAAAAAAAATCACACACTGTTACTTTAAGACATTTTAAGACATGCCAGTTTGAATTCAATGTATGGACAGTGCTTCACTAACATCCCATTGACTTAAATTGAACTTAGAATTATTGTTAGTCAGTGGAATGTAAATTACGCAATATACCTTTAACACTTGATGAATGTTTTCTATAAGGTGCCAGTGGGTGTGAGAAATAATGTTCAAGCTTGTACCAGTTAACTATTACTTGCTAGCTATTACCAGCTAGTTATTACTAGCAAGCTAACATTCAAGCTAGCTATAACTAGTAAGAGTTTCATCCCTTTCCACTGACCTGTGGTAAAAACTGATACAAACTTCTTCAAAAACTATATATATGTACACCAGGACCTTTCCTAACCTTGATGCACCAATTTAAAGGACATTTTCCTCGACAAACTACTGGTTTATTTAACTTATCAAGAGATAGATTTGAAGAGAAAAAACGGTCCACTCACCTTGCTAGAACCAACTTCTGCTTCAAAATGCCGCCCACTACTGGAAGTATTATGAATACCTCCTTCCCATGGGGGGGTGGGGGGTTAATCTGTCCTAGGACGCTTTAACCCTCGGGAGTTAATCTGTCCTAAGACGCTTTAACTCCCCGGGTTAAAGCATCGGGGGGGGTTAATCTGTCCTAGGATGCTTTAACCCCCGGGAGTTAATCTGTCCTAGGATGCTTTAACTCCCCGGGTTAAAGCATCGGGGGGGTTAATCTGTCCTAGGATGCTTTAACCCCCGGGAGTTAATCTGTCCTACGACACTTTAACTCCCCGGGTTAAAGCGTCGGGGGGGTTAATCTGTCCTGTTACACCGGCGCAAGTACTCCTGTGTCCTGCCTCTGTCCCTCCTGTCGGCGCAAGTGGCAAAGAGGGAGGAGAGAAGGCTGAAGTGGGTTTCACGTAACCGAGTCAAATCTTCACCAACCAAATGAGCTCCTCTACTCACCTTTAAAATGTTGGAATAAAGAAGCCTCTGTCCTGTATCTGCATGATGCTGTGATGGGTGGTGACAGGACGCCAGGTGCTGCGACCAGTGAGCAGCCCAGATAAGAGACAAACACAAAAGAGGTAAGAACCTCTGGTAAAAGCTTACGCTTCCAAGGACAAATAAAAGCCCGAAACACGGAAGCAGTGCGAGAGACAATAAACAGCGAGAGAAAATTTCTATAAGAAGCAATTCCTAATGATAAAAGGAATATAACAAATCACTAGGAAGATTTAACTAGAGATTTTCTCTGGCCAAAATGCTAGAAACAAATAGACACTCTAGCAATAGGCGTGGCGAACCCCCAATCATATATATATATATAGAGTCCGGAAATCAGCCAGCTGGGTCAGGAATTCAATGGCAAAGAACTCAAATATCGTCCCGGACGATAGAACAAAGAAAGGTCCAACAAACAAGCGCACGCCTAAACCATGACAAATGCGGTAATGTTGCATTTTGCTTTGGTGCTTCAGGCATGTTTTCTGCACCGCTTATGTCTATATTAAGCATTACAAATATGAGCTAGCTGGCTAGCTAGGGCATTCGAGAATTGTTACCATTTGTGAACTTGAATGGAATTTCAAAACAAAACTACGTCAGATCATTCAAACTTATGTAGTTGGAATGAAATACAACGGTTGCTCATTTATTTCTTTTGCCTGCATCATTGGGAAGAAAAACGATGGATAGCATGTTGCTATTATTACACCCTGTTGCTGCTTAAAATTTTGGAATTAACATGCATTGACAACAATGCAAGATACGTAACACATTTATTTTCAATATGTGATCTTAATTCAGTACGAGATCATATCAACCAGGCTGTATTCCTTTCCCCCAATAAAAACGAAAAAACCAAAGTGACAATAATATTATTAAGCCTCTTGCACACTGGACACGAAACTAGTTTTTCCCAGAGAGATTACATTTAAAGTCAATGCAAAGACGCGAATACACGCTTGCCAAGAAATTAGAGCCCCATGTTGTTTATTGTTTTACCAGCACGTTGAATTTTAAGGAACTCCCTTTCCTATTTGCTTTCTTATTTGTAATGCAATGTTACTGCAGCCTAACCAAGACTTATGTTATTTATATTGTGCATATGAAGGAACCTCAACTCCTTGCTGTTTTGTATTTGAAGAGAATATTTCCAACATGCAATTTATGAATTTCTAAAATTGGAATTTTACACTACATGTAAGAAGCACTGGGCTATCACTCAATGGTATCATCTCAATTTTTGTTGGCACTTATTGCATTTTGGAAACAAACTCTTCATTTTCTCCATTTGTGCATTTTGCCGTGCAGTCGGTCATTAAATCATCACCACGTCCTTCCTTTCACCTGCGTCCAGTCCTCAACTTCCTGTCCTCCGTGAATCCATGCTCTGCACAAAGTACAAACATTAAAACTATGGAGCCACATTGTTGTAATTGATCCAGAATGTAGTTTAGCATAGTTTTGCTGAAATAATCAAAGCCTGAAAAAGATGTTGTCTGGATTGCAGCAAACCTTGCTCCTGATGGCCCCTCTCTTTTTTAGCTCAGCAAGCAGCATCCACAATCTCCAAACAGAATTTTGCATTTTTTTAAAGTCATACCACAGGGCAGTGCGAGGTACAGTTCAGGAACCACTCGCGAGAGACAAAAATCCAAAAAACGTATGCCTTTAATGGGGTCCGAGTCAAAGCCAAAATAAACAGGAATTGCCATGCCACTATACGAAATCCAAAAACAGTATCGACTAGACAGGCAGGGGTCAGAACCAGTAAAACAGATGGGCAGAGGTACAAAAACGATAGGCAAAAAGTCGTAGTCGATGGGCAAAGCCGATGGTCATACACAGGGCATCCAAACACAGAACTCATGGTCGTACAAAAATAGGTCAAAATCCAGAAAGACAAAAATAGTACAAAAAGGGCTATGGCAAGAATCTTGGTCGGACTATCCAGTAGAAGCGAAACAATAATCAATGGCATACGAGGCGCTCTGCACAAAGAAATATTGATCAACGTTCTGACGAGCTGTGAGTGAAAAGACTCCTAATATACACACAGGAAGGGTCACCTGCGATACAGAGATTAGGTGTGGGGAATGAGGCTAATTACATCGGGAGAATTACATAAGGGAAACCCTAACCACGAATATTGGCGAGAGACAAAATATTTTATTTTATTTTTATTTTATTTTCATATTTATTTCAGACAAAATATACAGTTACTGTTCCAAATGGGAAAAAGGATATAAATCAAACAAAAAGAAGCATACAAAGAAACAAAATATAAATAAAAAGCAACATAAACATTAGAACATGCCTGAAAAGGAGCAGGATGAAGTTTACACTAAATACGAACGGGAATCACACAAACAGCCTATGAAATTTAAACAGCTCCAGTCCAGGAGTTCTATGTGCACAGATAAGGAGCAGGAGAGTAATTAAGCACGTGCAAGAGTTTCTCGCTGAACACAAAGCAAAGTACAGGGATAGCTCAGTAAGAGGCGGAGATTAGAACAGGGCGATTGCGGAGAGGTAAGTAGTCTAGATTAATATGTAAAGTTGCACCGCTACTAAACTAGAGTGCTCGTTAGTAAGTTAGTAATCTTATATACATGGACTGGTAGTATTAGTGGACTATGATACAAAATACAAATGTTAGTCTTGTTAGTAATCAGAATGGAAGGGTGAAGGCAAGGCCGGATTAATACCCCCAGGGGCCCCCAGGCATTGAAGCTCATGGGGCCCCCTCCCCTCCCTAACACCCACACCTTCCAAAGAAGGCGATGACAAAGTGGAGACATAACATTTTCTCTTCTTTTAAAAATAAATATCAATGTTTTGTTTATTATGCTGACTGAATGCTTGAAACAATTTGTGTACACAACAAACTTAACCTACCGTGGCAATTAACAAATGACGAACTATGCAACATGATAAAATGCACCCACATTTCTGGTCATCTAAACGATATAATTCCAGCACTTGCTTGTGCTGCGTAATTTCAATATAATAAACAGATCAACCAAACAACCTCCCACCAACTGAAACTGTATGATCATTTCAGCTGAAAGTTAAGACGGCACTGCAAGTTCGAACTGATACCAGAAACACAATGTTCAATATGATAATTGGATTCTGAAGCACATAAACCCGTAAAAAGATACACTCACGAAGTGATGGGCCATGCAATCATATTTAGTGATTGACAGTATAAGTCCTGCACTGGCTTTTCTGGTGAAATCATTGCAAGTATTCGATAAAGGAGAAATAAAGCAGACAAGTTTTACTTAGACTAGGATCGGACCCGAACGAATTTTGACACACGTAATACAATCAGGTGATGAATGACAACGACGCAAAATCAATGTGCGTCGTCAACCTGAGCCCAAGGTCAATTTACGAACAAGATGCCGTTTTTTTTTATTTAATATTTTTATTACTGTATTAAACGATGACACGCAATGTAACTCGGGTCTTCAGTGCACCACTTGTCATTTTCCCCCGCGAGATTATCCTGACAAAGCAGGATCAAATCAAACTATTAAAAGTTCCAAGTTTTGCAGGAGTCCAGATAGTTCCAATGCTACTAACAACTCATTTTTGTAAGCAGATAAATACACTTTCTGTGGCGATCAGGATGTGAATCTTCGCTAGGAAATGTGTTAAAAGTAATCGTGCGACCTGTTTTCATGTTATGGTTTGTGCACCCCATAACTTCAAACGATTTTGGCATGGTTAAAGCGGAAAAATCAGGATAATAATGAGATTTTTCAGCTTTGAGCGTAGATTCAATACGGCGACTTGGAATGGTTTCCAGTGAACAGTGTTCGCTAGCCTTATTACTGTGGCGAGTGGCAAAGCAATAACGGCGTGCGTCGTACATCAGAAGGATAAAATACCATCGATGCTTGATTTTCTTTTGTTGTAATGTCGCAGTATCCTCGCTTAAAAGGCTATACCTAATGATAATCGTTTCGGTGTGAATCATTTTCTCTTCTCATAATGAACGTAAAAGCGTAAAAAGCGTAAAAACACTGTCCCATCGCGGAAGGCCCCTCCCTGCCCAAGGGCCCCTGGGCACGTGCCCAGATTGCCCATATGGTAGATCTGGCCCAGGGTGAAGGAAGAAAACGAGATTTCGAAGGAATATATTTAACACCGGAATTCATTTAAATCACCCGAAGTCAGTGAGCACGCAGACATGGAAGACGGACTGAACCAACTAGATCACAAGATTGGGGAGACAAGTGCAATGGAACTTAACATAGAATGACCCAAAAAAACCTGAATGTTACAAAAACCAAAAAGAATAAATAAAAGACAATAATCATGAACACAAAACCAGCACATAAAACATGACCAAAAACCAAAACCATGACAGACAGTTTTCACATTCATTTCATCTTAAATGACTTCAGGCACAGAGAAGGCGGCAGAATTTCAGGATTTTGTTTTTGTATGGTTTTATCTTTACATGGAAGAGTTTTAACTTGCATTTTTGGATGCAGTAATTAACTATGTTTACTGAGAAAGGTTTTCAGAGGTGTCCCTGAGCCCATGCAGTGATTTCCACTGCGAAATCTGTTTTTAATGCAGTGCCATCTGACTGCCAAAAGATAATGCCGATTTGATATTGTTTCATTTGCCTTATACCTTGCATGCAGAGATTTCTCCAGATTCTCTGAATCTTTGATTGATATTACTGTATGAACCGTAAATGATCAATCCCGCAATTTTACATATGTCCATGCTGTCTTCTGACGAGTGGCAAAGTCCTTGCTATTGTTTCCTCTGAAAGACTCCGCTTCTCGCGGACGGTCTTTTTATGCCCAATCATGTTACTGATCTGTTGCCAATTAACCGTGAGATGTTCCACCAGGTGTTTTAGCATCCTTCAACTTTTCCAGTGTTTCGTTTCCCCTGCCCCAACTTTTTTGAGATGCGTTGCTAACATCAAATTCAAAATGAGCAGATATTTTACAAAAACAATAAAATTCTCAGTTTCAACTTTTTATTTGAGGTCATTGTGCTATTTTCAATTTCTATCGGGTTTAGATGATTCGTAAATAATTGCATTCTGTTTTAATTTACATTTTACACAGTGTCCCAACTTTTATGGAAATGGGGTTGAAACCAGAATTACCGATTAAAATGTTCTCATTTATTACGTTTCACTTCACCCAGCTTAAGCAGTTTGAATACATATTTTGCTAGCATACAGCACTTGAGCATGAGCGTGTGTTAGATACACACAAATAAATATGAATAATTATATAATTATTGCATAGCAATGCTATCACAATCTCTTTCACAAAAAACATTAATATTGCAATGAAAGTCCACAATAAGATACTATAAAAGGCAAACTATTGAATTATTCAATGTTTATGCCTGAAGATGTGGGTTATCAAGATGTCAGACACTTTTTCTGAAGACAGTCAAACAAAGGATTGTCTGCTGCCTGTCTCAGGAATTAAAATCATGGACTTAAATTCAGCCTGGAGCCTTCCTACGTGGTGTTTTCATTTTTCTCCATATTCTCATTGGTTTTCTCCCTCAGTCTGAAGACTTGCCTGTCAGGCTAATTGGAGGCTCTAAATTGCCCATATGAGTGTGTGAGTGAATGGTGTTCTAAATGGTGTATGCACCCTATGATGGATTGGCGAGCTGTCCAGGGTGAGTCCTGGCCTTTGGTCCATAGTTAGCTGGGATAGGCTCCAGCTCCCCCGCTACCGTAGAGAGGAGGAAGCAGTTTAGAAAATGGATGGCAGTCGGCCGTCAACAATTGCCCAGCTGGAGCCTCAGTAATTTTACATATATGAATGCGAGTAGCAGTATGAGTTCATATGCTCACTATGCATATATGCATAAAAACTGTTAAACTCTAACCGTCGCTGCACTTTCATTACTGTGCTGTAGTGAAGCACACTTGGTAGGAGAAGTGGAATGGTGGAATCAGACGACCATGTCAGCCCAGCATGCTGTGAAACACTATTGCCTTTAGTAATAACCAAGAACTTTATCTCTTTAATCAAGACTTAAGTTCTTGAGTGAACTTTTTTAACTGCAACAATTTTCTCTGAGCATTGATTGAAGACATTTATTCCGACATGTTCTGCAATGCTCGGCGCTTTCGGCACACACGTGGGCGGAAAATGGAATCTCTAAAGATTCAATGCACAGACTATGTGGGCTGGACATTTCACCTTGTGCAAATACACGATTTGATGACAATATTTGCATGTCAGTCCTGCGGTGTTTTGCTCTTTGCTGACGGGTATGTGTCTGACTGAAGTCTATTATTCAGCAAAATCAATGTCTCCTGTCAAACCTGTATTTTTACACTGACCGTGATGCCTGCTGTCGGTCAGTTTTCTTTGTGTGCAAAAACCCCGCAGGCCTCATCAATGTCAGCGCTGAGTCAAGTTTCATTCAGTAAATACAATGCTGGAAGGGCATCCATCTTGGGAGATTTGTCCCTGTTCGCAGAGGTAATAAATCCTTCGTTTCACACATATCAAAGCAACGCCGTGACGTGTCATGGCTGAAGATTTATCTCATGACCGCAGGACTGGACCTTAATTGTTTCTTTGCATGTCCAACAACTGAAAATTTGTATGTATTGTTTGCTCATTGTTAAACCCACATTTGCAAACAATATTCCATACTTAGCTCACTGATAATCAATGCAATATTCAAGAACATAATTTTCATGCTTATTCCAGGTTCAGCTGACAGTTTAACTGATGGGCTTTTGCTTAGTGTTGCACTTACAATAGTGCTGTCATACTAAAAAAAAGTAAGTCAACTTCTGGATCTGTGTTGCCTTGGAGAAAGGTGCTAGTGAAAGCACATAAATAATTTAATCCCAGCATGCTTTGTGATCTTGTTCTTTGAATTTATCTCGCAAGAACAAGCAGCGCTGGTTTTGAAGATATTACGGTGCCATTTCTGGCACTTGCGACCCTAGAATGAGGCTGCATTTTATGTCTGCTTTCACTTTGATCGTGCAGCGTGATACTTTGAATGTAATAATATCTAATATCCATCTAAATGCATATTCTTTTATTCCGTGTGTTTTATTTTCACAGTATCGCGAGGACAGCACAACTTACAGCATACATTTTGGGCTAATTAGATTGTAAATTGCTCATAGTGTGAGTGTGACAGTGAGAGTATGTGTGTGATTGCTGTGATGGATTGGTGAATGACCTGAACTCCAGCCCCCCCCCCGCCTAAGTGACTGTGTTCAAGAATAAGCAAGGCTGATTAATAGAGGTTGTTTCCAGTGAATGGGAGAGTCTCACTTCAACAGCCAATGCAGAACACCCGTGGCTGACATGACACCCATTTTAGTTAAGGGATTAACTCAGTAGCCGAAGATCTGGGAAATCGGATCTGGTCAGCTGGCATTACAAATGGAGGTAACTGTCATTTTGTGGCTGAAGAGTGGAATAAAGCTAGGGCAAAAGATTGGAAATCCACAAACTGCTCACTCACTGATTATTAATTTACATTCTGTCTTAATATGTGTAATTTAGACTAACCCAGTGGACTATGCTCACTCATAATCAGTCAAACATTTTAAATTCATAATCTTAATGGAACAATTCACCATAAATTAATGATTTATAAGTCAGCAGCCATTCTGGGAATTTAATTCTTGTTTCCATCATTATTCCTTTAAAATTCATTCAGTTAATGAAATTTTTGCACTGAAATGAAATGGTGCGATCAGTGAGGTGCCACTATCCGGTTTTGTGTTTAAAGCTGAGGCTGAGTTAATTTTAATAAATCAAGAAACGTGCTTATATTCTAATTAGTATGTTAACTCTTGGCTAAAATCTTCCAGGGGAGATGCAAAATGAAAGATGCAGCCTTTTTTGCCAAACGTCTCGCTGTGTTAATTTGGCTCGATGCGCTTTTCTCTGTAAGTGTATGTATTCCGCAGCGTGCATACATTTGCATCTATGTGAGGGGATCTGTGTTTATATCATCTATTTTAGGATGGCCCCAGTGCATAATATTCAGTGTTTATGTTCATATGGCTGCATATAAATGTGAGAATCTGTGTTTGTGTGTGTGTGTTTGTGTGTGTCAGCTTATTGGGACAGTATGAAGGGAATAGTGTGGTTTGTCTTTATAGTGATATTGTATGCTGCGATTTTTCGTATGCTGTGCTATGATTTTCTTTTTTTTTTTTTTTGCTTTGTTCACATGGGATAGGGATTTTGTTTGCGGTGCTGTGATTTTCCATCGATCAAGTGATTGGCTGTGACATTCTAATAACAGGATCGCCCAGTGCAGTGCTTAAACGGCCATTCCCAATACAGACTTCCCGTTGGTAGGTCACAGATTGACTCTCAATTACTTTGCATGGACAAGTACCGGTCAATTATTACCCAACCTATCCGCTACATTGCGGGCAGGAAGGAGGAAGAGTGTAAACACGGAGGATTACAGACTTACCGGAGACCGGCGGGGAATACGAATAGGAGCAAGCTACCAGCGCGGAGCAGTGGCTGGTGGACAGGCAGCGAGACGCAGACGAAATCTTGGGGCCGCGGACAGTAGATTGACTTTCACAACTCCCTTGTCAAAGGGCCGTGAGCAAGCCTTCCTGGGTTTATTGTTATCCTCCTCGATCGCTGTGTGAGTGGCCTGCTGTGTATTGATTCCCTGTCTTGCTGTTCGAGGTGCACTTCCTGGATTGACAAGCCCACTTCATTGGACGAGCCATCTGAAACTAGGAAAATCTGATGTTGGTGAAATTCAACGCTCACAATTGACAGCATAAAGGAAAGTAAAATAACATAACATAACATGAATGGCGAGAACAGGCCGTTCAGCCCGACTACACTCGCCAGTTTCTCTCTGACTCTCCGAATCCCACAATCCATATTCCATTGTGTCTGAGCATTGGTGTGGTGAGGATCTGATTCCTACTTTGCTCTTCGAGGTGCACTCCACCGCCGGTTCCGAGTTGGAGTCACTGACGTCATCGGAGATTCCCATCATCGCTGGGAGTCTGTGCCGAGTGACATCACACAGGACTTCCCCCACTGAGTTTTGTGATGGTCCTGCCCTGCAGGCCCTTGCCCCTGCTGCATTCTTCGCCTCCACCTTAACGGGCAACAGGTGTGGCTCGTTAAGGTGGAGGTGAAGTGCTGCTATTTAAGGGATGGCTGCACCTTAGTTTGGAGCAGCAGTACTCTGTTTCTGCAGCCCTTAAGTGGTTATGTGTGCTGCTGCTTCCCTCCGGGATTGTTTTATGGTATTTAAATTAAAGATTTTTATATATTTTTCTCAGCCTGTGCGTTTGGGTCCCTGGTTCTGCTTTTGGGTACATGGTCCCAGTCCCCGCCGGTTTCTTGTCTTTAGCCGGCGGGGGCAAATCCATGACAAGTTTTCCTTCCTCGTCCACGCACCATTGGCCACCCTCTGGTTACCGACCACAGCCAGTATTGTGAACTGATTCTTTTTATCGGGACATTCCTGAATGGAATCATGTTTATTTAACTTGATGACAAATATTTATTAGAGAATAAAGGTATCCTAATTTTTAAATGTGACTCTTGTGTGCTATCTTGTGTCCTGGGCATTGAGTAGTTTAAGGGAAGGAGTGGTCACCAGGTTATGGGATACGAGGTTATGGTACTGTGCTGCTGACGTGTGTGTTTCTCTGTGTGTTTCTACATAAGCCTGGAAATATGTATGTACACTGTAAAATGTCATGTAGATTACTAGTAAAATATACAGTTGAAATCAAAATTATTGAACGACCCCCCATTGCAAATTTGGTTTAGTTGCAAAATTTACAAACTTTCAGCTACTTGCAATGAGCAATTCAAACAATTTATATGACTCAACGAAACAAATATTACAAGTGGCTTCTCCAAATTCAACACAAAATGCCACTTTTAATGACTACTGCAGGCTCAAAATTTTTCAACCCCTTCATGACAAGCATCTTTAATACTTAGAGCACCCTTTTGCTGCTTTGACCAGCTGGAGAAGTGGTGCATAGGCAGATGTCAGCATTCGGCGTATGTCTTGGAGACCTTCAACGTTTCATATGCGCCCTACTGTGCAAACTGAAACCTCAGTGCCTCCTGCCTCCAAGTCTTGCTGCAAGTCTACTGCAGTCACTCGAAGATTTTTGACCACCCGTCTCGTCAGAAATCCAGTGACAGCCATTGATAGCTTCCTCTTTCTGCCACATCCTGGTGCTGTAGCCACTCTTCCTTTAACTCTGAACTTGCAAACTATGCTTCTAACTATATCTCTGCGAAAATTCTGTGCTTGTGTTATCTTTTTGTATCCTTTTCCTTGTTTGTGCCAGGCAATGATCTCTTCTATTAGCTTTTTGGACGATTCTTTTGGCAGTAATATTTCTAATAATAAATCAAATGTCATTGTCAAGAAACCTCTAGTAAGTGCAAGGATTTGATGTGTTCTATCTCAAGCAAACCTGATGCAACTAATTAAGCTCTTGATCAGCTGCATTAGGTGTGCTTGAGACAACACCTGATTTGCAAATATGCTCTTATGAGGGATTCTATTTGGGGAGTAGAATAATTTTGAGACTGCAGAAGTCATTAAAAATGGAATTTTGTGTTAAATTTGGAGAAACCACCTGTAATCATAGCTGTGTTGAGCTATTTAAAATGTTCTTGTTTAGTCTGTTTATCACAAACAGGTGAAAGTTTGTTAAGGAGGTTTTGCAGGGTATAGGTAAATTTGCCAACAGCCCAATTTTAACCATCTTCTGGTTATATGTACCCACTTGTGGGACTGTCCAGAAAATAGATTTGAAATGTGAAAAGTGAACTATTTAGTGATTTCAGGATTTTTGTGGGACAAGGCCCCAAAAAGTCTATATATAAACCCATAAATGATCGTTCTGAAAAACCAGATTTTTTTTTAGACAACAACATGATGGACATTTTGATACCAAACATAAGTATACAGTATGTGTGAAAAACTGAAGAAGTTTCAGACAATTTTCCATTGAAAAATGCATCTGTCTTGGCCAAAATTGATGCAAAATGTAAAGTTCATCTTGAAAAATAACCAGGTTCCTATGAAAACACCTAAGATTTTTTCACAAAAGTTGCCTCATATAGTTGGCTAAATAATGTGCGAGTGTCGTTAAATTGCGAGACCGGTAACATGGATCCGAATTGCGAAAATTGGAACCATCTCTGTATTCAAAGCGCTTCACTTTTCCCACATTTTGTGATGTTACAGCCTTATTCCAAAATGGATTAAATTCATTTTTCCCCATAGAATTCTACACACAATACCCCATAATGACAACATGAAAAAAGTTTTTGAGATTTTTGCAAATTTATTAAATATAACTAACTAATATAACTAAATAACTAAGAAATTACATGTGCATAAGTATTCACAGCCTTTGCCACGACGCTCAAAATTGAGATCAGGTGCATCCTGTTTCCACTGATCAACCTTGAGATGTTTCTGCAGCTTAATTGGGGTCCATCTGTGGTAAATTCAGTTGATTGGTTATGATTTGAAAGTTATTGAAAGGATTGTTTAAATATCTGAGAAAAACAAACTTTTTGTTTACCTCATATAAATGGTAATTTTCATACAACTGTTTGACCGGTATGAGGTGCCAAAATCAGTCAAAATCGTTACTGTGCGTTACTTAAAATTAATAAAAAAAGAAACTTCTTGTTATACTTCTTTTATGTTTGGGATATAATTTCATTGTTAGTGTTCCAAGCATGAAAAAAGTGTCAACAAGATTGTAATTTCAATGTTTGAGTTATTAAGGAAAACGAATTTTGAGTTTCACACTTTTCTACATATACTCAGAAATGTGAAATTTCCATGTGGTTTTAATCCCATTTATTTCTAGCATACATAAAAGTAGAGAGTTTATCCTTTCAAATGAGCTATTGATCATTAAAATAGGAGCAGCATTAGATTTTTTATGAATTTATAAAAATTCGGGTCAGTTCTGACCTACGTTTTACGCCAACATAAGTTTTTAAGTTTTACTGATGAGGGTTAATGTCAACTTAATTTGTACTTCATTACTTTTATAAAGCCATTTATAAAACCATGGTTTATTCCTGTATTTTATTGAATTTACAATACACTAGTGGCAGCAGGGTGTATTGTTTTTCTCTATATTAACAATTGAGTTTCACTATAAGTTCAAATACAATACCAGGTAGATATTTTAATTAGTAAAGAGTATTTGTGGCAGTATTGATGACAGTCATTTACAATAAGCATTGCCTGTACCGTAACCTTGATTAGTCATTTGAATGTGATAATCCGTTCAACATTCATACTGAATTAATTAGTAAACTAAATTGTGACAGAAAAAGCATTGATGGAAAAGGAACAGACAAGACTGGGAAAATATTATAATTTAATAATTTAATTTAATAATTTATATTATTAATTTTGGAACCCAACATTAATTGAAAAAAGCCAGAATCAACTGAGACACATTTTGTTGATACAAACAAATATATATATATATATATATATATATATATATATATATATATAATTATTATTATTTTTTTAATATTATTATTACAGTAGGACATTCTATGCATAACAGAACATGGCAGTTATTCGATAAACCTGGGTGGAAGATGCATTTTGCTACTGCAAGTAGAACTGTATTTTCAATACAATATGCCTAATTTGTCAGCAGGATTGAAACAAAGCATCAATCCCACGAATACAGCAATCTACGAAATGAGAGACTTCCGCATGAACTGAATAAAATGAATTTTTTTTTTGTTCTTTTTTTTTCGCAGCATTGGCGTAGGTTTAGGTGTGAATAAGCTATAACATGACCTAACTGGTATGGAGTTTATCCAAGTTAGCTTGTTGAAAAAATTCTTGTCATAACGCTTTTAATATCTCAAATAAAATTAAGGTTCAAATGTTTTCTTCAACTCATTTAGTAGGTCTTTCAATTAATATTACACATTTTGGTGAAAATAGGCAGAGAAAAGGAAACAAACTCTGAAATCTATAAGAGCAATGATGCTTCTAGTCACAACCCAACCAAACAAACAAAAACTCAGCCTTACCGACAATATAATAATAACTAGAAAAGCACTCAGAGAGCGCAGAACCTCCGCCAGGGGTCAGCAAAGCCAAAAGCATGGCAATTGGAACTCCGGCCCATTGGAAAGACTTGAAATCTTGAACTTTGGCGTATATCTCAGCAGTACTTTGGCCTAGATATGCCTAAATTTAATTACCTCTTCCTTGAGTTAATACCCACCTACCCTGAAAATTTCATCAAAATCCGGCCATAAGTCTTTGAGTTATGCTGTACACAAACAAACCAACAAACAAACAAACGGCACCGAAAACATATACCTCCTCGGCGGAGGTTAATAAAAAAGTACTACTCCTGTACTTCAATCACAACATGGTAATTTAAGATGACCTTATGTGAGTGCTGCAAGCTAGCTTGGTTAACATTACTGATCAGTCGCAGTTTATTTAAAAATGACCAACTTGTGAGCAAAAATCACCAGACAGCTAAAATCCACCATTTGTTCCGAAAGTGCAGAATTCAGATAGATTTGTTATGACTCTGCCTTTTTGTGTGTTGTCTCGAGCTTATTTGTGCTTGTGCTTTACTTTCGTTTTATATTTCAGCTTTCTGTTCAGCCGTCTGACGATCCACTCCCACTCTGCCTTCAGTGATGTCGCGTGACTGCCTTCAGCATGCCTGCGTCTCATCGTCCAATCACGTTTCTTCCTTCGGTTTTGGCTCTGGTATTTCATTCATTGCTTCCAGCGGTGTAAATTCTGGGTCTCGTGAAACTCTGAGTGAATGCGTTCTCTGATAGGATATTACTAACCTGTACTAACCAACACTTATTTGAGGGTGATTGTAAATAATTCGTCACGTAGTATTAACCTTAATTAACTCATTAGCGAATGTGTGCGTTTCTGACTTTCGTAATTCTGCCTGAGCTATCTCTGATTAACTTATTTAAAAGCTGTGCTTTCCTTCGCTTTTCTTGTGGTGGTTTTTACTTGTCACTTTTAGATTATCTTAATCTAAACTGTCTAGCTTGATTGATGGTCTCAGCATCTTGTCTCGAGTCACTATTATTAACCCGGTTCTCGTGTAATTGTTTATTAATCCCATGTGTTTCTGTTTCCTTCCGAGATTGCATTTCGAGTCCCCACCTCCTCTCGTTATTATATGTAGCAGAGTTGGGAGAGCGGATGTCGGACGAATCCTCGTATTGACTCAGTCTACTTGGTGATATCTCAGTTCTTTGTGCCTTCAGAGTTTCTCCTTGTATGATTCCCGAGTCTGATTTTCTGCTGCGCTCTTGTCTTGTTTGCCCTGTGTTAAAGTCTCTCAGTGTTATCCGTCAGTTAGTTAGATTCACTTTTTGTTTTCTTAGCCTATCCAAGCTTTGAGAGCTCTTTTTGTTGCTCTCGTTCAGGACGATATTGTTTTGCTCCCAATCGGATTCCTGGGCCAACTGGCATTAATTGGGGGCGTTGCTCAGACTCTATTTAAACTCCAGTTTCGCCTCGCGTCCTTTGCTAGAGTCAGTGTCATATTTGCGCTTTAGCCGGTAAGGTCTTGAGACAGAGCTCTTTTAAGGACTTAGTTGCATATTTGAGGCCTAGTGAATGCCATGGTCCCTTTTGCGCTCCCTTATTAGTTCAACAGTTTTCAGCTGTGCAACACATTTGCAGAAGGGTTTTTAATAATCAATTAGCCTTATAAAATGCTTAACTTGGACTAGCAGCTATACCAGAAAATATACCTCTATACCAGAGGACTGACAGTTGCTGATAATAGGCCTATATGCAAATTTTAATCATTTGTGAAATGGATAAAAATGTTTGTGAAATGGAAAAAAAAATGTTTGTGAAATTCATGAAAATGTATTTTTCTTTGGAAAACAAAAAAATTTGCAAGTGATCCCAAACTTTTGTGCGGCAGTGTACAAACTGCAACTATTACAATAGCATGGCTTCATAGTAGAAGAGTCTGTGTGCTGAACTGGCCTGTCTGCAATCCTGATCTTTCTCAGATTGAGAACACTTAGGGCATAATTAAACAAAAAGTCTGTCAAAGGAGACCCAAAACTCTCACGCAGCTGGAAGCCTTTATTTAACAAAAGAGGGATCAAATTCTAATGGCAAAATCAAGAAACTTCTCTCCTCAATGCCCAGACACTTCCACTCTGTGATAAAAAGAAGAAGGGATGCTACACCATGGTAAACAGGCCCCTGTCCCAACTTTTTTAAGACCTGTAGCAACCATCAAATTTGAAATGAGCTAATTTTGAGGGTAAAATTTCTTTATTTTCTCCGTCAACATTTGCTATGTTATTTTTGTTCTCTTGTGAATAAAATACTGGCTTGTGTGATTTGAAAGTCATTGCTTTTTGATTATATTAACAGTTTACATGTAGTCCCAACTATTTCAGAATTGGGGTTGTAGAAAACAATAGATTCAGAGCAATATTTATCATTTCCCATAAAATACTGCAATATACTGTGAATAGCAGTGCTAACCAGGAATAATGTTTGAATAAAAGGCATGAGGCCATGCACGTAAATACGAAATGGTACTGTATTTCTACATGTTTATTTTATAAACCTGATGAAAATTTTTAGAGGAGACAAGCTGAAGAAGAAGTTATGGACTTTGACATTTTGTCAGAAATCTTGTAAGGAGAGGTCAGAGGAACACTAGTTGCAACACTGAACAAATGGGAAAACTAAAGTACTCTGCCAAAGGCAGGGGGTAACAGAAATACTCACTCCAAGAGTGGATAAACTAGAAAAACAAAAACTGAACCTAACTAGACTGACGGAAACACTGGGAGACTTAAACGTGGGGCAGACAAGACGTGGGGGCAGCAAAATACAAGACTCGGGAATCATACAAAGGAGACACTCAGAAGGCACTAGGAGCTGAGATTTCACCATGCAGATCAGAGTCATCCTCAAGGTTCTGTCTGACGGCTCTTTCCCTCACTGCCACATAAATAGTCACGAGAGGAGGTGGGGACTCGGAATGCAATTTCAACTGGAGACAGAAACACATGGGATTAATAAACAATTACAGGAGAACCGGGTTAACAATAATGACTCTAAACAAGACACTGAGACCATCGATCAAGCTAGACAGTTTAGATTAGGAAATCTAAACGAGTCGAGTAAAAAGCACCACAAGAGAAGCGAAGGGAAGCACAGCTGTTAAATAAGTTATTCAAGGATAGCTTAGCTCAGAATTTACTAAAGCCAGAAATACACGCACTCACTAATGAGTTAATTAAGGTTAATACTATGTGACAAAATATTTACAATCACCTTCAAATAAGTGTTGGTTAGTACAGATTAGTAATTATCCTATCAGAGAGCGCATTAATTCAGAGTTTCGCGAGACCCAGAATTAAACACAGGTAGAAGCAATGAATAAAATACCGGAGCCGAAACTGAAAGAGGAAACGTGATTGGACGACGAGACGCAGCCATGCTAAAGGCTGTCATGCGACATCACTAGGCAGAGTGGGAGTGGATCGTCAGATGGCAGAAATGACAGCTGAAATATAAAACGAAAGTAAGTCACAAGCACAAAGACAGCACACACGAAACAGAATCATCACAGAAATCTCTGAAAAGTTCAGTTTATGGCACTGCGGCATTCTCTCTGCCAAAGTTGTCTCAGCCATTTTCGGGTGGCTTGCAAGACGTTCCACGCTGACCTTTACCCCAGAGATTGTCCATTAACTGGGGGCCGCTCCAGCTGTCATGAATGAAGTTGGTGCCATACAGACCCTAATTGAGTCTGCTCCCATGACTCAGGAGGGTCTCTGCAGGATGCAGATGGCTTTAAGACAACTGGAGTAAAACTACCAGTGCTGTGTCTGTGAGAACGGCACAGAAGCGTCTTTGTCAGGAAACTTGCACCTAAGATAAGGCTGCCAGAACCGTGGTCTGTGACAAGGGGCACCCAGCTCTTTCTGCCTTCCCAGTGCGGCGTACACGGTGCTTCTGGATCTTGAACAACAATGGCTTCCTTTTTGCATGATAGAGTTTTAGGTGGCATCTGTGGATGGCATGGCGGACTGTGTTTACAGACAGTTGTTTCTTGAAGTATTCCTGGGCCCATTTAGTAATATTAATGACAGAATCATGCCGGTGAATGATGCAGTGGCGTCTGAGGGCCCGAAGATCACGGGCATCCAGTAAAGGTCTTCGGCCTCGACCCTTGGGCACAGAGATTTTTCCCATTTCTCTGAATCTTTTGATGATGATATGCACTGTCGATGAAACCTTCAAAGCCTTTGCAATTTGACGTTGAGGAAATTTGTTTTTAAAGTATTCCACAATTTGTTTTACGCAAGCCTTCACAGGTTTGAGAGCCTCTGGCCATCTTCACTTCTGAGAGACTCACCATTCTAAGACATCCCTTTTATAGCCCATCATGTTACACACCTGATGCCAGTTAACTTAATTAATTACTAAATGTTCTTTCAGCTGATTCTCTTATATATTAATTGCTTTTTCAGCCTTTTTTGCCTGTGTGCCAACTTTTTAATTTAAATAAGTTTAAATAACACAATTTACACTTTGTCCCAACTATTTTGGAACTGGAGTTGTACAATATAGTGTCGTTTTAATTGGGAAATAGTGTGTTAATCTTCGAATTTGGCTGGTTTTTTTTTTTTTTTTTTACAGTATTTGGTTGACATGTATGTTTGTATGAAGAGTTGGAATGCAAAACCCACAAAGTCCACTCAACCTCTTTTGTTTTAAATTTAGTTTTTTTTTTTTCACTCAGCATATTATGTTTTATATTTGATAAAATATTTTTGATATTTTTATATCTTATATTTTGTTTTAAATTGCATTTACTCAGCATATTATGCTGAGTAGAAAAAAAAGAAAAAGAAAAAAATCTATTCAAAACAAAAGAGGTTGAATGGACTTTGTGGGTTTTGCAGTCCAACTCTTCATATGTATTGTAGCAGCAAGGCCCAGAAACCAGGAGACTCACAGGTGTTTTTCCTCAGTTGAACCCAAATAATCACTTCATTTAATTTGAGAGGAAGTAGACTGGGGAGAAAACAAAACTGAGGTGCTTCCCAGACGGGGGGTTGGGTCAGCAGCTCAGTCTGTGGCGCCTGCCGACAGAGACTCAGAGAAAGACTGTTGAGATCTGTAGACAACAGCGGGAGCCCTCTCCATCTAACCTCTCGGATTCGACTCGCCGTTTTCCCCGGTGGGTTTGGTCGCTCCTCCTTCCCTCGTACTCTTCACCACCTCTCTTCAAGCAGAGCCTTTCCTGTCTTTACATGCACCTCCTCGCTAATTGGTACTGACTGTGTCACCTCCGTGCTTGCAGGTAGGAGATTGTTTCTAATTATCACGCCCAGCTTCCTTCTTCCCCAGATCTCCTTATGCTTGCTAGTTGAGCTGCCCCTCCACCCGTATACATGTGAAGGGTATGTTAGAAAGAACATATACAATGTGCTGACTGTGTGGGAGTACAAAAACAACTCCAGAAGAATTGGGACAATTTTCCAAATGTAAATAAAAACAGTAAGCAGTAATTTGCGAATCTCTTTTACCCTGTGTTCAATTGAAAAAAAGTGAGATGTTTTAACTTGTCGGCTTTATTTTTTGTTTGTTTGTTTGTTTGGTTGGTTTTTTTTTTTTTAATAATAGCTCATCTGAAATTTTGATGTCTGTAACATGTTCCAATGATGTTGGGACTGGTGCATGTTTACCTCTATGTAACATCCCCATTCCTTTCAAAAACACTTAATATTCATTTTTGTAAGCAGAATTCATTCCGTATCTCAGCTTAAATATATTTGCTATTGTATTTTGCACTTCATTGTCTGTCATTTATCTTTAATGGGAATGCAGGCAGGGGAGTCACGTACCTACACTCTGACTATGAAGACATGCTGTTTTAATACGTACAGTGTGGCCTGACTTTATACCATTTAAATAAGCATGAATTTCTCTGAAAGCATGCTGGAAGGCAGTATATGCGTACCAAATTGTGCGCATACCCTTCTATGCAATTATGCCCTCACAAATGTGCAAATTGCCCGTGCGGGGAACACAAGTGCATCCCCGGACAATGATAGATGCTGGGTTTTGAACAAGTCGCTGATTACAGTGAGGATGGTCCATCTCTTCTTTAGCCCTGAGAACTATGACACCTATTATTTCAAAAAAATAATTTGAAAGATAGAATCCTCAGACTACGGCACTCCTTTTCACCTCATGTCATCCTTCAGATGAGCTTGAGCCCAGAAAAGTCAGCGATGGATCTGAATGGAGATGTTGTATAGTTTCGGAATTGCACAGCAATGTTAACTTGCATTTGATAATGCCACAACGAACTGTGTTCGCTGACATGTCTTTTGACATACAATAAGTACTAGCCAATGTGGTTATATCCATTACAAAAGCAGGAGCGGATCCAGGGTAGTTTACATAGTTTCCGGAACTCGCTCAAACACCTCATTGATTGGCTATTCATGTCGCAAACTACTCATGGAAACTACTTGCTTCAAAATCTGCATCCACCCCCGCAAAGCATGTTGTTTCTTATTGCAGTGCCATCTGAGAGCTTGAAGGCCATGCCCATAAATGTTGGTATTTAGCCTCTTCTTTAAAGTATTCAGATCGCTCCACTTTCTCCCGATTCTCTTAATCTGTTCATTATATTATGGATCGTCAATGGTGGAATCTCCGAATTCAGTGTAATCACAGTTTGAGAACCTTCGTGCCTAAACTACTAAACTATACATGACATAACATGAGTGGCGAAAACAGGCCGTTGAGCTCCACTAGGCTTGCCAGTTTCTTTTTACTATTGTGAATATTTCACTTCAGATACTCAATGACTCAATGGTATCTAGCTTTAAGTCAAGCCTGCTCTTGAAAATTCCCTTGAAAACCTTGAAAAAGGTTTCTACCTCAACAATATGGTCAGGCGAGCTATTCCACATAGAAATTACTCTTTGAGTGAAAAAATATTTCCTAATATCAGTGCTAAATTTACCCTTAGTCAACTTCAATTTCAATTTCAATGCATTTGTATAGCGCTTTTCACAGATAAACTGTCACAAAGACGCTTTACAGTGAAAGATGAAGTTACTGAAAGGGCAGAGCCCAGTCTATTCCCCACTACAGCAGCAGGGAGATAAATCCTCACAGAGTGGTGAGAAAAAACTCCCCAGTGGGAAGAAATCTCAGGAGGAATCGAGCTATAGTGGGGAAGTCATCCTCCGCGGGCTAGCTAAATAATAACAAGATAGAGCGAAATAGGATAATGACAATACAGTTCCATTAAAGTCCATCTAAATAGTGGCATCAGTTGCTCGAGGACGTGGCATGCAGAGGATGGTGCAAAACTGGATCAGGACCGGATCAGGGCAGCAGCAGCCAGCGCTCATGATGAAGGACAAGGCTTGGATGGTCCAGGACTCAGGATTGTTGAGGGAAAGATCCTCAAAAAGGGACAGAAAAAGGTGGGGTGAGGCACTGGATAAAACTACTGCTTATTAATAAAAATACAGTCCTGTGTCATGTGCCACGTGAGAATTTAGGAGCTGAGTGGTCAGAAAACAGTAAACACACCTCCGACTTAATAAATGAGTCTCCAAGAGAGTTGGGACCCAGTACCAATAATTCAGTCTTATCTGGGTTTAGTGAAAGAAAATTTTGTGTCATCCAAGCTTTAACAGCATTAAGACACATCTCTTATCTAGTAACTGGATCATTTTCACCCGGCTTAAAGGATATATAGAGCTGCGTGTCGTCTGCATAACAATGGTATTTAACATCAAGTCTACTGATGATATTTCCAAGGGGAAGCATGTGTAGAGAAAAAAGCAAAGGGCCCAGAAAAGATCCTTGAGGTATTCCAGAGTTAACCTTGGAATACTCTGAACACTTGTTATTTACCCGGACAAACTGAGATCTATCAGACAGATACGACTTAGACCATGAAAGCGCAAGTCCAGAAATATCAACTAATTTTTCCAACCTACGAAGAAGAATATGGTGGTCTACAGTATCAAAGGCGGCACTTAAATCAAGAAGGACGAGAACAGAGATGCGGCCACTATCCATAGAAAGCAGATCATTTACTACAACAGTGAGGGCTGTTTCAGTGCTGTGATGCTTTCCATAGGCAAACTGAAAAAAACTGTCAAATACCTCATTAGTTTGCAAGAAAGAAGAGAGCTGTTGGGCGACACATTTTTCAAGGATCTTAGATAAAAATGTGAGGTTTGAGATTGGCCTATAATTGGCTAGGACTGTGGGATCCAAATCTGGTTTTTTAAGCTGCGGCTTGATTTCTGCCATCTTAAATGAAGTGGGAACAATACCTGAAATCAGAGAAGAATTAATTATGTGAAGAATTGGGCCCCCAAGAATGGGCAGGAGTTCTTTCATTAGCTTTGTGGGAATGGGATCCAAGATACAAGTAGATGATCTGGAAGTAACAACTAATTTGGCTAGTTCACTCAGGGATATTGGAGGAAGGGATTCAAACAGATTTTTGAGTAATGTGGAAGATTCCATATCGTGAGAAACGCCGTCGCAAACTGGTAAGGAAGCAGTGATCTTCTCTCTAGTTCCAACAAGGCTCTCTTTCCAAGCACCATGGAATACCTGGAGATTAGTGGCGCGCCATTTGCTTTCTAGTTGACGAGAATTTTTGCTTTAGTGTCCTTGTTTTGTCAGTATACCATGGGGCTGGCCTCTACTTCTTTTTATATTTCAGTGGCGCAACCACATTAAGGGTAAAACGGAGAGCATCAGCAAACTTTTCTGCGGTATCGTCAATACGGAGGGCGCTGACTGGATGCTCAAAATAAGATGGGAAAACATCAGTGAATTTTGTAGAAGTCGTTGCAGTAAAAGTACGACCAGTGTGCATCCTAGTTTCTAACAATGCAGGGTGGGTCAATTGTAAGCAGAATGTGATAAGAAAATGGTCAGACAAACTGGGATTATGTAAATGAATCCTGACCTGCCCAATGTTAATGCCAAAGCTTAAGATCAGATCTAAAGTATGATCATGAAAATGATTTGGGCCAAAAACACTCGAAGCCGACTGACTCCGAAATGTTAGTGAATGCGGATGTTAGAGAATCATCTGCCCTCTCAAAGTGCCGGTTGAAGTCGCCCAATATAACTATTCTATCATAGCTTAAAACTAAGTCTGAAAGGAATTCTGAAAAATCTTGAATAAAGGCAGAGTAAAGGCCAGGGGGCCTGTACTGCCCTACAAAGCAAAGAGGCAGTAGCTACATTTTTGGTTGAAGATGAGTTATTATCATTTTCATGACATTCAAGGCATCCTTCATTATATGACAATATACATTATCTCAAATGTGTGTCATTTTGGAGAAAAATGGTAGTCTTTTGTACAGTAACTGCAAAAAGCTGTAGCGAAACAAAGCAAAAGTACAGTAACATCCATTACTGTATTCTTTGTTTCATGTCAGTTACTGTACTTTTGCTTTGATTTACTTCACATAAAAACAACTGTGTTGCCGCACAGTGAAGTTACTGTTTCCAGGGTGAACACAGACAGCTACAGCCGATTTCGCGGGCTACCCATCCTCAAGCAACAATTTTGACATTCTACCAGCTAATTTCACTCTCTACCCATCTAAATCTACAACCCCAATTCCAAAATAGTTGGGACAAAGTGTAAATTGTGAATAAAATCAAAACGCAGTTACTTTCAAATCACACCAGCCAGTATTTTATTCACAATAGAACAGAGATAACATAGCAAATTTTGAAACTGAGAAATATAACAATTTTATCCACAAAATGAGCTAATTTCAAATTTGATGGCTGCTACAGTTCTCAAAAAAGTTGGGACAGGGCCCTGTTTACCATGGTGTAGCATCCCCTCTTCTTCTTAACACAGTGTTGGCGTCTGGGCATTGAGGAGACACGTTTCTTGAGTTTAGCCATTGAAATTTGATCCCACTCTTGTTTAATACAGGCTTCCAGCTAGTAGAGAGTTTTGGGTCTCCTTTGATGTACTTTTTGTTTAAATGAGATATATGTAAGTTTGTGTCCAAAACTGGTAGTGCAGTCACATTCAAAATACTGCAGAGCGCAGTATCCCCTCCCCCTCTCCCCCAGACGAGAGGTTGCCAGCTAGGCTGCCAGATCCAGCAAGAACATCTACTACACGGAGCTACCATGGCTACGTTTCAATAACATCAATGATTTGCTCTGACAGGGTTGTGTTCAGTTCCATTCTCAGCTAACTTTAGCAATGGTCATATTGGTCAACTTGCTCGTCACTCTTCTGTGTGGATAGCACACTGAAGTCCACACTGTAAAATGCGTAAAGAATGAATGAGGACTATTTGCCCGATATACTCTCAATTACATTTCATATTGCCATAATGGCTGTGCTAATGTTGGAACGGTTTCCACAGCGTCTCAGCATAATGCCAGAGAAACAGACTAATGTTCAGGAAAACAAATAGTTCCAATTAGTCCAAATACAGTGTATCTAACACGCCTAGAGCCCAAGCTGTGACAAAATAGTCTTTGAAGAATCTGCAGTTATTGCCTTTTTCCTTGGTATGGTGCCACATCTTTGGTAAGTAATACAAAGCAAGAATACAGTAACTGCAAAATAGGGGTCGAACATCAAATCAATTATGAGGATTAATATGTACAAAGAATAAGCTAATATAAAGTAAGAAAACTGCCACATATCCATTAATCTACCTACAACTACTTAGGGTGGACGACAGGATAACTTTAAAGTCATTTTTCTCAGTTCTGCACTCTGCGTAGTTGCTGCCTTTTTGCTTTGTAGGGCAGTGTTGACTGCCACCAGAGCTAAAGGCTGATCAGGGGTAGGGCTAGCACGTGTATCCAGCACTGAAAAATTCATCACTAGAACCTCAAATGTATCAAATTTAAACTGTAGTTTTGGCACTGAGTGAATGGAGTCACTATAATTAGCGGCAACACCCCAACCTCTCTGGCCCAGGCGGGGGTTTTGAGTGTATAAAAAGCCAGGTGGAGAGGCTTCATTCAAAGTTAAGTTTTCATCTGGTCTCAGCCATGTTTCTGTGAGACAAAGTATATCAAGATAACAATTAGAGATTAATCCGTTCACAAGAGCTGCTTTAGAGTTCAAGGATCTAATATTTAATCGTCCAATTATGAGAGAATATTTATTTATAGGTGGATTGATACAGTTGGTGCTAATGCAAATCAAGTTTTTGTGATGTACTCCGCGATTCTTCTTTCTTAATTTAATTGGAATTCAAGGAACAGACACAATCTCTATAGGGTTTGACCCAATCAACGGTTTATCATAGCTGAATGCCAGGAATTTAGATTTAACTCTCGGCAGTCAACTGCAATAATTTAAGTCGTAGGCCAGATTTCTTGACAGAAGTGCAGTGCCCTCTCGAGATGGGTGAACACCGTCTTAAAGATGATCTCACTAACTTCCCTGAGCACTCCAGGATATAAGCCATCAGGACCTGCCGCCTTATATGCCTTTATGCAACTTTTCTAATACTTCATTATCCCTAACCTCAATTTCTGCTAAATAATCTTGAGCATTGGACATGCCCTCTGGCTGAATAAAAGCCCGCTCTGAGCTAAAATTCTCAACAAAGTAACTGTTTTAGGTATCCGCAATATCCCTCTTATCATAAAGCAGCGATCCATATTTATTCTTTATTCACTTAAAGGGACAATGTGTAACATTGACATCTTTTTATTTGCCACCATCTGAGTCTGCTTTCATATATGTGTCATCATTGGTGTATTATAAACTCTGCTAATTATCTGATATATTCTCGTAAACGAAGAATTTTATACTTGTTTCTACATTGGACGGGTAAGCTTTTAGGGGAGCGCCATGACGGTCATCTTGAAAATGTTGCTGCCAGCAAGGGACAAATAGCACCAAACGCGGGATGAATCTGCGTTTGCCCTGCCAGCCAGTGCAGAGTGATTGAGACACCGGAGGAAGTCAGGAAGAGAGGCTATCGCGGTGACTTTGAAAATCAGTACTGCTGCCGCATAATGCAGGACCATAAATATGCTGCAGGAGCACAGGAGACCGAATCCTCATCCTCAAAAAAAAATAATAAAAAAAAAACGAAAAAGAGAATTGAAAAGGCCGGCGTGCTCAAAAAACAAGGGTGAACATCAGGTTAGCCTTCCCCAGGTGGAAGGAGTTAATGAAGGAGAGAGATTTTCTAAGGGACGCTGAAGGTGCCAGCTTTCTCCTCCACAAGTAAGTCAACTGTACTGCCTAAATTAGCCTAAATGCAACTTTTCATTCAGTTTTGTTACACATTGTTGCTTGTTACCATAAGCAGCATAATAGTAGATCATGCTAAAATACTGCATCCTCATTGTTACAGGTGGTACTGTATGTTTTCTTGGTTTCAGTATCTTTCATAATCGCGGTAAATGCCAGCTTTCGAAGCCTATCCATCGGCTTTTAGTGGCAGTGAAGCTGATGGGTAGACTTTAAGAGCTGGCATTTACCGTGGCTAAAGCCTACATTTATCACGACTAAAAGCTACTGAAACCACGTAAACATAAAGGCTCATAACTATGAAATAACTATTTTTAACAAAGACAATAACGACTAAACTAATCTACAGACCAAGATTGATTTACAACAAAAACAGAAATATTTACAGTCCCTTTTTGGTTGGGTCCCCTGGTGATGTCCTGGGTGAGGAAAATGCTCTAACACAGGCAAAAATCCACAAAAGAGACTTCACAGGTCTTGAACAGAATGACAGGTCTGGTCTCATGTATCCTTCTCCCTGCAATTTCTCCTACTACTTCACTGTCTCAATTCTACTCCTTTTATACTCTTTTGCAGACCCCACCCACATTTAGACCTCTTTTTTTAAATTTTCTGGGACTTGCCCCAGACATGTCTAAAACATGTCCAAACACAGCTCCAGTCTGAGCTTAACAAAAAAAAAAGGTAAATACTGTCATCTAGTGGCCTATATTCACATCACATATAGGTGAATGAAACAGCCAAAACAGTTCCTTAAACGTGCTTAATTTTTGTCTTATAGGACTATAGAATAAGCTACGCTTATGGTCATGTTTTAATAATGGGAAGGTACCACCACCTGTTTTCAGTGCATCAATTTTTCGGGCTCGATTGGCAGACTTAGTTTTATTTTTCATTCACTGAGAGTTCTTTGTACTCTTTGACGTTTCTTCTTGTGCCGTCTGGAAAGAATGCTGTAACTTTATGATGCACTTTTTTTTTGCACTTTATGATGTTGGCAGTGGCGCAAATCGAATTGGGGGTGTTAGTTAGTTGGCTAGTTCTCAATCTATTTTCCTTTCCTTGACATGTTTTCCAATTATCACAATTGGCAACTGAAGACACTATTTCTCTCCATATGCGATCTAACAGCGATGAAATCGTGGGATAAATTCAGTATACAGCGGCGTAGCCAGAACTGAGAATTGGTTTGCACAAAACATCCGTTTTAAACAATTATTAGTCCTGACCTGTTCTCAGTCATTTTCATAATTAACAAAAGGTTCACTTCGACAGCACTCCACGCTTAATCGGAGAGAACAAGCAGCACCTTTTAAGTAAGACGATAATCATTCATCTGGACGCGTGTCTGTTGCATTTAAATCGATGTTGTTAAAAATTGTATACCTGTCGACTGTCACGCAAGTAGCAGCTCACTTTTGATGGCCTATTTAACAGCAGAGTGCCGCATTTTTTATCAACCCATGCCATACCAAGAGTGAAAGGCGATATTTCATTACAATGCGGACCAGTTCAATCGAGGCAAAGCATTAACCTTTTAATAAGTAATTATTTCTCTGTACTGAATTAAGCCCATGATTGCATCGCTGTTAGATCGCATATGGAGATAATCTGTCTTCAGTTACCAATGAAGATAAACGCCTCAATGAAGAAAAATGATCGAAAACTAGCCAGGACTAATTGTTGTCATAAATTGTTGTCTGTGTCCCTTCCAATTCCCAGTTCGATTTGCTCTTCTTGATGCTGGTCCATGCAGCAGACTTCTTTTTGTTAGACTTCGCATCAGCCTTCCTGTCACAAATGACACCTGTCATGTGTCAGTCTCTACCAGGGTCCGCCTCATCCGACATTAAATTTTCACGACGGTGTCTTTTGTCCGTAATTTTGCATCTACAGGTGGTCGAGACTTGCCGAGATTTTTCCTTTGTTTTGTACCGTCTAGCTCGTTCTGCTTCTTTGTTTCGCACGGACTGGCTTTATGTCCTTTGGAAGCGCAAGTCTCTCTCTCCTATTTTGTTTGAGTTTGTCTCTCATGCATTCCTGTGCTTCCTTTCGTTCCAGCCACTTTGGTGTCTCGAAACACCAGCCATCACACCAGTACTTCAACATTGCTAATTCTATCAGGGTAATTACACTAAAGCACTTCATCAAAAATTGCCTTCTCTCTTGTAGGTTTATTAATATACTTCACCAAAAAATTGTCATTTATAACATCAAGAAATTCTTCCTCCCCTTTGCCCTGTCCTTTCACCATTTCCCAATCAATACCAGGATAATTGAAGTCTCCCATAATAATAGTCCCTCCTCTCCGACAAGCTTGCCTAATCCTCTTAAAGAGCATTTCATTGACAATGCTGCCCAAAGCTGGTGGTCGATAGCATACTTCTATGTTTAGACCGGTCTCGTGTTTGCCAATGAGCCTGACCCAGATATCTACACAGGGCAAAGAATGTTCAATTTCTGTAATTTCCTGAACATTTATGTTTTCGTTCACATAGAGTGCTACACCCCCTCCTTGCCTCTTACATCTATCCTTCCTAAAGAGCTTATAACCTTCTATATTATACTCATCTCCACCCTCTTCACTTAGCCATGTCTCTGTAATCTCAACTATGTCATGGCCCTCACTAATCATAACGGGCTCAAGTTCTGGAAATTTTTTTTAATGCGTCTTGCATTTAGATATAAACATTTCAGGTTATCACGAATGCTCTTCCCCTTCGATTTCCCACGTGCCTGCTGCTCCAATACCCCACTACTCTTTGTTGCTTTAAAAAGATATCAATAATAGTGCATGTAATGCTGTCAGCTTCCATCGGGGCAGTCTGCATTTCCCTATGTATAACACTCTTTAACCTTCCTGCCCGCCAAGTCCCTAGTTTAAATAACTGTGTGCTACCCTCAACATACGCTGACCCAATGCAAAAGTACCCCTCCGGTTCAGGTGTGACCCATCCGGCTTGAACAGGTCACCTGTCCCAGAAGAAGTTCCAGTTCTTGTTCTATGTTCTTGCAGCTTTTGGCAAAGTGGCAAATTTTGATCCATCAGCCATTTTTTTTAACTGCTCATTTCATTAGTAATCATAATAGAATCATAATCATAATAGAATTGTTGTTCTTGAATGGGTATTTCTCTGAAAATGCCTCAACTTTTCCAGTCTTTCCACTCTCCTGGAATAATTGTTATGAAATGTAAAGCAGCCATGAATTTTTAAATTAGCAAATATTTACAAATTATAATACTGTTGATCAGGTGGAAATTTAAACATGCTTTCTTTATGCTGTTTTCACTTAAATTTAGTAAAAAGAGAATTTATAAATCACTTAATTCGGTTTTTACTTGCATTTTACTTAGTGCCCCAATCCTTTTGGAACTGAAGTTGTAGATGCTCCGTTAGTAGTTGAATCGTTTCTCAAGGTCCCATTCATTTGAAATGTCCTGCTGCAGCATCACTCAGGTGCAGGTAAATTAAGTTTGGATGAGAAATGTTCAAGGAAAGCACTTGGTAATGATGAAGATGAGTCACTACATTTTTTTATTTGCCAAAGCCAATACTTTGCTTACATGCTTGGTTTAATTTATCAATGCTTGCACAAGGCTAAAGAAAGACCACATTATTAATGAAATGGGGAAGAGAGAATTATTTACTCTACTCTAACCCCCATGTTTTAGACCACAAGGTCTATCATTCCCTCAATGCCATCTTTTTATACAGGAGTAACTGGAGGTTGGATAAAATGATTGTCTTTCAACATATTGGTATGTTAAGAAAGCTCGGTATGGAAAGTTCTCTTTTGGAGCATCATGCTATTTAAAGTGTAAATTAATAGAATTTTCTGAAATTAAAACTAATCTGGTTAACCGTTGGACCACACTGTTCATGAATAGTATTCTGCTAATTAAATATGCCAAATTTGCCACTTTTTCTCAAAAGTGATCCTTTTATTGAGGTCTGAGCGGAGATTTCCAAAAACAGAATGAAAACTGACCCAATTAGTGGATGTGGTGTAATGGGAGGAGTTCCAAATACAGAAAGCTGAAAACAATAGAAAAAAAATTTTCAATAAATTGATGAAACCAAATATTTTTCACATTTGTCGAGGAAAAGGAACAACATAAAGAATATAGAATGGAACAGCAATCAGCCTGTAGGCATGGTGCCCTGAAACGGAGAGTTTTACGAGGCCACGACGAGGAAAGGTGTCCAAAAAGAGGTAGCCTACGTACATGATGACAACATGAGACCTTCCGAATATATTAAATCTGATTCCACAGTGTATACACAGGTCAAATTGAGCCTTGTTTGCACAGCTGGGGTGCATTTCCCGAAATCACGGATGGTAAATTTCGTAATTGGAGGCGCTGACTGTGAGTGGATGAACCATGTGAGTTAGCAACTATGATCACCCTTGCCTGGCTAGCATGCTTAAGCTTTTCACTATAAAAGTATTAAAGTGCTTGTTCATCCAAAAATAAGATTTGAACCACAGAATATAATATAATATCATATAATTCAAAAAATTACAAATTGCAGGACATAGCAGAGGTCATCGCTTTATGAGAGGTCATCTGCAGCAGCATACCGGCGTGCCGTCAGTTCAGAAGGCCTTCAGTAACCTCACCCTTTACCGTTCAATTGTGCTCAAGGTGTTGTGTTGAAGTTCGCCTTATTAACCCTCTCCAGCCCAATTTATTATTTTGAGATATGAAAAATCTTTTAGTCATGTAGAATAGTTCTCATACACTATAGGCTGCAGGTGGAACTAACGTTGTATTTTTGCAATACTGAGCTGGTAAGGTAACTTTATCAAACCATTTCCCATGTGGTCTTTATAATTCATAGTCAGTCATCAGTTGATTTATTGTTGCAGATTTGCAACATGAGCCAGGAGAGGGTTAACAATCAAACAATTTATCGACTGAGCAACCAAGAATAATCCATATCCTATAATCAGAAATGATAAAAAAACTGAATGCCTATTGCCTACATTTATATAATCAATATGGTATTGTACAGACAGCAACGGTTACATAAATGCAAAAAATCCAAAACTTCTGCTGACTTTGCAGCATTTATTTTCGCCATCACTCAGCTGTGTAGCGTGCCTAAAAATGCCCTTTAGCCCAACCACCTTCAGAAAATAGAATGGGCTCTTGTGGCTAATTGCTTAGTGAGCCTTGCAAACTAAGCAAATCTGCGCTGTTTCATGAGCTACAAGAACGCAAAAATTATAAGACATAATCATATTTCCTGGAATCGCCACCTTATCGTGGTGGAGGGATTTGAGTACCTGGATGATCCAGAGCTATGATCCAGAGCTATGTTGTCTGAGGTTTATTGCCCCTGGTAGGTTCTCCTAGGGCAAACAGGTCCTAGGTGACAGGTCAGACTAAGAGCGGTTCCATAGCCCCTAATGAGCACAAATACAACAAGGACATTTACGTCGCCCGGATTGGCATCACTGGGACCCCACCCTGGAGCCAGGCCTGGGGTTGGGGTTGGCAGGCGAGCGCATGGTGGCCGAGTCTCCACCCACAGGACCCGGCCGGGCACAGCCCAAACGAGCGACGTGGGCCCGCCTTCCCGTAGGCCCATCACCCGCGGGAAGGTTCAGAAGGGGCCGATGCATTGCGTTTTGGGTGGCAGTCGTGGGCGGGGCCCCCGACGACCTAATCCCTGGACATAGAATCTGGTTCTCGGGACATGGAATATCACCTTGTTGGGGGGGAAGGTGCCTGAGCTCGTTTGCTTTGCTTATGGCCCCTCAGCTTAGCTGTCATGGATTGGAGTTTTCTCCGGTGGACGAGAGGGTCGCTGCCCTGCGCGTTCGGGTCGGGGACAGGTGCCTCACTGTCATCTCGGCTTATGGGCCAAATGGCAGTGCAGACTACCCAACCCATTTGGAGTCCGTAGGAAGGGTACTGGAAAGTGCTCCGACTGGGGACTCCATCGTTCTGCTGGGGGACTTCAACGCCCACGTGGGCAGTGACAGTGTTACCTGGAGGAGCGTGATTGGGAGGAACGGCCTTTCCAATCTGAACATGAGTGGTGTTCTGTTATTGGACTTCTGTGCTAGTCACAGTTTGTTCATAACAAAGACCATGTACAAGCATAAGGGCGTCTATCAGTGCATGTGGCACGAGGAAGCCCGAGGTCAGAGGTTAACGATCGACTTTGCGGTCTTGTCATCTGACCTTCGACCGTATGTCTTGGACACTAGGGTGAAGAGAGGGGCTGAGCTGTCCACTGATCACCACCTGGTGGTGAGTTGGATCCGCTGGCGGAGGAGGAAGCTGGACAGACTTGGCAGGCCCAAACGCGTTGTGAGGGTCTGTTGGGAACGTCTGGCGGAACCCTCTGTCAGAGGGGTCTTCAACTCTCACCTCCGGTAGAGCTTTGACCAGATCCCAAGGGAGGTTGGAGACATTGTGTCTGAATGGACTATGTTCTCCACCTCCATTGTTGACGTGGCTGTTCGGAGCTGTGGCCGTAAGGATTCCGGCGCCTGTTGTTTCAGCAATCCCCAAACCTGGTGGTGGACACCGGAAGTAAGGGATGCCGTCAAGCTGAAGAAGGAATCCTACCGAGCTTGGTTGGCTCGTGGGACCCCTGAGGCAGCTGACTGGTAACGGCAGGCTAAGCACACTGTGGCCCGGGCGGTGGCGGAAGCAAAAACTTGGGTATGGGAAAAGTTTGGGGAGGCCATGGAGGAAGACTATTGGTTGGCCCCGAAGAGATTCTGGCAAACCGTTCGGCGCCTCAGGAGGGGAAAGCAGTACCCTGCCAACACTGTTTACAGTAGAGGTGGGGAGCTGTTGACTTCGACTGGGGATATTGTCGGCCGGTGGAAGAAATATTTTAAGGATCTCCTCAATCCCACTGATACGCCTTCTGTAGAGGAAGCAGAGGTTGGGGATCCAGAGGCTGATTCCTCCATCACTCGGGCTGAAGTCACTGAGGTAGTTTGGAAGCTCCTCAGTGGCAAGGCACCAGGGGTGGATGAGATCCGCCCTGAGTACCTCAAGTTCCTGGATGTAGTAGGGCTGTCTTAGTTGACACGCCTCTGCAGCATCGCGTGGCAGTTGGGGACAGTGCCTCTGGACTGGCAGACCGGGGTGGTGGTCCTTCTTTTTAAGAAGGGGGACTGGAGGGTGTGCTCCAACTATAGGGGGATCACACTTCTCAGCCTCCGGGGGAAAGTCTATTCCAGGGTACTGGAGAGGAGAATTTGGCCGATAGTTGAACCTCGGATCCAGGAGGAACAATGCGGTTTTCGTCCTAGTCGTGGAACACTGGACCAGGTCTATACCCTCCGAAGGGTGCTTGAGGGTGCGTGGGAGTTTGCCCAACTAGTTCACATATGTTTTGTGGACTTGGAGAAGGCATTCGACCGTGTCCCTTGTGGCATTGTGTGGGCACTGTGCGGTCTCTTTATGACCGGAGCAGGAGCTTGGTTCGCATTGCCGGCAGTAAGTCAGACCTGTTCCCAGTGCATGTTGGACTCCGGCAGGGCTGCCCTCTGTCACCGGTTCTGTTCATTATCTTTATGGACAAAATTTCATATTTTATCTCGTCATTTTTGAGTGGTAGAAATGCCTTATAATTTTCTGCTGCAATGTATAACAATACTATCAAAAATCATTTAGACTTTTGCCAGTCCTACCAATTAGTCTGGGAAACTGTTGCTGATTGGGAAAAGTAAACTGCGAAAGGTTTGGGTTATTAAGCATTGAAGGGCGAGGTTTCTGAAGGCCTTTGATACTGCTGACGGACCGCCACTGGTCATCTGTGATAACTGTCTTACGAGCGAGCTGATTTAACAATGCCATTTACATCATATCTTTTTCAGCAACAGCATCACAAAACTTTCTCAAAGGGGGAAGACAATTTGATGGGGGTACAGAATTGGACACAACACTGGGCTCTGTGAAATTTGCTTGTCTCCTCTTCAGAAAATCCATCCATGCCTTTCAAGTTGTAGGGTTTATTTTTTTGGGAATCTGAGGGTCATGATGCCTCTGCTTGCATAGGCCTTGTTGTTGCAGCCATAAACAAGGCTGACATTTGGAATTTTCACATGAAGAGAATAATCCACGATTATGAACCATTGAGTCCAATGCCTTTGACAATGTATTGCCTGCCGTTGGCCAGGGTCCTCCTGTAATGTCGAAGATGGGCTAAGATAACTTCTATCTGAGATGATTGCAATTTGCCGTGCTTAAAATGCAAATAACTTTCTAATGGCCAATTAGAATTTGAAATGATTAATGTACAAAGAATGCATTTAAGTTAAAGATGCAATTGTTCAAATCTTATTTTTGCATGACAAGCACTTCAAATATGGAATAAATGTCTATTAAGTAACTCCATTTTCACCCTTCACCCACCCCAATCAAGAAAAGAAAAATTGTTTTGGATTCTCACAGTTTTTGATGATCAAACTTGTTGGGCCGAAAACAAGGGATAGCAACTTTCCGTCTGTTCATCAAGGTTATTCCTCCCAAGGTTCAAATAGAGTTCTTACAACCTGCGCTGTCCGTGGTCCTGAATGTACAACGTATCCTAAGTATGGATATACGAGCATTGCTCTCAAAACTGTTCAACTTTACCTAATGTTATTGAGAAGTAAAACAATCCATTGTTAATAGTATGAGTAACATTTTACAATAAAGGTGCATTAAGTAACACAATTTAGTGCAGTAATAAGCATTACCTATCAGTTAATTAACAGTTAAGTAATGCACCAGAGTGCAGAATAAGTATAATGTAGCCAAAATGAAACATTTATTAACCCCTTAAATTTACTTTATCACTTAATTTTTTCCTTAAGTAGGTTCAGGAAAAGCACTTTATTCGTATTGTTGGATCTGCTAGTTGCGCTACACTGAAGCTATCGCAGTTATCTTGAAAGAAATATTGAAACTCAGGGTGTCCTGTTTTTATGATCACAACATGACATCAGATAGAAAATATCTAGGTCTTATATGTCATTTTATACACATTATCTTGTAATTCAGAGCAACATGTTTGGGATTTTTGAAAACTTTGTGGTATCTCCACAAAAATGTAAAAATAGGCTTGAATTACCATAGGCTTGAATACAGCAGCAGCATTGGACAGACCCACATCTGAGACTGTTGGTTTTATGGGGTTAAACTGTTCGATCATGTATAAATGAATACCTTAGATAACATTAGCACTAGTAGTAAATGATTACTAGACACTTTGCTAAACAGTAAGTTCAGAGTTAGTTAATGTCTATTCAAGCATTAACTGATGTTAATTAATGCACCCGTATTGAAAAGTGTTATCGTAGTGTGCATAATCAAGATGAAAGAGCAGAATTTGAGATGAATGAACCACTAAAATCCAAGGTAAGAATAAAAAGCAGACTGCAATTGAAAAAAAATTGCAAGCGGGGTTAAGAAATTAGATCCATCTTCTAGACTGGCATTCCACAACAACTCAAAGCACTTCCACAAAGAGACAACACAGCACGGCAGGGGAACAATTCCTCTCCCTCATTCTCTCACTTCTGTTTCTCCCGGACAAAGGTTTGGCGATTATGGATGAAGGGGAGGTCTTTCCAGTCTCAAATTTGTCCCACTGCTCTCTTCTCTGACCCCCCCTTCACCACCAATCATTCTCCATTTAGTCCAAATGGAGGAACAATGGAAAGTGCCCAATTTAGGGCACTTTAGGGCAGTGGAGTACATCACCCCTACACACAGCAGGAGAGCATACAGTTGGAATATAGTGAAAGTCAAGAGTGATATGGTCACTAGCTTATAAAAGTTAAATGCTCTTATTTTCACAGTGTTTGCAATGGACTACATTGCAAATTGGCAATTTGATGTTGCTGCTGCTTATTCTTGCGGCATCAAGTTTACTATCATTGTTGGCCAGACAACTTTTGAAACATTTTTTGTGCTTTTTAGTCTGCATCAGATGCCAGCCAGGTGGGCGCTTCATAATGACTGGAAGTTAGGGTGAAAATGCAGTTACTAAAATAACATAACATAACATAACATGAATGGCAAGAACAGGCCTTTCAGCCCAACTAAGCTCGCCAGTTTCTGTATACTATTGTGAATACATCCCTTCAGATACTCAATGACTCAATGGTATCTGGCTTTAGATCAAGCCTGCTCTTGAAAACCCCCAAGGTCTCTGCCTCAACAATATGGTCAGGCAAGCTATTCCACATTGAAATTACTCTTTGGGTGAAGAAATATTTCCGAATATCAGTGCTAAATTTACCTTTGGTCAACTTCCATTTGTAACCCCGAGTTCTACTCACAACACTTGGTCGAAGGAATCCTACGTAATACACTTTGTTAATCCCTTTAGCATATTTAAAGACTCAATCAAATCACCCCTGAGTCTCCTATTCCTATGACTAAAGAAATTAAGGATCTTCAGCCTCTTCTTGTAGCTTTCATGATTTTTCAAAATGATCTGACGAACAATAAACAACTGTTAAATAACAGGTTTGTAATCAATAATACTTAGAAATTGTGAATCCATCTGTCATAAGGTATGGAAATATGGTCTTCTAACACATTATGGATTTGCTTATTATTGAAAAGTGAAAACATTTATAACTGTGCTTATGAATCACTAATGTGTATAAATGAAAGAACAATGCTTTATAAATGATAAATTAAGTGTTTACTAATACTTAAATAATGCTTCATAACGTGCTGTCATTGGGTAACCCATGGCTGTAACCTATGCAGATTTCATCTCATTTTTGCATCTCCCAGGATACAACAGCATCTTCTGTCTTCTTCTACCTGAATTTTGTTGCTTGAACACATACAGGTACAAATTAGCTCATAAGAGCACACCAATGCATGCTCTTGGTAACCGTAGTAACTGCTGCAGCCTACGTACTCCGGAAATTACGTGTGATTTAGCAAAGTATGGCCAGGCGAACGTTGAGATGAAAAGGGCGCTTATTTCCGGGCGTCCATACTCCCAGCACAGGGAAATAGATTACTGAAGCCTCATGTAGCTGCACGTAACCTTGCTTCGAAGTGCCCTGCCTGGCAGTGTGCACCTCCCCCTGTTGTACTCTGCATGTGCCGCAGTGCCAGCTCCACCGTTAAGTGGCCTTTATAGCTCACATGTTCCCCAGCCCCTCAAGGCCCCTCTCTCGATGGCCACACTGAACATATTAAAAGGCTAACCGAAAGGATTTTTGGTAACTGGCCATTTTGATGAGTGTCATGGAGAGTGGATGGCGGGGGGGGGGTTGTTGTGCATTGACAGCGAGGCTATTGACTCTCACTGCAATGTCTAAGCTAGTGGTAGTCAACCCTGGTCCTGGAGATCTGCAGTGTCTGCTGGTTTTTGATGTTACTCAGCCCTTAATTGATGAATTAAAGCAGTTGATTACACACTTAACCCATCTCACCTGGTGTCTTAGGCAAAATAGGGTGGAGAAAACCAAACTCAGCACACCCTGCGGCTCTCCAGGACCAGGGTTGACTACCGCTGGTCTAAGCTCAGGCTTCCAATGGCTGTAACTTGCTATGTTTTAGTGTTACAGTCAGCCTGTTAAGGTCCTCCGTACATTAGCTTAAATAGTGTTGTACAAATTTCTGTTTGTGTGTGTGTGTGTGTGTACATGTTCCAACATTGTTTTGCATAAAACTATTTTGCAGTAAATTTTCCTAGTAAGCTGTGAGGAGACTAATGCTCTATTGGACAAATTGCATTGTAGTGTAGGATGCAAGAAATACTTTGTCACTATCCGAAAACTGCAGGTAACCAATTGAAAGTAAGTTGCATTACTGATGCAGTTTAGTGTGTCATGCCAGTCAAAACAGTTGACTGAATTCAAACAAAACAATCAATATGACAAATAAACACATACTCATACCAAGCAAATATTTATTCTCCCATGGTAAAATTACTTTATCATGATATCGTCATCTTGAGCATCTAATTTTCAGTGGAAGGGAAGGCATTACTAACTTTCATGTAGTCTGACTGAACAATCCCGGACTCCACATGTTGTAAATTATTCAGTGTAAAATAGTCTTACAAAGTGCAGACAGTAAGGTGCTAGGCATAAATAAACTAATGTTAAATTAAAACCAAATGTTTTAGGCGAGAAAGTTCCAGAATATCTGAGCTGAAGAATCTACAATATCCTCCACTCCCGTGAAAATGGCACATATCTGTAATTAGCCCATGACTGGAGAAGTACTGCAGCTGAATATGGGCATCGGGTAATGCTTATGCTATCGAGCTGCTGCCTGTGGGTTTCTGTTGGGCCTGGTACTGATGACGGCCACAGTGCAGAAGTAGGAACAGTATGAAGGGATTAATATAAAGTGTGCCTGGGGCAGGTTTATTTCCCGGTGTGATGTATCTCCTTGGTCCTTAATTGGCGGTGGTTGCTTTCGAGAGCGCTCCTAGATTGAACTGAAGAGGGATGGGGTGGATCAATGCTGTCTTGCTCATTGATTTCCTTCCTCAGCATTACTCTGCCTGGTATGGAGCGCAGAGTTCAGTCCCCCACTTAGGAGCGAGACATTACAAGCGGTGGAGAAATTGAATAGCCTGTCAGTTCTTTAAGTAGGTTTGTTTGCAAAAGGATGCGTGGCAGCAGGTGCTCATCTTGAGGGGACTGTACCACTATTGTCACAAGAGAAATTTGCCATTTGTTATTGAAAAAATCCACCTGCAGTTATAACCAACAGCATGAAAATGTAAAATGTGTAACTTGGTGCTGTCTTCAGACTTTTAAGGGCCCAGTGGAAATGTTAATTGAAACATCCTTTGAATCTCCTACTTGAATCAATCTGCCAGAAGATAAGGTGAGAAGGTGCGGCTAGACCTGTCTAGTGGGAGCGACTGGTCTGCTGTAAGTCATCCATGTTAGTGTTCCTATTAGTTACCACAGTACTGCGAAAGGTTGAGGCTTGGTGCCAGGAACGATGAGGAAATTGTGCTAATGACAAGTATAGGGGGTGGGTTGGACCAAAAATGAACTGAAACTGCACCCTGCAGGAATAATTCATTACATTCCTAACAAAACATGTGCATGGTAGGTGGTATTTATACTGTCAGCGCTGAGGGCAGCACACATCAGGTAATTTCGAGCATCCTTCTCACAATAGCCGGGGTTAGGATTAAGCTGAGGAAAAGTGATCCTGGATCAATAGCTGAGTACAGGATACACGTGGCCATGGCAGCAGAGTCCAATATTCCCGCGGGGTGCTTTGCGTTGGCTAATCAATGGAATGTAACTGATCACCTAATTGGATTTCCCATTGCGCTCTCCTGCAGGTACCTAAAATGAATGCAGCCTAATCTGGGACACGCTGTTCGCGAGGTGGTGTGTTTCTCTCTGCTATGTTCCCTTGATGAGAAAATCTACCATTGGCTGGATAGCTTGTGTAATTGATTCAAGATTATGAGCAAAATTTTGTTATATTGTAAAATTCTTGGTTGAGGTTGACTGCCTGACGATGAAGTGGCGTGCTACTCGTCAAATACTGCCCAGGGTCCATGTATGTATGTCAGTGATCCAAAGGTTGAACTGTGCAAAAAACTGACCTCAATTCAAATCAGCACTTTTTTGATCCAGCCAACCATTTTCTAGATCATTTCCTCGTCAGTAAAGTCACCGAGGAGCTGGCGCCTATCCCAGCTGATGAAAGGTAAAAGGCGTGGACATACCCTGCGCAGCTCACCATGCAACATTATTCAGACTCTCTTACCAACAGGAAAGTTAGTGTCCCCTATTAGCCAAGCATGCACATCTCTGGACTGTTGGCAGAAACCCGAGCACCGAGGGAAAACCTTTGTGAACATAGGGAGAACATGCAAACTCCACACAGTAAGGCCCCAGGCCAGTTTTGAACCCATGACCTTCTTGCTATGAGATAGCAGTGTTTACCATTGCACCACCCACTTCTGTGATCTTTAGTGTGCTACTCAATATCTAATACACAGAGACAATTGCGCTTGTTTCGGGTAGTTGCGAATATCATCCAGTCAACAAGATTTGTTTGTGAAAAGACAAGCGGGAATTGTTTTCTCTTGCAAGAACTGGTGTACAAACGGAATGTTGGTTTTTATTATACCACATGTTTGTACGAGCATACTGTTAACAAGCTATACCAAGCATCCAGGGTATGATGTTCTTATGCATGCCCAAAATTCCACAGCCAAATTGTGGGAGGGAGAGACTAGGGGTGGATTTTGGGGTCATTTCTCAGAGTCAGTGGCAGCCGGCCAGTAGAGGGTGCTGCAACCCCCCCCCCCGGCCATTAGAGGGCACCCCCCCCTTTAAAGAGATGAAAATTTACTTAAACATGCTAAATATTATTTAGTCGGATAATGCAAATAATTATGAAATAAACATGTTTCTCAGTCTGTGAGCGCCTGTCAACTGCCCCTAAATATCAGTTCAAAATGGTATTTTGTTGATTTCTCTGCATACATATACTTCCTGGGTGAGGGACGCCAGCTGAACGGTACCTTATGTAAGCTCTCAAAGTTTTGGTGAGCCCGAGGCTGCTGTTTCATTGGTTTCTTCCGATTTTCTTACGACACTCTTACGACACCACTTTTATTGGCAGCGAATTGAAATGGTTTAAATGTTTTTTGATCTATTGTGTTTGGACAATTCTCGTGGCTGTCAATCATGTTCACACCCACCGCGACGTTTTGTCTCGACTGTCCAATCATCCACCGCCCTTTCAATCTGGTAGCTAGCACGATGGCATGTCCAAGTGGGAGCGCGGAGACTGCTCACAATTCGGATCTTTCCTTTCTAAAACAGCCTTTTTCAAGACGTTCACTGGAGGAACAAAGGAAAGTAAAGGAGCTTGGCCCGGACCGACCCAATTTCAAGATTCAGCAGCAGGCAAGTGATCGTAGACGAGCTCTTGCCCGGGGCTGGGGCTTCTCCCGCACTTGTTACGACAAACAGAATTGGCCAGCTGGATTTGGCGTTAACAATGCTTTATTGCTTTCTCGGTTTGTTGTTCCAATTTGGCAGATTCCTCAGAAAGTGTGACCAACTGACAACTTTTATTTTTGAACCAAGGTAAAATGTTCCATCTCTGTGTGCATGCGCGAGCGAACTTCCTGGCTTGTTAGAATTTTCACCAACATGCGTTTGTGTCCCTCATCAATAAGGTAAAAATTTCCGTCCACAGTAATAACGTTAGCAACAACCTGTAATCTCAGTACAGCACTGCAGTGAGTGAGATTTGGCGGCAGCTGGCAGGGTATTTAAACCCATTTGTGCAGATGTGTTCGCCAGAGGACACGGAGCTACAGATTTATGCACGCAGTTCCAATATTCTATCACTAGATGGCCCACCCGGATCAGTTATTGAATTTTAACAAGCCAGCTGCGTTCGAACATGTTTATCATATGGACGAGTTCACTCCAGTCCCTGGATGGATCAAGCCAACCTTGGTTTAAAGGGGTGGGCACATCCATACTACAGGGTGGCCCAGAAAAGCGTCTGTCCTTCCTCTCAGAGCTCCAGGATGGATGAGGAAGTTAGAAATGAGTGGGCAGGATTCACTCATTATCCAGTGTATGAATGTTATTGCCACAAAATAATCCTGGATAAAAACTGCATTTCAAGTCACTGTTCAAGAGTAGATATAACAGCTTTAACAAAGCCCTGTTTGTTGTGGATTAGCGGGTTGGTCACTGGTGTGCCTTCCCATTTCTCTGCTCATCGTGCCATTATTGGCATTGGCTCAGACAATCTTGTCACCGTTTGAGTTTTTAATTTTATGATTTCATCCTGTTCAGTACAGTGGGACCTGTTGGGCACACTTTCTGTGGAATATGTAATTTAATGTATGTACATACATGTATGTAAACATGTAATTTACCGCAGCTGTTAGGTGCTGGAAAAGCATGAAAATGCACTTTGAAAATCCTTGAAAAGTTCCTGGAATTTCACTTTGGAAAAGGCGTACGATGCCTGTAGACAGCATTACAGTGCTGTGTTTTGTTTTTTGGTGTTTCTGTTTAACTATGTTCCACTAATTGTTTGCATCCTTACAAAACATCAAAATCCCAGTTAGTTGGTGGATTATCTTGAACATGACCGCTTTTACATTCAATCTGTAAGTAATGTAAGGACAGATACAGTGATCTGTGGACATGTGGGATACATCCAAAATTCATAATAAAGAAGGGTGCAAATCCTGATAAAATTTATAGGCTACATTTTCCTTCTTAATAACTCTACCAAATAACGCGAGCTCAACTCTCCACACCATCTCTACTGCTGCTACTGTCATTTGCATCCACAGCAACAGTGCGCACTTAAAAGGAAAACTGATCAAAGCTTAAAGTTAATAATGTATAATTTTCAATCAAACACTTAGCCTGTGTGTGAGATGTTCCATCCACTTATTGGCTTGGCCGGCCTGTTGAATTATTCATCGGACAATTAAATTGTGCAAAACCAAGCTGTCTCTTCCATGTGGGGCATTTTCTTTAATCACTGCTTGTCAGACAGGCGTCCCAGATGCCCCCTTCATCTCCATGGCATTCTACTGCAGCTCCTCCGATAACAAACAAAAACTCACGACATGCTCTGTTCCTGTTTAAATGGAGCAACAAGTGCGCTCAATTCAGTATGTTCGCATGCAGACGCACAAGCGCACACACATGCATGGGCATTCATGGATACGCACACATTATCAGCACAAAGACAAGCGCAAGATGAGTATCAGCAAGAATATTGGCATGGAAGTCGTTAGCGAGGTGCTGAACCTTTTTTTTTTTTTGTTAATTTAGGAGACAACAGTCAATATTGGAACCCATGTCCAGCTACCTCATGCAATATAACGGACCCCTTGAAGTCAAACAGAAAACTGTGTCATAATTCTTTCAGAGTATGCTTTAACGTTTACAAAGTATGTTCAATTTATGTACGCAGGTGGCAGAGGAACAGATATATTCAGTAATCTTAAATTTTGAAGATTAAAGCATAGCACTGTGCAAATTAAAATAGCAGAGAAGAGATGTTTGATGACCAGAGAGCACTCAGTAGAGCACATACCTCCGCCGCGCCATATATCTGTTCGTTAGGTTACAGAATATGTTCTGGATCACTTCCAAAATTAAAACAACTCCTCCTTGGACTATAGCCAACCATCCTGCTAAATTTTGTGCCAAACGTTCATTAACTTTCTGAGTTATCTAGTCAGAAATATCACACAGACCCGCATTGGACAGATATATTTTAATTCTTTGGCATCCAGAATCTGAAATATGTTCCAGATCACTTCCAAAATCGAATCATTCATCCTTGGATTAGCATCAATCATCCTACTAAATTTAATTCCAAACAGTTCACAACTTATCCTGTAAACAGACAGACTGACAGACAAACAAACAGGGCTGAAAACATAACCTCTTTGGTGGAGGTGACAAGTATCACTTACTGTTAACCCTTTATTCGGCGAGGAACCATATTTGGTAACTATATTTGGCATCCAAAGTGGAGCCCCCATGCCTCTCCGTGAGGCAGTAGACCAGAGGCGATTTCTCCCAGCCAATGAGATAAGAATAGGTTATATTACAGGCAGTGACATCAGGGTGCTCCACCAATCGGCAGTGGCCGAGAACGTCTCTCTCACAGTGCGGTTGTGAGCCCTTACCCAGTCCCACTCACAAGGACCTGACATCATTACTCATGAAAGAAAACTGATGAAAACTCACGCATTATAAAGTTGAAAAGGTTTGCTAAAAGTTGAGATAGGTGTTGTTTGCGTAGGATTTCTAGAAATCAGTGAAATTTTGCGTGAAAAAAAAAAAAATTGGTGTTGAGGTCATATTTGATCATACGCCCTTTGCACCTAAGTCTACAGCAAGTGATGGTAAGACTATTTATGGACATACGCCCAATGTACAGTACTGTTAGCTTCTTAGGGTATTTTTAGTGCTCTATAAAGGGATAAAAGTAACATCACTTTTTGCTTGTCTTATCTTAGTGATGGAAAGTAGTACCACTGTGTCTTCAGTTTGGTGAGGCATCTGAATGTTTCTAGGTAACACTCTAGAAAATGACAGGTTGCTTAAGCCATCAAAAGTCAAGATAAACTGGCTCATTAATCAGTGAATAAATGCACTTTCAATATGACGTCAATAATGCAGAACATCCAACTCGGGTTCAAATTTAAAGACCTGATTTTCTGTGGGGGGAATGACCTGACTCCACCAGAAATGTCTTCAAACGCATTTGGATTTCTTTGTTCACATATTTTTGAAATCCTGTATGATTGCATCAAAGAAAACATCCAAAAAAAAAAGAAAAAGCAATGCCAAGGATAAGGCATCAATTCTGTGATCACACTTCTCTGTTTGGCAGTCTTAACTTCAGCTGATGAAAACACCAACTCTAAATTAGTCTGGTTCCGCTCTCTGAACTTTGGCTTCTGTGGATGCAACGTATGCGTGGGTATAACAGCAGTGATGAAGGGTGGAATAGATGCTGTATTCATGATGTCTTGGGGTCAACAATTCTGAGCAGTACACTGTTGAGTTCTCCATGTTGTTCGCAATGAAAATTAATGAGTTTCATTCCAGTTTAGCAGTCTCTGATGATAGAATGGTGAATGTTATATTTGTTTTTTCTCTTCCATCCGTTGGGTTTTCCCTTCCCTCTCATATGTATATTTAAACTGGGAATTGTTGCGGGCGAGGGAATCATGTCATATTTTAGCACCCGAAGAATCAGTAGGGGATGGCATGGTTGTCATGGTTTGTGAGGTTTGTGTGTTGTTTGGACCTTTCTTTGTGGCTCTCGTCCGAGGACGATATCAAATTCCTTGGCCATCGAATTATTTACCCAGCTGGTTGATTGAGCTGGGGCGGTGCTTCCCCTGAATCTATATAAGCAGGATGTCTGCCAAGCCTCCTTTGCGAGAGTGCCTGTGTTTAGATTCGCACTATAGCCGAAGATATCTTTAGTCTTGTTTGGTATGACTTTCTATCTTCTTATTGTTGGAGTTTCTACTCCCTTTTTCTATCTTGCTTTGGTTCCCTGGTTCTGACTATTATACGTCCTTTGGAAGCACAAGTACTTGCGTTTGGTCTATATTATTCTCTCTGTTTGTACAGTGTTTGTGCTACTCTCTTTCTCCCTGTCCTTGCACTTGGCCTCCGTATACTACTGGCCATTACAATGGTAACCTAATGGTAGGCTGTTTTACTGGTCCTGGAGGAGTTTCTGGTCTGAGCCCCTGGTGAGCCTTGGGATTACAACCTGCATCTGGAGAGAGGAAGTTGGGAGGAACTCTGCCATTGAGCCTTACAGCAAGACTCTTAACCCTCTGAGCGCCATTGTCAACTATAGTTGCTCAATGGTGTAAGATATCAAAGTCAGATTCTGTTGAAAACCTATCATGTGTCAACTTGTTGAAAAGAGCTCCCCTACAGGGGAGCTCTTTTAAACAAATTGACGCATGATAGGTTTTCAACAGCTCAGGATAATTACATTTTTAATTCATTGAAAATTTATTCAGCGCTCAAAGGTTTAACTCTTTTTTCTGTTTCTCCATATTCTCACTCACTTGCCGCTGGTCTACCAGATATTTCTCCTAGGGTGTCCTTGAAAAACACAAACCTGTTCTGAATTGAACTTTCCTAGGTTGAATAAAGGTTTAAAAATGCACAAAACATTCTGAAACAGTAAATTTTGTTTTGATGAGGCTGACAGATAATAGCAAAATAATCTGATGTAATTTTTTTCTATCAAGAGAGCCAGATCATTCAACGTACTGTGCTGTGAAAAATAACTTGCCACCTTCTCGATTTCTTTTATTTTTGTGCATATGTCACTTTTAAATGTTTCAGATCATCCAATTAATTTTCTAAGTAGACAAAGGTAACTGGAGTTAATACAAAATTGAGTTTTTACATGATTATTTCACTCACTGAAGGAACATTTGCTATCTGACTCCACCTGGCCTGAAGTGAAAAAGTAACTGCTAACCCTGGTCATTGAATAAACCATTTCAATAAATTGAATTCTACCGCTCATTCCAGCGAATTCTACATTTTGATTGGTTAACACCAGGTATCTTTTCACCGGTAAACTACCTCGCACTGGGTCAAGACCTCGCGCTGTGTGAAGAGCTCTCGCTTTTTTATCGAGCCACTTCAATAGAAAACATAGGCTATTAATTTCCTTGTTCAAAAGGCGAATGCTATGGCGTCTGACATTCCCACTTCAAACATCAACTTCGGAACTTCAGAGGAAATATTTCACAATGATGATATCAAACCTGAATGGTTTGATAATGATTTTGATATTTCTAAACCAGTTAACACCACAACACTCGGTAAGTAATATGTAAGAACTCGTTTATAAACTTCAGTAAACGCTGCCTCAGCGACATCATTTGAACAATCCACAATATCCTATTAAATTAAAAAAATAAAATTCACGATGTATTTGTTATTAAAGTTAAACTTTGCTCATGTAGATACTGATGTTGTGAAACTTATGAATATTTTCAACTGTTCAAATGATGTCTCTTCACTCCTTCCAAGGAGTGGATGGCCTACCGAAATTCCCCTAAGAGTGCTTCAACAACTCACCCAGGAGGTCACCAAAGAACCCAGACAAACATCTAAAGAACTGTAGGCCAAACTTGCCACCGTTAAGGTCATTGTTCGCTATTCCAAAATAAGGAAGAGACTGGGCAAAAATGGCATCCATGGTTAAGCTGCAAGGCAAAAACCACTGCTGGCTAAAAAGATTACAAAGCCTTATCTCACGTTTGCCAAATAACATTGTGACGACTATTGCAATTCTATTTTGTGAACTGATGTAACAAGGACATTTTTGGAAGACACTGTCCCCATTAAATGCGGCATACATCTAAACAGCTTCCACATTTTACCAACAATTAAACGCAGTGGTGGAGGTGGGATGGTCTGGGGCTGCTTTGCTGCTTCAAGACCAGGGCGACTTGCCCTAATTGATGAAATCTTAAATTCCGCTCTCTACCCTAAAATCCTGAAGGAGAATGTCTGGCAAGCAGTCCACCTTGTGAAATCCCTGACTTGAATCTGATTGAGATGCTGTGGCATGACTTTACATTCTCAGGTCATACTTGAAAAGCCTCCAACGTGGCTGTGACAATCCTGCTGAGAAGAATGAGCCAAAACTCCCCCACAGCTATGTAAAACCCATTACCGATTAATGCAAGCATTTAATTGCAATTGCTGTCGCCAAGGGAAGAACAACCAGTTTTTAGGTTAAGGACGGTGATTATTTTTTCACATGGGTGATATAGGTTCTGAATAACTCTTTCACATCAATAAATGAAAGGATTATTTATAAGCTGCATTTTGTGTTAAATTGCATTGTCTTTATGTTATTTTAAACTTAGTTGGATGATCTGAAACCTTTAACTCTGACAAATAAGCAAAAATAGGAGAAATCAGGAAGGGGACAAATAGTTTCTCAAAGCACTGTAGAGTTATTATCAAGCAAGAGCCTCTTATCAGAAACTTATTACGGCTTCTCTAACCCGAGACTTACACCAGATGTGTGTTTGGTCCGCCTCCGCTGTGCTGCATGCTTGCTGCGTGAATGGCAGTCTGTGATGCGTAACAGTGCCGGACGGCTATAGTAGCGAGAACAATGAGCGAGCCTGACGAGGTCACATAATTACAAAATCATGTACGATCGCCCAAGATAAATGATTATCCAAAGGGTTGAAGAACGGATGACTCGCTTTGATTTGTTTATTTTGAGAGATTTTGTGCTACTACCATGGGTAAGCAGCCTATTTGTTAATAAATGTTCTTAATTTCTTGTTTGTGTTGGATTTTTCATTTGTTTGGAAAGTGCTCTGTTGATCAAGTTTAGCCTACATACATTTTCTTACTTCGTTTACTGTCCTAGCCCACAATACGAACTGGCGCCAACACGGATTTTTGAAAATGAACCATGTGTTTAAAGAGCCATTCCGTGAGAAAATGTCACTTTTTGAAGAAGTTGAGGAGTTGACCCCCCTGAAATTGAATGAAACTTGGCAGTTAGGTAGATATAGTAGTGCGAGGTACAGTTCAGGAACCACTCGCGAGACAGCGTAATCCAAGCCACAATACGAAATCCAAAAGTAGTATCAACTAGACAGGCAGGGGTCAGAACTAGTAAAACAGATGGGCAGAGGTAAAACGATAGGCAAAAAGTCGTAGTCGATGGGCAAAGCCAACGGCCATACACAGGGAATCCAAACACAAAACTCGTGGTCATACAAAAATAGGTCGAAATCCAGAAAGACGAAAATCAGTACAAAAGGGCAATGGCAAGAATCAAAGTCGGACTATCCAGTAGAAGTAAATCAAGAATATATGGCATATGAGGAGCTCTGCACAAAGAAATATTGATCAACGTTCTGACAAGAGTAGTGAGTGAAAAGCCTCCTCATAAACACACAGGAAAGGTCACATGCGATACAGAGATCAGCTGGGGGGAATGAGGCCAATTACTTCAGGAGAATCACATGAGGGAAACCCTAACTACGAAAATTGGCGAGAGACAAAATACGAACGGGAATGACACAAACAGCCTATGACATTTAAACAGCTCGGTCCAGGAGCTCTATGTGCACAGATGACAAGAGCAGGAAAGTAATTAAGCACGTGCGAGAGATTCTCGCTGAAACTCAGGGAGAGCAAAACGATAGACAAGGGGCGGAGAATAGAACAGGGCGATTGCGGAGAGGTAATTAGTCTACCAGTAGCGGTGCAGCTTAACCTAGAGTGCTCATTAGTAATTTAGTAATCGAATATATATACATGGTTAGTTGTGTTAGTAGACGATAATACAAAATACAAGTGTTAGTCTTGTTAGTAATCAGAACAGAAGGGTGAAGGGAGAAAACGAGACATGAAGGAATATTTTAAACACCGGCAGTAGCGGCTCTAGACTCGGGAATGACAGGGCGCAGACACGTCCCTTTATGACAATTAGTCCTGGGTAGTTCGCAATCATTTTCCTTTACTGACGCGTTTTCCAATTATCGTACTTGGCAACTAAAGACACGGTCTCTCCATATGTGATCGAACAGCGATGAAATCATGGGCGAAATTCAGTACAGAAAAAAATTTTACTTATTAATAGGCCAGTGCTTCGCGTTGATTGATCAGGTCCGTGTTCCAGTGAAATATCGCCTTTCACTCTCGGTATTGTGTGGGTTGATAAAAAAGAGGCACTTGGCAGTTAAATAGGCAGCGTGCTGCTCAAGCTGTTTGCGTGAGAGTCGTCAGGTATGCAAGTTTGACTAACGTTGATTTAAATACAGCAAATAAGCGTCCAGATGAACGATTGTCTTCTTACGTAATCGGGGAGAACAAGCAGCAGCTGTTAACTGTGGAGTGCTCTCGGAGCGAACCTTCGGTTACTCATGAAAATGACTGAGAACAGGTCAGGACTAACGACTGTTTTAAACGGATGTTTTGTCACAATTCTCAGTTCAGGTTCCGCCACTGAGCTGAATTAAACCCATGATTTCATCGCTGTTCGATCGCATTTGGAGAGACCGTGTCTTGAGTTGCCAAGTACGATAATTGGAAAACACGTCAGTAAAGGAATATGATTGCGAACTACCCAGGACTAATTGTCATAAAGGGACATGAGTGCGCCCCGCCATTCCCGGGTCTAGAGCCGCTACTGAACACCGGACTTCCTTAAAATCACCCAAAGTCAGTGAGCACGCAGACAGGGAAGACGGACTTAACCAACTGGGTCACAAGACAGGGGAGACAAGTGCAATGGAACTGAAACATGGAATGAACCAAAAACCTGAATGCTACAAAAACCAAAAAGAATAAATAAGAGACAATGATCATGAACATGAAACCAGAACATAAAACATGACCAAAAAACCAGAACCATGACATAGTAGTCTCACAGGAAAAGCAATATTTTTAGGTTCGTATCTCAAGAAATCTACCAGTGGCCCCACTGGAAAGCCACTAAAGTGGCTCAGTTTTGCTTTTGACACCACATTTTACATCAATTATTATGACATAAGGGTACACAGTACCGGATGTGTTATACTTTTATCATGACCTGTCACACTTCAAGTCTGGATTGACATTAGCACCACATCAGCGCCAAGCTGGGTAACTATGTTATTGAGCCGGAATTATTTGAGAAATCATGGTAAAAATTGAAAATGGGAATACGAAAAAAATAATATCCAGACATATACCAAACTAGAATGATTTATTATGTGTTTCCTCACTACAAAACTATAATTTTCAGGCAATATTCTCTTGGTATCTTGCTGGGTTCGTGCAATGGATGGCTGGAAAGATGGTCGAATATTAAAAATTTCTTTGGTAGAATCTACACTTTTAATTGTGATACACACAGCTAGTTTTCACAGGAAGTGAATGGCTTTGTTTGGTTCAATGCTGGGTACATAGCTTTCTGACTAAAGGTGGCGCTCTAAAGAGCTAATGCTCTACCGACCAAACATTCCATATTCCCAGACATATACCAAAGTTCTGTCTTTTGAAATATATGAATCACATACACAGTTATACATAAAATTTGGAATCCCTTTGGTATAAAGCTTGTTTGGTTGTAAAGTGGTGGTGTCTGGGGTATTATTTTATTCCCATTCCCATTTTCAATTTTTATTGTTATTTCTCAAATGATTCTGGCTCGGTAACGTAGTAACCCAGCTTGGTGCTGATGTGGTGCTGAAGTCTAACCGGACCTGAATGTGTCACAAGTCATGTTAAAAGAATGACATATTTGGTACTGTGTACCCTTAAGTCATGATAATTCATGTAAAATGTGGTGTCAACAGCAAAACTGAGCCACCTAAGTGGATTCCAGATAGCGCTATCGACAGGCACAGTGAAATAAGGACCTAAAAATTTGGCTTTTTCTGTGAGACACTCATATCAAGTTTCATATCATACCAAGTTTCATTGAATTCCAAGGGGGTCAACTGCGCACTGAATGTCAATCTCTCGTGGAATGGCTGTTAAATGTTATGTCTTTGTACCGATCGATCTGCTGTGCTGAAGTGCTGAAGTGCTGCATTTCTGCTGCGGCATGCGGCAAAAATAGAAGTCTTGCCTATCTGCTGCTCACGGCTGCGGTTTGCCGGAGCTGGGACGGACGAGAAATGCAACGCAGCAGATCTGGTGTAAACAAACTCATTGACCAAAGTGAATCCTATCGGCTGCGCTGCCTTGGCGGAGTGCAGCCGGGTCAAACATCCATCTGGCGTAAATTGGGGGTAACACTTCCCTATGACCAACTTATAAATAATGGAGAAAAAAAAAGCTGAGAATAAAGTAGGTTAAAATAAAATTCTGTAGTAACTCTGAATATGCATTCAGAACTGCTGCTCTTCACAGATTAACTTATTTCTTCACAATAATGATAAAAAAAACTTTCATTTTTATTTTGAAAAGAATGGGGGAGTTAGAGACATGTTTGTGAGTGAAGGCAGCTTTTGGAAATAAGTCAATGTATGAAAACTAAATCAAGAGTTTATATTCATACTAAACAAAGTGTAGTATATTCAATTCATTGTGAGTTCCTGTCCATCAATTTTAGCTCTAACAATGTTGAACAATTTGTTGATTCCAGTCACCAGCTGGCACATTCACAGTTGCCTCCCTTGGGAAGAGAGCTTCGCTGGCAAACCCTGAGAAAAATAAATTTTCTTTTGTTTCTATGGGGGCAATTAAAATTTCAGGATTTGATGAAGCACAGCCACAAAAATCATTGCCAGACACTTTACAATTCTAACTTGACAATCTCTTCAGTTGTGCCCACTGGTAATATAATATGAATGTTTGAAAGTATTTCAAATGAGATGATTATTTTCATTCATTGTTCACTTCTCATCACTGTGTCTTGCACGACAAGAGACCAGCCTGATTTTAAAATGTCGTGTGCGGAAATTCTCTTGCATAGCTGGATGGAGAAGAACAGAACATGAGCACCTGAAAGAGAATCCCGAGGTAATTCACCTTTTTTGAAGAACACCTTTTGCTTTTTTCTGAGATTGACTGCACTTCAAGTGCCTCATGTCTTACTAAAATGTGACAATGAAAATGTAAACAACTTATCAGGTCTTAGCGCTGGACATGACAGTTTGAAAACGAACATAGAAATTTAGCCAGCATCTCTAATTTGAATCATTCTATGTTACTTCTTAAAGAAAAGAAAAACCACAGGATGACTGTTACACCAGATATAACAGCGTTGTATTGAAGAGAAAGCCCACCTGAGGATCAACTTCATGAGTTAATACAACTGTGAAGTCATTCTGGTAAATATGTGTGCTGTCGTGAAATTACTGTGGGGATTTGAGGCACTATGTTGTTTTGTTTATGTTAGTAATGTCAAACACTGTTGTGTTAGATGATGGCAGCAGCAACTTCCTACTGTTTCTGCTAATCATTTGGGACTGCTGCTAAAACCTTATTTTCCAACTAACGTGTTAAGCCACGTTGACTTCTCCCTCTCAGTCATGATTTCCTGTTTCATTCTCTTTTTCTTCGCTTTGGTTTTTGGGCTAACAAGTTGACTATCTGTATGTAAAAATGTAATCTGCAAATATAACCCGCCTTCCATAAAGATAAAAAAGAAGACCCGTAAAATCACAAATATATTGTGAAAATATGAATTGATCCGCAAATGCACAAATAACTCAAATTTTTATCCCCGCAGCATATAATGCAGGGGTATATAGTCATGGCTGCGTCCGTTTGTCCGTCAGTCTGTCCTTCTGTGAACATTTCCTTTCTGGAGCAGAACTTGTAAATCGTTCAATATTTTCCCACAAAACTTGGTGTGCATATTAATCATGACCTGTGGTACTACTTTTTGCTAATCAAAAGTTGATCTCATGGGGTCGGGGAAATATGCCATCCCCTGATAGCTCTTGTTTTTAAAAAAATCAGTGACTCCATTTATTTGGTTAACAAATCAATGAAAAGCATTTGTAAATATCTTCCCAAAATAACTTAACTTTTTAATGGTCATTTATAAATCCAGTTTTTATTTCTGAATCAAAAAGGCATTTGTGGATCTCAATCCAATGCTTGTGGATTTGCATTTTACGCACACTGAGTCTGAAACAAACTTTTTGCCAGCCCAAAACAAAATCCACTTGTGTCAATCAGATATTTTTGGATAACATGTTGTCACCTGCTGATGATGTCCTTTCTGCATTTTGAAGTAAGAACACTCAGTCTATTAACTGTCCTATTATTATTAGCAGTAGTTAATTATTATTCCATATATATCCATAGTGTATGCTTTCTTACAATTTACAAATTATGGGTGTGGTCTCTGTAATGTGAATATAGGCCACTAGATGGCAGTATTTACCTTTTTTTTGTTAAGCTCAGACTGGAGTCATGTTTAGACATGTCCTGGACATGTCTGGGGCAAGTCCCCGAAAAGTAAAAAAAAGAGGTCTAAATGTGGGTGGGGTCTGCAAAAGAGTATATAAGCAAAAGAATTGAGACAGTAGAGTAGTAGGAGAAATTGCAAGAATAAGGATACATGTGACCAGACCTGTCATTTCTGATCAAGACCTGTGAAGTTTCTTTTGTGGATTTTTCCTGTGTTTGAGCATTTTTCTTTACCCAGGACATCACCAAGCCACCCCAACAAAAGGGACTGTAAATATTTCTGTTTTGTTTGTATATAAATCAATCTTGGTCGTAGTTGTAGATAGTAGATTAGTAGTTGTTATTGTCTTTGATAATTAAATGTGTTTGAGTTTTAAAAACTGTGTCTGTCATCCCTTGCTGTTGCTGTTGCTGTTGTGTTATAAAAGGTAATAACAAATTGGGGCCAAAACAAATTGGGGGCTCGTCCGGGATAGACCAATATGTGAGTAATTTATTGAAAATCTAACATTTCAAATTGTAAAATTGATTTTTTTTTTATTGAATACATATATATTGACAACAGCAATGGATGATTTCTTGGCATCACCAACCGTAGGGGTTTTGAAGTCTTTTAAAAAGACAGAACTGCTAGAAATTTGCAGACATTTAGAGCTGACAGAGGTGAAACCAGCCATGCGAAAAGCAAGACTGGCTCGAGAGATAGTTGAATATTACATTGATGAAAATGTGTTTGCACCCAGAGATCTGGAACGGTTTCCAGTGGAAAATCCAAATATAGAAATGGAACTTAAATTAAAATTGCTAGAGATTGAAAGGAAGGAAAGAGAAAAAGAAAGGGAGGAAAAAGAGAAGCAAAGAGAATTTGAGAGGGAAGAAAGAGAGAAAGAAAGGGAAGAAAAAGAAAAACAAAGGCGGTTTGAGTTAGAAAAATTAGCAAGAGAAGAGAAAATAGAAAGGGAGGAAAAAGAAAAACAAAGAGAATTTGAGTTAGAAAAATTTGCAAGACAGAGAGATTTTGAATTAGAGAAATTCGATAGAGAAGAAAGACTCCAAATGGAGCAACTAAAAATTAAAATTGAAACTAAAAATAAATTGTGTGCCAGTCAGGAGGTAAAACTGGTGCCTCCATTTTCGGAAAAGGATGTTGACAACTATTTCCAGTGTTTTGAAAAGATAGCAAAGAGTTGCCAGTGGCCAAAGGAACACTGGCCTCTGATGTTGCAAACTGTCCTCAAGGGTAAAGCTCAACAAGCCTATTCGGCTTTGTCTGCAGATGATTCCTCTGATTATGAGGTTGTCAAAAAGGTTATTTTGAGAGCTTATGAGTTGGTTCCAGAGGCTTACCGACAGAAATTCAGAGGTCTGAAGAAATCTGAAAATCAGACTTATGTTGAATTTGCTAATGAAAACCAGGTTTGCTTTGAGCGCTGATGTACTTCTGTGGAGGTCAAGGATGATTTCAACTCACTAAAAGAGATGGTGTTAGTTGAAGAATTCAAGAACTGTGTTAAGGATGATGTTAAGACCTACCTTAATGAGAAGCAAGCACTGAACTTGCAATCAGCTGCCAAATTTGCAGATGAATATGTTCTCACTCATAAGTCCAAATTTCAGTCTAGCAGTAATAATAGATGGTCCCAATTTCAGAAAAAGGGTTATGGTGATACCCAAGATTCCTCACCCAAAGACAAAGACAAATCTGGTGATGGTGCTCAGAAATCCAGTAACAGGTCTGATCAAAGTGTGAAGGCTGACAGTGACAAAAGTGGTCTAGTTTGCAGTTATTGCAAGAAATCTGGTCATCTTACAACTAACTGTTGGTTCTTAAAAGCTAAGAAAGAAAAAGAAAAGGATACCAAACCAAATGCCTTTGTGAAAACAAGGTTAGAAACCCCTGTAGTAGATAACCGATCTGCTAAATTGCCTGCTTCTTGTGGGGCTAAAAAGCCTGATACAGCTGACTTCGTGAGGGAGGAATTTCTTCCATTTGTGTCAGATGGATTTGTGGCTCTGAATGAGCATACTACTCCTGTCCCCATATATATTCTAAGGGATACCGGAGCTTCTCAGTCACTTTTGTTGATGGACTCCTTGGAGTTACGTGATGAGACCGCTTCAGGGGATTTCATACTTGTACAAGGTATTGAAGGGAGGACTGTATCTGTACCCCTGCGCTCTATATTCTTGAAGTCAGATTTAGTTACAGGACAGGTAAAGGTGGGACTTATGTCAAGTCTACCTATAAAGGGTGTTTCTCTGTTGCTAGGCAATGACCTGGCTGGGGGCAAAGTAGTTCCCCCTGTACACCTTACTTCACAGCCGAGCACTGAAGATCGGGATGAGGACCCATCTCTGTATCCTTCTTGCGCAGTGACTCGTGCTATGGCCAAGAAGGCTAAAGAAGAAGATGATGTGGTGCCGTCCAGTACATTGAATAGTCAGGACTCAGGTGGTTCGCCTCATGACTCTGATTGGCCTACTATGGTTTCTCCGTTTGAGGACTTATCAGATACTTTTATCAGTTCTCTATTCAGCCAGCCGGATGGGTCTGGTGATTCTGATGTGTCTGGAGACTTGTCTCTGTCCAGAAAGCGGTTGATTGAGGAGCAAACTAATGATCCTGAAATTTGTGTACTAAAGAGGAGAGCCCTTCCTGATAAGGAAATAGACGCAGTTCCAGTTGGGTATTATCTCAAGGATGGTGCGTTGATGCGGAAGTGGCGCCCTCCTGATATCCCTGCCAATGCAGATTGGGCAGTGGTCAGGCAAATTGTTGTTCCGAAGGTCTACAGGAATGAGATCTTAACAATGGCTCATAGTTTACCTTTAGGAGGTCATCTTAGTGTTAACAAGACTGTTGATAAGATCATGAAACACTTCTTTTGGCCTGGGCTTCGGAAAGACGTTTCCAACTTTTGCAAAACCTGTCACACTTGTCAGGTAGTTGGAAAACACCAGTTAGACCCACCTGTAGCTCCATTGCAGCCTATCCCAGCATTTGGGGAGCCATTCTCTAGGGTCATTGTTGATTGCGTTGGTCCATTACCCAAGACTAGATCTGGAAATCAGTACTTGTTGACAATCATGTGTGCATCTACCAGATTCCCCGAAGCCATACCTCTACGTAACATCAAGGCAACTGCAATCTCAAAGGCTTTGATAAAGTTCTTCACGTTGTTTGGCCTTCCCAGGGAAATTCAGTCAGACCAGGGTGGCAATTTCACTTCAGGATTGTTTCAGCAGGTTGTGTATGAACTAGGTGCAAAGCAGATTCTTTCTAGTGCCTATCATCCAGAAAGTCAGGGTGCCTTAGAGCGGTTTCATTCCACTCTCAAGACAATGATGAGGGCTTATTGTTATGACCATGAGAAAGACTGGGATGAAGGTGTTCATTTGTTGTTGTTTGCAGCTAGAGAAGCAGTGCAGGAGTCTACTGGATTCAGCCCGTTTGAGCTAGTGTTTGGCCATGAAGTGAGAGGACTTTTGCTATTATTGAGTGAACAATGGCAAGAGGAAGAGCCGCAAATCAGTCTGTCAGACTATGTTAGCAAGTTCAAGGAAAGATTGCGTGCAGCTTGTGACCTAGCCAAAGAGAACTTGAAATCAAGTCAGGGAAAAATGAAAACTTGGTATGATCATAAGGCTGGAAGCCGTGAGTTTAAACCAGGAGAAAAGGTCCTTGTGTTGTTTCCCTTGCAGTCCAATCCATTGCGGGCTAGATTTCATGGTCCATATGAAATTCTGACAAAACTCAATGATCTCAATTACATTGTGAAGACTCCAGATAGGAGAAAACCAAAACAATTGTGTCATATTAACATGCTAAAGCCTTATCATGACAGAAATGCTAGGGTTGCAGCTGTCACTTCAGATTCTCCAATGGTCGAAACGTGTGAAGATGAGGGGGAGTTTCAAGATGATGAACCAAGAATTAAAGCTGAAGTTCTTTCATGTAAGTTGCAAAATCTTGATGTAAAACTCCAGCACTTAGAACCCTCACAGAGAGATCAGTTTGAGAGGTTGATAAAAAAATATGAGGATCTGTTTCCTGATGTTCCAAAAAGAGTTTCTATAGCCTCTCATGATGTAGATGTTGGTGATGCCAAACCAATAAAACAGCATCCGTACCGGATGAGTCCTGAAAAGAGAAAGATTGCTGAGAAAGAGGTTGAGTACATATTAGAACATGATATTATCAGACCCTCCAACTCAGATTGGAGTTCACCCTGTGTGCTAGTTCCAAAACCTGATGGAAGTACTAGATTCTGTACAGATTATCGCAAAGTCAATGCTGTAACTAGAACTGATGTGTTTCCAATACCTAGGATTGATGATTGTATTGATAGTGTAGGGCAAGCAAAGTTTCTGACCAAGATTGATTTATTGAAGGGTTATTGGTGTGTGCCTTTAACTGAGAGGGCCAAGAGCATCTCTGCTTTTGCCCCACCATCTGGGTTGTACCAGTATGAAGTCCTACCCTTTGGTATGAAAAATGCCCCAGCCACATTCCAAAGGATGATACAGTCTACAATCGCCGGATTGCCACACACGGGTGCGTACATCGATGACCTGATCACATGGAGTGACTCCTGGGAAGAACATCTAAAAGATGTAGAGACGTTGTTCCAGCGCCTGACCCAGGCTAACCTGACTGTTAACCTGAGCAAGAGTGACTTTGGTTGTGCTACTGTCACCTATCTTGGCTACGTCATAGGCCAGGGTAAGGTGGCACCCATAAATGCTAAAGTCCAAGCCATCATGGACTTTCCAGTTCCTGACAACAAAAAAGCTTTGCGCCACTTCCTTGGAATGATCGGGTACTACCGCAAGTTCTGCAAGAACTTTGCTGAGATGGCTCTCAGTCTAAGTAACCAACTGAAGAAAGGCGTAAAGTTCACCTGGGATGATGCATGCCAGAGAGCCTTCGATCGCCTGAAGTCTCTGCTGTGTCACTTCCCCGTGCTCAAATCTCCTGACTTCAACAAACCGTTCTCCATCGCGGTCGATGCAAGCGACCAAGCTTGTGGATCTGTGCTCCTACAGAGAAGTGACTCTGATGACATTGAGCATCCCGTGGCATACTTCTCCAGGAAGTTCAATCGCCACCAAAGGAACTATTCCACAATAGAGAAGGAACTGTTGGCTCTGGTCCTTTCTTTACAACACTTTGAGGTTTATGTTTGTACAGGGCAAAAGCCAATGATTGTGTACACTGACCACAATCCGTTAATGTTTTTGAGTAAGATGAAAAACAAGAATCGGAGATTGTTGAATTGGAGTTTGATTTTACAGGAGTTTGACTTTGAAATTAAGCATGTGAAGGGTACAGACAATGTAATTGCTGATTGCTTATCCCGTGTTTGAATGTGTATATATATATCATGTGTTTGAATATTGTATGATATGTATATATAGACAAGTGTTCACTTAACCATTTTGTATTGAAAAGAAAAATTTTGCCTTTATGAGTCAAAATTTTTCCCTTTTGGAATGGAGGTGTAATGTGAATATAGGCCACTAGATGGCAGTATTTACCTTTTTTTTGTTAAGCTCAGACTGGAGTCATGTTTAGACATGTCCTGGACATGTCTGGGGCAAGTCCCCGAAAAGTAAAAAAAAGAGGTCTAAATGTGGGTGGGGTCTGCAAAAGAGTATATAAGCAAAAGAATTGAAACAGTAGAGTAGTAGGAGAAATTGCAAGAAGAAGGATACATGTGACCAGACCTGTCATTTCTGATCAAGACCTGTGAAGTTTCTTTTGTGGATTTTGCCTGTGTTTGAGCATTTTTCTTTACCCAGGACATCACCAAGCCACCCCAACAAAAGGGACTGTAAATATTTCTGTTTTGTTTGTATATAAATCAATCTTGGTCGTAGTTGTAGATAGTAGATTAGTAGTTGTTATTGTCTTTGATAATTAAATGTGTTTGAGTTTTAAAAACTGTGTCTGTCATCCCTTGCTGTTGCTGTTGCTGTTGTGTTATAAATGTAATAACAAATTGGGGCCATAACACTCCCACATTTTTAAAACTTTTAAAAATTTTAATTTCCTTGAGTCTGTGCCAGGAATGGAATGTGTCATAGGTTACCATTAATTGAAGATTAATACAGCATAATCTAGGAGTGCTCGCTGCGAGATGCCAAGTGCTCAAGAAAGAGCAAAACAATCAGGTTATATTGAGTTAAAAATGAAGTGCTTTGTCAGCCAACTCAAGTGTAAGCACTTAATTGCAATGTAAAGGAATAATATCCACACAATGATGGTTTAGCATCTAAGCTCAAACTCTGATACATTCGATGGCCTTCTCAGCATGAAGACAGAGCGGGGAGTGTCTGGATATCACTCCCCTCCGGAGGAAATTCAGAACCCCATGGTGGATGCTGTGGAGGAGGTGAGATGTTAACTAGCACTAGGCAAGAGTGATGCAACAGGCAATATTATTTGCAGAAGCAAAGTATGATGCCGCACGTAATGCAGGTAGAGGCCTGTCATTTTTTTATTGCCACAGTGGCAGAGTAGGAGAGCAGGATAAAAATGTAGTTAATTTGTTCACATTTAAGGTGGGACATGGTCAAGCCTTGCACCAGCGCAGAAGTTTGAAAACTGCCTGGGGTGTATTCGTTCTTTCTGCATTTCACAAATGGGAGATTGCATCACCCAGCTCTCTGACTACAGCAGCTGATGAGACACCTGATACCAAACATTCCAACCTAATTTGTTGCAGGCAACACAACTCATTCTTATAAGCTACATTCAGAAGCACAGGCCAATGGAGCAAAATGCTTCAAGCATAGACTGCAATGAGTAGAACTCACTTTACGTCTCCAAATCAATTATATATGCTGCAAACACTGCCCTTGAAGGACCTGCAATGAGTCCATCCTTTGAGATGACCAATTTCGCCCATAATGATCAACAGCAGTAGCCTATTGACCATTGTTGGCGTGAGACATGCGAGCAATCAGAATTCTCCTACCAGACACGGACCTCTGTAACATTTTAATGAGATGACATTGGCCACGTTTACATGGGTAGTTTTCCTCAATCTGATTGAAATCGATCGGAATAAGTGAATCTGATTTGATCTGTATACATGAAGTTTAAGTAAAGAGATCCACGTTCAATCCGCGTCGACATGGCCCCAGCTGAATCCGATTGTATTGTGTTTTTTTACCTGCGCATTACGTCACTCTGCGTACGTCACTTCACTTACGAGCTTCTTATGTACTAGGAGCGCATGCGCGGACCTAACAATCCTCGTTATCAACACAATCCGCTCCACTCAGTCGTTTACATGGAGCGGATTATCAATCGGCGTAGACTACCTCTTACAATCCGATCCGAAATACAATCAGATCCGGGTGAATCAGATTGGTTCATATGAGACATTTTGAATCTGATTGACCTTTCAATCTGATTGTAAATAGGATTTTTGGACCCATGCAAACGGGGCCACAGTCTGGTGAGAACTTGCAGTTTTTTGATGTGGAGACTTAACATGTTAACGGCCAAATCGAACAGGAGACAGAGCTCCTTTAACCAGACTAGCATTAGCATTTCATGACTGCTCCTGAATTGAGCACCCATGCAATTAAAAAATCAAGATTGCAATTGAATGGACTTAATGTTGGCAAAATTGCAGTAAATGGAAGAGAGCAAATCCTTGATATTTTATTTGCTTATGTATTCAAAGTACTAATGCAATTCAGCTTCTTTATCTGTTTGACAAAATGACAAAAACAACCAAAAACCTCCAGCGCTAAAGAGGTCAAAATATCCAACTGGCTATTTGTTTGCCAAGTGCTTCATGGAGGGAAAATAAGTGAAAAATTACCTCTCTTTCCCCTAATGACAACAAAGGTCTTACCTAGAGACCAAATTGCCATACTCCGCTACAATGAGTTTAAACACTTGAATAAATATAAGCCAGCTGCTGAACCACTATTTAAATCTCCTTCCAAACTCCAGTCACACTTCCATTTTTTTCTCTGCAGGCTTGGACCAAATAGCAAATGCATAGTATTGCAGCTGTGGCAGGATAATGCCAAAGAAGATACAAGCAATGCAGCACTCCAAAATGAGGCACCTTGTCAGGGTGGCCATTTCAGGAATGATCCCATCTTACAATTTTGTGGCTAATCCAGAATGGATTACCTACATGCTCTGGCTAAAGAGAGATCTTGTAAGAACAACCAAATAAATTGCATGATTTCTTTTAGAGCCCGCAGTGTACAGCACCACAGTAAATTACCATAGCCAACAATCATGCAAGAATTGCATGTTGAGGCTTGCCATATGCGGCAGCTTCCATGCAAGTGGAAGCACATGTTTACTAGTTGCAGTTAACTAGCAGCAGGAAAGAATGGTAAAGCAGCAGGCAATGTTACTAGCAGCAACAGTGAATTACACAGCACAGCAGCAGGTAAACGACCTCCCTCAGGGCCAGGGCAGTGGCAGGTAAGCATTCGAGTATCTATGAAAATGGGGACCTGTATAGAGTTGTCTGCCTGAACTAGCTCCATAAGCTGCACCTCATTTTTGATACTATGTCATGAAAATTTCTACTGGCACCAAATTCATGGAGAGAGAAATTTTTGAACAGTGAAAACTTTCAACCTGCTCCTAATACAAAGAGCACCACATTTGCCTTTGACATAGTCCCTCCCCGCTTACTTAAAGAAGCTATTGCTGTCATTGGTCCATCTCTCCTTCCTATTTTTAATCAGTCCCTCTCATTAGGCCAGGTTTCAGAATCCTTCAAAATTCTGCAGTTAAACCCTTCCTAAAGAAACCACACCTATGTCAGTTTACCTGTCTGTGGACTTGGACCTGGCTCACTAATACCACATTCATATCTACACACCCGACCGCAATCCGGTGCTGCTGCGGATCGGCACTCCCGCTTAAACCCATTCATATCGACCTGAAAACACCATAAAATGTCTGCATGAAATCGGCGAGGCCCATTCATATCGAAATCCCGCCACCCTACTAGTCATCATGGTATCTTTTTCCTCAACTGAAGCCTTGGCGTGGGCCGGAAATTCCCTTTGTGTGATCGTGCACAATGCATCATGGGCATTGGTATAAAAAAATGTAAATATATAAAACCAATTAACCAATTAACCAATTATTGATCATTAATCAAACTGAGGGCGAATGACGCTGATTAAATTACTCCGGGGTAAACTACGCCACAGTAAATTACTCTGCCGTAAATCAATTCACATCAAACCCGGTGCTGCTCTGGAGCTGCTGCTGTGCTGATACGGAGTGAACTCTCAATCTGAAAGGGGCTTTATTTTCCTTGATATAAATTCAGGATGAATTCAAAAATGTTGAGAAACAAATTATCAGCCCAAAAATCAGCCCAATGTCTCAAAAATTCACTGGCTGCTGCTTTATCTTGCAACCAGACAATCACTCTAAAATATCTCTAAAGCAAGTTATATCTAATGATCATTGTAATCATGTAATCACAGATCTTTTTGTGCACAGAAACCCTGTTTTTTTATAATCTGTTGACGATTTAACATGATCGTCAATGAAGTGGTCATATTCAGTCCCTTTATTTGTATTCTATGACACTCTGAAGCACGTGACCCATAGTCATCCACACACAGGCATGTTCTCTAGCGATGTTCTGTTACGCCAGAGCAACAGTACAGTCATCTTCCATTCCTGTTTAATTCTGTGATTTAGCTATTTTTTTCCAGTCTTGTCTTTTGCAAATGAAGGGTACCTGTACTTGCAGTTTCATTCAGGGCTAGTGATTGACTTGTCTGTCTGAGGTTTTGCTCAGGAACCAGATGCGAGAACCAAGCAATGCAGCAAACTTGAACCCCCGCAGGGCAGGAAGCAACGGTACAGAGTCCACAATCCAAAAATCTGAATCCCAGGGACGTAATCCAAACTGTACACAGGGCAGCAAACACAAAACTCCGAGTCGGGCAAAATGGGTTCGGTACACAGGCACAGGAATGTCAGAGAATCCAAAGCCAAAGTCCAGTTGACGTAATCCGATTCGTTAATAGGGCAGCAGAGACAAAACTCTGGGTCAGGCAAAACAGGTACGGTACACGGGCACAGAAGTATCAAAGCCATAAAATCAGAATCGGGGATGTTCCGGTCAGAAGTATATCACTATAAATACAAGGCATCAACAATTGCAGCACAGGGGAAACATTCTGACAGGAGCTGTGAGTTAAATGACTGCTTAAATACACGTAGGGGAAGTAACATGCTATGATAGGGAACAGGTGAGCTGGATCAGACTAATTTACAAAGGAATGAACATGAGGAAGCTCCTGACTACATGAACTTGATAAAAGCCAAAACGGGGACAGGGATCACAAGACAGCCTATAGACAGACATGTGGCTCCGGTTAGGGATTTCTAACGAGCACAGAAAAGGAGGAAGAACAGGGTCTAAAAAATGAGGAGGTTCCACTGAAAACTGCTGCAAAGTAGATTGAGTTAAGCCAAAGGGGTGGAGACTAGAATGGGGCGATTGCTGAGAGCTTGTTAGTAAATTAGTAAGTACAGCTGTTCAATCCCTTAGTGCTCGTTAGTAAGTTAGTACTATAAACAATGTTAGTTTGGGTTAGTATGTTAACTAAAACAATAAACTGTTAGATTGGTTAGTAATATAGAAAAGCAAGGTGAAGGAAGTAAACGAGATTGGAGGGAATGATTGAAATACCAGAAACCATGAAATCACCCGAAAGTTTGGCACACAATACTGGGGCAGTGAGTAATCACATGACACAAGACCAGACAAGGGGAGACAAAGTGCAATGCATGGTACGACACAAAACATGGACTGGAATATAACTGCAATGGTGGAATATGGCAAACAGACAGAAACAGGGCAAAAACAAAACATGGCATGGAATCCAAATAACAAACAGAGTGCATGGTCACAAAAGGCAGTATTCATAATTAAGCATGGCAGTCAGGCAGAATCATAACAAAAACATGGTCAGGCAGATCAGGATCATAACAGTCTGGTCAAGAAAACCGTACCTCATTCCTTTCTTCCCTTAGGTTAACGATGCCAGTCAATGCTTCAAGCTTATATATTGTTTCATGCCAATGTGCTGAATCTGCAGCTATAAATCATGAATTGTGTCTCTGCTCTATACTTACAAGCTGCACTTTTTTTTCCTACGTTTGTTTTTGGTTTTGTTTTTTTTGGTTCAGCCTCATTATTACTTTGCAGCCTTCTTTAAATGCAGCCAATAAGAGGCATCTATTTTAAAATCATTTTACAGTGTATATTTTTCCCTGCCCGTGTGGTCTCCCGTCCCGTCTCTCTGTCTCGTCTCACAACATATGCGCAACAAATTAGTCCAGTGAACCAGTAAAAATGTCAGCTGATTCATCTATTATAAGGTTCTCCTATACAGATTGCAAAAAATCTATATTCAAAATAACAAAGACAAAAAGGTTTCTGCTGTGTGCAGATTTTGTCAAATCGCCCTGACTGAGACTGCTGGTACTAGTTTTAGGTTCAATTACTTTTTTCAATTACAATTACAGTAATTGTGATCAATTACTTTTGTAATTATAATTTAATTTTCATAGAATTTTTTTATCGAAAAGTAATTGTAATTGAACATTCTGTCCAGAAAGTACTTGTAATTGTAATTACCGTACAATTACAATCAATTGTAAATGAAAAAAGTAATTGAACCCAACCCTGGCCGGTACAATGTCAACTTTCACCAGGCACTTGAAGAGGAAACATGCTGAGAGGTAAGCTAACATAGACTGGCTCTGCTCTTAAACTCTGTGAGGAAAAAACACTCCCAAACGTCTCAAGACTAAGCACAACTTTTACATACTTTGTATATTATTGTAAAAATGTTGTACATGCACGCACAGTATAATCTGTTCAGAACTCGAAATTTAAGTTGTTTGCAAGCATCTGCTGACTAACCCTGGTTAACTGCAATTAATCTCGCTAGCTCTAGCTGAGTTAACGGTCATAGGTAAGGTTAGTTATCACTAGCATTTTGTTACATTCCCTTGCGAATTCACTGGATGAAACATAATATTGCTACTCAGTCATAGTATTGGGGAGCTTGTGCTGTTTTACAAATGAATGGCTTTGAAGTTTTGAGGATAGCTATGTATGCAGGGTAACTACTGAGGGTCTTATAAATGTCCTGGTGTGACGTTGAGCATTCTGATCTTTTGTGGCTTCAATGGCTTTATCCGAAGCCATCAGCTAGAGCTAAAAACATCAGGTGGTCGACTGTTGGTGGTCGCCCCCCATTTGCTCAGTTTGCCATCATTACCACCGATATCAGTCTTGCTGAGTAAAATTAGCTAAATAAGATTAGCTAAATAAGCTAAATTTATAAAAATAAATAAGGTTATTCACTGGTTTCAGAAGATCCCAAAATTTGTCCTCATCGGCTATCTGTTTTCCAGCTTCGTGAAGTTGGCACCCCACATGACGAAAATCTGAATGAAACCCATTACATTTGCTTGCGCTCTGTTTGTGCAGGCAAAATAAGAATTCATTGCCTGCCGCTACTATTCGTTTTGGATGGAAATCTTAAATGTTTAATGTCCCCGGGACGGTGACAACAGATTTTGGACTGTGTAACCATACCAGTCCCTAACAATAAAAAATTTTAATGCCTATAGAGTCTCAGTCCTCTGAAACGGCAATAATAGCTGTTATGCAGTTGCTACACACGATTACTTTCACCCAAACACTGCCCATATTTACAGTGAAGTGAAACACTTGTTTGGTCTTGGTCTTGATCTCATGCTGCTCTGGTCTTGGTCTCGAAATGGTCTGTCTTGGTCTCGGTCTTGTCTTGGTCTTGCTACCCTTTGGTCTTGGTAGTGTATTGGTCTTGGCTAAGGCGGTCTTGACTACATCACTATTAAAACCCTGCAGTAACTTTACATATGCGTGGAGGATTATGATTACATTTTACTTGCATTAACTGCTGCCCTTGAACACTTCTGCAACACTTCCTCAGGAATGCTGGACTGGGAGCCTTGGCTGACTTCATTAATTCTGCATGAACATTCAACCAGGGCCTTGGTCATTGCATTAATGGATTATTAACACATAACTTGGGGCCTTGTCTGCCGCAATAAAGCCATATTAACACACACCTGCAGGCCTTGGTCACTGCATTAACATTGCATTAGTACAGAACCAAGGGTCCTTGTTCACTTTATTAACACTGGGATAGAACCCTCAGTAGCTAGATTTATATAGAAAGGGAAACCTTGTTTATTGAATTACACTGAACTGGGAGTCTTGTTCTCTGAATTCATTACTCAAGTTAAATTTCCACGGATGCAAAGTTTAAAGCAACCAGAGTTCAGAGTTGAAGAAGTAGGAGAGCATTGTTTCTTGGCACATAAGCCCATGTGTGATGTGAGAGTATGGATGTTTCAAAGTGTTGAGAAAAGTACAGAAACACATGGAGGGGTCATGACATGGTCGTCTCTCGGCCTGCTGGCTTGTTCATTTCTTATTATTTTGCTGTAATGAGCATCCCAGTGCTGCTATCGCCTTCTAATGAAGTTCATTATCAGCTCTGCCTGCCACTGTTTTTTCTCTTTACATTGTCCAAGAGTTTGAGTTATTTATTTAATAACTCCCTCTATTAATTTATTTCTGCTTTCCAGCCCGAGAAACACAACACAATCTGCATCCTGAAGCATGTTTTGATTTAGTGTTAGCATCAGGACTATTATACGCATACGAGTAAACATGATGTGATGGATATATCAAACTAGCTAAAATTGCTGCACTGGAATGTCATATATTATAACCCCACCCCCACTACCGAGCTGTTGCACGGAAACATGGTTCCTCTTTAGTTTTTCTTAAAATTCATTAATTCATCTTAAATAATGTATTTCTACACATCAGCACCATTTTAAAGAGTCGTTTTGAATATAGCGTTTCAATTAATTGAGTGTTTTTCAATGTCCGGATCAAATGTTTAGAGCCCTCAGTCAGTCAATGATGCAAATCAAATGATTTGATGCCCACAGTTGGAGTTATAAGATCAATAATCTCTCATTAGTCCAAACAAAGAAAGTACAACAACAGCAGAAAAACAAACAAGAGCTTGGTAAGATAAATTGCAGGCAGTCAGGGCCGCAAGTAAATGAACTGAATACACATTTTAATTTTTCATTTACCAGGCATACAGAACACTTTACTCCAGTTCTACATTTCAATGAAGTAAAAGCAGTTTTAAATCAGGTAGATGACCTCAAATGGCATTATTTGAATGTTGAGGAGTTAAAAAAGAATCAGAATATTTTACCGGATAGTGACCAAAAACTGTCAACTGTTCAAGTCCTTTACTTCAGAAAGGATGTGAAATCAACCAACGTTGTGAATTGGAATGAACTGGAGAGAAAAATTAAGAAGACGCAAACTACAATTGCAAAGTATTCTTGGGGACTGAAGGTATCATCCTTCAAGTGATTCATATGACTGTCCTTGTAGAAAAATGTCCAGGAATCTTCTTCGCAGTTATTAAGGCAAGTGGTGGAAACTTATCTCAATGGAAGATTTAGACAACAAAAAAGGTATAAATTTCATTATTCCATCTCTGTTTGCTCGAGGATTGATGATGTTCTGAAACTTATGAGCAGTTTTGATGGGTGACGGGCAATATTTTATATTCACAGAAACAAGTAGAGTGAAGCAAGGAAAAAATATATGAGGTCTCAGTTTGTTGGCTGCACAAAATAGATTCCAACTTCATATTTTAAGCACTAAAAGTTAGACCTGGGACAGCAGATGAACACACAGAAAAGTCAAAGTCGAACAGTTCATGTATGAATAACAATACCGCTAAAAATGTATGATCTGTCTGCTGGCCCGGCTTTGTGGATATTCATAAATTGTAGAAAAATCCAGAATCACTCAGCAAAAAAATCAAGGGCCCTATTTTACGTCAGAGTCCTGAAACCCATTATTTGGGGATTTAGCATTACGTAAGAGGCGTTCCCCCGCAAAAGTTGCTATCTTGCACACCTTCCTTTATCCCTAAAACACCTGCGCTACCCGTTATATTATGCATAGGTGTGGTTTGGGAATTACGCCAGTTAAACCAGTGTGCCATTGCCTTTAAGAGTAGGCTGCGCTATCCCAAATCCTGAAACCTAAACCCGTGATGGAGAGAGGAAGGTTGCCACGTTTCTCCGAAGAAGTTAAAATTCTCGTGTATGAGGTCACATCCAGATGGGAGGATCTGTTTTTGTTAAGTTAATCGTACATTGTATTATTATTACTTGACATTGGCAAATTGTTTAATGTTTGGTTTGTAATTAAAAAAACATCAAGCCTACCCCTTTTGTGATGGAAACTTCAAAAAAAAGAAAAAGAAAATGAAAGAAATGTGTTTCGCCATGCATCCCAACTCTCTCTCCCGTCTGAAATGAAGCATAGAACAAAATATCATTTTAGGAAACACCCACAGCCAAATAAATGCCCATATTGACTGTAACCATTTACACCCTTTTCTGTATAAAGCAACTTTTAGTATTTAATAAAACGCTATATGAATAACATGTATTATTACATTATTAGCTGGTCCCTCATTGCCCTGTTACTGCTGGCACTATATCAGCATTTGGAGTCGGCACCTGCACTTCAGCTGCCGCCTTCTATCGTTTGGTAATAATCTATCCTGAAACTCCAGCATTATTCCATGGCGTAGGGCAATGTTGTGCAGCACACAACATGCCACTAAGAAAGATGCTACTTTCTGAGGACCATACAATCAGACCCCCACCTGACCTGTCCAAGCAGCGGAACCGCATTTTGAGCACGCCAATATTCACTCAATGACAACTTGTGCGCATGAGTGTTTTCTATTGTAAGCAAACTTACACACGCTTGTTGGCGTAATGTATGGCACCATGCACTACGTCTTCAATGGATAGCCATTGTCACCCAACAGCCCCCAATCCGGGGTGGGGATTCCCTCTAGAAGTAGAGGGAATAGTACCACAGCAACGGGCAAGGCATATGGACAGCTGGCAGCAGTGTCTACATCATCTGCAACCCGGTGTCATAATTCCATCACTGCCTGACGGGATAGGCCCAGTTTTGTCACGCATTCTCGTTCTGTGGGAAATACTTTTATTATAATTTTAGAATATCATATATAGTATATATCATTAATATATATTATATATAATAAATTATAAAAGCAGAAAAAATGATTGATACAAAATACAAACAATATAGACTTACCTGAACGGCCCAAGTAGCTGATGCGCTGGCGGTACAAGCGTTCTGGCCATCTTATATTATTTAACTGGCGATCAAGGTGGTTTAGTACTATCTCTGCCATTTTCTCGGGGGTTCAACTGAGGCTAAAGCAAGGTGGCTTTTTATAGGCAAGTTCATTTGGGAGGAGGATCCGCATGTGCACGTCCATGTGTGTCCAAGTGGACGCGCATTGAAGCCGCCCGGGTGCGCTCTTGTGAATTGTGAGAGCAATTGTAATGAAATCGCATTAACACGCCCATGGGCACTGATATGGAATCAGTTGACACCAGATGCGGGAAAAGGGAATGAGGATTTTATTATAAACCAAAACAAAACAGGCACGAGGGCCAACAAAAAAAACTTGGCCCAAAGGGTTGCAAAAAAACAAACTAAGGTAAGCTACACAGAGCTATAAACAACGAATGCAAAATGGCAAAAAACAAAAAGGCACTGGAAACTCCAGGCAAGATGCTCAAGAAAAATAAATAACAAGACATATACATATATATATATATATATATATATATATATATATATATATATATATATATATATATATATATATTCACAAGACAAGAGGCTAGGACAAGACTTGAAACTAGAAATGCAAGGGAATTTGACAACAAGAACTTGGAAAAACTTGAACATGCAACGAGACACTGTCTGCCAGCCAACTTCCACCGCAACCAGATAAAGGCTTGGTAATCAAGGACACATGAGGGGCAACACCTGGAGAAGCAGAAACAAGAGGCATGGCAAGATAAAGACATGGACAAGATTGGATGACATGACCTGCTCATTAAGAGAATGAGCGTGCTCAGCTTAAGTACCAATTAAGTATGCAGCTTGGAAGCAAGCATGAATGTCAAGAACAGAAAACCACAGCAAGATCTTGAAATAGAAAAGCAGGAATCATGACAATAAACTCCCTATCTAAATTAGTAATATTAGTAATGTGCCTATCTAAGAATTACACCACCCAGTGAGTGTTAGTAAATGTTAGTAACTTAAAAACAGTTAATTGCCAATTAAGCTTAGAGAGCCCCGAATCAGCACAGCACAGAAGGAAGGGGAAATACCAAAGCCAACCAGAGCTCAGAAATGTGCAACAACGAAGGCACGGGGCGGAACGCAGACAAGCGGTGGAGTGGCATGGCAGATCTGGCGAAAACAAAAACATGGAAAAGTAAAAACATGGACTATAAATGTGAAACATGAAATGCAAAAACCTGATACAAGAAACTGTTAAAACTGTGGCATGAACTATGAGCATGAACTATGAAACTATGAACTGTGAAATCTTGAAACATGAAACTGTTAAAACCATAAATGCTGTCCTGGCCAAAGGCCAGAACACAACAGGCACACCTCCATGAGCAAATAAAGGAGTCGGCATAATGTGTAGTGGCCGCAAGATACCATTTAGGGATAGTGGAAGCTGCTAAATGCGTAATTCACGGGTAGCGGGTAGTGGCAATGGGTAGGGCAGTGCGAAAGATAGAGCCTCAAATACCTTTTGGCTGAAATTACGGCGCATACATTGTATTTATGAGCAAATCCTGCAACCATTCAGTTGCATTACATTTGCTTTGTAAATCCAATTGTAATTTATTTTTGCCCTGGAGCAGAATTTCTCCACACTTGGCATGCCCTTCTCAAAGAAGTACCGTGTTGAAATGAGCTGTTGATGGTCATATTTGCACCATGTCGCTGTACAGCCACATAGACTTTTGAAATGGAATTGGATGTTCATTATTGTGGTGTAAAAGCAAAATGAACTGTTCAACCCAGCAACCTTTGTAAGAGGACGACTGTACGGAGAAAATGTCTGAATGAAGTTGTGACTCCTGTTGCAGTTGACACTACCTGATGTTGCTTATTTAATTTGGATAATGGACCACCTTCCAGCATTATTTCATTGTAATACCCAAGTTAAAAGATGTAAGCCTATTTGCTAATAGATATTGCTTTTTATTGCTTATACCTTTATCACCGATTGGACAGAGCCAATCTACTGAGAGTGGTTTCACAGAGAATGCCATGTCTTGTTCATTTAAGTTGGCTTATAAAGTAGATCTTTTTTTTTTTTTTTTTAGCATTTTTTCCCCACCCTGAAGCAAAAGTAGCATATTTTAACAAAGATGCAAGCAGCCTTAAAAATTTGAATAACTGTGATAGTGGTAAAAGGTTCATTAGCAATAATGTGAAAGGGATTGTTTCTGCGTTTCAAAAGGCAATTTCAGAGCTGCCCCTAAGGAAACTGGTGTACCAAGCATGAAAAACACTTCTGTAAATGTCAGTTTGTGGCATACGAACAAACAGTGCCTTAGAGTAATGAAGCACAGAATGTGGAAGCTTGACAGAGCAGGCAATCTTCACTGTCCTCGTAAAAGCACAACAGAGACTGTAGTCGTCACAACCTTTCAAACTGAGTACTGTTCCTTGCTGCTACTACTAGTGTAAAGTTTACAAGTGAAGTTATTTCAAATGTTTTAGTTCACTTGTCAAAAATACATATAAAACCCCAATTCCGAAATAATTGGGACAAAGTGTAAATTGTGAATAAAATCAAAACGCAGTTACTTTCAAATCACACCAGCCAATATTTTATTCACAATAGAACAGCGATAGCATTACAAATGCTGAAACTGAGAAATTTTATAATTATATCCTCAAAATGAGCTCATTTCAAACTTGTTGGCTGCTACAGGTCTCAAAAAGTTGGGACCATCGGTGGAACAAGACATATTTTACTGGAGCACGTGCCCTAGTATTGGTCTGCAGTGCCCCAGTATAATTTTACCCAGAGGATAAATAAAAATCAAGTTTTAAGTCTACATGTCCTCATAATCTACAGTAAGAGAATGTACAGTATACAGTGATAACTGTAACTCATTGCTACTTTATTCACTTCACTCTGTATAGTACACAATGGCATGAGGTAACTTAATATTCACGTGGATTTGGCTATGGTTCGGCTAGTGCTCACTTCAGAACTTCGGAACGCAAGGTCACACACACAAGGGTGTCTGTCAGTGCTGACTGCTCTCGCCGTCATTCTTTCCACCTGCTTCAGGTTAGTGCTGGGCAACTGCCTGTCCTTATTGTTTGTTTTCTCCTCTGTGTCGCCTTTTCCATGGGAATTTAAATGTCATAACTTTGTTTAAACTTTAGCTGCCGTCTTGCCAGCTAGCTCTGGCTGTAAATTGAAGTAGCCTAGTGCAGACGTTAGCTGCTGCCTTATAGCTAACTGGCTCATCATAGGAATAACGTTGATTCATAATGGTTAGCCTAGCACTGTCAACTCGGTTTCTGGAGATTGCTATCGATGTTTGATGAGCATATAAGAGCTAATTCACGTTAAAACATGGGCTCTGTATGAACAGAGAATCAGGCTAATCGAGTACTTTGGTTGTGAGACACTGAGGATAACGAAGGAGAGTATACAGTTTTGGTAAAGACTTAAAGACAGCCTACTGTTATAGCCGACGCTAGTGAATACTGTTTTATGTTTAGTGAAGATGCACTGATTAGAATTGAACATATAAGATACAGTTTAATGATTGCAGTTATTGATACCTTGATGAAAAGGTTTATTTAAATTACACAATGAATGTTTAGCCTAAAATCAATACTGCTGTGAAAATGAAATGTGATTTGTCAGTTGTCTGGTGTAGCTTTGCGCACTTTGTGCCTTGATTCAAAACTGTTGATATGGTTATGTTTTGTCTGTTTTCCTCTGTGTATGTTTGTATGGCATGGATAATTTAGTGTTTTGGCCCGCCAGGCTCGTAAACATACAGTTTACATTAAGAGTAATGGAAGGGCTATTTAATGTCGTACAGCCCTTTTTTCTTGTACCTGGTTTAGAGGTCTAGAGTAAAGTGCACAAGTCGGCCAAATGCATCAGTCCATTTCAGGTGGTTAATCATAGATCCAGACAACAAGATTATCTGACATGAATGTATAATTTGTAGCTCTATTTATGCTTTTTTATGATAAATTAGTGCTGAATATTTTTTGCTTCCGCGCTTGCGTTGTTTGTGCCCCAGCTGTGCCCCATACAGTATTAGGTATAGTGACCATGAACTTTTTTACCATGCTGTAGCATCCCCTCTTCTTTTTAACACAGAGTGGAGGTGTCTGGGCATTGAGGAAACAAGTTTCCTCGGCATAAAAGGTAAAGCTTTGTGCATGTTGTAGTCAGTGACGTGCGGTGGAGGTTGGTTTGGTGAGGCACAAACCTCCCCTCTGCTTGATTAGCAATCAGACGATTAACTAGTTTAGTAAGACTATTTGGCAGAATGACGGGCCAGTTCAAGTTTCCGCGGCGTTATTACTCAGTACATCGAACCTGAAATGCTCAACAGCAGATTTGCGAGTACTTGCTTCCGGGAAGCCGAAGCAATGTCATCAAAAAATATTAACGCAGTTCGACTTACGCAGAGTTCAATGCTTAATCAATAGCCTATAATGTATTCTCCTTTAAATACGCGCTTTTACACCCAAACAAAAAGCGGGCGTTTATTTTCAGTCTTATTTCGTAATCCGATTAACCAAATGTTTAAATGATTTACAGAATTACCGAGAGCCGAGAATTTTTCCTAATTGATTATTCAGATTTCCATCCTTGCAGTCTCTAATAGCAGAGTACACCTGAATGAAGTCATTATCTCCTCTATCGGTATCAGGCTTCCATAAAGCTCGTTCTTAATTGTTTTCATTGGCAATCAGGAATGGTACGTGGGAACAGGTTCACAAAATCCTGTGATAAATTTGGGTCACTGCCTCACCTCACCGCACGTCTCTGGCTTCCTGTAAGCAAATACTTGCAAATCTGCAGTTTCGTGAGCATTTCAAGGTCGATGCAGCCTACTCAGTAATAACGCCGCGGAAAGTTAAAATGGCCCGTCATTCTGCTGAATAGTCTTACTAAACTAGTTAATCGTCTGATTGCTAATCGAGCAAAGGAAAGGTTTCTGCCTCACCAAAGTAACCTCCGACTGCACGTCACTGGTTGTAGTGTAGACTATTGTGGACAATGTATGTATATTGTTTACATTATATATGTAGCCTGGAAGATATTATAATAAACTTATTGACCGCTTTGAGCTATGTTCCTGTATCTATTTTTTACTAGCTCCCAAGTCATTTTGGCTCCACTGGGGTTGCAACTGAAATGATGGGGTTAAATTGTCAAAAAGAATAAAAGAAAATCAAAACAGGCACATACATTTGAGAGACACACACAGTGGTAATTTAATATTGCAATCCCAGTAATTTACGCGTTGACTGAGTCAGCGATTTTTTTTTGCCAAGATTCCTTGCGGCTTCTGGCAGCTGCAATAGTGTTGCATGAATGATGTCTTTATATTCTTCATACATCCTTAGAATTATTGTTTGCTCCTCCATCGAGAAATCAGTTGCTGTCTGCGGCATCTCCATTGTGCGCAATTGGTAAAATGGAGTTAACACCGCCCCTTTTATGTGCACGAGCACAGATCTAGATTAGAAACTTCTGGGTTCAGTTAACGAGTTGATAATTGTATTCAGGAGATCGATAATCAAGACCACGGATTGGTTAAGTACAACTGGGTAACTGAGGGAAACCCCAAGTATGTTAATCCAGCTTTGTGACACAGGCCCCAGGACTACCGGCAGGTCAGTTCAGCACACAGACTCTTCTACTACGAGGGCATGCTGTTGTAATAGCTGCAGTATGTGGTTTTGCATTGTCCTGCTGAAATACAAAAGGCCTTCCCTGGAATAGATGTTATCTGGAGGGGAGGATATGTTGCTCTAAAAACTGTATATACCTCTCAGCATTCATGGCTCTTTTTAAAACATGCAATTGTCCTACACCATATGCACTAATGAATCCCTATTGTCATGGTCTGGCCCTGCAGGCCCTCCCCTCTCCTGGTTGCTCCTCCACCTCAACGAGCCACAGCTGCTGCACGTTGAGGTGGAGGTGCTTTGCAAGAGTATTTAAGAGCTGCACTGGCAGTTATTCAGTGCAGTGGGATTCTGTAGGCTTTGTCTGTATGTTGGCCGTTTGATTATGGAGCCCTTTTTGCCGCTGCCTCCCCCTGGGCATATGTTTGTTGATTTTTAAAATTAAATCTTTATATTTTACTCAGCCTGCGCTCTTGGGTCCCTCCTTTCTTGGGTACATGGTCCCTGTGCCCGCCGGCTTGTTGCCTTTAGCCGGCGGGACTAAACCATGACAACCTATACCATCAGAGATGCTGGCTTTTGAAATGAACACTGATAATGGGAGGGGTGGTCTTTCTCCTCTTTAGCCCGGAGGACATGACACATGATTTCCAACAAGAATGTCAAATTTGGACTCATCTGTCCACAGGACACTTTGCCACTTTGCAACAGTCCATTTTAAATGAGCCTTGGCTCAACAATGGCTTCCTTTTTGCATGATAGAGTTTTAGGTGGCATCTGTGGATGGCACGGTGGACTGTGTGTACAGACAGTGGTTTCTTGAAGTATTCCTGGGCCCATTTAGTAATGTCAATGACAGAATCATGCTGGTGAGCAGGGCCAGATCCAGGAATTGCTGAAAGGGGAGCGCAGCAAGGAGGGGGACCTGGAGACCCTCCCTCAGAAAATTTGAAAAATTAATATGCTGAAAAACATTTTCCTGGTATCTTGGGAGATAGGCTAGATTTATCTGTTCAATGATTTTCTTCCCCAAGGTTCCAAAATTTAAGCTATAAAAACTTTCTTAGCACCGTTATAACTCAGTTTTACATTAACTGACAACTTTTACCTTTACTTGTTGACCTTAACTGCTGTTGGTGACTTGGTTAAATTTTCAAAGAGAAGAAAATCTTTCGAAATCGTCCAAACCCTACAGTGGTGGAAAGTGCTTGATAAGAACTTTCCAGTGAACACCAATGTGCTATGGCTTGAGCCATTTTCAAAGGTTTTGATGTTTCAGAAATGTTGACAAAATCACCACTTGCAGTGAAAGAGTTTGACCATATTTCCCACAAAACATTGATATTAGTTTTTGCGTTTATATAACACCAAATAGCCTCCAACAAAATAATGGTAGTGTATATCTAACATGCAAACCCAGGGGCTATATTCATCTGTGATGTAAGCAGATGTTAACAGATCCCCAAATCCCCTCTACCCCTAAGTCCCTAAACCAGGTTTAGTAAAAGATATCACCCTCAACAGCTTGTAAAAAGTTATTACAATGCTGTGATTGCCTTTTTTCAAAGTGGTTCTAAAAGATGAGGCTTTAGTGCTTTGAAAACACTCCCAAGTGTTGTGAGAGTTGGAAGTCATACATATTAAAGATCCTATTTATCCTAAAGATGTCCAGATATAAATTTAATACAATGATTCTGTCCGATATTAAAACATAACATTGTCAACATAACTTATTTTTATGGAAATATTTTTTTTTTTTTTAATTATTATTATTTAATTTACATGAATGAATGTGAAAAAGAAAAGTGACTTTAGGGCCATTTAGAATTTTTTCCATAAGACCCTTTAACTATTTGGATTGACTCATATGTAACATTATTTTAAAAAGGTTATTTATCTTACTTCCAGACTCCAAAGGCCAAAGAATAGCTTACTAGCTGGTTACAAGTTTAACGACGGGTGATTTTGAATGTCAAAATTTGATTTTGGAATGGAAAATTTGGAAAGGCTTCTGATATTCCAGGACAAATTTTATTTGGCATTTTAAAACAATGAATCAATATACATCAAATAGTAGGCAATGAACAACTGGTCCATCAGTGGGGCCCTTTTATAAGCACTAGCAAATTTTAACCGAACGCATACTTGCGGTAGCCTATTCATTTAACGTCAGTGTTACTGCTTCCATGTCCCCCTGCAAATGAAAACTGCTTGCTACAAAGATCATCAGTCAGGCCAAACAGCTGGTCATTTTTTTTTTTGCATTTGAGAGGCTGAACATTAAATGTCGTTTCCCCCTTTCCATTGCTTTCTGACATTTTCGTCTGTTGTTGTTGAAAAGCCTTTTACAGCAACAGGGGACAAGCAAGGCCATTGGTCGAACAAATTTTTCAGCAAGACTGCCTTCGTAAACTTTAGAAAGAAAACAACAAAATTATATAAATTATACATAGCTTAAGTTCTTGTATCGTTTTTATTTGGAAGAAAAGAGTTTCTCGGTCATTCCTATTGCATAAAACAAATAACATTTGGATCCAAATAAATTTGCCATGATGCAAGACAATCAGAATAGAAAAGTTGAACCATTAAAAGTGCAATATAAACCGCGATGACCAATGTATTATGAGTGCCTGCAAAGGAAAAGTGTCTAAAACGATGATCACCATAAAGTGATGTATGTACGTTTTAAATCTGGACTAAATTAAAGAATAATACGCGGTTAGTTTTTTCGTTTTCCTGCAAAAATTGGATCCGCCATTGGTGAGTGATGCAGTGGCGTCTGAGGGCCCGAAGATCACGGGCATCCAGTAAAGGCCTTGTCCTTTACGCACAGATTTTACGAGATTTTTCCAGTTTCTCTGAATCTTTCATTATGTTATGCTCTGTCGATGATGCGACCTTCAAAGCCTTTGCAATTTGACGTTGAGGAACATTGTTTTTAAAGTATTCAACATTTTTTACTCAAGCAATCTTAACTTCTGAGAGACTCAGCCTCTCTAAGGCATCCCTTTTATAGCCTATCATGTTTCATACCTAATGCCTGTTCCCTTAATTACTTGCTAAATGTTCTTTCAGTTGATTCTCTTACATATTAATTGCTTTTTCAGCCCCTTTTTTGCCTGTGTCCGAACTTTTATGAGACCTGTTGCAGCCAGAAAATTTGGAATAAGCTGATTTTGTGAATAAAAATGTAAGTTGTCTCAGTTTCAACATTTGAAATGTTATCTATGTTCTACTGTAAATAACATATTGGCTCATGTGATCTGACTGTCATTGCATTTTGATTTTATTTACAATTTACACTTCGTCCCAACTATTTCAGAATTGGGGTTGTGCATTGTTTACACAGTTTGCTATTAACACATGTTTACATTTATTATTTACATATTTACATGTTAATATATTTACTACAGCATGATTAAAAACAATTAAAATAATTTGCCTATTCTATATTTGTGATTGTCAAACACATTACCTCAGTCTAAATTCTTCTAGGTTCTTATTGGTTACTTCAGACTCATGTGATCAATAACAAAGAAGTGTACACAGGAAGTGTGATTGTGAAGCTGCTAAAGTGTGGAGAACAGTAAAGTGCTGCTTCAGAAAGATATCCGTCTCCATCCTTCCTTTTATTCTCATCTGGAGTTATCTAATCACCACACATCGAGCCCTCAAGTTATACAAGCAGCAGACACACCCTACAGTGCCTATATCATCCACCATAGTTATGAATTTACAGTAGATCCCAGGTTAATTTTGCCAAACTGTACCAGGGGAAAGCAAAAGTGTAATGAGCAGCCGCTGTAATGCTTCAACTGAGTGGGAAAGAAGAATAACAGGGAAATGTCTCTGGAGTAAGACTGGATACGGAGACTAAATTACACCACATCCCTTTGGAGCCTGTACACATTTAATCTTCTGCTTCATTGTGTTCACACAAAATGTGATTCGCACTGCTTTCAAATGCTAATGCTTGATGGCCTTGGTCTTATAACTTTATTTTTTACTTTGGGGTTTGTACAAAACAGATCAATGGATTTAATTTGAACTGCTGAAATCTTATATTCTAAGACGGAGCTAGGCAAACTTCTGATGGATGTACGGGTTTTAGTAAAAAAAAAAAAAGAATAATAATAATGATAATAATAAAGTGTAACTTTACCTTACTACTCTGTGAATGTTGCCTTTAATATTTGCCAAATAGCTGATGGCTCATCAATCAGATTTTTATTATTTATAGCCATGAATCAGGTCTGCTGCTCTGAAGGGGTTCGGAAAGCTGCTCAATCAGTAGGGGCCTCTTCCATGATGCTATAGGCCAGGCAGGTTTCCTTGGGTTATGAGTCTGAAACCTGCTGCTCTTAGAGTGGACTGAGCAGGGAAGGCGTACACTGGGTGCTGCGAGGAGGAACTGCCTCAGGCACACACTTCCTGCTGTATTTAAAAATGAAGGAGAGGTGGACGGAAGACTGGGGGGTTATGGTGGTGAAATCGAATTTTACAGCTCACCCCTGAGATCGGGAGATCTCTGCAAGCGAGTGTGTCTGGGGGCATCACAAGTTCAAGAGATAAAAGCGGTTGTGTGCATCGCTGAATGTGTACGGCTCGAGCAATTCTAATAAACTGAAACGCTGCTAGATTTATCAACACGTAAGATTAAATATTTACAGCCGCAGGTATGATTTCTTATCAATACTGACACAGATGCAAGCATGCTTTGGTAGTTTCAGGGTTGTGAGCGCACATACTGTATGTGTTTAACTACATGTATCTGTTACTGTGCTTTGTATGTATACATTGTTTATGCATGCAACGGCACCTCTGTTCATGGTGTGTTTACCTTCTTCTAGATGTTTTCGGGTAAACTGTTGTATCATCAACCCAGATTCTGGCATCTGCTAAAAGAGTCAGTCATGTTAAGCAAAGCTTGGTTCATGTGAGTTTATGGCCCCTCAGGGCTCTTCTCCGCAGTGGTGCAATACGCTGCCACCGGCCATCCGAACATCCATCTTCTGATGCAGACTCAATACCCAACCCTTCAAAGAGTCGTTCAGTAAATCTTGAGCTTTGCAACATTTGTATCCTCTCTAGTGATATGTGGGATTTATTTATTTTTTTTACTGTATGAGATCTTAGGCCACTTTTTATCACTGGTACTCTTTGGGATTAATTAATATCATGCATAATACTTCTGTCTCGGATGTGAAGAATAATTAAAATGTGTTGTTTTCTCATTCTTGAGGTTCCAACAATGAATGCCCTTGCTAAAATATATAGTACTCTGAGAACTGAACACGTGTGGAATTGCACGCTACAATCACTCTCTTACCCTACATACAATAGATTCTCTGTATAATTTAATAATTAGTGTATAAAATAGCAATCATCAATTGAATTGTGAAAATCATTGACTCGTCAGTCAAAAATCTAGAACAATCAACCAACTAGACTAAAGTGGTAATCTGTAAGATTTCTGTCTCATTACTGTCTGTTAAGTCAGTGTCTATCAGAGAGGGGGGATAAAATAATGGTGATTGGGCCTGTGACCCACTGATGAAAGCACTTGTATTTTATTATTTGCCAGGTAAAGCGATCAGTGTGTCTGTGGCGACATTCCTGCAGTAAATTCAAATACAGGTGCACATCCATTGACGCTCTTTACGTCAGTAAGCAGTGTTTGGTCTGTCCAGAAGGTAAGAGGAGCCCCAAGCTGGCTTGAAGGAAGTTAGGAACCCCAGGAGAAGCAATGGCAAGGTAGACGTCAGGAGGGATCCCATCGCGGTACTTTCACTGACCTAAACCTTGGCTCTGTCCCCTAACCCTAAATCTAACTTGTCCCTTACACTACATGTCAGTTTTACGGATGGAATTAAGGGAGAACCATTAAAAATGCAGCCTTCCAAGAAGCGGAACGTACCGCTACTGGATCCCTTCTGACGTCTACCCAATGGCAATGGCAAATACCATACTGTGTAGCACAGTAGAAAGTAGAAGTACTGTAGAACTGTTAGCTGAGTCTCTGTTGAGGCTACTACTGAACCTAAAATTATAACATAATTTCAGGAAGCAAACGGGGAAAAAGCGATGTTAACCGCCTGTTACTTAGGAATCGAATCTCTAGACTGCCCCTTGCGGCGCAGCATTTTAACCACTAGGCTACGCTAGCTGACAACGATTCTGTGGTCAAATTGCCAATTTCACAAATGGGTAAAGATAATACGTACTGTACTGCTGTCGTCTCAGTATTTGTGCGGAATAGTGCAAAGATTCTGTCAGAAAACAACTTTGAAAGTGAATGTTGAATACTTAGCAGATAATTATTCGGACAATACCTGAAACAAACTAGTTATGTGTTTATATTTTTGCGCTATTTAAGAACATGCAAATGGCCCTTGGGCTCAGTTTGATGCACTGGGAATGCAAGGCTGTAGTTCAGGCTAGGTTTGTGTGATTAACGTGGTTTAGAGTTCGTTGGAAACATCAGGACTTATAGAATCAAATGCATGCTGGGATAGTGTTACTGACAGCATCACAAGCCGATTGCAGAGAGGAAAATGAATTGCAAGCAAGCTGAATGCTACGGAGCTGAGATCTTTGAAGCAACACCTTGGGAAAGAACATGCTAGGATCCCGGCAGATGTAGTTTCGTTATAACACAATCACATTGGGCTAACAATAGCAAGCACAGATTTACCCTCCAGCAGTTTTTTATTGCAAAATATATCAAAGGTAAAATTTTTTTCTGCTCATCTCTGTAGACTATAAGGTATATGCTTGCTGTTCTTTGAATGTTGTGTCAGTTTAAAATGACAGGGCTCATATCATTAGATTCTGCGGACTTTCCTCTTTTATTTGAGGTATCGTTTTTATGCATAGCACAAATTCAGCAGAAATTCTGGCTTTTCAGTGCTGATATTATTTTATCCTGTTTTGCTGCATGCTTATTTACTTGCTTGGTGCTTGAATTGTGTTCGGCTGAGGTAAAAATGGTCTACATGAGCTTTTGGCCGAGTTTCTAAGGGAAATGCGGATATGCCGCTTGACAATGTTGCGACTTGGAAACATGCTGTATTTATTGTGCGTAACAACTGGCCCCGGTACCAGGCCGTAGGGCTTTTAATAGATTTTAAAAAAGAGTGGGATCAAATTCCAATGGCTAAACTCTAGAAACTTGTCTCCTCAATGCCCAGAAACCTCCAGTCTGTGCTAAAAAAAGAAGGGATACTACACCATGGAAAACAGCCCCCTGTCCCAACTTTATTTTAGATCTGTAGCAGCCATTACATTTTAAATGAGCTCATTTTGTGGATATAATTGTAAAACTTCTCAGTTGTAACATTTGCTATGCTATCTCTGTTCTATTGTAAATAAAATACTGGCTTGTGTGATTTGAAAGTCATTGCATTTTGATATCATTCACAATTTACACTTTGTCCCAACTATTACGGAGTTGGGGTTGCATTACGTGTTAAATAATTGTAAGTGAATTAAATGAGAATAGTTTTATGGAACCATGAATATCGAATGATGCATTTTTTTATCGAATAAAAGTCTTCTACTTCTTCACCACGAAAGACTTAAGCTGCTCATGAAATTCATATGACTATATTGGCTAAAAGAAGACAACTAAGGACCTGCAAACAAAATAATAAAGCATGCAGAGGGAAAATCCTTCACTGAAGCACCAAATCTAAGCCAATACAGACAAAGCTTTTCCTGAGGTCATCTTACATCCCTTATCCAGCTGCGCTTCAGGATGTTTTGCCCTGGACCTGCTTGTCAAAGATCACTTCATGTATTTTGTGAAGGTGACCTTCTGTTGTTCATAACAGAGCACCATGATATCATGAAAATATTCATGATTTTGCCTCTGTCTGAATACAACAAACATGAATACATTAGTAGCTGAGTCAGCTTAGCGAATAAATAATACCTCAACAAAATGGAAATTTACTCCTCTCTTGAACACTTCGTGATGTAATTTTCAGGTGAAAGTTTTCAACTGTGATTCGAAGCGGAGTTGATCATTTCAATTAAATGTCATGGATTTTGATTCAATCTAAAATTAAGGAAATACTTGCTGCGATGACCATCATTTTTTTTATTAGGTTATTTTTTTTTTGAGAATTTTTCCTTTTTATTCGAAAGTTAGACAATAGAGAGAGACCGGAAGGTTGGGGAGAAGAATGGGGAAGACATGCGGCAAATGACCTGACCCGGAATCAAATTCAGGTCGCCGCAGGAAGGACACACCCTTTACGGTGCACGTACTTGCACCCCATGACCATCATTTTTGAATTGTGACGCAGTTCATGGCTTTGTGGTCCAGGGTTTCTTCAGAGACAATCTGGGCAAAAGGCGGGGCCTATAGATTGTAGGCCTGAGTCACAGAAGGGGCGTCACTTCTGTGTTTATGGTAGGCAGAACAGAGGGGTTCTAGGGAACAATTTAGCATTGCATCGGTCTTCTTCATTTGTTCTGTGTGCTATATATGTCATTCAGACAGAATCTGACTATTAGATACAAGATTGTTTCATGGAACTGACTTTGATGGACATGAGTAAATTACCATGACAGTTGTACAATGACCAATTGTAACACTACAATTCACTTGTATGATAAAACTGCTTTGTTGACATATCTTTTGTTTATCAGTCTTATTATTTGTATACACAACTCAGTGTATAAAAGGGCATTCCAAGTAAGGCATACTGTAAGTACAGTACATGTTAATACAATTTGTGACAGAGCAGTCCACATTAGCACTATGGTAGATCAGGTGACCTGGGTCTGGTTTTATACAGATGAGTATTTAGGACATGAGGGAACATCTTTTGTGGTGATAACCTTGGCTTTATCTTGGATGGGACTCTGATATTGTTCCACATTATGAATAACATGCAGAGGAATTATTTGCATAATATTCAACAGCATAAATTAATAATGACTAAAAGGTTACTCAGTCCTGATTAGAATGTCAGGAATACTTAAGACTGATTTTATTAATTAAACTTCATTTTTGTATGAAGATGGATCGTACTTAAAAAATGCACTCATTGATTTTGTCTACATTTTTGTGGTTTTTAAGTAAAAGTAACTCTACAATTAGTGTATTTAAAGTTATTAATTACCACATGGGAAAAAAAGTGCTTGCTGCCACAGTGTCTGTCTGCATATATAAAATTCAGCTTTTTCACCCCAATAGTTTAGTTGAGACCCCAAGCTTTAATTGATACTCATTTGTACAGAGGCAGCCAGACAGGGTCTTATCCCATTAATTAAACAGATTCTGCGAATTTTACTGGGCTTTGCACTTGTCAAGCACTCATGCACTGGCGAGGTTAGGGCTCCTAGGCTTTCTTCTGTGTGTGGAGTTTTTCATAATAACACCTGATTTAAGTAAAAACAAAGACAGAAAAGTCCTTGAAAATCCAGAGGGAAGTGATAATCCACACTGTCTGTGTACAGATACTCATTTCCCAGCCTGTTTTTACCATCTCATTCAGCGATTTATCAGCTTCTGGTTTTGATGCTCAGGTAATGGAGCTCATTGTGGCACAAGCACAGCATCTCTCTACATTAAAAAAGAATATCCTTTCAATATTCGCGGGCAATTCTTGGAATTATTCAAATAACTTAGATTTCAACTTTTGGTGCTCATATTGATGAATGATATTCTGCATTATGCTTTAAAGATGTGTGCAATTTCCTCTTGACTTGGCATATCTGCTGGAGGCAAGGTTCAAAATCATTGGTACACTTCTTATTTGAAGTATAACAGCTGGCTCTGGATACTGATCTTTCTATTCCATAAAATAAATAAATAATCATCAACACAAATCAATAATCAATACCTCACACTACTATAATTGTCTCCCACACAAAGTGCAACAAAATCACTTCCTTTCTTTATTCTAAAGAAAAAAATTCTGGATGCATTAACCCCGAAGGACTTGGGCTCATTACTGGCAAGGCACTCTGTTAAAAGCTGGATACTATTTCCAGTCTGACTGGTGCCTGAACAGAGGCTGAGGCTGGAGGGAGAGCTGTTTATCTCCAAAGGCCATGTGAGTGCTATTCCAACCGAGGGATTTGTGCGCTTGTTAGGCCGCCTGGAAATAAAATAAATTAAAACATGAAATGTTTTATTTGCCAAAATCATGAGAGCTTCCAGTACAGACGCTATCAAATGGGCAATCTGCAGTTGGAGGGCACTTTTATCTTGTCAAATTAAAGTCTGATGGAAGCCCAAGGAAATGTTTTATAAATCAATTGCTGAGTTAGGTAAGGTTATGCATTCATAGACTTGATGTCTAGCAGAATTGTTTTTTCTTTTAAAACTGGCTCAGCATTTTAGGGTGCTTATTTTCTCTACAATTGGAATATTTTGTAATGTAAACATCACGCTCTCCCCCATTCACCTTCAAGGTCAGGGAGCTAATTAACCATGTTCTTTGTGCAGGAGCAATCCACAACAACAGTTTCCTTTCTGAAAGTGGTACATTCGTGAATGATATTGAAAGTCACAGAAACTTTACCTGCTGATCTTTTTCGAAAGATTATACCACCAATTCGGTCGCAGGAAACAATTCAGAATTCAGTCCTGAGTACTGTCTTGAGGGTGGATTTTTTTTTTTTAGCACAATAATGGCTATCACCCCCCACCCCATTGAGACAGTACATTCTGACTTGCCCCTTCTTAGGCTACATGCCCCATTTTGATCTGCCCCTCAACCAGACCGATGCAATATCCAATTCTGATGTTATTTTCAGGGCTCTAGTTCTGTGGTTTTTAGCAGCTATCCTTCCAAGTCTCAATGTGCCCTTGTCAGATGTATGGCAAGGTGGTGCAGTGGGATGATTTTCAGATCTGTAGTTGTGAATATTTGCAATTATTCTACTAAGTGTCTGTCTATCCTTGTCAGTGGGACAGTGTCACAGTTGCCTCACAGCACAGAGAATGTCATATGTTCAAATTCAGCCCCTCCGTGTGGATTCTGCATGTTATCCACACGCTTGACTGGATTTCCTCCCGCACTCCACGTCTCACTTCCCCCGGTTAAGGTCTGTGTTCCCAATTCCAAAGGCGGCAACCATGGCAGAACTGCAAGGTGAAAACCTCTGCTGACCAAAAACAATGCAAAGGCTTATTTCATTAAAAAAAAAAATAAATAAATAAAATCTTGATGATCCCTCAGACATTTTGGATAATGTTCTGAAGACCGATGAGTCAAAAGTGGATTCATTACAAAACCCCTGGTCCTTTTTTGTGTAACGTCAACACAGCATTCTACACTATGCACATCACACCAACTGTGAAACGTAGTGGCGGTAGTGTGATGGTCTGGGGCTGCTTTGCTGCTTCAGGATCTGGATGTCTTTCCATAATAGCTGGAACTATGAATTCCGCACTGAACCAGAAAATCCTGATGGAGCAACACATTCTCATCCTGACTCCTCATATAGTGACACTACCTGACCAAGCGTCAATAAACAATGAAAAGGGACGTTTTTGGTGCCCTTATTTGACATTTAGGGTTACAGTTTGAGTAATAGTTTAGGAATTAGGGGTAAGGTTAGTTTTAAACTGGAGCTCAATAAGGATGCCAATAGCCTCTCTTCTCAGTGTTCATTGATGGTTGGTCAGGTAGCATCAGGATATAACAAGTCAGGATGAGACTGGGCTCGAGGGAGAATGTCTGGCCATTAGTTCATGACCTAAACCTCAGGTACAGTTGGGTTATGCAGCAGGACAATAATCCACAGCACACCAGGTAGCCTACCTCTGAATGGCTGACCAGAGACCAAATAGGTTTTGGAGTGACCAGGCCTGTCCTCAGTTGGATCCGATTGATATGCTGCGATACGATCTTAAACAGGCAGCTCATGCTCAAAAACCCTGCACGGTGGCTGTATTAAAACATTATTGCATGCAAGAGTGGCCCGAAATTCTTCCACAGCAATGCAAAAGGCTCATTGGCAAGCATATTAAATGTTTCACCGCAGATGGTGGTTTAGGGGGGCAATTATTTTTTCACTTGTGTGCTATAGTTTTTTGAATAATTCTATCTTCAAAAAATGGAATAGCCATTTAGAAGCTGCATTTTGTGTTTACTCTGGTTGTCTTTGCCCTTTAATGAAATTAGTTGGATTATTTAAAGCATCTATATTTAGCTAATAAGAAGAAATCAAGGAAATTGAGAAGGGAGCAAATACTTTTCCTTTGCACCGTATCACACGACTGAAGGTTTATTTTTTCAATATTGCCGATGTGTCCTATGAAAATATTACAAACAGTTTTCTCCAACCTTCTGAATCTTGATGTTTTTCTACCTCATTTATCATCTGCCATTCTTTTAATTTTGGCTGGCAAGTCATTAATTACAGCTCAGAAACACAATGTGGAGAGAATATTTTATTAAACTGGGGTGGACTTTTGAACTGAATTGAGGACACGCTGACTTCTGTGGATAATTGATGTTAAGTAAAGTGCACCAAAAGTTCTATTATTCCTGTCTGTCTGTAAATGCTAAACAAATTAATTCAAGTTCAGCAGTTAAGTGCATAATTTGTGACATTTTAAATTTTAGTATTTTATGTGGTGGAAAAAACACCTTTGGTAGTTTCCAGTCGCCTCCATCTTGAAAGTCACAATAAGTCGATTGACAAGCACGAATGAATGGGAAGGATGAGGGAACAGATTGCAATCTATTCATTCGTGCTCGTCAATCGACTTATTGTGACTTTCAAGATGGAGGCGACAGGAAACTATCTCAAGGTGCTGTCTGCATAAACAGTCTTTCTTAATAAACTACTTGTGCATTTTCAAAGTTCTCAGTGCCTCGTTTTAAAAGTCAGGGCCCTCAGAATTCCACCAATGAAGTGTGGAGCTACTTTGAGCCTTGTTAATGATGAAAAAATAGCGATTTCTTTGCATGGCAACGCTATGCCCAATTCACTACCATTGTAAGCCTGTTGGGAGCGTCTGCAGCGTCTGCAGTTTTCCAATCCCCTTTCCCCATCTTACAAAAGTTCCCAACTTCTTTTATTTTTGCTTAGTTTTCATATTTAAATGTTTTAGATCAAGCAACACATTTCAATAGATGACAGTCTGAGTAAACAATAAATGTAGCCAAAAAATAATAATTTCATCAATTGATGGATAAGAATAGTTCAAACCCTATATCATGTGAAAAAAAATAATTGCCCCCTTAAACAGAATAATTGGTTTTCCCACCCTTGTCAGCAACAACTGCAATCAAATGTTAATGAAAACTGACAGTGAGTGTTTTGCAACACTGTGGAGGAATTTTGGCCCATTCTTCTCTGCAGAATTGTTTTAATTCAGCCAAAGTGTTTGTGTGTACGAACTGCCCGTGTGAGATCAATGTCAATGACTTTTCTCATTTCTTCTTGAATTTCTGTAGATTGCAGCATCATGTGTTGCTTTTTGCCTGTATTCGATTGACTGACAGGTTCTTTTTAAGTAATGTTTGGATTCAACAGGGCTGCCAATAATGCATGGGCGTGTATTGTGAAATTGAACCTAATTATCAATTAAATTTGTTCAATTCGTTGATTTCGTTTTTTTTTCCATTTAGTGCAACTGTCATATAAAGACTGAATTGCGCTTTTATTTGGGTGATTTTTTGTCAAATATTAAAATGAGATTGATGACCTGAAACTTAAGTTTTGCATATTTGTCACACTTAAAGAAACTGGGGGAGGGGGGAATAAACACTTTCTCACACCACTGTATCTGCATCCATTGAACAATCAATATTGATAACCCACTCAATAAATATGCCAAATTTTCTTCTTATTCCCTTCGCCAAGGAGGTTATAAAATCACCTGTATTTATTTGTTTGTCTGTTAGCAGTCTTACTGAAAAACTACTGAGCGGACCATCATGAAAATTCATACACGCGTGTATCTTGATCCAAGGAAGAACCCCCTAAATTTTGGTGTTGATCCAGATTAAATTCTGGGTCTGGCGGAGGTCAGAAATCTCTGATTGCCCTTGTTACACAGTTTCAATTTTCCATCATTAATGGTATATACAAAAATGAAGGGAGTGCAGAGTGTACAGGGTATACCTGCCACGTTTTCTGCCAAACTACAGTATACCCACCTTTCAGCCAAAAGGCCATTGAAATACATAGGTGAGTAGTCCCGCCTTTTCCGCAGTGATCGACTCGCCTACCTAACAGAGTAGACCCACCTCTCAATAGACCACTATACCACTGTATAGAGCACAAGTCAGTCAGACCAGCTGGAAAAAACACTGATTACATACATGTTTTTGCTGGAAAACAGCGCAGGAATAGATGGAAGCTTTTAAAGCAAGGCTGTCATTTAGAACTGTTTCTAGTGCACACAGAATCGTGGCCTTGTCCTTCCTGCTGCAGGATTTATGCCTGTCCACCACAGTACCTCTGGTTACCGCTGTGTTTAATTCCTTTAAATGACCTGCCAGGACGGCAGCTCCCCCGGTGCTTTGCATGGGCCAGAGGTTGTTAAATTGCCAGTAGCTTGCAAGAATAAGATGTGTGTGTGTTTTCAAGTTGCAGCTTTCCTTTGCGTGGATGGCACAGCAATCATTATCGAAGCCAAATTTCCAGCCTCAGTTCTAACTCCGACTGTAATCAATCAGATCACGGAATGAATTTGGGGATTGTTGGCCAGGCCAACAGGGGGATGCTGGAGAAGGAATGAAAAGTTGGAAAGAATATGTAATTGAAAGCTTGTCATTTGGGAAGCATTCAGTACACACCGGTTGATTGGCTATCATATTCTCGGGTTGGCCTGCCGAGAGAAGGTCAACAGGAAATGTGTCCATGTTTAGCTGCTTCAGAGCTAATGGTTTCGATGCCTCTTAATAGCCCTTGAAACAGGCGGATTAAGAATTCTGCGAAATCTAGTAACAAACGGTTTCGCTCAAAGGAGTCCCATCTGGGCAGAGATCAGATCAGTGCAGAGACACAGTCCATTTACTGGATTTTTACTTAAGTAATTCAGGTTTAGCAACTTGCTTATGGGTACAACTGCAGCACTCGACGTTGGTATCATACTGTCCACTCAGGAATTACGTATGAGGCCTGACAGACACATTTTTTGTCATATTTCATCATTTTTATATTATTTTAGCGTGCAATAGTTTTTTTTTAATTTTTACTCCACATATTAGCCAGTTTGAGAGCTAGTGAGTTTGTTTCTAAAAGGTCTCCTTTACAAGAATGTTGCTAAACTCTGGGGCAGATTAGGGCACAATGAAGCAGTTTCCCAATGTGTTGTGGGCTGTTAACATAAATCAGTTACATGTGTTTTTGCTGTTGCAGGTCTCTACTTACAGTTTTAGAGGAAGTATGCATGCTTTTTATACAGACGTAGTGGTTAGGGAATGCATAATGATGTAGATTAGAGCTGAAATAGTGTTGCTCAGAAAACATATCCGTCCGACATTACAAGCACAAAGACAAATATGGCGATTAAATAAGTACTGTGGAGAAAAACACACGTGCTGAAGACTATAATAAATTATCCCTAATCATGAGAAACAGGACAAATATTTGTCAGCATATATATGGTGTATGTATACAGTGTACAACATATGATATATAGTGTGTATATATATATATATACACTATATATATGTATATATATATATATATATATGTTTATATATATATATATATATATATATATATATATATTTCATAGAATATTTTGGAGAGGGAGAGGGAGGGGGGAAGGAGATTTCCTAGTCTGGTATTTAGCTGATGTGTGATGAAAATAAATGATTAATCTGCTTGAACACTGAAGGGGCGGGCAAGCTATACTATCACTGAATCAGTAGCTACTGCGTGTTTACATCCATGGTTGTCCATGTAAATTTGACATATTACAGTAAATATGTCATTGGGTAGCACTGCCCCCGTAGATCATGAAGGCCAAGGGTTCAAATCCAGGCTTGCGCCTTTCTGTGTGGAATTTATATGCACTATTGGTGTTTGCATGGGTTTCCTCCTACAATTTAAAGACATTCATATCAGACTAGTTGGCATCTCTGAATTGTCCATCTGAATGAGTGTGTGTAGGTACCCTCCAATGGGTTGTTGAATTGTTCAGGGTGAGTACCAGCTTTTCGCCCGTGGAAGCTTGGATGGGCTCCAGCTCCTCCGCAACCTTAGTGAGGATGAAACCGTTTTGAAAATGGACAGATGCATGGAAATCAAAAAGGCTTAAAGGGAACTGCAAATATTGAATGGAAATGTTGCAATCGCATAAAACTTTATTTGCTTGCTTGAGGTTGATACATTATTTGTACGACAATAGAGGCGAGAGATTACAATGGTGATGCAATAATGCAATTTGCAAATATTAAATCAAGGCACCGTCCTATTATTATAGGATAATATGCAATGACTTTGATTTTGTCTATCATGCAACATGCATGCAGGTTCTACTCAATGTGGTAAATGCTTGCACTATTTGTTCCATTGCCTGTTGATGTGATGAGATAGACCTTTTTAAAAAAATTAATACATGTTGGTGATTAGACTGGCATTGGCTGATCATAAGGTTAAAAATATTGCTTATCAAAATTGGCCTCCCTATTTTCCAATCAGTCCATCCCAAATTAAAATACTGTCATTGAAAATAAATGTTCTGTTAGTCTGAATATTCAATATGTGTCATATCATACAATACAGTTAGAAGGTTGAGAATTTCTGTTGGCTGGCTGAGAATCGTGTAAATTCCATCTGTCATCTGTTACTCAGCCAGAAAAGGACTCCATCGCTGTTCTCTGTAATATATAGTCTGCATCTGCTTTTTTTGAAGGTTGGTTTATCAGATTTTTTTTTTTTTTGCTGAGAGAAAAATCTCCTGATACAGACTTATTTTTTTGCTGCAACATCTTGAAAGACATGAAAATACATTCTCCAAGTTCAACCATTAAAAAAAAAAGTAACACTTCCTTTTACGGTACAGTAATTACACGGTATTTACATGGTAATTACCAAGTAAGTACATGTAATAAGGAGTACTTACTGTAAAATTACCAAGTAATTACAAGGTAACTATATTACTAATTACCTAGTACTTTTAGAGTAATTAGCAAGCCAATTCCAGGCAAATGCCAAATAACTACCTGGTAATAAGTATTAATTACTGGGCAATTATAATGTAATTGTTCGCTAACTATTTTGTTGAAATAGTGGAAATAGGAAATGAAGACTATTGACTAGGTATTACTAGGTACAAGTAGGTATTTACGCCATGTATTTCCCTAGAAGTCAACTGGTTTTTACTACTTACCTGGTAACTTCTTAGTATTTACCCAGTAACTACAACATTTACCTGGTAATTATGGTTGAACTGTACTGCAAAAGGAAGTGAGGCCTGTTTCCTTGATATTACCTGGTAATTACTCATTCATTACCCAGGAACTACAAAAAAACCTACCTAGAAAGTACCTAGTTATTAAAGTGGATTTGTACTGTAAAAGGAAGTGAGGTCTGTTTCTATGTTATTACCTGGTAATTACTCATTCGTTACCAAGTAAATAGAAAAATATCTACCTGGAAATTACATAATTATTAAAGTGCAACTGTACTGTAAAAGAAAGTGAGGTGTGTTCCCATGTTATTACTTGGTAATTACTTAGTATTTAGCCAGAAATTACTTGGCAATTACTTAGTAAGTTCTTGGCAATTAACAAAATTGTTAGTGTATAATTACATTATAATTACCCAGTAATTCATACTTATTACCAGGTAGTTACTTAATATTTGCCTGGAATTGGCTTGGTAATAACTCTAAAAGTACTAGGTAATTAGTAATATAGTTACCTTGTAATTACATGGTAATTTTACAGTAACTACTCCTTTACACATAGTACTTACCTGGTAATTACCATGTAAATACCATGTAATTACTGTACCGTAAAAGCAAGTGTTACCTATAAAAATTTGCTGATTCGCTGTGTTGGTTTATTTCTCATATATTGGCAATAAATCTGACTGCATGGACAAATTGTCATACATATTAAGGTTCAAAATAATGTACTCTTTTTAACACTTTTAATTCGTCACAATACTTGTATCATGATGTCCTTTTGTCTGTCTCTCTGTTTGTCAGTCTGTTCGTCTATCTGTCTATCTATCTTTCTGCGAAACTCATCTTAGATTTTCTCCAAATGAACTTTGCATAATTGTATAGGGGTGTATGTGAGTTTTTGCAAGAATTATTCCCCTTTCCAATATCAACCTTGTAAACACAACTAATATACTACTAAACTATAACTCTTTGTGGATTGTTGGATGATCCAATGATTGGATGATTGTGGTGGATGGAGGAAGGTTCTATTCAAAAATGTGTGCACTGTCACATTAGTCATCTTGAATTTGGTGTCCATCGATTTCATGAAGATCAAATGATCTGATCAAATTCAAATTTGCTATGAGCATTTACAGCAGCTACAGGAAAGTTCTGTTCAAAGAACATTTTCGATATGGCTGCCACACCTGTCAGCTTGAGTTTGGTTTCGATGAGATCAGATTGTCTAGTAAAATTCAAATTTGCGCTGAGCACTGATGGTGGAAGAGAGAAGATTCCTTTAAAAAATGGGTGTTCTTTTTTCAATATGGCCATCATGGCAGGCATCCTAAATTTAGCTTCCGTCAATTTCAAGGACATTGGTGGTCCAATCAAATTCTAATTTGCTGTCTGACCTGGGGGTGAGTTGAGGAAGGTTCCTTCGGAAAATGGGCTCACAGCCATTTTCAATATGCATGTCATGTCAGCCATCTTAGATTTGATTTCTTTTCTTTTTTGATTTAAAGAGAAGGAATTATCCAATCAAATTCAACTTTGCTCAGTGTGTTGAGGGTGAGACCTGGATGTTTTTTTGCAGATAGATGCACTGTAATTTAACATCAAGAATCTGTCATCCAACAACTGAAGGATGCAGTTCCCACTCGGGAACTTATGCACTCAGTCTTTGTGCAAGTTCTTTAACTGTAATGTTGGGGGCATACGCCAGGCCTCGCATTGCTCTTGTTTAGAGTTCTGTAATGGTTTTGGCAAGAGTTATTCCCATGTCTAATATCAACTTTACATATTCAACTAGTTACACAATTCTTCGTGGATTCTTTCCAAATGAAGGTCAATATAAATGTCATCTGTTATCAAGTGGTATACTATGCAAACATTAGTGGAGTTTGAAGCAGTGACAGATAAATTGACTCACGGAAAGTAGTGAAAAATTGATTCCACTGCAGTGTTATTTCTAATGGATTTTCTTTTGCAATTTAAAAACTTCAAAACATAGTGTTTGTCAAAAGATATCCTATTGATTATTCATTCATTCATCTTCTATACCCGCTTATTCCTCACTTGGGTCACGGGGCGAGCTGGAGCCTATCCCAGCTGACTACAGGCTAAGGCAGGGACCCACCCTGAACAGGTTGCCAATCCATTGCAGGGCGCACACACCATTCACTCTCACACTCATACCTATGGGCAATTTAGTATCTCCAATTCACCTCATATGCATGTCTTTGGACTGTGGGAGGAAACTGGAGTGCCCGGAGAAAACCCACACGAACACGGGGAGAACATGCAAACTCCGCACAGAAAGGCCCCAGGCCGGATTCGTACCCATGACCTCCTTGCTGTGAGGCAGCAATGCTAACCACTGTGCCACCGTGCCGCCCTCCTTTTGATTATTTGTAATTAATTTTTTTTTTTAAATAAATATGTGGAAATAAAAAGTGAAGACTACTTACATTCAAAGTAATCAAGACCTCATGCTGAAACCAAGGGTACTTTATGCTTTTTATGTTATTTCCTTGTGTTATTATGCTCGTTTAATTGCCTCCCACCATATTATATACCTTCCATATTATATACCCTACATGCAATATCACTCTGTATTTACTAAAAGTGTGTGCATCGCTGTTTTCGGTGTAGAATTGGTGTGGCGTTCATATATCTGGCGGCTGAAACCATCGGAATTTACATGACACACCCCTATAAATTCATGCTCCGGGGGACCTAGTCCTGCCCACTTTACGACATGCGCTCTCGAAAGACGGCAAAGAAGAAGAACTTCACTGAGGAGGAAAAATAAATTATCACGTCTGAGGTGGAGGAAAACAAAATAACTTTATTTGGGAGCCTTAAGAGTGACATAAAGGGGGCCCAGAGGGCTGCAGTCTGGAAAACTATTGCTGCTGCGGTAAACACCATTGGGGTGGAAAACTGGAGTGCAGCAGAGGTTTCAATTCCATTCAGTTCAATTCAAGACTTTATTTAAACTTGGAACCCACTGAGGGAGACCCTTCTGTGTGGAGTTTGCATGTTCTCCCCATGTTCGCGTGGGTTTTCTCCGGGTACTCCGGTTTCCCCCACCCACAAAACATGCAATATAGGAACACTCCGGTGTGGCTGTCTGCGAAAGCTTGGTGGTGGTCGGAGGGGCCGTAGGTGCATATTGGCAGCCACGCTTCCGTCAACCTGCCCCAGGGCAGCTGTGGCTACAAAAACGTAGTTTACCACCATCAGAGCGTGAATGTGTGAGTGAATGAATAATGTATCCATTATTGAAGCGTGAAGCGTTTTTGAGTGCCCAGAAAAGCACTATATAAAATTGATGCATTATTATTTATTTTATTATTATTAAAGTGCTTTGTATTAAATTCCTGGAATATGGAGCAGAGAATTGGAAGGCGGTCTTGCCAAGCTCAGTCCGGGCACAAGGGACCTCAAGCATAAGCCAGTCATTTGAACGAGAAGGATAAGGCTTATCATACTGCGTTAGTAACATGGAAATGCAAGGCGGCAATTTACCAAGAAGTGCCTTCAGTATAAACAACAACCACTGCCTCTTTTGCCTGATTTTAAGAGATTTCCAACCAACCATATCATATAAAAGACAGTGGTGAGTATTATAACTCGCAAAACTGTGACAAATCTAAGGGTGGAATGATAAACTGAACCAAGCAGCTTTAATGTTGTAGTGGCAGCGTGTCTATAAATTATTATTAATAATCTCCATAATCCAGTACAGACGAGAAAGTTGCTTCCACAATTCTTTTCCTGCAGGACATGGGAATGCAAGATTTGTTTCTCTACAAGAAGCCAACTTTCTGACGAAGTTTAGTGACAATACCAATACCAATATGATATTTGAAACTGAATTTATGATCAATCCATATTCCAAGATACTTATACTCTGAGACTCTCTCAATGGAGGAGCCATTTGCTATGGTGATGCATAGACTATCAGGGTCAATATTTTTTGCATTTGTAAAAAGCATTTGGAGAAGCGTCTTGCTTGCATTTAAAACGAGTTAAAGGCTTAAGAGTGCCTCTTGCAGGGCAATAAATACTATCTGGAGTCTTCGAGTTGCCAGTTATACAGAATGTGCTATACAATAGACAATCGTATCATCAGCATAAAAATGGGCCTGGCAGTTTTTTAGTGTAGAGGCAATATAATTTTAAAAGAACAGGACCCAAAATCGAGCCCTGCGGTATACCTTTTGAGGTGGGTAACAGCTCTGATTGGAAATATCCTGCCTTCACACACTGACGCCTCTCATGTAGATAATTCTGAAAGAATTTACAAGCAGTAATATCCATACCAATATTTGAAAGTGTTTGTAGGAGCAAATGATGGTTTACGGTATCAAATGCCTTAGAAAAGTCCACAAAAAGGGCTGCACAATGCTTCTTACTATCTAAGGCAGTTAATATGTCATTTGTAACCAAAGTGACAGCAGTGATTGTACTGTGATTTGATCTAAACCCAGATTGAGAATTGAATAAGATGAGAGGCAGGATTTGAGTTGAGTGTTAACTAAGGTTTCTAAAATTTTGCCAGATATGGTAGCTTAGAAATTGGCCGATAATTATTGAACTCAATAGTGGTGCCACCTTCATATAATGGAGTGACATGGGCAATCTTCCAGGCCATACGTAAACAACCTGAGGCAATACAGAGATTAAGAACATGAGTTAATTGTTAAATGATGGATGGAGCTGCCAATCTGATCAGAAAAGCATCAAGATTACCCTCTGCAGTTGGACATCTGGCATTTATGGCTTGCGTAGCATCCAGAGTATCAATAGATGAGAAGGGTCGAAAGGTGACGGAGGAAGTGGAATCCATTTTACTCACACATGAATCAGGAGCACTGGGACGATCAGAGTGAATTTTTTCAAATAAGTGGCCAGAACGTATGAAGCGCTCATTAAAGACTGAACAAATTTATTTTTGATCAGCAATTTTACAGTCATTTAATTTAATATGCGAAGGAAGTGAGGCTCTAGATTTTCCATTTATGGAGTTTACTGCTTTCCAAAAATTGGCTGGACTAGAAGATGAATTAGTTATTAGATTCAAATAGTAGGTAGATTTAGCCTTTCTTACAGCAGCAGTGCATCTATTACGAGCTCGTCTGAAAGAGAGCCAGTGACGAGGATCAGCAGATTCTCAAGCTAGAGCCCAGGCTAAGTTACTCATTTTGAACTTGGTGGACAACTCTGGGATTGACAGAATTGACAAAAGAGGTAGGCCCAAGGTGAATTCTCAGACCAATAAAAATATTTAGGCTTGGTTACAGAGTGCAATACAGTGACTGAGATATTAGATTTAATATAAACTACTACCCCCCCACTCCTCCCAACCCTATCCACCCTAAAAACATTATAACCCCCAAGGCAATATCAGAGTTGGTTATACGTTTTTTGAGCCATGATTCACTCGAAACAAGAATGTCAGGGGCAGTCTGTGCCACAAATATTTCAACCTGATCTAACTTTTGACATTGGCCTCTTACATTTAGGCGAATCATTCCCATTCCAGTTCTATCTTTAAAAGTGGAAGAATTAATACGAGAGAGCTGAGCCTGGATTTGGGGATTGGTAAAAGACACTAAAGGGATTTTAATTAAATTAGTCCCAATAGCTGTGACCTTTAAAATAGAAATTGGAGTTTTAGTTTGAAGATTTCTGGAATGCCTGGTAATAATATTGCTATGGCGATTATTTATAATCACAGGAATAGTAGATGCAGCATTGGAAGATATATTGTATTGGTGTATCAGCGGTGAACAGCGGAAGGCTACCGTGGTTTATAGTGGATTTAAGTTAGATTTAATTCATTAATAAATTCAATCTATAAATCCATGATATTTCATGTTATATAGCCGACATAACTGACAATCCAAATGCTTTACACGTAGGTAAAAAAAAAAAAAAGTGGTCCGATTTTAAGATGGCCACCAAAAAACAGGTTGCTGCCCTCAGGCGCAGCAGCACACGGACCAGTGGAGGCCAACCAGACTCAAACCTCCCCTCCATCGTGGGAATACAGGACGGTGGGGACATGGATGAGTCCCCATCGCCTTGATCGGAGCTGCATGAGGGTAATTGTTAAAATACAGTGTGCAGACATCACTCTTCATTGTACTTTTATTAGTATTACTCCATGGCATTTTATTGGGTGCCACACAAAACGAGCAGCCGCTCATCACTTTCCCAGAGGAGATCTTCTCTGTGCTGAAAGTTCCTCTCACGTCGGACAGAAATTTATTCCTCTAACAATAGATGATGCCATTGTCAAAATGTGATCACGGTCAAAGTGTCTGTAGGCCTATATATACTGAGCAACAAAAGAAAAGCAAGTTAACTAGTTATGTACTCATATGATTACTCAGTCGAAGTGACCGCAAGATAAGGAAAAGTTTGATGAAACGTGAGTGAGTGTAAACGTGCACGCACAAGTAATAAATTTGATTTTCTGCGCAAATGTATTTTCCATTTTGCCTTTAAGTAACTTGCTTTTTTTTGGTCTTCAGTAAATATCTGACTGGATGAGCATCTAATGTACCACACAACATATCTGTCAAGCCATGGATTGCGCTTAATCAAAGTGATTGTAATTGTCAGCTGGCTGGTCTGACAAGTAGGTTGTCTCAAATTATAAGTTTAATTAATTTCTCGACACAGGTGTCTTATTTATTTATTTAGCCTATTTATTCATTTTACAAATAAGAACAACAACAGCATGACGTCTGCATCGCTGCATATGGTTTATTAATCATTTTAACTGCTACACTTTTTCCTGCATTTTGTTCGCTGGTTTCAAATCTGCATACGCCTGGTCAGACGTGGCGTGAGTTTTTTGCGGACCAGTTGCTCACATTCAGATTCTAAATGCTGATCCTTGCAGGAGATTTGGCATACACACATTTTTTTTAGTATACGCACGTTTGATAAATGAGGGCCACTGTGCCTGAAGATGGGCATGAGTTTACTACTTGTTGCTTTTGTTATTACAACCAGACCTGGTGTGGATTATGCATAATGAGTGCGATTACGATTACAATGATTACAAGATATTTTTTAAAGATTACGATCACAGTCCTCCAAAAATGTACGATTACGATTGCAATTCCATGGGTTTAGAATTCATGATTATGATCACAATCTTCTTAGATTACAATCATGATTACGACTGGTTAGACTAAGGTTCCTTTGTGGATATATCCTTATAATGGTGCATGTATTTTGATGCATTTATATATTTATTAAAATAGCATGTGAAATGGTTAAATATTGTTTTTGTATTTTAGAATTACTTGGGAAATAATAACAACTTGTACAACAACAAATAATAACAACAGTCCCTGCAAAATTAGAGATTACGATTATGATTACTGGCTCATCAAAATTAGTGATCACGATTACAATCGTAATTGTAATCGTAATCTGGATTATGATCCGACCTCGGGTCTGATTACAACATTACAACATACAGATGTAACTAAATATTTATCAGGGCCAGTAAAAGATCAAAAAGTGAAAACAAATACATTAATGCCACCATAGGGCAAAAATGCTGACATTCACAAAGGCACTGAATAAATCACGAGCCTTTGTGTTTCCTGTATGAACTTTTGTGTTGTAAAGTTTTATATTTATCCATACTGTCCCCTAGGCATGATTCACTGTCTCCATCATTGCAAACAATTCTGGCTCAGAACAGCACATATATTATATAAAACTAACCTATAAATACTAACGAGACCTTATAAAATATATTGTCCAGTAGTATGAGGCAAATAATAAAGAAAATATATTTAGTGGAATAAAATGCCATGGCATGAGGCGAATGATTATGGGAAAGGTTGTAGGATGGGATTATGGGAGGGGTTGATCATAATATACACACTCTGTTCGAAGATCTCCCTCAAGGCCAGGGCAAATGTGTTAATAATGTGGAGGCAAACACCAATAGGCACTAGGGTGACACTGTGAAGTACATAAACCAAAGAGCATTACAATCTATTATAACCATGGGATGGATCTGTTCACCCTTTACGATGGGCCACCCTCTGCTCAGTTATTTACATTAATGGGGATTAGCTGGCTGGCTGAATTGCCGACAACTGTGAGGACTGGAGAACAGATGCAGAGAAATGGGGAATTTGAATTTGGTTTCACTTCCATTTCAGGACATTAAATTTAGTCATTTTGGAGTGGTTTTCAGACACATTATTTGGAGTAACGTCTGTTAAACGATGCAGTTAGGGTAGTGCAGTTCCCTGCTAAAATAAAACCAGAAGAGCTGTTATAGAAGGGCAAAAAATAAAAATATATATATTAGCTTTTATTATCATAGGTGTATCGTTCAAAACGAGTTCATTTCATCCCCAAATTTTCTGAAAAGAAGAAAAAGTAGTTTTGCTTTTCACTGTGTCATAAAATAGTATAAAGATACATTTTGCATAACTTTGGGGATTTGAAATCATGCTACTAAAAGTATACTGAGCCAGCACAAAATCCCTCCACCAACCAATTTTCATAGCATAGATCTCAAAGTTCGCAATTGCATACTGCTAAGGTCCTACATTCAGTATGATAAAGCCTCATGGGAATTTTTATTATTCTCGCTCATCACTGACACATCAGCTGCTCAAGTTTGTTTGGTTTTGTGATTTTTTTTGGCACATTAAATGCCCTCCAAATTCATGTTTGTTTGTTCTCCAGTTGATTGTTACAACCATCCCCCATTGTCAGCAATCATCAATTAAACCTTATTTCTGGGCTTCATGCAATGGTCATATTCGCAGAGAACAACCTTTACCTGTGAATACCTCTGTCAGAAGTGTTAGGACTGTAATTCTGGGTATCCACATGTTTTTAATCTGGCCCATTCCTAAAAATATCAATTAAAATTGTGCCGCCCTTTACTGTTCTGTAACTCATGTAGAGCAGGGTTGTTTATTTCTGCCAGATAAATCTATTGGTAATTCTATTTATTGGGAGCTATGAGGTAATAATATCAGTTGGACGTTAATACCACCTGCATCAGCATTGGCTGGTATTGTTTTACACTGTGTGTGTGTGTGAGCCATCATGACAAAATATGGTCCTGCAGATACCAAACGTACTGGGAACAAGTTACCATAGAAGAAGTGTTGCATACTTTCCCAGGTGTTAGTATGTCTGTCTGTCTGTGAACTGCATTTGTCATCACAGCAGCATCACAGCCATGCAAGACTAAAGTTTCTAAACTTTACAGGTGTGCAGTTGAGATCAACGGGAAGGCCAGGTGTGAAATTCAATGTAGTCTGAGCAAGGGCAATAGGAGAGCAGCTGCTGTGCTCCCATCGCAAGATGTTCACCAGTTTTAACCCTTTGTTGGATGACTGTTTAACTCTTTGCCACTTAAGGGTGGTGGGTGGGTTTGGTTACTTTAGTAATTACCAAGCAACAAAAGGTTAATCTGACAATTATGTTGATATGTAGCCTCAGAATAACAGTGATATTTGCTTGACCTGCTGATATGGGATCAGTAAGACACCAGATGCAGGGAATGAGGATTTATTTCCAAACAAAACAAAACAGGCACGAGGGCCAACAAAAAACTTGGCCCAAAGGGTTGCAAAAAACAAACTAAGGTATGCTACACAGAGCTATAAACAAAGAATGCAAAATGGCAAAAAACAAGGCACTGGAAACTCCAGGCAAGATGAACAAGAAAAATAAATAACCAGACTATATATATACACAAGACAAGAGGCTAGGACAAGACTTGAAACTAGATATGCAAGGAAACTTGACAACAAGAACTTGGCGAAGCTTGAACATGCAACGAGACGCGAGACACTGTCTGCCAGCCAACTTCCACCGCAACCAGATAAAGGCTTGGTAATCAAGGACACATGAGGGGCAACACCTGGAGAAACAGAAACAAGAGGCATGGCAAGATCAAGACATGGACAGAGATTGGATGACATGACCTGCTCATTAAGAGAATGAGCGTGCTCAGCTTAAGTACCAATTAAGTATGCAGTTTGGAAGCAAGCATGAATGTTAAGAACAGAAAAGCACAGCAAGATCTTGAAATAGCAAAGCAGGAATCATGACAATAAACTCCCTGTCTAAATTAGTAATATTAGTAATGTGCCTATCTAATGAATTACACCACCCAGTGAGTGTTAGTAAATGTTAGTAACTTAAAAACAGTTAATTGTCAATTAAGCTTAGAGAGCCCCGAATCAGCACAGCACAGAAGGAAGGGGAAATACCAAAGCCAACCATAGCTCAGAAATGTGCAACAACGAAGGCACGGGGCGGAACGCAGACAAGCGGTGGAGTGGCATGGCAGACCTGGCGAAAACAAAAACATGGAAAAGTAAAAACATGGACATGGAATGTAAAACATGAAATGCAAAAACCTGATACAAGAAACTGTTAAAACTATGACTATGAACATGACTATGGAACATGAAACTATGAACTATGAAATCTTGAAACATGAAACTGTTAAAACCATAAATGCTGTCCTGGCCAAAGGCCAGAACACAACACCTGCACCCATGTAAGGATCTCCTCATGACTAACGTTAGTTGTATAATTACTGTGTGTGATGGTGTTGTATTTTGATAATCAAATTCAACCCACATGGTTGCATGCTTGTTCATTTTTTGTTCCTAGTTTTTTTTTTTTGTTTCTATAACCAAAACACTGGCATTAGCAAGATGAATCCCAGAATGCAGACTCCCAGTGAAATCCTGATAAACTCCAGGTTAGTTTGGATAATATTCTGACAGCAACAGACAGTAACTGTCCAGCATCATCAGCCCTTGCACAGCTATATGTATATATATATATTTTTTCAAATGCTCTTTTCAGAGCCTGTAATTTTGCGGTCTCAGATATGCAGCTAGCCGTTCGCTAAACTAATGCAAGTAAAGTACATTGAACATGGCCCAACAGTAGTTTCCCCACTTGAGATATGATGCTGATACCTCACAGTTCCTTGTCCTTGCTGACTGGCATAAAATCCAGCCTGATTTACACAGTTTGCTATACTTACACTGCTAATAGGAAGAGTGCAAATATGGTAACAGGAATTTTTGTAAACGAGAAGAGGGAATTTGAGGGTTATCCAGGAGGACACAGGACAGATGGCAGAGAGTTTCTGAAACAGACAGCAGCGGCTTGTATCACTCGGGCCCAGATTCACCATGGCCATGTATTTATCACTGCCAAATATGACTCCGTCAACATCATTATATCTCAAAGCCAGGAGTTCTCATTAAATGAAATTGTTAAATAAAGAGGGGGAGGGAGGTTGGGATCGGGAACCTCATCAAACAGAATAATTTCAGGCTTTTCTGGGCATTGATTTATCTATGACAGTTTTATAGACCAGAATGGGTACAGGAACAAACAAAACACAATAAAAAACAGACCAGTCATTAATATGTCAGCTTTTATGTTTAGCGGCAAACAGTTTATATTTCAGTCCTGGTGTCAGAATGGAAGGGGTTGGTGCTGGAGCTCGGGCTGCGTATTGTCGCATGTATTCAGGGATACTTGCATGATTTCATGCAATATTATCAGATTATACAAAACAATCATTCCATGATGGCTATTTTATTCTTTTTTATCCAATGAATATTGCAATTTGCACATGGTAACAATTTAATGAATACAGTAATTTGTGATAAATCTGGCAATTCTTCAATTTTATGCGGAACTTGCACCACAAAATGTTTTGCAATGTATTTAGTCTCTTGATGTGCAGGCAGTATGTGTATGTTAAGTTCTCTTGTTAGTTGTATTTCTAAACAATTACTATACAATGTTGTTATATCTTAAATTAAATTCAAATGATAACTGTTTGATATTTAGGTCATTGGCCTTCACTTAAGCATGAAAAGTAGGAAAATTTGCTTTTTGTTTGGGCTCACAGCAAATTCCTGACATGAAGACTGCTCGCACTGTATTGTGCGTTTATACTTTTGTAAAATGAATGGTAATAAGCCATTTCAAAAGTTTAGTTTTTTTTTTACTTTTTTTGCTGGACTGCTAAGTAGACAAACCTGTCTCAGCAGTACGAATTGGAATCAAAGAGAGACTTGCAATAAAGATAGGATGTCATGTTTTTTTGTGTTTTTTCTACCCAGGCAGAATAACTAGAACAGATATCATGACTAAGCTTCATAAAGCACATTCATTTCATAATGAAAGCCATTAAAAAGGATCCTGACAAATATTTTGGGGTCCTAGAATGAAGAGATGATATGCAGACAGGCAACCCCAACTGAATTATAAAATCCATTTGCAATACGGATCGTGCTTGACCTTGCGCATTTACTTAATGGCTGCCTGTGCCCAGATATGCTCAGATATTCTCTGGCTTATGTTTCTTGTGGTTTTCATTCAGAAATATTTTCATATTATGAGGTTTCCCCATCCTCAAGCAATTGGAGAGAGACAGATTCTTCGGAAAATTAGGCTTTATTAAGGCAAAATGATGAAAATAAAGCCGGGTTCTTTTTGCACATGAAAACATTCTGCTTTTCACAGCCAGTTTTTAAACCTTCATCACAGGAAATTCCAAATATGGTTTTTCCACCCTCTCACGCTACAACGGTTTAACAATGAAATGTTTGCTTCTTGCTTCTTTTTCGTCTTTTATCATTAGTTGGCATCCTTTGCAAAATAACAACTTCAAGGCTTCTTCATTGTTTAAGAGGACTTTTAGTTGGGTCACAGGTCGTGACAGGCAAACCGAAACATTGCCAACTTGCCTTGAAAACTGCAACCAAAAGATAGCAACCCTCTTCCAGTGAAATACTGTAGCATGCATAACTACATGATTTCTGATGAATGATGGTGAATAATGCTGATGACTGAACAGAAATTGCCTGGATAAAATGAGCAGAAGTCAATAAAAGCTACAGAAGCCAACTGCTTATGATTTACTGATGAATATGATGAGAAATATAATCCTCAACAGTTTTCATTTGGAACCTAAGTAGGTTCAGCACGGGCAGTCTGACCCAGCTAATGCACATGTCATAGCAATCTTCAGGTGATAGCTGTGGAAAGAATGTCATAATCGCTCATTGCACTTCCGAAGTGTAATTTTCAAGAGTAACGAGGCCTCTAAAATACAATGAGAGTAATGGGGAGAATCGGGCAGAGAGGGACAAAACTGGCTGGTTAGAAATATAGAATGTTTTATTCGAATAAGTTTTCACCCGACCCCGAAAAAGAAAGAGCTGACTTCATAGCATCGGCGCATTCATTAGAGATCCTCTCTCTGTGATTTTTGCCGTTAAAATTAGGCCAATTATTCAAACATTTTGGCAAGCCGCCTTAATGAGTGAAATGGGGCTATAATGCCGATAGAAATATTTTTTACCCTTACTCAAAATGTCATTACAATGTATGGGGTAATTAGAGAGGAACTGCCTCAAGCATTGCAATACACATAGTGATAAAACACAATAATGCAAGAAAAAAATCAGTGCAACGCTAGTCTATGCACAGAACAAATTAGAAAGGGAGAAACACAGTTGAGCAACCCCCCCCCCCCAAAAAAAAAAAAAAGAACAGAAGAAGAACATGTTAATGGAAAAATCAGTCATCTACATCAAACAAATATTGCTTTTATGCTTTAATAACCATACCTTGTTTCAGTGGGTGAATGGGATTTGTGCATTCCGAGATGAAGTACAGATCACTGCAGATCCTGGCCTTTTAATTTATTTCTGATGCTGCCCACCCAAATTGAGAGCGAATAGTTTTTTCCCTTTTTGGCTATAGGAAAAGGAATTACGCAGTCATTTAAATGGGCAGCACAGATGTTTCACACCTCCTTCGCTGCTGGTTTCACTTTTGCGGCCGTACGCGGCGAGCGAGCAAGCGGCAGCACGGTAAAAACGACCCCAGTCACACCCTCCCACGCTTACTGCTCATTATCTCTCAGCTGCCTCCTTGTGTTCAAGCTTTTTTCCTGTTTTTATGCATCTAATCAGAATAAATCACCACTGCTCCCTCGCAGCTTCTCGACCACAGACCTCTCTCAATCACATATAGCAGCACCTGACGAGCATTTCCGCCGCATGTCTGAACAGGTGGTTATTCTCGAGGGTCTTGGTCGGCAAAATCCAGAAAACGAGGAGTTAAGGTTGAAGTAAATTCCATTTGCTAAAATTTGGGTGAATGGTTCTTGAAACTCTTGGCTTTGTCAGGATCTCAGTAATTTCCTAGTTTTATGCACAGGAATGTGCTACAGAAGGACACTATTCTTGCCCCGGCCTTAAATCAAATCCTGTGATGTAATATAGTTTCCATGCAACCCACAGCGCTTATGGGCTATGCACAGAAGACTTCTGAAATCCTGAAGGGCTTCTTTGGCAACAGGTATTTGTTGTGTTTCTGCAATGAAACGTTTTTAAGCTATTAACTGGGGAAAAAAATGTAGCGCCATGTTTCCAAGTTATAAATTGGTTGCCGAATGAAAGCAAATCACAAAAACTGGCGGAGTCTGCAGAACTCCAGTGCCTGTACTTGAGACTGCAGGTGTGCGCCATCATCACATTGTCTTTTCAGAAGGAGGACAAGATGGGAGGGGGTAAAAGTGTTGAAGACATGATTTGAAGACATTTGATGTTGAAGACATGTTGGACACATGATTTTATTGTAGCAGTAAACAATGGACACTGTGAAAGTCAATAAACAGTTTACATGTTGTAAAATGTATTCAAGTTAGCATATCTGTCATTCAGAGAACAAAGTAGAGCTGAACAAGGAAAAACTCCTCCATAATTTGGTGAAAATCCCTCCACTCCTTCAGTGGATGTGATGAGGACAGGATATACGCACAAATGGACAATCATCTGGAAAACAAAATGTCTCCCACCCATTACTCGGGCAAGAAGCCTGATGATACCAGAGTAATTCACAACACTGTGCTCATTTATAAGAGGGTGACTGTTTAGGGCACGGGAGGATTATTACTATTTTCAGGAAATCAAAATGAAAGACCTACTATACCATGGCTTTTAATAGACTTTACTTGACTCAAAAAACTAAAACCCATTCGCAATCAAATAGCCAGCCAGAGCAGGATGGGCTGTCCCACTGTACCTGGGTTCTCTCCAGAGATTTATTCCCATCGGGGAGTTTTTTTCTGACTACCGTTTACAGGGTTTTTTTTTTTTTTCCCTCAAAACCTAATTTGGGCATCAGCCTTAATGAAGCTCTAGCGAAAGTTCAGTTTGGAAGATTCTCCTTTCGCATGCTTTAGCCAGTTTATTTTTATTCAGTCTGCTTCACATCTCTGACGCCTGCTCCCATAATTCTATCTGTGATCATGAGGGGCCGTCAATTGAGTCATCAACTGATCTCATCCATCCAATACCGCTGCGCCGCACCTACCTTGTTGGCCTATCCTCTCGCTGCTGTCTTTTTAAAATATGACTCTCCCTGCTTCTAACACACACAGGCTGCCGTCGTGCACACCCTCAACCTCCCTCACCACCGCCCAGCCTCTGCATTCATCATCATCAGCCACCAACACCACCACCAGCACCACTAGCATCTGGACTCGATAGGGGAATTTCTCCAGCTGCGCCTCACGGCAGAGGCTCCTCAATCGCTCAACTGCGAAATCTCCCTTTTGACTTCAAGCGCCAAAAACTTTAAGGCTATCATTATAGCCATTAATCACTTAATTCAGTAGTCTTTAATAAGTGATTTGGTTTGCACAATTCATTGGTCTGTCCCGATTGAACTTCTGTTCTATCAAGCATCTTTGTTTCCATAATTCTGTTAAAAATCACAATACAAATAAAAATGAATTGAATTGAGCTGAAATATGGAAAATAAATTCCTATTTTATTAGTCTGGTGGCAAACTTTAAACATGTTTTGGTCAATCTTTGACTCTAGAGCGCTCACAGGTGCTCTCCTTATTGTTTTACATCAATGATAGCATCACTAATGAATCCAGAGCACCATTGCTTCCATTCTCACCCAATCAGCTGATTTAAAAACAGCCCACGGATACAATTGTTTGCAGAAGGCTGGAGGACTTTCTGAGATTAATTCTCTAAATTGTTCCTTGTAATGGTCCAATGGCTTATTTGAATTTGAGAGGTTGGAGGACTGACTACGTGGACTAAATGGAGTGGAGGGACAGGGGGAATTGAAAGACAGGAGTGAACGAGTACAGTTATTGCACATAAGAAGTGTTCAGAGACTGAATTTGTTAAAAATGGACAATTTCTGTAATGGCCGGTAGTATACGGAGGGCAAGCACAACGACAGAGAGAAAGAGAGTAGCACGAACACAGTACAAACACAGAGAATAATATGGAACAAACGCAAATACTCACGCTTCCAAAGGACGTATAATAGTCCGAACCACGGAAGCAAAGCGAGACAGAGAAAGAGAGAAGAAACTCCAACAAATAGAAGATATAAAGTCATACAAAACTTGACTGTAGATATCTTCGGCTATAGTGCGAAGCTAAACACAGACACTCTAGCGAAGGAGGCGTGCCGGACTTCGTAATTATGTAGTTTCTGGGAAAGCGCCGCCCCAGCTCAACCAGTTGTGTAAAGAATTTGATGTCCCAGGAATTTGATATCGTCCCGGGATGAGAGCAGCAAAGAAAAGTCCAAACAACATGGACACCTAACAAACCATGACAACTTCATTGCTTGGTCCATTATCATCGGCAAAACTGATCACATTTAACCACATACGGAACTTAAGTTTTTCATAAAATACAACAAAGGACAATGAAAAGGTAGGTGTATAGAAGAACACAGACGTAGGTTAGAATTGAAAAAAAAAGAGTGTATAACCAAATATGGAACTAAAGTTTTCTTCATAAAATTCAATACAGGACAACAAAAAAGCAGGCCTATAGAAGAACAGAGATGTAGGTCAGAACAGATTTACATCCTTGGAAGTTCGTCGCACTTTGGTTGTCAATGGTTGTCACATTTATTTTTATTTATTTCATTTTTTTTGCAGGGCATAGTAATGGCAAAAGTCTGATCTTGTGGATAAGGTTGAATAAGTCTGCCTGGTAAATAAATACGTAATGCTTTTACTTAAATGCGTTACGAGCCTACGGTATTCATTGACAATCTCACATCAATGTGTTACTTAACAAGATGAAATGTGTTATGATAACCTGAGAAATAATAATTACAGTTTATCAAGAAAGTATTAATTAACCTTAAATGAAAAGGAAGGTTTCTCAACAAATTTTAACACCTTTTTCATTGAACCTAGTGTACTGATGATTTGTCTTGGCAGTAATCCATTTACAAACATCTGTTGTATCACTTGCATTGGCACAGAACAGTAGTATTGTGATGTATACGTCCTTTTCAGAGGAAGCATTTATGATACATTAGTTATAGTGCTGTAGGTTATTTGCATCAGTCAACCGCATTCACTGTCTGTTCTGTTCTCATCTTCAGAGTCGGAGAGTAAAAGATGCATTGATGGTTCCTCAAGCTGATCTCAATTTCACTCATAGGAGAGATTCAGTTTCTTAAAGCCATACTATTGGGAAAATAGCAAATTTTCCTACGTCCGAGACTAGGACAAGATGTTTGATGTCATTTTCAGCCCTGGACATCCAGAGGTTTGGTCCCAATAGGTAAACTTTTGAGTCCGCAAAAAGAGGTGAAAATGGTGTTGAACATCTTGTCTCAGTCTTGGAAAGTTAGATAATGAGTTTTTTTTTTTCTCAAAGTTTTGGATTCTTTGAACATGGTTGAGTTTCTGCCACACTGCTACAGTACTCCTTGTAGTCGATGCTGATGAGGACAAGCAAATCAACTTTGTTTCTGCAAAAAGTGATAACACATCATTTAGTCATTCTATTTAAACTGTGAGCAAAGTTGTCAAATTGACTTGGTAACTAGAAAGTCAGAATAAAAGTAGCCAAAAAAAAAAAACCGTGAATGTTAGGTCAAAAAGTTCACTTCAAAACTAGAAGAGCTGTGCCCATACGTAAATAGGCATCATAGCAGAAAACAATAGAGCTACAGAAAAATTAATGTTCTTTCAGTGAATTTGAATTCTTTATAACTCACTCCTCTTGAGTGATCTCTTTTGTAATGTGTCTCTCACATGTGCAAATAAGTAAATAAATAAGATCTTGAAAGGCATGGCTGTATCTATCATGCTTTTGGGGGAGGGGTTGCTGGCCGCTGTGCATATTCTTCACCACCTGAGGGCTTTTCTGCTGTCTGATCAGGTGGTTGATTGCTTATTGTCTGCAGTTGTGGAGAGACTATTTAAGAAGCTCTTTACCGCTGTCTGGTGCTTTTGCGTTACCCTGCGAGGTCTACGAAGCCCTTAGCATTAAGTCAGAGGAAACTCCTTGAAAGAGTTTTGATGTTTGTTCGTCCAATTTATTGCTTGTTCGTCCGATTTATCATTCTGTTCGTCAGAGTTTATATTCTGACCTGCAGAAGGTCTTGTTTGTTGGAGCATTGTCATTTCTTGCAGACCTCTGTCAGTTCGCTCCTGTTCCTGCAGGATGGAGTGGTTACACTGTCTGTCTCTTATGAGAAAGCTCTTTTTTTCTGGGATGATGTTTGCCCACTTTTTTTGGGTTGTTTTTTGTTGGTGGAATTGCCGGGGAGTTACACTCCTTTTTTATGTTACTGTTTCTCCTGTTAGTGGTCATTCGCGTTTTGTGGGTGTCACGTCTTATGTCACGTCTGGGCCTCTGTCCCATTCCTCTCTCTCAGTATCAAAAGACAAATGCATATTAGAGCTTGGTTAAATACAACAACATCAAGAGTGCAAGACAAGAAATGTTTGGTTGCTTTTCCTCAGGAATGTGACTCCTAAAAGCATATTTTACTCATGCAAACTTGTGTTATCGACAACTGAGTGAAAGCTCTGCCAACAGTCACTGTGGTCATTCTGTAACATACTCCCAGAATCGGTAACACTGTTTTGATGCACAAATCAAATTTCCTTAAAGGAGACTGGCTAAACAGTTTACGATTGCCAGAATGTGACCTCCAAGACTCGCCTAAGAAGTCACCCAAAGCTAATGATGCCCTATTTTCCAATGCTGAGTTAATAATGAACAAAATGCTCCCTAATATTCCTAATACAGTGGGCTTGGCACCATCATTGCAGATATCCTCAAGAGACAGATTACAGCAGCTGTTGAACACTTTGAGTGCAAATTTGGATTGCTTAGTGAGACCGTTGCAGACCTCGAGCATTTGGCTGACCTTGAAGCTCAGGTTTGCAAATTGGCCACTTTGACTGACACTCTGTCCAAAGATTGTGCAAATCTGAAGGCACATTTGCATCAGGATAATATTCGGATTGTGGGCAAGCAAGATCAATTGGAGCCCAATGGGCAGATTTTATGGCACACCTGCCACAGGACTATCTTAGGCTGAATGACAAGTCCATTTTGGACAAGAATCATCAAGAATCCTCTTGATCGCTCATTGCTTGGGTGAAGTTATACCTGGTTCAGAACCAAATCCTTTAGTAAGCAGATGAACTTTCTCCTCTCGCATGTGGAAGCAGGGTGATTTTCACTTTCCCTGTCTTTTCCTCTCCATTGCAGTAAAACAGGCTGGTTTTACAAACGGGGAGGAGAGAGCTTCAGTCACATCCAACTGCAATGTTTGGGTTATTTTTCCCAGCAGTACTGAGCATTTTGTCCACCAGTTAGCAATGTCATATGTTTCAGTCTTCAGATTTGGCATTAGTCCTTGAGAGAAAAGATAAAAAATAAATTAAAAAAAAAACTAAGAAAGGGGGTTATCTCAAACTCAATATCATGCAGGTTGCCAACCTTTTTTTTTTTTTTTTTGGTCTGGCCAAACCTTTAGGCATTTTCCTTTTCATTTCATCTGAGTGATGCCATTGTCGTATTTTCCATACTGTCTGAGCGGATTCTGAAACCTCCAGAATTACAGTATCATTAATGAATACCATGTAAAGAATGAACTTTAATCTAATGATGGATTGTCTCATTTCTAATGGGATGCATATCTTAGTAGGCGAATGATAATGTCTTTACTGTAGTTGTCAAGGTTGTTTATTTGTAATTTTGATTTTAGAGCACATCTCAGTTCTTGAGACGGGAGATGCCTTGGTGAAGGGTCCTTTTGTAAGTTTGTTTTTTTTTTTGTTGTTGTTGTTTCCCCCTTTTTTATATTTGCAAATTTATTTTTACCCCATTTTTGAATTGAATTTTCCTTCTTTTTTTCCTTCAGTTTACCTAATGTCCACTGATAAAACTTATAAGCATCACAGTTAATCATACAGTGGGCTACTGGTTATGTCCTTATTTAGGAATAGTCTCGATCGTAAGGTAGGAGATTTAAAACTTTTTGGTTTAAATTCTTAAGTTTTCAATTGTTACGAGAGATTGAATTATAATTCTTAACATTCTTAAAGCTCTGCTTCTGGACTTGAGCCCCCAATTGTTATGGTTGCATATGAGAGGTATATCAGATTAAATGTAAGAGCCTGAATAGTTTTGGTAAAGAATGTGTTCCCTAGACACCTTCCTTGTCACGCCGCAACATTCGTAAACGCCGCTTATGACGGCCAAAACACAGACAACCCTTTGACTTTGGATCAAAAGACAAATAGGTGCTTAACTGGTTCAGAAACTTTACACTCCTCAGCCAGTTGAGACTACTAGTCTTCCTGGGCTGGATTGTCCTGTTAGTGTCTTGCTATGTGGTTCATTGTCTCTTCTACAAGTTAATAGCTCCCTGTTTTTTTCCCCCCAGGTGATTTACCTCAATCTTAGCATTATTTGCCAAGTATGTTCTCATCAGTGCTCCCTAAGCTGCAACTTATGATTCCTTTTTATCTCTAACCTCAAGTCAAATCTTGCACAACCTCAATTTGGCAAGATTTAAAGTTTTCCTCCTGACACGTTTTAAAATATGATAAAATACTGTGCTATAATTAACATTTTGTTTAACATGGTTTTTGCACTTACAAAGTAAAAAAAAAAGCCCTGGAAAAAAGCTGGAAGCACATTCACACTTTCTCCGTCATTGAGAAATTCTGGATCTGTGAATATTCAAATGTTCAAATAACGCAAGTTAAAATGAAAATTTACCAATGGTGTTTAGCTGCTTTTTCACTGCCCTGGATGTGCTTCGCAAAAGTGATGTTGTTAATAAGTCACTCAGTGTTGTTATATGACAAGATGGGTCTCATAAATTTTAGGTTTCCATAAAACAGAATTATATCATTTACACAAATACAATAGAATTCTTCCATTTGCGTCTCATCTCTGTGTGTAAGAAAGCATGAATGATTATTAAAGCATAACCAAAGCCATCATGAACTTTTATTGTGCCAATAAGCTACATTTATAAATAATGGCAAGTAAAAAAAAAAGGCTGTTGACAGCACGACAACTACGTGAGGATGTTAATAGTGCCAGAAGTGAAGAGACGAAAGTATCAAAATCTACTATTGCTTGATGTCTGTGTGAAAATACCCTGATTGGTTGAGTTACTGCCAAGAGCTAGCAACATAAAAATAAAAAAAAAGAATTGAGCTTGCCAAGAAATTCAATGATTGTACACCAATGGACTGGTAACAATTCCATTGGACCGATAGATCAAAATTTGATATTTTCTTACTGTGAGGGACCAAGCAGTAGGCAGGGGACGCAGAGGCAAAGTTTTAACGAAAATAGAGAATTTATTTCTCAAAAATAATCATACAAAATAACATAAAAACTCTGGGCCCAAAATAAGGGAACTTAAATAGCACCAAACAAACAGAAAAATCCCTAACCACCATCTACCAGACTATGGACAAAAGGACAACCTAAATACCTTGACCTGTGACCGAAACCATAATTGACGCACAGGGGAATAAACAAAATCAATTAAGGCTATAAAGAAATAAAACCATTTCAAAAGAAAACCAAATATTTCTATATGGAAAAATAAAGTATCAAACAGAAATGAATAAAGAAATAGAAAATTATGCAACAGAAATAAAGAAACAGAAGATCTTCAGTCTAGACTAAACATCCCCATGATCAGAGTGGAAGATGGTCTTGGCTGGAGCGCTCTTAAGACAGCGGAACGTTTCGCCCCATCTTGACAGCCGGAGGTTCCACCCGGATGCAACACCGCAACGCACAGCTTCCGGCAAGTTGGCCAGACTCGGTCCAGGAACGGCGTGACCAGGGTAAAGCAAACAAACGTAAATTAACTTAGACTTAATGATAATGATAACGAAAGTAACTCTTAACAGAACACAATCAATAAAATGCGTGCACTCATTTTTATGACTATGTATCGCCCAAGAGTTTTAATAAAGTTTGTATGTTATATGAAATTAAGACTATGTGTGGTTTTTACTTTTTATAATGTAGGAATGTTAGTATATTGTTTTTAATGTGTAAATGTTAGAATGTTGTATGCATGTATGCTTAATATCATAATATGAATGTTAACATAAATACTTACATTTTTGTTTAGATAATAACAAAAGAAACGTGAGTGAGTGCAAAAGGGAGGGGTTACCAACAGGCAGGGGTGTTAGTGTAAGAACGCAGCTGCGTCCATCACACTTACCCTAACACGGAGCTTATGTGCACCCTAGAGTTGGAAAATATTTCAAAAAAGATTGTTTAACCCCTTCAGAACAACATGGAGGGGGTGATATTATGGTTTGGGGTTGAGTCAGCTCGAAAGGAGCCGACAATCTCCTGAACATTGATGGAATCATAAATTCAAAGAAGTATCACAGCATTCTAATGCCGCATGCATAACCTTCTGGCAAGAGACTGATTGGTCAAGAATTTTATTTTCAACATGATAATGATCCTAAGCACACTTCTAAATTTGTGCAAGAATGTTCTCATTTGGAAAGAAACCTCTGGTGACAAAAGTCATGATTTGGCCTGCTAAAAATCCAGACCTTAATCCGATTGAGCAAATCAGTTGTTACATCGAAAGAATATTTTTGGAATGAACTTCAAACCGTATGGAATGGTTTAGCGAGTCAGCAAATTAAAATAAAAAGAAAAAAAAAGTAAAAACTATTCCTGAAAAATAAAATGCTGAAAGGGTAGCCACACTAGATACTGACTTCTCACAAAAAGACATCATTATTAACATCATAATTTTAGTTTTTGCTATATATTGTTATCTGTTTACTTATTTTCATCTATATGATCCAATATTGCATGAAATAAATACTTCAATAGTACTTTATTTCTGATTTATCTTCATTTTGTTAAGTGTGTAATCATTACCATACACTACTGTATAATTAATTACCCTAAACCAGTTATGGATAACGTTACAAAAGGGGGCCTTAAAAAAAACTTGTATTTGATGTGCTCACATCACAGTATGCAACTGAACTTCTTTAGAAGGGAGTGCAGTGAATGCAGTGTCGTCCCTACAAAGCAGGAAGTGCCCCAGGCCAGATGGGCACCCGTCAGAGTTTTACAATTAAAAATTGTCACCAGCTGGCTTCATTACTTTTAGACATGTATAATGAATCTTTTGACTCCAGTAGCCTCCCTAAAACCCTTACTCTTGCAAATATTTCTCTAATACCAAAGAAGGAGGAAAAATAAACCCTCTGCTCTTTACCTCATATTGCCTAATAAATAAATCTCTTAAATGTAGATTTTAAGTCATTATCAAAACTGCTCTTGCTTTGAATCTGTCTTTCCATCTTTAATTTCTGCCGACCAGACTGGGTTTATCCATAACAGGCGTTCTATCATTAACCTTAGATGAATGTTCAACACAATTTATCACAGTCTAACTTCAAATACTCAGGAAGCGCTTATCTCTTCCTGATGCACTAAAAGTGTTTGACGGAGTTGAGTGGGGCTACCTTTCTCACTCATGGGAAATTTTGCCCGGGTAAAAAATTCATTTCTTGGATGAAATGACTTTACATTCATCTCTCCAGGTCTCTGTCAGAACTAATGCTGTGCAGTCTGATTACTTTCAGCTGTTTCGCGTTACTCACCAAGGCTGCCCTTTAAGGGTCCTATTATTTTCTGTTGCCATTGAGGCCTTTTGATCTGATCGTGGTATTTCTGGACTTTGTGCATATGGGATAAACATTAAGGTCGCCCTTAACGCTGATGACCCTCCTGTTTTCATTTGACCTGTCTGTTCTCATTACTCCCATTTGCGCATGCCACTCTACAATCATATTTTCGAGGCTTAAATTGGGCATTAGCAGAAGTTAGATCATTCATATAAAAGAAGCTGCAAAGCAACTTGTCCTTGAAAACTTCACTTTCTGAGGAATCAAATTTAAAGACCTCAACAGAGTGAAATTTGCTCATTGATATCTGCAGCCCAGGGGCACTTTGAAGGTTGGTCACTTCTCAGTCAACGCTTAGTTGCAAGAATAAATGCTGTTGAGATGTGTGTTCTTCTCCGACTCTCATATCTGTCTGTGTGCCGTCCAGTCTTCCTCTTTCTGGCGGTCAATTGTAAGCTCGACAGATTAATCTGGGATATTTGTGGAATAAGAAAATGCCAAGACTGTGCAAACAATATGAACACAAACCAAAATCTGTCAGAGGATTGTATTTACCAAACCTTTCATTCTACTATTTGGTTGTCAGCATTATCTGAGAATACTGGCTTGGCTGTGGCATCTGTACACACACTCCCAACTGGATTACTATGGAGTCAAATTCTGCTATATTAGTGACTCAGTGTGCCCTTATGTACTCCTCATCTGACCCACAGCCTTTATTTGATGAATACTCAGTAAGCAATACATCTATGGGTATCTTCTGCAAGTCTTTTTTCTGCTCTAGATTTTTTTAAAAATTTCCAGTCAAGTCAATGGACGCGGCCCGTAATGACTTTGTAACTTTGGCTAACTCGTTTAAAGGATGCATTTAATTTGTTTAGCATTGAACTCCCCTGATACATCAGCAAACATCGAACCCCATTTGAGATTTGTGGGAGGAAAACTTCGGAGAACAAATTTCTGATGAACTTAGGCCTAATATTTTGCACCAAGCTTGTAATTCATCAATTTGGGCAAGGCATGCTTCCATACAATGCAGAGTTGTACACTGCAACCACTACATCAATGCTAGATTGTCTACAGTTTTCAACAGTGTTTCTCCTGCTTGAGATTGCTGTAAAAATTTAATGGCAAAGTTTACACACATGGTCGGCTTATGCCAGCTGGATTGAGATTTCTCTCAGACTCAGATATTATTGAAGAAGGGGTTGCACCAAATTTGCACGCAGCTGTGTTCAAGAGGTGTCCCTCTTCATCTCTGTCAGTCTTAAAGAAGCACACTATAATCTTCATAACTCTGCAAGATGACTGATACTGCTTAACTGGAGGTCCAAAATCTTCCGCTCACTTTTACTAGATTAAAGACAACCTTCACTTTCTCAAACTGGATAAAGAATTTGACAAATTTTAAAGGGCTCTTCACCCCTTAAGTTCCTGAAAGTGAGTCTTTATTTATTTATTTATTTATTTATTTATTTTTTAATTTATTTATTTTGATTATGTCATGAGGGATAGCTGTCCACATAGCCAAAAACAAAAAAAAAAGAACAAGCCAACATTGTCATTCATTTCCCCCGCCACAGTAAGAATGTTCACGGGAGATTCGATATTCACATTACAACACCCATACACCAAGTTCAGAGTCAAGGGCCATAACTCCATTATAAAAAATGTCTCAGGAGCTGCCAGATAGGTCACTCGGTTAAGGCACTGCGTCGTAGTGCAAAAGTGACTATCACGTCGCGGGTTCAAGCCCCGGTTGTACCAACCAGCAGTGGTTGGCAGCTTTTACAGAGTAGCACGCAATTGGCCGTTGCGCTTCAGGGTTTCAAAATTGGGAAGGGACAGCCGGAAAGGAAAATAAATAATTAGCCTTGTTCGTTGCTTAAGCCCCTCCTTTTGGCCAGACGGGTGCTCGTCAGGAAGATTCCAAGTCTGTTCATGTCCGGGTATCCTCTGCCCTCGTTCTGAACTTGCGAAGATTCATCTAATGAGTTTATAAGAAGCAGTGGTTGACAGGCACGTGCTTCGGAGGAGAGCCGTGAACTGTCCTCACTCTCCTGAGTTGGCAGCAAGGGGTTTGTTGCATAGCTTTGTACATAGTTCACCAATTGGGCATTCAAGATTCGGGTGGGATTGGAGACGTCAAATTTAAAATAAATAAATAAATAAATGTCTCAGAATCAATGGTCGAACTCATGCAATAGGGTCATAAGTACTGGCCACACACAAAATTTCACCCATGAAGATGCAATAGTTGCCGAGAAAACTTGTCCCCATTGCAAATTCCATCTGTAAATAGAAATTTCTCGGAATCAACTGTCGAAGTCATTCAATAGGATCATTACAGAATTTCATCCACGTAGGTGCAATAGTTGCCGAGAGAACTTGTCCCCATTGCAACACCTATAGACTTAAGTCCACGAACAGTCAAGGGCCATAACTCTGAAAAAATGAATTTCTCGAAATCAGTTGTCGAACTCATTCAGTAGGGTCATCAGTACTGGCCACATACAAAATTTCATTCACGTAGGTGCAATGGTTTCTAAGAAAACTAGTCCCCGTTGAACCTGGACAGGTGGACGGACGGACGAGCGCCATTCCAATATCCCCTGATCCACTTCGTGGCAGGAAATAATAAGTACTAAATACACTTTCACTATTCTGCTTTATAATTAGCTCATGAAATCATACTAATCGTGAGAACCATCGTGCTGCTGTAAGTATTCTTTGTAAATCTGAGTAAATGAAAGTGGGGAATAAACCGCCAAATAAAAAAAGAAAAAAAAATTAAAATTAAGCTTAGTTGTACTGCCCCACCCACCTTGTCATATCTTTAAAGACAGACTTACCTCTTTTTTTTTTTTTTTTTTCATATTTACATATAATTTCAGTCTCAAACCTGAAGGGGACAATAGATGAGCACTTCAGAAATTTGAATTCACCAAAATCTAATTTTTGTACCTATATTGTTTGTAAATTGATAACGGCACTGTTGATGGTTTGCACACAACTGGTCATATGTAACATTATGCATCAACTATAAGAAGGGCACCTTTTATTAGATATCTTCGAACAGTAGGAGCAGGTCTGTTAGGTGGAGTTTGATTGTTAAATGAGTAGGCCTAAACTGAAAAAAAAAAAAAAAGGAACTTAAAACTAGCAACTAGCAACTAGCTGCAAAGCATTTGAAAAATGAGTTTGTGCAACTACTGGAGCTTGAAGTTGAGCAAACTTTAAACTACTGGGCAGCTTAAAACCAGGGTGTCATGGTGTCATGATAGCTCTTCGGCTACACAGTAGAATGTTTGGATCTGAATCTGGCCTGGGGTCTTTCTATGTGGAGTTTGCATGGTCACACAGGTTTTCCCGAGGTACTCTGGTTTGCTCTCTCAGTCTAAAGCATCTATTTGCTGTACAGATTTGCTGTAGGTGTGAATGGTCTGTGACCCCTGCAATTGCTTGGTGAGCTGAGCAAAGCTCCGGCTCCGCCCCAACCCTAGTGAGGTAAAAGCAGCATAGATAACACATGAATGTATAGATTCTAAAATCACTGGTAAATGACTCTAATGACGTTGGATTATTTTTCAGCTTCCCCTGAAATCTACATCAGTCCAACAGTCGCTTTTCTTTCTGCAGCAGATGTTTATAATGACTGAAATCCCTTCATAAGCAGGGATATATATATATTTTTTTGTTGTGATTCTGCATTTCAGCCGTGTCTTTTGTCTAGCCCCATGTTTAAGTTCTGTGCCTGGCTTGCCATGTATGCCTTTTGTGTTTTAGTGACCACTGCCTGCCTCTGACCATCCCCATGATTATGTATTGTGTTTTGTTGTTTGATTTCATGTTTTATTATGTTTCAAGTTTTGTTATTATTTATGTCTTTGCCATGTTTTATAGCCTTGCCATGTTTCACAGCCTTGCCATGTTTTCTTAGCCTTGCTTTTAGTTCTAGTCCTGCACTTCGTTTACCCTGTCTTGTCTTGTGTAGGTCTTTGCCCACGGTCCCTTGTCTGACGTGCCACTCATTCGGGTGATTTCCTGGTTTCTGGGATTTCAATCTTTCTTCATATCTCGTTTTTCTTCCTTCCTCTCTCTGTTACTATCCACTAACCATACTAACAGTTTATTGTTTTCGATTATTACTAACCAAGATTAACATTGTATATTTTTACTAACGGACTAACTTGCACTCGGGATTGTATAGCTGCACATACTAATAGACTAACAATCTCTCAGCATTCGCCCAATCTGTATCTCCGCCCTCCGCCCTTGCCTATCACTAATTATCTCTACTGCAGTTTCCACTTATATCTCAGGCTTTCCCTTTTCTTTAGACTGTACACTTTAGTACTCCTTAACCGGAGCCGTTTATTCGTTCATAGGAATGTCTCGTTATCCCTGTCTGCGTTTCGGCATTCGCCAGATTCATGTAATTAGATAAACCCTCATGTGTCAATCCTGATTATTGTTTCATTGATCGCACCTGTGCTCCCTTGTCATGTGTTCACCCCGGATGTGTATATATAGGTGTCTGCACTTTTAGTTCCTTGTCAGATCGTCTTTACTCCTTTGTCTTGTGCTACGTTCCTCGCCTTGCTCACTGTGATATTTTCTTTCTGACTGGATTGCCCGACACTTGTTTTTTGGTTTGCCCTTTTGGATCTGATTGCCTTCGTGAGTTTTGACCTATTTTTGCCCGACCACGTCTATTGTCTTTGCTGCCCTGGTATTTGGATTCGGACTGTTTACGGCTTATGAGTTTGTCTCTCCACCAAACCCACGCCTGTGTACCGAACCATTTTTGCCTGACCTTGAGTTTTGTTATTGGTGCCCTGGTTACAGTTTTGGACTTTGCCCTTTGGATTCTGTTTGTGGATTGTGGACATTGTACTGTTGCCAGCTCTGTTGGGGGGTTTCCCCCTTCAGAAATAAAGCCTCCATTTTGCATTTATCTGGTTTTCGCTCTTGGCTCATTTCGTAAATCCTCACATTACGATCTGACCATGACGGAGCCAGCGTCAGACCAGTCTCTGCAGGAGGCAGTGCACCAGCAGGGCACTCAGTTGGAGTTTCAGGAACGTCAGCTCCGTGCTCTGATGCAGCACATGCAATCCATGAGCCTCCAGATGGCGGACCTCACTCGCTCAGTACAGGAGGCGCAGCAACTACAGTCACCCCAGCCTACCGCCTATACTCCTCCTGCTCCCGCTTCCGCTCCGCCCCTACCCAGCTGCGAGCCACGTCTACCACCGCCGGAGAGGTACGACGGGAACCCGGGAGCATGTCGGGCGTTTCTCACCCAGTGCGAGCTCATCTTCAGCCTGCAGCCTTCGTCCTTCCCCACCGAAAGAGCGCGAGTTGCTTTCATTATCACGCAACTGACGGGAAGAGCTAAGCAGTGGGCTACAGCGGCTTGGGAAGCTGATCTCCCCTGTGTACAGACTTTTCGTCTACTGGGTGAAGAGATGAGGCGGATCTTTGATCGCACCAAGTTGGGTCACGAGGCAGGACGAGAGATCCTGCACATGCGACAAGGTGGGCGTCCCGTAGCCGACTACGCCATTGATTTTCAGACGTTGGCCACCAACAGCAGATGGGGACAGAGAGCTCTGTACGATGCCTTCTTCGACGGATTATCGGAAGCACTTAAGGATGAGCTAGTGTCGCGGGATTTACCGGAGAACTTGGACGACCTTGTCGACCTGGCTATTCGCGTGGATTCGCGATTGGAGGAGCGCCGACGCCTCGCTTCCCGCAGACGACCATATCCAGCTCCCCAGAGTACTCCGCCTCGATCACCCCCTACTGGCAGCCGCTCCCCTGAGCCTGAACCCATGCAATTGGGACGTACGCGCATTCCTGTGGAGGAGAGGGATCGCCGCCGCCGTGATGGGGCCTGCTTTTACTGTGGCAAGGGAGGACACCTTATCGCTCAGTGCCCTAACAGGGAAAAAAAAAAAAAGAAGAGAAGAGGTCCTCCTGGTGCCCGCATAGCGACAGTAATAGGGGTGACGCCGGGACAGGAAACTAACAATCGCACATGTGTTCCTGTAACTCTGGAATGGGGGGGCGAGAGCAGATCCACCGAGGCTCTCGTGGACACCGGAGCGGAGGAAAACTTAATTGATGTGGAGCTGGCCCGGAAATGGGGCGTTCCCACAGAGAAGATCTTCCCTGATCGAGTGGCCAATTCGCTCAGCGGCCAGAGGATCGCTCAAATAACCCATACGACCAGCCCCGTCAAACTCAAGGTGTCAGGAAACCACCACGAAACCATTCAGTTCCTCCTGTTACACTCTCCCCATGCTCCTATCGTCCTGGGCCATCCATGGATGGCCAAACACCTACCAGAGATCGACTGGCGCAAGAATGAAATTAAGGGATGGAGCCCCAACTGCTCCCTGACATGCCTCCGCAACGCCCTCGACCCTCTACACAACCCATCTCCACCGGAGATTCCAGACCTGGAAAAGGTTCCTCTTGAATTCCATGACCTCAAGGAGGTTTTCTCAAAGTCTCGGGCCACCAGCTTACCACCTCACCGACCCTATGACTGCACCATAAACCTGAAGCCAGGTACTGTGCCCCCTAGAGGCCGACTCTACTCACTCTCCAGACCAGAAAACCAAGCTATGGAGAAGTATCTCTCAGAGTCTCTCGCTGCTGGCCTTATACGCCCGTCATCATCCCCTGCTGGTGCGGGTTTTTTCTTCGTAGCCAAGAAGGATGGATCATTAAGACCCTGTATTGATTACCGGGGCCTCAACGAGATAACTATTAAGAACCGCTACCCACTTCCCCTCATGAACACCGCTTTTGATCTCCTGCAAGGAGCCAAGATCTTCACTAAGCTCGACCTCCGGAATGCATACCACTTAGTGCGAATCAGAGAGGGGGACGAATGGAAAACCGCCTTTAACACTCCCACGGGGCACTGGGAATATTTGGTTCTTCCTTTCGGGCTTACCAACGCTCCAGCAGTGTTTCAAAACCTCGTCAATGACGTCTTAAGAGACATGTTAAACAAGTTTGTTTTTGTCTATCTTGACGATATTCTGATTTTTTCTGAATCCCAGGAGGACCATGTTCAGCATGTTCGTCAAGTGCTCCGTCGCCTCTTGGAGAACCGCCTTTTCGTAAAGGCCGAGAAGTGTGAGTTTTTTGTTGAAACCACCACCTTTTTGGGTTACATTATTTCTCCTGGCACCATTCGCATGGACCCAGTAAAGGTGGAGGCAGTTACCAAGTGGCCCCGACCAGAGGACCGTAAGTCACTCCAACGTTTCCTAGGATTTGCCAACTTCTACCGGCGGTTCATCAGGAACTATAGTTCTGTTGCGGCTCCTCTTACTGCTCTCACCTCCTCCAAATTCAAGTTTCGTTGGTCGGAGAAAGCAGAGGACGCCTTTAAAGAATTAAAGACCAGATTCACATCTGCACCCATCCTCACTATTCCCAACCCAGAGCTCCAGTTCATCGTCGAGGTGGACGCCTCCAATATTAGAGCTGGAGCCATTCTGTCTCAGAGGTCCACGGAGGATGGGAAGATCCATCCATGTGCCTTCTTCTCTCGCCGCCTCAGCTCAGCGGAGAGAAATTACGACATCGGCAACCGGGAGCTGTTGGCGGTGAAGTTGGCCTTGGAAGAATGGAGGCAATGGCTGGAAGGATCCAAGGTTCCCTTTATTGTCTGGACTGACCACAAGAATTTGGAGTACCTGCAGACAGCCAAAAGACTCAATCCGCGGCAAGCCAGGTGGGCGTTATTCTTCTCCCGCTTTAACTTCCACATTGCCTACCGGCCTGGAAGTAAGAATGTGAAGCCTGATGCCCTATCCCGATGTTTTGAGATCCAGGAGGAGGAACTTAACAAGGATACTATCCTCCCTAAGGAAGCGTTTTTCAATGCCATATGTTTTGACATAGAGAGAGAGGTTAAGAATGCCCAGACCAATGCTGCTACCCCTAGTGCGTGTCCCACTAACTGCTTATTTGTTCCAGCTGCCCTGCGCCCCAAGGTCCTGGAATGGGGACACGCATCTAGACTGTCCTGCCACCCTGGGATTCGCCGCACTAAGAGCTTCATCCTCCAGAGGTTTTGGTGGCCAGAACTTAGCCAAGATGTCCAGGGTTTCGTTACAGCTTGCTCGGTCTGTGCCCAGGCTAAGTCCTCTCACCAACCACCACAAGGTTTACTCCAGCCCCTTCCGACACCACATCGTCCCTGGTCCCACATTGCACTAGACTTCATCACAGGTCTTCCCCCATCCAACCACCACACCACCATTCTCACTATTGTTGACAGATTTTCCAAAGCCGTTCACTTAGTTCCCCTCACGAAACTTCCCTCCGCTCAAGACACCACCAATCTGGTCATTCAACATGTCATTAGGCTTCATGGCATACCCACCGACATCACTTCCGATCGTGGTCCCCAGTTCACAGCACTTTTTTGGAAAGCGTTTTTTAAAGCCCTAGGCACGTCAGTCAGTTTATCCTCAGGTTTCCATCCCCAGACCAATGGCCAGACCGAGCGAGCTAACCAATGTGTGGAAAGTGTTCTGCGTTGTCTCTGCATTAGGAACCCCTCCTCCTGGAGTTATCAGTTGCCATGGGTAGAGTACGCCTTGAACAGCCACACCTCTGCTGCCTCCGGCGTCTCCCCCTTCAAGGCCTGCCTGGGCTACCAGCCTCCGTTGTTCCCGTCCCAGGAGGAGGAGGTAGCTGTTCCATCTGCCAGCGAGTTCGTCCGTAGGTGCAGACGCACCTGGGTCACCACCCGCCAGGTCCTGCTCAGATCGGTCGCCCGGATGAAGGAACTGGCCGACAAGAAACGCACAGCAGCTCCGGCGTACCGACCTGGGCAACGGGTCTGGCTGTCTTCTAGGGACATCCCCCTCAGAGGTAACGGGGGTAAGCTTTTCCCCAAATACCTGGGCCCTTTCACTATCGAGAGGGTCCTTAGTCCCACTGCCATTCGCCTCCGTCTCCCCCTATCCATGCGACGTATACACCCAACTTTCCATGTGTCACAAGTAAAACCTGCTGTAACCCACCACCTGTCCTCTGGACCTGATCCCCCTCCACCCGCCCGGATCATCGACGGAGGCGAAGCCTACACGGTCCGTGCCCTCCTGGACTCTCGTCGACGAGGCAGAGGTCTACAGTACCTCGTCGACTGGGAGGGTTACGGACCAGAACACCGCAGTTGGGTTCCTGCCCGACACATTCTGGATAAGACTTTAATAAGAGACTATCATGCTGCATCACGCTCTTCGAATTGAACTCCAGGAGGCGTTCGTTGGGGGGGGGGTTCTGTTGTGATTCTGCATTTCAGCCGTGTCTTTTGTCTAGCCCCATGTTTAAGTTCTGTGCCTGGCTTGCCATGTATGCCTTTTGTGTTTTAGTGACCACTGCCTGCCTCTGACCATCCCCATGATTATGTATTGTGTTTTGTTGTTTGATTTCATGTTTTATTATGTTTCAAGTTTTGTTATTATTTATGTCTTTGCCATGTTTTATAGCCTTGCCATGTTTCACAGCCTTGCCATGTTTTCTTAGCCTTGCTTTTAGTTCTAGTCCTGCACTTCGTTTACCCTGTCTTGTCTTGTGTAGGTCTTTGCCCACGGTCCCTTGTCTGACGTGCCACTCATTCGGGTGATTTCCTGGTTTCTGGGATTTCAATCTTTCTTCATATCTCGTTTTTCTTCCTTCCTCTCTCTGTTACTATCCACTAACCATACTAACAGTTTATTGTTTTCGATTATTACTAACCAAGATTAACATTGTATATTTTTACTAACGGACTAACTTGCACTCGGGATTGTATAGCTGCACATACTAATAGACTAACAATCTCTCAGCATTCGCCCAATCTGTATCTCCGCCCTCCGCCCTTGCCTATCACTAATTATCTCTACTGCAGTTTCCACTTATATCTCAGGCTTTCCCTTTTCTTTAGACTGTACACTTTAGTACTCCTTAACCGGAGCCGTTTATTCGTTCATAGGAATGTCTCGTTATCCCTGTCTGCGTTTCGGCATTCGCCAGATTCATGTAATTAGATAAACCCTCATGTGTCAATCCTGATTATTGTTTCATTGATCGCACCTGTGCTCCCTTGTCATGTGTTCACCCCGGATGTGTATATATAGGTGTCTGCACTTTTAGTTCCTTGTCAGATCGTCTTTACTCCTTTGTCTTGTGCTACGTTCCTCGCCTTGCTCACTGTGATATTTTCTTTCTGACTGGATTGCCCGACACTTGTTTTTTGGTTTGCCCTTTTCGATCTGATTGCCTTCGTGAGTTTTGACCTATTTTTGCCCGACCACGTCTATTGTCTTTGCTGCCCTGGTATTTGGATTCGGACTGTTTACGGCTTATGAGTTTGTCTCTCCACCAAACCCACGCCTGTGTACCGAACCATTTTTGCCTGACCTTGAGTTTTGTTATTGGTGCCCTGGTTACAGTTTTGGACTTTGCCCTTTGGATTCTGTTTGTGGATTGTGGACATTGTACTGTTGCCAGCTCTGTTGGGGGGTTTCCCCCTTCAGAAATAAAGCCTCCATTTTGCATTTATCTGGTTTTCGCTCTTGGCTCATTTCGTAAATCCTCACATTTTTTCCAGATGAAGATTAGTAACTAGAGTGCAATTTGGCGCAGGGTGTGTGTTATGTATTGACTGAACTGACAAACATTTCATTCTCGTAAGTTAATAAACAAGTTCAATTTGTATATCTCTAAGAATAGATGGATAGGTGAAAGCAAATATTTATTTATTTATTTAATATGACATTTGATACCTTTCTGAATTGTTGCCAATTACACTATTACGCTCAAAAAAAAAAAAAAAATTAAAATTAACTGACTGAAATGGACAGAGGTACCACAGAAACTGTTCTTTCATAAAAAGTCACTGCAATTCCTCATTCTGTTGATTATAAATTTTTGTTTTGAATGACTGCATGTCTCTTTTGGACATTTTTTTCTTGTTTTTGTTTGGATTAAGTCAATAGCTTATTTCACTTGCAAATACTATATTTGATGAACACTGGGCTTTCAATTTTGGAAGTCCTTTTTTTGCTTTGTCCAACCCGGCTGCAATCATGAACATAGACATTTTTATCCATAATTTGATCAATATTAATAAGAACAGATTTCAATTAATTTCTGTCATACATGATGCTTGGGATTTCTTCTGTGAGGTAACTACCATAATTAATAAACATGCTCCCATGAAAACAGTTAGAGTGAAAGGCTCACATCTACCCTGGATCAACTCCGATCTTATAAGCCTCATCAAAGAGAGGGATATGGCCTGTGTCAAATATCACTCATCCTAACACTCTAATGATTGGGAAACATATAGACTTCTTATGAACCAATGCAAAACCAAAACAAGGAATGCTAAATCTAATTTCTATCAAGATAGCTTTTCTCAAAATTTTCACATCTTTTGACAATTTTGGTGTCAACTGAACAATCTTTTTAACAAAAACAACAAAGGCTCTTTCAATCAGATGCATGTCAAACATTATCCAGTCAAATGATAATTGAAATGGGTGTTCCACAAGGTTCTACATTAGGTCCACTTCTTGTTTCCATTTTTATTAACAATCTACCTCAACTGTGCTCAACCTGTCATGTTCATCTTTATGCTAATGACACTGTCATTTACTCTTCAAATTTTGATTTGTCACAAATCCGGAATAATTTACAGTTACATTTTAATATTGTCCAAAACTGCTTTGATCACAACAAACTTTTTTTTAATATGAAAAAGTCCTAATCTATTTGGTACAAGACAAAGCCAATCTCACTTGCAAGAATTGCTTATTAATTTTAGTGACAGAACTCCCCGAGAGGGAGTTAATTTATTTAAATACCTTGGACTTTGGATGAACCCTGAGCTCACTTTCAAGCCAAATATTGATTATATTTCTGAAAGGATTTATGGCTGTCAAGGTTCTCCCAATTAGTCAATCAACTGTTTTTCATTTCAGTTGGGAAAAGAATCATTACTCAACTATCATTTCCCAAACTTGATTATGCTGATGTTGTCTACCAAAACATCAGAAACTCCATCCTCAAGCCCCTCCATACTTTAAATAACTTATGCAGATTTTTTTGAAGATGTCCATTCAGGACTCACCATTGCCTCATGTATGAGACTCAACTGGCTTCATCCTAAACCCAGACGTCAGTTTCGTTGGGTCTTGTTTCTTTACAAATGTGTCCACTCAAATCTTCCACCATAGTTAAAGGAGTTCCTAGTCTGATAGATGTCTTCATATCCTCTTAGACATATGAATAACCCATTTTTCACAATCTCTAAAATCCATAAAGAAAAAGGATGCTCTTCATGCAAATATAAAGCTCCATCTGTTGGGAATAATCTGCTCTCTTTTTTAAAGTCCATCGCCTCCATCCATTACAGCTATAGATCAAATTTACTTTCTCATTTTTGAAAAGGCTGTTGTTGTTTTTGATGATATTGTTTCTGTTTGAAGATTTTTTATTATTATTTATTTATTTATTTTTATTACTTTTTTTTTTGGGGGGGGGGGGTGGGGGGGTTGATTTGCTGGTATTATGTATAATTCAGTGTTGCAGTGTTATGATGATGCTCCTGATGTTGTATTGTTGAAATATTATTGTTGCATTGTCCTTGGTCTCTTACTACGACTGTAAGTCTAATATTTGAGCGCTTTTGATGGGGCGGGTGGGGCGTGACAGTTGTGGAAGAGGGAGAGCAGTGTGTATTGTGTTTGTTTTGTATTATTGTGATGTATGTTTTGTGATTTTTCTTGTATCTGTGTTGGGACCCCCTTGAAAACGAGATGTTGCATCTCAAGGGGCTATCCTAAATAAATTGAAATTGAAATTGCACCGAGTAATGAAGAAATTTGGTCTTGTCCTTTTTACCTGCACAGGAGTGCTGTAGGCCCAAACCTCATGAGAAGTACTTAATCTTACAAACCCAGCTTTATTCACAACATTTATCAATTGGCTAACAAGAAACAGTTTTGGCGTGGTATTTAATCCATTACTGCTTCTCTATGAATCATTTACAACTGCATTAAATTCAAGACAGTGAGTAAGAAAGGCAAATAAATGAATGTAGTCTTGTCAGCAACACTTACTCAAACTGGACTAAAACTGCCCTGAAAGGTGTATTAGGTTTTCTGAGAGGAGTGGGAAGTATTGGGCCAAGTGTTTTTCCTGCTATTGGCGTGTAAAATGTCAAAATAATCAATATGACCTTTTGTTGCAGAAGCTTGTGCACTTGAATTAATAATCAGATCTATCAAAGTATTTAGAGTAATTGCTGTTGAGCGGATTGCCATATCTTGATCGATCAGTGGTAGCCCTGCATAAATCAAGCTTGGGCAATGGCTGGCATTTACTTCAGCCACTTCTTGCTACATTTGAGTTTTATGTGTTCTCGTGGGTGGAGGTTTGTTCACATCTGAAGCAGGTTTTGACTCCATAGACCGTAGCATCAGTGGTATAGTGGAGGGTACATGCAGGCATACAGTGTATACCCACCTCTTTTTTCTGTCAATTTATTGTATACCCATACCCTCTATATATCCTCTTGGCTGAAAGACATGGGAGACTATGCCCACTCTATCCTTACTAATGTACCCTCCTAATCAAGCACACCCACTTTTTCAGGGACCACTACCCCACTGTGTGGCAGAATGCAATGTTTTTGGTCTAGCAAGTACAGTATATGGCAAGATATAGCCTTTTCTTTCTTTTACAAACCTCTTAAAAGTCTGCAAAACCTGTACAGTGTGAAATTTTTTGGTGGGAAATATTTAAGAGAAGCTGTAAATGGGTTCCATCAAGTATAAGGAGTATTATTTGGGAGCAGGGCTGTTTGGGCCGCGCACATCCCTGTCTATCTCCTCACTCCAATCGAGCAAAACTGCCCCATCTTGGAAATCAAATAGAAGAGAAGAGGCTCTGTCAAGTCTTCGATTTTGTGGAAATCAAGTTCAAGTATTTATTTGATGCGTGCCTGCAACATTGAAAGAGTCAAGAGGAGCGTCTAGAGAGCAGTGCTTGTGTTGTGTCATGATGACAGTCGGGTGAAGTGATAGATGGGCAAGCCCTCCTGTCTCCGAGCAGCTTTGTTTTCAAGGACACCTGATAGCAATTTGTGTTATCAGTCTATCTGGTAAAAACAGTCCTCATAACCATTTCTATGCAGGGATTCCACAGAATTCCTGAGATGAGCGAGCTGTGAGAAATTTATTTTGTGGACAGTTTGAAAGAAGGAACTTTTTTTTCTGTTCAAGTGGCTGTCTTGGATAATGACCTTGGTGACTGTGACTGACTAATCTGTTTATGACCACCTATTTTATCCTATCACTATAATAGCGTAACTTCCACTATTTGCTGCTTCAGTGGCATTGTCTTATGTGTAGTCCCTCCCATGTTACCAGCCACTTTTGTTGCAGTATCTACTGCGGTACGTGCAGGCACAGAAAATGGAGGTATTTCGCATATGCCAGGTCTGAGCATTGAGAGTTAGCCTCCTTTGGGATTTCATGCTAATTTTGCAATATGTTTTAATTTGACTTCAGGATCTTATGTTATGAGCAACTGCTGCAATCTGAACATGTATTGCATTAAAACAAAGGTAAAGATGTTATAAAGACTTTACACCCACGACATACCTGGTGTCTATTTAAATAAGATGTGAAAGTACATTAAAGGTGCATTCAGTATTTTTTGCTTTTGACAAAAAGCTACATGGTCCAAAATAAAAATTGATATTGTGGTTCAACAAAAAATTGGTTTGAAGATTTCTAATTTCACCAATGAGCCAAAGCAATAAAACTATGAGCAGATTGTCAGACCCTCATTAAACCGGTGCTCGGTTCCTATGCACACGCACACACACACACACACACACACACACACACACACACACACTTCCATACACTGTACATATATTTACTCAGATAGTACTTTTTTACGCTTTTGTCAAGCGTTCACAGTGATGTGCTGATTTTATAAACATAGATTCCATTCAGCTGATTAATGCAGTTGCTGGATTATTTTCGAGATGTTGTTATTGTTGTTTTATCTTATCTGTTTTTTTTTTTATGATCGTCTTCTCTCTTTAGGGGTTAACTTCCGGTTTCAGCACAGTTGTGATAGCGCACGTATGAAAGGACTGTACATATGTATATATTGATTGCAGGTTCTCTCATGAATATAACCCCTATTGTATTAGCGGTAGTTAGACCCGGGGCATTTGTGTACTGGGCAGTATGAGTTGATGGTGGCCAGTTGACGGGAGAGGGGAAACATTTGTCACTCTATTTAGCTGATCTCATTCAATTGGTAAATTACATATGTGAGGTAAAAAAAAAATTAGAAAACAGATGTGATTTAAAACAGTTAATGTTAGCAGGCGATTGTAATCATGATTTGTTACAAAAGCAGCGTCCAGGAAAGGTCATGTGCTTGAGAAGGAAATATGAGCTGAAGATCTCCAATTTGCCCACAATGCTTGAAAATAGCATTGAAAGATTTAAAGACAATGTTCCTCAAAGGAAGACAAGAAGGGATTTGTATATTTAACCCTCTACGATGCATAACAAAATTACAAGATTCAAGGACTCTAGTGGAATTTCTGCATAGAGGGCAAGGGTGAAGCCTGTGCTGATCTCCTGTGACCTCTGCATCAAAAACCTGTTATTATTTATGTTATAAAACCATATGGGCTCTGGATTACTTCAGCAAACCTTTGTCAAAATCTACAAAATGTAGTTCCATCCATTAATTACAGTACAAGCTTTACTGTGCAAAAAGGCAGCTTTACGTTAACCTCTTCAACCCAAACTCCCCCGAGGGTTAATGCTAGACTGCCATTGGAGTAACACATTCTCATCTCAACTCATCATAGAATGACGCCACTTGACGAAGCGTCGATATACAACAAAAACTTTTAGGTTTCGGGTTCAGATTAAGGAATAGGGTTTAGGGCGAAGGGTTCGTTTTAAACTGGCGCCAAATAAGGATGTCGAAAGCCTCTAGTCATATATCAACGCTTGGTCCCGTAGGGTCACTATACTGTATGTTATATCACGATGAGACTTGGCTCTTCAGAGGGATGGAAGCCTCTCACCTTTACATGCAAAAAGATAATTCACAAATCAATGCTTTCCTTTCTAATTTGAATTTCTAGAGTTAGCGGTAGATGTAAACGCATACTCAGAAGCCAGCATATTCCAGTAGGTTCCCATATGGACAATAGCCATCAGCTACACTGCTGCTGGTGCTGGTGTTATTGGGGCAGGGGGAGGCTGATCCAAAAAGGCACTGATTACACAGGGTACAGCACCAGCAACTTGTTTTTAACCAAAGCTGAATTTCTCAATGCTGTCTGGTTCTGACATATGATCCCTTCACACGCAGATATGGAGCTTCTTATCTGGGCAGCGTAGCAGTGGATTGTCAGAGAAAGTACCCAAGTAAGCTTTGCTGTGTCATCCGTAAGGATTTTTAAATTTTAAATGTTGTACCTTTCTTGGATGTGTTTCTGCATCCTTGTCCAGGGCCAATGTGGCCTTCGTGCAGCACAAGGTTTGACGAAGCACACTGGGAAGATGAGCTAAGTTACGGTTAGCACTAATAGACTTATGGAAAGGAGATTGTGAGAGGGATAAGCAGGATAATGTTGGTGTATGTATAAGGACAGAAGTGCTCAGAAAGAGCAATCTTGCTATAACTCATGAGGACATGACTCTCAATGGTACACAAGGTTTTGGCTCAGACTCAAAGAGGATTTCACAGTGGATCTGGGCTGGATTTATTTGTTTCAAACTACAGAGGCAGTTAGGTTATGGGGTCAAAATGTATTGGCCACTGCACTTGCGCGCCATTTTGGTACACTTTTCGACACCACCCATTTTTCACGGCGAGCAGGATCGACTCGATGTAAAAAATATATGTGAACTCAATTTGTCATACTTCTGAGGTGCTCGATACATACCTCTATGGCTCTAAATGTAATACTTCTATATTTGTAACAGATTTTTTAAACATCTCTTTAAAGTGGAGAGGTACTGCTTTTTTGCCCTGAACCGTTGATCATGGCAGACAAAAAAAAAATTGCAATTGCACTCAAATGGAAGAATTAAAGCATTCAATGTATAGAAAATATTGTCCAAACCCAAATTCCAATGGACTTGGGATGTTGTGTAAAATGTGAATAAAAACAGAAACAATGATTTGCTAATCTCAGAAACCCACATTTTATTCGGAATAGAACATAGACAACATATCTTAGAACATATACAACAGATATTGAAAGTGAGACATTTTATCATTCCATGAAAAGTATTAGCTTATTTTTAATTTGATGGCAGGAACGCATCTCAAAAAAGTTGGGACAGGGGCAACAAAATGCTGGAAAAAAATGTACAAATGAAAAACAGCTGGAGGAGCCTTTTACACTAATTAGGTTAAATGGAATCAGGTCAGTTACATGACTGGGTATAAAAAGAGCATGGAGTGGCAGAGTCTCTCAGAGGTGAAAATGGGCAGTGGCTCACCAATCTAAAAATTGTGGAACAATTTCAGTAAATGTTCCTCAATGTAAAATTGCAAATATTTTGAAAATCCCACCATCTACATTACGTAATATCATCAAAGACTCTGAGAATCTGGAGAAATCTCTGTGCGCAAGGCCCAAGGTCAATATTGGATGTTTGTGATCTTTGGGCCTTCAGGCAGCACTGCATTAAAAAATTGGTATAATTCTGCACTGGAATTCACTTCAAGGGCTCAGGAACACTTCCAGAAATCATTTTCTGTGAACACAGTTTGCCATGCAAGCCACGTATGCAAGGAAAAGCTGTATCATGCAAAGAAGAAGCCTCATGTCAACAAGATCCAGAAATGCCGCCATGTTCTCCGGGCTAAAGCTCATTTAAAGGAGACCTATTATGCAACATTTCCAAATTTATATTTTGATCTTGGACTCCCCTGGAGAACTCCTGATTGTTCAAAGTCCATAAAAGGATCCTTATTTAGCTCATACTGCCATCCTCAAAAAACCCCATTTGTAGTCCATGTCTCTGCCTGAAACGCCTCGTTGGGGCGGCTTTTCCGCTATGGCCCCCACTCCCCGTATGCCCATTTTCTTCTTACCGGCCAGCTCTGCGGAGGGCGGATCTGGGCGGTACGAGGAAGCTGAATGCAGTTTTCCGGGTCCGCCTCCTCAGAGTGAAACTGAGATGCATCTGTCATCTGAAAAGGAATAGATGGGCAAATTCCGCAATCAAATGCAGTACATGCAGGGCCGGCGCTAGCCATTTTGGTGCCCTAAGCATAAATGCTTTGTGGTACCCCCCTACATACCCACCCACCCGACCCCACCCCTGACAGAAATGAGCAATATCTGAGTATTTGTCAGTTTTGCTTTATTTTACAAAATAAGTTGTCAATATTAATGGTTCAAAAACTGAGATAGAGATAAATGACATTAATTAAGTCTTTATAAAACACTAACAATGGCATCAAATACTCAAATAAAAATAAATAATCAAAATTTAAAAAAAATGCCATGACTATTAACAAATAAACATGTTTTTCACTGTTATCACAGTTCTGAGTAAGCAACTTTAAATAAATATTTTAAAATGCAAGCACCAGTTGTTAGAGGCCCTACAGAGGCACACGTCTGCATTTTCGGGCTGCGAAATCAGCTATCGGGTCATCATATGACAGTTTCTGAGCAATTTCCCCATTGATGCTGATGACAGCCAGACCACTTAAACGCTTCTGGCCCATTGATGAGCGCAGGTATGTTTTAATGAGCTTAAGTTTGGAGAAGCTTCGCTCAGCAGTGGAAACTGACCGGGATACATCTGCGAATGTGTACAAATAGAAAAACGGATGTAGCTAACTAGAGACGCTTTATGGACACCAAACTGATTCGCTATCAGCCTATACTCTCCGCAGCTAGCGAGCTTATATAACGCAATCGCCACTCGCATTTCTAGAGGTACAGCGGTCATCTCTTCTGGGCTCATGATATCCTTCATCTCATCACACAGTTTCACGAATGCTCCCCGAGACATCCTGAAATTCTCTCTCCATTTTGCATCTAAAAAATTCATTCAGCACCTTTCTCTCCCATCAGTCCTTACTCCTAACGCACACACAGGTTTTTGGTAGGAGTGGAGGAAGGCCTATGCTGAGACCAAAAGTTTTACGTCATGTACTTGGAAAGAAATCAAACTATTGACTGAACTATGTAAACCAGGTTTTTCCGATTATCACATTACTGAAGTACATGAAAACGCGTCAAATCAGATTATTGCCATTACCCGATTATTCCCAGTTATCGGATTATTGTGGTCATGTAAACGAAGCTGTTAAAAAATAAATCATTGTTAATTAAAACATTGTCTTACCTGCAAGTGACGCGTGAGCATCATCTCACAGTTTTTTTCTTTTCCTCTTTTCCGCCCCCGACTCTTGATGCCTTTTCGATTTCGATGACATGTCCAGATCTCCGGAATAAACTTCTGCCAAATTTGCGATTGACGCATAATGGAGCAAACTACTAGGGAATGGGGGAGGGGGGGAGGGGGCACCAAAGGTAGACCGATGAGAGGGCCGTGCAGGAGATTAATCTTTTTTAGCGTAAATAAGCCTACGTTATTTTTGTATTACTTATATTTATTAACATGCTTTACAAACTTTTATTTTAAATATTAAATACTGTTATTATTAGAATTTTTTTATGGGCTTGATTTTTTTGGTGCCCCCCCCAGGCAGTTGGTGCCCTACGAGCAGTGCGTGATAAGCGTATGCCGAGCGTCGTGTCTGAGTACACGCGTATAGATCTAATGAAATCAACTTGTTCCAATAAACTCAACGGTGAAAGTGGAGGAAGCAGTGCGAAAGTGTGGCAGCTCAAGCTTGAATTTGCTGAGTACCTACAGCAAAAAGTGGACCAACAACTGCTTAGGTGTGCATTACAAGGACCTGCTGGTTTGTGTGCATAACTGTGGTGTGTCGTTAGCGTGGTGTAACAAACAGCTTCTGCGCTGGCTTAACGTGCCCATAATGCGTGTATTCATGTCTTTGCATTGACATTGAATATAATCTGTCCCAAAAAATTAGTTTCGCGTCTGATGTGAAAGCAGCTTCATGGATAGAACACGACAGCTAGAGAAAGCTTGGTTATATTATGATCATAATACAGGTTTTACAGACCATATGTTCCGTGAGCGTGGACAAGTTGCTTATGTGGAGCTAGTGAATCGATCACTTCTACAGGTAAGCATCAGTGTGGCAGTTTCCTCATAACGTTGCCCAATTGTAGCCACTACAGTTGAAGCTTACCAGACAGGTGCTGTATGTGTCCGCAAAGTTGGGCTGAAAAGGCTGCAGTTAGACCAGACGTAGGTTTTTCAGAGCTTGGGATATGTGTTTGGGTTTGTTTGTGACTGCTTGTGATTGCTTCACTTATCCATGACCGGGATCAGTCGAATACTTCACCAATATCTGGCCTAGCTCTCTGATGCTAACGTGAAAGCAATCGCGAAATGCACAGGGTATTACTGGTCTGGTATAACAAACGATTTCTCTGTGCTACCATTACATAATTTCATCCCCCTTTGGAAATTTTGTGGCTAATAAAAAGCCAAAAAAGGCGGAGATTGAATAGGAAAGTCTTTCCAAAGACACACAAGCATACCAATCAGAATTACTGCCTATAAGTTAACCAGGAGCATTTTTAATTAGCACGGCAAATGGCAAACTAACATGCAGTAGCTGGTAATCGAGAGGCCATAATAACAGACACAAACATTACCCTGCAATACAGGTTTTACAGATAGCAAGTTCCGTTACTGTGGACAGTACCAAGCATCCAAATTACAAAAAATTATAAAAAGTTAGCTTCAAATGAGGTTTATGTTCATTCACCTTCTGGTGAATCTTCCCTGATATCACTCTTGCATCTTTAGGACACAAACATTAGCAACAGTAACTTGGCTACGTTAGCCACAGTGCTATAGCCACAATCAACTGGCCATCAAGTTAGGTAGGGTGATGCAGTAAAAGCAACTAACAGCTTCTGCGTCTATGAGCCACGTAATGTCGCAACTGATCCAGGCTTTATCTTCAGATATTTTACAAACCTGCATTTGAGGCCAGTTGTTAGTGCTAACTATTGTTAGCGGTCCTGCTAGCAACCCGTAACACGTTAGCTTCACTTACATTATTTGCAGTTATATCTTTACTTACAGCTTGTGGCTCCGAGCGCTTGATCGATGCAACTGCTTCAGGTTTGAGAAGCAGCTGAGATGCTTATCCAGCATTGAATTATCCTTTATTGACAAAACTGTCTTTGGTGAAATGCTAAGCACTAACAGATAATGTTCCCTTTGGCCGTGGCTGTTTGCTGCCAGCAAACAAAAAAGCTTCCCACTGATTTCTGGTGGCATCGTCTTTTGGAAGAGAAACAGGTGCTTTTCTTCGCCTCCAAAAGTAAAAAAACAAACAGCTTTGGGAGAGATACTGAAAAAACTGCACCTCAAATGATCTACGGTTCTTCTTTTGTATTTCCAAAAGTGTAGACACTTCTAGGCATAGTATGATCTGCGGTTGTTGGCACCTACTAGAATAGCTTCCAGTATGGGCAGGTTCAGTGCCGTGACTGGCTCTGGCAAGGTCTGTATTAATTGGGTGGCACAACCTGACATCAGGTTTTGCCCAGGTCTCGGGAGGAGCTAATCTGAGAGGAAATCACGTCCACAAAATTACGTTCTTGGATTACTGTAAAACCCCTATATCTTATGTTTAGAAACTTTTCAGAGGTTGAATATGGACATCCAACATTATTTTATTACCTATATTTAGGATCAGCATAATAGGTCTCCTTTAAAAGGACTGAAAAGGCAAAATGGTAAACTTTTCTGTGGTCAGATGAATCAAAATTTGAAATTCTTTTTGGAAACCACGGACGCTGTGTCGTGTGGACTAAAGAGGAGAGGGACCATCCATCTTGTCATCAGTGCTCAATTCAAAAGCTTGCACCTCTGATGGTATGGGGTTGCATTAGTGCCTGTGGCATGGGCAGCTTACACATCTGGATAGGCATTATCAATGCTGAAAAGTATATAGAGGTTTTACAACATCTTTTTCAGGGAAAGCCTCGCATATTTCAGCAAGGCAATGTTAACCCACATACTGCATCCATCACAACAGCATGGCTTCACTGTAGAAGAGTTCGGGTGCTGAAATGGTCAGCCTGCGGTCCAGATCCTTCACTAATAAAAAACATTTGGCGCATCATAAATTGAAAAATCTGGTTTAGAAGACCCAGGAGCAGCTAGAATCCAACATCAGACAGGAGTCGGACAACATCTCTCTTCCAAAACTCAAGCAATTGGTCTCCTCACTTCCCAGACCTTTACAGACTGTTGTTGAAAGAAGAGGGGATGCTACACAATAGAAAACATGGCCCTGTCCCAACTCTTTTAAGATGTGTTGCTGCCATGAAATTCAAAATGAGCTAATATTTTTCATGAAATGGTTAAATGCCTCACTTTCAACATGTGATATTTTGTCTATGTTCTATTGTGAATAAAATGCAGGTTTATGAGATTTGCAAATCATTGCATTCTGTTTTTCTATTCATGTTTTACACAACGTCCCAAATTCATTGGAATTGGGTTTGAGCATGGATAGTATATTTGAAATAATGTATTATGCAGGAGGATGAATTGGCCTGTGGCTAAGATACGAGAGTGCTCATACGTCAGAACCAAAGATACTACTTAAAAATTGAATGACTATTTTGCGTTAATATTCTGAGGTCATCATCCTGTTCACATGTTGTGAATTTTCAAACCAGCAGTGAGAGGAGTGCATTTATTTTTGACATAGAACTTGTTTAATTGAAATTTTAGCATGCACATGTATGTAGTTGTGATGGGGCTGGTAGTAGGACGCCAAGAGCAGTGGCCAGAAATAAAAGGAAAAATCAGCATCGTGCTGAGAGACTAAAACAGATAGAAATCACGAGACTTGTGCTACCAACGGACCTGACTCCATCTGTGGTCGACAACAAGCGAGCTCGAAAAAAGACAAAAGAAAAGGGAAATAAACCAAAGAATCCCTTACTCACTAACACTTATCCTGTTATGCAGCTAAGATCCTGACAATACTCTCTCTTAAAAGACCTCACCGGCTAAAGCGTTTTGGAGAAAATGACACTCTAGGAACACGAATGAGGTAGAACAGGAGCTTAAATAGAGACCGGGCAACGCCCCCAATTAATGCCAGCTGGCCCAAGAATCCGATAGCAGGCAAAACAATATCGTCCCGGACGAGAGTAACAAAAGGAGCTCTCAAAGCTCTCAAACCATGACAGTAGTATATACTGTACTTATACATGAATGTGACGGTGTGTGTGAGGGTGTGTGCGTACAGGCATGTGAGTTGAGTTGAATTGCACAGCGTCAAGCACCACAACTGCCGACTGCTTCCATTATGTCCTTTGTGCTGGGAGCAGTGATCAGAATTCATTTTGATACAAATACTGTGATTACAAAGCCATTATTTAAAGATTGTTCATTACACGGCTTTAATAAACTTCCCATCAGTGCTGTGATGTGACAACACTTGATTAATCTTTGGAGAAATCACATGCGGAATCTGGTGTTTTGTTGTGCATATCATTAAAAAAGAACCCACAGCTTGAAGATTGAACAAAATAAATATTCTAATTTCTGTATGTAGATTAAATATTCTATTGTCACTGTTCACTTATCATCGCATGAATTTATTCCCAAAGCTCACAAATTTCTCTGCCCTGGCGCTATGTGAAAAGGGAGCAAACAAGGTTTCATTCATTTTCCAATGCGGGGCAGTAGGGAAGCTCCTATGCTGGAGTTTATATGCTTAAAGGGTCACACTTTATTGGAAGTGTTGCTCATTAAGGCCTCATACAGCATGTATAATGCCATAAATGGGACATAATGTCTTCATAAATCATACATAAGCAAATTTCATACTTTGTAAAGGGTGGAATCACACATCCTTCTTCAGCATGTGATGCCAGATGTGACAATGACAATGTCACTTTACTGACAATGTAGCCCTTTATCGCATTTAGCCACTAGCTAATTGACAGTGTCAGTTATATCACAGCTGGCGTCACATGTTGAAGAAGGATGTGTTATTTCAACCTTTACAAAGTATGACATTTGCTTATGTGTGATTTATGAAGACATTGTGTCTCATTTATGAAGGCATTATACATGCTGTATAAAGCCTTTGTGAGCAACACTTCAAATAAAGTGTGACCGCTTAAAGAATAGCTTTTTTGGGTGATGTATGTATCGTTGAACAAACTTCGTCAAAAAATTTAAAAGGCGATTCATCTTATTTTGGATATGAACCTGCCATTACAAATCCTAAAAGGACAGGTTTTAGCACTGGGGCCATAATTTGTGTACAATACTGGAAAGGAAAGGAAATAAAATAAGAAAATAAACATCTGAAGAACAACAGCCATCAGTGTCATAGTGAGGCTTCCACAACCAAACATCACTACGCCACTGTGCCAGTTCTGCTGGCCCCCTCCACAGATTCACACCTGTCATTCCCAATTGGATCTGTCCTCATGGCGATATCCCAGTTTACCACTGGCAGGCATTGCAGATTCTTCAATTATATTCCTACTGCTTAATGCTGCTTGTGGGCTTATTCTCACTGTCAAGATAAGAGGGAGGACAGAGATCACAGCGGTAGCGAAGCTACTACCTCAGTTACCCTGTCACTCAGCACCTTGCAGCAAGTCATCAGAATGAATACTCAATGTAGGCCACTCACAGATAATAACTACTTATGATGCCTGAACCAATATTGAAGCAAGGGTCGGACAATCTATGTGTTAACATTTGTCCTGCACTCCGTGCAGATTTATGACAATGTCTGATAGTATTGCCCAGCATTCAGGCACTTTTCTTATTTTGGAATGTAATTAAACTTGCATTAAACTGGCATGCAAATTGCATCAATTTGTACAACACGCATTTTTGAAATAATTTGATTGAGTCATTCGAGAAGTGCTTCCAGTGAGCTTAGGCCTCCACTCTGTGTCTCAACCAAAATAAATCCAAGCTTGTTGTCACCTTATAGAGATGGTTCAAGCACCAGCCCTGCTAGCTACCTTCAAATGAGAAGCAAAGCCCAGTCGCTCAAACCACACTGAGTTTTGTGTTCCGTCTAGCCTTTCTCCAGACCACATTCTTTCGTTTCTTTCAGTTAAAGAGCTCTGTGATCTGACTCCTACTCCTTTGGGAGCGGTGAGCTCCCTGATACATTTTCGTGTTTGTTTGAATGGCAGAATGTACTTTCAAAAAGCACTTGCCCGAGAAATGCTCACGATCCTACAGGGTCAAACGCTACTCCCGCGAAGCTTGTTTGTAAGAATGAATGAGGTCATCCGCCGTGTCAAACGAGTGAGGATTAGTCTGGCGTTACCGAGATAAAAGGCCGGTAATTTCAAAGAGAACTATTTCTCACTTTTGCAAGGAGCTTCAAACAGCTTAATTTTATAAAACTTGTCTCTAATATCTTTTCTCTGCAAGCACAATCCCCAGTTGAGTTGAGAGATGTACGGATGTGTTAATTAAGTTGTGTTATTCTCTGTAGTGAGCACTGTCGTCAATCCCTCAGCTTTGCTGTAATCTGGTGCTTAATAAGGGCTCCTGCCCAAGGGCTCCTCACATACCTTCTCTATATAAAGCCTCCATCGTCCATCTCCGCACAATACAGCTGCTACCCCCTTCCTCTCACTCCTTTTAATACCCTCGGGACTGTGTGTGTCATACGGTCAACAATCTGCTCTCGGAGATCCGTGGGGGCTTATTATGACCAGTGAGACCGCAGGCTTGCTTTCTTGGTTCGTACTTTAATATTTGCCATCAACAGCAAATATAAGTAGCATTTCAAGTTAGTAGCTGCATGCAGACTGCCACAGTTTAGTAAATACTGGTGAGCTGAACACTATTCCAAAACATATTTCAAAGCAAGTATTCCTCAGGTTAGAATTCCTGGTGAACTTTTTTTTTATTTTTTTTTGAGTTTGGTTTGGAGTGAACGTCCTAGCATTTGTGAAAACATTGCTAACAGATATGTCATTGTTTGATACATGAATTCATGATGTTAGAACTGCATCCCTGAGTATGTTGAAACTACTGGGTGGCAGTGAAGTCCCAAATAGAAGGAGACAACCTCCATAGGTCCTGGCCTCTAGTGCATGCCTTGGGAGGCTCGATCCCGAAGAAATGCCGCCAGATAGCTTAAAAAGACGTTTTTAAGGGACACTCTATCGGCACACTCATAGGTTTTATTGTATGTTTAACACATGAACACTATCACATAGTACTATTACAGTCTGCATTTTGAAACCATCGTATATACATCTCCATTCATCTGTAAGGCTCTTCTTCCCAATTAATTGGTTTATCAGGTAGTGGTACATTACGAGTGGAAAACCATGCTGCTGTATGCTCAGCGCAACTGCTCAATAATTCACTGGTATTAGTCATCATGAACAGTTGAACAGACAATACTTTTCCAAACGGCTGAGAGGAAATAATTCTTGTCACATTGTTTTGAATAATGGCCACATTTGCAAGAGTAAGCTAATGTGTCTAAGTGCTGTTATGCGTCTTTTCTGTTTTGGATAATTGTCCATTACCCTCTGCCAGAATTTGATTTGTTATACTGTGAAGCACATTTCTCGGGTGCAATGTTTTATTATTATTATTATTATTAATATTATTATTAATAATAATGATAATAATCATCATCATCATCATTATTGTTGTTTTGTTGTTGTTGCTATTCTTTATTTTCATTTTGTTTTAAGGCACACAGAGAGTACAAATACTTTAGGATTTAAGGCTGAAGAAAACAGGTGGTGGAATTTCATTCAGGAATCAGGTGCGGAGGCAGAGTGGAATCCAGTAGTAAGATTTATTGATAGTAATATGGTAGCAGTGAGAAGGAGCCCAGAGTATGAAGAAACAGCTCAGTTCAGGTGTTGTGTCAGCAAAGCAGTGCATAGTTCATCCCTGGCTGGTGGCTTTCCGGGATGACTGCTCAATGCAGTGCCCACTTTGCTGGAGCTCAACTGTCCAAAGGCCGGATGGAGTTGCTGGGACTGACTTGGCTCCAATTCTGATGACTGCAGAAGGATTGGGTGCTTGTGCCTTCCAAACTGAGCAGAGGAACAGATTTGGGCTGGGTCAACAAGAGCACTATCCCAATCCTGAACCCTGAATAAGGCTTTGAGAGCTTTTTCATGTTAAACAGGACCAAGGAGCTGACTTGAACTGGTTTATCTTGAATGTGGTCCCAATCATGGACCCTGAATAGGTTTGGGAGCGTCATCTAATTAACAAGATAGAGAAAAAGGCTTCTTCAAGTAACTATTGTTAATGGTTACTTTTAACTGTCTTAAGACAAAGAGTTTCAGCGAGGAAATATTGACTGTTTCTAAGCACAAAAAGCAAAAGCAGGGGGATTAAATTCATGTCACAGGTACACAAATAGTTCAGAAGACCTGTGTCAGTGAGCACAGTATATCGTGGTATCATCGAATAGAGGAGAAGATTCTATACAGCAAAGAGGAGATACATATCAACACCATCCAAAGCACCAGAAATTTCTCTGGGCTCTAGCTCATCTGAAATTGACTGACTGAGAGGTGGAAAGGAGTGTTGGGGTCTGACGAGTTTATCCTTCAAATTATTTTTGTAAATAATGGATGGTCATCTTGTCTGTTATCAATGCCATATTTAAAAGGCAGCATCTGTCATGGTCGGGGGCTACATTAGTCCGCTTGGCATGGGCAATTTGCGCATCGGTGGAAGCAAATTTGATGCAGAAGAGTACGCACGCATTTTGGAATAACAAATGTGTCTTCCAAATGTAGTCTATTTCAGGGATGCTCCTGATTGTTCCAGGAGAATGACACCAAGCCGCATGTTGCCTGCATTACAAAAGAGTAGTCATTGAGCGAGGATACTGCCTGCAGGCTGTATCTGTTTGAAAACATGGTGGATTATGAAGCGTGAAATAAGACAAAGGAATTATGGCACTGTTGACCATCTTCAGTCCTATATCTGGCAAGGATGGGAACAAATTCCACTTTTGAAACTCCAACAATTAGAGCCTTGAAAGTTATAAAAAAGAGAGGTGGGCCTCTGGGAGGCTCATAGCTAAGACGTTCCTCTGTGAGCCCTCTGGTCAGGTCTCTGAATCCCAACCACACTATTACCGGCTATGGCTGGAGGTCCCCATGGGGGACGCAACAATTGGCGCGGCATTGCGGGTGATAATAGGGGTTGAGCCGAGTAAAATTTGTTAGTTCATCACTCTGTAGTGACCAGCTCTTGTTGGCCAGGCACAGGTAGCAGTACAAAATAAATTGTATGTTGACTATGTGATCCTCCGACAGCATAGGCAGTGTGTAATTTTTGTTGGGACCGCATCGCCTAAAGAAGAGAGGGTTAGTCATCACACGAGTCTCGTATAATGACATCTTCCTCCTGAGTCAATGGGAGCAGGTCACTTTGCGGTGGGCTACACAGTTCAGGACGGGAAAAGGGAAAAATCCAACAAAAAAAAAAGAGAGAGAGGTGATGTAGTGAACATGCACATGTCCCAACTTCATTGGAACACATTGCGGATATCATTTTGAAATGACTATTATAAAACAAAAAGAACAAACTAGGTTTTTGAGTGAGGGCATTACTTACTTTGTCAGTGTCCTTCATTTCAAGGATTTGCAAATCACTGCTTGCTGTTTTTGTTTACATTTTACACACTGTCCCAATTCTTCTGGCAGTGAGGGTTTGAGTTAAGTCGGTGAGAAACATTAGCATGTTTGACATGTCCATGTTTTTTTAAAATTATGTGCTCAGTTGTAAGAAACTGACATATTTTCTCCAAATACTCTCTGGTTGCCCTTAGCAGCCTGGGCCCAGGGTTATAGCTCGGTCACAGTGTTAACAATGTGTTACTGAAATAATTTTGCTTTTGCCAAAGGGTGCAAAAAATCAATTCTTCAACATAGAGTAAAATACATGAAGTCATTTTAACAGCAATTTACCTCTCCTGACATTTTAATCCAAACCATAAAGTGTTGTGCTCATTTCATGCAGTTTTTAATTGAATTGTGGCCTAATCTCACAGTGATTAAATAGGACTCAGATGTCATGCATATGAATTAGCATGTGAATCGTGTTTGCGTTGAATTTCCTTTTAGTATTTCTCTCTTTCTGAGCTGTGCACTACAAGGAATTCAGACTGCTGTAATGATCAGAGAATTAAAAGGATCTTTAATGGAGAGGGTACTGATAATATTTCTTCTTCTTTTTTCTCAAAATCACAAGAAATTCTTTGTCTGGGAGAACAAGGATGCAACAAGTTCATTACCCATGCAGTTACAACAAATTAACTTTCATTTGATCTGGAATGATGTGAGGGCGGGGATTCCTAATGTAATAGGCATATTATTGGTAATTATATAATTGCACCACTGCCAGTTCCCAGCATCTCTCAGACTGTACTCTTGGGAATAAGGCAATGTAATGGTCATGGGGGCCAGGGGATGCAGTTTAGTAGTTTAGAGGAACAGGCTTTGTTTTCTTTGAAGACTAAAGTGGAGCATCACATGAGGCCTGGTCAGTCAACTGATATCTTTCTTCTTCTTCAGTCGACTGATTTTATTTAACCTATTGCGCTGATGCTTCCGAGGTACCATTGGTTGGCTCTTTTCCCCATAGTGACTACAAATGATGGAGCTTTTCCCTAGCCTCCCTTAGAGTCATCATTTGTAGCGACTGTAAGGAAAGGGCGGGGACAGTCTGTGGGGAAGAGTGTTAAATTACAAATTACAGGCGACAATATGTGCAGGAGAGATATCAAAAATACTTTTTGAGAGCACAGTGCTTTAGAATTTTTTCCTTTTCTTTTTACCGACTCCTGTTGGGTAGAGAGAACTCTCATCCCATAGAAACCTGGCAACACAAGATGTTTAAGCCCAAAAACAAACGGATGGGGTATTCCGCACCTTAAATCGTCACAGAATACAACAGTTTCGAACTGTGTTTCTGTTTGGTGAGTAGAGAGAAAAATTTCAAATAAGCGGCGGTCGTTAAATTATTGAAGGACAGAGTGACATGATCACAGAATGTGTGAGTACCTATTTCTAATGTTTGATATCATGAAAACACACTTAACCCGCGATTGAAGAGCCTAGTGCTAGAAGTACTCAGGTCACATTTTCACACACCGTGAGGTAAGGATGGGAAAATTTCTTTCAAAGTTACTTCAGTCCACTGCCTCGATTTTCTCGAAATGTACATTTTGTGATTTAAGAACTTTTAGCACCAGGGTCTTCAATTATTATGAAATCTTCTATACAGCATGGTGACAGAGCTCCCTATTATCTCTCTCTGGCCTTTACAGGATGGCACGAGTGAAGCTTGCACACGGCCTTGAATCCTTGTCAGACAGAAAAGAAGATACACGCTAAGAGAGATACGCGGAGAGAAACAGAAATACACACCTGCATGCAATACAGCCCTTATAACTGTTTGGAAAGAGGAGGAGCTCCTGTTGGTGCTATATATGTGATGCGCTTTTTTGAGATGCCAAAAAATGTAGTGTGAGATCATCCTCGCTGACCTCAAGGGGGATTCTTTGCATTTACAGTTTCGTGATGACACACGCCAAAGTTTTCTCCTTGTTCTTTTTATTTTTATTTTTTTGCTGTTGAACTGCACTAGAGTTTACTTTTTTTTTTTTTACAATGAACCACGATAACTACAACAATATAAAAATAATAAAGAAAACAATCTTCTCTGATATTGCTTTACCTAATACACAGAAAATTCATTATCATAGGCAAGTGACAGTTTTCACAAATCAACTTAATCAACATATGAATACGGTCGTATGTACAGAATGTCACACAGTGTGATATATAACATGGGATGAGGTCAGGCCATTTGGGACACTTTTGGGAAGATTGCCAAGAAAACTGCCAAAAATTCTAAAGTCTCAGGTAGAGAGAGTTTCCCATTGTTACTCTGTGCCACTTATTTCCCCTTTCATTCACCTGCTTAATGTTGAATTTGGCACAGTTCAGGCTCTAACTAAAAATTCAAGTTTTGGCCTCTGTCCAACTTGCGTGTGTGTGTGTGTGTCTGATGGCAACAATGATGGCTAACACTGAATATATTGCTCACATTGTGGTAAACATGGGCTTAATGCATCATCTTCACAGTTCTTTTACACCACATAAATACTGAAAATGTCTGCAGTATGACAGGCTGACACATAATACCATAGTCACTCAGGATTTAATGGCACCTAGTAGCTTCAAAACATGCTGTTTTCACTTCAGAAAGGCATCTATTTTTTTTTTTTTGTCTCATGCTAGCAGATGCATTAAGGTAAAATGGAACCATCATTTAGAACCCCTTACCATAAAAAGTAATGTGAATTGTGAAAAAATTTTGATGATAAGTCCAACAGTTGATAGAAATGCAACATCCTATGACCACTATTGGTGTTATACCCATATTGTTTTAGCTGCAGTACTCTTATTACCAAAAAGAGCAAATCAGCATGCCGCATAGCTCACCTTGCCAGTTCTGGGATCAGCAAGTTTTTCCATTTTTGCTCTGCCAATCCTGCTATCTCAGAGCAATAAAAATGGGTGTTTCATGTAAAGAACATTTGCAACAACAGTACTGGAAGATGTTTGGTTATTGGCTGCCAATATTTAAAAAGCCCAAGATATAAAACCTTATTTGTCTTACTTTACATAATGTCCCAAATTACCTGACTTCATCCTGAATTTGTGAATAACAACAGCGGGGACTTTCGGCTATTGAGTTTTTGCAGCGATGACAGTTGAAAAATGATGCCCCATCAGTCTCTGCTCAATTAGTCACATTATTTAGATCATTAAGAGCACAAATGATTGATTGAGTACATCAGACTTGTTTGAAAACAGAATTGATGATTTAATCACCCCTTGCATTGTAAACAGTTATGGTCAAAGAGAAAATCAGTTGCGGTCCTTTGCTAAAAGATTAACTCATAGCCCAAAGCACCTCTGTTTTCTGCCTCCTAAACGCACTGTCAAGGCTTATTAGAACCATAGTCAGGGGCAAATTATATGAATTTTTACCTCGCGGATGATTTTCCAGGTTAAATTTAATTACAAGTAATTAGTCATACCTGTTGAAGTCTGAAAATGTTAATGCAGAAATTCCTCTTTATTTCTGTGATTTAAAGAAAAAAAAATCCATTATTCATTCGCTTTATTACTGTAATTAGGCAACACTCCTGAATAGGCTTTTCTGGTTTATTACCACTTCTTTCATGTGCCTTTTCCTTAACATCTCAATGTTTCTTTTTTTTCAAATTTTTTAATGTTTTTCATTGACTCTAGTTGAAGGAATATTCCAGGTGGTTTGCAAGAAATAACAATTTTTTTGGCGACCTTGTTTACAGTTAAGCTGGGGGACCTGAAAGATACTTGTCCTTTGGAAAAAATCTTTATTTTTTATACACAAAATGCACAAAGAATGCACTAAGATTAAGTAATTTAAAAATGTTTGTTAAAAACAGCTATAATAATCTGGAAGGTATAGCTATGAGAAACCTGGGCAGAGCATCAGAATGTTTATGTTGTGTTCCGGGGTTCTGGCCTTTGGCTAGAACAGTATTATTCATGGTTTTAACAGTTTCATGTTTCAAGATTTCATAGTTCATAGTTTATAGTTCCATAGTTCATGTTCATAGCCACAGTTTTAACAGTTTCTTGTTTAGGATTACTCATTTCATAATTCATGTTCCTGTTCCATGTTTTTACTTTTCCATGTTTTTGTTCATGCCAGGTCTGCCATGCCACTCCACCGCTTGTCTGCGTTCCGCCCCGTGCCTTCGTTGTTGCACATTTCAGAGCTCTGGGTTGGCTTTGGTATTTCCCTCTTCCTTCTGTGCTGTGCTGATTCGGGGCTCTCTAAGCTTAATTGGCAATTAACTGTTTTTAAGTTACTAACATTTACTAACACTCACTGGGTGGTGTAATTCTTAGATAGGCACATTACTAATACTACTAATGTAGACAGGGAGTTTATTGTCATGATTCCTGCTTTGCTATTTCAAGATCTTGCTGTGCTTTTCTGTTCTTAACATTCATGCTTGCTTCCAAGCTGCATACTTAATTGGTACTTAAGCTGAGCACGCTCATTCTCTTAATGAGCAGGTCATGTCAACCAATCTTGTCCATGTCTTGATCTTGCCATGCCTCTTGTTTCTCTCTCTCCAGGTGTTACCCCTCATGTCATGATTTCCAAGCCTTTATCTGGATGCGGTGGAAGTTGGCTGGCAGACAGTGTCTCGCGTCTCTTTGCTTGTGCAAGTTTGTTTCTAGTCGCGTCTCGTTTAGCCAAGTTCTTGTCAAGTTCCCTAGTCTTGTCCTAGCCCTTTGTCTTGTGTGTATATATATATATATATATATATATATATATATATATATATATATATATATATATATCTATAGTCTGGTTATTTATTTTTCTTGTTCTTCTTGCCTGGAGTTTCCAGTGCCTTTTGTTTTTTGCCATTTTGCATTTTTGTTTATAGCTCTGAGTAGCATACCTTAGTTTGTTTTTGCAACCCTTTGGGCCAAGTTTTTTGTTGGCCCTCGTGCCTGTTTTGTTTTGGTTTAAATAAAATCCTCATTCCCTTTTCCCGCATCTGGTGTCACTGATTCCATATCAGTAGACACTGTCTCCCTGACACCAGCGGGATGGAGTGCAGGATCGCCCAGCGAGAGGCTGAGCTGCTGCATCAACGGCAGCAGATCCAGGAGCTGACAGCTGCGCTGGCCACACTGAAGGCCAGCCTTCCCCGGGCAAGTCCCAGCCAGGGTCCCATCATGCCAGCTGTCCAGCCCCGTGCTCCTGCAGCACACCAGCCACCCATCACCCCTGTGCGCCAGCCCGGCGCAGAAGCACCTCAGCTGCAGCCAGCTGTCCACCCTGGTCCTGAGCCCTGCCTTCCACCGCCCGAAAGGTACGGTGGAGAACCAGGGTTCTGCAGGGCTTTTCTCACCTCCTGTGAGATGTGTTTCGCTCTGCAGCCCTCCACCTTCGCCTCAGAGCCGGCCCGAGTCGCCTTCGTCCTCTCCCAGCTGACGGGGCGGGCTCGCTTGTGGGGAACTGCCGCATGGCAGGCTCGGCAGCCCTGCACTACCACCTACCAGGCCTTGGCGGAGGAGCTACTGCGTGTCTTTGACCGCTCCAAGCAGGGGAGAGCCGCAGGACGGGAGCTGCTGAGGATGAGGCAGGGGAGGAGATCGGTGGCGGACTACGCCATCGATTTTCAGACGGTGGCAGCCACGTCGGGCTGGAGCAGGGAGGCGCTGTGTGACGTGTTCCTCCAGGGGCTGTCCGAACCAGTCAAAGACCGACTGCTCTTCTATGAGATCCCTGAGTCTCCAGAGGCCCTTATAGACCTGGCCCTGCGTATTGACAGCCGCCTGGAGGAGAGGGCGCTCACCCTTAGCCCTGGCCGACGTTCTGCCCACGCTGGTCAGATCCAACCCCTGGGTCCCAGTCGTGCGTCGCCTCAGGACCAGCCGAGGAGAAGCACCACCACACCCCCTCCTGGGGAGGCATCTCCCATGGAGATCGGGAGGTCCCGGCTCACCCAGGAGGAGCGCCAACGGAGAAGGAGGTCGGGGGCGTGTTTTTACTGCGGCCAGCAGGGTCATGCGGTGCGAGGCTGTCTGTCAAAACAGCGCCCCCTAGCGTCTGGAGGAGTACTGGTGGGTGCTTCATCCAAGGAGACCTCCTCCTACCGCCGGACCTGCGTTCCGGTGACCCTGACCTGGGAGGGCCGCTCCCGCAAGACCACCGCCCTCATTGACTCGGGGGCTGAGGAAAACTTTATCGACGCCAGAGCTGCCGCTGAGTGGGGGGTTCCCCTATGCCATCTTCCCAGCCCATTGTCCATCTCAGGGCTGGGTGGGCAACCCCTAGCTAAGGTGTCCTTTCGGACCGTTCCCATCCAGCTGCTGGCGTCCGGTAACCACCGCGAGCAGATCCGGCTGTTTGTGACCGAGACACCTCGCTCCCCTATTGTCCTGGGTCATCCCTGGTTGGCGCTACACGGGCCGGTGATCGACTGGGCCCGCCATGAGGTGCGGGAGTGGAGTGCCTCCTGTTCAGCCAGCTGCCTCCTCGACTCCCGACCTTCTTGCTCTTTGGGTGGACCAGCTCCCGAGGGGAGGCCAGACGTCTCCAGAGTGCCCCCCGAATACCACGACCTAGCAACAGTCTTTAGCAAGTCCCGTGCGGTGTCCCTGCCCCCGCACCGTCCGTATGACTGTGCTATTGACCTCCAGCCTGGCACAGCGCCTCCTAGGGGTCGTGTCTTTGCCTTGTCTGAGCCAGAGAGGGGGGCCATGGACAAGTACATCCGGGAGTCCATTGCAGCTGGCATCATCCGTCCATCCTCCTCTCCCGCGGGGGCAGGCTTCTTCTTCGTCAAGAAGAAGGATGGCTCCCTGCGCCCCTGCATCGATTACCGAGGGCTCAATAAGATCACGGTCAGGAACCGCTACCCGCTTCCACTGATGTCCTCGGCGTTTGATGTTATCCAGGGGGCGGCCATCTTCACCAAGCTGGACCTGCGGAATGCCTACCACCTCTTGCGCATCAGGGAGGGCGACGAATGGAAGACCGCTTTCAACACCCCTAGCGGCCACTGGGAGTACCTAGTGGTTCCATTCGGCCTGACCAACGCGCCCGCAGTGTTCCAGAACTTGGTGAATGATGTGCTTGGAGACATGATCGGGAGGTTCGTCTACGTCTACCTTGACGACATCCTGATCTTCTCCCGGGACAAGACGGAGCACACTAACCATGTTCGCCAGGTGCTCCGCCGCCTCCTCGAAAACCGCCTCTTCGTCAAGGCTGAAAAGTGCGAGTTCAGCACCACCACTACCTCCTTCCTGGGGCACGTCATCTCCCCTAACCACCTGGGCATGGACGAGGAGAAGGTCAAGGCTGTGGTGGACTGGCCCGCACCCAAGGACCGCAAGGCCCTACAGAGCTTCCTAGGATTCGCTAATTTCTATAGGCGATTCGTCAGGAACTATAGCACCGTGGCAGCTCCCCTGACGGCCCTTACCTCCATCAAGGTGCCATTCCGTTGGACTCCGCAAGCCGAGGTGACCTTCTGTGAGCTGAAGAGGCGCTTCACCACCGCGCCCATCCTCACCACCCCCGACCCCGCCAAGCAGTTCATTGTGGAGGTGGATGCCTCCAATGTCGGGGTTGGTGCGGTACTATCCCAAAGATCCAGCAATGATCAGAAGGTACACCCGTGCGCGTTCTACTCCCACCGACTGACGCCTGCGGAGTCCAACTACGACGTCGGGAACCGGGAGCTGCTGGCGGTGAAGCTGGCCCTGGAGGAGTGGAGGCACTGGCTTGAGGGGGCAAGGGTTCCGTTCCTGGTCTGGACAGACCATAAAAACCTAGAGTACCTCCATTCAGCCAAGAGGTTGACACCCAGACAAGCCAGATGGGCCCTCTTTTTCGACCGGTTCAACTTCTCCCTGGCCTACAGGCCGGGGTCCAAGAATACCAAGGCTGACGCGCTCTCCAGGCGTTTCGACGCTTCCTCGTCCAAGGGAGAGCCTAGCTCCATCCTGCCAAGTACCTGTTTCGTAAACAACGTGTGCCTCCGGATCGAGGAGCTGGTCCGCAACGCTCAGAACGGCGCAGCTACGCCCAGTGCCTGCCCTGCCAACTGCCTGTACGTCCCTGCAGCTGCCCGGTCTGACGTTCTCCAGTGGGGCCACTCCTCCAACCTGTCGTGCCATCCTGGGGTCGGCCGGACCCTGCGGTTTATCCAGCGCCGTTTCTGGTGGCCCAAGATGGCAGCAGAGGTCCGGGGGTTCGTTTCTGCCTGCTCAGTCTGTTCCCGCGCCAAGTCCTCCCACGCACCTCCCTCTGGTCTGCTCCAACCACTTCCCATTCCTCACCGTCCCTGGTCCCACATAGCTCTGGACTTCGTCACTGGCCTGCCCGTCTCCCATGGAAACACCACTGTCCTCACCATAGTTGACCGGTTCTCCAAGTCTGCCCACTTCGTGCCCCTTCCCAAGCTCCCCTCTGCTAAAACCACAGCTGACCTACTAATCCAGCATGTTGTCCGTCTCCATGGCATTCCTGTGGATATAGTGTCAGATCGTGGTCCCCAATTCACCTCCCAGTTCTGGAAAGCATTCTGCACATCCCTTGGCACCTCCTTCAGCCTCAGTTCCGGTTACCACCCACAGACCAATGGACAGACTGAGCGGGCCAACCAAACCCTGGAGACGGTCCTCCGATGCGTGTGCTCGACCAACCCAAGATCCTGGTCTACCATGCTACCCTGGGTCGAGTACGCCGTAAACTCCCACGCCGCCTCTGCCTCCGGCCTCTCCCCCTTCGAGTGCTGTATGGGTTACCAGCCTCCACTGTTCCCCAGCCAGGAGGAGGAAGTCGGGGTGCCTTCGGCCGGGGCATTCATCCGGCGGTGTCGCCGTGTGTGGCTGTCTGCTCGCCGCGCCTTGGTTCGGGCGGGTAAGACGATGAAGACCACGGCAGACAAGCGTCGGCGCCCAGCCCCTCACTATCGGGTCGGCCAGAAGGTCTGGTTAGCGGCGCAGGACATCCCACTCCGGGTGGAAAGCCGCAAGCTGGCTCCTCGCTTCCTGGGTCCTTTCCCAATCCAAAGGATCATCAGCCCCACGGCTGTCCGGCTCAAGCTCCCATCCACCATGCGACGGCTCCACCCGGTGTTCCACGTCTCACGCCTGAGGCCTGTTGCCACCTCCCCCCTCATGCCTCCGCCTGCTCCTCGGCTCATCGACGGAGGGGAGGCCTACACAGTCAAGTCTCTGTTGGATTGCCGTCGGAGGGGCCGGGGCCTCCAGTACCTCGTGGATTGGGAGGGGTACGGCCCAGAGGAGCGTTCCTGGGTCCCGGCCAGGCACATCCTAGACAAGACCCTCATCCGTGATTACCACCAGTCACACCCCAAGCCATAGTTCCCAGCCATAGCCATTGTCCCAAGCCATAGCCACAGCCCCAACCCCATAGCCATAGCCATAGTCCATAGCCCATTCCCATAGCCCAAGCCTTAGCCCCAGCTTGCTGGAGACCAAGTGATCTTGTTTATGTTTTAGTGTTTCTTGTTGTAATGTTTCTTGGTTAGGTGTTTTGTGTCATAGGGTTTTTGTCCTTAGTATTTAGTTAGTTATTTGTCTTGTGGGATTTGTATTTAGTTTTGTGCGGCTTCATGTATTTTAGTTCTTAGTGTTTTTTGTCAGCGTCAGGTGCCGCTTTTGTAAGGGGGGGGTACTGTTGTGTTCTGGGGTTCTGGCCTTTGGCTAGAACAGTATTATTCATGGTTTTAACAGTTTCATGTTTCAAGATTTCATAGTTCATAGTTTATAGTTCCATAGTTCATGTTCATAGCCACAGTTTTAACAGTTTCTTGTTTAGGATTACTCATTTCATAATTCATGTTCCTGTTCCATGTTTTTACTTTTCCATGTTTTTGTTCATGCCAGGTCTGCCATGCCACTCCACCGCTTGTCTGCGTTCCGCCCCGTGCCTTCGTTGTTGCACATTTCAGAGCTCTGGGTTGGCTTTGGTATTTCCCTCTTCCTTCTGTGCTGTGCTGATTCGGGGCTCTCTAAGCTTAATTGGCAATTAACTGTTTTTAAGTTACTAACATTTACTAACACTCACTGGGTGGTGTAATTCTTAGATAGGCACATTACTAATACTACTAATGTAGACAGGGAGTTTATTGTCATGATTCCTGCTTTGCTATTTCAAGATCTTGCTGTGCTTTTCTGTTCTTAACATTCATGCTTGCTTCCAAGCTGCATACTTAATTGGTACTTAAGCTGAGCACGCTCATTCTCTTAATGAGCAGGTCATGTCAACCAATCTTGTCCATGTCTTGATCTTGCCATGCCTCTTGTTTCTCTCTCTCTCCAGGTGTTACCCCTCATGTCATGATTTCCAAGCCTTTATCTGGATGCGGTGGAAGTTGGCTGGCAGACAGTTCTCGCGTCTCTTTGCTTGTGCAAGTTTGTTTCTAGTCGCGTCTCGTTTAGCCAAGTTCTTGCCAAGTTCCCTAGTCTTGTCCTAGCCCTTTGTCTTGTGTGTGTATATATATATATATATATATATATACACACATCTATAGTCTGGTTATTTATTTTTCTTGTTCTTCTTGCCTGGAGTTTCCAGTGCCTTTTGTTTTTTGCCATTTTGCATTTTTGTTTATAGCTCTGAGTAGCATACCTTAGTTTGTTTTTGCAACCCTTTGGGCCAAGTTTTTTGTTGGCCCTCGTGCCTGTTTTGTTTTGGTTTAAATAAAATCCTCATTCCCTTTTCCCGCATCTGGTGTCACTGATTCCATATCAGTTTAAGGGTGTGGCAGAAAATAAGTACAGGTGAGGGATGGGCATTACTCACCATATGAATGAATCTTATCTGCGTGAATAAGTTTGTGTGATCTGTTCTTTTTTTCCTTCTCGTGGAGACATCATTGCATGTAAAAATACAATTCCAATCATGCACTGGAATGATGAGGCTTTAGGAGGTTTGGGGGGTTCACAGGAGGATTGATAGCTTTGAGAGTTGTTGGTGTGTGGTTACGTACTTTATTTTTCTAGGTTTTTTTTCTCCTTTCATTGCTTTATTATATATTTTTTCTTTTCTTTTCTGTATTTCCTTTGTTAAGTCCGTCCCTCAAGAGGTGATATATCATTGTATTTAACTCCGGTAAAATAATAAAGTTGTCCTCCAAAGAGGCGGGGTGGTGGCGGGCTAGGAAAAAAAAAATAGATCTGGCTGTGGTTCATTACCTGTGTACTCAGGCTCAATCAGATAAAGATGTGAATCATTCTCTGACCAGAGGAAATCACCGTCATGCTCTCTCTTTCAATGCTGTCCATCATTAGAAGCTATGCTTTTGAGCTACATTTGTACATGTAAGGGCATGGAAAAGGTGTATTAGACTCAAGTGCAAAGGTGGATTTAGTTGGATGTTTCTGCGCAAGCAGAAGACATATATGATAAAGATACAAACCAAACAGGAAGCGAGGTTCCTTAAAGGTGCTGAACGGTGGTAGTAGGAAGAATAAGCTAAACTTAGAGCAACATTGTACTACAAATAGGACACAAAATAAGAATTGAGGTTCCTTTATTAATAAAGTGCTGGAACTACACAGCACTGAGATCAATGGTTTATTTTATTTATATATATATATAACTGCTCAAAAAAATAAAGGGAACACTTAAACAACACAATGTAACTCCAAGTGAATCACACTTCTGTGAAATCAAACTGTCCACTTAGAAAGCAGCACTGATTGACAATCAATTTCACATGCTGTTGTGCAAATGGAATAAACAACAGGTGGAAATTATGGGCAATTAGCAAGACACCCCCAATAAAGGAGTGGTTCTGCAGGTGGTGACCACAGACCACTTCTCAGTTCCTATGCTTTCTGGCTGATGTTTTGGTCACTTTTGAATGCTGGCGGTGCTTTCACTCTAGTGGGAGCATGAGGCGGACTTTACAACCCACACAAGTGGCTCAGGTAGTGCAGCTCATCCAGAATGGCACATCAATGTGAGCTGTGTCTGTCAGCGTAGTGTTCAGAGCATGGAGGCGCTACCAGGAGACAGGCCAGTAGATCAGGAGACGTGGAGGAGGCCGTAGGAGGGCAAAACCCAGCAGCAGGACCGCTACCTCCGCCTTTGTGCAAGGAGGAACAGGAGGAGCACTGCCAGAGCCCTGCAAAATGACCTCCAGCAGGCCACAAATGTGCATGTGTCTGCTCAAACGGTCAGAAACCGACTCCATGAGGATGGTATGAGGGCCTGACGTCCAGAGGTGGGGGTTGTGCTTACAGCCCAACACCATGCAGGACGTTTGGCATTTGCCAGAGAACACCAAGATTGGCAAATTTGCCACTAGCACCCTGTGCTCTTCACAGATGAAAGCAGGTTCACACTGAGCACATGTGATAGACGGGACAGAGTCTGGAGACGCCGTGAAGAACGTTCTGCTGCCTGCAACATTCTCCAGCATGAGCTGTTTGGCTGTAGGTCAGTAATGGTGTGGGGTGGCTTTTCTTTAGGGGGCCTCACAGCCCTCCATGTGCTCGCCAGAGGTAGCCTGACTGCCATTAGGTGCTGAGATGAGATCCTCAGACCCCTTGTGAGACCATATGCTGGTGCAGTTGGCCCTGGGTTCCTCCTAATGCAAGACAATGCTAGACCTAATGTGGCTGGAGTGGGTCAGCAGTTCCTGCAAGACGAAGGCATTGATGCTATGGACTGGCCCACCCGTTTCTTAGACCTGAATCCAAGGGAGCACATCTGGGACGCCATGTCTCGCTCCATCCACCAACGCCATGTTGCACCACAGACTGTCCAGGAGTTAGTGGATGCTTTTGTCCAGGTCTGGGAGGAGATCCCTCAGGAGACCATCCGCCACCTCATCAGGAGCATGCCCAGGCATTGTAGGGAGGTCATACAGGCACATGGAGGCCACACACACTACTGAGCCTCATTTTGACTTGTTTTCATGACATTACATCAAAGTTGGATCAGCCTGTAGTGTGTTTTTCCACTTTAATTTTGAGTATGACTCCAAATCCAGACCTCCATGGGTTAATAACTTTGATTTCCATTGATAATTTTTGTGTAATTTTGTTGTCAGCACATTCAACTTTGTATTTTGTAAAGAACAAAGTATTTAATAAGAATATTTCATTCATTTAGATCTAGGATGTGTTATTTTAGTGTTCCCATTATTTTTTTGAGCAGGTGTGTGTGTGTGTGTGTACATACATATATATATATATATGAGTGGCAGCTCATGAACTGGCAACTCGGGAGGCTCAAACAGTCCCTTAAAAAAAATGATAGTTTATGACCTGTTTTCAATTATTCATTTAAATTACCATTGCAGAAACTCAAAAATCTCAACATTATCATGTGCGGCCAGCTTTAATTTATAACGCATACCGATTACGACTCCAGACTTCTCTCGCTTTTCTTTACTCAGGGGTTGGAAGCAATGCATGTTTTTCTTGATCGTAAAAATTAAAATAGATCATTTGAAATGTCTTTATGCAATTACATTGCTTCCCACCCTTCCATGCACAAGAACTTCAATTCTGCGCGAGAATCTCTTACATACTTGTTGATTGAATAATTGCTGACTACAGCAGAGGAACGTAAATGTGAATCTTAAACTCACACCGAATGCAAAAGAGTTGAAAGGTATGCGTTATAAATGAACTTTTTTTATTTTACAAATGAGTGAGTACACTTTGTGCCTGATCTAACTGTACCTTAAGCAGTGCGCGGATCACTGTGCTAGATGGAAGGATTATGTGTGCTCAGCAGTCATAGTTCCAATCATAACCTTTCCTGAAGCAACTTAGTTTTACTTTTTAAAACAAACAAACAAAAAAAAACTTAAGACATGTATTTCAAAAACATAATATACTTTGTTTCCTTCAGAGTTTCTGAAATATTTTCTTTTTCCCCCACCGTGACAGGGTCAGGCTAATAACTTGTAAAGACTTAATTGTTATGCTCAGCAAATACAAAATCTTACCTATGAGAAACAACTTTGGTCGCACAGTGGTAAAATTGATACAAAACATCTTGTCTCAGTCTAGGCAAGTCAGAAAATGGCATATTTCCCAAAATGTAGGAGTGTTCTTGTTAGAATCAATCCTGGGAGGTGGATGAGTGCCATGGTTATTGATCAAATTCAGAAAGTTTGTGTTCAAAGAAGCAACTAGGCAATACCATGTATTCTGGATAATAGGTACTGATAGCTCCACTGTCCTGAATCAAAAACAGGTGACTGTGAAAATGCAACTTTAAGTAGCGAAAGGTTTATTCTGAATTAGGGTTGGAATTGGACCTTCTAAACAAAAAAGAGGGCACTCACTCTTTAATGAAAAACAAATCAAATGCTGACCCTCTTGCACATCATAAGGTGCAGACACGTCTGTGTTTTTCGAGTTGTCATTCTAAGACAGGTCAGGATTGGAGCTGTGTGGGATGTATCAGGATGCCTGGAATAAAAGACGCCAATAGCAGGATCAGAATCAGCAGAGAATCTTCTTTGAACACGGGAATCAGGAGAACGACAAACAAACACGAGGCAGGTAGAGGAGTAGACCAGATGCGCTCAAAGCCCAGCTATGGAAAAGGACTATAAAAGTGCTCAACAGCATGGACGTTCAAATGCAGAGAAAAGCGCACCTTACCAAAAAAATCACTGAGGACTATTCCGGTAAAAAGCAAAAGCTGGAGCAAAAACGAGGCGGGGCAAGAAAACACAAGAACCAGGAATAAGAGGCAAACAGAATAAAAAATGAGAGAGCAGAGGTCAGCAAGTGGTGGCAAAATCACACTCAGGAAAACAAAAAGAGGAAAAAAGAGGAACCAAACTACGCAGAGATGAGAGGGAACGACACAAATCTGCCAGAAAGAGCCGGAGGACTGCACAAGGGGATTGACACGGTAACAAGATAAGTAATCAATTAATCAATGAGACAATGAGAAAAACACATGTAAAGCACACCGCAGTATGGAAAAGCCATGAGAACTAATTAACGCAGAGAGGAGACATGACAGGGATGCACTGATTCTCTAGGCTCTGCTGTTCATTCAGAAACACTGGTGCTTTGAGTTCTGGGAAGGGCTGCAGGACCATATTCAGCCATATTCATGCAGCGCCAACTTCACACTAATGCACAGGGCTGCCCAGTGCTCGAGGGTTAAGGACTGAGTACTGCTGGTTTTCATACTCTCAATTTACCTGGGAGCCAGGTGCCATGCAAGTCTGGTCATTTGGTGGCTATAATTGTTAGCGTAATTGCCTGGAAGGAGAAAAACCAGGAATGGATTTGGATCCGAGGGCCAGATTTGGGCAGCCCTGCTCATCAAGGACATCTCCAGTCCTTCAGTGCAAGTCATGCCGCTTGCTATCCACTGCTTTTATTAATGTAATTTGAAATCTGCACTCCCCCTGCACTTCCATTTTGTTTCCTAATGACTTTTTTTGTTTTCTTCAATCCTTCATTTGCCTGTACTGTGAACTTTTCATATGCCTTTAAGCACATAAAATGTGCTAGAGCATTAAAATTTCCCAGAATTTCCCACTGGTTTACCGCCGAACCCCAATAACCTCCCAAACAATTTATTTGGATGTCATTTTCTGTTCTGAATCTCCAAAGACTACTACGGTAATTATCCCTTGATTCGTGTCTCCTCCGTTTTGGATTAAAAAAAAAAGTGTTCAGACAAAATTATGTCTGCATACTTCCATTTGAAGCTCAGTCAGTGCCTCTTCAGATGTCTACAAAAAGCAGGCTTATGTACTCTTTTGTTAAAGTAAGTGCTCTATGAATTACCATGGCGTTGTTGAATTTCAAGGTGCTCATTTTCCTGAAGATAAAGTAAAATAAAATTGAGGGCATTTGGGTGGGCTTTTGGTGCACCATTCTAAAGCTCTCCGCCGCAACGGTAATTCACTCCACAGTAGTCTGTGAGCATCTCGTCAATGTCAGTGTACTCTGTGGATAAGGGTCCCGTGGGAAGGCTCGTGATTAACCGGCTCAGCGTACAGTAGTGCCTCTCAAGGCCGGTTGCCTGCCTGTGGCCTGCTTGCTTTTGGCCTGCTGCAGCAGAGAGAGTTGTGTAATCCATGCTCTGCTCACCAGCTGGGATGGCAGGGTTCAGGAGAGCCTGCCTGCTTGTCCCACCCCTCATGATTGGCAGGTCAGACCCACATAGTGCAGTGGGCTTACTGTGGTGACTGCCCATTTTCGACTGGGTTAAAGAGGACAATGGAGGACTGGCATTTTATTGCATCTTTTACGATATTTTTGCCGTTAAAATATAGTATTGGTGTCATGAAGAGCCAGTGGGGCTCACAATTTCTCCCCCCCCCCGGCTTAGCGCTCTTCAGCAAAGCCATGAAAAAGAAATATTCTTCATCTCAGGCTAAGTAAAGGAATTGAAGCGAAATCAAGCAGGCTCTGCTCCAGCAGTAAAACCTGTCTCATGTTGCCCTGTGGAGCTGTCAACCCTGCTTCACATCCGAGGGAGGGAATATAAACTTTTTAATGATGGAAACCACTGTTGCAATAGACTATACTAAGATTCAATGATGGGTGCGAAAAAAAAAAAAAAAACCCCTAATGACTGTAAACATGGTTTTAACAGTCATATCAAAAAAAGATTCAAAAAAAAAAAAAAAAATCACTGGACTTTTTTGTTTTTATTCCTTCAAACCTACTCCAAACTCAATGCTTTTATAATATGGTGTATCTTTTTAATTCATTTAATCAGTCTATGTCCTCATCTGAAGCCAGGTTCGTGTGCAGAATTGTTCTGACATCTAAGGCAGCGTAGCTGTGTGTGTGCCCAGCCCTATCTCTCCCCTGCTTTAGCCTGAGAGTCATTTGTAAAGAGCTTTGCCACACTTTATTCATTTGCGGCTTTCATAACCTCCCTCCGGGGAGAATAAGGGGGAGAGAGTAAGTGCGAGAGGAAAAAGCTCTCGTTTCTCTCAGTCTGAAAATCCATCACTCACGGGAAGGTCCGTTTTCCTTTCTGATAAACCAGATGAATATTTTATATTGAATTTTACCATCTGATGAATAGTTATACAGCATAAATGACAGAATTTATTAAAGAGATAAAGATTAAATGGCAAAATTGAGGGAATCCAGGTATAGTGAATATGAAAGAAATGGACGTCTGTCAAATACATTTGCTTATTTATTCAGCATGGGGCATTATACAAATGAGAGCTTTGATTTAATATTTCCATTGCAACTATGGACTTAATAGAAAATGTATTTTTGTCAAGACAAATGCACTGCTTTTATACATACAGTGGGCACTGTAACTCATTGAACCAGGGTGCATTTTTTTCTTATTTTGCCTCTTTTACCAGACTCAATCACAGGATCTGAATCCAATTAAACATGTATTTTTCATGCTGAAGTGGAGACAGAAACATCTCTGAAGTAAGAAAGAGGTGAGGATGGCTACAGTGCAGGTTTGGCAGCAGTGGTGGCTTGTGGGATGAAAATTGGGGTGGACGACAACAAGCCTTTAAACTAATGATTGGCCTTTACCTTTTCCAAATGATTTATTTAAATTGACGTTTTGTGAACTCGGGAAACACTTAACTCGGGCACGTCCGGTTCTTTTCCTGAACTTCATCACGAAGCTCATTTCAGATAGCCCGCTATCAGGATATGCTAAAGGAAATGTGGACGTCAGAAGCAGAGTTTATCTGTTTGGTAAACTGAATAAAACATTTTTTTTTTCTGAATTCGAATTAACATTGCCACAGGAAGCTGTGAGTTTAATTGCCAATGGATTATTTTAATCATTAGAAAACTCGCTAAACCACTTCCCACCGTAGACAAGATTTTCTGTCAATTATGACAGAATGACAGATATTCCGGAAAACAACATTTTCACTCTGATGTGGTGGGGGTGCAGTTGCAGATCTTACACAAATAGATGCTGTAAGATCGATGAATGCTGGCAGCTTAAAATACCCTCGTGGGTGAAGTGTTAGGAAAATGATTAAAAAAAGGTAACGGCTACTCATTAGTAAAAAGGGATGTATTTTTCCATCCTCCTCTGGAGGAACTAGAACTGAGCAGCAGTCAATGCCTGAGACCAGAGACAGTGTAAATATCAGGAGATAATGCACTTCACTGTTTTACAATGGGAACATTTGGAATGGTTAAGATGGCTGAATGTTACCACAACGCATGCTGTCGGCCTATCACATCTTCAGATTTAGATCGACTGCACAACATTGATAGACTGTAAGGGTTGTGAGCTCAGCAAGACACGTCTCGTTGATTGGAGTATTTTGCATAAATGAAAGACTGAGGAAGAATATACGCATCAAAATGAAAGAGATTTTAATTTTGTCCGTTTTAACACCTGCAGCATTGATCCCTATTGTACAGCCAGTGAATTAGTCACAGATGCTTTGATTCAATGGTTACATCTTCGTGGGTTAAAGTAGCTAGTCATATTCATTCTGCTATTGATAGATGTGATTGTGCTTGCTAAAAACATGGTAAAGAACTGTCTGACTTGACAGCTTAACAGTGTTGTAACCTGAGCTGTGGATCATTCATACATACACACAGCAAGCATCAGGTGATATCTATGTGTTACAGACTTCAAGCCTGAAAAAAAAAGCGCTCAAATAAACGATGATTGTCTGTGCTCCAACTTAAATTGACTTTGTATCCTTTCGACATCAAAGTGTTAGAGTGCAGAACTAAAATAAAAAAAATAATAAACAAAATAAAGAAATGTGTGACCGTCCAGTGAATTATGGTGCTGACATTAGATCTGCAATATTTTTCCTCCCTCTTCTCTCTGCCATGTTTTTCTGCCTAATACCTTCCTTCTCTTGAGCTTTATTTCATGAATATGCAATGAAAAGATTGGTGCCCATATGTCTTGTGTATCAGCACATCTGCTTGTCTTTCCTTTGTCAATAGGTAAACGGATGTTTATCAAGTTCAGTGATTCTGACTCTTCCGCATATTGCCTCTCTGCTGTTTACAGCCAGATTGATGTCGAAAAGATGTGCAGAACCCAAAGTGGATGCAGTCGATTTCCTTTTGTGTGACAAGGCTACAGGGCTTATTTGGCAAGGACTGAACAGGGTTTGTGAAATCCGTTGTGCTGGGACCCTGTGGCATTGGACTGGAGGGCTGATAGGCAGCCATCCTGTGCCTTAAGACCTCTCAGAATCAAATATTAATGATATTGGTCTACCCTCTGTGTGCTTTTAAATACTCTTGAAGGATGGCTGAATGGGTTGTTTAATAATGCATGGAGCTTGGGTTGTGATGTACCCAGGGGGTCAAGGTGAGGGGAAAGGCCAAGCCTTCTTTTTTCCCCGTAATTAAATCCCGCTGCAAAAAATATCCATACTCACTTCCGCACGAGGCTTTGATTTCACAGCTTTCATAAGACTGTTTGATGAACAGGACAGGCCTTTATCATCTTTGCTTGCCATTTTCGTTGAAGTGTAAAGAGTCAAACGGCAATTACTGCCCCTCCATTATCTACCGACAGCATGCCCCTCCATTCGGTCAATTACAAGCATATTCAAATTGTGTGTCATTTAACACATGCTGTAAATTAGAATCTCACTGCAATTTTATTGACATCTATGAATTTTTAAAATGACTAACCTCAATCCTTGCACGCCCTAATTTGGAAAGACTGCACTGTCTTTGTACTGTGACCCTTAGCGGCAGCATCGACCCACTATGACGCTGGTGGAGAAATTGTATCAGTTACTTTTTTTAAAGTGTAATACTGCAGATTTGGAGACCCACGTATTTCCTACAGTTTCAGTAACCACAGGTTCACATACCACGCCTGCAGTGGCTTTTCAGCGTATCACATCACTGATCTTCACACACGTGACTATAACCGCGACCTTGATGGCGCGTAGTGCCTTATCTCAACGGTCTCCCTGATGGGGACTGAACTCCACCGTTGAGAATCAGGAAGAATAAAGAGTGGTCTATTGGTGGAATGGAGCAGCGGTGCTCGCTCTGCCTCTGATCTCTGGGCAGATTCTGTTTGAGAGGCCGATATGATCCATTGATCGCTGGTGCTGTGCCAAAAAAAAGAAAAAAAAAAAATCAGGAGTATCCAGACTGGGGTTGAATCATACAGTCCAATGTCAGAAATTGATCCTCCTCCATCCCTGGGAATTTTTGACTGATGAAATAAGGAAACGTGGCGCTCATGCCAATTAATTTTTCCAAGTTTGATGTTTCACAGTAACTGACAGTTGTTGATAATTAAAAGCAAAGTTTGCATGAAAACGCATTTCAACAAAATTGTTAGCTTGGGGCATTTTGACTGAATCCAAGGCGCGCGTTATCGAGTTAGATGTATTTTTATTGATTGACTGTTTGCTTTGGATGGAGAAGCAGGACTGGAGTTATGGGGGGGTAGGGTAGAGAGGGGGGTTTTATTTTTACAAAACATGTTTACTGAGTTTACTGGATTGCAGGGCAAAACCCACAGCTCTCTCAAATCTAAAACCTGGACGGCAGCATAAATGGCTGCTCTGAGTTTTGCTCAGTGCAGTTATTGAGCTAATGCAGTATTCCTGCTCTCTGAAACAATCTCCTGAGTGAATCATACTGTATGCTTACTTTTTGTTTGCAACACCAGAACACCAACTTTCCTCCCCGTCTCGTGCTTCACCACATTTAGTCACTTTTCCTATGATGTCACATTAAACTTGGCCACAATTAAGAGCAAATTTGAATAAATAAATAAAACTGTGTTTTTTGTGAGAGCCATGCGATATTTGATTTATATGTATATATAGTATATAATCAAACATCGCATGACTCACCACACAGTTTTTATTTATTAATTAATTAATTAATTTTTTTTTTTGATGCCAGCTGTTTGCTGACAGTTACAAGCTCTAGAGTCGTGTATAGGCGTTGAGAGAAATGCAACTGAATTTTCTACATGGCAAAAATGTACCTCCCTTTCTCTCCCATCTGGAGTTATGGAGAGAGGTAATGAATGGAGGAATGGAGATGAGCATTTCGACAGCACTGAGTCGTGATACCTTCCGAATGTAGGCTCCTGCCTACTCAACAGAGAAAATACAAGCATTTTTATAACTCATATTTACCTCCACCAACCAAGGACGTCGGGTCGAAGGTTCTGAATGTATTCATCCATTTCTGTTTGTCTGTTTTGTTGTTCGTCTAGACCAGGGATGTCCAATCTTATCCGTAAAGGGCCGGTGTGGGTGCAGGTTTTTGTCCTTTCCAGCAGTGCTTCTGCACCTGATTCCATTAATTAACTAATCAGGGGTTTCAATCAGGGCCTTAGTGGGTAGAATCAGGTTTGTTAGTGTTGGGCTCAAACAAAAACCAGCACCCACACCGGCCCTTTCTGGATGAGATTGGACACCCCTGGTCTAGACCATATTGCTCAATTAGTTTAATGATATTTTGTGGAAGGATGGGCCATTGCCCAACAAACAATCCATTACATTTTCGCAATGATCCAGATCACCATCAGGAGCCACAAATTTTTCATAGGATTCTTCAACATTTTGAGATTGCAAGATTGGATTATGTGTCATACATTTTATAATCCAGGAGATGCTAGTAAAGTTCATTGAGTCAAAAAAGAGGGGAGCATTGGCTTTGGCAGAGGTCTATTCTCTCTGAGTGCCATCCACAGCCATGGTGAAGGTTTGCAATCTCAGACAGCTCTTGTTCCACTCTAAATAGTAATGTTCCTGAAAAACCTGTTGAGTTTTGGGATTATTTTAGCCTTTTTCTGACACGACTGGAATAACCCCTGGACCCTCCATAGTCAAATCTTTACACATTATGTGGGATAACTTCAGCATAGCATGCTGACAGGATGAGAATTTGCATTTTAATAACTGAAAGTGCACCGGAAGTGAGTGGAAAGGTTTGTGTATATTTTTGGTTGCTGCAGATGAATAAACTTTACTTTTCGGCTTGGTTACCCAGTGAAATCTGCATATCGTTTGATGGTTGATTGTATGGTTGGTGATCATGCATGGTACAGTCCTCAATGGGGTGGGAGTGTTGTTGCCATGTCAATTTAACCAGGAATACTTGAAATAATTTTAAGAAAGGGAGGATGTATAGTTATTAATGTTGGTCAGGGAATTTAACAGAATGCTCAAATTAGCAAGGATTAGCTATCAAATAGCGGATGTAATCATCTTATCTGTCATGTCTACACACACAATTCTCTTCAGTGTTTTTTGAGATTTTGCTCCCCTGAGAGCTTTTAGGTTACTCCTTCATCTGATGATGAGGGTCCAAACTGGTTTTCATGTTGCGGACGATGATAATAAGTTTGAGTCCATAAACTCAAATTTTTGTTTGAATTTCCACTTAAGTAGGTTCTAAATTAGGAAAAATCATTTGCTTTCCATATTGTAGAACAATGTTGCACACAAGTTCTAAATCTGTTGGTTATGGTGCTTCACGAATATGTCATCACACCTGCGCAAAATATTCAAACCCAGGATGCCATGTTTTTTATGGTCACAGCATTACATGGAGATGTCATATCTAGATCTTGTAGATAATTTTATACACAAAGCTCTGCAACTCTGCGAGACATAATCAGGATCTTTGGAATCCTAGGGATCTCCAATAGAATTTAAAATTAGCCTAAACTTCCACAAGTTTCAATAAAGCTGATGATAAACCCAGGTATGGGTCTGTAGGTTTTATGGGTGAAACACAAGAGTCTCACAACAGCCTTTATTTTCACAGGGAAGCAGATGTGTGCGTGCCCTACTGAAATTATGTGGCTCAATGACTAAGATGTCTGTGCACACGGTATTTAAATTACCCGAGGACCTTGTAAGTTTCTAAAAAACAGAGGATTCTTTCCCCCAGCGCTGAAGTAATAATTACCGACTGGGCAGATTCTGAGGGGATTAAAATCACTAGAGTAATAGGTAATAATTCCAATTATTGGAGGTCCAGAGGTCATGCTAATCCCATCATAACAGGACTTTTGTCTCCCAAATTTTTAATCTGCTTTTTAACCAAATCCGTTAAAGCCCCTGAAGTTTGTTTCATTTGAAAAAGACAGAGTACATGTGGCTGCAGGCAAAAACCATTCCAGCTCTGCATGGGATGACAGGATAGTTTGCTGACACAGCAGTTGAATCCCCTATGAACAACCCTGGGGATAAATTTGTAAATATTGCTTGAGAGCAGACCCCATATTAGGCTTCAGTCATATTACACAATGGACCTTAGCAATCTGTCTTGGAGCGACAGAATGACATATAAGCTTGTCCAAGTATCGCCTGCATGATTTTGAAGTTGCAAAAATATTCAACAAAAAATAACTGTAGTGCAGAAAGAGAAACAGATGGAGTGGGGAGCAAGTGAGAGTGTATACCTAACAAAAGGTTGCTCCTCTGAACATTGTGTACCAACAATGCAATGCGAAGATTAAGACCATCATTCCTTAGCCTTTGTTACCTTTTTTAGAAGTTTCATTGTCCAGCCACAGTTTCATCGGCAGAACTGCTGTTAGATGATAAGCTGTCCCTTAACACTGTACTTTAGCTGAACTTTAGCAAACGCAACTGCAAATCTGTCTGTTAGATCTCTAGCTCTTGACCTGCTGCTAAGGGCAAAGTTCCCTTTTTAGTTACTTTCAGGATCTGAGCCTGTTTGTTTATGTTATTTGTGACTTTGTATGTGTATTTTTCCTGTTCTTGTGTTTATAATGACAGTTAACAGTTGTATTATTCCAGTCTTTTCCCCACATCTGTCATTGACACGTTTTCTGTTCTCACTCCCTCACCTGCACCAGCCTTCGCTCATTGTTTGATTGTTTTACTGTTCCCTAATTGGTAGCGATACCGCCCTGCCCACTCCTTCGCTTCCCGCACCTGTGCTCCATGAAATTACCCCCTTTCCTTCCCCTTACATTCCCTCAATTTGAACTGTTCCTGTGAGAGTTTGTTTAGCTTTTTAGAGCCTCTTTCCTATGAGTGTTTTCCCCGATTGCTGAGTTTTCCTGGTCAACTTTAGTTCGTTTTTTGGTTCCTATTTGTCTTTTTGGTCTTTGACTTTCTCTTTTCGAATTGGGCATTGGCATACTGACTTCCTGATTCTTTTATTCTTGAACTGAACTGTATTTGCGATTCTGGATTTGCCCTTTTGCACTGCATTCTGTCTGCCTGTCACCAATTCGGGTTGCCTGAACACAAACTCTGCTAAAACCTGTGAACTTGATTTTCATCTGCACATGATTTCTGATTCTGCTGCATGTCAGTAACTCTCAATGAAGTCATGAACTAATTTGGTAGTTAGAGGATAAAATGAGATCATGTTTTTCATTTTTGTAATACGGGTGCCTTAAAGCTATTTTTTCTGCTAGAAAACCCGTGAGTCTAGAAGATTGTGTAGTTGAGACATTTTTGTTTTAACAGATTAATTTTTGTTTTATGGCTGACTTGTTACCAACTTGCTATGTTTGAGGCCACAAACAGGTTGACTTATTCACGAGAAGAAATATAAACCATGCGAACTGTTGAGTTCCAACTTTGAGGACTCTTAAAGAGTAACTCCAGTAAAATATTTTAGACTACTTGAGATTTACACTGTCAACAAATGTTGGTTCACTAAGCTACCTTATTCAAGTGCTTGAACATCAATACTTTGCCTGGGCTGATGGAAAGCTTATTAGCCCGTCCCCGTTTGTAACCCATATTACAATCTCTCAGCAAAGATGGAATGTTCTTAAAACAGGTGATATATCGTCTGGGGTGAATAGGCCTACACGGTCTTCTCGAATTAAAACAGACATGTAACTACTACAGAGTTACCAATGGTCTTTTGCTTATGAACTATCAGTCTTTGGATCATTGTCAATCTATAACCAAACTATAACCATGTCGAATGGATAGACACATACTTGCTCTGCAAATATAGTATTACCAATATTTTTAATGCTTCTTCATTTAGTAGCATGCAGCGAAGAATGAAGCTGTGACGTAAGGGACCGACACGTGACAAACATTTGAATGGACCTAATCACAGTGAACCACTGTGATATCAGCAGCATTTTGTGACTTAAAAGTGTAGGCAAATTACTGAGCCCGATAGTAAGCCTTCCGGCAGAAGTTGGACCCGGGAGAAATTTGAATAATCCTCATGCTGAATAGGGCCATCAGCTGCATTGTTCAAACTATTGTGTAATCCTCAGTCGTACTGATTTTGGACCAAGTCACTACAGTTTTGGGGAACAGTCAAGGCCAGGTTAATAGCCTCTCCTTCTGTCTATCATACCATTCAGGAAACACACCATATCTCAGTGGAAAAAAAACATAAAAAACTAAACTAAATAAGTAAATTGAGTTCACCTTATTTCAAATATGTAGACACTGTTCCTTCAGATTTAATTATTAATCATATGGGAAATTCTAGTGGGACACAGCCACTTTCACTCTGCTTCTGGTTGCTAACATACCATTTCATGGAGATCTGCAACTGAGTTGACAGAATGAATAGACAAATGGAGAATCTATCTCTGGAAGTAGGCTACTTTTCCACGTTTTTGAGAGTGGGTGAATAGCTCATGAATTCCTTATCATTTTCAAGGAAAGTAGCTAATAGTCCTTGAATGTTTCTCCAAGAATTGTTTATCCCCAGAATGTGTGTCTGAAGGTAAAATATAAATTTAATGAACTGTGATTTCAGCATGCAACTGCCAACACATGAGCTCAATGTGCATATGTCAACAAACAGTTTCTTGAAGTTTCTCCAGACATTCAAGGTTGTTTTTACAATGTTTTCCACAGAAGTCTGACAAGTGAGCAATGAATTTTAATGTTGCATGAAAGTGGCTCTGCATAGGGTTACTATATTGCTTAGAAAACTGCTTACCTAACCCTGAAATTCGCAACTTTGAGCAGGCAAGCCATTCAAAATTATGGACTGGGGAGAACCTTTGCCAAATAGGGTCACCCTCCTACACCTACCCCTGCACCAATGTTCTACACAAAAAGTGATACCATGCCTGATTGCTCTCTTTCTGAATTTCAGCCGCAACATACGATAGGTTAATAAGATTAAGAAAAAGAAAAAAAAAAAACGCTATTCAACCGTAACACTGTTCAATCTGCTCCATCTGTGTGGCTGAAGCTAAGCAGGCCTGGGCTTGATTAGTACTTGGATGGAAGTATGGGAAAATAAGTTGCTGCTGGAAGAGGTGTTGGTGGCCCATAGGTTGTGATCTTCCCTCTGACGGAATAATCCCCAATACCGCAGTGCAGTAACGGGGACTCTGTACTGAAGGAGACGCCGTCTTTCGGATGAGACGCTAAGCCAAGGTCTGAGACCCTGTGGGCATTAAAGATCCTATGACGCTCTTCGACAAGAGGAGGGGGTTCCCCGGTGTCATGGCTTAAGTCCCAACCTGGCTATTTCGACCTGCCGCCTCATCATCCCCTTGTCTAATTGGCTATGCAACTTGCCCTCTCCATCCCCACCTCAACCCCCTGGGGAAAAGGAGATTTCAATTTCAGTGGGATTTTAACGGGTTAAATAAAGGTTAAATAAAAATATTACCATATTGTATTTATGCAATATTATACATAAAAGTAAAATTTACTAATATAATGCTTTTCATAGACAAATGTCACAACGTGCTTTACAGACATGAATAAAAAAAAATGCAGCAATAGATTAAACAAATAAGCAATATAAAACAACATTATTGTTTATATTTCTATAATAATTGAATGTAATTCCCTTCGATTGATTTCTTTCAATTACGGTAGTACAGAGACTGTTCTGTCATCAATGACACTGGGACTGTTGCATTGCAAATGCATTAAAATCAACTGAGCCCATGGCATGTAAGACAGAATTAATTTTTCCATCGACAGTATTGCCATCCATACACAATACATCAGTGGGCAGCAGAGGCGTCAATAAACTTAATACACTTATTTTCAAGTTGTGGTCATAAAACTGATTCCATTTGGTATAATGGTCCTTGCTCACAACTTCATTTCCTAGCCCCCACCTTTCCATCTCAACATTTCCTCAGTGCAAGAATGCGTAAGATCAGCTTCCACAGTCTCTCAAAACATCTGTCTTTTTGGGCCGCAGTCCTCCGACAATAATGTCGCGCATGGCCTGATATGTTTCATGACTATTCAAGCTCTGAGTGTAGTCATGTTTTGTGTCGTTTTGATTGTCTCAGTGTTTCTGGTGCAATGGTCCAATTTCCATAGTTTTCTTAACCCCTCTGCGCACATGAGCCTATTTAAGCTTTAGAACTCAGGATTTGTGTCACAGAGATTTTTGAAAATTATTCAAGTGAAGCTAGACATTTGTAAATTCAATTACAGAATTGTTTAGAAATTAAATTTTGGAATTCACGGAGGCCAGCGTCTACATCTGCAGACAGGGGTTAAATCTTAATGCGTATATAAGGACCTGACCAAAAACTGGACCAGTGTGGAAATCTAGTTCTTCTGCATCCACATGGCATGACACACTGACCAGCACCCATTCCCTGTGGGCCTGCGAACTGCAGCTGGGAATTCTAAATTGCTCATTTATAGCTTTCTGGTTCAAAGATCAAACGCCTAGTTTGTGCAGATAAAGTAAGGAAACAAAGCCCACGTTGAGTTCTGCAGCCAGACTCCTACATCATTTGTCATGTGTAACCTCATGTGGAGTACTGTTGCCAGGTTCCCACATGATGTGTCATATGTAACTTTATGTGGAGGACTGCAGCCAGGTCCCCATATGATGTGTCATGTGTAACTTTATGTGGAGGACTGTAGCCAGGTTCCCATATGATGTGTCATATGTAACTTTATGTGGAGGACTGCAGCCAGGTCCCCATATGATGTGTCATATGTAACTTTATGTGGAGGACTGTAGCCAGGTTCCCATATGATGTGTCATGTGTAACTTTATGTTGAGGACTGCAGCCAGGTCCCCATATGATGTGTCATGTGTAACTTTATGTGGAGGACTGTAGCCAGGTTCCCATATGATGTGTCATGTGTAACTTTATGTTGAGGACTGCAGCCAGGTCCCCATATGATGTGTCATGTGTAACTTTATGTGGAGGACTGTAGCCAGGTTCCCATATGATGTGTCATGTGTAACTTTATGTGGAGGGCTGTAGCCAGGTTCCCATATGATGTGTCATGTGTAACTTTATGTGGAGGGCTGTAGCCAGGTTCCCATATGATGTGTCATATGTAACTTTATGTGGAGGACTGTAGCCAGGTTCCCATATGATGTGTCATGTGTAACTTTATGTGGAGGACTGTAGCCAGGTTCCCATATGATGTGTCATGTGTAACTTTATGTGGAGGACTGTAGCCAGGTTCCCATATGATGTGTCATATGTAACTTTATGTGGAGGACTGTAGCCAGGTTCCCATATGATGTGTCATGTGTAACTTTATGTTGAGGACTGCAGCCAGGTCCCCATATGATGTGTCATATGTAACTTTATGTGGAGGACTGTAGCCAGGTTCCCATATGATGTGTCATGTGTAACTTTATGTTGAGGACTGCAGCCAGGTCCCCATATGATGTGTCATATGTAACTTTATGTGGAGGACTGCAGCCAGGTCCCCATATGATGTGTCATATGTAACTTTATGTGGAGGACTGTAGCCAGGTTCCCATACGATGTGTCATGTGTAACTTTATGTTGAGGACTGCAGCCAGGTCCCCATATGATGTGTCATATGTAACTTCATGAGGAGTACTGCAGCCAGGTCCCCATATGATGTGTCATATGTAACTTTATGTGGAGGACTGCAGCCAGGTCCCCATATGATGTGTCATGTGTAACTTTATGTGGAGGACTGTAGCCAGGTTCCCATATGATGTGTCATGTGTAACTTTATGTTGAGGACTGTAGCCAGGTTCCCATATGATGTGTCATGTGTAACTTTATGTGGAGGGCTGTAGCCAGGTTCCCATATGATGTGTCATGTGTAACTTTATGTGGAGGGCTGTAGCCAGGTTCCCATATGATGTGTCATGTGTAACTTTATGTGGAGGGCTGTAGCCAGGTTCCCATATGATGTGTCATGTGTAACTTTATGTGGAGGACTGTAGCCAGGTTCCCATGTGATGTGTCATGTGTAACTTTATGTGGAGGACTGTAGCCAGGTTCCCATATGATGTGTCATGTGTAACTTTATGTGGAGTATTGTAGCCAGATTCCCATGTGATGTGTCATGTGTAACTTTATGTGGAGGGCTGTAGCCAGGTTCCCATATGATGTGTCATGTGTAACTTTATGTGGAGGGCTGTAGCCAGGTTCCCATATGATGTGTCATGTGTAACTTTATGTGGAGGGCTGTAGCCAGGTTCCCATATGATGTGTCATGTGTAACTTTATGTGGAGGACTGTAGCCAGGTTCCCATATGATGCGGCATGTGTAACTTTATGTAGAGGACTGTAGCCAGGTTCCCATATGATGCGGCATGTGTAACTTAGCACTGGAGCCAGACTCCAGCATGACCCCCGTTATGTGTAGCTTAGCTTATTGCCAGGTAAATTGACTCAGAGTAATGTTAACCTATTTTTAAGTACAATTTATGAATGATGAATTTGGAGGGCTTACATCATAAGATCCGTTTAAGAGCAAACACTCACTTTCACGGCAAGTTGAACCATTTTTGTGAAATCAGTGGGGTGGTCCCGTCTATGAGCATAGATGTTTCTTCCACAATCATGAATGAGTTAAAGTTGCAAATCAGCTTAATTTTGATCTACAATAGAAGAATTGGAAGAATTTGTTTCTTTTACAATTTTTTTTTTCCAGATTTGGATTTGGATTTTGAACCCAAAATGCAGCCAAAGACAGTACTGTAACATGAATAAAGCATGTCCAAACTTTTCACTGCTACTGCATCCTCATAAGCCGTTAAATATGTCAATTAATGACTAAAAGTAAGAATACATTATTAACCTGGATTTTTTTAGTACACCTTGATAGATTATGAATGCCTGTTCCATTCTTGCATCCTTAATTCTGAGGACAGGTGTGTCCCAGGTGTTAACATGATGCAAACCAATGGTTTTGCATGGCCCCAGAATTGTATTTGGAACTCAAATTTTCATCAGCTAATTTGTTCAATTCTTTACTGTTATGTCCTGATTCTTTATTCATTGTTTCCCCTTGAATTCCAGCTGTCCTTTTTTCCTTCAGTTTCCTCTAATTGTTTCCCGTTGTTTAATTATTATCTTGCGCGACTCCTGCCTGTTTCCCACTGTTAACATGTATTTAAGTTCCTGGTCTATGTCTGCCTCTTGCAGGATTAACCTCTCCTGTCTTTTGAGTAAACTACTATCTTGGTCTCAAGAGGCAATTAATAAGGGAAGCACTCCCCGGCTTGCATTCCTGCATTGTGGATTCTTCAGGACATCCCAGCACTCCAGTTCTAAGGTGTTCCTCTGTCTGTGGGTCCTGGTTCTTCGGGTTGTCATCTTGGTAACTGACCTCGGATCAGCCCTTACGACCACGCCTACCCTTCCCTTTCCCAGTTTACCCCAGCCTGACTCCGGACCGTCTCCTGTCCGAGCTTTGAAAATTCCCGTTTTTGCGTCTTTTTTCTAAATGAAAGCAGCCTATTTGGGGTTTTCTTCGATCTGCTTCTTCTTTTGATTATTTGTAACACTGCACAATATCAATTTAAAAGTCAAGGTTTCTTAACTCTTGGTGCAATGGCAAAATCTTTTTTTTAATGTCAATGGTGTGAACATTGCATGGCTATAGTTAATTTCAATTGTTACCAATTCATACCAGTGCTTCTCTGAAGCTATATACAGGGATTATTATTGAATGTGGAATATTCTTGCAATTCCTTCATTTTTTTGTGTGTTAATCTTCTGTTAACATTGCATTCCAGCTCTGTATTTTATAAAAACTAACGTGTCTATGCATGCAGCTACTGACTCTCCTGTGTGTGGGAGGATGGTTGTATTTCAGCCACTGAAGTGAAGAGGTGGTTATCTATCCTCAAGGGTTTTATCAACATCAAAATCCATATTTTTGAGTTCACATGATATTATTCATTCACCCAGTATTCATTAAATTAATGCAGAGCTTCCTTCCTCTATTAGTCAGATTTTCAAGGCCAAATTCTTAGTTATACCATACTGTTTCTGTTTGAGGGCTTATTCTGTGACTTGCCAGTGTAATACCCAGGTTTTTCTGGCAATTGTGTCTTAAATATAAGTTTTTCTTACCATTAAAAAAGTTCCATATAGTTAAAGGCTGATGAAAGATCACAATTACTGGCACATGACTTCTGTAGCCAGTGTATTTTCCATCATTTTCCGGGGTAGGATTACTTGTGTGCTTGCTTGACTGGCCTTTTTCTCAAAAAAGGTAGAAAAAAATGTAGATTTATAAATCTTTTTTCATAATCATAAATTTTGGGGAAATAAAGTAATTTATTGCTGACAGGACGGAGACATGATAGAAAATAGTTGATGCGCGAAAGCTGGTGTTTTTCATCCGCTGGTGGTCTGTGAAATGAGGGAACTCCTGGAAGAAGGTTGATAATGCAACACAACGCTGATTTTACAAAATAACAGTTACACAGTTCAGGAAATAATTAATGAAAAGAACAGGTTTTTCTGTGGTTGTATCTCTCAGTCAAACCTTCAGGTAGTCTGGTCCAACTTTTAAGTCAGCCATCACATTTTATGTATTATTGTTTTGCTAACTTATTTCTTATCCCCCCCCATCCCAATTTTATTTTGCCGGAAATTTCTGCAATTCTGTATATACACAGCCCTTATCGAATCACACTGTTAGCGATGAGGAAAGGACCAATGTTCATGTGAGCCAGATTATATAAATTCATTTTATGTTAATTGTGTTAACATTCAAGTATTGCATGGGAAGATGTTGCAAATTCCCTCAACCCTATTTCTTCCATGTCTTGGTTCATCTGAAGCACGGATTCCTGCGGTTGGTGACTCACCTGGGTTCAGTGAGGGTTATTACAGTTGATGGTGCCATAACGACAATTCTTACCCCATGCTAAAGGCTTATTTATTGTTACACACTGCAATGCTTGATTCAGTCCAAGTTTCCATTGACTCGACAAAAAAAAAAAACAAAACTAGAGTGCACTCGAAAGAGCGCATTTCTCCGGCGAGCCATATGTCTGTGGTGGGTTTCCCAAAAGCCTCTTAACGCAAAGAACCTCTATAAATGACTCTTACGATCGTTCTTAAAGTAATGTGGCTGTCCCAAAAATGTTTGTAAACATTAGTTCGCTCTAAACTAACCCACGTAATGAGAGAACGTCTGTTGCTTAAGAATCTCTTAAAAACACTCGTTAATCCTGGGATCCAACGTTATCGGGAAACCCACCCCTGTTCTTTTGGTTACGGACTTTGTATCGGATCAGCTATCATCCCGTAAAATTTGGCCCTGAACCATAACTTTTTCAGTAATCTGGTCAGAAATATTACACAGACTCGCATCAGGCAGATACAGTATTTTAGTTCCTCCGGATCCATAATCCAGAATATCACTTGCAAAATTAAATCAACTCATCCTTGGACTACCATGTATCATCCTACCAAATTTTGTGCCAAATTGTCAGTAACTTTTTGAGTTATCCCAAACAAACAAACAAACAAACAGGGGTGAAAACATAACTCCCTTGGTTGAGGAAACTTTTTTTTTTTTTACATTTTCACTTCAATTTTAATCTTGGTGATTTTGAAATCCTCTACTTCAAAGCTCTTGCCAAGTATTTTCCATCACGTCTTTACCATGATGTGTGCTGCACTGAATCCTCTGGTAAGGCATTGAATCTCTCTCTCTCTCTCTCTCTGTCTCACACACACACACATTCCACCGAGTGTGTGGGTGTGTCAGTGTGCAGACATATATTTAATTTCTTGAGTACAGCTGATAACCCCACACAAAGATTGACACCTGAATTTAAATAAATTTTTCATACAGTGCGTGTTTTCATCATCACTAACCATGAATAATGCACGTTGTAATTGGAATTTGAGAACAGACAGCCCACACAGACTCTGAGAAATCTAAGAGATTGTGTCACTTTTTTTCTCAGTTTGAAATTGGAAAGTTAAAATAAGAAACCACATCTACATTTTATGTATTCTTCTTTCCCTGTGCAAGCTACCGACTAGTAATTAAACTGGGAAGGGAGGGCTGTTGCAGTGCATATTTTTTAACACCATGGTTGAATAGTGGCTCAACACCACAATTCTGTGGTGGTCTTGGTTGTTAAGGCACCTTATATTTTCTTATATAGTGAAATCATTTAGATGCACTCTTCTGCTTTAGAGAAGTGCTGAGGTTTCTATTCAGTTAATATTTTTAATATTAATTCAGTATCAATATTAGTGTTAGTATTAAATCAGGGTCTGAAACCTGCACAGATCTCAAGCAGAGATGGGAAGATCAGTAGGATAAAAGAATACTGGTGAAAACCAGGGAGACAATGAGTGTTGAAGCATTTAAAAAAGCTTGGTTAAAAAGAAACTTCACTTCATTAATAGCTGGAAAGGATGGCTAAGGATGGCTAAGGCTGAAGAGCAAGAGACACTTTGTATTGACTGTCCCCAAAAAAAGCATAAATATATATATGCAAAGTAAAAAAGTATCATTGTGTTGGTAATGTATGAACACTTAAACATGAGACATTCAGATAATATAAATTGCCATGGGGCTATAAAATAAATAAATGATTACAGTTGTAATCATGTAACATGTTGTAAACATGTAATCATGTTTTAAAATCTGCCTTAAAGAGTTACTGTTTAATTTTGCCGTTTTTAATATTGAGTGAAAAAATATTTTCTGATCAAATGAAATTCTATGTATTTAGTTTATTGACCAGATGCAGTGGCGAGTTGAGCAAAGCTAGTTTCAAACCTGGTGAAATCAGATATGGAGAAGACACCAAGGCTGAGATTAAATGGGACATAGCATGAGGAGGCAGCTCAGGCAGAGGACTCGAGGCATGCCGTCATTCTCAAAAACACTTTCTTGCATATGTGTCACTGCATCCCACACCCTCCTCTGTAAGGCAGGTTATTTAAGCTGCTCTTCTGCCCTACCTTTGCTTTTGCAGATGCCTTTGGGTTCTGCTGCGCTGCATCACTCTCAGCTGTCAACACGTTCTCATCTCTGACAAAGCATCGATATACAACCCAAAAGAAAGCTTTTAGAGTCTTTATTTGATGCTAAGAATTATGGTTCGGGTTGAGGGTAAGGGTTAAGGGGTAGGTTTTGTTTTAAACTGGCATCAAATATGGACGCTAAAGGCTTCTTTTTTCATGGTATTTTGACGCTTGGTCTGGTATACATCAGTATAACACATTGGGGTGAGATTGGGCTCCTGCTGTGGCTTGTGACCTTGCCTGCCGCTGTGTCGCTCTTACCTGCGGCTAGTTAACACCCCAACTCCGCCACTCTCTGCCACTCCCTGTTCTCTTTTCCTCAGGTTCAGTAGGCCGCTGGGTGTGTTATAGTCAAAGCCAACACATCAAACTATCATTGAATCTATTTGGGAGCCATTTCATGAGAGATTGACATTCGGTGTGCAGTAGACCCCCCCTGGATTTGAATGAAACGTGGCACATGGGTGTCTCATGGAAAAAGCCACATTTTTTAGTCTGTGTCTCACTTTGCCTGCTTGTGGCGCCACCTGGAAGCCACTAGAACCGTGTTTCTCAAACCTCTCCTGTAGGCCCAGCTGTCCTGCATGTTTTAGATCTCTCCCTGCTCCAGCACAGGTGATTCAAATGATCAGCTCGTTAATCATCCCCTAAAGCTGATTGATGACAACCTGATCATTTGAATCACCTGTGCTGGAGCGGGGAGAGATCTAAAACATGCAGGACAGGTGGGCCCTCAGGAGAGGTTTGGGAAGCAATGCATTAGAGTGGCTTAGTTGTGTTGTCCAAAAGCTGTTGACACCACATTTTGCATGAACTATCATGGCTTAAGGGTTCACAGAACCAAATATGTTATACTTTTATCATGAGAGATGCAGTCCTTAAAATTCAGCTTTTTCCATGAGACACCCATATCTACTATGTGCCAAGTTTCCTTCAATTCCAGGGGGGTCAACTCCTCAACTTCTTCACTGTAAAAAAACCAAAGTTGTCTCCACTGAAAAAAGTTAGTTTCCAGGCTGACTTAGAATATTAAGCTCATTGGACTTGAGATGACAAGTAGAAGGTATATTCAACTTATATCTTAAATTCAGTTAACTTAATATTTTAAGGCTAACTTTTTTTTTCAGTGGAGACAACTTTGGTTTTTTTACAGTGTTCAAAAAGTGCCATTTTCTCATGGAATGGCTCTTAATACCACAATAAATTATTTACATTGAGCTGGATATCTGAAATTCAGTATGTTCAAAGAAGCTGTAGAAGGGTTAGGGTTGAGAGAAGCATGAATAAACATGAATATGCAAGTACATGAAAGTTATGTTTCTATAGAAGGAATAAATCCATGTAAGCTACAATTTGAGGTTTGGTAAACGCACATTTTCCTGCCATGGAAAATAGAGCTATAGCACATTATAAAGCAGGTAATGGAGTGTATTGCCTGTCATAAGCACATTTGGTAACTCGAACAGTATCTCTATCTATCAGTTGGGTCTGCCTGTCAACGGCTTGTGAAGCTCCTAAGCTGTTTTAGCTTCCACAGTGTTATTGGGGTGCATAGCTCAAATATTATTTTGCAGTTTGAGCATTTTCTCCTGTTTTTCCAAAATCTTTTCATATGCAGTGCAACACTTCATCCATATTTGTTAGTTGTTCTGTTTTTGTTTGGTGGAAAGCTGAAACGTGCCCAAAGCAGCGACAAGCAACATTTGGTTCTACATTAACATTAACATTTTAGGGGTCTTTTAAAATTCTACAGCAGTGGTACTCAACATTGTGTTTGCGGGCCCAGAGTGTATACTCGGTTTTGTTCCAACCTCAATTGTAATTTCAGGATTTTAAACAAGCTGCTAATACATCTTAATTAGGTGTATTTAATGTTTCGTGCAGTTATTTGCTTTCTTAACCCACATGCTATCAGAAATATCTACAAACATGTTTGCCTTCAAGATTGCGTTGCGAGGCAGAAGTGACTATGTGTGGCTGGCAGTGGTCGGCAGCTTATTCAGAGTAGCGCACAATTGGCTATTGTGCTACAGGGTTGCAAATTGGGAAAGGACTGCCCGGCAGGGGAAAAGTAATAGTTGCCTTGTTCGTTGCTCAGGCACCTCCTGTTGGCCAGAAGGGCGCTCGCCAGGAAGATTCTAAGCCTGTTCATGTCCGGGTATCCTCCGCCTTCATTGCGAAGATTCAACCAATGACTGTATAAGAAGTAGCAGGCTAACAGGCGCGTGCTTCAGAGGAGAGCCACGAACTGTTTTCATTCTCCTGAGTTGGCAGCAAGGGGTTGCATATGAGCAAGCCTTGTACATGGTTCATCATTTGGGAATTCCAGATTCGAGAGGGATTTGAGATGCAAAATAAAAAAAATAGATAAATAATAATAGGTCACACTTAATTTGAAGTGTTCATCAATGAGACAATGCCTTCATCAATGAGACATAATGGGCTCTAAATTCGTAGAATAGGTGTATCTGTTAGTATCTGCAGTAATACATTGTTCATGGACTTGATGTTGGAGAAAATGGGATATTTATCATTGTTAATGCCTCCTTTGAGCAATACAGTAAGAAATGAGAAATTGTCTTTAAGGCATTCCCTTACCTGTCTTGCATTCACTCCCTTACCCCTTTCCTTGACCTTAACCCTCAACAGTTCATACCTACCCCTAACCCTAACCTTAACCTAACCCTAAAATCCCCTAACCATAAAATTTCCTCATGGGGACCTGAAAAAGTGCCTATAAGGATGAAGAAATCTGGTATTCCATTACTTATGGAGGCATTTTGTCCCCACAAGGGTAAGTAAACAAGGACGATACACACACACGTACCAGCGCGCGTACACACAAAAAGGTTCACAGCTAGTACACTTTTTTTAGGATATCAAAAACCAATAGACAAGGGCTGAGCAGCAGTGAACACGCACACACATAGATATACGCACACACATGCACGCGCGCGCACGCACACAAACTCAAACACAAATAGCCAGTGCACTATAGTAATAGCTGAGCATTGCTGTTTTGTGTTATTGCCTTGGTGAATACCCTGCAGAGTATGCATTTAAGAGGGAAAAAGGCTTTGTTTTTCCGCTGGGCCTAAAAACACTGTATTTTCCGGCTCCCGCTGTGTTTGTGTGACAAGTCTCTTTTCAGCCGCCCTGTCAATCCCCTTCTGGATTCTGGGTCAACAAAGCTAACGTTAGCAGTAAAATATGGCAGCCTATTTCCACACTTCTCATGTATTCGACTCGCGCTGGATTCCTTCAGGAAATATGGGAAAATTTACGGTGTGAGGGAGGCCAAAACAAGGACTTTTTATTTTGTTTAGAATTATAGATCTGCTTTTTGCAGTGTGCAGGAGAGATGAATTGTCTTTGCACGAGCCAGATAAGACTGTGTTTTACTGCCTCCGCGGTCTGAATACAGTTCTTTAAGCTCACCAAAACATTGTGAAGAACAGAGTGTTGGCGATCTAATGAAACTTCAAGCGCTTCCTTACACCATTCAGTTTAAGGACAAAGAAGAAATATTCTCAGAAGAGAACTGCTATTTAGGAAAGATGAGTAGTTGTTTGCTTTCTGAAAAATTTAATTACAGTTTCCATTTTTGCACATCAAATAATAAAAAAAAATGTGTAAACATGAAATATGAGGTCCCAAGCTTTCTAAATTTCTCCCAAAAAAAAAAAAAAAAAATACTGACTACTGTGTTTTGGAAACTTGATTGCACTCGGCTGCAAATGTATTGGAGCATTAATAATGTGTTTTTCAGAAAGAGGCCATAGCACGCTGTCAGCGAGGAATGCACTTTCTGTATGCAGCTCTGACATTGAAGGATTCCAGAAATTCTGCCATCATGCTTAGCAGAGGGAAATCTTTGTGGATAACCTAAAATAATAAACAAGAAAATGAGCGCAAAATTGGAAATGGAAAAATATTGACCTTTTTTAAAGTACAGAGGACTAGATTCAAGGAACATTTGTTGTAAACTTCAAAGTTCTTTTCTTTACAAACCCATACTGGCATTCCCAGCCAACTCTGTGATTAAACTTGTGCATTAATAAGGGATCCGAACTCTTGAAGTTTACTGACATCCAGTGTAAGACAGTGGACTGTGTCACAATGCTCATGTATCCTTAATTGGTTCCTCCCATGTTGCAGCAGTTTACGTGCGTTTTTGCAGTTTGTCTCCTCTAATTGACTTATCATCTCAGCTCCTCCCTTGCTCCCAGGCTAGATCATTTGTGTGCCTCAAGATTTTTGTAAATGTCTTTATTTAAGTTCATTGGGGTCTGTGTTTGATTGCTGGATTGCCACGCTTTAATCCCTACTAAGCCTTCCAGTCAGTTTGAGTCTTTTAATGTTGAGCTTCTTCTGTGTGTTTTTAGTAAATGAATGATAAAAAAAGACATCATTACTGTTTGGAGGCTTATTAATTGGGACAAGCTCCCAAGCCTTCTTATTGGTCTACAGGATTGGGGCCGCATTCTTTTTCTATCATTGTTTTTGCTAGTTCCTCAGTGTCAGTTCACCTCCCACGTCTTCCTGGCCTAGATGCAGACGTGGCCCCTCCCTCTCCAGTCAATACTAACTATACTGGACTGCCCCTCTACTTACTGTCCTTGGCTGTGGCCTTTCCCGTTATATTACCATATTCTTGTCAATAAGTACTCCCTTGAGGACTGTACCCTGAAGTTGCATTTGGTTCATTGTTTGATTTATAACAGGTCTTATCGCATTAAAAGGCCATCATTTTATTTGTACAAATTCTGTTTTCTGCAATGCCAGTCTTCCACGCTCTTTGCGTCTTCCAATCGAGCTTAAAAATTATAGTTGCATTGCCTTAATTATGTGGCTGTTACGGAGTTGCATGATCAAACAAAGATTTTTATGTATGGCCTTGTTGACATTAATGTACCGACAAAATATCTTTTTCCAGCTATGCTCTGATATTCTCATCCACAGCACATTGATACCAACATATGACAAAATGGCAGTTTTTGGGTTAGCCGGGTTTATTAAAATAAAAACACATTAAAAAGCACTAAACAGTTATTTATTATTGTTTTATAGATGTTCCTAAGTCATTAAAATGGAAACATGTCGCTAGCTACCATACAGTATGTGCTGTTAGTGCTGTATTACTACCATGGTTCAGATCACTGCGCGACTATTTAATTAATTTATATTACCAAATTATTTGCTATTAACATCATAAACAGATTTGACTGCATCCTTGTTGCTATGGTTACTGGACACAGGCTGATGCTATGAAGCCAGGACATTGATTTAGTTCAGTAGGGTATGTATGTATTTGGATTGAACAAATTTATTTACATGTAGATAACATGAAATTTTAGTTTGGCAGAAGGTTCTGCTCTGGAGGTGGTCCCCAACTTGGCAAAGGAAATACATTCTAAACAACAAAAAAATCAGGTAGGGAGCAGAACTTTAGAATCCCCCACCCCCCCCCCACTGTCAGACAGAGCAGAACCAAACAGGTGAGGGCTGGGGTGGAGGTGGCAAGAAAAACACATTTCTCACCTTGCATGTGAGGCAGAAAATTGAGCAGCAGAGGTGAATGAGCTTCATTGTGCTTAAGAAGATCAACAAAATAGGTTCTTTGTTGTTGCCGCTTTGCGATTGGTGTACTCTCGGTGACGCAGACCGCATCAGGTGATGTAGAATGACTCACCTTTCCTGCCTGAACTAGTTCCACTTATAACTGTTGAAAGACCATATTTGTGGAACTACTTGGTTGGCATCCATATATCTGGAATCAATGGACACCCTGCAGCCATTCAAGTAAAGTCAAGTCAAGTTAAGTGCTTTTAAATTTGTCACATACATTTCATGCAGTGAAATGAGGAAGGGTCAAACTGCTCCTGCACTGTGCAAATCAGCATAAATAGTACATAATAAATAATTAAAAATAGGTATATGTTAAAAGGTATAGAGCCCTATTTCTAACTAGTTTAAAAACTGTGGTTTACCCCAAACCCCTCCCCCCCCAGAGTAACTGAAAAGTCCTCACTACTGAAAAATCTTATTGCCTGCGGGAAGAGGCTCTCTTTCTCAGTCTCTCGGTATCTGCCTTGAGGGCTTTAAGTATTTTACCCGACGGTAGCAGGCAAGCAGTGAGGCATTAGGATAGGAGATGTCCTTCCAGATTTTCCGTGCTCGCAATTCCCAGCCTCCCATGGTATATGTCCTCCAAGCAGGGCAGGGTGCATCCAATGGTCCACTCAGCAGAGTGCACCACCCGCTGCAGGATGGCCTGGTCATGACAGGTGATGTTGCCAAACCAGCCCGACATGCATCCCGTGAGTACACTCTCGACAGCAGTAGAGTATAGGGGTGTACAGCCATTGCACTATTTGTATTCGGGTTCGGATTCGAACTTTTAAAAAAAAACTTTTTTTCGTTATTCGGATTCGGGAAAAAACCAGAAGTGGGCGCACTAGAGACTTTCACCGAGCTAGCCGGCTAGCTTCCGGTTTAGCCCTCGGCTAACTGCAACGGGAATAATTTAATCGTGCGGCTCTTCTAGACTTTCCAAATGTAATCAGACTGAATGGATCAAATTTTGCTTGTGAAACGAGTCGTTTTGCTGGGGTTGTGAGTCTTGTGACACTCAAAAAAAAAATGTATCCGCCGTTTTATAGCTGCTTCTTTTCGAGTTATTGTCTGATATAAATAGGTGCAACCTAGGGGGCTAGCGCAGTTGTTACAACACTGTCCTCCCCTAAAAAACTTGCAGTAAATGTTTCACTATTGAAAATCGTTCACGCGAGTATACGGACGCTCCACATCGGAGGACACATGAGCCAGGGAAAAGGGAAATTATATCCTTTGGAATTGAATCCAAGTAATCCAAAATGCGTATATTAATGTTAAATGACCAGTAGATAATGGATAGCACAACTGAGTGTGAGCAAGACAACACACTCTGTTGAAGTAGGTCCTCCCATGTTCACGCTGCACGCGACTGTGTTTGAATGGAAGAAAACCCTCTATCGACTTGATGTAATAACAAGCTCTTTTTTACTGAAAGCGTATCAATCACAGTAGAAATATACACATCTGAACAAATTCACGGAGTACAAAACTTTAACCCCTTTATGCAGTAGACGCCATCGCGTTTTCTGTGAGACGTTATGTGCGGTTCAGGTTTACTTTCCTCTTCTCTCAATTTACTGGCGGAGTGAATTATCTTCAGGTGCATACGGCGGCCGCCACCTACTGTATCAATCTTAAATTTTCGCGAGTGCCCCATTTATGAGCTTCATATTAAAAAACACGCACTAACATGTTTATTTAAGTCTTGTTTTAATCCCCGAATAATAAGGAGAAACTTATGGACAGAAAAACTATTTGGGATCAAAGCATTATTTGTGTACTTCCGAATATCATATTCGGGTTCGGGTACATACTTAGTGGAGTATATGGTCTTCAGAATGGATGGAGAGACCTTAAACCTTCTCAACCGCCTCAGGAAATACAGCCGCTGCCTGGATTTGGCGATCAGGTGCTGTGCTTGTAATTTCCATGTGAGGTCTTCCATGAGATGCACTCAAAGATCCTTAAAACTGGAGACCCTCTCCACCAGCTCACCACAGATGGTTAGTGGGGAATAACTGCTGCCTTGTTTACTCCTGAAGTCCACTACCATCTCTTTTGTCTTACTAATATTCAGTGCCAGGTTATTTGAATGGCACCACTGTGCTAGGCCTGCCACCTGGTCTTGGTAGTCCTGCTCTGCGTTTCCTGAGATCAGGCCAAGCACCACGGTGTCATCGGCGAACTCAGTGATGAACATGGAACAACTGGAGGCTATGAAGTCATGCATGTAGATTTTATAGAACAGTGGACTCAATACACATCCCTGGAAGGAGCTGGTGTTGCGGATCGAGGTCACACCACCACCCACCCTCACCACCTGGAGTTGGTCGGTAAGGAAGCTGAGCACCCAGTTACACATTTGGGTGCTAATCCCCAGCAACCTCATCTTCTCAGCCAGGCGGAAGGGAACTCTGGTATTGAATGCTGAGCTGTAATATACAAATAGCATCCTCACATAGTTTCCCCTCCCCCCGTCCTGATGAGTTCGGATGGAATGCAGAATGCAGAATCATTCAGAATCGAGCATTCACCCAGACCAGGGTATTTGTACTTTCAATAGCTAAAAGTACCATGGCTAAAAATCTCTCAATAAATGGTAAATGGTAAATCATGAGAGAAAAATTGTTTTCTTAATAAAACTAGTTACCATGAACCGCAGGTACCAGGAGGAGCAGTGGTGTCAGAAAACAATCATTAAACTGTAAAACCCACAAAACAATACCTATGACGGAAATTGCAGGGAGCGAAGGCTCCACGTGTTCTTTAGGCTGGCGTTGACTTGCAATAAAATGGATATATTTTCTGCGTTCGAAGAACGGGGCACAAAAGCACAACAGTTATAGTAAATCTGACGCCATATTAATTTTAGAATACCAAATTGAGTTATACCCTCGTTAAATATCTGACTCCAAATTAGAATTAAAATTAATAATCTAGGGAAAACATGCGTGGATCTCGAAGTGACCGCACCTCAAACTCTTGGGAGACAACCGCTGTCACTAAACATATACTCCCGTAAATTAGCATTGTTACTGGATCCTAGGTTTTTCGATTAGATTAGAGGTTGGAAGTCAACCATCACTGCAACAGCATCTTTTGGCGTGAATACAGCGAACCCAGATCTATGCACGTCCATGGGTTCCTTCAGGGAATTTTAACAGATAACCAACTTTTCGTTCATGGGTTTCCTTAAGGCTTAAATCCCAGAACCGGCAATACATAAACCCTTTATTAAGTAGATCACGATTGTTTCTCCAACTTAATAAAACCAATTTTCATGCCAGGCTGATGGCCAGTCATTCCTCGGTTGGGATTATACCCCTAGGCACCCGTCGCAATGCGGCTAGAAAGAATAAAAGGATTAGGAGTCACAGAGACCATGCAAATTTAAAAGAATAACAATAATTTATTCACCAGGTAGGCACAAGCTTAGATCAAACATATCAACGTTAACCTAATTACAATTTACACACAAGTTAGAAGAGGAGAATAAAAGGGCTACTTACGCACTGACGTGCGCGGGGAGCGATCGGATACAATCCTCCTTGACTATATACATTGGCTACATACTGCATTGCGTATGGGAAATTGACTACGATCCTCCCAGAATGGAATGTTTCTCTTTCCTTTTAGCCAAACCACGTCTTTGATCCAGGCAGCATGGCCATAAGTACCCTGGAAGGAGGGTTGAATCTGGTTTTTGGGTTTCCACCATTTGGAGGATGAAATCAAGTGATTTAGCTGAGAGAGGGGAATAGGGCGATTACCCTAGAGGATTCTGACCTATTTTCAGGAGTTTCCAAAGGGATATGAACCATAATTTCAGTGGGAATGAAACATACTCCATTCAACTCCTTGGATTCCCCTGACAATAACAAGACCAAACATGATATGAATATGTACTAATATGATGCAGTTGTCATGAAAAAGTCTTAAGATGAATTAGTGTATAAGTAAATTGGGTTATAAGCAGAGGTGGAAAATCCAGGTTCAGAAAGTAAAAGTCCTCCCCATTATTTAGTTCCAACCTCCTGGATGTGTTACATAAAACAACCCATCAGAGCAGAGGTTGGACTAGTCAAGAAAATCAGCTGGTTGAGTTGATGGGTGGAAGTAAAACATGGTGGGACTTTTACTTTCTGATCCCTGGAATGTCCTCCTCTGGTTATAAGTACAGAAGTGGTTTCTTAGTAGGATATTGAACATGAAGCATATCATGAAACTCCCAGAGGTTTAGATTATTTTAAACAGATTAATATAACTGGACTTTAACTTAAGACCTGGGATAGTAATATGACTCCCACAGGGGCATTCTGTCAGCCAGAGCTTTGCAACAACCCCCCACCCCCCCCCCCCCCCCCCCTTTCCGAGTAACAGAAAGACCATCGACACCTTCCACATGCAGGCTGAGCAAACATCCTGGGGGGGAGTTCACAAAAGTCGTATTGCTATTTGGCATGGCTATGGACCGAGTTTATCAGCCACTTATAGTGATATCTGCACTTCAGATATCAATGCTCATTGCGAAAATACATTCATTATCATGCTGAAACATTATACATGTTTCTCCTCTTTTACGTCTTAATTCATTTATTTTACCTCATTTTATCCTCATTCTATCGACTGTTTCCACATAGCAGCTTGACCAAAGCATTTGAGCTTTTTTTCTCCTCATGGATTAGTTAAGATGTTTTTGTGTGGCAGTCCCGGAACGTTGCTAGCATCACATGTGCTGCTTTCAAGGACTTTTATATCAGAGAATAATTGCAGCTTGGGAGGATAAAACAACTTTAAATTTCCACAGAGTGCACACAGAGCCAGTGACCTTTTCATACACAGGCAAGAGCACGCCATAACTGCACCTCTCCTTAATTTTCATTTATCAGGATAAAATCCTTTGAGGCATTTCTTATAGTTTTTCTCTGGAGATAAAGAGCCTTTACATAACCTTGCCTCATTGCAAGGTCAAGGTTTTGGTAATGCATTTCATGAAATGCGAAAATTTTGTGCCATTGTTTATTGGTGTTGGTATTCTATGGTTTATTGAAGTTCAATCAAGAGAGATAGAGCAAATGAAGATTTGATAATTGTTTATCATTCACATGTTTGCAGTGTTAAAATCTTTTGAAAATTATTTAGCTTTTAAACTCTACAAGGTGATTCTTAATCAAAAAAGTATCAGCCCCATAAATAAATCCCCTTGCAGAGTCTAGATACTGGTGAAAGTGGTGGCTGATGACTTGATGTAGCTGATGACTTGATGAAACTGATGAAGCTGTTGACGCCAATGACGTTGAAAAACTGAAGAATTTGCAAAGACGAGGTGATAATGGGGAGTTGGTGCAGTACAAAAGACCGCAGCATGTAGAATTATAGTGTGGAGGGAGAGACAGTTTGTAAGAAGACAGCGGAAAGATAACAGGTCAGCAATGGAGGTGTGTCATTGTGCTATTAGATGTACTTGCACAGATGATGTGATCAGATGATCTAGCTCAAATGATGGCTCCAGAAAAGAGAAATTACGATTAAGCATGAATGAGAAAAGATAATGGTTGGATACAAACGATCAATGTAATGTCAAGCATAGTCTTCTATGCTAAGCTTTCGTTTAGTTCAATTTGATAGAAATTGATAAATGAGAGGGTTTTATTTTTCCTTTTGTTAGTTTGGTAAGTGGGTTTTGTGACTTAATTTGTCTCTAAATCTCCATACTTTGTAGAAAACCACTTGCAAACTGGTGACACTAAGTTATAGCTGAGGCTGGGACACCCCACACAAAAATCATGCTACACCTCTGGAAGAATCTAGAAGTTAATGTTGTGATTCTGCCTGTTTGCCATGCTTTTGATCTGTCAGCTATATTTATGATTGTTTGTATATTGATCTAGTTCTTGCCTGACCATGCCTAGGATTATGTATTGTGATTTGGTTCTGGTTTATGACCATGTTTTGTCTAGTTTAGTCTTTGCCATGTTTTGCATTTTACCATAGTTTTATTCCGGTCCATGTTTTTGTTTTTACCATGCATTACACTTTGTCTCCCCCAGTCTGATCTCTTGTTTGTGTTTGCTCACAGCCCCGGTATTGCGTGCCACTCTTTCGGGGGATTTAATGGTTTCTGGATTTCAACCTTTCCCTCCAGTCTAGTTTACTTCCTTCGTCTTGCTTTTCTATTTTACTAACCCATACTAACAGTTTGTTATTTTTGCTAGAGTTACTAACACAAACTAACATTGTATATAATACTAACTTACTAACGAGCACTAAGGGATTGTATAGCTGCACTTACTAATTCATTAACAAGCTCTCAGCACTCACCCTGTTCCAATCTCTGCCTCTTGTTTCTCCCTAATCTTCTCTGCTGCGTTTCTGTGGATTCTCCACACCTGCTCATGCTATCCTTTCTCTTATTATCTATGCACGTTAGAACTCCTTGACTGGAGCTGTATATCTGTCTATAGGATTGTCTCGTGATCCCTGTTCGCGTTTTGGCTGTTGCCTATTTCATGTGATTAGGTTCTCCCTCATGTTCCCTCCTTTGTAATCAGTCTGACTTCCTCCACCTGTGTTGTGTTAAGCGTGTGACTTCCCGTGAGTGTATATTAGGAGCCTTTTACAGCACTTCCTTGTCAGAACGTTTCTCTTGTTTACCTGTGCTGCTATCGTTTCGCCTTGTACTCATAGTGTTACTCTTCTGACTGGACGGTCTGACTGATGATTTTTGGCTCTGCTCTTTGGTACTATTGTCTGCATCTGTTTACGAATCCTTTTTGCCCAACCACAAGTTTTGCGTTTGCTGCCCTGGTTTTCGACGCTGTTTACGCCCACTGGATTTTGGTTTTTGCTTCTCTGACATACCTGTGCCTGTGTACTGAATCTATTTTTGCCCGACCTTGAGTATTGTGATTGGTCCCCTGTTTACAGTTCTGGATTCGCCCTAAGGATTCTGATTTTTGTATTGTGGACTTTGTACCGCTGCCTGCTCTGTTGGGGGTCTCCCCCCTTCAGAAATAAAGCCTCCCTTTTTTCTGTACCCTCTGGTGCTCGCTTGTGGTTCCTATACGCAATCCTGACAGTTAAACCGCTCTCAGGAGACAAATGGCCCTGGCACATGCGTTACAGTTTCATTTTCACTTGACACTTTGAACATATTTAGGAGAAGGGGGTGTCAGTGTCTACACCAGAGGCAAGATCCATTAACCTGGACATTGAACAGGAACAGTGAGAAGATGGCTATCAGGACATTATTCTATGTTAGGCAGCAGATGGGTAATCCCAGGAGTAAAGTGATATATTAAGAGTAAAGGGAACCCCAGGATACTGAAATATTGCATTTTTTTCTGTTTGGAGGGGCCCTCTGGGATAAAGTAACTTCTTTGGGAGGATTACTTGGATCAGTAATCTGTGCGTCAGTGCTTCGCATCATGTAACTCAATGTGCTGATGAGGTTCCCATGAGAGAATGAAGCATTACATCACAAGACATGCTGATGGGAGCCCCGCTGCTTCACTGCTGATAGAAGGAACTTTAATGCCGCGGGTTCGTGCGAGACACATTATTTCCTTCTATGAAAAAAGAAAGATTTATTAGAAATCCTAATAAAAGATTTACTTATTTCCATATTTTATCCTTTTCTCTAACAAAACATGCATGATTTATTTTTATGAAAAACACATTTTTTATATTTGTATATGCACGCCCATGGGGAAGAAAAATGGAAAAACAGTTTATCAAATCAGACGGTGATATGACGTACCAGGCAGCGATTTATGAAAACGCTGTTATCGCAAACTGTGAAATGTCTTGAGGGAAGGGGCCGCAATGAATCTGATTATGAGACGATCTTTTGTGGCATTACTTTGACACTGCTGACGACTGAGGCACACCCTCTTTCAAAGGCGAGCCGTCAGCCAGGGAAAACAGATATTATGTTAAGCAGTGCAAATGTGTATTTCAAGCTAAGTAAATATCTCTCTACAGCTGCTGTCTTGAGTATTTATGGCTGGTAGAGTCAAATTCAGGAAAGAAAATGCAATTATCAAATATTGATGTCGACCAAGATGAGGTCCGCAGTGGATACATGACAAATTGACTTAAAAAGCAGAATAAATAGTTCATTCAAAAGAGTTTACTGTACTGAGAAAAGTTTAATGATTTCCCATTTTTGAAAGTCCAATTTTCAGTAATATCAAAGTACATGCGTGGCCTGCCTAATATAGTGTGAACATTGGAATCTCTTTTAATCTCAGCTCAATACTATAATTTATACGGCAACTGTTGCCTAAATTTTTCTCAGGAGAAGAAATAAAGCAAAGCAGCATGTTGAAAATATGTATGCTGCTGTTATTATTATTATTACTATTGTTGTTTTTATTGTTATGATTATTATTGCTGTTGTTCTTGCTATTGATGTAGTTGTGGTGTTCATTGTACTGGTTGTCGCGTCCATAGGCACAGCTTTGTAAAGTGATTGTTTTTTTGGCAGCAAATACGCCTTAGTAAATGATATCCTCACTAATTAAGGAAATGATTCCCTATATTATTACCACAGTGATAACTGTGTCAGCAAATTATAATGGGTGCATCCATCCACTAAAAGAACAAAAGAGCAACCTTGTTTTTAGGTCAAGTCTTCTGTGGTGCAAAGTAAAGCTTTCTGCTTGCAGGCAGCAGATTTTTCTCTCCGACAATAGAATACCACACTACATATCTGAGTACCTTAAACCCACATAGACACGTCATGGGATAACCATGGCCTGTTCTTAACCCCTTAAGCCCTGAGCCTCCGGCCTGAAAATGATATGCCCAAAATGAAACGACTTTATCTCTGCAATGAATTTCTCGATTTGTCTAATCTTGGTATGATCATAATGATAACACCTTGGGGACTTTTGTCATAGTGCGAAAATCAGTGTATATGTCACTGAGTCAGAGTAAAGGAAGATGGAACACCACATAAATGAAACATCTTTTCTGCACCAGACAATGTTTTAGTTTTATTTGTCATAAAAGTATTTAAAAAAATATTGCTGTCTGAAACCTCAAAAAAATGACAGGACAGAATCTCGCAATTATCTGTGCCAAAGTTTATTCTAACCAAGTAAATCAGAGCAAAATTAGAGAGGTTTTACTTCGGGAATGTCTAGGTGGCCTCTCAAAGCTGACACTGGGGCGATTCATATTTTCAGATACCAAACTGTGAAACTAATTTAATTTCACTTATATGTCACTACAGGCATAAATTCTATCCAAATACACCTACTTCTTAATTTTAAGAATTTTAAAATTGTTTTCATTTTTATTTCTGCCAGTCCTGTAGCCTATACAATTTCCCCTTCAAAGATAATACATACAAATAAAATGAAGTTTGACTCCACTGGAGCAGATGTATTTCAAAAAGCAAATAAATAAAATTATAAATACAAAGGTAATGTAAAAAAAATAATAATAATAAAAAGGTAAAAAAAGTAAAAACAAAAAACCCCAGCAAATACTCATACAAGAATGATTGCCTTTATTTGTGCATACCGAGACCGGGCATTGAACCATGGAGGTATACGATGCAAGATTTCACCCAAACCACTAGGCTACATGTTTTACTCAAGAAAACAAGTAAAACTCGTTATTCATGCAGAATGGCACAAAGATTCTCCTAGAAAAAAACTTTGAAAACGACTGTTGAGTATTTAGCAGATAATTATACGGAGAATAACAGAAACAAACCAGTTAAGTGTTTATATTATCATGCTATTCTTGGTATAATTTCCAAACAGGAAGTCCGCTACGATGGATGATAAAAACAACCAAGATAACTGTGCTTCACCATTGAGCTCCAGCAACGCCTTGTGATTTTCTTCAGATTTGCGCTTCCTTTTAAAAGAAAACAATGTCTACTTTGTGTGCGGTTTTTAATTGCGGCAATAATGCTACTCGTGATAAAGACAAGAGTTTCTCCAGAATCCCATCTCATTGAAATCAATGACACTTACTAGCAAATACGGCACTTTGTTTACGTGCGCTGGCAGCCACTTGCTTTTTACTTCAGTACATGTTCTCGAGTTCCCGATTCTATATCCAGCTTCAGTCGCTAAGAGCAAAGCTCCAAAGTGGGAACAAGCCTTAATTCAGCCATGCAATCACAATGTGCCAGGATCACATCGCCATTCTTATCGCTCACAAACCACGGCTTGAGTGGTGTTTCTCGAGTTCTTTGAGAATGATTTACCCAAGCATGAACCAGCACCCTGTTCTCTTTCACTTCTTTAGTGAGAAGAACACCAATCCAGCCAGGCACAAAAAAAGTGATATGCATCTAGACTCCTATAAGCCTTTTGCCTCTATAAGCATTGGTTGCCCACAAGGTTTGAATAAAGAGATGGTTTATGATATCGGGATCTTCAATCACCGGTAATGCAGCCAAATCTCCTATGTAATCAGACGGCTTTAACGTAATATGGGTCAAAACCACAAATTTCAACTTCTCTCTGTATCTTGAATTGGCAGAGGACTCCAGAGAGTCATAATATTTCGAAAAAATTTGGAGATGTATCACTGTCATTGTTAGCACCAGATGCCATTTTTGATTTGTATATCATCCAACATGGCGGCGTGTGCTATTTAATCACGTAGATGCACACCAAGAATTCAAGTATATGCTAATGGCCTATGGACGCAGTTTCACACACTAGGAATGTAAGGCTCTAGCTCAGGCTAGGTTTGAGCAATTAAGGTGGTTTAGAGCTTGTTGAAAACATCAAAACCCATAAAATAAAATGGCTACTGGCAAAGTCTTCCTGACAGCATCACAAGCCGATCACAGAAAGGAAAATACATTGCGAGCAAGCCGAATGCTAAGGAGCTGAGATCTTTGCAGCCCTGCCCTGGAAAAAAAACATGCTTGGAGACAGGAAGATCTAGTTTCATTATAACATGGACACATTGGGCTAATAATAACAAGTGCAGATTTACCCTTGAACAGTTTTTTATGGCATAATATCAAAGGTAAGAATTTCTTAGCTCATCTTTGTAGACTATAAAGTGTATGCCTGCTGTTCTTTGAGTGTGGTGTTGGCTTAAAATGACAAGTCTTATATCATTGGATTCTGTGGACGTTCCTCTTTCATTTGAGGTATCATTTGTATGGATAGCACTAATTCTGTAAAAATGCTAGCGACTCAGCACTAATTGGATTTTATCATATGTTTTGCTGCACGGTTGTTTACTTGCTTGATGCTTGAATTGTGTTCGGCTGAGGTAAAAATGGTTAACATGAGCTTTTTTCTGAGTTTTTTCGCGTGCAGCTGATAGGCTGCACAACGTTGTTGCTAAAATGTTGTATTTATTATTCGTAACAACTGCCCCGGGCTTAAGGGGATAGTCTACATCTGCGAAGACTCCGTAATCTGTTTTCTGCTTTATTTCTTGTTTTCTTCGTCCCCGTATTAGAGCGATTTCCATTTTATTCTTGTCCCAAGTGTATTTGTTTTTATCTGCGCTTCTCGTCCCCCATGCCCTAAAGTTGTATCATGTTATTCCGTAAATGCTTCCTCTCATTGTCTTGTCACTTGCCCCAATTCCACCGAGCTTTTTCCCACCTGTTCCAGGTCTCCTTGTTAAATCTTTATTCAATTGTTATTTTTCTGTTGTGCCCCTGTCTGCTGCCTTTCCACATTTCTGTGTCAAGGTAGTTCTCGGGTTTCAATATTTATCTGTTCCAGTATTCTAGTCTCCCAATTTTTGACTCTGCTCCCAACTATGTCATCGGATCCTGTTATCGTGCCGCATTCTACTTCCTGGTTAGGAGACCTGCCTCCCGGACCACGCCCCCTGATCAAGACCTGGTGCTTCTTTCTGCCCACACAGCTTTCTGCCCGGCTTGCCTCACCATGCATTTGGATAACAATGCTGCGCCACAGCTAGGGAATAAAACTCTGCTCTGGGATCTGCACTGCTGTCAGCGCCTGAGCTCTGTGTGTGCCCTGGCACTCCTGCAGGGGAGCTCTTTTAAACAAGTTGACACATGATAGGTTTTCAACAGCTCAGGATAATCACATACCTAATTCCTTGAAAATGTGTTCAGCGTTCTAAGGGTTAACACTTGATAAACAGTGTGAGAAATAATGGTTTTCTATCTTTTCTCCAAATTTCATTTCAGTTATTATTTACAATTTTATATTATGTTCCCTCACTGAGTTGTGGATACTAAATCTAGCAAAAAAAAAAAGAAAAATAATTGCCAATTAGTTGACACATTGAGCAGAGTCACATTAAATACACAAAACCTTCCAACAGCAAGGAAGTTTAAAAAACAAAAAAAAAATGCAGCAGCTAGTGCAGAAGCTTTGGAAAAAATGACAAACCCTGAGGCTGAGAATGACCCCTAGGTTAGATGCTTCAGCAGCCCTTGCCTTTTGCATTTTTTCCAAAGCACAATTTCAGGGAAGTAAAATTGTTCATTCAAAGACTAGTGTCCTCTAGATGCTTTCAGGCACCAGAGTGAGATATGGTTAATTTCATCATGAGTAATACAAGGTTATTCAGTTTGAAGCACAAAAAAAAAAACAGAGTGGGCTGCATCATATTCATGACTGCTTTGAAACTGTCATCATTTTACCATTTTGACCGGTAATGGATGATTGTTTGACATCAGTTGCCTTTGGCTTCCATTTTGACAGCTGCTATCAGCCGTGATATGGGATTGCAAGACTTCATGAGCCCTGAAAAAGAAGCTCTCTCCTGTGGTTCAAAGCTTTGAGCCAATCATCAAGTTTACTGGTAGAGAGTTAAACCTGTTCAAGCCTTCATTTTTTTTCAGTGGGTATTGAGTGATTATAGTAGCGTGTCAGATAACATGATCAGGAAGTTAATTTCACCATTAAAAGATGCAGAAGGTTTCAGTCAAGACGTGCTTGTTCATGAAAAATGCAGTTTCTTTAAATCAACTTATATTAGCCACAAAGCCCTGTCCTTTATTCTAAGAGGACATTTATATGCTAAGAGTGACCAATATTTCTCACATGCTGTGATTCAAATTCAGCAAGCAAGAAGTGCTTGAATTCAGGCCTGGTGCTACATTGTATATCTTTCATTTTGTTCAAACTAATTTCATTATTTGGTAATGTTTTTAGAAATGTTATTTTTCTTTCATATTTTGATATGGAAGTATATATAGGAGTAGAACCCTTATAATAGTTAAAATCCCCAAAACCTATCTTGACCATAACTGGACTGTTTAGCATGAAAATTCTGGTTGTTTTTAGTAGGGGTGCCAACGTCAGCAATTTTTTCTACCCATGTACACGGGACTTCTAACCGATGTGTACCCGGTTACTCGTTGGGGATTTATGAGCTTTTTCTGTCGCAGTTGCTCTATATAACCACAGAAAGTAAAATGAGTTGAAAATAAAATCCTATATCATTTTGACAGATAAGAAAACGTACAAGTGAAAGCTGAAAAAGGGTTAACCTTTTTTAATCATTGTTTTAACTATTGCTCACTTTTGTACTTTTTTTTTTTAAACTTAAAGTGCAAACTGCATCCCTCTCTCACGACGGGAGCTGCGTCTGAATTTTAATATACGTCTCATAGTAAAAGTAATGTGGAATTGGCGAGAGAAAGCAACTCAAAAAGAAGCCAAAGTAAGCTGAAGTGAGAGGAAAAAACTTCACCTTTATATCCACAAAGTTAAAAAAGTAGAGGGGGACTCTCACAATTATTCACTAAAATTGGCGAAAAAAAATATGTTTTCCTCCTCCTCTTTAAACGCGTGGATGTGTGATCAGGTAGTGAAAAGCCGACAGAACACCAACCAACAATATGACGTACAACAACACGCAACAATACAGGCTAAAATAACAAGCCATTAACAGTTTGTGTTTTCAGCTGCACAACATTTGCACATGGAGAAGAAGATGAGCGCCGCGCTCTTCTCAAGTCCACCGCAGACTATTATTGATGTGGCGCGACACTGGCTGTGGCTGCGGGGTTTTTTTTTTAAATACATATATATTATATATATATATCAAGGCAACATTGCGCCGCATGCATCTGTATGCGCTTGTGGGAACATTTAAGTGTATAGTTAGTTAATGTTGTTATCTGAAGCTTTCAGGCAACATTATCACCCCTAAAAATTGGCGAGTATATGTATTTGTGAGAAATGAACGAGGAAGAGGAGGAAAAAATGACTTTTACATGGTTATTGATTTTTCTAAACGGTTATGATTTGTTATCCGTGTAACCATTTACACGTGTAGATGTTGACACCCCTAGTTTTTAGCGCAGTCTAACTTGAAACTGTAAAAATGCTGTACAAAAAAAAAATACTTTTAACTCACAAATAAGAAAATGAAAACGTCTCTCCGTCAGTCTTTGATAATCTATTTGAGCCATACTCTAAAAAAAGAAAACAGAATGAATTTGCTAAAAAAAAAAGAGACAACAACGACAACACCACCACAGGCCTTGGCATTTGGATATAAATGAAGAAATACTCTGACTGGATCATCATTGCCAAGATTCATGTGTCAGCTGGCAATAATTATTTTAATTCAGACTGACAAAGCGCGTAGCTTCTCATTTCGTAAAAAATCATGTCGAAAGGTGTGTCCCTTGGTGGCAGAAAAGATGTTTCCAAATTTCAGAATGGGCAAATTATGGGCCTGCATCTAGCAAAGAAAGCAATGCATGAGAAAAACAAGCACAAGGAATCATTTTCACACACAAACTGGGCACCATAAAGTTCTAACGTTGACCGCATTTAAAGTTACTTGGATGTGCTGGAGACGACCAGAGTGGTTCAACTATCTAGTTATCAAGAAAAGATCTCAAACCAAAAATTAAAGCTATTCCTATTGAAAATAAATGTTCTAACATCGTATATGGTTGTTAAAACAAAGACGAAATAAACTTGCACTGTAATCAAAGTTACGGGGGTTCCAATTAAAACTTAATCTGCACAACTTTTTGGTCACACTTCAGATGAAGAATTGCTCATAAAGGCTTTATAAAGCATGTATAATGCCTTCATAAATGAGATATATTGTATTCATTCATACATAAGGGAATGTCATGCTTTGTAAAGAGTGAAATAACATATCCTTTTCAGCGTGTGATGCAAAATGTGATATAACTGACAATGTCACTTAGCTAGTGGCCAAAGGATATAAAGGGTGACAGTGTCAGCTAAGTCACTCTGTCATTGTCACAGCTTGAATCACATGCTGAATAAAGATGCGTTATTTCACCCTTAACAAAGCATGATATTTGCTTATGTGTCATTTATGAAGGAATTATAAATGCTGCATAAAGCCTTTATGAGCAACATTTCATCTGAAGTTGTGACAAACCTTTTTTTTTTTTTTTAGCAAGGTAGTGTGTAATGCAGTATACAACCAAAAAGAGCTTTGGATTGTCCATAGGCATCCTCTGACAGTACATTCACAATTTATTAGATGAAACCTGGAAGTAAACTTAATGATTCTTGATGGGAGCTTTGACCCTCGTGTACAAAGCATTTTGGGAGAAGTACAAATTAATGTCACCAATGGTGAAGTCAGGACATACAACCAAACAGCCAAAACATTATTCAGTTTATAGTGTTACTTTACCTGAAGCTTTAAGGTTAATATCTAAATTTCCCAGCCTTATAATGATTAGGAAACAAATCAGCCTTAAGAGATATTATTATAAGGTTGTGCTTTTGCTCAATCTGCATTTCAGTTTTCCCTCATGTAATTTGCATCCATTTTTAAGTTTCCCTGCCCATGTGTTTCAGTTTATTTTCCTTTCCCATGCCGTTCAGCTTCAGTTATTGTAGTATTGTCTTGTTTCCCTGGCCCTCCCTCCTTGCCTTCCTTAAGCTCGGTGTCTTACTCCTGTCCATCTGATTACTATTCATTTCTCCAGCCCTGCTGTGCACCAGTGTCCTGTTTGCTCATTTTAGTCTTGTGCATTTATACCATCTGCATTTCGGTATCCCAGCCTGTTTCTGGCTTATGAATCAGTGGTATGTCTGCAGGAGGAATGGAGAAGCATATGCTGAAAAGTACACCCTGTCTACACTGAAGAATTGTGGGGGCTTTTTGATGCTCTGTGGCTGCCTTACTTCCTACAGCACTGGAAATCTGCACAGGGTGGATGGCCAGATGGACTCTGTCATGTACCAGGATAGCCAAGGAGAAAATGTCATGCTGTCTGCAGGGAAGCTGATGCTTGGGCATCATTGGACCTTCCAAAAGGACAATGATCCTAAGCATATCTCAACATCTACCAAGGCTTGTTTTCAGAAGAAATCTGGGAATATTCCAGAGTGCCCATGTCTGTCGCCTCACTTAAACCCCATAAAAAAATCTCTGGTAGGATTTGAAGAACACAGTTGCAGCCATGGAGGTAATATAATAAAACTGGAGAGAGTGAGGAAGTCCCACCCCTATTACTTTCAATGGGAGATGCTAGGCTAGCTTCTTCAGCCCAGGAAGTATGGAATTGTCCGACCCCATCTAAAAAAATGGCGTTCCATGGGTGCTTATTTCCAGCACCATTTCATAAGATTGCCAATCTGATTACACTGCACAAATGGCCAAGAAAATGTGTCATCTGTGCGGACTGGCGAATGTGTTTGAGGGGAAATGATGAGCAACACTGTTGATCTGGGACGCGCACGCACTATACAATCATTGGCTGACCTGCCGCAGTCAGAGCAACAGCTGGACAAACAAACTCGTGCACGAGCTGTCATCAAGCTCTAAGTAGCAGTTCTTATTTTACAGCCCCTCTTGAAAAACCGAACAGTTGCATCATACAAAGAGCAAGAAAAAAATGTGCACCTTTCAGTTGGTGTTTATGGAGCTCATGCATCTTTGGGCACAAAATTGCATCCTTAGGAAACGCAGAAGCAGGAAGCTAACATGCTAACTGGCAGAAGCAAAGGTACTTCCTCGTTCTCTCTGGTTCTATTATATATCTCTATGGTTGCAGCATGCAAACCCTAGAATATTAGTGAACTGGAGGCCATTGTTTATGAGGGCTGGGCTAAGATTCCGTGCGAATGCTGCCATAAGCTGACATCTGCCTATGCATCACATTTCCAGCAGGTCATAGCGGCAAAAGAGTTTTCTACTTGTCATGAAGGGGTTGAATAATTTTGAGCCTGCAGTAGTCATTAAAAGTGGCATTTTGTGTTGAATTTGGAAAAGCCACTTGTATCATCTGTTGTGTTGAGCCATTTAAATTCTTGTTTGATTTGTTCATTGCAAACAGCTGAAAGTTTGTAAATTTTGCCAGTAAACCCTATTCGCAACGGGGGTTGAACAATTTTCATCGTAACTGCGTATGTGTGTGTGTTGTGTTGTGTGTGTGTGTGTGTGTATATATATATATATATATATATATATATATATATATATATGCTAATCACCACAAAATGGCTGATTTGGCATTATAAAAGGAGAGTGGGGAATCAGAGACCACAAGCATTCCCTAGCCCATGATGACGACCATCTGATAGTCTCTTCAGATTACCAAGACCAATTCTTGGCATCATGACGCGAACTAGGCCACAAGTTACCAAGACCTACAAGACCCATACCCATTGACAGTTCCACACCTCTCTGAGGCTGTTTTTTTATATAGACTGGCAGGTTTCAGAGTGAGTTATTGGACAAGTCAGGAATATCCCAGACAGCATCAAGAGCAATCATCCCAGTCAGGTCAGATGGCTTAAACACGCTAATAAAAAATTCCAAAAAAGTAGGTATCATAAAATGTCCTTATCCTGGGGGTGAATAGCCAACTATGTCTATGTTTGCGGCTATAATTCAAATGTAATTGGGCAATTTCCAGCACTCATAGTGAAATAAGGGCACCTTAGGTGAGAAAAGTTTTTTTTTTTGTAAATGGGAATCAGCGTCATTCTATAAATGTACAAATTTATCAGTGAAGCCAAGATCAAGCTGATTAATGTGGCTATGTGGTAAGCTGCCTCTATCCATTTTTCTTCCATTCTGAGACATACCTGTTTAGGACACGGTGTGTCATGATTACTGCGCATACTCACAACTTTGAATGAAGTGACTGCAAGTCAAAAGCTATCGCCATTATTGATAATCCGTCAACATTTTGCATCGTATGTATATATTGCAGTTACTTGGGCATTATGCTTTTTATATTAGGGAGACGTCTATGGAAATTAGAAGTTTAAATCGCTACTTCAGCGCTTTGGCCGAAGGATATGAAAAGTGTCAACTTTACACCAACCACAATAATCATCGCAGAAGGCATTGTTCTTCTTCTATGATGTCTATTACAACCAAAAAAGTGCTTTGAATCCTTGTATATCCATACTCCATCATATAAAGAGCATAATACCAGAGTAACTAAATATATACAGTATAAATGCATTGCCAAACAAAGATGGATTGGCAAGGATGGGATCAGATTTTGATTACCAGTTGAGCAGATTCACTGTCTTAGGCTAAGAATTTTCGAAGTTCTGAGCTGATGCAGTCATTGTAACACAGAAGGAGCAGTATGAAATAGCTGGCCTCTTTGTCCACCCTAGTGACCTGAATATTCATTCATTAATTCATTTTCTATACCCGCTTATTCCTCACTAGGGTTGCGGGGCGAGCTAGAGCCTATCCCAGCTGACTACAGGCAAAGGCAGGGACCCACCCTGGACAGCTTGCCAATCCATCGCAGGGCATGACCTGAATCGTGACCAATTTTAAAAATCTTGAGCTCAAATGTGACTAAATCTCTTGGTTTTGCAAGAAGATATAAGCAACCTTGAACACTGCATCGAATCTGCATGTGACAGTACATACTTGCTTAAGTGCTGCCTCCTGACTCCCTATCTGATACCCCAGAGTGTAGTGCATATGAGTTCTGGAGGCGTACAACGCGTGTGCTTGTGCTCACCTCTACTTTAAGTGGGAAAGTTTATTTTAATTCTGTGGCAGTGCGACTAGTTTGACTGGCAAAATTTAAAACTGCTGCAACATGTTGCCTCTGCAAGTATTTCCCTTAGTGGGTGACCCCTCTGCTGAAACCACCAAAGTGCACATCTTTCCCGTGCTCAGTTTCTGCTTTTAACAGAAATGCCTCCAAATTGCCTTTCCTTTCAATCTTGGTAGCGTTGTACTCAAGAATAAAGGGGACACTGTATATATTCTCAAGATTATTTATATCATGAATAACTCACACCAAGGACATCATGCGTTCGAATCCGGCCTCGGGCCTTCATGTGCGGAGTTTGCATGTTCTCCTCGTGTTCGCGTAGACTTCCTTCAGGTACACCTGATTCCTCCCAGGCTCCCACAGTCCAAAGACATGCACATCAGGCTGAGTGGAGACTCGAGTGGAGGCATGAGCGTGTGAGTGAATGCTGGGTGAATGGTGTGTGCGCCTGGCGATGGATTGGCAAGTTGTTCAGGGCAGGTCCCTGCCTTTCGCCCAGACTCAGCTCCCCCAGAACCCTAATGAGGATGAAGTGGTACAGGAAATGGATGGATAGATGGATTAATGGATAATTCTAGGAGGTAATGGGACACAAGCTTCACATGCTCACTTTCAAAAAGGTAGCAATTTATACTTTTTTTTACTGGTGCTTTTCAAGAGTAGTTAAAGATGGTTGCTCAATTTGAAATCCAAAGCCTTGCATACTACAAACATAAACTTGCTTTTTACCCTTTTGTTACTACTAAGTGTGCTTGGATTAGTTCAATATTAATTGCACAAGACATTTTTTTTTCAGCTCATTGTTTTTCAAGTGAACGCAGATTCGGTGTGTTATTGTATTTCACATAGAGCAGAACCTGGGTGCCACTGTGAGTGTCGCTTGCAAGACTAACAGTTCCCCTTCTGGCTCCAGGCTGGTGCAGTAAGACCATTCAGATCTCAATGACCCGCGATAGCGAAGTACCATAAAACCATTTGCTTGGTCGTTGTGCCAGCTGCCTTTTATTGCACTGCAATTCGGGGTGGCCAGGCTGAAGTATCTTTCCTGATGTGCATCAGGACCATCGGATTTTTTTCAACTCCGCAACATGTGCGCAAAGTGGAAATCACTTGTGAAGAGGCACGGACGCTGCAAAGAAACGACCTGAATCCAATTCAAGTTCATAATATCAAAAGTATGACTTCAGAGGAGAACAAAAGGAGGGATTTTGAGATGGTGTCCTCAACATAGCAATGAATGCAATTTGCCATCAATTCCCCCAACACTTCTCCTCCACCTCTAGTTCTCGTCAGGGTCTTTCAAGCGGTCTATTTCCCCTTAAAATACGCTGTACAGTAAATAGCTGGTTCCCTGGCATTTTCCTGGGTTTTCAATTGAATGTTTACAGTAATATTTTCCATTAGCGTCACACGCCTTGATAATTTAGTCAATTAAAATGTATTCCTGTTTCTATGACCATTTCCCATAATGCAGTGGCACATAAAATAAATTTACTTAGCGATCGGACTGATTAACTCCCCTGGAATAACAATATTGGGCATTGATTAATAGCCACTCTCCTTGGAAAAACAAATGTGGCCATAAGGAGTGAATCAATCCCATAACAGACATTGAAACGGCAAATAAAGTACAACTGCTTGTTATAATTCAGTCGCTGCATTTGTAGTTTCAGTGAAAATCGACGTACACAGCAGGGGCTAGAATTGAGCTTGAGAGCCCGAGCATTTGCACATTACAGAATAAAAAACTACCTATGTTGCTTCTTAGGTAGTGAGGTTTAAAAAAGATGTGTCGGTTTAAAAATGTCTGCTTGAACAAATGTAGCCTCAAATGCAGTATCTATCAATTACAGTATAACCAAAATTAAGTATTTTTTAAATGCATTTTTGGTCATTGCAAATACTAGTCGGGTATAAATTAAAAAGAATGAATAATTACAGTGAATAAACAAATTTATATATCTACTGCTTCAAAATGGAATAAATGGCTCCTCTGCACGCACTGGCACACTATGATGGAATACATGGAAACACGAGATCCACGCACTGCTCTGAGCTCTTGTGCATGCTCACGGGTTCATGCGGTGTGAAACAAGCATTTTACATCATCGGCATCATTTTTTCACACATAGTGAAGCAGAATGACATTGTGTTGCCAAGGCAACGTAGTCTGCATCGACAGGCGTCATTCATGTTTTTTTTTTTCTTTTCAGTAATATTGGTGAAAATAACGTAATAGTTCTCATTCTGCTCATATTAATTTTATATTAAAAAAATGTCAGCTGGATGGCCCAGTGACAAAATAATCTTTTGTTGTCTCACGGGGAGAAGATTGTGGGTTCGAATCTTGCCTGGGGCCTTTCTGTGTGGAGTTCACAGGTTCATTGTGTGTTTGAGTGGGTTTCCTCCAGCAATGTTGGTTTCCTCTCACAAGCCTAAAATGTGTATGGTAGGTTAAAAAGGAAACTCTATATTGCCCATGAGCCTTGAGATGGGTTGGCAAGCTGTCTAGGTTGTGTTTCGACCTTTTGTCCATAATCGGCTGGGATAGGCTACAGCTTCCCCTGGCCCTGATGAGGAAAAATAGGTTTTGATAATGAAATAGATGGGGATATGCCAGCATTACTCAAGCTAACATACTGGTTGTGATGGACCAGGCTAATACGCAGTGTAAGTACAGGGCTAGAACTGGCCAGAAATTCTGCATTCGGTATCAGTCACAATGGGATCAATACCAAGTTAACCCTGTCACTCTGGGTAAAGTGGCAGAAGCAATTTACCCAAATTATGACTCGTAAAGCTAAAGCACGAGAAGCAGGAGTAATGGCGGGCCCTTTAAAACCTCTGCCTTCAAGATCTGACTGTGAATCATCAATATGTGATAACTCTTAATGTGACTGCAGCTGTTTGTTACAGGAGAATTTAAATTTCTCACTACAGTGCGAACAAGGGGTGTGAGATTCATCATGACCTCGTGTGGATTTTTCCTGCTTGTCCAGATGTCAGTGTGCCTGTTTTAAAACAACTGCGTATGATGAGATGTTCAGTTTTTTCTCTCTCTCTCTCCTCTCATACTGGTAGAAGTTAATAGCAATTATCACGTATATTTCCTTTCTCAAGAAACAAATTAACCATCAAGAGTATGGCTTTCACATTGTCCATAAAAATGTTCATTATTGTATCCGAAAGTGCATTGGGACCAGTTTAATTCAGTGTTTTAGATTGCTTCTGGGACCGAAGAACCATGAAGCCATTGTCCCTTTGCAGTTAATGCAGTTTATTAGAAGAAACATGACATACAGGACAAGCAGGTAGACTAAGGTGCAGCAAAGCACAGAAAGTAAACACCTATCAACCATGAAACCTCAATACTGGGATTTGTTTGCAACCTTGGCAATTTTAGGTTAAGTGGCATCATTCACTAATCTCATTAATTAAATTTTTGCCATAGTTTGCAGCTGCACTCTGTCTGGGAACATCAGCAAATAAAGTGCCTCATGCAGTAATGCAAAAGCGTTCACTCGGTGTTTTAAAACTCCCATATGGGATGAACTAGTACCATTACTTAACTGATGACAGTGAAATCGCTTGAATCATGTCTGAGATCCCACCTGAGGTGGGGGGACAGGAGTCACCTTAAAAAGTTCACACACACATCCAAATAGGGCCATACATTGTGTCACATATGCAAGGATCATTATTACCAGAAAAAATATAGCTTTTGGTGATGAATGATCATTTAAGAGTGGAAAGGGTGTCATCAGAGGGATTATAGCCCTGATTTCCCCTTGCCTTAAAGCCCTTTACTTCTCCAAACTCATTCCCATTTATATTTCCAAATTAGCAACTAAATTTTAATTCATTCAGTCGCAAGCATCAGTCCATAAACTTATTGTCTATTTCCCCTAAGCTTGAATATCATTCATTGCACATTTATGGTGACATAAAATTTCAATGTTTTTTGAAGCTTCTGAATTCTTGTGGCTTCCAAAATGGTAGATATTTTTTTCTGCGTCAGTGTCCGATCAGCGTGATACGCCTAAGAAAACATTTTTAGAAATGTGGTTTAGCTGACTCTGGGCTGCATTAAGTTTGCTTATGTAAAAATAGAAATCTGTCAACAACCAGTGACAGTACCATAATGCAGGGTAACTCTCAGTCTATTTCCGATTAAGAATCCTGTAGTTAATTGAATTAATTTACTCAACAAATAGGCTTCAAATAACCTGCGTTGCCGTTCATGATTAAGACATATCACTTTGCTTCAAAGAGGGAGGACACAATGTGAGATTGCATGGGCGGAAATTAACTGAAATTTCTCGAAATTCCATCTTGAAGCAGTAAACGCTGCTGAAGAAAGTTTGTAGATAAGGTTTTGATTTTGTTTCTAATCAATTCATTAGATAATTGCTGTCCATACAATCTGATATTGCAGCCTTCCCACAACTTCGCCTGTAACAAAGATCTCATGAGTAATTTTGGAACCATGAAAGTTTAACGCATGGAAAACATTTGAAATTATTTTAAAGCAAGCCATGCATCGAACTTCCGCGATGCACTTGTAACCAATTTACTAAAGTATTCAATTTATTAAAATCATTATTATAGTTTCACAGCAACCAGTGTGCAACTGGGCATCCCCACAAATGCAGCATATTCTTCTGAAAGTTGATAACATTTGGATTAAGTCATAAAATAAATTAAGTTGCATAGCTGAGAAAAAATGCTTGAAGAGGAGATAATTCACAAAAAGTACGAGATTAATTAATTATTTATTTGCTTCCCCCCCCATCCCAACAATACCACTATTAACTACACTGTCATTGTTTTCCTTTGGCAATCTCCAACATTTCTTAATACTTTCTTAATATTTTCAGCTTTATATATCGGTCTTCATTATTCAGTTAATAAATTGTGTGGTTATTAATCAAGTGATCTTCAGCAGGAACAGCTTGAAACCAATTATGAGTTTAATGGGGTGGTCACACATATGTTAAATAACATAGCTAAGCACAGTGGAAGCCTCCATAGCTTAACGTAGCTGAACACGGTGCTCCGTAGCGATCCGTAGTCATCCGTGGCAATCTGTAGAAAATGACTTGGCCTTATACGTGTGAAATCCATTTGCGGAGGTTTATCTGATGTGCGTGCTCAGAAGATAGCCAAGGCCATAAGATAGCGGGCATTTTTATTAACAGTAACTTAGTTTAATGTAGTTACACGTAGTTTACCGTAGTAACAACCGTAGCCTACTGTAGTCAAACGTAGCGTACCCTGTAATCAACGAATTAGGTGTGAATCTACGGGCAACTGAGGGCTACTATGTTACACTACGGCTGTCAGTACGTCTCACTACATCTAACGACGGCGTACTAGGCCAGCCTGAACATCATTGAAGTACTTTAACTTACTTCAACACTAGTCATATGTATTTTAACGTACTTTTACGTAGTCTGGGCTATGGTAATCCCCCTCCACGGATAGCTACAGAGGCTAATGTATGTGTGACAACCCCATAAGAGTCAGAGGCTCACAACAAGCCATACCCAGCTTGCCCATGGTACTGGGGTGTTCTGGTTTAAACGATTAACTGCTTGCTCAGCCTTTCAGAAGAGCACGTTTTGAGTTGATGTATCTAATTGAAAGACTTCTTGAAATTACAGTAACTGATTGGATTTTCTTAAGCATAGCACACCTAATCCAAGTGTTGCCATGGCATAATCGGATTAAGTTCAGTACGTCTTTCAATTAGATATAGCAACTCTAAATGTGCTTAGCCACAAGGCTGAGGCAGTTTAAGGGTTAAAGGTATAAATTAATTAATTAATCGAATAAACATAAAAGCATGGAACCCACTTGAGTTCCAGTTTTCAAAAACAAGCAGATACAGAATAACCTTATAGGAATAAATAATGAATGAATAAATCCAAAATGCATTTATACCTCCTGGCTTTAATCTTAGGAGCTTCCTCTTAGGAGCGCACTGACAATGTGCTCTAATTTACATTAATATTAAACTGCCACTGGTCAATAATTGCATCAGTTCCTCTTGCACTCAAATAGCCAGAGAAAAATCAGTGACAAAATTTGAAAACAATTGATGCTTGCATAAATAGCTGGGAGGACAGGTCTTGCTCCTCCATTGTATTCTTTATTTTAACTTCTATTGTTGTATTAAATTCCCAAAAGACTGCAGGATTATTGTTGAGAGAGCGGTGGGAGTCTAAGATGGCTAATATATTCTTCCCCCCCCCCCCCCCCCCATGAGCAGCATCAGCTCTTATGAAAGATAGCATTACTGCAGTACTTTAAAAAATAATAATAATAACCAATTAATTTGGAAAAATAATATTTATGCTTGCACACTGACAAAATACAACGTGCTCGAAAACAGTGATATTGCATTTCCCACGCAGAGATATTCTGAGAGTGTTTTTAAATACAGTGTTAACAATGACACTGAGTTACCTTGCTTTTTTTTTAGCTGTATGAAGGCAATGCCAGACTTGCTTTAAGGCCCCGCAGGGTTAAACACCGTGCCTTGGAGCAGGCCCATCTGTATTTAGCTATGTCCATGTATGGCTGGGTCAAGCTTGCTAATTTGTGCCCTTCGCGTAATTTTCATGCCCAAAATATTGGTCCTTGTCTTCTGAGTCATGCCCCAAAAATCAGTCCTTGACACCCAAATCAAACTATTCAGATATCCTGGAAGACAACATTGTCTTATCATATCATATCATAATATAAGATTATAATATATATAATAATATAATATAATAATATCTTATAGCTAAAATTAATGTTAAACCTACAGTGAAAATCTTTCAAGTAAACATTATCCAATAAACTTCATAACCATGACGTTTGTTGATATATGGTATATTTAATTCCTGGTACAAACATAAAATGAACAGAAAGTATTATTAACTAGAAAATTATGCTTAATTGGTACATGTCAAAGTATAAACCATGTTTAATGGCGGTGCTCATAACTACTTGAATGTGCAACAGGTCTCATGAAAGTTCTTGCTTAAACCACACCCAAAAAAATGAAATGTTAGATTTACTTAGATTTACTTAATAATGTTATGTCAACTGGTTCCACAAAACCGAGTTTAGTACATTCCACTCAATGCAACTAATTAAACTGGCCAAAAATGTTAGAAGTCTAATAAAGGTTACGCAAAGCAATTGCGTGAAACTAGTTGAAATAACATTATTAAGTAAATCGAAGTAAATCTAACATTTCATTTTTTTGAGTGCATGAGGACAAGTTGTCAAATTTGAGAAACGGGACAATTTGATGAGACAGGACAGAATATAAAACCTGCTATTGCTAAGCTGTGAGTATGATCAGGGTGAATTTTAAACAATCACAGGCCAAGTGTTAATTGAATTTGTGCTAAAGATTAGGCTGCATGTACAGCACACATTAAAAAGATGTATGGTATAGGCTAATATGACTAATACAATGTTGCTTCAACGTCATCAATGCACAGGTTTTGTTTTGTTAAAATTTTGCTGGCTATCGCAGTCTCAGATTAAATTCGGCCATGCCAGTGCCAAACTTGGCCAGCAGACTTATATTAGAGATATTGTCAGTTTGGGTCAGCGTAGTGTGTTGTTGTTTGAGCTAGCTTAAGTTTAGATGTCCTCTGCTCTTATTCTGTGCATGTTAGGTATGTGACTACATTTGTAAAAGAATAAGCGGCTGACAGGCATGTGCTCCAGAGGAGAGCTACTGTATCTGCGTTCACCCGAGCAGGCAGTATCGTACTTTAGCATTCTGGTGCTTAATTTGTTGATTGGACATTCATGTTTTGGATTAAATTAGCTAATGCATGGCAGAAATGGACCTTAGAGCAAAAACTAAAGATAGTCGCCATATAAGTGATACAATTATGGAATTTCATGCTTTATAAAGCATGTCATTACACCATCATATGAAGCAAGAAAAACCAAATCTGACAAAACCGACCATGTCGATATGGTAACGGCTGGACAACATTAAGGATGACATAAGCAAGCTTTTGTATGCTCACTTGACACTTGATATTATTTAAAAAATCAATTTTAACGGAGGAATTATTGAAGGCAAGGGCAGGACGGTGGGTTTACACAGCAAAAGTCGTGGGTTTGAATCTGGCCTGTGGCCTGTCTGTGTGGAGTTTGCACGCCCTCCTGTGTTCACGTGTGTTTCCTCCCAAAATCCAAAGACACGCATCTCAAGCCAACTGGAGACTCTAAAATTGCCCAGAGGTACGAGTGAGAGAGTGAATGGCATGTGGGCGCTTTCTGATAAATTGGTGAGCTGTCAAGAGCGTGTCCCTGCTTTTCATCCATAGTCAGCTGGGAAAGGCTCCAGATCCCCTGCTACCCTAGTGAGAAAGAAGTGATAAAGATCATGGATGGATGGATTATTGAAGGCATTTGTTAAGGTAGCATATATGCTACCGTATATTAAAACTTTGTAAGACAGATGGAACTTTTCAATAGAAAGCACTCAGATACCATCGGCCTGTCGGCTAATTTCCTTCATTGGTTACAACTCCGTTAGCAAAACCAGTTGGGTTTTATCTTCAACTTAGTGAGCTATGTCTCAGCTTTTAGATTTTTTCTTTTCTCATTCCCTCTTAATTAAGGCCAAGAAGTTGTACGAGTCACGAGCGGATGCATGCTTTATACAGGTCGGTGTTAAAGATCGGGAGAAACTGGGGCAAGGCAAAGGATCATTTATAGATAGAATTGACTCACTGTTGATCTTCATTTAAATACTGGGAGTTTTTATCTTTCCTGATAATATCTCAGACAAGTGTAGTGGGAGAAAACAGAATTCAAAATAAGTCTTGTCTTTTAATAGCAGTCTTCCTTAAGAGTGTGAATGACAGGCCTGATGAGTGGTGAGAAGGTTCCTATTCCGACTAGCCTTGTTTTATTGCCAAGTCAGTGCCAGCCTTCTGTTTTAATCAAGTTCCCTTTGAAGAATTATAGCCGTGGCAACTCTAAAATCACTGCCAGACTTTTTAGGACACCTTACCCATAGTGAGGATGCAGCTGCTTGTTTCCAGCTAATATAGACTGCTGGTGAAAGCCAGTTAAAGACATAACCAAGGCCTGCAACTCTAATGCCAGTCTGCATTTGTCATAGCTTAGTCTTATACCCTTCTAGTTTTCTCTTAACTTGACAGTCAGGGGTGAAGTATGTATCGGTAAAATGAGTATTACGAGGCTCACATGTGACCAAAGTAGGACTGTGACTATATTTTCCAAAATAACAGGCTAATTAAGTCAGATATTCTGGAGGAGTTAAGCAGGCAGTGTTACAATGATTTTCCCATGACTGATACAAGGAGCGAGTAATCCAGTCATGGATGCAGCAAAACTTCACGCGTGCACTTCTATCCCAAACCCTGGAAACAGGCTGAGAGCAGCTAATCCATAGTTTACCATACCTTTACTTGCAACCACACATTTGTTAAATAGTCCACATTCACCTGAATTACATGTACACAGAACGGGAGTAGGTATTTCCTAATGTTTAGCTAATGTAACCAGGGTTATTTTAAATTTAGCCTCTAAGAATCAAACGGAGCCGTCCTGCACTTTTGGCAAAATTGAGTTGAGGTAGTCAGCATGTGCAGAAAACTGAGATCTACATTTACCTAAATGGGCCAACCCAATCTGCCCTCGTGGATTGTTAATACAAGCAAACGCCACTGTACATATGGACTGCACTGCCTTAGCCATAGTGGGCCATCCCACAGCTTTCCCATGATTCACTGTAAACATGGCTGTTAGGTATCTCACTGATGAGGAATTGCTTGCTATGATTGATGATGATGGTGGAGTGGAAGATGACATGAGACCCAGAGTGAGTCCCAAATGAATTAAAAGATGATGGTTCCTCCTCAGGAGGAGGTAAGTTTCAATTTAAATGAAACAGAGAGGCATCTAAAACCTGCATAAGAGGTGCATGGGACAGTTTTACATATCTTGAGTGACAAACACAGTGTTTTTGTACCGCCTGTTACTCTTGATGACACTGGAGGCTGGCAACTTTTAGTCCCTTTTTCTGAAATGCACTCCAACATGGGTTGGCCCCGTATGGTTCTTAGGGGCTCAACTAATTAATTGGGCATCCATCATTGGCTGTATATACAATCAATAGTAATAGAAATTTCATGAAATATGAGAATATAAATTGCATTAAACACAATTACAATTAGATCAGTACAAGTAGAGCAATATTCAAATGTTTAGACAAAAAAAATCTTATATTACTTTCGAGAGAAAAGGATTGTTATCATTTATAATTACATGTTATCATTTCTAATTATAGCCTTACTCCTACTTATTATAACCTTATTATGGCCAATTCTTTGAGTAATATGTCTCATTAATAGCATTTCTGAGCCAAGCTGCAGCAATTTGATTTCTCTGGCTTTATCTCTCTTCTTTTGAAATGTGCTAATTTATTAACCTTGGGAAGCTCCATTGCTTTAGTTAAGACCCACTATCAGCTTTTGTTTCTGAGGAGAAAGCAGATATGCCGGGTTCACGTGTGAAAGACGCGGTTTGAGACCCATCTCCCTCTAGTCCTGGCTGACCGGGCAGAAATTAGGTTCAGAGGTTACAGATTAAACCACACCCTCATTAGAGCCCTTATACCCCTCATTGGTTTGCTGTGCTGCAGGACAATATATAATCGGCTTCAAGGTCGGATATAACTCATGTCACCGTGCAATGACATATATGGTTATATAACCCGTCATTCTTGACAAAATTTCTCCATAGTCGCCTTGAAGACAAAGAGTCCTGTGCACCAAGGTACATTTTGGGCACACAGCCCACCCGCATTTACATTGCAATGTATAATTTATCATTAGGCCTACGCTTTATGCCAGAATCCTCAAATTGCGCTCAGACAGCAGACCCAATCATAAAATTAGCCATTTGCGTGATTACCAAGGTCTTAAACCTTTCCTCATGCTCGCTTTGTGTGTTTGGATGATTTCTTTTCGCGGCCTTTATTTTTAAGTTTTGTCGGAAAATCAACATCATTAAGTTATTCATCGCGTCCAGGTTTTCAGCAGCAGCAGATGGCTTTGTTCTCACCTCTATTCACGGAAATACTCTGAAGGCTTACAGATGGTATGTAAGATTTCCAGGAAGCCCGAGAAACAGCAGGTGAGTGTGGTGTATGTTTGAGTGCCTCTGTATATTTTATCACCCGAGTTATGTGTTGGAGAAACTCATAACTAGGAAAATAAGTTCATGCACATTGCCATGAAAAAGTATTTGCCCCTTTTCAATTTCTTCCATTTTTGCATATTTGTCATATTTACATGTTTCAGATCAGGGGCGTTGTTTGCCGCGGGCATTCTTGGCTGAGGCCCGAATGATTGGCCAATAAACCCCCCCCCCCCCAAACTATCAACAACAGTAGCCTTGCCTACTAGTGTCTAATCACTTCAGAAGACACATTGGTGCGGTAGTAGAAGCAGCACGAATGCGAGGCATGATCACAAAGGCCAGCCATATGGGGCATGCCCGTATTTTGGTAGAGGCGCAGAATAATGAGGAGTACAATTTCCAAGTTCAACATCGGGCGGCCGGGTAGGGAGGGGCAGGGGTGGGCTAAGCCCACCTAAACCTGAGTCTTGCCCACCCAGTCAAAAGTCAACAAAAAAAAAAAAAAAAACGGCCAATGACAAAATAGCGCATAAAATGATAGTTCCTAACACCTGCTTTGGTGCATAGCTTAAAGCCTGCCTCCAAACTGAAGTCCTACTCCACATAGGTGTACGTTGTGCAGCATGCAGAGACTCGAATGTAGCAGGCCGAAGGAGGGCCCGGGCAGGGACTTGAACCTCCAGACTCCTGGGTAAGAGTCATGCGCACTGACCACATCGCCAAAGAGCCAGGCTCGTTGGCAAGGTAGCCAGCGCATTTACTTATTAGGAGACACTTCCAGGGACAGGACCCTTCAACTGTCACACAGTTTTACCTACATATCGTTTTATTCTTTGAAATAAGTTCTGTATAATTTTTTAAGACCTATTAGCAAGCCTTGTGCTGCTTCAACCTCAAGCGATGCTGAAGCTTGCACACCAGAAGCTATGGCTATGGCTCCGGCTCCAGTGCCCTCCACAAGCACTGTCCCAAACCAGTTCCCTCTTTCTGCTGCCTCAGCCCCACCTCATGCGGTTAGCGACTTGAATGGCGATGCTCCACCCCAGCCAATATTAGCTTGCTACCCAAAGCGTGCATTCTGTGCTTCATGGCTATCATTCAATCCAGCCTGGTATCGTACACGACCGTGGCTGTAGTACTGAGTTCAGCGGGATGCATGCTTTTGCTTACCCTGCAAGAAATGTGTTACTGCTGGTGAGAGGGATGCTGTTTTTACCTCACGTGGTTTTTCCAATTGGAAAGCAGCACTCAAGTGTGACGGGGGTGACAGAAACATACATCCAGCCGCAGTCATATACAGGCTTCACCCACTTGGCCTGAGCACAAAATCAGAGGCAACAGGTGAAACCATCGATTGTGTGCTAGTAGGTGAAACAAAGGTTGAGAAGAACCAATATTACATCAAGAGTTGCCCAGGTCGTGCTGCTCATTGCAATGACAGGTCACGTGAGCAACGTTAAGAGCATTGGTGGTGCAATAAAGTTTCTGTGTGTGAACGAGTTTGGGCTCCGTGGGACAACCGAAAACTTACAGCATGACAATCCGGACACTGATGAGGAATTTTTTAAAATTGTTTGAATATACCTTAGAGAGGGGCGGCAAGCTAGCCGACATTGCTAAGGGTATACCCAAATATGCTAAGTACACCTGTAAGGATACTTAAAACGAGATAAATGAAAGCCTGGCGAACATGGTTGAGAGAACAGGAAAAGGTATGCAAACACTGACTCTGCTGGGTTTTGCATGAAAAGTGATGGGATGAGGGACAGGTGTAATGTTGAGAATTTGCCCATAATGATTAGGTTTGTATGTAATTCCATGCCAGAGGAGCATCTGATCAGGTTACTTAATTTGCATCAAGGTTTGGTGTACTTTTAGTACAAGTTTCCATTTATTGAGCTTTGGAATTTTTGGATGTGGGTTAAGGCAGGCTACACAGTTTGTGTAATATCTACCTTCCTGAGTTTTGGTTTATTTTGTTCAGTTTCGACAGAACTATTGAACATATCCTGGCTTTTTTGTACATTTTTTAAAGGATTCTACATAATTCCTGGCAATGCAGGCCCAGACATGATATTGGTGTTATGTTAAAATCTGGATAGATTTTTTTCCTTTTTATTTTAGGGTGAGTGAAACTTCCCTAGTCTGCGTCAATTCATGGTGCAGCAGAATGCTGCTTCACTGCCTCCCAATGTCCCTGCTTCAAATTAGAATAGTGCTGCATCAATCCCCATGGGGAAATTAATCTGTATTAAACCTGCCTGAACACACAGCTGCAAGCTGGAGAGGCCTGCATTCTCCATGGCAGGAGCCTGCATCTCAACTTTCAGTTGCCGACTGTCATTTTGCTAGATTTTTGTGCTATCTGGCCAGGGATTTGAACTGGAAACCCAAAGGATACTACATTTCATGTCTACCCTTTGGGCTACCTACTGCCAAAGTTGTCCACCCATTAATTCCACCAGCCCACCCTAATATAGCAGGCTAAAACCGGCCCTGTCGGGCAGTCTTTACTGCTCAATGTTACATTTGTAGGCAGTTCATAAGTTGCATGCTGGAAGCGAGGGTTGTATTACTTGCTAGTAATTTCAATCAAATTAATACTATCACTGACATGGACATCAGGCGGTTCTTTGGGAGAAAGGACAAGGCAAGCGAGCCAGAAGCAGTAGAGGAGTTATCGTCCCCCGACCCCCCCCAACCTTAGATAATGCTTCAACTATCTCAGGTTCATGAAAATCACATGGCAATCTAGGTAGCTTGTGACATGCTGCACTAGCCTCTAGTTAGCCTCTGTCACACAGCGTGATTATGAGTGCTTAATGATGTAATCCCCAGTTTCTAGAATGGGTATCTCTCTGATCTTGATGCCTCTGTAGAATGGAACAGAATAGAACCTCTTTCTTGAGCTCTACCAATCTATGCGCTCTTCTCAGTCAGCACTAACTCCTTTCCATGAAATTATTCCACTAGCACAAGCAACCAGACTCGGCTTTTACATTGGCTAGCTACCAGAGGAAGTATCTGTGGAGGCCAAGGCTAAAACCGAATTAAGCTGCGCAAGCTGAAAACTGAACAAGAGCATGAAGTGGTTATTTGGTCATTCATTAACCTATGGTTCCTTTGAGCCACAGTATTAGTGTGCCACCTTAAGCAATTATCAAAGTTGGACCTGCCGCATGGCTCGCTCGGAAAAGCATTGTGTTGCGAAGCAGAAGTGACCATCATGGCGCGGGTTCCATCACCGCCTCGTACCAACCAGCAGTGGTCGACAACTCTTTTCAGAAGTAGCGCACAATTGGCCAATGCGCTACAGGGATGCAAATTGGGAAGGGTTATGTAGATTAGCGTTCCCCTAGGCGCCTCCTGTTGGCCAGACGGGCACTTATGAGGAAGATTTTGGGCTCTCTTATGTTCGGGTATTCTCAGTCCTCGATCTGAGCTTGCCTAGACTCAACCAGTGAATGTATAAGAAGCAGTGGCTAACAGGCGCGTGCTTCGGAGGAAAGCCGCGAGCTTTGTACACTCTCCTGAGTTGGCAACAAGGGGCCGCATATGCGAAAAAGCCTAAGTACTTGTACATAGTTCTCTAATTGGATATTCCAGATTCGGGTGGGATTGGAGATGCCAAATTAAAAAAAAAAATTTTTAAACCTTAAAAAAAAAAAACAATGATCTAAGTCCATATTGTGGGATGGAGTCTAAAGTTGTCAACAATCAGTTCAAGCATCTGGAGTTTTATTTAAGTAGCAACTGATTATCATTGTTAACAGCACTTCATGAAATCAGGTCGTCACTCCAAAAAAAAAAAAACGCGGACAATGAACAAGAGAACATAAAATTTTGGTAAACAGTGTCCCCCGCAGTGCATGGACCACCTAAATGCATGGTGCCGTATTTAGGTGAGAGCAAGGCTACCAGCTTACATCGCATGAGCTCACCGCATACGCAGAACTTTGCTACATCCTATGGTGTGAATAACTTGTGCATGGTCTCCCTCCAATGATCATTTCTTACATAAACAAACAATTTTAGCTGGTAATTGTAGACATTCACATGAATCATCCATATGCAAACAATAGAGGTGAAGCAAGCAGTCCGCTTCGCCTTTATTGGGTCCACATGGATGATTCATATGAATGTTTACCAGTACCAGCTAGAACAGTTTCGATCAATCCATGAAAAATTTATTATACATGGATCTCAATTTAACCAAATCATTGCTATAGAGCTACTTCATAAAATAACAATACCTGACAATTTACAATTACTAGCTCATTTTTATAGCACCCAAAGCAACCTTAAAATTGCGCCTTTAACAGCGAGATTTTCAAAACTTCCCCGGGGGAGAGAGCCCCGGATCCCTAAAAATTGGTTGGGTCAAGGGGGGTGAAGCCCCCACTGTTTTCAAGCCCCAACAATGCCCCTGTTTCAGATCATCTAATTAATTTTATAAATCCAATTTTTTAATGAAGAGTTTATTTTATTGAAGGAAAAAAAGCTATAAAACCATGCCTGGCCCTCTGTGAAAAAGTGGGAAGCAAAGTAGTTAATATGAAGCAGACTGCAAAGGGTTACAAATCATTTCTTAGACTCTGGGACTCCACCTAACCATGGTGAGAGCCATTATTTCTAAAAGGAGAAAACTTGGAACTGTGGTGAACCTTCCTGGGAGTGGCTTACCTACCTAAATTCCTCCAAGTGCACATTGAGGACTAAATTGCCATAGTTAAGGTCAGTGTTCACAAAAATGCAAATTATAAAAAGACTGGGCAAAAATGAAACCCATGAGACTGCTCCAAGGAAGAACCACTGCTGACCAAAAAAGAGCACAAAGACTCACAGTCCATTTGCCCCAAAATATCTTGATGACTTTCGGGATAATATTTAGTAGACTGATGAGTCAAAAGTGGAACTTTTTGTATGACATTGGTTCCATTACATTCGGTGTAAAGCTTACATAGCATTCCATGGTTATTACATCATACCAACAGACAAACAAAGTTGTGATAGTGTGATGGTCTATAGGGGTGCTTTGCTGCAACTTGCCATAAATGATGGAAGCATGAATTCAGGTCTCTGCCACAGAATCCTGAAGAATTTTTGGCCCTCAGTTCATGACTTAAAGCTCAAGCACAGTTGGGCTATGCAGCAGGACGATGATCTAAAGTGCAGAAGCAAGTCCACCGGTCAATGGCTAAAAAAAGATGTGAATCAGATTGAGTTGCTGTGGCATGGCCTCAAACAGGCAGTTCATGCCCAAAATCCCTCCATTGTTGCTGAATTAAAACAATTCTGAAAAGAAGAACAGGCCAAAATTTGTCCACACTGATGTTAAAGACAGTTATCACAAGCATTTGATTGAAGTTGCTGCCAAGGGTGGCACAACCACTTATTGGTTTTTTTTTTTTTTTGAATGGTTGATGTAGGTTCTTAATAAATTTGTACCTTCAATACATGGAATGAACATTTAGCTGCATTCTATGTTTACTCACGTTGTCCTTTTCTTATATTAAAATTATTTGGATGATCTGAAACGCTTAAATTTCACAAATAAGCAAATAGAGGAAAGTGCACAGTAAAAATCAAAGTGTCAATTTTACTCTTTAAGAGTTGAATTTAACTCTCTGTCAGATAACATTTTGTCCCACTCAAAATCAGTGTAAAATTTACTCTACAGCCAGTGTAAGATTTTTAGAGTTAATTTTACTCTATTTTGTGTCAAAATTAACAATGAGGTGTGTAAAAATATTTAACACTATAGGGAATCATCACCCTGCAGAGTAGATTTTGTCCTTGTGTGGAAGTGGGAATTAACTCTCACTTTTGGCACTTCCACTTCCACACTACTTAGACGATTTCACTCTGCATAGTGCTATAACTACTCTATCCAGAGGAAAATAGGTTTACACTGCAATATTGACACTCCATTTTTTACTGTGTGGGAAGAGGCAAATACTTTTTCATAGCGCAGCATGGATCTATTTTCCAGATCATTCCATTTACCTACAAAGATAGTTTTTTTTTTCTTTTGAGGCCAATTTCAGTTTCTTTTCCTTATTTACCTGTTAATACATGATTTACACGCGCTTTGCAAAACATGTCCATTCACTGAAGCGCGACTGATAAGGTCAGAGGTTCAGGTGCACAAAGAAACCGCTGGCATATAAGGAAATTCAATGCCTGACTGAGAAGCATGCAGCATGTGTTACTCTTCTACTGTCGAAAGGACTACCACAGCTGACAAACTGTTTTACTGTTTGCATGGTACAATGAGACAACAGTTGTTTCTGCGACGGATGCCAAGGGGAACATAATGGCTATCCCAGAGGGGCGCGGTTGAGGAGCTGGCACAGGGAGTTGGTAGACACTGCCATCTGCTTTCTATCTTTTCCGCTCATTTCAGTTCAATTCAATTAAACTTTATTTACTGGCATTATTTATTGGCATCACAATAAAATGTGGTGCCAAATCTGCATAATTCCTTCAGGCGTGATATTTATACATTTTTAAAACAAGTTACATATTGAGGATGTACAATTAAGGTTGCTGAGTTTTTTTTTTTAATCAGATAAGGCCTGAGTAGTGTGAAACTGACGGTTAGTTTAGCAGTGACAAGACCTTGATAAAGAGACACACGCTATTATAAACTGACTGAATTTAATAGTTAAATTAGCACATTGCTTTCTGGTCATTTTAACTGGACTTGGAGTCCTGCATGCATTTAACTGTGGTTTACACTTAACATACGCTGAACTTTGTTGTTATCTTATTGTAAAATTACAGTTAAAATGACTAGCAAAAAAGGTGCCAGTTTAAAACATTGTACAGAATGATGATCTGCCCCTGAGACAGGATATTGGCGATCTGTAGTCATGTGTGCTGTCATGATGTGCTATAATGTCTTGTGGGTGGCACCCTTGAACAGCCAATGATAGCAGTTATTATTTATTACATATGAAACAAGCGCATTTCTGGTTTCAAGCTTGTTTCTCAGCCATCAGACTTCGAAAGCTCCCACTGCAGTCGTTCTGACCTCAGATTAAAAAAAAAAAAAAAAAACATCTTTTGTCTCACTGAGGTCATTACAATTCCATCTCCAAGCCATTTTCAAATCTTTGTATCAATTTTAAGAACTTCCTTTTGCACAGGTTTTCATTAATTTTCATCCATTATGAACAGGTACATAGTCTATTACATGCAAGGGCAGGAAGGGAAGTGACTCAGTGTGCATGCAAAGGATGAGTCAGGATTAAAAATTAAATTTGTGAAATAAAAATATATAAAAAAAACATGAAATAAGCATTTATTTTTGATTCTAAATTATTACGACATTTACCCGACTGAACTCTGTCAGGTTTTTTCGAGCTGAGGTTTGGTTGTGAAACTCTAATGTTCACCTTGGCACTACATGGCAAATGAATCTGCTCCCTGCAGAGACTTAGTCCTCCAAAAGCACAGTGAAAGAAAAACACTAAATTTCTGAAAACTGGGCACTGAAAATGTGCTTTTCAATGGTTTATGGAACAATGAACCTGACAGTTAAGGCGATTGATCCTGGTGATGTAGGCTGTCGAAGAATAGAAATAGAGTAGAGAATAGAATAGAATAGAGTCCCTAGATAAGTCACGACCACTGTCAATAAGAGCCATGTTGTTTCCTTCATGTGAAACCAAGCCATTGTGCACAATGGATCTCGTTGGATGTTTTTCTCCTTTCCCAGAAGGAAAAAGGTACTTATTTTGGGGAAGTAAAAAACAAAAATAAAAAAACTAGCTAATGATTTTGAGAAGCATAAGAGGGTAAAATGCTTGGACATGTGAAAACAGAAAAATAACATTCTTTTTTGAGAAAAGATACTGCCTGACACAATGATTGAAAACGACCAGATTTTCTGGAACCCTCATTTCGCAACTCTCTTTAACAAATAAGTTTATGCTAAAACTAGGGAAAGTGTGCTCCCCTCCATCACCATCAAAACACAAAATAACTGAATAATTGTTAAGAGACTTTTGTTCCAGTAAAGTTCTAGAGACTTGTGGTATCTAAATGGCATGGCAAATTGGAGCTGTTTTGATGGCTCTTGGTGGCTCAACAGCTTACTAAGATGTTCTCCCCCTTAATTTGGTACCTGTTGGTACACACTAGACATTGGTATTCATGCTCTGGGCAATAGAAAGCAACGTACGCAATTAATGCTAGGTAAAGCGCATTGCTATGTAGAAAGCAGCAGAGTAAAAAAAAAAATAAAAATGACCTCCTACACTGCAAGTGTTAAACTCCATCTTATATTGAAAATTATGCTCTAATAAGACCAGAAATGGCTAGAAATGTGTTTCCCCATGTAATCCATTGCAGATGCCTTCAGGGTATAACTATGACCATGTTACCCTGATTAAAAAACAAATCCCAGAGCAGCTCAAGCAATATGAACTGAATAATGAATACATCAAATTTTGTCAGAATCCTGCTCTGCTGCAAAATAAATGGAAAAGATGGCACGCTTCGACCAGCTGTTCGGACTTTGCTCAATTACTGTACATATTTAAGGTAAGTACCTTCGTCTAACACTAGGGGTCCAAGACTGGTAATGAGCTGGAACACTATCCTACTCGCTATCAGGCTTCTGAGCCACAAATGGACTGTAGGATATTATTACTATCATTATTGGTATTATGAGCTCGAAATAATATATGTTTTTATTACCTTATGAGTCCTGTCAGTGTTGAAACCACATTCTGCTTCTGTTATAAGGGCTGGAACACTAAATCAGACTATGCAGAATGTTTGTCCCAAGAGCTTGCATAAAATATACAGTCATGTGTGAACACACCAGCACATGTATATGCACACACACATGCACACTCAGGCCTGAGCACACACACAAGCATGCGCGCAAACACACACCCGCACTTGCACATACACATACACACACATGCAAGCAGGTGCGCAAGCACACAATGCACACACAAACGCAAACACACACATGCACACACAAGCACAAGCAAACACACACACACACACAGCCAACATACAGATCTGCGGCCCTCAGCACATTTCTCATTCCCGGCAGTGTCTGCTATGTAACCCCCCAGCGCTGCTTATTAAAAACAGCGTTTGCAAACTTTTTTGGTGTCAACAAAGTGAACCAGAGAGAGAGAAAGAGAGACTGCGTGAGGAATAAAGAGTATGATACGGACAGGGAGCTTACAGAGGAAAGTAGATGGATATACTAGCCAGTTGGAGATGCTCAGTTGGCGGCCATCCAGCCCAGGACAATTTCCATAACCCCCACTTTGGAAAAAGCAAAAAATCAACAAAAGAAATTCAGTTAGTTTAATTAACTGTGCAGACCTGTTCAGCAGGAATCTTTCTCTGTCAGAGTCAGCCATTTACTGCGAGATCCTGCTGATTTTTTATATACCACAGCCTCTCAGGAGACAGGCGCAAGCTGTATATACAGAATTCATCACGTTCAAGCGATGCACTGATCAGCAGAAATAGCAGCAGGTCAAGAAGAAATACCATACATTCATTTCATCACATCCTAACTGCTTCGAGGAAACATAATCGTGCGGGTGACAGCATTATGAAACAGTCACATGCACACACAACTTAGCTTCGGCTTGTTGTACAGTTCTTTTTACCTCCGCCCAACGATGTGATGGGTGCCATTCGTTTGTCTGTTTGTTTGTGAACAACCTGCAGGATACAGTTTTGATCTCATTATCACCAAAATTTAACAATCTCTGGGCCTTGCCCCAGAATAGAAGAATTGAATTTCGCCTTCGTAGGTCAAAGGTCAAGGTCACAAAAAAGTCCTGAAAATTGTTGGTGGAGGTACTTGCACTCTCTGAACGCTGCTCTAGTTTGTTTTTTTCAAAGTCCGAAATCGGGTTGCCTGTATTAGACATATTGAAATGTAGCATGTACAAAAGTAAATGAAAAAGCACCATGTCAATATTTTATGTTGTGTCTATCTGTTTCACTGATATTTTACAGCTCAACCAGATCCTGACATGAGAGGAACAGTACTATTGAATGCCAAACATCGAATCTTGTCCGTATTTATTTCTCACTTACAAATCAGGGCTAACTATCACCTTAAACACTGTGTGTCCTGTCTGTCTCCAAACGCCTGAGTACTCCATTGTACACAATGCAAGTGAAGCATTTCTTCATTAGTTCCAGTAGAATAGTTACGGTGGGTCTGCCGTGGTGCTACGTGTTTATCTTCAAATTTAGTTCTCTGAGACTAAACTGGGAGCTGCCGAAAGATCGATAAAATAGATTTTTTTTTTTTTTCCGGATACATAACAAGATTTTTTTTTCCTCTTTTCCTGGATATCACTAAAATATTGCAAATATGATTAATAGCCTGTCAGTTTTCACTTTTGTCATAAAGCGTAGAGCTGTCCACTCAAAGAAGATGCGGACCAATTATTCAACATTTTTTGCGAAAAACTATTTTAGTGAAAAAGGAGGACATTTATTTTGAAAAATCTTCCCTGTATCCCTACATGTCATGGCATTCCTGCACATAGGCCCAGTGTAGTGTAGCCTCTCTGTGCAATTCTAATGGGTACCCCCATCACTGGATAAATAAGTGCTAGCTTGGTATTTTCAACTGTATTGAATAAATCAGTGATATCATTGTGGATGATTCGTGCTGCTATGCACATAAAGGTTACAAGTTTTGTATAGAATTGTGTGATAATGTTGCTGTGCCTCAGGAATTGCCCCATTTTTGGCCTACATGATGGCAGTGCACCCTGCTCATGGAATTAATCCATATAATTAATGCAAATTAAAATAAAACAATTTTGTCAACCAGCAGATCAGTTTAGCAGTTTAATAATTTGTTGACAGCACTTTAACAAAGAATCAGCAACTTCGCATTCGGCATTTTTTAAACCTGTCTGAGGTTCAATAAATTCAGTCACCATTTTAATTATCACTTACGAAACCTTGGGCTACAATGAGACAGTCGATTAACACGACTTGATTTGTGCAGAACATTATTAGAGAGCAAATTTTACTGCCGTAAAGAAGTCAATTATTGCCTTTTAGTTGCTAGTGAAATTGATTTTCAGGTCATGTTCAGGAAAGGAATAGCATACAAAACAATTAGGTTTCATGAGAAATATTACTTTTGTGTCACACTATTTTACAGCTTCACTGCTTGATCATATTAAATGCTTAAGAGGCACTAAAAATGCCAATTGACCAAAGCTCTTTTTTCAATCAATACTCAAACCGTGATTGATGATTGTTTTTCCACAGAAAGCAAAATGTCTGGCAGTTCTCTTTTGGGTCTACATCTTGTGCTTTGTTTTTCATGCAATCAGGCACTACGTAAAAGAAAATATATTTAAATCGTCAAATATCATATATCAAATATTTTCATAAGTTTTAACGCTGTGTTTTGCCAAACAGAGGTAATGAAGCATGTTTTACTTCAGCCAGGATTCGTGTGTACCTAATTAGTTGCAACCAAATATAATCTGACCTGGCCTGAGTCAGACACACACATTCTTTGTCCTCTATGATTAAAATGGCGAGTCACACTTTAATCACCCCAAAAAAATGAACTATGATCGTGAATGTGAACAGCTGCATGACTAATTTGAAACGTAAGTTCTTAGCTTTGACCAGATCTAACCCTATGTGTAATATAGAGCTGCTAAACTAGTCTTTATTTATGGTGTTATACACACTGACATTTGAAGAATTGAATTCATGGTGAAGAATCTTGTGGTTTGTAATATGTCCTGTGCATTCATGCTCATAATTCGAGCACTTCTCATTTCCTAGTTTTCAATCTGGTTTCAAGAGTGACATAACATCCAGGGTGAGGTCATACCCAAGAATCATGTTGGCCATTTTGGGCCCTCGGTTGGTCGTTTGCACAGTCCAGTAAGTTTTTTATTTATTTATTTTTTTCCCCTCAAGAAGTAAATAAAACACAGTTTAATGTTTTCATGGCTCAGTTCCAGTTTAATGGATCAAAAAGTACTTGTATTCAGTCCACAAAATGCATTTGGAAAACCAGGCCTTAGCAGACTTTGCATGAACCAAATTAATTCTGAGTTTTATCCTGTTTGTAGGATTCTCATTTTCAAAGTGTTTGCTTTCGTTAGTGGAAATCTCTGGCAGGAGTCATTACTCCTTTTTGTGAGAGTTAATTTTAATTTCTCATGGCATAAAATATTTTTTCCTGAGTACAGTTATTTCTTTTCTGCTTGAAGTGGAGTAATTTTTAAGCCCAAGGTATGTTGTCATGTTGACGGACAACAATGGAATCTTCTCTCTCAGTCAATGGCAGGTAACTGTCTGGAGACACTGTTATCAAAATAGAATTTACACGACCAGTAAATTTTCAATAATGTTTCCATTAATGACCTTCTGTCTATTATTAGGCAGAGGAAGGAATTCTTGTGCGTGAAATGTCCACCTCAGACATTTTTTTTCGGAGCCCACCCCTCACTGGCTGTCAGCTTCAAAGCCACATCTTTGAATTTAAGGGAGAAAGAAAGCCTCTTAAATCCTTCTACATTTTTACTCTGGTTCTTGCCCAAGTTACACAGAGATTCTGTGTTACTTCAAGCAGTTAATGGGTTTCTGAACTCGGGATGATACACTGGGATATTAATGATTAAGCGAGGCAGTGTAGAGCAGAGAAGCGGTCCACACACACTGCGGGCAGAATCGAAAGCTGCTGATTAAAGCATCCCTGCCATGGAAGTGTTTTAATGAGGAATGAGATAACAGCTGATTTTCTTTTTTTTAATCCATGCCATCATTAGTGACGCAAGGTTCCTTTTCAGAAATCATATCATCTGTTTAAGGGCAGAAATGTTCTTTTAATTGTCTTTTAATCATCCTTAATCCCCTTTTGAGTTAAAATTCCAGCATTTCGCTTGGTTCATCATTTATGTCTTCTGGCAAATAATTACAAAAAGCATTTCTACTGTCTTTATTGCAAATGGAGAAGGTTCCTACTGCATTTTTGTTTTGAATTGAGGTCCAGAGGTACGTATTTTCAACCATTTCAGTGCGTCACAGACATATAGATGGAACTTCATCAACAATGCATTCATTAAATAAAGGGCACGTATTCACAACTCTGAGGCGTACTTCAAATTCACGGGATTCTTTGGATTCTGTTGATTCTTGGCTCCTTTCATTATTGAATACTGTGGCTTTTTGGCTTTTGTTCTCAGAGTATTAAACATAACTTGGAATGCTTGCCAGTTGAGCAAAAAAGCAAGGACAAAAAATAAAATAATAAAAAAAATAAGGCGCACTGTTTTCATGGTCTAATCCTAAAGTGCTGAGTGATATATGGTATATGCTTCATAAATTGTGATTGATCACGACCGATTGATAAAATATGATTAATAGCCTGTCTGGCTGGCGATAAGGCCATGGATTCATGCCTAAATCGTTTAAACAAGAAAATAAGGAAGGAAAATTATGCTCTTTCATGCTTAAGCTTGTCATCAGCAGTATTGCTGGTAATGCATTATGTTTATTTAGCATGCCCCTTGGCTGTGATCCAGTCATTTGTCTTGTTTGCTGCAGGGAACCGAACACTGGGTCAACTACCTCTGTACTGCTCTTTTGTAATCCTGTCCACTCTGCCGCTTAGTATCCTGTAACAATGGAGGTCTGTGCCAGTGCCTCTTCAGCAATCATTTCTCTTGTCTGGTATTAGGATGATCTACTACCATAGCTCTAGGCCACCAGACATGATGGCTTAAATTTGATGCTCCATATCCCAGAAGTGGTGACTAAAAGGTAAAACTGGATTGCAGTTTAAATTGTGCGTTTGGATTCTGCATTTTTATAGGCCAGTGGGTTTGATTTCACCTGCATGTTGTAAGGGTTAGTGGTGAATGTGGCTGTCAAAAGTACAGGTGTATACATCTTCTCTGTGCAAGCCCTTATCGAATGTTTCCGGTGCTACTGAGATGAGAGGGGCTGAGAGAGATTGGAAACGGCAAAACCACGTAACGGTGAATGAATTGGAAAAACCTTCATGTGAGAGTGGTCGCAGCCTCACAGTCCAGCATCTCAAACTTTGTTGATAAGCGCCAGACTGGATCTGTGGCCTGACACATGCGGGTACACAGTGACACTTTATTTAGTCACAGTTATAATGAAGTGGGCCATGTTCTCAGGCCAAGTGCACAATAAAACTGCCACAAGGAGGCAAAAGAAAAAACACTTACTGAAGCTCGGACAGCGGAGGTAACATTAACTGATGCTCAGGTTGGAGGTAATGTGACCCACTGATGCAGGTCGCTGAGAGGACTACCATAGCTGCCGACTGAAGTTAGATTGTTAATTGAATGAGCGGAAGATGAGGCAGTAATCAGAATACCAGCAATGCTGACCTCCAAATGACTGCAGCGTAGGTGGAAGCGGAGGTTACCGGATCCCTGATGTAATTTACAGCTGCTACCTCAGTATGTTGAGTAGCCTGGGTACTATCCTCTGTTGTTTTTGCTGTCTGCTACGTTGCCAGGGTGAAGCTGGATATTGGACTGTTATGTTTTTGCTGTAAGATCAGGGACTGCTGTAGCCGTTCTCCTGTCCCAAGTAGTTGCAAGTAGTCTGCAATCTTTACTTGTAGTAGTCTGATTTATTTTTACAGTTTTCGTTGTGCAATCTGATATTGGCATGTAAGTGTTGTTCGGAGAGCTACAAAATATGAATAGCAGCTTTCTATGCTGACATCATGAGATCACGAAGGCTTTGCAACCATGTATTGCTCTCACCTAGCAAGTACCTTCTGCTCACAGTTTGATTTACCAAAATCCCTAAAGGTGAGCAATTTAAGTGTGAAAGTGGTGTGAAAATTAAAATAAATAAAATTCATAAGCCAAAGACTATTTTTGGATACTTGAAAACATGCATCCTTGTGAATCTTTGCTCATCTATAGTAAAAGCTTGCTAACATAAGCAAGCTAACGTTATACAAGTAATACACATGACATGTGTAAGTGCAGCATCACAGGTGCAATATTATACCTGTACAGCACGATCTGATAGAGCCTAAGTCTTGCTCCAGGATCAAGAGAGTACGCGGCATGCATGGACCTTTGACTAGCAGATCAAACCACCAAATTTCTTGAGGTGAGCAATTTAAATGTTTGAGTAATGTGTAAATCATGCAATATTCACAAGGCAAAACCGTTTTTGGGTTTTCTTGATAACATACATACCTGCAAATCTCTGCTCACCAGCACAGAAGACATTAGGAATTTAAATTACAGAATTATTTGGGAATTAAATTTTGGAATTTATGGACGCTGGGGTCTATATCTGCGCAAAGGGGTTAATATACTGTATAGTGCTCCTATACTAGCAATATTATGTTCATCAGGAAATGAGAGTGAATTTACAGGGCAATTCCAGATTTTATGTTTCAACCACTGTTTCTACGATCCATTTGCGTAATTATTATTGACTTACAGCAAGTGTAGCAAATTTTGGGCATTGCTTGGGCTGTATTTGCCTTTTGCTACTGAGCATCTTTTTACAGTTCTCCTATAAAAGGTTGAACAGATGTCAAAATAAACGCTTTCTGGTTGTGCTCAACACATTTTTGAGAAATATACCGTATGTAAACGCAGGCAAGAAAGAAGATGCTGTACAGACTGAGAATGACTGATGGACTTGAGAAAGATCTTGCATCTCAGTCAGTCTTTGTTGAAGTAGTCTCTGAAGTTCAGAGATCTCTTTCACTGAATATCTCTCCTTTCTTGTCTCCCACTGTTCTTTCAGGGGAATATTTAACTTTTTAAAGGGATAGTTCAAATTTTTTGACATGAAGTTGTATGAAATACTCTTTAGCAGTTCAGCGCATGAGAGCTGAGTTTTTTTGTTAATGTGTCCTCTGAGTGGAGTTCTGGTCTCCCGAAGTTTTGAAGTAACATACAAGCGAAGTCTACTGCTTTTGGCGGTAGACTACCGCTATCGGGACGTTTCATTCTGAAAAAAAAAAAATGCCCAAAAAGCGATAGTCTACTGCCAAAAGCGGTAGAGTTGGCATGTATGAAGTAAGTAGTTCCAGCTCGTTTTCTTGGGTCACAAAAATTAGAAGTTTTGCTTCCAAAAACAACATGTGTTTCAAAGAGTGATATATTTCTGTCATAAAACCATAGTCAGTGAATAACTCACACTTCACAATCACTTGGCACCATTTTTTTCTCCCTCAGTATCACTGCGCGCGTGCTATCACCTATTTCAAAGATAACACGCTTGGATGTTCACTGCCACGACCTGAGAGAGCTCCACACAGAGAGACAAGTTAATTATCTGACAAGAAAAACAAAAAAAGGTGCGGACTTGTGATTTTCCGGTCTGTAATCACGAAAGCCTGTCGTATTCGCCTTATGTATTTCACAGGTTCCCTGTCACAGACCATGCTCTTCGGCGACTGCGGCTTTCTGCCGTAGGTTTCAACATTAAAACCAAGGTTGCAAGGGTAAAAAAAAACAAAAAAACTTTTTCCATGCAGTACACATTTCAGCAAGGGCAATTATGTCCCTACACGACCAAGACAGAGGAAACGACATGTTTTGAAGAGCACTGCTCTGGTTTCTATTATTGACAAAAAAATGTCTGACGATGAAAGAGATGATGACATTCCCTTAACCACAGAGCCAAAGGGATCTATTTATGAACCCAAGTTTACCGATGCCGAACTTTGTCAGATGGAGATAGATTGGGCAGAGGGAGAGACAGAGAAGAGCGAGAAGCTGAAGATGGGCCCACGACAGTAGCTCGGAGAGACAGAGTCAACGAGAGGGGGTGATGCACTTGTTCACAGTGTCAGATAAAGCCGACGTAACCTGGGGAAATACATCAGGGGAGTCAGAATGATTTTTATTAACATATTTTTTGTCTGACTATAGCTCTCTTAGTCGCGACGGTCTTCATTCCAGCATGTTACCTTTGAAATAAGAGATAGCACGTCCGCAGAGATACTGCGGGAGAGAAAAATAGTGCCGAGTGATTGTGAGGTGTGAGTCATTCACTGACCAGGGTTTTGTGACACAAATGTATTACTCTTTAAAACAAATGTTGGTTTGGGAAGCAAAACTTTTTGTGACCCCAGCAGACTAGCTGGAACTACTTGCTTTGACACTTAGAGCGGCCAGAAATCTGCTCACAGGACACAATGAAAAAAAAAATCACCTCTCATGAACTTCACTGCTTAAGAGTATTTTTTACAACTACAAAAGTTGATGTCAAAAAATCCAAACTATCCCTTTCACGCAGGTCAGACCAGATGGCTTAGTCTTATGACACACTCAAATAAATGAAACAATATTAAATGTTAGATTTACTTCATAATTTTATGTCAACTGGTTCCACGCATTAGCTTTGCGTAACCTTTATTTGACTTCTAACATTTTTGGCCAGTTTAATTTCTTGCATTTTGGATAAATTTTGAATAAATGCATATTGCATTGCATTTATTGAGTGGAATGTACTTAACTCAGTTTAGTGGAACCAGTTGAAATAACATTATTAAGTAATTCTAACATTTCATAGGGTTTCATTTTTTTGAGTGCAGCCAGAAAAAGCAAATTGATAATGATATGATCACTCCCATCACTAAACTGTCGGTCAGAATGATCTTTTCGCGAACACCTAACAATGGACTAGACATGTGCAGTGTCAGATAAATCTACTGCATCTGGCGAACAAATGGCACCTTTCCATGCAAATCCAAATTCATGCTTTACAGCACTGAGTTGCAAATGCTTGCTTTTAAACATGTCGCTGATAACAGTAGGGATAGTCCTTATGACTCTGAGAACACAACATCCATTATTTGCAAAAGATACTGTAAAACATGGACTCGTCAGACCGCAGAAATCCTTCCACATCCCTGTCAGTCCATTTCTGATGAGCTCAAGCCAGAGAAGTCAGCCGTGCTTCTGGAGCGTGTCGATATATATACGGTTTGACATCCTCTTCGCATAATAGAGTCTTAACTTGTGTTTGATGATGCCACAACAAACTGTTTTCAGTGACACTGGTCTTGTGAAGTATTTAAAAGCTCATTTTGTGAATGTTAATTTTATACCCACTTTATGCAGTGGTGTAGTGGAGAGTATACACAGGTGTACAAAGTGTATCTACCTCTTTATCTGGGATTACAGTGCAATCACTTTTCAGCTGAAAAGTCATTGAAATACATTTGAACATTAACCTGTTGCCTCTGTAGTGATTTACCCACCTGCTAGTATATTTACCTGCCCATGGACCACTACAGTTGCAATTTTGTAATTGATTCACCTGTTACTAATTTTTACTAATACTAATACTACTAATTACTTAGTATGCTAATACTAAGTTTTTGAATGTTCCAAACAGTTCTTTCTCTGAGGATTGTACAACATAGTCTTTTTATACCCTTGCTCTTAATGTTTTGAAAGGTATTGCAGGAATCAAATTCAGAATTTACTTTTGTACAAATATTCACCAAAATCGATATCGCTGATCAGGGGAAATTTTAAATGCTTCTTTTCCCTCTGTATTTTCAACTCAATGCAGGTAAAAAAAAACGGAATCTGCAAATCACCTAATTCTATTTTATCTGAATTTTACAGGCAAATAGTGACATGGCTCATTGGTCCCCATGAGCCATATCACTAATTTGCTTATTTTAAGCAGCTCTGACATTTAGTAATAAGAAATATGAGATATGGCTCATTGATTCAGTTGACTCATCAGACCTCTGTGTCCCCTACATCATAAATTTGCAGAAGTGGGTATCAAGAGAAATGCTAATTTAGAACAAGTGGTGCGAGAAACAATATAACCTGCCCAAGAAAGGTGTTTTAAAACATTTTTTGGTCAACTTGCCATTGTAACCCCCCCCCAGTTACCCAATGATGAAATTTAGTTGAGTAGGGTGAAGGTATTTCTTTGTTTCCTCTCCTGGTGCTGTAGGTAGGAGGACAATATTCAACTTGGTTGAAGCCACCTTTGACACAGAATAATTTATCTGACTCCATTTTGATAAGACCCAATTTAATTAGTCAAATTTGAATAGATATTTGACAGAATGTGGACTTGACTGAAATTGGAATCCAGTACTTTTGGATCCTCTTTAAGAACATCCTATGTGAGTACCACTGCATGTCACACTAGCTGAAATAAGCTTGTGTCACAAGCTGACGAGATATTTGGGGTAACGCAGAAATTGCGTAGAATGCCACTTCTTTAGGTATATCCAATGGCGGCTCAAGAAGGCCAACGTTGGCTATCACTGTTTTCAACATAGGAAACCGACACACGGAGGAGGTTGATTAAACAACAAAGGTCTACAGGTGCAATACTCTGCAATTTAAAAAACTTAACTGTGCATCCTCCCAAGTCCAGCTTGAGGGAGTATCCCCATTTAAATGTAATCAAAAAGAGTTGAATTTTTTTTCAGAGAAACCACAGAGATCAAGTTTTAACCATTTATTTGCCAGGTAGGTCACTTAAAGCCAATTACAATCCAAATTAAAGCTGCTTTTTAGGCAATTCTGAGCAACAAGAGGCAAAAAATGGAAGAAAATAAGACAGGTGGGATTACTTGGTACATTTTGCATTGGTTGACATTTGAACTAATAATCTCCGACACCAAATAGCCAAGTATCCTGCATCTCACTGAGCTAATTAGCAAGTAACTTTTAAGAGTTACATGCATTTCAAACTTCTTCTAGCACATTTTAGGACTAAAATAAGAAATAAAGCTGTGATGATTTATCAATAAATAAGTTATTTAAATACATTATGGATAAGACACAACTGTTTTCATAATGCATTTATTATTGCAGACATGGATATTCTCAGTTGAGGATACCCCTCTCTTTGACATCAGCATGACGGGAAGATGCTTGCTGCAGACGTGCTGCAACAACAAAAGGGCTCTCTAGTCTCGTGCTTTGGGCATAAGACACACACTCACACACCACACATGACATTTCTCACTTTGAGAACTGATGAAACCTCAGAGGCCAAGACTGGTTTTTCTGCTCAGTCCATCCATACAGCTGTTTTGCGAGCTATCAGCCAATGAGAAAATAATATTTCTTGTTGCTGGGTCTGAGGGTTTGTAGTGAGTTTAAGTTGACAAAAGTTTCTAAAGTACTGGGGCTATATTTTGATGAAAGTTGCAAAACTAGCACGTACGGTTGGTTTGGTAGGAATTTTCAAAGTTTTTAAATTTAAAAGCTTATTGAGGAAAACAATACGTTACAAAATAGGCAAATAACAAGAACATCAACATTACAATGTCCATTCTGCCGTAGCTTGAACTCACAAGCTGAGAAACCAAGAATCAACTCCTAACTCCTAATTAGCTTAGCCTTGCTAATTGGCTGGAAGTGAAAACGTGTGTGGCTTCATTAATCAACTCAGGGAGTCACCAGCCAGGCAGCAGTTGTCAAGGAAGATTTCAAAAATTGTCAAAATGTCAAAATTTCTGTTATCAAGACCAAAATCTGATAAAACATAAATTGCAGCTTGACAGCATAGAAATGTTTGTGATTTATTTTTAGCAATAAGTGTTTTGCTTCATAAGAGAAAATCTAATGTTTAAGAATATGATTCTTTCCTTGACTCCAATTGTTCCTTGAGGGCAGAATTCAAAATGGTTTCAAAAATTCAGGTAATAAGAAAAACTTCTGATATTTGGCAAACTTCATGGACCATGACTTTAAAATATTGTCAATTTTTTTCAGGAAGATTGAAAATGTATTTGTCAAGAATTGGCTGGTATATGTTTACAGTACTGTTTACAGTCAAACGTTTTCATGCACTGAAGGCTCAATTTTTCAAACATCGAAAGGCCAGGAGGTATTTTTGTGGAAGACGATCTGAAGATTCAGCGAATTTAGTGACAATTGAGCAAAAATTGTGCGGCAGGAAAAGTTTAGTAATAGACTTTATAATTTTAACTAATTTTAGGTGGTCAAATGTTTATTAAATATTGGGGCTACATTTTGATGAAAGTTGCAAATCTGTAGCACATATGGTTGATTTGTTGTGAATTTTCAAAATTTTGAATTTTAGAGGCTTGCCATCAGGACTATTGGCCTCTATTTGCAGCTGAGGCAATCTGACATGGGACTGGACCTTTGTGCAAAGTTTGGGGATTTTTCATGTCTGGGAAGAAGGATTTCCTAGAAAGAAGCAGAAGACTGGCATTAACAATAGGTTTCCCGCAGCTTTCGCTGCCTGGCCCCTAATTAAATATAGATCAGGATACTTCAAAAAATGTATAAAATGGGTGAATATTATACTAAATTAGAGAGTCGAAATTGAACATTCTCATACCTGGCAACAAGTAAAGCTACACATGTCAGGTCATGTGGGAGTCTGGCAGCAGAACTCCACATAGGTTTCCTTTCTCTGCTTAAAGTACAAAAACTAAATTTTTGATCCTTCAAACAAAGAGTGCGAAATAAACAATTTAGAATTTCAAGCCCCAGTGGACAGATTTCCACAGTGGTTCAGCTTTCACAGATATGCATTAAGACCTAGGTATACAGCTGTGGAAATTAGATCATTGCACCAATGAGACAATCTAAACGACACCAAACATAACAATGCTTGAATAGTCATGAAGAATCAATGCCACATATTTCATTATATTGACAAAAGCCTTAAGGACATGCGAGAGGAAGAGGGGGGGGGTTAAGGGAGTCAGGAGGACAGATGGATTGGGAGACTGTAGGAGCCTTGGTTTCACGCTGTCTCACAATGCGAGAGTGCCAAAAAAATGGGAGAGGGGGTTGGGGGTCGGGGAGTGGGCGTTGGAGAGGGAAAAATGTGGGCCACTGTACCAAACTGAACCAGTTTTATGACCACAGCTTTAAAGAAAGTTTGCCAGGTTCCTTCATGACTCACATATTCACTGATTCATGTGCAAGGATGACAACACTGTCCATGGATAAATTCAGTCTGCCTTACGACCTTTTCCAAAATGAGTAATCCTGAGATGATTACACACCTATTCCGAGCATTAATAAGTTGGATCAAACCATTTTTTGTGCTAGACTGCAGCCATACAGACAAACAATTCTACCAGAAACAATACCCCTCCCCCTTTGGGTAAGGTAAATATCTTTCAATAGTAACAATATTTTCCATTTACTTGTAATTAGCACCCCACTGAAAAACCTCTCTTTGATCTTTCTTATTCTCCACTGCATCTGAACATGAAGGGAGGATATCTAAATGCTTGTCCTTAAAGTGATCAATATTCCTCTTTGGACATGAGATTGTTACATGGCACTCAGTGGCAGCCTTAATGACCAGTTTGGGCCTCTGTTGATTTAATACAGAAATCATAATGATAAGGCACAGTCCAGCCTTATTTGTTCTGCTAATGAATGGTCTGGCCAGAAAAACAACCACAGCTATCATTTTGCACAGAATGTATACTTTGGATCTGTCAGGAACCAACAAAGGATTCTTTGTGATGCTGAAGGCACTTTCCCAGCAAATAAATGCAAACATCTATTTATGCCATTAAAACTGTAATCGCTGAGTTTAGATTCGGTTTTCAATTCAATTTCAATATTTTTATCGACATGAAATAGCTGAAATTAAATTCAACAAAGCAAACCATAAGTGTCGCATAAACAATAACATACGCAGCCAGTCAAAAGTTTTAGAACATTCACAATTTTTTTTTTCTAGCAAGTAGAGATGAGAAAAGGAACATAAACAAATTTTGTTTTGCAGAGGACTAATCTAAATCTTAGATCAGGGATATTCAACAGCAACAGAAAACAACAGCTGCGTTATTCACTCATCCGAGCTGCTTTCCCGTCAGCAAAGCGTATCTCGTTCCAGCCCTGCGACCATTACGAAGTAAACAAAATATAAAGACAAGGCATCCGGAAAGCGGATAAATAACCAGGTTTTCGAGCCGCAACCAGGATCTGAAGGTCCTCCTTTCACGCTATTGTTTAGCAGCAAGATTTATACATCAGCGGCCAAAATTAGGTGAAATCAAAAATCCGTCTAATATGTGATGAGGAGTCGCAGCACACCTACCTTAAAAAGCTGATCATCCTTGCTGAAGGCATAAGGATGTAATTGGCATTTTTCACTAAAAACCCCCTGGTGGCCAAATTATGAACTGACTCACGCTGTTTTTTGAAAGGAAACAGCAAGTATCACCATGACACATCCATACCTAGTTTCAGCCATGAGAAAACATGCCGCCATTTTCGACAATCGGCTGACCTGACACCATTTCACCTAGAAAACGGTCAAAAGTTGGTCAAATCAAAAACCTGTCTAATATGTGATGAAAGGTCATCCCATACACCTCCCATAAAAATTTGAGCAACCCAGGTCAATGCCTAAAGAACTTATGGCCATTTTTCTTTTTTGCAAAAAGCCCCCTGCTGGCTAAATTATGAATCGAATCACGCCGGATTTGGAAAGGAAACATTGTCTAAAAGTGGCCAAAATATGAATCCCAGAACAGCATTTTTTGGCTTGCAAGTTTGTATCACCAAGACACATATTTGTACCAAGCTACAGCTCTCTAATTTGAATAATAAGAAAACGTGCCGCCTTTTTCAACGATCGGCAGACCTTGCGCTATTTGACCAAGAAAATTGTCAAAAATATGTCAAATCAAAAACCCGTCTGACATGTGATGAAGGGTCATCCCTAGCACCCCCAATAAAAATTTGAGCACCCTAGCTCAATGCATAAGGAACTTATGGCCATTTTTCAGAAAAAGCCCCTTGGTGGCTAAATTATAAATCGAATCACGCCGGATTTTGAAAAGAAACATTGTCTACCCACATACTATATATCCAAATTAGCAAAAAGAAACCTCAAGTTGGTCTCAAGTTATTGATTGGAAACCATCCAACCGACCACAACCCGGATGGCCCAATGCCCCGCCACCCGCCTTTGGTATTTTAATGACCAGTTTTTTTTTTTTTCGAAAACCTGGTTCATAAAAATAAAAAGGATTTGTCTTGAAACTTGGGTCATTTACGAGGCAGCTGCTGCTTGGGAATACATTTGCATGGGGATATGTCTGATTACCATCCGATCAGGGGTGCGTTTCCTGAAATCACAGATACTAACTTACGTAGTTGGAACTAGGGGAGTCTTCGACTAAGGATTTTCATAGTTAAATCTGATTTGTCAGATTTTGCCCATAGTTGACTGATCGTCAAATCTTTTTTTTTTTAAATGAATTTTGCATCACTGCACTTTACTAATCATGCTCTTAAAATGACAGTTCTCTGTGCCAGTTTCATTATTATCTCCGCCAAGGAGATTATGCTATCGAGTCGCATCGAATTTTGGTGATCATCGGGATCTGGATCTACAAATTTAGTGACATTTCTCGAAAACTACTAAGGGGATCTTCATGAAATTTTCACCAGAGATAGATCTTGGTCCAGGGACGACTCCATTAAATTTTGGTGATGATCCGGATCCAGATCTGGATTCTGGATCCGGATCGGGATCTGGATCTACAAATTTAGTGACATTTCTCGGAAACTACTAAACAGATCTTCATGAAATTTTCACCAGAGATAGATCTTGGTCCAGGGGTGACTCCATTAAATTTTGGTGATGATCTGGATCCGGATTTGGATTCTGGATCCTGTCCTAAAATCTTCCCAAGAGACAGATCTTGCATTTGTATCAATGTCATCCTTTGGCGGAGATCAGAATTCTCGGATTGCTCTTGTTTACCATTTCATTTCGATAAAAGCTTACCCTGATCTTTTTTGAAATTATCTTATGTCATTATACGTAACATGCTCTGTCTCGCAGCTCACTCGCCTTTCCTAATTGTGAGATTGATCTCAGGGTCTTATTGATGATATCAATAACTGGCATCTGGGTAGCGAAGCTTATGAAAGTTAAAACTAATTAAAAACTATTTTCAGACCTCCATGTCGCAGAAGAGACTATGCGGGCTCACCCTTCAGTCTATCAGAAAAGGGGTTGCATCCAGGCTGGATTATAAGGAGTTAATTGCAGAGTTGGCAGCCCAAAAGGCAAGGAAAGTGACCATCACGTACTCAATGAATGGTGAGCGGGAATCTGATGTTATAAAGTTATACTGCAGCAGAGCGTTTGTGACTGACTAGTATTAGAAAATATAGCCTTCTGCATCGTAATCAAATGTTAAACTGTCGCGGGTGTCAGCAGATACTACACCTTTCTTAATCTGAGATTTTTCCATGGAAATGAGTCAAGATAAGCGATTGTCGCCAGTGAGCATGAGCCATTACAAGTTGGACCCTGACCGTTTGGACTCTTGACCCAAACTGTTTAGACCCCATACCATTTAGACTCTGGGCAAGTTGGACCCTTGACCAGTTGGATCTCTGAGCAGTTTGACCCCTGACCAGCTGGGTTAGGGTTAGGGTTGGGGTTAAGGTCTGGGGATGAGGGTTCAAACAGAATGGGCTACAGATGGGTAGGGTCTGGGGTCCAAGTGGTCAGGGGTCCAACTGGTTTGGGTCCAAATGGTCCTGGGTCTAACCGGTACTGGGTCCATTCAGTCAGGGGTCAACTGATATGGGGTCCAAAAGACCTATACCCAGCAAAATAGCTACCATTTGCCAAAAGAGCTCCTGGGCAGACATTTTTCCTACAAAGACAGAAATGTGGTTCAGAAGGTTCACAACCGATACTATTTTGGCAGTTCCCACATATGTGCAGCACTTGTGTTTTGAGTAATGCTAGCTTTGATCTGGGCCCTTTTACTACAGTTTTGAGCCCTCCTATACCAACTTTACATGGAGAGTTACTGTAGCTCATTATTGAAAGCACCTGATCTTGCTTCAGCATGATTGCTGTCCTCATTTACACCGTGTATTTTTTTGTTAATTTCTCAGTAAAGTTTTGTTTTGTGCGCACACTGCTGAGCGGTAATTACGTGAACCACCTTTGTTGTTACCTCATACCCTGTGTCTCTGTCTACTAATTAATTAAGCTTTTGCATTTATATTTACTAGTGCCAGGAAGTTCTCCTCTGCGTGACAGGAGAGTTCACCTTATCGCCGTAATATGGCCTTCTTTTATGCTTCTTTCATGTCTCCGAGGTGGTATAGCCACTGAGGAAATGACAAGAGCTGATCAGGTAATGGTTACTGTGGTTACTGCTGTTGTGATCTTAATACGATGGCCAACAATGCTTCCTGCTTTCCGCTTTGGAGTGCAAATGCCCAAACGGTGTTAGAATTGGTAACTTTAATCTCAAAGCAGCAAGAATAGGTCATTGCAAATTTGGAGAAACTTTCAAATCTTCTCTATGCAGTTTTTGTGCACCCTGCAGAGGGAAGCAAGGTCAATGAGCAGTCGATGCGCCAAAAGGGGGCTTTCACATACGTTGTATGATTTTTTTTTTTAATGTCATACGATTTTAGCAGGTCCACGATAGAAGGACTGATGTACGTTGGGAGGGGATGATTTGAAGGTGATGTAGTAGTGGTCACATAGCAATTTCTGTCCTACTTCCGTCGTAGGAAAATATTCCATTAATAATTTCGAGACAGTTGTGAGACTGACCTGAGATAAAATTGTATATTGTTCGATAAACACATGACAGTTCCAAAAAGGACGTATGGTGGAACATTGAAAGGACTGTCGTGGGTTTAACATAGGCCAAATATAAGCCTATCATCGGGAAATTTCAAAGATAACGAGGACCTAAAATAACCCCAAAAATCTAAAGAAATTCGAAGGTCTAGCATAACACAGTTGAACAACCTTGTAGTGCACCGCACAACAAGCCTACGATATGGGCTTAACATGGATAATTGCCAAAAATGCAGAAAAAATTTTGAATGTGTTCTAAATTCTGTTCTTTTTCTGCACACTAGTGGCAAGCTGTGGTTTGAACTAACGGTTGCTCATTACGATGTACTGACAAGGGTTGAAAGCCGAGTTCCATGTTTAAATTGCCTGCTGTGATAACATCTAGGTAATTAGCTAATTGATTTCAATTTGGACTGTTGCCTCAGAGCATATCATCCAGGATAGCAAGATAGCAATGTGCTAAAAAAAAGAGCCTGACCACACCTCACTGTACAAGGGTCATATTATGTCCATTTTGCAGTTCAAAATTAAAATTTTTGTGGTCATTGACAGATATTTGCATGTTAAAATGTTACAGCTCTGCAAGCTGCATATGCGGCACCTCACACAGGCATAAATGGGTTATTTTGGATGCTGTCTTTTTAAGCAACGAGCTAGCGGCGCAATGCTATTTGTTCAAGATTGGCCAATCTGTGTCGATCTGGCCTCCATCTTAGCATAGGCGTACCTCTTACTGGAACCCATGTAAACAACTGCACTTTGGTTAATATTTTGGTAAATAATAATAATCAGCCAGTGGCTCGTTTGATATCCGGCCTTTTTCTTACCGATAACAAGAGAACAGTTAGCTTGAAGCGCCATTTCTGTCTCTTTTCACCTGTATAGACCAGTGACCGCTAGTTTGCTTCAGTCATCGTAGAGCTTTTTAATTCTTTATGGTGAGCTGGCATATGTTTCAGACATTTGGTAGTCTAAACAGGGAATTAAGATGTAAATCCTGATAAGACGTCTGTCTCATCCCGTAACTTTCTCTGTCCTCCTATGATGAGATCTTTGGCAACCGATCATTGAGCACAGTGGTCTTTTTTCCTGCCGTTGCAGGTCAGCTGTGGAGAGTAGTGAAGGAGAGGGAATGGCGGATTATATTCGCAATAATTTAGATGTGGTGAGAAGCCCTAAATGTGGCTGATTAACGGGAGGGAGAGAGCCGGGGAGCTGCGCGGCATGTTAAATCGAGCGGTGGCTAAACCCAATCCCTCTGTCACACACAGTATCTTTCAGACACGCTCAAGAGCACCCCCTTTCACATCACACATACAGTTTATCACAGAGCCACACACCAGCACTCCTCATCACATTCATATGTGTATAGGCCTATGTGCTTTCTTTATCAAAATATGAGTGCCTCTGGACTAACCGGCTGATCACCTAAGTAAGGGCTAGGGTCAAGACTGGCTTCACACTGAATCAGTTTGATGATTTAAAACCAGTAATCTCTATTGTGCAACTAAATATAACTTACTTGTCAAAGGTTTATGTTGTCCACTTTCCCTCTCCTGTGACTGGACTGCAATTAACAGGGACACAGTAGTCAGGCAGTTCCAGAAAAATTTGTGCATAGAGATGTACCCCTTTCTGGCAAGGACGCCTGTCCTAAGGTGGTGGCCAGATGCATATTGCAATCGTAACATAGTGCCTCTAGTTTATATAGCTTGTTGCCTTTAAGGCTCCCTTATAGGTGCTGTGTCACAATTTCTGCACGTGCTTACAACTATAGACTGTATAAAAAGATGGACGCAGCACCTGGGTTTGAAAAGTGAGGCCAATGAGGAAATCTCTAAGAATTGCATTCTATTTAATTGCCAGCAGATGGCGACATTGGTGGTTGCAGAAAGAAGTTCAATGCTGTAGAAGTCTATGAGAAAATGACCCTACTTTACCCTGATTTATTGTTTCAATAATGATTTTCCATATTATTTTATGGTACCTGTCGCAAGTTTCAAGTCTCCTTCAGTATATTATGATGTTCATTGTTGTAAATTATAGTCCCAAATAGACTAGAATAAAGGATGAAGCCAAAATATGCTTTAGGGGCATGGCTATCCTCTGGTCCTCATCAGATATGGTCAGATGCACCCAAAAATCCACTGCCCGCTCCTCCCTGGATCTTCAATTCACGCTCTCATCCAATAGGAATCACATCCAGCTTCAAAATGACAAATGGCGCTGTTCATATTGCCAAAATTGACACTTCCTAAATTGTTTGCTGAAACCAATGGGTGACGTCACGGTTGCTTCGTCCATCTTTTTATCCAGTCCATGCTTACAACTTTGAACAAAGTAAATCCACTCGGCTGCTACTTCCATCCTTGCAAATTCATCATCATTTTTGTATTGTATTTATATATTTTAGTTACTCAGGCATTATGCCTTTCATATTGAAGAGTTTTCTATGGAGATTTCAGGATTCCAAGGGCTACTTTCATACTTTGACTTAAGAATATGAATAATGTTAACTGCTATGTGAACGGCCAATAATCATAGAAGAAGGTATTTTTCCTGAATGATTATTGGCAATGACAAACCATAATTTTTCGTATCCTATCTTGTCTTCTCAACTAAACGATACGCACAAACCAAACCCTTTCCGACCTTCACACTATCTAGCTCAGTTAGGAGGCATACTAAACTAGCGGCTTATCGGGAAATTTGCAGATGTGTAGAAACATTGTGACATAGACATTTTATGGAAGAAAAGGCAAGACTACAAACAAGGCATTTCTGGCAATTGAGGAACTGTTTTCTGTTGAAGAGAATAACTCTTTGGCTTTGACTCTAGGCTATGTATTGTTGATGTTTTACATGCACAAAAAAAATTGTGTAAAACACCATAGAAAAGGGAAGCTCTGAAAAAGCATAATATGACGCCTTTAAGATCCACAAGCCCTTAGGCGCTCAGATTTTTATACAACGTGGGTGCGAGATGGAAAAATGACAGCTGCGTCGGTCTGAAACTAGCAGTGACTCTTACATTGCACTTGATGCCGCTTTACATCAGGTGGAAGTGAGACTCTAATTTGGACACTGAAGATTCCTGCTCTTTCCCTCTAAACAGTTCTGTGAATATGCTAAACAGATGTGACTAAAGATGGTTATTTTTATGAATAAGTTCTTTTAAACAAAAGTAGTCTTTATTTTTTCCATCTCTAAATGCTTATAATGTGTAGGTGTCCAAAAAATTTGTACTGGTCGTGTATCTATTTATGTATGTCAGTGAATATTGGTCCCCAGTAGTTTCTGAGTCAAGTGAGCAGATGCATGCAGAAATTCAGAAATGTGTGTCATTATGTCATCAGCGTCTGTTACGTTCCATGATTTGTCAACCCAACACCTCATTTTACAGTTTCCGCAAGTGTTCATTAGTTTCAAATGCAGACAGGCTTCCCAAATTAGCTTGTGACAACAGATGCACCCAATTTTTCAGGAATTTTGTGATGACACGATGATGACATCTCAATTGTTGATTTCATGTTTTTCCATTAAGTCTTCAGTTAACTTGAGTAATTTTTCAAAATTGTTTATAGCCTCTTCACTGCTTCACATTTTATTTCAAACCCTTAATCAATAAATATCATTTGGAACTGATAAATCTGGCAACTGCACATTTTGGTGCGAAATTACTCATCTGGGCGGGCTTTTCGAGTCCCACTAAAAATTTGTATTCAGTCTGTTGCTGGTAACATCCCACACTTAGTCTTCTTTGACTATCACAGGTATCAGACTTCTTGGCAAGGATTTCTAGATTCAAGAGCTGTTTTACTAAGCAGACCTCACTAAATAACTTCAACCCTGCCGAAAATTCCGGCTAAGACTAGCTAGAATTTAAGATGGTTTGAGCTGTGCTTTCAAAACAATTAGCTGGTCATAGCTGGTCTAGATCTTTAAAGCTGGTCTCAAAGGTGGTCAAAGCTAGTTAAGCTAGTATTTTCAGCTGGAGTCAGCTGGCGAAGGGCTAGTCGACCAATTAAAACTTTCCAAAACACAGCTAAAACCAGCCTGACCAGCCTAGGCTGGTCAAACCTGGAATTTTCAGCAAGGATTGAGCCACACCACACATGATCGCTGACAGAAAAACACATTGCACTATGGGAGGAATTCTCATTTTGCAAAACAGGTGGGTTGTCTGGGCCACACCAGTTCTCCAACACAACAAAAACTGTCAAATCACAAAAATAGCCTGTGATATGCCCCTTTTTGTCAAACGAATTGACTCAACAGCTGAGCAGATGAATTTGATAGTCGCGGAGATGATGCACATTGCTCCAGACAAGCTTTTTTTAAGAAATAGAATGATAATTTGAAAGGAAATGAATGGTCTTCTCAAATTACTTTAGTTTGCATGTACATACAGTGCTTAACAAGTGTATAAGACCACCACCCAGTGTAAGGTTTATGCCACAGCTGCCCCAAATTAACAGTGCTGGTAATTATATAAATTTGTGTTTCTGTAATGGTTAATCCACCAGTATATGCAAGCTCTTTACTGAAATGATATTTTTAATGCTGAAATAGAATTGTTGTTATCCACAAATTTTCAAATTTACCGTTTTACAAAAAAAAAAAAACAGTGAAGCACATTATTATTTTCTGATTGATGCCAAATAACAGTTATTCTCTTGCATCCGTAAACATAAAAATTACTTTCATGGTTGAATACAAGAAAGCAAGCTTTTATCAAGGCTAAAGGTCATACAAAGTATTGTTTTTTTTGGTTTTTATTTGTAAATAAGGAATATTTAGTGGTTTCAGTTCATTATTTGCCAAAGAAATAAAATAATTATTAGTTTTATACAGGTTTTTGACAAATATTCGTGTTTTCTCGTTTTTTTATGACAGGTGGTCTGATACATTTTTTAAGCTCTGTATGTTTACTGAAACACAGTGAAAACGCAACGCTTAATTTTTCTAATTGTAGCTGATTTTTTGAAGCCATCAAAATTACCTCAGAAGAAATATAGTGGTATGAAGGTTAAAAGCGGGAATTTATTCAAGTTCATACCCAGTTTGTGTCTGTCAGGAGATCATGTCTCCAAAACGCAACTTTGTCATGTCATTAGCAGCAGGTTGAATGCATCACGTGATTGACATGCAAGTGCAAGTGCAAAGCAAGATATTCGACACAAGAAAGGCACAGCGAATCATCCACATCAGCTTCAATGTCAGGATGCCACGGCTTACAGAACAGCAGAGGGAGTGAGCTTTAGGGATGCTGCTTTGGGGAACATCTCAGAGAGAGGTTGCCGGCTGGTTCAAGGTCAGTTCATCCATCAACAGACCGGAGCATCACTCCCAACAGACAGGAAGCGTTCACGACCGCCCCCGACCAGGACAACTTCTGGTTACGACGACACGTCAGGACCGACACATCTGGCAGATCCATTTGAGGAACCGGTTCCAAACAGCAGCAGACACGGCTCGGAACATGATAGGATGCCACGGACGCCCCGTCCGTGCCATGACTGTGATTCAGCGACTGTAAGCTGTGGATTTAAGGTGCCAGAGGCCGTATCATCGCATCGTGACACAACATCACAGAGACAATAGGCTCCAGTTTGCTCGATGTCATCATCTTCAGCCGCCACAAGTCTTTCACTGTTGAAATAATATAATGAAACCTTAGTGTTATGGACAATGAAATACCTTTTCTATTCGTATTAAAATTGAATCAAAAAATATTGGTTGCTTCCTCTTTTTGCTTATTATATATAGGTGTTGCGTTTTCACTGTGTGTCAGTATATTCCTCATTGGGTGGGAGATGTTTCCATTCAGGTGCACTTCATGATACAATAAATCAAAGAACACACTATTATGCCTTATGACAAACTTTAAAAAGCTGAGCTGGTCTATCTGATCTTGATTGTGGATTAAGATTACACGAGGAAAAAAGTCTAAGAGGCTGTCATGGATTTGCCCCCGCCAGCAGAAGATATGAAGCCGGCAGGCACTGGGACCATGTACCCAACACCAAGAAAAGGGACCGAAACGCTCAGGTTGAGTAAAAATTGAAATAAATATTTAATTTAAAGACTAAAAACAGAGAGTAGCAGCGGCAACCAACAACAGGCCTCCATAAGACACAGACTGTAGCTGCACTGCCAAACTGGCAGTGCAGTGCTTAAATAATCCAACCTGCACCTCCACCTCAACGAGCAGCAGGTGTGGCCTGTTGAAGTGGAGGTGCAGACAGCAGGAGGAGGAGGGCCTGCAGAGCAGGACCATCACAGAGGCTTTGAAGGAGGATTTATTTTTGGGACAAGGATTGCAGTGACTAAAGTCACAATTACATATTGGATTGTGTTTTGCTGGGAACAGTGAATACAGTGACACTGGCAATGCAATCAATGAGAAAGGCATCAGTCAAGAGGCAGGAAAGACATGATCAAAGGCATACATTGGATGACCATGATGCTCATGTATTAGTGTGATATGTAAGGTAAAATAAAAAAAAAAAGAACTGCAGTTTTCTCCAGCAGTTTAAATATCTCACACTGGAGGGTAGACAACAGAGATGTAAACAAGATACAGACAAATGAGTCATCCTTCCCCAGACACTCAATTAGATTTTTTTTTTTTTTTAATTTGTCACCCGTCTGTATCTTTATATCAGCAACATGCATATTATTCTTCTAATCTGCCCTCATGGACATGTTGTCACAGTGTGTGTGCGGGGGCTTGGTAATTAAATGCTTATATCACTCGAAATTATGGTTTAAATCAAGGTGGTGCTAACGGTTGTGTGGAGACCTGTCATTTCAAACATCCAAGGTATGCAACTGATTCAAAGTCAATGCATGGATATAATGGGTAGGTAAACATTTACGCAGTGCCATAATACCTGCACGGCATATTTGTTTCGCCGTTATCTCCAATCTCAGCTGCTGCCATCCAAAGTCTTCAAGGACAAAGACCACTTTGTTTCCTGGAATGTTCAGTATCAATAGTCTGAAGATAAACAAACAAATAAATAAATAAATGAATAAAATCTATTTTTAGTTATTCCCATGTAGTTATTCAATAAAATGCCGATGGCGTTCTTGTTCTGCTCTGCCTTGTCTGGCTCAGGTTTTTGTTCCCGCACTGGCAATGGAATCCTGATCATGTCTGCGTTCCAGTCCACGTCTCGTTTCTCTCGCACACGCACTGCTTCTTCGCTATTGGCCGGCTGCGGTATTTTACTCTTTCCTTCAGCGCTGTTCTGGCTTCGGGTCTTTCTAATCTTAGTGTCAATTAACTGTTTTTAGTTACTAACAGCTACTAACATTCACGGGAGGTGTTTTTCTTAAATAGGCACTTAACTAATATTACTAATTTAGGTAGGGCGTTAATTGTCATGATTTCCTGCTTTGTTATTATTTAAGATCTGGCTTTGCTTTGCTGTGTGACTTTTCCACTCTTCCTTCAATCTGCATAGTTCATTGGTACTTAGCTGAGCACGCCCATTCTCATAATGAGCTCGTGATGTTATTAAGCCTTTGTCCAATGTTTTATGTTCATGCTTTGTTTCCTCCCTGTTCTGCCCATTCCATGTCCAAGCCATGTACTTTTATATTCCGTGGAGGCACTCTAGTTGCCGGTCGGTCCATTGTTTGGCTTCATGCTGTTTCAAGAGCGGTTTCATTGCGTATTTCCTGCCTGTATTCATGCCAGGCTTTTCATGTCTAGTCATTGAATTCCCTATAGTTCAGCTCTTGGAGTGCAGTGTTTTTTTGGGGGGGCCTTGTGCCCCCTTAAGCCTGCAGTATTTCTTAGTTTTTCTTGTCCGCTTTTTAAGGGCAGTTTTTTGTTGGCTTCGTGCCCTCCTTTTGCCTGCATTGCTCAGTTTAGTTTGTGGAATTTTTGTTGGCCCACATGCCGTTTTTGTGTGGTTTTCTGTTCAATGAAGTCTATTCATTGGGTTCAAGACTCGCTAGTGGTGTCTTGAATCTTCTGCAAATGCAACAATTGCCATTTTAACACTGGGATGGCCTAATTCTCAGTTTGCATTTTGAGATAAGGAAATATTCATAAATGCCTAGTTGTGTAAGAGGGCGCATAAAATCTGTAAACCAAACTGAAGAAGAGTGAAAGCTTAATCCTTGTATAAAATAATATCCTTCATTAAATGCTATGTCTGCTGGCTGGAAAAAGACTTTTTCTGAAACTTCATGGACTTTCCAGGGAAAATTTAGAGCTCACTTGATATGTTAATCCTCTGCTCTTGTGTAGTAGCCCTCCTGCCTTCCTGCTTCTCCAGGTGTCTGTCATCAGAGTTATCCTTTGACATCACTTGAGAGACTTTGAAAGTTACTGCCATTAGGATTGAAAGGTGTCGTTGATTTTCATGAGACAAACTTGACCTTTTCACAGTTTGTTTGGTTGGTCAGCAATGCTATTGCCAGCTAATATACGAGTTGCCTGAGCATTAATCTTTGGCAATTAAAAAGATGAGGCTTTCAACTGGACAATGAGTTGTGTGAGCTTATGCGATCAATCACATGAAAGCAAGGGCATCCTCATGAATATTTGGCTTTCACTGTTAGTGCATTTCCATTGACACAGAGCTGGCATGGAGCCAGTTCCTGAACTAATTTTGTAATGTTCTATGCATTTTAATAAAAAATAAATAGGGTTGGAACCAGAGAAGTTGGTTCCCAGCTGGAACTAAAAACTAGCAGGTTCCTTGAGCAAACCGTGATGGCAGTTGCCACAGCATTGAATTGTTGGCATGGTTCAGCTGTTTGAGAAAATGGGAAAACTTCATTAACCTTTCATGAAGTCAGCAAGGATAATCTTACATTTGAATATGTCTAGCCTCCAAAATACCAGATTGTATCGTATTATTCTACTCGGTATAATGGTAGCTTTTAGCAGTTAGGTTGCCTAATGTCAGCTAATGTTTGGTGGTTGATGTGGATCAATGTTTGACTTTAGATGATCAGCGTTCTTTTTTGGTTGTTATTTGATACTGGTTTCACAAAGTCGAGAGTTGTGCAACCTTTGCCAATGAAATTCAGACAAGTTTAAGATTTTAGTTTTATCTTTTTCAACCAGTTTAAGACTGTGTGGAAGTTTCACCATAAATTAGCTTTAAGTTGGTTAGATGATATTTCCACTTTATGTTTAAGCTAATTTACACATGAAAAGATTTTACATACCGATCGTCTTGTATGTAGCAGTCGCCTAAGTCTTCTTATTGTGAGTAGCAGGGCCATTTTTCTGGTCTCTATGAACAGAAGAACCTATGGGAACAGGACAAAAACTCGAAGGTACTCCAATCGCTCCATTTTCCTATGTAGCTTGCTGTAGACTGGCAATTCACCTTTGTGTGCAGTGCCAAACCAGGCATCCCGTTGATGACATGTCCTTGTTTACAGCTGTTCCTCATAAAACTAGTGGAAACATGGACTGGTTCGCTACAAAGAACTAAGGTTCAGAATATCTTGAACCAAACTGGTTCCGAATCAGAACCACTGTCAGTTGAAATGCTCTATGTAGTGGTTGAGTCCCAGGCTGTGTTCCAATTCAAAATAAAATGCTCCCTTCTCCTCTTTTTTCTAACTGAGCAAGCCCTCCAAGTGACGTCGCAGGCAAGGGAGCCCTTTCCGAGCGAGGGAGAGCAATAGAGGGGAGGAGCCGTGGCTTTTCGAATTGGAATGACCCCCGTGCTTCTTCAGCACCTCAACACTTGTCAAGAAGCCAGTGGGACGCTTTTGTTACCATGCTGCTGACTGAGTTAGTTGCCTGTACGCTGTTACTATTTCAGTTCACGCGGACTTTATATTGCATTTCTTGCAAGAAGAAGAAGAGTGCGTGCGAATCGAATCGCTGCAGCAACGAGTGCGCTTACATGACCTTAGAGAAAATCAATTTATTGCATTAATTCGACTAAAACCGAACTTTTGAAATACATGTAACATGCCCAACTGGAATCGTATCAAATTGAATTTCTAAAAGTGAGACTAATACGCCTGAAAATGTGGTTACTGGTCAGATTATTCCTCCATGTATACGCTTTAATCGAAACCAAGTGGAATATGCGCTCTTCGCATGCACCGTAGTTCATCGTGCAGGGCTTTGACCTGGAAGTCTTGAGGACATGCGGGGCCGTATGCATGACGCCAGGATATGTGACTTATCCAGAGGATAGAGACTATCCCCCCGACAGCGAGGTAAAAGTGGTGTGCATGTAGAGGGGATAGAACTATCAGCGGTCCTTATCTGGGGATAAAGTTATACCCAGTTTCCTCTGAGAATAGCGGCTTTATTCCACGGATTCCGCTTGTTTCGCTGCCTGTTTAGTCGCAGCTGCTTTCAGAGACTTCCACTTATTTTTCAATTCTGAAACAATACAAGTGCGTTCAGCGCAGCCACACAAATTCACCTTTGCGGCAACTCGGGTCCAAATTTCAGTTTTAATTTTGCTCGCTACAGCACAATTGCAAATTGTTTGTACACTGTAAATTGTTTTTAGCTGCCACTTTTTAGAACAGTTATTGCCACTTTTCATAACAGTTATTATTATATCTTTCTCTCTTTTACAATTTTACAATAGGGGCGGTACGGTGGCACAGTGGTTAGCACTGCTGCCTCACAGCAAGAAGGTTGTGGGTTTGAATCCGGCCTGGGGCCTTTCTGTGTGGAGTTTGCATGTTCTCCCTGTGTTCGCGTGGGTTTCCTCCGGGTACTCCGGTTTCCCCCACCCACAAAAACATGCCTCATAGGAACACTCCACCCAGTACCCCTGACCAAGGAACTGGCCTTAGAACTGGAGTTGGTCCCCGGGCGCTGCTCTGTGGCTGCCCACTGCTCCTAACCATAGGATGGGTCAAATGCAGAGGACAAATTACCCCATGGGGTTCAATAAAGTATATCTTATCTTATCTTAATTTTTTATGTACATATAGAATTGTGAATATGTCTCCCCCCGTGAACAGGTTATATTATTATTTGCTACATTACCATATTTTATTGTATTTATATTTAGAGTGCGCAGTTGCCAGAGTTGTTGAGATTTCATTTCACTGTTCTTGTTATGCAAGTGACAAATAAATCTCTTGACCTTCACCTTAACCTTGACATGTATTAGCTGTAAACAGCACGATATGTTTCACCAAGATTTCCACAAAAAGAACACAGATTTCGATGTCAGAAAAGTCACTTCTCCATTACCGCTTTGGTTGTGAAACAACTGACGCCTGCTGCATTGTACTTTGTAGAACATAGCTATTTGTTGTACAACTATAAAACGGGAAATGTGTTGTTATGTGTGTCACGAGGAATCCCATACTGACATGTGCAGACTGCTATAAAACACAGTGAGTCCCCCTTTCTAAAAACAGCGCATGCGTGTAAACCTGGGATAGCTATTCCCTACACTATCCTTGACTCGTGCATACGGAGACCATGCGGCAGTTATCCCTCGGATAGTAATCTGGAGGATAGGCGTTATCTGGGGGTAAAGTTATCCCTCCTCCATGCATACGGCCCGCAAACAACAAACTGAGAAAGAACAGCTCTGCACTCTGCACAACCGGCGAATTTCTAAGCTGCAATGGTATTGGTGCTCAAAAACTCAAGTCTTGGGGGCTCATAACTTCTTTTATTAATCCGCGTAACTTATAAAATGACCTGCATGTCATCCAAAAATTTTCCTTCCACTCGCCACTCTTTCACAACAACTCTCTTCCACCAGTCTGTGCTCCTGACCCGCATACAACATGCACGGGACGCCCGGAGATGCTTTACCGGAACCACAGATGCTAACTTACATAGTTGGAAGCACTGACTATGAGAACACAAACTACTTGAGTTGCTTACTTAGTTAACAACTATGCTTTTGGGAATTGCACCCTGGGCTAGTAGAGAGGAAACAAAGTGGAGTATAGCTGAGGTCGCACTGTTGGAGCACTCTAGGAGCATACGATGTTGTCACCTATCTCCAACTAATACCATACCTACCAGGGACAACATGTATCTCAACTGCCTGAAAAACTTATCATACAACACGTACATAATGTGCAAAGTCATAAATTTGCCCAGGTTTTTGACACTCGACATGCTACCATTTTGCCGCTAACCTGTTTGTGGATTGTTTGGTCTGTGACGTAATGGGTCAACCAGAAAAAGGTCCAACGGGAACCCTGTACTGCCTCCTGTGTTCTGCTCCGTGTGTGTCGTGCTGTATTTCGCCTTCCCTGCAGGTGTTCTTTACCGGTATTCACTCACCACGATTCTCCCATCCCGCTGTCAATCATCTGGTCAGCGCCCTCCGATTCCTTTGTCTCCCTCCACCCCGAGATTCCACCTTATTCCCTCTCATCCAATCTTCCGTCATTCCGCGGATCCCGGTCTATTCAGAGCATCCTTTCACCATCTTCAGAGCGCTCACTCATTTTGTGTCATATCTTTGTTGCGTGCATTCAGAGTGCAGCTCTGAGAGGCACTGGTGTCGAGGGCGAGAATGCTGAATCTACGGTTGTTCACCATAACCTTTTGTGGATTGTTAAACTTAAAATGCTTACTCCATGGGCAGTTGACAGGGTCAAGTGTTCATATCGCTTAACTGCTGACCAGAACATTTCCCTGGGATCGACCTGAAAAAAGGAGAGGAGGAAGTGTCTCTTGTGCTCAGAAAAGACACTTTAACAGAGGAAGGGTGACTGATATTTTGACATCAACTGACTTCTTCCTCCGTCATACTTTGTCGTTGCAGTTTACCACCACTCTTGTCCATTTTTTTTTTTTTTGATGCAGGCTTGTTGCATGCATGATACATTTTTTTTCAGATCAGTGTCCCTGCCAGATAGTTTGAGGGGGGTTATGGTGGGTTAAGACTGATGAGAAATCCGAAAACTGGAGGCGGATATCGGTGTCATGTGATTCCAAGTGATTCAGTGTGAAGTGAAGTGCCAGTCCGATGAAACCCTCCACTCTTGGGTTAACTTAATGCATAATCTTAAATAAATCCAGGGCTGTAGGTGCATAATTTGAGGTGAGACAGAATGATGTGCGCAAGACTTTCAACGCGACTGAGGTTAACTGATTCAAGCTGGTGATTTTGGGTCCGGAATAATTGTACAGAATTGGAAACACTGTAGGACAGGGCATTGACTTTGAGAGGAGTTATAAATATGAGTAAAAACTGGAGCCAATTGGGACACGTAAGGATGGGGTACAGCTGTACCAATCCAGTCTGGAAATGGCTGTTTTCCCAATGCTGTCCTTTGAATGAAGCCATAACCATGCAATGTAGAGAGCAGGATGTAAAAAGGAGAATAGGTTTTTCAAAGGAGGGTAAAATCAGTTGTTTTTGTGTGGGAGGGCCATTTCATCAACTGGAAGAGGACGGGGGAATATTTTATAATTTCACAGTACTTTCAGGCTTTTGCAAACACGCATGGTGTTATTCGTGTGACCCTCAAAACTGACCCTCAAGTTTTTGTTTTTTTTGCAGCCTCCTAAAAAGTTTATCTGTCTGCGACGAATTGCTCCTTCTCCGGGCGTGGCAAAGCAGCACCTTTTTCATTCTTCATCATCTGTAAATTTCATGAAAACCATGGTTTGTTATTGCTGTGGGTTGCAGATTTCAAAGTTATACAAATCCCCTTGCAAACATTACGTGTGACATCACCACATCAGTAAATTTGCCCACCAATGGCCTGATCTACTAAGATCCCAGATAAAGAGCGCTAAATTGCGTGCTTGTGGTAACATTTTGCGCGTTTGGTTTGCTTACAGTTTGCGGGTGTCTACTAAGAGTAATTGCCTACTGGTGCAAACAGCATTATTTTAATGAGGACTTTGCGTGCTGTAACTATTTCCACCATGGACAGTTTGGAGGAAAAGGGACGAACGCAAACGCAAAATGAAATTCGATTGGATGGAGTCGGAGGTGCTTGTGGAGGTGCATGCTTGTCAAGCATGTGCCAATCATTACAATCCAAATAAGCTTGGTCCGGATGACTCCTTGTTATGTCAGTTAACCCTAACAGCGGGGATATCCAAGTCTGGTCATCAAACCCATATTCAGTCCTGCTTTTCGTTTCTCTCAGGTAGCTTCAAAGTTCTCGCTTTTTATTGGCCAGGCTGTCTCTACACCTGACTTCCAGGTAGAGTGCGAGTGGAAAACCAGCTGTTTTCAAAATTTGAGGACTTTCATTTCATAGTAATTGTAATAAGTTCAAATACATATATTTATATATCCTTGCCTCTCCATCTGAAGTTCTTAATTCCTCCATTCCCTTGCTAATATGAGTCAGTTTACCCATTTTGTTTGTTGAATGCAAATATTTTCTTTCATCTCCGATGTCATTAAATCAGTCCTTATCCAGTAATTATGTTCTATCTGAATAATTAACCCTGCAGTTTCGCACACTACTGCATTTTTCTAGTTATCATGAAATTTGTAGAGGCCTGCCATTAATAAACAGTTTTTCCCCACATGAGATGTGCAATGTATTATTCATCTTTGACTCATTTTCAAAAGTGGTACACAGCGTACTTTACACGTGTGGAGTGGTAGATTTACATTTCGGTTACACCAAGTAATATGCTCCTTTCGTTTTAGAATGTAGCAGCTCACTAACCAGCTTCATGCTGTAGATGAAGGTAGGGATTGCTGATGGACAAATAAAGCAACAGGGTGCCATGATCTTGCCTCGCTTTTGTGAAATATTTGTTTTTAATTATCAAACTAGAAAGCACTCGGGGAGCTCATGACCTCCTCTGCTTTGAAATTTGTCGGCGGAGGATGTCAGATGCAGATTTATCCTAGCATAATGTATTTGTACAAAGAAATTATCTGATGGCTGATGTGGGTGTAAGTGTCATGTGACACTGGTGTTTGACTGTTATCTTGACGTGCATTGAAATTATTTTGGATCATGGATGAAAAATATGAGTCTGATCTTTACCAAAATGTAATACTTTTTCGTACTGTATCGACAAGCAAAATTTCATTGACATCCATCCAGAACTCTTTGAGCTATCCTGTTAACTAACAAACGAACAAACAAACAAATGGACAAATGCCAGTGGAAACATATTAGCTGCTGATGGAGGTGTCACCAGCGCAGTGTATGTGCTTTATTATACGGTATATTGACTCTGTGTGCATACTCTATCGCTAAAATGTTTGGAATCACTTGAGATTTTCACATGGACTGAAGGAAAGAAACTTGCGTTACAGCAAGAGTTAGAAGGGATTTTCTGGAAAGGGAAGAACAAGGGGCATAAATTCCTAATCTGAGTGCCATATCTGTCCTGGGATCACTGGGATTATTTGTGAGGTGAGCACATCTTCAAAGCATATTGGGCTTGTTGGAGTCCATTCAGAAATGCAATAAGAATTATACCGCAGTAATATAAAAGGCCCAAGTGTCTTACATTTCTCTTCCAGACGCACGCAAACATACAGAGACATACTGCATTAGATCTGGAGACGTGATATGTGTGGCTAACTTTTACACAAAAATATATGAACACACAGAAACGCTCTGCTTCAGTCCTTGGGGGGTGATGGGCACATATTAGACTTTGATTATACTCCCAGTGAGCCGTCCTTCTCCCAGCTTCCTGCCGATCGCTGTATGTGCGGGGCTGAGCTAACAAGCGCACCTTAGAGGACGCGGCTTAAAGGCTCCATTAAATATACCTGCCCCTCGCCGCTCAAATCAAATACTCTGTGGGCTAAATCCAATTCAAATTCATAGGGTCTCAACAGACATCATCCCTTTATAGGTGAGAAGTGTCCGCTTGCTCCCATAAGCGAGACGGGGGATGAGCTCCTCTGCGGTATTGGGTTTCTTTTTATTATTCACATTGGCCTCAGAATTCATGGAATGCCACTTTAAAATTATGTATTTTCCAGCAGACAGTGGCTTTACTTGGGTGAGTGCATGCGTAAGTCACTGCATTTGTGTGCATGTGCACCTTGCAGGCACTGGTGAGATAATGTCCATTGCTATCTGAGGTATTGTCATCAAAGTCATACTCTATACATCATGGTTTAATACAATAAATCATTCCAAAAAGTTAGCACTCGTAGACCCTTAAAATGAAATATGCTGTATTTACCGGAATAGGAGTTATTTCTCAGTACAGCTCTTTCCAAAGCCTTTTTTCCCCATGTCTCTAGACACAGGGGATCAAAGAGGCCCCATTTGTGCGTATTTACAGCGGTGAATTTCTTATTTGATTAAACGAGGCATAAGTAACTGCCTCTCCGGAGAGAATACCCGGGAATGGAGGCCTGTGATGGGTCTGTGTTCTCCTATTGCCACTGCAGGGCTCCATGATGTGCTGCCTGTACCACACACGTGCACGGAAACAGAGTGAAACACTCTTGTACAATGACCTGCAGTAATTCATTTCAAAGCATGGAACAATGTGCCAGAATAAGCTTGCGCAGGATGAGGCCATAGCAGCTTGTGTGGGACCTTACAATGTCCCTGGAAGAAATTCAACAACAACAACAAAAAGATTAGACACCATATAGGCATATACTCCGGGTACCCCGGCCTGGACCTAGATGGATGTGGGTAGTAACCTTGTGAGGAGCTTTAACTGTTTTCATGATGCGATACCCAAATGCTTCTGGGCAATTTCCAATGCAGACAATAGATATATAGACAGACAGACAAAGCTGTAAACCTAGACTCAAGCTATCTTACAGGTAGCCTAAATTAAAAAAAAAAACAACCACTGTTTTTTATATATGTTGGTGTAGTAAGTGATAAAGGATTTAGAAGTTGGGGACTGTGCGTGTTTTGAATAATATTATGGCAATTTTCTCAGCTACATGTATTGTTTGCACTCCTGTATGATAATTTGGCCACACTTTAGATGAAGTGTTGCTCATGTAGGCTTTATACAGCATTTATAATGCCTTCATAAATGAGACATAATGTCTTCATAAATCATACATCAGCAAATGTCATGCTTTATAAAGGGTGAAATAACACATCCTTATTCAGCATGTGATGCCAGATGTGACAATGACAGGATCACTTAGCTGACAATGTCACCCTTTATAGTATTTAGCCACTAGCTAAGTGACATACGACATCTGGCATCATTGTATTCTGTTTTTTGTTTTCTGTTGTGAACTGGGTACCATCGTAAATGAGACTGAGGTGTCAATGGGTTCCCCTGTATAAATAAAGGTTAAATAAAAATAAAAAAAAGTGTAGTGCGGAGTTCATTGCTTGCCTGTGAAGTGGTAAAGACAGGCTGGGCTTCGACAGCCCCCTTCTGTGTGTCACCCAGAAGTTGCCATCGTTTTCCAGATCTGACGACCTCGAGACAAGACTGCACTGGACTAACCTCAGGGCCATGATGTCATCTTGTAAAAGGGCCGGAATGTTCCGCGCTGTAATATGGGAGCTTGCTGCGCAAGCAGTGTGCCATACCTCACTGCCTTGGGCTCGGTCCTCCGACTGCGCCGCAAAAATGCTAAGGCTGCAAATGTTTCCCCTTAAACCGAACGTAATTTCCTCTGAGGAAACGGCCAGGACCGTGTACTGGAGCGCACATAATTTGCCGACCCAGAAACAAAAACTATTTGCATTCCAAGCTGCTGCAGTCCCCTATACAGTATCCCTGGTGTTGCATTTTTCAATTTGTTTTCTACGAGAGAGCTTGCAGATTTGCGGTCATTATATATATATATATATATATATATTAGTGTAATAACGTAAAGTCAATTTTTAATGGCATATTACGCACAGGAATGAAAGATTGTGGCACAGTTGTATACCTTTGTGATATTTGCATATTCGTGTTAATGAAACTCATCAGCAATAAAGACAAGTTTTTTGACTTAGTGGAAAAGTTGGGCTGAGAACAAACTCTAGAACTTATTCATAATGACAAAGATAGGCCTTTATGTGTTTTTAGAAGGGAAAGTGACTATTTATTTATTCATTCATTCAATTGGAAAAAAAAAGCTCTTATCTCTTCGACACAGGTATAATAAATGCTGAGAGAGCTGTGTGAGCATCGGAGCAGAATAACAAGTAATGCATCAATGATAAATCATCTAGCCTTAAAATAGCCCTGATAACTAGCAATACAGCCAATCAGAGGAGAGAATTTGTACGCTTTGGAATCCTGATCAAGAAAAAGGTTTGTTCACTCAGACTGTGCAAAATTAAAAAAAAAGAAGACATTATAAAAGAACAACTTTCAGGTTCTACTTCTGTTGCATCACCTACTGTGGAAATAGTTTGAGTGATGGATGCAGTTGTTTTTTGAGCAGCTTATTCACATTGAAAAATTCATTGAATATTTATCTTTATTTTATCTCCATCTTTTTATAAGCAAAAAAAAAAAAAAGCCCCCAAATACCAATTTTCTCTCAGAATTGGATTGCGGCAGATTAACCAATGAGAAGTCAAACAAAGGTCAGCCTTCAATTGACTTATCATTCAACCTGAATTTACTGAGCGCTCAAATAGGATGGAATCCAGTGTGCGTTGACGTCCATAGAACCACAGCTGAGGAATTCTTTATAAGTACTGTGCACTCAATCTATCTACGTACATCTACAATACAAACATGCTACACCTTAGAAAGCAATGGTACATTAAGAGTTCAGTATGAATGTAGATTTCAGTGGGATGGAAAGCAATTTTCACGTTCATCGAACATCAACTGCACACCCCAACATGTAGCTGCTTACGCTAAACAGAATAGCTTGGTTAAAGTTTCATTTATGGGAGTCAAATTTTCCAGTTTCCTTTTGCTCTGAAAACAATATGACAGGGTTGAAACATGCTGTGTCATTTCAACTGTGCAAAACTAATAGATATACTTTTGCACATGTTTATGTAGAGAGGCTGAAGAAAAATCAGATCCACATGGGACCTGCCTCCTTTTTAGCCGAGGAAATTGCGTAGCATTCAAACTCGAGAAGTGTCTGTGGGCACATATTTATCTACATCAAATGATAGAGTGGTCCACTTTTTGCCCATGGGTGAAATTGTCCTCTCAATATTTGATTTTACTGTACTCTCTGAAATGAGAGGCTATATCTTTTTCTTTGAAGGAGTATTTTTTTCCTGGAGGAGTTAGCCATGTGTGTTTTTCCATTTCTGAGAGGTTGTGGAGCTTGCAGAAAGATTAGTTTTCAATTCGGTAGACGGTCAAAGGGGAACACAAAGTTTATTTATTTATTTATAATTTCTTTTTTCCCCCTTTCTGCATTGTCACACATTGCACAATATTCCAACTGACTACAACACTCAAAATGGAATGGGTTTTATTTATTTATTTATTTATTTATATACGCATGAACTGTGACATTTTTCGCGGAGGTTAACCAAAATCTTATTCACAGAAAAATGTGAATGCGTTGGTGAATGCAAAATGATTCCAAATGGCCTCCGCAGAAGTGATCATTAAAAGCCCTCTCTGTTTGATCACATGAACTCAGTTCATTTACGGAGATTTCCTACCAGAGTTTCCTGAGGTCAGGAACAGCAGCAGTCCTCAGATTGTTACTGTCATCAATCTTGTGGGACTGCCAGTGCAGTGCCTGACAGAACAAATTGACACTATATCTGCACCTCTTCCTCCTTGAGTGTGTGTGTGCACATGCATATGTGTGTGTGTGTGTGTGTGTGTGTGTATGTGTGTGCGTATGCATGTGTTTGTGTGTCACAGAGTATGTTTGTCTTGGCAATATGTGTGTGTGTGTGTGTGTGTTTGTGTGTGAGTGTGTGTGGTAGGTAAGCGCGTGTGCGTGTGTGTGTGTGTGTGTGGGTGTGTGTGTGTGTGTATGTGTGTGTATGTGTGTGCGTATGCATGTGTTTGTGTGTCACAGAGTATGTTTGTCTTGGCAATATGTGTGTGTGTGTGTTTGTGTGTGAGTGTGTGTGGTAGGTAAGCGTGTGTGTGTGTGTGTGTGTGTGTGTGTGCGTATGCATGTGTTTGTGTGTCACAGAGTATGTTTGTCTTGGCAATATGTGTGTGTGTGTGTGTGTGTGTGTGGTAGGTAAGCATGTGTGCGTGTGTGCATGTGCGTTTGTGTGTCCCAGGGTATGTTGGTCTTGCCGAGAATATTGCCCATCCTTCATACCTCCCAACTTCCTCTTTGAGTAGTCCTTCTGGTAGTTTCGTTCTTCTGTTTTGCTGAATATCTCTATTACTTATCAAAATCTTTTTTTTTTTGTCCTTTTTATTAAGATATATTATTGTTGGCCTAATCTGTGCCAGTTCTGGTCAAACGTGTCCGAGTGGAGTAGCTGCATATTTGAAGGTATTTTCTTCTCTGTTGTGTTGGTTCTTGTATTTTTGCTGCTGCAGTTGCTACAGGCAGGTGAGTGTGTTGCAGTTTTTTCTCCAGATCGTGGAGAGGGATTGTTAGCATAGACTGATACAACATGGGGCAGAACTTATTACGCAACGCTGGAACTGCATGCTACTAGCAGAGGACATGACATCATGTGCAAATCGTAAGCCATGACATTTAACAACTTCTCAATTTGTAAACACTGACCGATAATAATTTACGCAACCTCCACTGTGGTCAGTTACATTGCACTTTTGAAGTCAGTTTATTGCTATCAGTGGAGTTTCATCAGAAACCTGAGAAGCCCTCGGTAACCTCACCGTTGAACACTTAATGAATCTGATTCTGTAGCAGTTTAATTAACTTGTTTGGCAACGAAACACTGATTTGCAAAGTTGCTAAGACTAATTGTTTGAATGATTGGCCAATTTATTTTTAATAGCATTATTTTGCATTGCATCACAACATTATAGGGCAGTTTTTATTCACATTAATGACAGAAGTATGATTTCAGTGTGTCTTTCAAAGAATCTGTGGCTCAGAAAACAGCAAAGATTTTCATAAATTGGTTTGCAAGTCAGATTTTAAGTAAAGTTGTGTTGCCCAGTTACGCACTATCAGAAGTATTAAAGCCCCTCTGTGAAATTTGAAAATTTTTAGGGTTTTTTTTTCAGCCTCTCCAGTGAGTGATCAGATCCTATTGTTTTTTTTTTTTCTTGATGGTGACTCAATGGCCAGATGTGCTTTGGTGTTGGCATGAGGTACATAACTTCTGTACAACAACAGAAAAGGCATATGTCTACCATATGCATTCGTCTCAGCCCTCCAATAGATCACATAAACAATAAATTTATATTTATTTTTACAAACAATGAAATTCAACATGTGACCCATTAGAACTGTATTGTTTTTTAATTCCATGACATTGCCTTCTCATGTCATTATTTTTCACGAAAATGAACCATAGCTTGAAAAGGTAGTTCTGTTCTTGATACTTCAGGGGGGTATTGCACAAAGCTGGGTAACTGAGTAAGCCTGGCTTTTTCACAAAGTAAAACCTAAAACTATTCAAATCTGGAACATGGACTGAAATAAATACAGCTTTCCAGGTTTTACTTTGTGAAAAAGCCAAGCTTACTCAGTTAACCAGCTTTGTGGAATACCCCCCTGAAAGATTCACAGAAAAACGTATGCGAATAAACAAAGTCTGGATACGCCTTCAAGAGCAAGTTGCAAATCTGCAAAATATATTCATAGTTTATTGAAAACACAACCCTGGTTTGATGATGGTCAATTTAAAATATGTGCGTTTTGAGTCACCCTTGCATAATACAGAAGAATAATACACCACGTTCAGGCATTCAAAAAAAAGGAGTTACTCACTAGTGATTAGGGGTCCTTTGTCACACTATTTGTGTTAGTCGGCTTCTAAGGGTTAAGCCCATCCTTAAGTCCTGATGCATAAAGAATAACTTGGTGTGCTAGGGCATGAAACACAACAGCACAGCATAGTAAAACAATTCATTTCTGGAAAACACATTTGTTTTGGGAACTGATGCATAAAAATGAATTACAATGTAATATGTTTCCAATTTCATATCTTATGCCTCAAATCATTGGAATGGTAAGAACATTTACAAAGAAATGTGAGAAGATAAATTAAAGAAAACAAATCTTTGAAAAAACAAAGTTTTGGAATGTGTGTGTCCCCCAGCGTGTATGCATTGATGTGCATCTTTTTTTTTTTTTGCTTCAGTACTAGAGAAAAGTATAAACTCTTTAACAGGTGTGTTTCCACTAACTAGTTTGGACTGATTGAACTAGGCTCCCGCAAAGTGCAGTTTTGTCAGAAGTTGGCGATAAAGGCCACATTTCGCATAGCTGTAATGAAAAGAGTTGAAGAAGAGGCTGTAAACCGGAAATAGCTGATAAGTTATGGGAGTTAAATGGTGCTTACGTCCAAATTTAATGGGCAAAGGTGTTTCTATCTCCCATTTAGCACATTCAAGCCTTTTTGAAAATGGCAAAATCCACCTCAAGTTGGCGTATCAACTTTTTTTTCTTTTGCGGAATGGAGGAGGTTTTTTTTTGTTTTTTGAAAAATTGCCATCTCCAATCCCACCCAAATCTGAAATGCCCAATTCGAGAACTATGTACATACTTGCCCATATGCAACCCCATACTGCCAACTCGGGATAGAGAGGCAGTTCACGGCTCTCCACCAGAGCACGTGCCTGTCAGCCACTACTTCTTTACACTCATAGATCGAAACTTTGCATGCTCAGAACGAGGGCCGAGGATACCCAAACATGAGCAAGCTTAGAATCTTACTGACAAGCGTCCGGCTGGCCAACAGGAGGTGCGTAAGCAACAAGAATCCTATCCTGGCAGTCCCATCCCGATTTGTTTTCCCTGCAGTGCGAAAGCCAATTTTGTGCTGCTCTGAAAAAGCTGCCGACTGGTACGGCTGGGGATCAAGCCCCCGCCGCGGTAGTCATTACTGCTTTGCAATGCGGCACCTCAACCGATTGAGCTAACCCAGCAGCTAGAATGAAGGACGTTTTGAAAATTTTTCCATTTCCATCATCCTTAACAATGTGATATTTCAAATTCCACATGAAAAAACTTTCTTGGAAACATGGATAATGACGTAAGTAAACTGATCAGCGTGGCATTTGAAAAAAAGTCCATGCTCTTTGTCCTTGGATGAACTCCAAACTTTTTATATAAGTTCATTTTCAGCTGCATAAGGATGCCAAATTGTACAGTATGATGTCCAATACAGAGAGCAGGCTGGCTTTTAAGGAAGCCAACACCCGCTTCATTTGTGAAGGAGTGGATGTAGTCCACCATAAGCTGCAAACTTCTGGTTGGCAGTTAAAGTATAAAGGATGAAATTGCTCATCGGCATTGCCAATCACAGCATATTGTCGAATGCTTGGCGTTCTTTTGTGTCCCAATAGCCATGAGTGTCCCACTCCAACAATGCCATCTCTACTTTACAGCTAAAGCTGCGCCTCACACAAGAAAGTGATTATAAGTAGCTAACCACTACGGGCTGGTGTCAAATTCACGGATTTAGCTTAGTGCAGGACTAAATCAAGTTGTATGGAGTAGCTCCAATCAAAATGCATTTATAGGACTGGGCTTAATTTGTGATGGGATTACTCCATTGTTATTTGGACAAAAACCTGCCATCCTTGCAAATACGACAGCGAACACATCTGTTTCAAAACCCTTAAAGTTCCTGCCTATAGGCAACTGGTGAATGGCTGCATTGCACTGGTCTGAAAACCATAAACTGCCATTCAAAAGAAGTCATTGCGAGGCGACCTGTGAGTCATTTTTTTTTTACTTTCATTAATACTTGTTTTTCAAGTCATAAAACGTTTGACCCTGATCTGGCTGTGCACTCTCTTTCTTTGGAGCTTATAGAACATGCAATGATAGCAATACAAGATGAAAAGATGAGGGCATTCAAAGACATTTAGTTTCCAATATGGTATGTGAATTTGACCAATGCTAATAATTTATTCACTCATAGGACCCCAATCATCTTTTTAAATTATTCATCTTTTTAAACTAGCCTTTTTAAATTATTGTCCTGGTTCAACTTTGCTTCTTGCCCTTAGCTAGCTGTATGGCAGAAAGGTCTGCTTGCCATTCAATACAATATAAATGAATATTTTTTTATAATCAAGGAAATATATCACATTGCTTTACTTTGAATGACATTAAAATAATTTAGCACATTTTACTCAGAGAGACTTCAGGGTTGGTCTCAGAAAAGCTCCTGCGTAATCAGTCCCAGCTAGTCAAACAAACCGACAGCACTGAAAAGGTCTATTCAGAGGATGCATAGCAATGCACAGTACAGTCATATGGAAGAAGTTGTCCTTTTTTAATTAAATAAAGAGTAGGTTATATTAGTCATAATATCAGGGTGGAAAGTAGTGTGATATTGGGGAAAAACATAATCCAGGAACTCACTTCAGAGCTCAGCCAATGAACTAGCTTGGAGAAACAGTGGGTAGATATTATCTTGCGAGCTAACAGCAGGTGAGGGTGATTAAAGTGTATTTCCTTAACCAAGTATTATCCACAAAGTCTCACCTGTGTAACACATTTTTTTGTACAAAAGGTACTTACCGCCATTTTAAATTGAGTCGAGGGGACCAGCCTCCTTTAGGAAGATTTGGATCATGTCATTTAATCGTGACAAGTAATTTCATGAGCTATTGTATGTCACTGCTAGCTTAGCAACCTAAAAGCATATTTTTCAAGTCATCATGCAGCATATTCAGAATATGGCCATTATGAATTGTTGAGGGGAAAATATCTTCATGGCATTGCCAAAATCTCTCTGGAGCAACCTAAAGTGGCTTCATTGATTAGCCTATCTAAAGTGCAAGTCTGTCACTCTCAGTCCGATGTCACAACTGCAAGAACTACTCACGTTCTACCCTGCCTTGACTAATACAAAAATAACATATGTAGAGCCTATGCCACAGTATACTTGGCCGAGAATAAATTACATTGTACAACTCAAGAGGACGTTTAAGGAGGCACAGCCAGTTTATTTGTTCAAATTCTGTCTATGGGTTGAATCAAAGCAACAGAGCCTATAACTCTACACTGTTTAAATGAGAACAGGGGACCATTCAGATGGATTGGTCTCATGATTTAGTGCAGCATTAAACCAATGTATTTCAAGTACCCAGATGGTATTTTTATTAGGTGACTGCTAGGTGCTTGTGTGGAATAATTTACTCAAGCCCCTTCCACACTGGACAAAAACCCACTAACACCCACTAACATCTGGCTTTTGTTTCCAGTGGGAAAGGATGCAATCAGCAATCATTCTTGAGTAAAATGACTCTGCAGCAGTCACAGGTATTCACAGTTCATGCTCCAATCAGCAGTGATGGAGGCATAATACCCTGGTGGACACGCTAATTTTTGCCCCTTTTTGGCACAATAAATAGCATTTACAGCATTAGTGTTTGGTGGGCTGAAAATGGAGGAGGCGAACAACATCCTATTAAAATGGGTCTTGACCTGTTTTCAATCTTTTTTTTTTTACATCAGGTGAACTCAGAACTCAGCTCTCCTCGTCAAGTTAAGACCAGAAATAAAACAAAATTGCATTTCAATCAACGTCATTCAACTGTGTATACCCGTTGCTAATATTTGTTTTCTTTGTTGCGATTTAAACAATGACGAAGTGCAGGACTGCTAAAAGCGAACGCGGAAATTAATAGAGTTGTTTATTTTTCCTTGTTAAGTGAATAAAATGTTTCTCCAAACTAAATTTAATTAAAAACAGGTCAAAACTACTTACTAGTTAAGACAGATTTTTTTTTGTGCCTCCTCTAATTTGAGTGGACCTGCTCTCACTCATTACAATTTGAAGGAACACCAAGCAAAACTGATTTTATTCTTCACATCCTGTAAGTTGCAACAATGATGGAGTCTGAATTTCAGATTGAAAGAGAGACTGAAGATAAAAATATAAAACTATGACGTTGTCATTGGCCTCTATGCTGCTTTCTTCTGTTTGCCAGCCCTGTTTTACAGTGTGTTTGAGACTTTGACCATCGGGGAAAAAAAGACAGAAAAACAAACCAAGGCAAACTTGTGCACCGGCGATGGGAAATGACTTAATGATCTATTTTTAGCAGGTTTACCTGTGTTAAAAAATGTAGCATATACTAGCTAATTTTGGTGTAAAAATATGTATCATAGTTCAATTCCTGCAAAGTAATTCAGTGCAGAATTTTTATGAGGTGTAACTGTGAGCTATTTAACACCAGTTTGGAAAAGGTTGTGGAGCTATATTCAAAAAAGCAAGCTGCTTAACCCCAGTGTAATCTTTCATGTTGCTTTGTAAGTTTTCAATACTTCTGGGGCCAGAATCAGATCGGTAAAATTAGCATATCCTGTATTTTAAAATAAATAAGAACTGTAAATAATGCATTGCCTCGACCGAAGAGATCTGCAGAATGGTTAAAGTGCATCTTGATTTCTTGATCTCTTGGAAAATAGTAATGCATAGAATATACTGAAGAAACGTCAAACAAACATAAGAAAAGAAAATTTTGTGTAAAACATGAGATGGTGGATATGCAAATTTAAATCGTTCACCGACTTAATATTTTCATGAATAAAAACAATGATATCTATTTTGGTTGCAAAAAACGGGCTTGTACGTCTGGAAAAAAACTGTATTACTTGTTCTTAATGAGTTTTGTTAGACTGCAATAATGACTCATTAAATCTACTTAATTATACACTGCATACAAATTACACAAAAACTGCAATTGCCTAAATTTTAGTTGATGGGGATGAATTATGATTGCATGTTCCAGCATTTTATGTTCCCTGTGTGCGGTGATTGCCATTATGAACTTGGACCAGCACCTTAGACTCACTGTCAAATTTACGCCCTGGCGGGTGTCGTAGGGCTGTGTTATCAGTACTAAAAGGACATACAGCCACGTTTTTATCGATGTACTTTTGTCATGGCATGACCTACATAATTGAATCATGATAAAACTGTCACATTTTTATTTCGGAAACAAAGATAATTTATCAGCTTTTCTTCAAAGCACCTCACCTAAGTAAGTACAGTCCCACACTCATTTAGAATTCAGTCGCACAAAGTGATATACTATTCAAATATAAAACACAGCATTTGTTACATGCGTGTAAGAGTACATTTGTTAAAGGTTACATTTCCAATGTTTCTAAATGAACAAAACTACATAAACGGATCCCTCGCAGGAAAGGTCAGCACTCAATATATGCGTTCTTCTGCTCTGAAATTGGGTAAGTCTACTCGAAAAAAGAGCTCCTGGCAGTTGGGTTACTAGGAGACGGCATACAAAGCTCCACCAATCATTTTGGAGCATTGGCCACTGGACTTTACCTCATGGTTCTGACAGGGGTTAATTCTTGCCTGACAAAAGCATGAGCCAGTTAGTTTGTTAGATTTGAGCATATTGCACCATTAGGCAATAATGGGCGCAATATGAGGATGAGTTAAAATGAGTTCATATAAGCACTATGTTGGTTTCCACAAGACATGGTGTTTAAGCTAATTTTAAAATTTTATTAATTAAATAAACAAGCAAATAAATGAATTTTTATTTCACCCCTGGAGTACCTTCATGAATCATAGTTGTTTTTATTTATTTTTTATTTGCTCTCTGATGTTTGGGCTTGTCGTATTAAAACACATATCATTTATCTCTAGGTTCCCAGTCAGGATAGATTTGGACTGAAGTACTTGCTTAGACAAAAAATAATTACCAGTCAAAAGTCTTCAGCCATGCATAATTGTGACGTAATGGGATCTCTATTGTATATTGGCGTACCTTATGCTACTGTAATGTAATAATGTCAATCAGATCTCCCTGTTTGCTGTTGATTTGAAAATAAATTAACAATGTAAAAATTTAACGGTTGGTATCTGTTTAAGTGCATACCTGACCAAGATAAAAATAAATAAATAAATGAAAAATTTGAACATTCTCAACTGCTGTATCATTGGACTATATTTATGTTTGTTTGAATTATACGCAAACTATTTATGATCATATTGAATATACATCTTACAATAGCTCACAGTTCTGCACTCTCTTTGTAATTATATTTTTCAGGGTTTAATTGCCCTGCTTTTGAAAACAATTTTAGAAGTAAAAATAAATTTACAATTGTGTTGGCCGTCCACTACAAAGCAAGAAAACAACATTTAGTATAAAAACATCCTGCTCAAAAGGTAAGCAATAAATAAATTGAAAAATAATCTAAATTAGAGCTGCAACTAGTGACAGCTTATTGATTTTAGGAAGCAGGAAAGGCTTATGGTGGCTTCTTAAGTGCTCAACAAAAACAAGCAGCAAATGACAAATAGCAAACCGCTTATGTCTGCACTCAGGTGAGTGCACATATAGACCCCGATATTCTTCAGGGTGCATTTAAAAAACTGTGCTGTGATGGCTTTTAACATTTGTAACTGGTAACAAAAAATAAATAAATGGTGTGTGTGAATGGTGTGTGCGCCCTGCAATGGCTTGGAGAGCTGTCCAGAGTCTGTTCCTGCCTTTTACCCATCGTCAGCTGGGATAGGCTCCAGCTCTACTGCTACCCTGGTGAGGAAGAAGTGATATAGATAATGGATGGATGTTTAGAAGAATAAAAAGCACATGACATTGTCATAAAATACTGGGCTGAAAGTGTCAAAAATTATATTATAATTTCTTATTAAATAGATCTCTAAGCTACCTTGCAGCATGCTTCAAAGTATGCTTTCATTAATTAAAATTTTAGAATTAAGTAAACTAGTAGTGTACAATGTTTGCTACTCATACACTTAGATTATTCTTAAAAAATATACTTTTATAAAGTTAAAGTGGGCCAAATTAGTTCCAAGAAGACTTTATGGACCCTATCTTTCACCAGAGTCACCAAACCCGTTATTTGGGGATTTAGCATTACGTAAGAGGCGTTCCCCCGCAAAAGTTGCTATCTTGCACACCTTTCTTTATCCCTAAAACACCAGCGCTACCCGCTATATTATGCATAGGCGTGGTTTGGGCATTAAGCCAGTTAAACCAATAAGTGTGCCAGGTGCCATTGCCTTTAGGAGCAGGCTGTGTTATCCCAAATCCTCAAACCGAAACCCATGATGGAGAGAGGAAGATCGCCTTGTTTCTCCGAAGACAAAGTTAAATTGCTCGTGCATGAGGTCAAATCCAGACAGGGGAAGATCTGTTTTTGTTAAGTTAATCATGAATTGTATTATTATTATTATTATTTGACATTGACATATTGTCTCATGTTTGGTATGAAATTAAAAAAAACATCAAGCCTACCCCTTTTGTGATGGAAACTTCAAAAAAAAAGAAAAAGAAAAAAAATGCATTTCACCATGCACTTCCAACTCCCTCTCCCGTCTTAAATGAAGCATAGAACAAAATCCCATTTAAGAAAAATAAAATTAGGTCTATGCACTAGCACTCATCGACGTAACTTTTTTCCAGCGAGAGCAGAATTTCAGAACTCTTCAGCGAATGAAGGTAATTCTGGTGACAAGTACGTGGTTTTGTCCGTTTACATTTTCCAATCAGACAGCTGTCTATTTTTACAGCAAGTTGCGTGACCGTGCTGCAAAAACAGGTGTGCGTACTTGTTGCCAAAATTAGCTTCATTCGCAAAAGAGTTCTGAAATGCTGCTCTCGCTGAAAAAAAATTACCATTGCTGAGTGCCAGTACATAGACCTATTTATAATTAAATTATTTTTCTGTACTGAATGTAGCCCATTATTTTGCCACTGTTAGATCGCATGGGAGAGAGAAGCTGTGTCTTCAATTGGCACTTGATTATTCTTGAATTGGATAGCGTGTTAATAAAGGAAAACCACATTGAATTAGCCAGGACTAATTGAAGCACTGATTACTAAAACCCCACAAGTCATGTCAAGTCAAGTGTGACTTATGGGGTTTTAGTAATAGGTGCTTCAATTGTAGTTAATAAAGGGATGGATATTTTCCCCCAAATTTTCAGGTCTAGTGCCGGCCCTGATATTATATATAATATATTTCATTAATGTATATTATATATAATTATATATTTTTATAAAAGCGGAAAAAGGACAAAATATACTTACCTGAAAGGCCCAGGTAGCTGGTGCTGTGATGGTCCCTCCCCCCTCCGGCTGTCTGCTCCTCCACCTCAACGAACCACATCTGTTTCTCGTTGAGGTGGAGGTGTTGTTCCGAGTATATTACCAAATTCTGTGGTTTTACTCTTTGTGTTTAATGGAGCCCTGTTTGTAGCTGCTGCTCTCCTCTCTGTTTTTGTTTTAAATGAAATGTATATTTATATTTTTACTCAGCCTGTGCATTTGGGTCCCTTTTGTTTGGTTGGGATACATGGTCCCAGTGCCCGCCGGCTTATTGCCTTTTGCTAGCGGGACCAAACCATGACAGGTGCACTGGCGGTACACACGTTCGGGTGCCTTCTATTTTTTAACTGGTGATCAAGGCGATTTAGTACTATCTCTGCTATTTTCTCAGGGGTTCAACTGAGGCTAAGGCAAGGTGGCTTTTTATAGGCGAATTAATTCGGGAAGTGGAGCCGCATGTGCACGTTCACATGTGTCCAAGTGGACGCGCAATGAAGCCGCCTGGGCTCGCTCTTGTAAAAGCCCAAATGGTGGTTTGAGGAACGTACTGGAGCGATACTTCTCGTGATGTCACAAACCTGGTCACGTGGGTTTGACTACCGTGGTTGGCAAAAAGCCACAACATGACAATTGATTTTATAGGTGAAGTAAAGTTGTCTTCCACTTTTTGTCATAATGTCAGCTGCAGCGTTGTTGACTTCACAAAACTTTTCATGAAGGGTTCGGGAATTCGTTTCCTAAGTATTCCTGATCGAGAACAAAAAAAATCTACTTCGATTGATGCAATTTGATGTAAGAACTGGATGCCGTCGACCCACATGCATGTTTGTACTATTCAAGTTCTGTCGGGTTAGTCGCAAGTTATTTTCCATTTCTACTAGTGCTGCACGATTATTCTAATCGCAATTGCAATCGCAATGCCAAGCTGTGTGATTGCATAACCGCATAAAAGTCTGTGATTTCCAATTTAATCTAAATAAATGTGTGCGTGTCAGTTAACATTACTACCTCTCCTTAATTGCATGGAGTCTGTTAACGTTACGCCCACAAGCTATCCTGGGCTATGTCCGAGTCGCCAAAAAATTACATCCTATAGGCTACACCAATTCCAAACCAATTTTATTAAACCTATGTGGAAAACGTTGGAAGTTAAAGGAAAGGTGTAAATAGGAATTACTACCGATTAGGAAGACATCCGCGCTAATTAGAAAATCTGAATGAACTAAAGCAGACAACGTGATCATGACTCCCCTGCCCATCCCATACGTTTCTTTACATGATTAGCCGGATGAATGGTCACCGCTTTAAATACTGCTGCTGTGCAGAATTGTGGAATGGCGCGATCTCCTTTCTTTTCGAAAAGGATACTTAACTTTGAGTACCCTATGTTAAAGGAGGGAAATTAGGAAACACTGAGACACCTTTCCTTAACATTTAAAGAATTCAAAGGCACTTACCATGGTTGCCGTCATTTCCGGATCATTTTGTAAGAGTAAGGAACTTCTATCGGCAAAAAAACAATTCAGACGCAGCCCTGTCTGAGCGTGAGCAAGCCCAGGCTGAGGGTGAGTCGGTGGCGGGAAGAAAAAAAACAAAAAAACGCGTCGTTATCATATGGCGATACTTCAGTTTGAGGTACGGCGATGTTGAACAGAAAAACGTGCTGTGTAAAACTTGCAAAGTTAAAAGCGCCACATCCCGCAGCAACACTACCAATCTGCATCAACACTTGAGACCCACAGAGAAAAGCATGAAGAATGCAGGCCAGTGAAAGCCCAGCTAAGCAAAGAGAAGGAGACAACTGAAAGCTGCTGAAGCCCAATGGTGCCACTGCTTTTGTACTTCGCAGAAATGCCTTTATTTTTTAACAGTACTGTACAAACTTTTCGGTTTTAGGTTTTTGCATTTAGTAGTGTTTAATAGGTTAACAAAAATGCCTGCAGACAGGCATCTAAGTTTACAATAGTGCCACTGCATTTGCACTTGGCAGAAATATCTTTATTTTCAAAAAAGGAAAAATCTCTTTTTTTTCGAAAATGTTATTTTGAAAACAGTGTTACAAAATTGTTTTGTATTTTTTATGTGCTTTAATCCGCATGTTTGAGTTGAGAAATATACACTCCACACAGCAAAAGTCCCAGTGTTAATTCAACTCCAGTAGAGTTTATATAAGACCAACCCATCCATCATGGACTCAAGTAAACTCTGTTGGAGTTGAATTAACACTGAGATAATTGCTGTTTAGAATGATCATTATTCTCTGCATTTTCCTTGATAACAAAGCAAGTAGCCTCAAGATACCATCTTTAAAATTATTATATCGTAATCACAATCGCAAACTGCAATATGGTCCACTATAATCGCAATCCCACATTTTTACCAAATCAAGCAGCACTAATTTCTACCATGAAGTTTTGCTAATTTTTTGCATTTTATTAATCAGTCATGGCAAGGGAATGATCTTTCTTGTGTTGGGTAATTCGATAGGTTCCTTACTTTCCAATAGTGAGTATTTAAGAGACAGTTCGGATATTAGTATTGGAAAGAATTCTATTTTCATCCTTCATCAGTATCGACTAACTTTTTCGGCTTGAATGTGTATGTATTTCTCCATGTAAGATAAACTCTTCCCCCTATTAGTGGACGCGTTGTTGAGGAATTCGTACTGGTTGGAATTGACCTTAAATGAAGGACCCAAAACACTGTTTAAATTTGCAATTATGTTTTCATCATTTAATCAGAAAGTTAGTCAATACATAATCAAGAGAAATCATATGCATGTAATCAAATAAAGGTAATAAACATCAAAGACAATAATAATCAAACCATTAGACGAAACAGAAGGTAAAAACAGTACAATAAGGGTAAATTCATGTGCACAGATGCAGACAAATGAAAGATAGGCTTCAAACCATCAAATAATACAGAAACCATACACAGCTGATGATCTTTAGCAAAGAATTGGACAGAAGAATAGTCAGATAAACAGAAGCACTGGTCGTAGGACCAGAGGGCTGAAAGAGAGCAGCAGCCCAGAACTCATCCAAGTCCCCATCTTTATAGCTCGTTGTCCTTTTGTTGTCAATCTTTCGATTCTTTATGATCTCCAGCTGCAAAAACTCCCTCAGACTAAAAGTATGCATGAACTCTACCCAACCGGGGATTTCCAAACCCACGAGCCCCCCTAGGTTCCTCTCCACCAATCACAAGATATTTTACTAAGGAACATAACCCATCTCTGACCCTTATAACGTCTTCTCTCGGAGAGTTGGGGCCCTTAAAACAACAGGAGGATTCGTACTTGCTAATCCCCTATTTTTGTTTTAGAATGGGCCAATAAATTAATAGCCACAGCTGGGTCTTACAAGACATGAAGCTGGTGTACAGTCTAAATTTAGAATAGGGCCCCTTTCACTGATTACAGGCTCCTGCATTCTTTCAATATGAGATACAGAACGTCCCGGGAAAAACAGTACAATTCCCTCAGACTCACATTGCTTTTAGATTAATACAGTGTTTCAGTTAATATCAGTTTAAGCTTGATTATTAATACATTCGGATATATAATGCTTGATTAGTAATATATTCAGATATGTAATGAATACAACAATTCAGCAATAGATCAATGTAGTAATGCTTCTGTTAATAATACATTTGATAATACATTTCAATGCTCATTCATTTGAAGAAACTTGATTATTAAGGTTAATTAGATTAACATTTTCCCACAGCGTGGACTCAAACCATGCCAGAAAGATGAATGGAAGCATGTGCTCTTGTTATGTTTGTCCATGTATTTTTCAGGTTTTTTAAATTTATTTATTTTTTTATTTGTCACCTTCAGTATGTGTTTATCCAGTGTAAACGGAAAAAGTTGAGATGGTAGGGAAAGTGCACATAAAAACAGAAAGAAGTGATTTCAAAATTAACTTTGACTTTTATTTCATTGTGTACAGTTTGGAGGCAAGATTTCAGCTTCATTTCATTTGTAAATATACATCCATTCTTGCCACTGAGGCCTGCAGTGCATTCCAAGAATGTTGAGACGGGCAATTTAGGGCTAGTAATAAGGTATTAATTTGAAAAATTACGTGATTTGAAAGAGCTGATGTCATCAGGTAATTGTAATCATGATTCGGTGCAAAAGCATCCGGCAAAAGCCTGGTTCTTCAAGAGCAAGGATGGGCCAAGGATCGCCTATTTGCCCGCAACTACTTGAGAAAGTCATTGAAAGTTTGAGAAACAATGTTCCTCCAAGAAAAAAATAGGAGGGAATTTGCATATTTCATCCTCAACAGTGCATTACATAATTAAAAGATTCAGAGAATCTGGAAGAATTTGAATGCGTAAAGGGAAAGTCTGCAAGCCGAGGCTGAATTCCTGTGATCTCTGATCGCTCACTCAGACAGCACTGTGTTGAGAGCCTCCATTTATCTATATGTGGCATAATCAAATGGGCTTAGGATAACACTGGCAAACCTTAGTCAGTAACTAAAATATATGGTTACATCCACGAATGCCAGTTAAAAAACTACTGAACAAAAAAGGATGATTCATGTTGAAAGCAGCAGCATGCTGTCAGATGTTGAGTGGGCCTTTAGTAACCTCACCTTTTACCAGATTATTGCTCTCACGCTGTTCATGCTTGAATTTGCATGATTTACAATTAAACAATTTGTTCACTGAAAAATCAAGACCACTACATGGCGTTAATGATTAAGAAACGATGATGACTGAGATTACCAATTGGCCACATTTGTATAACTGATGTGCAATTGTAAGGATGGCAATAATTTTTAAAATGCGAAGTGGGATAACAAAGTCCCTATACTGATGCAGACCCTAAGACTTGTTTGCCGGAGGACTGGGACAAAATTACATCTGAATCACATAGTATCTTCAGCTCATTGAGCGTTGTGAAACTGAGTGTCAAAGTGGTTGATAATTTATTGTCCTAACTTCTTTTAAAAAAATATGTTGCAATAATCAATTTACTTTGAAAATCAGTCGCACGCATCTGATTAAAAACATCAAATAATGTCCTGATGCATTGTTTTCGACGTAATTCTGGTAATAGATCATTTGCATATCTCTGATTTCAGTTTTAATTTCAATTTAACACATTGTCCCAACATTTTCAGATTTAGGGTTTATTTGCTATTTCTCAAGCTATTTCTGTAACCAGATATTTCAAATCATGCCTTCAGATGTCTGAAGCATCAAATATACACAAAAATCAGCCACTAAGTTGAAACCTGATATTGTGTTGGTCCCCCTCGTGCCACCAAAATGACTCGAAATCCCAGACACAGGGTTTCTCAGCAGAAAATTTCCAAGGACATTACACTCCCTCCTCCAGCCTGTCTTCCTCTCACGGTGCATCCTGGTGCCGTCTCTTCCCGAGGTAAATTGTGCACACTTACCCGGCCGATTCACATGATAGCAAAGAAAATGGGATTCACTGGACCAGTCAACCTTGTTCAATTGCTCCAATGTCTGGTTCCAAAGCTCACATGCCCACTGTAAGCACTTTTGGCAGTAGACAGGTGTGAGAATGGTCGCTCAAACTGCACTATAACTAAAAAAAAAAAAAAAAAATGCTGTATACAGCATGCAGCAAAGCGCTGCTGTTCTGACAGATTCCTCACCTAGGTATGATTAAAATTCTTTGTAGCTTTTGCCACCGTAGACCTTCAGTCAGCTCTGGCCAAATGGAATAGCCTTCTTTGCCCACGTGCATCGGTGAGCCTTCAGCACCCAACACCCTGTCCTGGTTTAGGATTTTTCCTGCCTTGGACCACTGTCAGTTGGTTCTGACCTCAGCTGATACAGAGCATCCCGGAAGCTTTGCCACTTCTGACCCACTTGTCCGGCCATAACGATTCGGCCCTTATCAAAGTCACTCAGGTCCGTTTCTCATACATCCAACACATTGATTATGAGAAACAACTGTTTGTTTGCCATCTGTCTGCAGTAGTCATGGGATAATCAACGTCACTGGCGTCATCTGTGTGTAGTTTTAATGTTTTGGTTCACCGGTGTTCCTGCACTATCATGATTTATCATGGTTTTTCTTTTCTCATGGTCAGTAGTTTTGTCTTGCACTGGGCAAATGGATATTCCAGCTCCTCTATACTCGCTGCTCTCTCAGTCGATAAGCGCAGCCGCGGCCTTCTAAGAGCACAGCACCACTTCACTCTGGCCACATTACCGCTCTGGATTTGTATAGTCTTTAATAACACTGATGAAAAAAAACACAATGCGGGGTTGAAAGCAAGCGCATAAATTGCATTGGTCTTTCCTTGTATTTTAAAGCATGTTCTTAATGACTGTTTTCACAAAGGTCCTTGAATGCTCGGCTCCTCACTGAGGCTTGACGATTTGTTTTCACATTGCGATCCATCACTCCAATAGTTTTGTCTTTTTTCTTGACAGTCGCTATTGAGAGCTGTGCTCCGGCGCGCCAGAAAACCTGATTCAAAGTAAGTAAGTGTAGATTTTTATACACAAAGGAACAATAAGAATGCAATGTTTTTCAAGAATGCAGATTATTGTCTCCACTTAATTTGCTACACCCGTACTTAAACCCAAATAACCCGCTTTTACGAACAATGTAGTGAAAAATCAATACATAACACCTGCTGGAATGGTGAGATATTTTTACCCAGATGAGAGGGAAGGGGTATTATTTTTGGCAGCTTTTGCTTGTGTATTTTTTTTGCTTGTTTGTTTGCGTGTCTGTCGGCAGTTTAGCAATTATATGCAGTCCACGGCAGTCCTGCGACTGAGAATTACTTCATGAAACAGATCAATTGAGAATAGGCAAACTCATTATTAAAAATCAAATATATATCAGACTTCTTTTTACAGGCAACAACACGGACACATATGTTCAAATAATAGCTTTTCATAACTGTGGTGAGGAGGACTGCAGCTCTGAACGTGCAACATGTTGAATGTTGACGCTTCAACGGCAGAAGATGGCATTTTCTGCCCACAAAGAAAAGGAAGATGAAGTAACTGTGGTCACTTGACCACCTAAACTGGACCACTGATTGTAAAAATGTTACCACCTCAGAAAAATTGCGAATTCTGCAACACATTCATAGATCATTGGAGTGTACAATGGAGTACATTGAGTGTGAGACCCATGCATTCAGAGCAGGTCTCATGGTCTGACGCCTGACCAACCAGTCCAACCAGTGTCACATATATGCAGTTCAAACTTGAGAGGTATGTACTCAATTGGAGGGATAACAACTAAATTTCCAAACTTTGCAGCCAATGGCATTTCTGCTATTCTCGCAAAATCCTTGCATGTGATTGGCTGATGCACTGGAGATTAAAGGATGTCACTTCTCCGTTTTGGCATGTTCACTTCCGGTAACTAATGCTCTTTGTTAGCAATTCAATGCTAGTTCAGTGTACAATATGCAGATACGGTATTTTTTTTGAGTGAACATATTTGATTATGTCTCCAGAAAAAAAAAAAAATCATCAACAATTCCAAAATAGTCACTTGCCTGTATGTTGCTTATCAGCGCAGGTGACTTGCGGGCGTTTGTTTTCACGAAATGTCCCTCAGTTCCAATGAACTGGAAGCATGCAGCTTTTATGGTGATTTGGTAGCTACTACCAAATATTTAGATAACGTTGCAGACAAATGCAAATATCTGCAATATCCTTTAATTTAATTAAATTTGGTTAGCTAAGTATTTATGAAAATAGCCAACTAGGTAGCTGTGTTGCTAGCTTTGATTAAATGACCCAATTCAAGCACAATCTACTCAAGTTATGATTGATCAACACAAATTAAAAATGAAACTGAATATTATAAGCCTCCAGTTCCCCACACAATCTCCATGACTCTCTAGCAGGCATTGTTTTTACATCACCAAAGTCATACTATCGTGGTTTTCATTCGGACATATTTTCAAATTATGAGGTTCCCCCATCCTCAAACAATTGGAGAGAGAGAGGGTCTTCAGAAAATTAGGCTTTATTGAGGTATATTGATAAATATAAAGCCGAGTTCTTTTTGCACAAAAAGAACTGACATTCTGCTTTTCACAGCCAGTTTTTATACCTTCATCCTAGGAAATATCTTCCAAATATGGTTTGCCGCTCTCTCATGCTACAATGGTTCAATAACGTAACGTCTGCTTCTTACTTGTTTTTCAGTGGTACAATCATGTGGTGTCTGCATGTGACTTGTTTTTCTCTTTCTATCATTAGTTGGCATCTTTTGTAAAACAACAACTTCAAAGCTACTTGTTTCAGAGGACTTACAGGTTTTTGTGTCACAGGTTTTCCCAGAGACAAGCAAACCAAAACACTGCCAACTTACCTTGAAAACTGCAACCAAAAGATAACAACCCTCTTCCAGCGAAATACCGGAGCATGAGAAAAAAAATGAAAGTAAATATAGTAGAAAGGAGAGGAAAAATACGGTCAAAGGAATAGGATGCAAGTAGATACATAAATGATTGAATTGATTATGTTTTCAGATCTACTAAACAAAAGCTCGCTTACTATTCAAAGCTACAGAAACCCGCTGCTTATGCATGTGTGAGCTGATCATGCTTGTGTGAATTGAATTGCTTGTATGTGTGTGTGTGAGCTTGCGTGTCTGTGTGCCTGTGCGTGTGTGTGCGTGTATGTGTGTTACTGCTGCTTACATAATATGGCTAATAATTATGATTATTCATCATGGTTATTAATTATGGTAATTGATTTACTGATGAATATGATGAGAAATATTGAAATATGATCCTCAACTATACATATAACAATTAGCAATCAAAAAATAGAAGGAAACTTGTTAGCTGCCGCTATGATTAACCTCCTCTTCATTTAAGGATTTTAAATTCCTGCCTCGTCGCGTGATGGAGATTGGAGAGTGGCAGGAAATCGCCACTTCTCCTTTGAATAAAGTTCAACTTTTGGCTGCTTCCTTTGCGCTGCTACTCATCCTGCACTGAACAGGGATTCCAAAGCGAATGGGAATGTGACTTTGCCCTCCACAATATTGTGCTGCGCCACAGCAATGTGCTTGTGCCGTTAGTGCAGTATGGCGCTATAAACACTGGAATACACTGTTGTCCTTCTGACAAAATCCTGCTTGGTCAGGAGTTTGATTGGCCAGTTTGGTACATCCATGACTCTGAGGCTCATAACACTGAGTGTCTACTCTGAACCCTACTTAGGCCTTTGCATTGGGAGGTATCCTATGCTTGGTACTATGACAGTGCTGTAAAGCATTGGAGAGAGGATTTGCTCGAGGTAAACCTCGGGAAGGACCACAACTGAAAAATGTCAGCCGACAATTTACTCTCTTGTCTATTCAGTAAAATAAATATACACTTGAACATTCACTCGAAACAAGTTTTTATTGCATAAAATGTAATGAGCCTTTTTATTTTACATTTTTAAGTGGTTGAAAAAATATGAAACCTCTTTTGCTTCAGATTCTTGTGGCCACATTTGGTCCACATATGGGTGCTGACCTCAGAAAATGGTGTCACTCAATATGGCCATTCAGTTTTAAAGGTAGTGGCTCTAGAGTGGAGATACAATGACAACTTAACCACAAAAAAACTTACCCCACTCTGTCTCATTCAAAACCGGAAGCATATGAGTTATTTTATTTGGGGAAGAAAAAATCTAGACAACCGCTGTTTACATGCAATCATGAGGAGGTGTAGATATGGCAGAAAAGTGGGCCAAACCGTCAAGCTGAGAGGAATAGCTCCAATACCCAGAGTGCAGATCGCTGTGAATGAGAACCATTACCTTGCTACTTGGGGAATCAAAGCAGTTGGATTTCAAATAAAACATGCAATACCTAATCTTTATCTGCTTTACTGTGTATCTCCAATCTCCAAGCTTATGCATTTTACTCTGAATAGGCAATGCACATAAAGAAACTGCAACACTTTCTACAGTTTATGTTATTGCAATACACCTAAATTACAGCAAGTTATCATATCAGAGACTTATATATTTCTTTCTTTGAATCACAAGAGTCGTCAACAGAGGCCCAACCAAATTCTGTCACAGACTCGGCACACATTTTAGATTCAGAAGTGAAACTTTTTTTTTTAATCACACCACTGTTCAACTTTTCCCATAGCCCAGCTTGTGACATATTTTTGATATTACCCTTGGTACATATCACGGTAACACTTTATTTGAATGGGTATGCATAAGGCTGACATGACACTGTCATAATTATGACATGACACCTGACATGAACATGAATGAATGCTTATGACGGTTGTCATTAAGTGTAATTCCATAAATTATGTCACTATAGATGCAAAGCTGACATTGTTCGAGATGTCTTTGTAATGACAACTTGACAAAAACCAACACAACTCAAAGTTGGCATTATTTGAGGTGTCTTTCTTGACATAGAACGAGGCAACGTAAACTGTCAAAAACATGACATAGCAGCCCTAATTATCAAACCTTAAGAAACTGTTTAGCTTTATATCTTATACTTGTTAGTCTTGGAATTGGGCTTTCAAAAATAGCAACAACAACAACAAAAAAAACTTCCTTCCAATGACACTGATGCGAGCCTTGAGAGTATTGTCAATTTCTTTCAGAAGTATTTTACGACAACTGATGGCACTCATAAAATATGTATAATGTATGAAGATTGTACAAGTGTAAAGATCTTGCCAGATTTTATCTGTCAACATTGTTATTTACAAGCCTGAAAATGATGCAAATTTTGCACTTTTGGTCACATGGTCAATTTAAAATCCTCTCACTACCGAAGCTAAAGTGACTGAAGGGCTGACACCTATTTTCATACACGTCACACACACAAACAATACAAACAACTATGCAGTTTCATAGTGGCATACTTGATAGCCTCAGAGTGATGGCCTAGAAATATGATAAAAAAATTGAAACTCACTCTCAACACATAATTTAGCCCCATTTTTTTGTGGAGAAGAGAGTGTCCACAAAGCAACCATATGTCAATCCCCAATGCCTGCTGGGCAGAGAGAGGCATTGCTCCAGCACTTGTGATTTTCTTGGCTGTGTGAGGAGATAGCAGCCCCTTAAACTCATGCCTCAAATGAGTCAAAAGGCAAAATGGACATGGTCAGCAAAATTCAAAGGGCTCTATCTTAAGAACGATTTGGAATTTCGGATTGAAATTTGGGCATTCAACTATTGACCATTATTGTTGCCTCGCTTTATGTCAAGTCGTCATAACAGAGGCACCTCAAATAATGTCCACTTTGAATTGTCTTGGTTTATGTCAAGTTGTCATAACAAAGACATCTCGATAATGTCAACTTTGCATTGCCTTGGTTTACATCAAGTTGTCATAACGAAGATACAAAACCCAAAACCAGTGAAGTTGGCACATTATGTAAATCGTAAATAAAAACAGAATACAATGATTTGCAAATCCTTTTCAACTTATATTCAATTGAATACACTGCAAAGACACGATGTTTAATGTTCAAACTGAGATACTTTATTATTTTTTTTGCAAATAATCATTAATTTAGAATTTAAAGGCAGCAACACATTGCAAAAAAGTTGGCACAGGGGCCTTTTTACCTCTGTGTTACATCGCCTTTCCTTTTAACGACAGTAAACGTTTGGGAACTGAGGAGACCAATTTCTGAAGCCTTTCAGGTGGAACTCTTTCCCATTCTTGCTTGATGTACCGCTTAAGTTGTTCAACAGTCCGGGGTCACCGTTGTCGTATTTTACGCTTCATAATGTGCCACACATTTTCAATGGGAGACAGGTCTGGACTACAGGCAGGCCAGTCTAGTACCCGCACTCTTTTACAACGGAGCCATGCTGTTGTAACACGTGCAGAATGTGGCTTGGCATTGTCTTGCTGAAATAAGCAGGGGGGTCCATGAAAAAGACGCTGCTAGGATGGCAACATATGTTGCTCCAAAACCTGTATGTACCTTTCAGAATAAATGGTGCCGTCACATATGTGTAAGTTGCCCATGCCTTGGGCACTAATACACCCTCATACCATCACAGATACTGGCTTTTGAACTTTGCGCCTATAACAGTCCGGATGGTTCTTTTCCTCTTTGTTCCAGAGGACACGACGTCCACAGTTTCCAAAAACAATTTGACATGTGGACTCGTCAGACCACAGAACACTTTTCCACTTTGCATCAGTGCTGTTGATAAATGGCTTTCGCTTTGCATTGCAGAGTTTTAACTTGCACTTGCAGATGTAGCGACGAACTGTAGTTACTGACAGTGGTTTTCTGAAGTGTTCCTGAGCCCATGCGGTGACGTCCTTTACACACTGATGTCGGTTTTTGATGCAGTACCGCCTGAGGGATCGAAGGTCACGGGCATTCAATATTGGTTTTCGGCCTTGTCGCTTACGTGCAGTGATTTCTCCAGATTCTCTGAACCTTTTGACTATATTACGGACCGTAGATGATGAAATCCCTAAATTTCTTGCAATAGCTCGTTGAGGTATGTTGTTTTTAAACTGTTCGACAATCACTGAGAGATTGTTCACAAAGTGGTGACCCTCTCCCCATCCTTGTTTGTGAATGACCGAGCATTTCAGGGAAGCTGCTTTGATACTCAATCATGGCACCCACCTGTTCCCAATTAGCCCGTCCACCTGTGGGATGTTCCAAATAAGTGTTTGATGAGCATTCCTCAACTCTCTCAGTCATTTTTGCCACTTGCGCCAGCTTTTTTGAAACATGTTGCAGGCATCAAATTCCAAATGAGCTAATATTTGCAAATAATTACAAAGTTTACCTGTTCGAACATTAAGTAACTTGTCTTTGCAGTGTATTCAATTGAATATAGGTTGAATAGGATTTGCAAATCATTGTATTCTGTTTTTATTTACGATTTACAAAACGTGCCAACTTCACTGTGTAATGTGAATATAGGCCACTAGATGGCAGTATTTACCTTTTTTTGTTAAGCTCAGACTGGAGTCATGTTTAGACATGTCCTGGACATGTCTGGGGCAAGTCTCAGAAAATTAAAAAAAAAAGAGGTCTAAATGTGGGTGGGGTCTGCAAAAGAGTATATAAAGAAAAGAATTGAGACAGTAAAGTAGTAGGAGAAATTGCAAGAAGATGACCAGACCTGCCATTCTGTTCAAGACCTGTGACGTTTCTTTTGTGGATTTCTTTGCCTGTGTTTGAGCATTTTCTTCATCCAGGACATCACCAAGCCACCCCACCAAAAAGGGACTGTAATTATTTCTGTTTTTTCTTATTTATCAATCTTGGTCTTTAGTTGTAGGTTGTTATTAGTCTTTGTCTTTGTTAAAAATTAAATGTGTTTTAGTTGTTAAAACTGTGTTTGTCATCCCTTGCTGTTGCTGTTGTGGTATAAATGTAATAACAAATTGGGGCCATAACAAATTGGGGGCTCAAGGTCCGGGATAGACCATTGTGTGAGTAATTTATTGAAAATCTAACATTCCAAATTGTGAAATTGTTTTTGTGAATTTTCCTAGATATATATTGACAACAGCAATGGATGATTTCTTGGCATCACCAACCGTAGGGGTTTTGAAGTCTTTTAAAAAGACAGAACTGCTAGAAATTTGCAGACAGTTGGAGCTGACAGAGGTAAAACCAGCCATGCGAAAAGCAAGACTGGCTAGAGAGATAGTTGAATATTACATTGATGAAAATGTGTTTGCACCAGGAGATCTGGAACAGTTTCCAGTGGAAAATCCAAATATAGAAATGGAACTTAAATTAAAAATGCTAGAGATTGAAAGGGAGGAAAGAGAAAAAGAAAGGGAGGAAAAAGAAAAACAAAGAGAATTTGAGAGGGAAGAAAAAGAAAAACAAAGGCAGTTTGAGTTAGAAAAATTAGCAAGAGAAGAAAAACAAAGAGAATTTGAGAGAGAGAAAGAGGAAAGAGCAGAAAGAGAGAGACAGAGACAGAGAGATTTTGAATTAGAGAAATTCGATAGAGAAGAAAGACTCCAAATGGAGCAACTAAAAATTAAAATTGAAACTAAAAATAAATTTTGTGCCAGTCAGGAGGTAAAACTGGTGCCTCCATTTTCAGAAAAGGATGTTGACAACTATTTCCAGTGTTTTGAAAAGGTAGCAAAGAGTTTCCAGTGGCCAAAGGAACACTGGCCTCTGATGTTGCAAACTGTCCTCAAGGGTAAAGCTCAACAAGCCTATTCGGCTTTGTCTGCAGATGATTCCTCTGATTATGAGGTTGTCAAAAAGGTTATTTTGAGAGCTTATGAGTTGGTTCCAGAGGCTTACCGACAGAAATTCAGAGGTCTGAAGAAATCTGAAAATCAGACTTATGTTGAATTTGCTAATGAGAAGCAGGTTTGCTTTGAGCGCTGGTGTACTTCTATGGAGGTCAAGGATGATTTCAACTCACTAAAAGAGATGGTGTTAGTTGAAGAATTCAAGAACTGTGTTAAGGATGATGTTAAGACCTACCTTAATGAGAAGCAAGCACTGAACTTGCAATCAGCTGCCAAATTTGCAGATGAATATGTTCTCACTCATAAGTCCAAATTTCAGTCTAGCAGTAACAATAAATGGTCCCAATTTCAGAAAAAGGGTTACGGTGATACCCAAGATTCCTCACCCAAAGACAAAGACAAATCTGGTGATGGTGCTCAGAAATCCAGTAACAGGTCTGATCAAAGTGTGAAAGCTGACAGTGACAAAAGTGGTCTAGTTTGCAGTTATTGCAAGAAATCTGGTCATGTTACAACTAACTGTTGGTTCCTTAAAGCTAAGAAAGAAAAAGAAAAGGATACCAAAGCAAATGCCTTTGTGAAAACAAGGTTAGAAACCCCTGTAGTAGATAACCAATCTGCTAAATTGCCTGCTTCTTGTGGGGCTAAAAAGCCTAATACAGCTGACTTTGTGAGGGAGGAATTTCTTCCATTTGTGTCAGATGGATTTGTGGCTCTGAATGAGCATACTACTCCTGTCCCCATATATATCCTAAGGGATACCGGAGCTTCTCAGTCACTTTTGTTGATGGACTCCTTGGAGTTACGTGATGAGACCGCTTCAGGGGATTTCATACTTGTACAAGGTATTGAAGGGAGGACTGTATCTGTACCCCTGCGCTCTATATTCTTGAAGTCAGATTTAGTTACAGGACAGGTAAAGGTGGGACTTATGTTAAGTCTACCTATAAAGGGTGTTTCTCTGTTGCTAGGCAATGACCTGGCTGGGGGCAAAGTAGTTCCCCCTGTACATCTTACTTCACAGCCGAGCACTGAAAATGGGGATGAGGACCCATCTCTGTATCCTTCTTGCGCAGTGACTCGTGCTATGGCCAAGAAGGCTAAAGAAGATGATGTTGTGGTGCCGTCCAGTACATTGAATAGTCAGGACTCAGGTGGTTCGCCTCATGACTCTGATTGGCCTACTATGGTTTCTCCGTTTGAGGACTTATCAGATACTTTTATCAGTTCTCTATTCAGCCAGCCGGATGGGTCTGGTGATTCTGATGTGTCTGGAGACTTGTCTCTGTCCAGAAAGCGGTTGATTGAGGAGCAAACTAATGATCCTGAAATTGGTGTACTAAAGAGGAGAGCCCTTCCTGAAAAAGAAATAGATGCAGTTCCAGTTGGGTATTATCTCAAGGATGGTGTGTTGATGCGGAAGTGGCGCCCTCCTGATATCCCTGCCAATGCAGATTGGGCAGTGGTCAGGCAAATCGTTGTTCCGAAGGTCTATAGGAATGAGATCTTAACAATGGCTTATAGTTTACCGTTAGGAGGTCATCTTGGTGTTAACAAGACTGTTGATAAGATCATGAAACACTTCTTTTGGCCTGGGCTTCGGAAAGACGTTTCCAACTTTTGCAAAACCTGTCACACTTGTCAGGTAGTTGGAAAACACCAGTTAGACCCACCTGTAGCTCCATTGCAGCCTATCCCAGCATTTGGGGAGCCATTCTCTAGGGTCATTGTTGATTGCGTTGGTCCATTACCCAAGACTAGATCTGGAAATCAGTACTTGTTGACAATCATGTGTGCATCTACCAGATTCCCCAAAGCCATACCTCTACGTAACATCAAGGCAACTGCAATCTCGAAGGCTTTGATAAAGTTCTTCACGTTTTTTGGTCTTCCCAGGGAAATTCAGTCAGACCAAGGTAGCAATTTCACTTCAGGATTGTTTCAGCAGGTTGTGTATGAACTAGGTGCAAAACAGATTCTTTCTAGTGCCTATCATCCAGAAAGTCAGGGTGCCTTAGAGCGGTTTCATTCCACTCTCAAGACAATGATGAGGACTTATTGTTATGACCATGAGAAAGACTGGGATGAAGGGGTTCATTTGCTGTTGTTTGCAGCTAGAGAAGCAGTGCAGGAGTCTACTGGATTCAGTCCATTTGAGCTAGTGTTTGGTCATGAAGTGAGAGGACCTTTGCTATTATTGAGTGAACAATGGCAAGAGGAAGAGCCGCAAATCAGTCTGTTAGACTATGTTAGCAAGTTCAAGGAAAGATTGCGTGCAGCTTGTGACCTTGCCAAAGAGAACTTGAAATCAAGTCAGGGAAAAATGAAAACTTGGTATGATCATAAGGCTAGAAGCCGTGAGTTTAAACCAGGAGACAAGGTCCTTGTGTTGTTTCCCTTGCAGTCCAATCCATTGCAGGCTAGATTTCATGGTCCTTATGAAATTCTGACAAAACTCAATGATCTCAATTACATTGTGAAGACTCCAGATAGGAGAAAACCAAAACAATTGTGTCATATTAACATGCTAAAGCCTTATCATGACAGAAATGCTAGGGTTGCAGCTGTCACTTCAGATTCTCCAATGGTCGAAACGTGTGAAGATGAGGGGGAGTTTCAAGATGATGAACCAAGAATTAAAGCTGAAGTTCTTTCATGTAAATTGTCAAACACTGAAGTGTTGCAAAATCTTGATGTAAAACTCCAGCACTTAGAACCCTCACAGAGAGATCAGTTTGAAAGGTTGATCAAGAAATATGAGGATTTGTTTCCTGATGTTCCAAAGAGAGTTACAATAGCCTCTCATGATGTAGATGTTGGTGATGCCAAACCAATAAAACAGCATCCATACCGGATGAATCCTGAAAAGAGAAAGATTGCTGAGAAAGAGGTTGAGTACATGTTAAAACATGATATTATCAGACCCTCCAACTCCGATTGGAGTTCACCCTGTGTGCTAGTTCCAAAACCTGATGGAAGTACTAGATTCTGTACAGATTATCGCAAAGTCAATGCTGTAACTAGAACTGATGTGTTTCCAATACCTAGGATTGATGATTGTATTGATAGTGTAGGGCAAGCAAAGTTTCTGACCAAGATTGATTTATTGAAGGGTTATTGGTGTGTGCCTTTAACTGAGAGGGCCAAGAGCATCTCTGCTTTTGCCACACCATCTGGATTGTACCAGTATGAAGTCCTACCCTTTGGCATGAAAAATGCCCCAGCCACGTTCCAAAGGATGATACAGTCTACAATCGCCGGATTGCCACACACGGGTGCATACATCGATGACCTGATCACATGGAGTGACTCCTGGGAAGAACATCTAAAAGATGTAGAGACGTTGTTCCAGCGCCTGACCCAGGCTAACCTGACTGTTAACCTGGGCAAGAGTGACTTTGGTTGTGCTACTGTCACCTATCTTGGCTACGTCATAGGCCAGGGTAAGGTGGCACCCATAAATGCTAAAGTCCAAGCCATCATGGACTTTCCAGTTCCTGACAACAAAAAAGCTTTGCGCCGCTTCCTTGGAATGATCGGGTACTACCGCAAGTTCTGCAAGAACTTTGCTGAGATTGCTCTCAGTCTAACTAACCAACTGAAGAAAGGCGTAAAGTTCACATGGGATGATGCATGCCAGAGAGCCTTCGATCGCCTGAAGTCTCTGCTGTGTCACTTCCCCGTGCTCAAATCTCCTGACTTCAACAAACCGTTCTCCATCGTGGTCGATGCTAGCGACCAAGCTTGTGGATCTGTGCTCCTACAGAGAAGTGACTCTGATGACATTGAGCATCCCGTGGCATACTTCTCCAGGAAGTTCAATCGCCACCAAAGGAACTATTCCACAATAGAGAAGGAACTGTTGGCTCTGGTCCTTTCTTTACAACACTTTGAGGTTTATGTTTGTACAGGACAAAAGCCAATGATTGTGTACACTGACCACAATCCGTTAACGTTTTTGAGTAAGATGAAAAACAAGAATCGGAGATTGTTGAATTGGAGTTTGATTTTACAGGAGTTTGACTTGGAAATTAAGCATGTGAAGGGTACCGACAATGTAATTGCTGATTGCTTATCCTGTGTTTGAATGTGTATATATATATATATATCATGTGTTTGAATATTGTATGATATGTATATATAGACAAGTGTTCACTTAACCATTTTGTATTGAAAAGAAAAATTTTGCCTTTATGAGTCAAAATTTTTCCCTTTTGGAATGGAGGTGTAATGTGAATATAGGCCACTAGATGGCAGTATTTACCTTTTTTTGTTAAGCTCAGACTGGAGTCATGTTTAGACATGTCCTGGACATGTCTGGGGCAAGTCTCAGAAAATAAAAAAAAAAGAGGTCTAAATGTGGGTGGGGTCTGCAAAAGAGTATATAAGGAAAAGAATTGAGACAGTAAAGTAGTAGGAGAAATTGCAAGAAGATGACCAGACCTGCCATTCTGTTCAAGACCTGTGACGTTTCTTTTGTGGATTTCTTTGCCTGTGTTTGAGCATTTTCTTCATCCAGGACATCACCAAGCCACCCCACCAAAAAGGGACTGTAATTATTTCTGTTTTTTCTTATTTATCAATCTTGGTCTTTAGTTGTAGGTTGTTATTAGTCTTTTTCTTTGTTAAAAATTAAATGTGTTTTAGTTGTTAAAACTGTGTTTGTCATCCCTTGCTGTTGCTGTTGTGGTATAAATGTAATAACAAATTGGGGCCATAACAACTGGTTTTGGGTTTTGTATCTCAAACAATGTCATCTTTGCTTCTAAAGTGACTAAATTTATCAAATGACACTTAATAACAATTGTCATAAGCCTTCACTCATGTTCATGCCAGGTGTCATGTCATGATCATGACAGTGTCATGTCAGTCTTATGCACACCCATTCAAATAAAGTGTTACCCATATCACTCATGGGAATATTTCATTGGCTGAGCGAGAGAGAGAAAAAATTGCTCCATGTTTCGTCACTGGGTTAATTCGTTAATATTTAGCCAAACTGAATACCAAGTGCAACGTCGGTTAAATTGGTATGGCTCAGCACGGTTGCAAGCTAGCTAAGTGGTACTCACATGACTAAGTTCAAGTTACTTAGCTATCTAACTAATGTGCTCGCAGTACTTTTTCCATAACCATAATGTAACATTAGCTTGTTTGCTAGTGAGTTAACTTTAGCTAGCTACTCAGTTGCCTGAATTTACAAACCATTGCTAGTTCAACCACTAATATCTTTGAATTAGTGACTGGCTAAGTAGGAAGAGCGATGGAGTTGACTCCATGATAATTTACCATGGGCGCAAATGGAAATTACATTTGTTTTCTATTTTTTTTTATTTCATGAAAAATATTAGCTCGTTTCGAATTTGATGGCAGCAGCCAATCTCAAAAAAGTTGGGACAGGGGCATTAAAAGGCTGGGAAAGTAGACAGCTTACATATCTGAAAAGGCACTATCAGTGCTGAAAAGCATATAGAGGTTTTACAAAATATTCTCCTATCCAGACATTTTCTCTTTCAGGGAAGGCCTCGCATATTTCAGAAAGAAAATGCTAAGCCACAAACTGCATCCATCACAACAGCATGGCTTTGCAGTAGAAGAGTTCGGGTGCTGAACTGGCCTGCCGGCAGTCCAGACCATTCACTAATAGAAAACATTTGTTGCATCCTAAAACAACAAATCCGGCAAAGAAGACCCAGGACAGTTGAGCAACTAGAATCCTACATCAGGGAAGAGTGGGACTACATTCTTCTCCAAAAACTCTAGCAATTGCTCTCCTCACCCCCAGACATTTACAGACTTTTGTTAAAAGAAGAGGGGGTGCTACACAACAGTGTACATGGCCCTGTCCTAACTTTTATGAGAAGTGTTGATGCTATCAAATTAAAATGAGCTAATATTTTAAATGAAATGGTAAAATGTCTCACTTTCAGCATCTTATATGTTTTCTATGTTCTATTGTGAAAAATATGTTGGTTTATAAGATTTGCAAATCATTGCATTGTGTTTTTTTTTTTTACATTGTACACAGCATCCCAACTTTTTTTGGAATTAGGGTTGTATGTGTGTTGATATTGTGAGGTGTGTGTGCGCGCGCAAGAGTGGTGGTAAGTAAGAGTGGCGTAAAGAGAATAGGGTAATAAAGATAGGATAAGGAAGTGTTGTGGTCAGGCATAATCGTGGGTATGTTTGTGTTGCAAAATATTAAATAAATAGAATAGTAAAATACAACCCAAATTCCAAAATAGTTGGGGCGAAGTGTACATTGCGAATAAAATCAAAATGCAATGGGCCAATATATTAATTACAATAGAACATAGATAACATTTCAAATGTTGAAAATGAGACATTTAACATTTTTATCCACAAAATGAGCTTATTTCTAATTTTCTGGCTGCAACATGTCTCGAAAAAGTTGGGACACAGACAAAATAGGGCTGACAAAGCAATTAATATATAAGAGAATCTGTTGAAAGAACATTTAGCAAGTAATTAAGTTATCTGGTATCAGGTGAGTAAATGATTGGCTATAAAAGGGATGTCTTAGAGAGGCTGAGTCTCTCAGAGGTAAAGATGGCCAGAGGCTCTCCAAATGTGAAGGCATGCGAAAAAAAAAATTATGGAATATTTTAAAAACAATGTTCCCCAACGTCAAATTGCCATCTACAGATGCCACCTAAAATCATGCAATCTATCATGCAAAAAGGAAGCCATTGTTGAGCATGATCCAGAAGCGCCATCGTGCTCTGGGGGCCAAGGCTCATTTAAAATGGACTGTAGCAAAGTGTCCTGTGGTCAGATGGGTCCAAATTTGACATTCTTGTTGGAAATCATGGGCGCCGTGTCCTCCGGGCTAAAGAGGAGAAAGACCACCCCTCCTGTTATCAGCATTCAGTTCAAAAGCCAGCAACTCTGATGGTATGGGGATGCATTAGTGCATATGGTGTGGGACACTTGCATGCTTGAAAAAGCACCATGAATGCTGAAAGGTATATAAAGGTTTCAGAGCAGCATATTCTCCCCTCCAGACGACATCTATTCCAGGGAAGGCCTTGTGTATTTCAGCAGGACAATGCAAAACCACATACTGCAGTTATTACAATAGCATGGCTTCGTACTAGAAGAGTCCGAGTGCTGAACTGGTCTGCCTGTAGTCCTGATCTTTCACCGATTGAGAACATTTGGCACATAATTAAACGAAAAGTCCATCAAAGGAGACCCAAAACTCTCTAGCAGCTGTAAGCCTGTATTTTACAAGATCTAAACTCAAGAAACTTGTCTCCTCAATGCCCAGACGCCTCCACTCTGCGTTAAAAAGGAGAGGAGATGCACACCATGGTAAAAAGGCCCCAGCCTCAACTTTTTTGAGACCTGTAACAGCCATCAAGTTTGAAATGAGCTCATTTTGTGGATAAAATTGTTAAAGTTCTCAGTTTTAACATTTGCAATGTTATGTCTGTTCTATTGTGAATAAATTACAGGCTGGTGCGAGTTGAAAGTCAGTGAGTTTTGATTTTTATTCAAAATGTACATGTTGTCCCAACTATCTCGGAACTGGGGTTGTACTTGTAAGTGAAAATGACTATGCAAGTAGCTGAGCATGATGAAGAAAAGACGATGATAATAATAATAATAGCAATAACAACAACAATGATAATTATAATAATGAAAATAATAATAATTAAAAATTATATATGAGGACTCTGATGGGCTGCATCTTATAACCCCTAGGAGGAGGCAGAAAAAAGGGACAGAAAAAAGGGACACCACCGGGTTCAGGGCACGCCGGAGTGTGACCCCCACATGATACCCCCAACACAGAGGGCAGCCACCGGTGTACCCTGAATGCCCAGTTCATTTGTTGTTTATGTACATTTTAATGGGTAGAGCCTGAGCTAGTAAGGAGCATAACAAGAAGCATAGTACTAAGTATGGGCACTGCTCAGCCGCCACTTTGCACATCTTGCGTGCCTTAGTCTTGTCGGTTTCTTTTTCTTCTTTCATAACCACCCCCCCCCTCCAATTCTTTCCCAGAACGCCTGTGTGAGGTTCCCTGCGGCAGGGTGGAGCATCAAAAGATACAGGGTGCACAAAATGGACTAGCTCCAACCAGGGGATCAGGGAGTTTTCTATTAATTTACGCAATTCAGCTATGTGATAAACATAATCTTATCTTCTTGGTCATGTCATAAGAAAGTTATAAAACTCGATGAGCACATTGTTGGTTTTTTGCACTCTAAAGCTCACAACAAATGCAAACTTTACTCAACTCCATCCATAAATTTTATGCGACACGCCCACTTGTGTAAGATCCTGTATATTGTTTATACCAAATGGTCATGTTTATTGTGAGGATAGTGAAGATGATGGCAACAACAAATGCAATAAATAATAATAACCAATTCCAGGCTGGTAAATAGTGGATGCAAAAATAAATAAGCAATCAAATTCAGTTATCCAGTCAGATAGCATTCCGTGGTATGACAACCTGGATGTGAAATGGGAATTGAGTCCTCATTCCTGGAGATTTTCACGCTGATTTGATGAAACCATGCACGAAGCAGGAAGTGAGCACATTCGTCTTTTCGAGTTAAAGGCTGTTTCTGCAAAATGGTCGATGCGGGTATCCTGCTGCACTCGTTTTGAAGGAATAAACCTACCGCTATCGTCACATTGGAAATCGAGCCGAAAATCTGAAGGTTTAACAGAGGTGTCACCGAGATAAAGCTTGAAACCCGGCACAAGAAAGGACCTGAGAAACATTGAGAATAAAGAATAAGGACAATTAGTTAATTAATATTGTACCACAGAAATTCTGTTAGACAAAGTGCATGTCAGTTGCACCAGTGTTGGTAGCCTATAAGCATTATTCCCAGTTTAGGCTTATCAGCCTACGTAATTCATTTATTAAAATAAATATAATAAATAAATTGCGATAATCCACGAAGTTTCGACCATTTTTTTTTCCTGAGGGAAAATTGGTTAAACTGATAAAATCCTTTGCACGTATTCTGCTCGTACTTCCACAGGGGCCACGACGCTTCCTCAATAAACATAAAACAGGCCGTTTAAAAAGTTGACACAGCAAGTTTAACACGTAAAACGGCGATACAATACCCGCCGGGTGGCTTCAACGATTCCCTTCTACATTTAAGAGTGGACTGAGAATACTACACATTTAGATAGTACCCCTACAAAAATCCACCTGATTTGAATGAATTCTCCAGGCCCTTTAAGTGGGATTGTCCCGCATTGTAGGGAAGGAGGGGTTGCCGTGACGCTGTCTAGGTCTTTGCTACGGAGCTGAACAGTGTTTTTCTCCTGCAGTTCAGAGAGGGACTGGTCCGGTCGGTCTTTAGCAGCGCTTTCTATCGCTCGCAGGACACTGCGGGAGCATCCACGAGGTAACACCGGGGAATAGCCGCGGCAAAGAGCACGCGCCGAATCCCCGTTCTGCCATGCCGCTATTTCAGACAAAAATGACTATTTTTTGCGCTGTCTTACTGATGAGCGCCTCTTTCCTGGATGCATCCTCGGTGAGTGTTATTATTTTATTTTTAATACAATTATTTTGCGATCGATTTTCCATTTTCAGGTAGAAATCGTACTTGCACGAGAGCCACTCGCCTGAGCCGGCATTACTTATAAGCAGGCATTTAGCGTTCCTTTTTTTGGAGTAATGAATTCGGTGTCATAAAAGTCCTGCTTCTTCTTTAGCGCATAGTCAGTCGTTATTCCTTGGCTGATAAATGAAATACCGCATATCTCAGACACCGACCATCATCTTGGATGGGAGGAACAAACTATATTAATGGACTGGACAGAATTCACATTCAAAATTCATTATCTTTTTACGCATAGTGAAATTGCAGTGGTATGCTGCTTGCAGCAGCCCACTACTCACGGCGCGGGTGATGCAGAATTCAATACATCCGCTGTAATGATTGGGATGGTGATGAGGCAGGTTTCTTTTAATAAACATGTTTTAAATGTGGATTCAATTACGCATATCGACCACATGGGGATTACTAGTTTCCTAAGCAAACGGAAACGATAGACACTGCAAGGAATCTTTTGATCGTAGAAATGATTATTGATTACATGGTAGAATTAGACCTTCCGAGGAATGGGGTTTAGCATCAAATGTTCGTGATAATGTATTGAACAGTCTTATTTTTGGCGTTCAGTAAGATCTTAACTTTTTATTCTCAGTGGTGGCAGTTTACTGATCATGGGTATCACCAAATAGTTATGCATATTTAACCGCTCCTTGTTTTAACTGTTTCATTTAGTTACGGGGAAGACCGGGAAAATGCCAGAAAATTAAACCTGACAGTGATTTGTTGATTCCTGTGGTAATACCTGGTCATGAGGTTTTCTTACTCACCTCGGGAATTGCCTGGGTGCGGTATCGTAGCGGCAGCATGCGTTATTAAGAAGGACTGAATGATTTAATTGCAGACTGAAGCATTACCGTATTTTACGGATAGACGCGGTGTGTGGTGCGAGATCTGCGGAAGGGTTGCTACCGACTGCAGACGCTGATCTAGTTCAGCGTATTCATCCGTTCAGCACATTAAAGTCCCGCCCGTCGCTAAGGTAGCTTCGTACTACGACGCTGCATTCTCCTCAGCCTTTAAACAATTGCAGCTGTTGTGATTTAACGACATAAAAGATAACGCCATTTAGTCAACAGCAGAGCGAAGTAACCTGATAATGGCCCCTTTTACCTCAACTGACTGAACTGAACCTCTGCAGCCCGGGTTAAACTCATATAAACTCACAGACCCAAGGCTGGCGAAGTGGGAGGCATTCAAAAGAACCAAGCAGGGTATGAACTTGAACGCTTTAATTTCATGTCAGTTGGGACGCATTTTTTACTGATACCTTGTGAGGAGTATGAAACTGCCATAACTGGAGGAAGCAGATAATTTATTAAATCAAGACCTTTTATCGGCTTCATCATCTGAATCATGGGTCCAATGATCAATCAAATAATGTTTCTATGATTGTCATTTCTTATTATTTCTTTTTATTATTTTCATTTTTACAGGCTTCACAAATCTAATCTACTCCATCTGAGCCATCCCCATAATCTACCTCGAGCAATGATTGCAGTAATCATCATCATCATCATCCTCACTTATCTACCTTTATATTAGCATCACTTTTTCAGGAAATTTTTTGCTTTGTCCGCTGTGAGATTGTCCCAATTTTTATCAGTTACAGAATGGTACTTGTAATGAAAACGAGTTGCGAGCTATTCCCAGTGTCAGCCTTTCCCCTATGAAGGCAGTCGTTAAGATTTTAATTGGGTAAACTCATCTCTCTTCTGTTGTACTGTTCTTGGCTAATTAAGTTCATAAGCTCCGCAAGATCCAGATCATCCCCCAACTTATGATTTATTCTGCCTCTCAGGGGAGCCACGAGGGCCTATCATCTAAACCACCATGCAGACCAGGATTGTCTGAAAGTTTCTATTCAGCGTTTGTTTCGAGGGATGTACTTCAAGGACAGCGTGGTCTCAACGGTAAGGTTAGCTGTGGGTTTAATGTCATGGATTTTCTTTATTTTTACGCTGAACGATAAAATACTGTCGACTTTTGTTCGCTGCGGCTGAAGGTGACAGAGACAAGCCACAATAAATTCTGCGGTAGTGAAGCCGTTCAGAATAATCTTAGGCGCTCTCGAGTGGCAAAGCCTTACTGTGATTGGTGTGGTCTTTCACGTACAGTCACGCCATGAAAAAGATTGCGGCAATACTCGGGAGCGACTCCTGCCTCGGCAGGGCTTGTTAGAGGCTCAGTCATATCTAAGCATTAATGCCACTGAGTCAGGGCTGCCAATGATGGTTCAAGCTGGAACATCTGCTGGAATTGTAATCACTCTCTTTTCAACCATCTGTTGTGTCACACCTCCTATAAAAGGAAGGAAAATAGTTGAATTGATGATGTGGTGGATGGGCATGTATGTAAGCTAGTTTTATGAAACGGCTTATGGAATGTTTGATTTTCATCATTTGGACGGACCCTGCACCCAATTAGGGAAGCGTTCATGTGGGTATTGCGGCAGGTAATCATCGTCCCCCTGCTCCAGGCTCATGCACATGCACGTGAAAACATACAAATCCAAAGGTAAAATTTAGAAGATTATTGCAGTTGTGCATGTGACATGCCCCTCCAAGTTCTCCGCTGTATGCAGCATACTGGTGTTTGGTCAAGGATAATGTTCCCCATTCACCTGTTTTGTTTGTTTTTGGAAGGATAAACCTCTCTATACGAGTGAGATATCTAATACAAGAACGATGAATGTTTGTCTCCTTCAAAAACTCTGCCTTGAAGTATGTTGATGAAGCACAAGAAATATTTCATGTGGAATCTGCTAGCATCAGTTCTATGCAGAGCATTAAGAACCAATATGACTTTGAACATTTATGGTCTAAATTTTGTACTGTTGTGTGGTTGCAGAAGTTGTTTTGTGTGTTTTGAGGAACTTTTTTTTCATATCTTTGCTCATGGATAAGAAGACCCCCCTCGAAATAACACTGGCAACATCTGATATTTCTTTTTTGTGTGTTTTCCATTAAGGGATCAAGAAAAAAAGAAATAAGGCGCTGCTAACTCTAAGCTTATATTGTAGCTGAGAAGAAAGTTGCAGTTTTCTGGGGAATAACTTAAAAGAGAATCCTCTAACTTGTAATGGCACCAAGCCTGGGAAATATGGGGTGATTTAAACTCTCTGTGGTGGCATGCAGTTTTTTTCCTATGTGAAGTGAATTTGTTGCTGTTTGGTCACAATATCTGCTTCTCAGTAAATGTCATGACTGATACTATGGACCATTTCTCCATTTTTTTTTTTTTAATTTTTTATCCTGGTTGACTTTAAAGTGCCTATGGTGTAATTTTTCAGCCTGAATTAGGCTGCGGCTAATTGATATGTGATTAAGTGAATCATAGATGTGAATCTATGTGATTAATCTATTGCAATTGCAACAATAAAGTTGAGATTACTGGTGTTGGTAATGTGATTAGTAATGTGATTGACATCTTAGGCAGGGTCCTTAGGCTTTTTGGAGATTGAAGGGAACTCATAAAAAATTGATCATTATTTAGCATCTAAATGATGGAAGTAAGGGATTAGTGAGAGGGAGCTTGAATGGCTGAATATCTGACTAACTGGATATTGGGTCCTATCCCCACAGTTTGTGCTCTCACAATTTTCTTCTTAATATTTTCAAAATTTTAACACTTGCTTGCCCTGCCCACACGGGAATTGACTGCCCCCCCCCACCACCACCACCATTAACATGAATGTTTCATCTATGATGAAATTAAGAAATCAAACTTTGATTCCTGCCCAGCAATCCAGTTAAAGCTAACATCACCTGTCTCACAGATTAACAAATATACTTCTGCCATGAACTCGTGGATTAAGAAGTTATGTGATTAAATACAGCTACCTAGATTGATTACTACATTCAATTAGGTCACAGTCGAGTGTAAAGTGGGTAATGTATACCTGTGTATTTCTATTTAGACCTACCTGCGCAATGGACACAATACAAACTACACATTCATCCTCAGCACCAACGATTTCCAATGCTCTCACCACTACCCAAATTCTGCTACTTCCTGTAACAGGGAGAGTTCTTTCCAGAACTCTTTAATTCTACTTGGCATAAGATGACACCAGTGCTGCAAGAAAGGGCTATCTGACCTCTAAAGGTGGAGCAGATCCAGTTGAGTGTTTAAACATGTGAATGTACAAGGTCTGCCTCATTGCTGATTGGTTAAAAAAGGAGAACTGCCCTGTTTCTGCAATCGATTTTTTTGAAAACAAAAACTCTGGCCAAATGCCCAGTATTTAGATGCAGCAGCTGAGTGTGAGATGTAGCCAGAGTTTATGGTGCTGGACCTCTATCAATGCCACCAATTAAGCAGCACCATTCCTCAACATCTATCGAAAAGCATTTTCAAGTTACTGCTTCTTTAATCTATAATTTCAAATGAGATGCTCTTGTAATGGAATACAAAATATATGAAAATCAAGGGAACAACTAAAACTGTTATTGTGTTATTAATCAAGGAAAGCAAATGAAAATGAGTTGTGAATAAAAAAAAAAAAATGAATAAATAATATATAAATAAAATAAATTCCAGTGCAATTTGAGTGCCATGGTTCACCATCACGTGCTTTTTAACTTTGAAGTTGCGTGTTTAATGATGCACCGACAGAAGCTGTGCTTTCCTTGCAGTTGTGTGATCATAACTAACGGAGATACAGGAGGTGTTGACAGCACAGAGTTCATTTACAGTGATGTACGTTTATTGTTGGCCTGGCTTGTTTATGCAGTCTTTTAAAGTACTAAAAAAATTAATTAATTAAATGAAAAATGAGGTCTTAGGGCATTTCTTGACTAAAGACCTGGTTTAACCTCGAGCCATCATCCAGGAAAATGGTTTGGATCAGGGCTGGTTTGAAATATTGAAGAGCACTGCATGGTGATGTTTCTGACATTGAGACGAGAACAGTGATGGATGTGGGCAGAATTCCGGAGGGAGGATGCATTAGCAGGAACTGGCATTGAGCACTGTCTGACAGGATGGTTTTTGATGCCAAAGTCCACGCATGCCCCAATTCCCTGTTTCCGTACTACAGGTAAAAGCGTGAACTTGCAATGACCCTGCTACAGTAGACCCTGACCTCTTCACGCAGCTTAAATTAGGGAACCAAACTTGAGTTTTGGACAGTTATGGCGCCTGTTTGTCTGCGGTTTCATTCCACTCCCCTATAGTTTAGTACTTGGAACATGGTGGATAATCTGCTTGCTCATTTTTTCAGTTTAGAAGCCACCACAGTCGCCATGCAGCAAAAAGGTTGTGGGTTTGAATCCGGCCCGCAGTCTTTCTTTGAAGAGTTTGCAAGTTCTCCTTGTGTTTGCATGGGTTTCCTCTGGGTGCACCGATTTTCTCCCTCCTTCTGAAGGCATGCTGCTGAGGTTAATTGGAGACTCTAAATTGCCCTTAGGTTTGAGTGTGTGAGAGAGTGGTGCGTGGATGGTGTGTATGCCCTGCAATGGATTGGAAAACTGTCCAGGATGCAACCCTGCCTTTTGCCCTGATTCAGCAGAATTAGGCTCCCGCTCTGCTGCAACGCTAGTGAGGGGGAAGTGTTTCAGCTAATGGAGGGATTTATTTACTTTACTCACCTACTGCTGAAAGACCATCAAGGAATGCAGCCCAACCATTGGTCAGCCCTGGCTAAAATCCAATCAGATCTCTGTTGGACTATCTTTCTTTGCTGCTGTCATGTTGTCTGAGTGTTTTCTCAAGAGCCCAGGATTGAATTCACTGTCCTCATCTACCTCAACTCAGTGATCGAAGAACAGGCTTGAAATGTAGATGCAATATTCTAGCTGAGCATCTTAAAAAGAATATAGAAGTACATTTTTACCATTCTTTTACGGCAGTATGGTCACTCTTCACAATCTGTGTTTGAAGGCAAAATTCACCTGTGCGCAGACTGCTTTTGTAAGAGCTACGTATGATGCATTGATGGCTGCATATTTATGCAATAAATAAAGAAGCGATGATATTCCATATTTTAACAGCATTTTTATGGGTTATACTGTAACTGGGTATTGAGTTGCACAAGTGAACATACAAAGTGATAACTGCGTAATGCTCTATGTATTGTTTTATGTACAGCATTGTCTGTACTGGGCTGCACTGATTCGATTGCTGCCGTGCAGCTTTATTCTTTCTGCAACACTGCACAGCTTGGGCTGACTTCTGTCCCTCGGCGTGCTGTACTGGTGCGCTGTACTGCAGAAAGAGACCCGCCCAACCCTCGGATTAAGGACAGCGTGCTTCCCTGCCACAAGCAAAGTGTGCACATATAGCCACCCGTAGCGAGTCGATGCTCTCACAGCTCACAGCACTGGTTTAGGAGCCCAGCCCCTCACCGTAAGTCTTTCAGTACTGTGCGAATGGCATGTTTATTTTTTTTATTTTTGTCTGCAATGTTCCATTGTAGTACCAGTGGAAGTAGTGAACCAGCAGAGTGCGTTTGTGAAACGCTCTGAGCTGATGCGGCGTGGCGTGGCGATGAGTCTGTGTAGTTTCCAGCTGAGTGGTCATTTGCCTCTCCTTCTACCAACATTCTCTTGCACACAAGCGCACTTGCTCACACGCACTCTGTAGCACATCACAGCACTATGAAATTTCACCAGGGATTTCCTCCCCCCGTGACTGGATTCTGGCAGCAGATCAGCATTAGATATTGCATCAACTGACCATATATGTGGTTTCTCGCGGATAATTAATCTCCAATCTCATGTTGGCAGCTCGAAAAGCATTAAAATAAACACCAGAGATGAGAGACCTTGTGCATCCATTTCTTAAATACCACTGAGACTAACTATATGCTTCCACAGAATATTGTGGCTTTAACCCTTTCAGTACCCACAGGATACAGATATCCCACAGTGGTTTACCACCATCAGAGCGTGAATGTGTGAGTGAATGAATAATGCCTCCATTGTAAAGCGTCTTTGAGTGTCCAGAAAAGCGCTATATAAAATTGATGCATTATTATTATTATTATTATTTCCACATATCCTGCCGGGACATATGAGTCCCAGACACTCTTGTATTTGGGCCAGTTCTGTGTTCTAGGATTGCCTTTTGCATGCTGGGTAGAAAATTCAGACTGCAGGTAATTGCAAATGGCTGCGGAACTTTGAACACTCTCTCTCTGATTATGGATAAATCCTTGCAATCCTTAGTTAGTAGGCATCAGTTCTGTAATTGTTTGATTGAATATGTGATATTGGAGGTTATAGATTGCTTTACAACTGTTTAAATGGTTATTTCAACTTGTATACTTGTACACATTTGTCCCACCATATGATTTTACTGAGACATATACGTATGTCCCACCTCCTGTTTTCCAAGTAAATAATTTTGCTGCAATGAGAGTAGTTCAAAATTATACACTGCCCGGCCAAAAAAAAGTCACCGTTTGGAAGTTAATGAACAAATTCTAAAATTGGATCATTATTGCGGTTATTAATGTTTCAGATGGCAATAATCATTTTAACCCTGACTGATGAAGTGCGTCGCTATTCATTTCTTACAAAATCATGTCGGAAAACACATTCCCTGATGGTGGAAACGATGTTACAGTATTTCAGAACGGGCAAGTTATTGGCCTGTATTTAGCAAAGAAAACCATGAATGACAAAACCAAGCAGGAGGAATCATTTTCACAAACAAATTTTCCACCACAAAGTCCTGACCTTTAACATAATAAAAGTTATTGGGATGGACTCAAAACCACCGAGTGGTTCAACCATTCTGTCGAGAAGACAAGATCTTGGACAAAAATCATGGCATTTCTGATAGAAAAGAAATGTTCTGGCATTGCATATAGTTATCAAAACAATGACAGAACGAATATGCATTGTAATCAAAGCTACAGGGGTTCCTACTAAATATTAGAGTGTGCGACTTTTTTTTTGGCCTGGCAGTGTATTTTAAATCACAGAAATGACATGTAGATCCAATGGGTGACTCTGATTCATATTACTATATTCAGTATTGAAATGATTTAGCCTGTCTTATCATTTTGTGCACTTCTGCATGTTTTATGGACAATTACCTCGTACGACTCTTGATCTTTCAAATCGGTATTCTTTGTGAATTTGTGTCTGACCATTAGAAGACATTTGTTGACAGATGCATGATTGTTTTTTGTGTGTATTCCTTGGGCACAGAGTTCAAGGGCTGGTATAGAGATTTTCCATGTATGGAAATGATTATCAGGTGGACTTCAGTGCTTGCAGACTGAGTTTAACCTTTCTTATTGAAATGGTCTTTTCCTTGGTTGCACTTGAAGTTACCGTATGTTCTTTGCTTTGAGTGCAAATAACCTTTCTTTGCGGAAGGATCACACAGGAAGTGTCCCTCCAAACCCTGCTACTGACAGCTGATGATTGTTTTTTGCTAACATCTTTAATGCTGTTACTTTAAGGGCCATGCAGTTGACTAGTTTTTCTCACTGTATATCACATTTTTAGAAAAATCATCAGGAAAAAAAGACTAACTCTGCCCAGCACAGTGTGATTTCTGTGAGTAATAAATGGAGAGCAGGGCCTTTAGTGGGAAGACCTGGAAATTTTTTATGTGCTGAGAAAAAAAAGATATTTAACTGTTCTTCTGGTGCAGTGGTCCTCAGTGTTGGGTCTTGGGGACCGCAGTGTGTGCTGGTTGTTGTTCCAACTACAATTGAAGCACCTATTACTAAAACCCCATAAGTCACACTTGACTTGACTTGACTTGTGGGGTTTTAGTAATCAGTGCTTCAATTACAATCGTAGAAATTTAACAAGCTGTTCATTTGTCTTATGAAGGTGTATTTCTTTAGAGCAGTAGTTTATGCTGCTCAGCCGCTTTTGACCGAAAACCCATGCGCAATAAGACCCAATAAGAATAGAGGACCCTTGAACATATTGTGCTTTTTGATATATTGCAAGTCCTCTCAGGTAATTGTTTTAATTGGATCAAATCTGACAGAAAAATCAGTGTGCTCCAAATTGGGTTGCTGAATACTTTGCTTGAGCCAAACTGCATGACACCAAACAAGTTTGACTGCTCATCATTTGCTTGAGTAATAAATGGCTATATGGTTAGTTTTTGAAGCCATATGTCGATTAGTTTTCACCAATTAGGAACCCACTAATTCTTCAACATGAGTAGTCACATTATTTCCCTCTTTATGAAGTTGTAGCCAATGTAGTAAAATGCAGATGTAGGATGTTGGATGCTCTTCATGGCATACATTGCTATTTATGTCTGCTTGTGGCTTAAGTGGGCAACTCCTCTGAGCAAGCAATGCACATAATTAAGATAAATTAACATCTTGTTAAAATCCTACTATTGCAATTCCAGGCGGGGCAAAGACAAACATACCATAGGCCCCCAAGACCAACGTTAGGGATCAGCAATACAATGTTGAAACATCCTGGTGACTTCAGCTAAAAGCCTAATATTAATATGTAACATTCGTAGCGGTTTAGACGTAAACATTGGATTTATCTTCCGCACATCATCGCTGTTATGTCTCCATTATAAAATATGCAATGTTTTGCTCTCTTCTTCAGGGCTGTGCTTTGTGTTGGCAGAAATTAAGAGGTTTTACACTGCAGCTGTGAGCCTTGTTGTGAGTGTGAATGAACTAGAGCCATGAAATTCAGCAGGGAATTGACACTCTGCTCCAAGGCTGACTGGATTTTCAGTGATTTCTGCCGCCTTGTTTTTGTGGGAGATCCACCATGGTCAAAATTTGTAATAATCTGTTTGGAATTTAAATGATCTAATTTTCTCTCTGGCTTCTATCTTTTTTTTTTTGTTGTGTGTGTGTGAACCTGTCAGATATGCTTGTTTCTTTATTTTGCAATTGGATAATTCAAAGCTATCCTACCTTCTCTTTTGTTGTCTTTAACATGATTGGCTGGGTACGTCTAAGTTGTTGCTTCACTGTTAGGCTTTGAGGATTGTTGGCTTTGAAGAAGTTCCTGAAGGTTCCAGCGGTAGTGATGACAACACTGAAACTTTGACCAGAGAGAACCCAAGTGAAGTTCTCGGATCTGGTGAACGGACTTTGTTGAAACCATGGAATGGGCCGAGTAACAGGGACGCCGCCCTGCTATTTCCGGAAGATTCCCTGTGGCAACTTCTCATAATGGCATTCCATCAATGGCATCCTTTGCAGAAACATATTTTTCCTGAATTTGGGACTGATAAAGGATTGACTAGTGAGTGCGCTTCTCTGCGTCTAGCTAATTAGCATTTCTTTAACTGACCTCCACCAACCTCCATTTTCTTCCATGTCCCCTTCATTGGGGGAGCTAAGAGCAAGAAATGGGAGTGAGAAAAGGTGGTAGGGCTGTGAAAAATAAATGATAGAAACAAACCCCAGTTTGTTCCATCTGCCATGCATCTGAATTTGTCTGTGACTGACATCACTTCGAAATATTCATGATTTTTGGACCCCCCCCCGCCTTCTCTTCCTTTTCAAACTTTTGCCCATTTCCCTGATGGGCGGAGCTAAAGGCAAGGCAACGGGGGAAGGCTGCCAAAATAAAAGCCGACTGGAAGGCGCCCACGGTTTATAACGCGCGTATAGGCCATCTCCAGAAATCTCTGGAAAACGAGTGCGTGGAGCTCTTGCGATTTGAGTGCGCCAGAAATTTGTTTCTCTCCTTTTCATATCTCTGCGGCCATTTGGGACATATCCTTGTATTCACACTTTTGTGTATTATTGCATATGTTATTGTGTCCCATTTTGTCTCTTATTTTTTCTTTGAAGCAAGTAAAGTAAAACAAGAAGTTTTTTTCTGGTTAGTTGTTTTTGTTATTCCCATTGTAGAGTGGGGGCTGTGGTTTCATTTTTTCATCACTAGCATCGTGTTACTGTAGCATAGTTAGCCTACAGCACGTTTCATTATGTTTGTGGCTGGCCGAGATCCGTGGACACAAGCCATCTGCGGAAAATATTTTGGATGCTGCAGTCTCGTAAAGATTAGAGCCTGCTTACTAGCAAGCTAGCTGCCTCGTAGGTGTTCTCTTGGCCTACGCCACTCAGTCAAATGATCGCACGTGGTGCGTGGGCTTGTTTTCATGATGTGTTACCCAAATGCTTCTGGGTAGTTTCCAATTTGCGACGTAGACGATTGAGAGCTGAAACCGTAGACCGACGCTCGAGCTACCTTAGAGATAGCCTGAGTAAAAAATGTTTTCTGTTCTCTGCTTTTTTTGAGTGCCCTTTGAGTCAGGTGTTACTCGTGTTTGCTTACAGGACATATTGAAAAGCTGATGTTAATTTAAAATCGGCTGCTGTATTCAAACTCCAGTTGGACGTCCACAGCCTGTTTGCAGACTTGCATTTTGGCTGCGGCGTTGCTTGTCTGGTTCAGATCAGAGGTGAAATTTGTTGCTCTGCGGGTACAGTATGGGAATGTCAGCAGTTTGAAAGAGACCCAGGAAACTGGTGAGACAGTGGACCCCCTGGGGCCAGAGCTTATTAGCTCTTTTTTGAAAAGGGAACAAAAGAAAACATCCGTTAAAATCATCCAGTTGCCACTCTGGGCCATTTCTCTTGTGCTGTTTGGGGATTTTGCCATCCCAGAGAACGGTCACACGCAAGTGCGTAATGCTGTGGAAGGGTGCTTTGAACTGACTGTGCACGTGCTGACCTCACTGCTGTCAGTCTCCTGGGGAATCTTGGGATTGGGGAAGGATGAGTGCAGTCCTGTCACCAGAGATAAGTCTCATCTGTGACTCCTACCCCCCCACCACTCCCTCCACAGTCACCTCTCTCAGATGGGAACAAGGGGGCAGTCTGTGCTTTTTAGATCCTCCTCCTCCTTCATTGGTCTACCAGCATTCTCCCCACCCCCTCCCATACACATCACACTCTGTCCTCGCACCTCAGAATGAGCTACTAAAGTCAGTTCTCTCTCTCTAACCTCACCTCTTTTGCTCAATCATGCACCTTCCAAAGCTCAGTGTGTGCGGCTGTCAAATAGGTGCTCGCCCGAAGAGAACATTTTCTCTCAAGCGTATTCTACTCATCCTTCCTTTATTCTTAAATGTGTTTGGACACCCACATCTGAATAATATGATATTCATGTTTTATGGAATATTTATCCTCGATGCATATCAAATATATTCATAGCATTTGATGTCATATTTCTGACCCCTACCATATATGTATTCGAAACAGGGCGGATCCAGGAATTGCTGAAGGGGGGGCAAACCAAGAGGGGATCTGAGGGCCCTGCACCAGAAAAACTTGAAAATTAATGTGCTGAAAACACATTTTTCTGGTATCTTGGGAGAAAAATCTGGCCTGTCTATTCAATGATTTTCCTCCCAAGGTTCCAAAAATAAAGCTAAGAAAACGTTCAAAGCACCGTTATAACGCAGTTTTACATTAACTGACAACTTGAACCTTAACCAAGGACTTTCACTTTACTGTCAAAATTTGTGACCTTAACCCTTTCACTGCTGTCGGTGACTTGGTCAAAATTTCAAAGAGGAAAAAATCTTTTGAAATTGTCCAAACCCTGCAGTGTTGGTATTCATTTGAAAGTGCTTGATGAGAGCTTTCCAGTGAATACCAATGTGCTATGGTTCGAGCAATTTTCAAAGGTTTTGATGTTTTAGAAATGTTGACAAAATCACTGCAAGCAGTGAAAGAGCTCGACAATATTTCCCACAAAACATTGATATTATTAGTTTTTGAGTTTATATAACACCAAATAGCCTCCAACAAAATAATTCACCCCCCCCCCCCCCCCCCTCCCTAAACCAGGTTTAGTGAAAGATACCACACTCATCAGCTTGGAAAACGTTATTACAATGCTGTGATAGCCTTTTTTCAAAGTGGTTCTAAAGCTCCCAAGTGTTGTGAGAGTAGGAAGTGTTGTCATACACATAATCCGAGTCACCATTAAGTTGAATTTCTGCACATGTGAGTGAATTCACTCATCTGGAGGCAGTGGTTGGGTCAGTAATGTCCAAAAACAAACTTATTTATCTTATTTATGTTAAAGATCCTATTTATCCTAAAGATGTCCTGATATAAATTTTATACACTTATGCTGTCCTATATTAAAACATAACATTTCCAACATATAAACAATTTTTTACGGAAATATTATTATTATTATTATTATATTTACATGAGTGAATGTTAAAAAGAAATGTGCCTTGAGGTCCATTGAGAATTTTTCAATAAGACCATCGAACTGTTTGGATTGACTCATACATAACCTTTTTAAAATAACACTACATATCTTACTTACAGACTCTAAAGGGCATAGAATAGCTCACTAGCTTCAGAACCACAGTGCTCGCTGGTTAGAAGTTTAATGACGGCTGATTCTGAACGTCAAGACGGGATTTTGGAATGGAAAATTTTGAAAGTTTTCTGGTATTCCAAGACAAATTTGAAATGGCATTGTAAAACAACGAATCAATGTACATCAAATAGTAGGCTATGAACAACTGGTCCATCAGTGGGGGCCTTTTGTAAGCTCAAGCAAAGTTTAACCGAACGCATACTTCCGATAGCCTATTCATTTAACGTCAGTCTTACCGCTTCCATGTCCCCCTCCAAATGAAAACTGCCTGCTATGAGGATCGTCATGGCGAAACAGCAGGTCAGGCTGAGCTTCAAATTTCGGTTTACTTTATTCTCTAAGATTTTCCGCCCTCCATTGCTTTCTGAAATTTTCGTCTGAAGTAGTCCTTGAAACACGTTTTTTGACTGATACAGCAACAGGGGACAAGCAAGCCATTGGTCGAACAACTTTCCCAGCAAGCCTGCCTTCTTAAACTTTTGGACGAAAACAACAAAATTAAATAAATTGTACATAACTTAAGTCCATGTATTGTTTTTTATTTGCAAGAAATGAGTGTCTCGGTCATTGCAATTGCATAAAGCAAATATATACAATTGGATCCAAATAAATTTGTCATGATGCAAGACTACCGGAATAGTGAAGTTGAACAATTAAAAGTGGTATATAAACCGTGAGGACAGGCGATATTTCTATAGTTAAAGACTATAGGCAATTTATAGATGCATGATGCTGATTGCAAAATTTGCATGTATGCATAAGATATGGATTCATTTGAAGAATAGAATGCGCTCAATATATTCACTTCTCTGTGAAAAAGGGGCTTCGCCACTGCTAAACATGAGCTGCGTTATTACCTGTAGTTATGTTAGTTTTCTCATAACCTTTCTAATTGAGTTAGCCATCATGAAGATAGGGAGACAAAAATGTTCAATCAAAGATAATTGCCTGGCTGCATGTTCAGGTCTCTGAATTTTAGTCAACAAACATACCTTCTCAGTAGCCTTGGGCAGATACATGCATCACAGAGCCGCCTAGGTAAAACCAGGTATGTTTTTTTTTTTTTTTTTTCCCTCCTCCATAACATCCTGCTGTCGAAGAAACACATAATGCTCTCACATACACACAGACACATAATCGCGCTTGCGCCTTATTAAAAAATTCATCAGAGGCAAAGGGACGCGAGACGTAGCAATTAAAGATAAATCGCATCAGAGAGCGGAATGCCTTAAATCGACAAATCGAAGGATTACAAAGCGGCTGTATAATCCAGCTGTCAGTCACACAACTCATTAGTAAACGGAGGAAGTGATGGTGTGATAGTGAGGGAGGGAGAGTGGAGAGGGAATAAGAGCTAGAGCACAGGTAGGAAGTCAGAGTCATGGCCTCACTGACCTGAACACCAGAGTCTGAACTGCTCTTACTCTATCAGAGTTATTTCACACCACAGTGCCCAATCACAGCTGAGATCCATTTGTGAACGTTGTAGGGAATTCCAATTTCAATAAAACACAATTTTCTTACCATTAATACACTCAAAGGCACCTTTAGTGCTATAATTAGCCCTGTGGCAACATGTTCAATAGAAATAAAACAATAAGGATCTGCCTCTTGAGAACATCTTTTTTATTTAGAATTTATTTGCCAGTTTATAGTGCCAGTTGCGTGTGCATGTGTGTGTGTGTGTGTGTATGTTAGAGTGGACACATGCATGTGTGCGGGTGCACGGATGTCTTTGTGCGTATGCGCTTGTGAGCGTGTGTGCATGTGCGTATGCACGTGTGAGCTTGTGTGCGTGTGTGTATGAGTTCGTGTGAGTGCGCGTGTGTCTGTGAGTTCGTAAGTGAGTGTGTGCGTGAGTGTGTGCGTGTGTGTGTGTGTTTGTTGTAAGAAAGGACAGGAGCACATCAGACCCCCTTGAGATTTCACCCACTGATGCAGTAGAAGAGCAGAGTGGCTGCTGAGTGGCTCGTTACCTCCTCTGACCTCTTCCTGACCAATCCCCCTGCTGCTGAGTGCTGGATCAGTGCTACAAGTAGGGAGATGAGCTGCCTCTGGAACACTGTGTGGGCTGGCGTTGCACTGCCAGAGACTGCACACAAGACACCCCAACACCAGAGCACAGCCCAGCTGAGCGGTCAGTAGCACTAGCATTTATTCTAAAGAACGCCTGGATTACATAGGCTGTGGGCTTTTCTCGTGCTTCAGTGTCAAAAGTGTGCATCGTGTCAAAAACATTTTTATGAGGGATGCTGGCATCTTTTTTGGTTGTGTGTGTCATCAGGGCGAACTTTAACAAAACGTCTGAAAGCACTATACAATACTACTGCGATGAACAATACCTTAGTCTGTCTGTGGTTCTGTTTGTGTGAAATTCTTGTGAAGGTGAAAACATCAAAATCATTGACGATGCAGTGATAAAACTTAACAGCTTAATAGGAGTTGTGGGGGTGAAGGAAGGCTGAATTCAAAGAAGATTACTGTCCATGTGCACACTCGGTGATCAGGGTGTGGTCTGAGTACACACTCACTGAACAGGGTGTGGTCTGAGTACGCACTCACTGAACAGGGTGTATTCTGAGTACACACTCACTGAACAGGGTGTGGTCTGAGTAAGCACTCAGTGAATAGGGTGCGGTCTGAGTATACACTCGCTGAATAGGGTGTGGTCTAAGTACATACTCAGTGAATCGGGTGGGTCTGAGTACACACTCAGTGAAGACGGTGTGATCTGAGTACACACTCAGTGGAGAGGGTGTGGTCTGAGTACACACTAACTGAATAAGGTGTGGTCTGAGTACACACTTACTGAATAGGGTGTGGTCTAAGTACACACTCAGTGAACTGGATGTGGTCTGACTACACACTCGGTGAAAAGGGTCTGGTCTGAGTACACACTAACTGAATAGGGTGTGGTCTGAGTACACACTCAGTGAACTGGATGTGGTCTGAGTACACACTGAGTGAACTGGGTGTGGACTGAGTACACACTCAGTGAAAAGGGTGTGGTCTGAGTACACACTAACTGAATAGGGTGTGGTCTGAGTACACACTTAATGAATAGGGTGTGGTCTGAATACACACTCAGTTAATAGGGTGTGGTCTGAGTACACACTCAGTGAACATGGTGTGGTCTGAGTACACACTCGCTGAATAGGGTGTGGTCTGAGTACATACTCACTGAAGAGGATGTGTCTGAGTACACACTCAGTGAACTGGGTGTGGTCTGAGTACACACTCGCTGAATAGGGTGTGGTCTGAGTACATACTCACTGAAGAGGATGTGTCTGAGTACAAACTCAGTGAACTGGGTGTGGTCTGAGTACACACTCGCTGAATAGGGTGTGGTCTGAGTACATACTCACTGAAGAGGGTGTGTCTGAGTACACACTCAGTGAACATGGTGTGGTCTGAGTACACAATCACTCTACAGGGTGTGGTTTGAGTACAAACTCACTAAACAGGGTCTGGCCTGAGTAAGCACTCACTGAACAGGGTGTTGTCTGACTAGGCACTCACTGAAAAGGGTGTGGCCTGAGTAAGCACTCAGTGAACTTGGTGTGGTCTGAGTACACACTCGCTGAACAGGGTGTGGTCTGAGTACACACTCACTGAACAGGGTGTGGTCTGAGTACGCACTCACTGAACAGGGTGTATTCTGAGTACACACTCACTATACAGGGTGTGGCCTGAGTAAGCACTCACTGAACAGGGTGTATTCTGAGTACACACTCACTTTACAGGGTGTGGTCTGAGTAAGCACTCAGTGAATAGGGTGCGGTCTGAGTATACACTTGCTGAATAGGGTGTGGTCTGAGTACACACTCAGTGAATAGGGTGGGTCTGAGTACACACTCAGTGAAGACTGTGTGGTCTGAGTACGCATTCAGTGAAAAGGGTGTGGTCTGAGTACACACTAACTGAATAAGGCGTGGTCTTAGTACACACTTACTGAATAGGGTGTGGTCTGAGTACACACTCAGTGAATAGGGTGTGGTCTGAGTACACACTCCGTGAAAAGGGTGTGGTCTGAGTACACACTAACTGAAAAGGGTGTGGTCTGAGTACACACTCAGTGAACTGGATGTGGTCTGAGTACACATTGAGTGAACTGGGTGTAGACTGAGTACACACTCAGTGAAAAGGGTGTGGTCTGAGTACACACTAACTGAATAGGGTGTGGTCTGAGTACACACTTACTGAATAGGGTGTGGTCAGTGTACACACTCAGTGAACATGGTGTGGTCTGAGTACACAATCACTCAACAGGGTGTGATTTGAGTACCAACTCAGTGAACTGGGTGTGGTCTGAGTACACACTCGCTGAATAGGGTGTGGTCTGAGTACATACTCACTGAAGAGGGTGTGTCTGAGTACACACTCAGTGAACATGGTGTGGTCTGAGTACCCAATCACTCTACAGGGTGTGGTTTGAGTACAAACTCACTAAACAGGGTCTGGCCTGAGTAAGCACTCACTGAACAGGGTGTTCTCTGACTAGGCACTCACTGAAAAGGGTGTGGCCTGAGTAAGCACTCAATGAACTAGGTGTGGTCTGAGTACACACTCGCTGAACTGGGTGTGGTCTGAGTACACACTCAGTGAACAGGGTGTGGTCTGACTACACACTCAGTGAACAGGGTATGGTCTGAGTAAGCACTCACTGATTAGGGTGTGGTCTGAGTACACACGCAGTGAATAGGGTGTGGTCTGAGTACGCACTGAGTGAACTGGTTGTGGTCTGAGTACACACTCACTGAACAGGGTATGGTCTGAGTACCACTCACTGAACAGGGGGTGGTCTAAGTACACACTCACTGAAGAGGGTGTGCCCTGATTAAGCACTCACTGAACAGGGTGTGGTCTGAGTACACACTCAGTGAACTGGGTGTGGTCTGAGTACACACTCAGTGAACAGGGTATGGTTTGAGTACCACTCACTGAACAGGGGGTGGTCTGAGTAAACACTCACTGAAGAGGGTGTGGCCTGATTAAGCACTCACTGAACAGGGTGTGGTCTGAATACACACTCAGTGAACATGGTGTGTTCTGCGTACACACTCACTGAACAGGGTGTTGTCTGTCTACACACTCACTGAAAAGGGTGTGGCCTGAGTAAGCACTCAGTGAACAGGGTGTGGTCTGAGTACACACTCACTTAATAGGGAGTGGTTTGCGTTCACCCTCAGTGAACAGGGTGTGGTATGAGTACACAGTCAGTGAACAGGGTGTGGTCTGAGTACGCACTCATTGAATAGGGTGTGGTTTGACTACACACTCGGTGAACAGGGTGCGTTCTGAGCACGCACTCCCTGAACAGGGCGTGGTCTCAGTAAGCACTCATTGAATATGGTGTGGTTTGAGTACACCCTCAGTGAACAGGGTGTGCTCTGAGTACACACTCACTGAACTGGGTGTGGTTTGAGTACTCACTCAGTGAAAAGGGTGTGGTCTGAGCACACACTCACCTGAACAGGGTGTGATCTGAGTATGCACTCATTGTATAGGGCGTGGATTGACTACTCACTCAGTAAACAGGGTGTAGTCTAAATACTTCCTTACTGAATAGGATGTAGTTTGAGTACACGTACATGCAGTGAACAGGGTGTGGCCTGAGTACGCACTCAGTGAATAGGGTGTGGTCTGAGTACGTCCTCACTGAATAGGGTGTGATTTCATTACACTCTCAGTGAACAGGGTGTGGTCTGAGTACGCACTCACTGAATAGGATGTAGTTTGAGTACACGTACATGCAGTGAACAGGGTGTGGGCTGAGTACTTACTCAGCAAATAGGGTGTGGTCTGACTACACACTCACAGAACAGGGTGTGGTTTGAGTACACTCTCAGTGAATAGGGTGTGGTCTGAGTACACACTCACTGGACAGGGTGTGCTTTGAGTACTCACTCAGTGAACAGGTTGTGGTCTGAGTACGCACTCATTGTATAGGGTGTGGATTGACTACTCACTCGGTGATCAGAGTGTCGTCTGAGTACGTCCTCACTGAATAGAGTGTGATTTGAGTATACGTACTTGCAGTGATCAGGGTGTGGCCTGAGTACATACTCAGTGAATAGGTTGTGGTCTGAGTACACACTCACTGAACAGGATGTGGTTTGAGTAAGCACTCAGTGAGCAGGGTGTTGCCTGAGTATGGTCTCACTGAACAGGGTTTGGTCTGATTACACACACTCTGAACAGGGTGTGGTGTGAGTACACACTCACTGAACAAGGTGTACTCTCAGTACGCGCTCACTGAAAAGGGTGTGGTCTGAGTACGCACTCACTGAACAAGGTGTGGTCTGTGTCCGCACTCACTCAACAGGGTGTAGTCTGAGTACGCACTCACTGAACAGGGTGTGGTATGAGTTTCCACTCACTGAACAGGGTGTGGTCTGAGTACAAACTCACTGAGCAGTGTGTGGTTTGAGTAAGCACTCATTGTTTGCTTTATAATGAGGATTGCTTCCACTGAAAACAATATCCCCCTTTCAGACTTGGCTGGTGCAAACCCAGATGATCTGAAGTTTAAGGTGGATAAATATTTGTTGACATGCCTTTTGATTCACCATACATTAGGGGTTTGTTTTTTTCCTTTTTTTTTTTTTGCTTGAGAAAAAAAAAGAGATAATGAATGTTTTATCATGGTCATTAGGGCTGGGATCTTTATGAGGGGTTGCAAGCTTCATAAAGTTACCAATTGACTTTTATTTGTTTTTTTTTTTCCGGCCAGTAATGGAATGAGCGCTCCTTTGTTGCACTGTTACGCACAACCCGCGGTGGGACCTTTAAAAATGAGAGGGATGTTTGTTAACATTTGGTACCATGAATTTCTATGAGTATGTTGGCGAGTGTGAGACATTTACTTCTCTTGTGCACTTATTCCTGACTCCTCTCAGTGATAGGGTATCGAGAGTTGAGCTTCTAACAAAGGAGCCGCTGATTGGTGCTCCGATGCGCTGTTTCTAATTGAGCTCTTCCCACTGAATCTCCTAGATTCCGTGCACCCGTCAATTTTATGGTCATTACTGTGCGTGTTTAGTGAGCGGGACTGCAATGGCTGTGGGCAAATGTGTTTGCACATGAGTTTCTCCATTTAGTTCACTCTTCTCTGCTTGAAAGTGTGTGGATTTGTGGATTCAGAAGATGAATTGATTGGCTAGAATGAAAACTTCAATACACTCTGCACTTCATGACACACGACTGGGCACCAATGGCCCAGGTGCACATGGTAGCTTAGCATCTGAAGGCGGCTGATACAGCCGGCTAAGCAGGGAATTTGCAGTTCAACAGCCGGGGGAATGAGAAAAATGTGGAATGTGCTTTTGACAGGCCCACCTGACAGTATGCACCTTGCATCCATTTCCCTCAGATAGCATATTCATTTAAAATAAAGTTCTGTAAAATGGTAACAAAGCTGTTTTCCTGTGCCTGTGAGTGTTGGGTTCGGCTGCTCTGCCTCTCTTCTCCTCACACGCTCGGTCTGTCACAGCAATTCAAGTCTCTTGGATGCATTTTGCTGTTCTGTGGCTGAAGGAAAGTAAACATTGTGTCCCCATTTGCGGCAGAAACCATCAAAGAAGAGCCGGAAAATGCAATGCTTTGGAAAAGCAGATAGAGAGAGAGATGCGGTGTTTGAGATCCACATATTCTCGAAAACAGACCGACTTATTGGATTTCTCCCATTGGTTAACCTTGGGAGTCGTTAGTGGAGGTGAAAATGGCACGGTCCATGTCAGCGCACCTTTTTTGTCGCAGCTTAATTAAAATTTCCCTTTTCCTGAGGTTATTCATCTGGTCAGTGCTCCATGATTGGAGACATGGAGGGCAAGCACACTTCATATTTTGAGCTCGCCGGTTTTGTGAAGTTGCTGTAGGTTTAGAGGTCATGTGGGGCAGATAGAATCTGTGATATTGTCTTACTGGGCAGAATAGTCTGGTTCCTTTCAAGTTCACTTTCTGTATCATACTACAGGTTCACTTCATCATAATTGGGAGGCCTTTTTTTATCATAGAACAGAGCTGCCAGACAAGTTATTTGTCCCTGTATTATTTTGTCACCGTTCATTTTTCTCCTGTCACTTCAAGTACATAATAGCATTGATATAGCTGTGCGGTGAAGTGAATTTGTGAGAATTTTTTTACATTTTTTTTATTGATAGTTGAAGTTTTTTTACTGTGACAATTGACTTCAAGATTGAATGTCAAGCGATTATGTTCCCATATCCTGTACTGCTCAGTATCTTCCTAAGCGCAGTACACAGTCTGTAAACAACAATCAATGTGGTGCCTGAAAATTTGCCTCAGAAATAATAATGATGAGGTTATTTGAATTAAATACCGAAATAATTTTCTTTGAATGGTTTCCACTGGTCACAGGTTATTTCTATTCTAGCACCAAAATGGAGGCTTAAGTCAAAGTGATCTTGAAATCTAAGGTAAACCTGGTAGGGAAACTCATTGGAGAGGATATGTGTTGATGTGATTTGTAAACTTAGATCTGCTGCTAATAAGAGAATATTTATGTCTCTGCAAATTGGCTTGCTTTATTCAGTATGCCGGTCTTCGGGCCACTCAGCTGTTAATTGAAGACTGATGTTGTCCCTTCAGCCATTGTGGTTTGATGCGATATAAATGTAACATCCTTCTTTAAAGACAGATGCAGTGTCCAAGGTGCATTTGGTCAAGTGAACCTCTTATAAAGCAATTTTGGTTTAGAGTAGATGTATTTTAATCCAAAAAAAGCAGTTAAAATTTTGGGAAATTGGTATTGCCATTGTGGGAAATTGAATGTATTTTTTTTCAGCTGTAGGTATTTATGATTATTGCTGAGGCATGCAGGTATGTATGGAAAATGTCAGAAATTATATTGATATCGAGGTTGTCTTTACGAGTTTTGTTGACAATGACGATTTTGACAAAGTAAATGATGACCCCCCTTAGACAGGGATCAGCAGATGAGTTATTTGAGGAGTGATTTGTTAGACTTTCAGGGAAGCACATTCATCACCATGTTTTTCATTTAGATGACAATTTTCAGTTTTACTCACTGTAAATCCAATATACGTACAGAAAGGCTCTGTACTAAAGTTCTTTGACCGTGAGAGTACCAAGGGGGGGGTATAGTTTCTGAAAAACATCTGAACTTTTCAAATGTTGCTGCCTATGGATTTTTAAAAAATCCTTTCTGTACCATTTGTGACAGATAACCGCTTCTGCATTTTATTTCATGTCTTTATCAGCTACAAAGGCTGAGAAATTAATATTTTAGGAAATATTGTCAAATATGGTTGTTTTTTCATAAAACCCTCCGGCAGTATTTTTTTTTTACCGTAAACATTGTCCATAATGGATTAAAGGAAATTCAATCAGATATATTTAGCCTATGGTTAATAACCATTTGTCTGATGTATACTTTCAACAAAGCACAGTAACTGCCACCGCGGTGTGTCCGATGCACATTGTGGTCACTCACTCGCTCTCACACTCACTCACTCACTCACTCACTCACGGACCCATTCAGTCAACCATTCACTCATTCACGGACCCACTCACTCACTGACTCACTCACGGACCCATTCACTCAACCACTCACTCATTCACTCACTCATTGACCCACTCACTCACTCGCGGACCCATTCACTCAACCATTCACTCATTCACTCACTCATGGACCCATTCACTCACTCACTCACTCACGGATCCATTCACTCAACCATTCACTCATTCACTCACTCACTCATGGGCTGCGTTCCAATCCAAAATAAGATACTCCCTTCACTTCTTCCCTCCACTCGAGTGAGCCCTCCGAATGACGTACCAGGCGAGTAAGCCCTTCCCGAGCAAGGGAGGGCAATAGAGGGGACTTAGGGGGAGGGGTTTGGGAAATCGGATTGGAACGACCATCGCCAGGTTTTTTCCGCACTTCTACATTCGTCAGCAAGCCAGCGGGAGTTTGCGTTGCCATGGAGCCGAGTGCGTTAGTTGCCTGTACGTTCCATAAATATATCTATGTGTACGTTCTGCCTTTCACAGTTCACGCAGAAGCGTATCGCGTGTTCGTGGCAAGTAGAAGACGGCATGCTCATTTGACTGCTGCGGCATTTGTGACTGTTTTATGGGGAAATAAAGCTGCTTTCATTCCGGACACGAAACGAATTTTTCGCACGTCAGATTGCACGATCAGTGCGATGGATGCATTTCGCGTGCATTCGCGGCTTTGCATTTGAATGTAATCTGTCGCGCAAAAAATTTGTTTCGCGTCCAGTGTGAAAGTGGCTTTTAGCTCCGCAACAGTCCTCGCGGATGCTTGTAGGCTAGCTACAGCAAAAATGAACATTAAGTCACAAATGCTTAAAAATAATGCGAAACCGATTCCCCACACCCCCAAACTTCGCTACTTGCATATAACTCTGTCATAAATTGCACACTACTTGAACACATTTCTTAAATTGTATGGTAATATCCCTGCCACAATTCCTCCTTTTGCCATTTGAAAAAAATGGCGGACGTGAAATTTTGACCGAGGGAGAATGAGCAAAGCATTCTGGGCAATATCAAAGCTTGGAGGGATGTTCGTTGTTGGCTTCGTTTGAGGGAGGATAATCGAGGGCTTGAGCGAATGAAAATGCGCCCTTCCCTCCGCAAAACAGGATTGGAACAACTCTACAAGTGGCAGCCATCTTACATCGGGGATTTTTTGGGGATTCCCCCCTCGATTGGAGGGAAAGTGAACACGACAAAGCAAGCATTTTTTCGGATTGGAACGCAGCCCTGGACCCATTCACTCACTCACTTGGCCATGACCATTTATTAGGGAAGCTCGGAGGGACGCATGCGAATCACGCGCCAAGGGTCTATACGGTTCATTTTTGTTCATCTTGCGACAGCTTTTCTTATGAAAGGAGAAGGAAAGTGAATTTATTTTATCTTTAATGTATGAAAGGCGATTACCATTTAGTTTAAGTTATTGATTGACGCACACAGATGCACGCAGCAGTTTATGACTTAAGCATGATTCAGACTTTTTTAAAAAAATTTGAACACTTTTTCTTTTTTGAATCTTCTTAAACATACTTGTCTGATTAAATAAATAAATGGTTAGAGAAGGAATGTGAAGTTATTTTAGTTGTCAAGTATGAAGGCTAATTTTGATAAAGTTCAAGTTATTTATGGGAGCATATGGATGCACACGGCACAGTTTATGACTTTAGGATGATTTTAGCTTATTTTTTTGATCAGATAACTTTAACTTTATTTTCGATCTTCTCAAACAAACTAGTCAGTCCAGCAGTCACTGCATCTGTGATTTGGAATTGTTTCAAGGCAAAATTGTATTTTCTTTCTCTTAAGTCCTGGTCATTTGACCTGCCTCACTCGCTGTGATAACCTACTATTGCATCGTTTGTCCCCATCTTTTGTTACCCTGGAAATCCAGGGTAATCGTGGGCATTTTAATACCAGCTTTGTTTACTGTCAGCAATCTGTGCACTGAGGCTTCGGCTGATATTTTCATTTTGCAAAACAAAGATGAGCGTAACCTCAGTAGCTCCTTCCTCGCGTTTATCGATACAGTGGAAATTGTGCCCTCAATAATCCGAACGCATTTTAGCTTTTATTTGTTTTGCTGTTAAATTAGAGTTTTATTATTTTGCTGTTATCACAGAAGCCAGGCTGAGTTTACTGAGTCAATGGGGGGTGGTCACCTCTCTGTAAACTGCCATAATCACAGCCTCGCATTCCACAGTGAACACACACACACACGCAGACGCGCGCACACACACACACACACACACACACACTTTCTCTCTCTCTCGCTCTCTCTTGCTCTCTCTCGCTCTCTCTCACACACGCACGCGCACACACACACACACACACACACACACACACACACACACTCTCTCTCTCGCTCTCGCTCTCTCTCTCACTCTCACACACACACACACGCACACACGCGCGCGCACGCACAAAAATAAGGTCATGTGGGCTCACACTAACCCTATGGGGCCAATGCAACAATTAGGTTCATATGTTCAGTCGCAATTTAAATGATGAAGTATAAGTCCAATGATTGTAGCCACAGGCAAAGCTGATGTGTGTACACAACCTTAATTACTGAGCAGTGTCATTCCCAAGGTAAGCCTGCCGATGTGAGTTCGGAGAGGAGGGGGAGTGCGGGCAGGAGGTCTTGCTTCAGATGTCTAGTTTGCGATTTTGCCATGTTTAGCTGTCAAAGAAGAAAACGTTTCGCATAATTTTGATGGACGAAACTGCATTTCCTCTCTTCAACTGAGAAGTGGGAGGGTGTCCCTGTGCTTATTGTCACTGTGTTGTTGAGCCATTATGTTTGTTTAATGTGTGTGTCAGTTTATAATTGACATGCACGCCCAAGGGTAGTATGTTGTTTGCGTTTGCGCGTGTGTGATTGTGTGCGTGAGAAAGATTGTTGTAATTCTAAACAACAGACTCGGTGCAGCAGTGCTGCCGGTGGTGACCACTTAAACATTCGGAGCACGTCACTTTCCCGTGGGACTTGGGGCACCATATTTTGTTTGGCGGGCGCCCTTATGAGAGCAGATTCGAACATTATCGCCTCTGTGGCGAGCCTTTAGCTCTGCAAGACATTGTGCTGCTGTATACTTGTATAACGAATGGTGTAGGACTCTCAAGAACAGCGTTACTCATGCATGAGCCTCAGCTCCCAGACACTCGGTGGTACCGTCTTACACACTCACACGCTCGCGTGCGCGTGCTCACACTCCCACACACACCACAATCTATGCTTCCTTGGGTCTTTTTGCTGCTGGGGCTATGCTGAAGATCAGTGAAAACGCAGGTCAGACGGCTAGCCGCTGCCTAGCCGTGCGGAGGAATTGGCAGCTCGCTCTAAGCACTGGCAACTGTCTCAAGCAGTGCACTCATTTCTCCCGGAACCTCTGCAACCCCAGTTTGTGGAGAGGAAATGTGCCTTTAGCGGTGCTGTAGCAAGCGGCGCTTTGGCTCGGGAATCGGGTCAGCAAAGCGCCAGAACTCCTGACACTGGGCTGCCTGCGCCCATCGCTGTTTCCATTCTACCCCTCGAGCCGGGCTCTGGCTCTCTCAGCTCATTATGATTCTGTCTGAGCGCTGCAGAGGCGGAAATAGTGATTATTGTTTTATATTGAAACATGCCAGCAAGTCTGGATTGCTTTATGCGGAAATGTGCTTGGAAGTATGGAGTCTGGCTGTGACAAAGCAGCCCTGTAAGCAGTTGCATCGCTCACTCACTCGCATACTGATGGAGTGAGTGGCTGTCCCCCTAATGGATGACGCTGTCGTTTTTAAGCAACAGATCGCAGATGCGTGCCAGAAAGCGATGGCAGTTCCGTTTCATGCATTGTCTCGGTCCTCTGAAAAGCTGCGCTTCCATTTGCTTTGAATCAGCTGCGGTGTTGACACAATTCCAGTTCCCTCCGATTAGCCGTTTTGCACAATTGTGAGCATTGGCAAGGTTTTAGGCATGATTGTTCAAATTAGAATGTGCCTGATAATAACGTCATCCATTATTTGTTCCCCGGCCTTATTTTGAAATTTTTATGCAATTCCAGTGCTGCCTTTCAGATTTCTTCTAATCTCGCTTAATTTGTCACTTTTAAGTGTTTCAGATCAGCCTGCACAATTTGTAAGACAAAGACAATGTTGAGTAAACACAAAATTCAAAAAAAAGAAAAAAAAAAAAACAATAATAGAAGAAAACGCGAAAAGGGGCAAGTACCTCTTTACAGCGCTATACATGTTTTTCGTTTTGCTCTAAACGAACATGTTTTTTGATAATGCTTCTTATCTCTTTGTTCTGTGGTTTGTGATCATGTTGCACCATAAGGCTGGCAGATTCAAACAGCCTGCTCTCCCTGCTCATTAAGAATATTTGCTATGATTTTTATGCAGCGTCTGCATTCCTTTTGGTGTCTTGCCGTGCATTGGGCTACATGTGAATTTGTCTTTGGCATTTGTATAAGAAATTCTCTGTTGGTATGAACCCTTTGCTGTTATTTTAATAGCTTTTCTGCACACATGAATATTTTGAATAGCCTCTCTTTTATTTTCTGGGCGCCTCTGCTTCAGACTCATGTTGAGTCAGGGGCATTGGCACTTTAATCATTTGGGAGTCAAGCTAGATCTCTCTCAGGCTTGCTCTATAATAACACTTGAGGCTCCCTGTTGTGATGACTGAAGAATACTGTTCAAGCAGAAGGTAAAGGTGTGATGCCGGTGATGCTAACAGTGTATCTCAGTTGTGATGCACATTCCACACCTCCCGAACCCTTTTGGCATTGACACTGTTACGAGCTTACGCTGGAGTGTTTCGAACATGACTAAACTTTAGTGGGTGAGTATGGCACGTCATTTGCTCGCCACGGCAGTGATGATAAATGCATTCCCTCCCGCTGTGCTGAGATCTCAAAGTTAATGTGTACTGACATATTTATTCTCCAGTATGCAAACTGCTTCAGCAAGCAGGCATCACCGTTAGCAAGGAATGCAACCTGACAGTATTTTTCGAGCTAATTAGATTTCTTTGTAATTGACAGCTGCGCATCAGTTGCTCTTTCAACATTACTTGAGAACAAAACATGGAAAACAATGCCCCTCTCTGCCCCCATTGGCCTCGAGCTTACGGGCATGTTTTATATAGGTTGTTGCTAATTTGCAAGAACACCTAGAGGATGTTATTAAATCAAGCAAACGCTTTACTTTGGGGATTTAATTTGTATTGTGGAATACGCTATTTATTTTCCAATATTTTGACAAATGAACAGGTGCGCATGTGCACACACACTCTCACACACACACACACACACACACACGCACACACACACACACACACACACACAGTGTACATACTAGAGTTCCTTGATTGTTAGTTGCGATTTAGGCTGACGGGAAATCTGGTCATGGAGCCATTTCAATTCCATTGCAGTACTAGGCACCGTCTCGAAATAAGTGATTTTTTTTCTTCAGTTTTCTCTTTTCCCATGTCCGAACATTTCCTCCCCTGATACGTTTAATAAGTTACCCTTCCGAAATCCTACAGTGTGCTTTGTGCGCAAAGCTTTGATTTTGCGTGATAGAAACAAAATGTCTCTTATTCTCGAGTTAACATGATAACGTGAGTGAGAGGCGAGAACAGGCCATTCAGCCCAACTAGGTTAGTCATTTTCTAGTTACTAAAGTTGGTCTAACACTTCAGATACTTGATTGCTGAATGGTATTTAGTACTAAATCAAGCCTGCTCTTAAACTCCCAAGGTTTCCACAATAAGGTCAGGCAAGCTATTCCACACTGAGACTACTCCCTGTGTAGGGGGGGAAGAACAAAAAAAATTCTGAATATCAATGCTAAATGTACCCTTAGCTAACTTCCATTTGTGACCCCGATTTCTGCTAACAAAGCACAGTCTAAATAATCCTTCATAGTTAACTTTGCTAAATACTTTTACATATTTATAGACTTCAATCAGATCACCCCTAAGTTTCCTTTTCCCAAGTTGTTGTGACTCTCCCTATCAAGCGACTACAGCACATAGGCTACCATGTTAAAGCATTGTCTCGGACGTGCGATAAACATGGCCGCTCAGAAACCTGTCGGCATATTGGTCATAGTAAAGCTGAACTGCAGCAGTGGATGCACTGGATTCGTCTCCACTGAGCAGAGCCAGTGACTGGACTCTCAGTGACAGAGGAGAGAGATGGAGAGCCCTCTCGTCCCTCGTTCCAGCGCCTGTTTTTTCACTCTGCCTGAAATAATAAGGTGAAGCAGGTAAAAGAAGACCGTGGAGGGTGCAAATATTTTTTGGACGGGGTCAGTGGCTATGGCTGTGTGGCGGCATTGACACTGATGAGGAATTTAGTTCTGATGGCCTTCTTTGTGTCTCTGCAGCTGACTACAGTGACTGTCCATGGTGCTGGAGCACCGCAGCTACCTCCACTGTGGACCACCATGTGGCTAGAAATAATGAATTTATCGCTTTCATTGCCTTTTTCCAATGTACTTATATACAGTATATAACTAACAGTTAAAGGGTCACTATGGTATCACACACAAATGGTCTATGGTGTTATTCTGAACCCTTATGAACCCTACCTAGCCAGTATAATTTTCAGCAGTACGCTAATAAATGAGTAATTGTAGTCCGAATGGCCTCAAACACCTAATTATCATGCTCGTCTAGGCTGTCATTTTGACACAGGCACCAACCAGAGCACGTAAGATTCCCCGGGCGTCTGACGTAAACCGGCACCTTGGCTGCCATATTCAATCCTTAACAATAACACACAGATATTGCAAAGACAACAAAAGAGTATCAAAAAGGTAATTCAGAAAGGTAGAATTTTAATTTTAAAATTGTGTAGCCGAGCTTCAACCATGTAACCGCAGCAGAGAGCAACTATTTGAAATGGCGTCATAGTGAGAACTCCATGGCAACACGAATTATTGGTGACCTGACCGTTAGCTGGAGCGGCAAAGAAAGTTTGGATTTGTCAGTGTCTTAAGGTTCATAGGAAATGGATAATACAGACACCAATTGAAAAGCGAGCACGGAGGAAACGGAAAGTAACTTGCTGTATTTTTACGAGCCTTGTGCGTCAGAGGCTGACGATGAAAACACCGAGAGTGACAGTGACCTAGGCGCTGCTGGCTAGGCTTCTGGTATAGCTGTCGACTTGACGCGACTGAAGATGTCGAGTGTTGTGTTGAAAAGTGGAATCTCAGTAGTCTTAATTTTCATCTCTTCCTGTAGAACTACCGTTAAATATTTTGTGGTTTTGTGGTGTGGCTGATAGGGTATGCTCAAGTGAAGCATCTGTTCCTGTAGTATATACACTCGTAAGTAAAATTCGCTCATAGGTTCCCATTTATTTTTGCCCACTTTAAAATTACATTTTCAAAAATATTAGCGAGTGAATTTTTTTGTTATTTTGGTATCCCTGTGTAGAGCAACATTTTGTGTCCCTAAATATGCGCTTTTTTGGCTGGGGGAAGAGGCGCACCCACGGAAGGAAAGACCAAAAATGTGACTCGGCGGTAATTGATTCATATGAAAAATGCCAGCATTGTTAAACGGAAGCGCTAGTTAACTGGAGCTACTCCATCAACAAGTTTCACTGATCGCTGGGATGGCAAATCGTTTTTTTTTTTTCTCCAGACTTTTGACAGCCAAGCCTTTCTCTCCTCCTTGACTTCTGGGGCGCATTTACCAAAAGCGTATTTGCGAACCAAGTTAACTAGCAACTTAGCCTACATAGTTTACAACTGTTTAGTGGAAACAGTGGCTGCTGAATCAAGGTGCCGGTATACATCATAGCTTCATTTTCAATCTTGGGTAAAATGAATATAATGGCGCCGCACAGTTGATTTTCAAAATCAATTGTGTCTGCTACACGTATCCCATGCAAAAGCGGAAACAAGTGGATTTGCATTGTTCGAGGTGTCCTGTGTGATCTTACAGCTACTTTTCCCTGCACCATTGAGCTCCTTTAAATTATCCTTAGATAAACGTGTATGACTGATACACTTCAAAATGCACGCCTATTTTAGTCCATTTGATGTGTTGCATGCAAGCCAGTGGCCAGCGATTCTCATTGCTCGCCTCAGTGTAAACCTGGATTTAGCAGTGGTCTCAGAAGATTTAAATGTCTCCTGGGTGACTAAAGGTGCCCTGTGATTGAAAAGCAAGGATCCAGTAATGAAGTCTCAAATTATGGCGAGCTGGCTGACGCCATTGTCTCTTCCGAATTTCCTAATTGAGGTGTTTTGGTTTCTGAGCGTTCCCATAATCGTTTTTACATGGCCTTATAACGGCACTCAGCGGTTTAGTTTAAACATGCATTCTATTTGTCAATCACCTCTCAAAAATCATCTCACTCCATGTAAATTTCAACCAGCAAAGTGTTCATTTAATTCAAGGAGCAATTATGAGTAAAAGAATCATTCAAAGAGCGAAAACAAAGCAGCGGGGATGGAGGCATTTTAAATGTGTTTTTTATTAAGAATTCATTTCCGTAAATCATAAATGAGATGAGCAGTGTTGCGAAATTAAAGTCTTCAGGGGAGTTTATTCCTGCGCTGTTTCTAGACAGCTCTTGTTCTATCCTTTTGTTCTCGCAAATTGTTTGTGCAACTCTGCGCCTCCCTTTCTCAGTCCTGCTTTCTGTCGAGCTGAGAGAATGAGCAATAGCGGGTGAAAGAGAGGCAGAAAAAGGGAAAGCGAGGTGGTTGTGGAATTTCATTCACTGTTCAAAGAGCCCGGCATTACTGCGTGCATTTGGCATCTGATGTTAGTAGACCTTGGCTGGCAGTTATAAAGATAAGCAGAGGCTAACCAAGCTCATGAGACCCGTCATTGAAAGCAAAAAAAAAAAAAATAAATGAATAAAATGGACCAAAAAAAAAGTTAAAAACCTCAGAAAATTGCCATCTATGGTTTCATTTTCAGTGATATGCATCTATGCCAGGCAATTACAAGGCACGTCACAATTAACTCTGCAACACTTTGCTCATTTGCAGTAACTGTCTTCCTTTTCAAAACAAAAATCGGATATGTGAGAAAATGTAACGGTATAGAAAGCCCCCATCAAAACAGATCCATCATCAATAGCAGCACAGCCTACAAAGAGCATCTTCTTTTTGTTGAAGTTTTTGAAGCCTCCGCGCGCTCGTTTCCGAGCTTCATCTGTTGTTGTTTTTGTATTCATATCTTTAAAAAAAAAAAGTCTTTCATTACCTTTGATCCTCTTTATCTTACAAGCGGAAAAAAGACAATCTCTCCGTCAGACAGAACCCCGCGACGCTCTGGCCCTTTGCCATCAGCTTTCATTATTCTTTGGAGGAGCTGCCATACGCTTCAGCGCGTAGCGTCCGCGGAGGTGCAGTTCACATTCTCTCCCACGGCGCGCAGCCTTTTCTGCTTTATCGGAGGATGCGCATTTATTGGAAAATGCATATTTTATGCTTTCTGTGAAAAATAGGATTCACTCGCTCAGCTCCGCTGGAGACGATGGCCTTCCTATTGGAAGGCGATGAGGGCGTGCATCGTCAAGGCGCAGGGTCATTATTTACCGTCTTCGATCAAGGCTTTATGAATAGCGAACGTTGAATTACGGTTCCTGCCTGATGCCAGACGCATTTTAGTATATCACTGGTGGGCCCGTCTAAAGTCTGACAGCCATGTCTTTTCCTCCCTTGTCCTCGACAATTGTGTTGGAGTGGTGCGCTTGTGCGCTATAGACGAAGCTGAAAATAAAATGGCTCCCTTTTCTGGGTGCGGAGAGCTAAGAAAATAATGGTGCGTAATCGATTGCTGGGGTCCTCTGCACAATGGTTAACCTAAATCAAGTATTTACAAAGGAGAGGCTTCATGATTTGTGATTGCGTTAGCATGTCAGCAAAAGCTGTCCGCTTTTACTGCGAATGCAGTCAGTCAACTTCTCGTGTTAATAGTTAATTGCAGCATCAATGAATTGATAGGTTCGGACCATGACGAATCCTGTAGCCCATTGAGCTCCAAGTGGAGAGAGAAGGGAGTGTCTGGGTGATATACACAAGTGGATGCTGGGGTGGATGTGGGATGTTAACTTGCACCATACAGGAGCGAAGCAGCAGCAGGTGGTGTTGCTAGCAGCAGCAGAGAGGGTTGCAGCACTGCAGCAGCCAGAGTCATGTTTTTTTTTCAGAGATAAGAAGAGGAGTAGCTTAAGTATGCATTGGAATGTCGATGAGAAACAGCTCTGCTGGTTATTTGTATCACAGTGTACTTCCTGTCTGACCCTTTGTTCTGCTGCTCTTGGTGAGAGGTGAATGTCCTCTAGGAGCCAGCAAATGTTTGTGAACTTCAGTGTCGTAGTGTAGGGGGCCTCAGTAAATAGAAGGCTTCATAAAGCCATCCCTTTAAACTCTGCACCGACTTTCCCAAAAACAACTTTTCAGACTCGGACGGAAATCTCTGACCTAAGAACACAGCAGTTGTGAATTTCATATATGAATCGGAGTCAAAGAAAAGCTGTAATGATTTGCATGGAGTCACATCTAGTCACATCATAAGTCTTGCTTGAATATTTGCTGTGCTACACTGATAATATGGCTCATTGGTTATGGATCAGAGCCTCGGCCCACTAGTGTAGTTTCTTCTGACAAAGAACAAAGAAAGCACAGTGGGCAAAATAATAGGTTTGCCAATCTCTCTGGACTAGTATTGGTTGAGCAAATGGCAATTAAGTAAAACCACTGTGTCATAATCTGCTATTTTTATAGTCACGCTCCCTGTTTGGTACACTCCTGGGGTATAACACTAAATTCTATTTCAACCCCTTATATTCAGATTTTTACTTGTAAAAAAAAAAAAGAAAAGTCTTAGTTGTTTTCATATTTTGCTGTTCTTAAAATACAAGAATATAAAATTAAAGTGTGTGAAAACCTTCAGGGTCAATATTAGTTTTTGAAGGGACTCGCAACTAATTCTGCAAATCATTGCAATAGAACATGGAAAATATTTTTTCATTTCAAAAGCTTTACACGGGAGCAATGTTTTAAATCCATTGGGGGTAAGAATATTCTCTCTCTCTTAGCTAAGTTCAAACCGTCCAAAAAAACCTGAAGGCTATCATCGGAGAAAAAACCAAGAAACCAGCGACAGCTGGCAGGGCAGTACTGAGCTGATGTGGAGAAACCATCCAGATACCACAATTATTGTAGCACTTCAATAATCCAGCGTTTTTGGGGAGAGCAGCGAAGCTCACGCCATTTATTCGAAGAGCAAACACTTAGTTCCATCTGGAGGTTGCCAGGAATCATGCAACAGAGCCTGGGGGCTTGAGAAAAAAGCAACATTTCTGCCAGATGAAAGTAAAATTGAGCTCTTCAGCTTGAAAGCTGAGTGCTATGACTGGTGCACACCGAGTACAGCTCTCAAACCTGTTAATTCCTTTCCTACCCTCAGACACTGTGATTGCAGCATCGTGCAATCCAGTTGCTTTCAGCTGAATGTTTGTACCAGGAATCATCTTGAGAGCTGTGTGCTAGCATGTCTGTGTGGGCACATACTGCGTTTCAGTCAACCAGAGATGTTCAGTTAGGGTGAAGATTCGCAATGTAACAGAGAGACGATCCCAAGTATACAGTGACTTGAAGGCAACTTTTTAACTCACTCACCCTAAGCCTGACATGGAGCCTCTGATATTCCGCTCTCTCTGTGAGCAAATACAACATTTCTCTACAGTTTTTAAAATTGAGCATACCTTAACGCGACAATATATTGTTTTTGTGAAAGTTTTTTGACTTGAATAATCCCCTGACACCCAGCATAGAAAAATTGGAGTCTCTCACACCCCCCCCCCCCCCCCCAATTGACGAGTCATTGGTGTCACAAGCTCTCTTTGCCAATATTTACAAAAGAAAATGTATTGTTTATTTTCGATGTAGTATTGTATTTTTATGAAATGTATTTTGTACTTTCCACTGCACAAAATTTTTTTTTTCTCTTTTTTGAGAAAGATAAGAGACTCCTGAGTCTTATTGGGCCAGGGGAATAAATAAATTCTTTGCCAGGCTTTAAAGCTACAGTTAGCAATGTGCAATCTTGGTCTACTTCCTCTCTGTTTGTGTTGTTAGCAGTTTCCTCCCTCCTCCCCACATCATCACATGAATGTGCTGTGGTTTTTGCAACAGCGCTGTACAATATTAGCTAGCCGTGCGCAGCAGTGATGAAGAGCAGTCGCTCATCTACCTCAGACCAGATGCAATAAAATCGACCATTTGCGGCATATGTTGCTTGCCAGTCTTCTACTGAAGTCTGGGACTAATGATACATTACACTTGAATTGAAACTTTCATTTGAATATGCTGTCTTGAAATATTAGCTAGTATAGTTGGTGTGTACTAACTAGATTGACGATTAACTACAGTTAGCGGCAGCTAGAGGCATTTTATCTGTCTTAGCTGGCTATCAATGAGTGGATGCATGCTTGGCTGGCTCACCAGACAATTTTGATATCATTTACGTACACAAATAGATCAACTGGGAGCTGTATATTGTGTTTCCAAAGCCACTCAGTTCCCTAATGACCACTTGTGGTTAACAGCCTGAGCTCTGAGGCTGCAGTTGATAATAAGATTTTAATTCTAATTTGAGTTGGTATAACTTTGTCTCATAACTAGGAAAGGACAATACATTATTCTGTAATGTTCCACTTCTCAGTCATCCACTTGTCTGTAAAGTTAGAAAGCCTTACGGAGTTCGTGTTCTGCTCTAATGAAGCACATATAACTGCAGCCACCATTGGGTACTGAGCTAAGAAAAATCTCAGTTGCTATTCAGCAAACCAAGCTGAAGTGTGCCCTAAATTATCAGTGCCCAGGGAGTTTTAGACTGACTTTAGTGAACTGGCTAAAATCCATCACTAAACAAAAAAGCTGGTTAATAAATTTCCATAGCAGTTTACCTGAACAGAAGGAATAAATCGCGCTCTATCACCTTTCAGACCGTTCAAAACTTTGTTTTTTTTTTTACCATGCGAATGGCAAACCAATGCAAATGCGAGTCTTACATCCCTGTTTCGGGTCTTTTTTTTTTTTTCTAGCAGCTATTTTTTCTTCGATATTTTATTCAGCTCTCATAAGTCTATTTGGTGTGTGTATGTGTGTGTGTATATACAAACCCCAATTCCAATGAAGTTGGGATGTTGTATAAAATGTGAATAAAAACAGAATACAATGATTTGCAAATCCTTTTTGACCTATATTCAATTGAATACACTACAAATACAAAATATTTAATGTTCAAACTGATAAACTGTTGTTATTTTGGAAACATTCACTCATTTTCAATTTAATGCCTGCAGCACGTTCCAAAAAAGCTGGAATAGGGGCAACAACAGACTGGGAAAGTTGAGGAATACTGGAACATGGAACATTCCACAGGTGAAAAGGTTAATTGGAAACAGGTGAGTGTCATGATTAGGTATAAAAGGAGCATCCCCGAAAGGCTCAGTCATTCACAAGCAAGGATGGGGCGAGGTTCACTACTTTGTGCTCAACTACGTGTGCACATTGTCCAACAGTTTAAGAACTATGTTTGTCAACGTGCAATTGCAAGGAATTTATGGATTTCATCATCTACATTCTATCATGTCATCAAAAGATATAGAGAATCTGGAGGAATCCGGCAAGGGTGAACACCAGCATTGAATGCCTGTGACAGTCGGTCCCTCAGGTGGCACTGCATTAAAAACAGACATCATTCTACAAGGGATATTACCACGTTGGCTCAGGAAAACATTGGAAAACCATTGTCAATTAACACAGTTTGTCGTTACATGTACGAGTGCAAGTTAAAATGCTACCATACAAAGCGAAAGCCATATATCAACACCACTTAGAAATGCCGCTGGCTTCTCTGGGCCCGAGCTCATCTGAGATAGACTGACGCAAAGTGGAAAAGTGTGCTGTGGTCTGACGAGTCCACATTTCAAATTGTTTTTGGAAATCATGGATATTGTGTCCTCCGGGCTGAAGAAGAAAAGGACCATCCAGATTGTTATCAGCGCAAAGTTCAAAAGCCAGCATCTGTGATGGTTTGGGGATGTGCTAGTGTCCATGGCATGGGAAGCTTGCACATCTGTGAAGGTATCATTAATTCTGAAAGGTACATACAGGTTTTGGAGCAACATGTGCTGCCATCTTTTTCCTGTCTTTTTCAGAGACATCCCTGCTTATTTCAGCAAGACAATGCCAAGCCACATTCTGCACGTGTTACAACAGCTTAGCTTTGTAGTAAAAGAATGTGGGTAATTGACTGGCTTGCCTGCAGTCCAGACCTGTCTCCCATTGAAAATGTGTGGCGCAGTATGAAGCGAAAAAAATGAAAATGGAGACCCCTGACTTTGGAGCAACTGAAGTCATACATCAAGCAAGAATGGGAAAGAATTCCAACCTTCTACAGTTAGTGTCCTCAGTTCTCAAATTCTTATTGAGTGTTGTTAAAAGAAAAGATGATGTAACACAGTGGTAAACATGCCTCTGTTCCAGCTTTGTTGGAACATGTTGCGGGCCTCAAACTCAAAATGAGCAAATGTTTCCAAAAAACAATAAAGTTTATAATTTTGAACATTCGATATCTTGTCTTTGTAGTGTACTCAATTGAATATACGTCAAAAAGCATTTGCAAATCATTATATTCAGTTTTTATTCAAATTTTACACAAAGTCCCAACTTCATTGGAATTGTATATATACAGTGCTGCAAAAAAGTATTTGCCCCCTTCCTGATTTCTTTTTTTTTTTGCATATTTGTCACACTTAAATGTTTCAGATCATCAAAATGTTAACCTGAGTAAAGACAAAATGCAGTTTTTAAATGATGATTTCATTCATTGAGGGGAAAAATCTATCCAAACCTACCTGGCCCTATGTCAATACTTAATCACCCCCTAAAGGCTCAGTCCCACTGGGCATTTTTTTTTCCTCGGCGATGTATTCCCAATGGAAATTGATAAACCTCGGGAGGCGTTGGGGACAGGTTCCATTGAAGGTTCCATTGAAATTGTTCCCGATGTGGCCCCGACGTTTTGTCGGGAAAACGGGCCGGGGAGGCCTCGCCGGAGCTTTCCAGAGCCACGGGGAAACTCCTGGGATGCCTCCCCGGAGCTTCAGCGAAATATTGTTTTCCCCGAGGCATCCCTGAAGCATCGGTGATGTCTCACCAAAGTATCAGGGCACCTTCGGGGATATTTGAATCTTCGGCGAAAGTTCGCCCAACCTTTCGGTGACACATTCATGATGTCGGGGTTGCATCCCTGAGTATTCCCCGAAATTTCGGCGACGGTTGAAGAGTGCATTCTTCCCATGGTGCTGATTGGCTGGATTTTGCATTCGTGCCCACAATAAGTACATTTCATATAAGTACATGCCTGAGAGAATGATGCTGAGCCCAAAATGTGCATATATTATAGCGTAGCCAAACACAGTTATACCTCCGCTAAGGAGGTTATGCGATCGAGTCGGTTTATTTATTTGTCCGTCTGTTTGTTTGTTTGTTTGTCTGTGGACAGGATTTCTCGGAAACTACTGGACGGATCTCCATGAAATTTTCACCAGAGGTAGACCTTGGTCCATGGACGACTCCATTAAATTTTTATGATGATCTGGATCTGGATTTTGGATCTGGATCATTTTTTTTACAAACTAAGTGACATTTCTCTAAACCTAATGAACGGATTTTGATGGTAATACCTCTTGATAAATGCTTGCCAGATCTGGCCCAACTTTGACTATTCAATCTAATTTGTGGAAATGACAAAAAATATTCCCATCCGAGCAACTTGACCGATCGTCCTGAAATTTTCCCCGAGAGAAAGATCTTGCATTTGTATCAATGTCATCCCTTGGCAGAGGTCAGAAATCTTGGATTGCTCTTGTTTTATCAGTGTTTTGTCTGGGCGGCAGGTCGTGTGTTAGACTAAAATAAATTAGTTGTGTTCAGCTCCACTACAGCATTTTATGGAAAAACTCGTCAACAAAACCATGAGACACTAAATAACTTATATTGTATCAACAAAGAAAGAGGCTCTTCCGTTTGCTCAAATCATAACATTATTTACATAAAGAGAAAAAATGAACCGGTTAAGGGAAAAAAACACATTTATCTGAAGAAAATAAATATCCCAAATTGCAGACCCCAGCCTAGACACCGGCACAGAAACTAAATATGTGTATCCGGCCACTCAATAAAAAAAAAAAAAAGAACTGTTGATTAATTTCTAAAGGAAAAGATCTGGCTGCTGCAGTACAGATTCTAAAAATCAGATCCGCTTGCCAGACGCAAGTCGTGGTCATTTAAATAAAGCAATGCCCGCCAGCCTTCTCATCATTAAATGAATTTCAATTGTATAACAAAATTATATATAAAAAATTTAGGAAACGTAATTGTAAAAATAAAGGCTTGAGGGGGTATATGAGAGGGGGAAACAATGTTTGAAGTAACTCAAGGCAGGAGTAAGTGGAGCGTTTTTATTCGGCGATATCAGTTTTTGTGGTGGGATGAGTTCCAGGGAGTGCAAAGGGAGGTTAGAGGATTTCTCAGAAAAAAAAAGTTCTTTCCCAAACCCTGCTTGGCGACTCACACTGGATTCCCATCCAAACTGTTTGAAAATTATAGAGGCTGGTTGCACCTTTTAGCTCGCTACAATATATACCTCCCCAATAACCCTTCCCCGAGATACCTGGGATGGTTCGCAAGTACTCACCGATGCATTCCCTAATCTACGGGGATATTCACCTGATGATGTTTCAAATTTGGGGAAGCTCCGGGGCACCTTCGCCAATTATCGGCAAAGGTACCCTGGAGCTTTCCCGAGTATCAGGAGCCATCCCCGATGTTTCATGGGCATTGTTCGGGGGACATTCCCAGAAGCTTTCTGACCATAGCCGAAGCATCAGTGAACGTTCACCGGACCATCCCCGATGCCTAATACGTGCAATTTCTAAAGGGACTACTCCGTTTAGTTTTTTTTTTTTTTTTTGGCAAAAACGTCGGGAGCATTTGGAGCCATAGGGAGAAAATTTGTCTATTTCCACATCGCCAATGATTTTTCCCTAGTGGGATCTAGGCATAAACCTAATAACTGGTTGTGCCACCCGCGGCGACAATAACTGCAATCAAGCATTTGCGATAACTGGCAATGAGTCTTTCACATGGCTGTGGGGAGGGGGGTCTTTTTATGCCCGCGCCAATTTTCACCTTGGATGAATTCTGAACGGCCTGAGATAGGACCACCAAACTTGGTGAATTATCCTAAAACTTGTCTGGGAACAATTTTGTATCAAGAAGTCAAGTCCACCATCTTTGCCATTTCCATGCTTAGAATCTTACGTAATTTAATGTCAGCTTTGTTAAGTAGAATAAAGTTATCCTAATTTGATGACGTCATGGAATTTATTTTATTTTCCTATGATGCAAGCTTCTACTAGCAACAAATAGATGTTTTCTTTTTCATTATAAAGGTGGTCTTCAGGCTCTATCACAAAAGTCCCCCCCGGCCCAAGGAAGCCCCAAAAAGCCCCAAATTCAGCCACATTGGAGGGTTTTCAAGCATAAATGGCCTCTTTAAGGTCATGTCACAACATCTCAAGTGAATTTAAGTCCAGATTTTATCTAGGCCACTCCAAAACCTTCAGGTGGTCTTTTTTAAGCCATTCAGAGGTGGACTTGCTAGTGTGTTTCGGATCATTGTCTTGCTGCATAACCCAAGTGCACTTGAGCTTGATTACTTTTTCACATCGGGCCAGGTAGGTTTGGATAGCTTTTTTTCCTTTCCTTAATAAACTACATCATAATTTAAAAACTGAATTTTGTCTTTACTTGGGTTACCTTTGTCTAAAATTTAAATTTGATTGATGATCTGAAACAGGGGCGTCACTAGACCTAATACTGTACTGAGGCACAGCTGGGGTACAAGCAACACGAGCGCGCAAAGCGCGCAAGCAAAAAATTTTTAGCACTAACTTATCATAAAAAAGCATGAATAGTGCTTCAAATTATGCATTAATGTCAGATTATCTTTTTGTGTGGATCTATGGTTAACCACCTGAAATGGACTGATGCATACTTGTGCACTTTACTTTAGACCTCTAAACCTGGTACAAGCAAAAAAGGACTGTACAACATTAAATAGCACTTCCATTACTCTAAATATAAACTGTATGTTTACGTGTCTGGCGGGCCAAAACACTAAATTATCCATGCCATACAAACATACACAGAGGAAAACAGACAAAACATTACCATATCAACAGTTTTGAATCAAGGCACAAAGGGGTCTATTCTCCCATGCGCTTAAGTCGAAAAAAGCGCGTAGCTACGCGCTTTTCAGCCTACGCGTATTCTCCCCTCGACTTAAGTCTGTGCATTACGCGCCTTGAAGGCAGTTACGCGCTTGGGGCGGAGCAAGGCCAAAATCGGGGCGTTTCCGGGCGTTTCTCATGCAAATAACACTTACGCGTATTCTCCCCCTGGCTTACGCGCTTTTTCTGTTAAGCGCTTTTGAGGGCTGTATTAAGGTCAAGCGCCAACATTAGGCGAAATTGAATATTGCGTTTGATGTCGGTTATAGGCCGAATTTTAACATTACTTTTATTTTATTTAACATGGTAAAGGTTGAGACATTTAATATTCGATTGTTCTTCCTTATTTCTAAACTACATTTCTCAAAGCCATGATAATTTATCAAACGAAATCATCACATGATATTACGCATCAGCCTCTTCTCCAATCAGTTAAATTACAAACGCAAAACAATTAATTAATATGAGTATACATAAGACCATCATTCTACCATACCCTCAAAATCTAAAGCCAAAATGCCAGTCCTGCATTTGCTTGCACTCTTGCGTGATTGGGAAACAGTAAGAGGAGTGCGCTGAGCTCGAAGACGAACACTCATATATCGGCTTGTTTGGACATCCTGGGACTAAAAAACATCGAGTGCATCCAGCGCTTTCGTCTGGACCATGCATGAGGCAATCATCTATCTTTGCCGACTTCTGGATGAACAGCTATCCAGCCGCAGCAATTATCCACAAAACATACCCGTGGTCATCAATGGCAGAACTGCGCTGTCGCTCCTGGCATCTGGGTCGTTTCAGAGAGTGGCTGGTGATGTCATACACATCACAGGTGTCTGTGTCAAGGTGTCTGACGCAGTTCGTTGGCGCTTCATCTCCCCACCGACGCCACATCCAGAACGATTCGCAGCTTAATACCTCGAAGCAGCCTTCATTGCTTGCTTGCCATACAACACCAACATCTGTGAAATTTGGTTTTCGGCTTTGGCTCGACGTCGCCATCATTGTCTTCCATGTTCTATTAACAAATGCGACTGCCCTGTATGTTCGTGATAATCTAAAAAGTTGTGATATTCTCATGAGTGAGGGGATTGATTTTCTAATTGAGGATATCTTTATTAACTAAATCGAGTCCTAGTAATTTTTTTTACCATTGGTAATACTGTGTAATTTAATGTGCGAATAAAGATATTATTAAATAGGCTACTCTAGATTGAGCCCTACCCTGGCAAATACTAAAGCACTATCCATTTGTTAATCAATTTTGAAGTAGCCTTTAAAGAATAGCCGACATGGGAAGAATCATTATCAGTAAATGGGATAATTGATTAAAATAAAGTATTAGGCACAAGTTCAAGTGAATGTGTAGCTCAAATCAAATAGGATGATAGGTTATGGATATGGAATTCCGTCATTACTGAGGCGGTTTCGGGGCGGGGAGATGACCGCGTGCGGGGAAAGAATCCTTGTTAAAGCGTTTCCATGTCCTTTAGTTGCAAACCTGACATCGGAGTAGTTTTCAAGTGCGCAATTTCTAAATGAGATTATATAAACTGTCTTTGATTGTCTTTGTGTGACTAGAATGTTCCCTTTGTCTTCTTCCCTGTCTTCCACGGAACAAACAGGCTGGTGTAGGAGGAGCACATTTTCAATGATCTGATTGCGCTGATTGAGAAGCGCTAATTTCTTTATTTATTATTTCATTATCGCGGCAATTCGTTTGTATGGATAGCTTTAATGCCATGGTGGCTAGAGTAAGAAATGACGCGCGGCGGGGGATAAATAAAGAGATGTCTGAATTACGTCTTGTAATTGGTACGGCCTACTAGGCCTATTACAGCGGCATATAAAACCTTGTATCTTCACAATGACAAACTTCACAGGAAAATAAAAAATAAATGTAAAATAAAATAATAATAATAATTATTGTTATAATATAAATGGATAAATATAGTTTTAAATAAAAATGTTTAATTTTGCATATAAGAATAGTGGACATACGAGTTTTCGTTTCTTATCAGTTTGGAGGTACGAGGTTTTATCGGCGGGCCCACGATTTTCAAATTTAAAGTCTGGATTGCGTTTTCCATGGACCACAAATGCGTTTTCATGGTTAATCAGAAAATCCTTTTTCCATGTTTTCCTGATAGCCATAATCAATGAGCTTTGTACAGAGTCTGCCTCTCTTTTGGATCAGTCACACCTCTTTCATAAGGCCGCCTACATTCTGAAGTTAAGCGCTGTGGGCGTGATCGAAGCGGGTAGGGGAGAATACGCGTAACTCAAAAGCGCTTAACTCAAAGCGCGTAAAAAAAGACTTACGCGCTAATGGGAGAATAGACCCCTAAGTGCGCAAAGCTACAGCAGACAACTGACTCACATTCAAATCACATTTCATTTTCACTGCAGTATTAATTGTAGGCTAAACATTCATTGTGTAGTTCAAATAAACCATTTCATCAAGGTATCAATAACTGCAATCATTAAACTGTATCTTATATGTTCTATTCTAATCAGTGCATCTTTACTAAACATAAAACAGTATTCACTAGCGTCGGCTATAACAGTAGGCTGTCTTTAAGTCTTTACCAAAACTGTTTACTCTCCTTTGTTATCCTCAGTGTCTCATAACCAAAGTACTCGATGAGCCCGATTCTCTATTCATACAGAACCCATGTTTTGACATGAAATAGCTCATAAATGCTCATCAAACCTCGATAGCAATCTCCAGAAACCGAGTTGACAGTGCTAGGCTAACCATTATGAATCAACGTTATGCCTATGATGAGCCAGTTAGCTATAAGACAGCAGCTAACATCTGCACTAGGCTACTTCAATTTACAGCCAGAGCTAGCTGGCAAGACGGCAGCTGAAAGTTTAAGCAAAGTTGTGACATTTAAATTCCCATGGAAATGGCGACACAGAGGAGAAAACAAACAATAAGGACAGGCAGTTGTCCAGCACTAACCTGAAGACAGGTGGAAAGAATGACGGCGAGAGCAGTCAGCACTGACAGACACCGTTGTGTGTGTGACCTTGTGTTCCGAAGTTCTGAAGTGAGCACTAACCGAATCACAGCCAAAGCCACGTGAATATTAAGTTGCCACATGCCATTGTATACTATACGGAGTGAAGTGAATAAAGTCCAATGAGTTACAGTTATCATATTAAGTAGTTGTGGGCCAATGCACTTTCTGTTACTGTAGATTCTCTTACTGTAGATTATGTGGACATGTAGACTTGAAACGTGATTTTTTTTTTTTTTAATACCCTGGGGAAAATTATACTGGGGCACTGCAGACCAATTCTGGGGCACGTGCCCCAGTAAAATATGTCTGGTTCCGCCGATGATCTGAAACACTTAAGGAGTCTTCATGGTAAATATTTTTCTTTTTTTTTCTTTTTTGAAAATTTCAATATTTTTGATTTTAACATAAAATAAAAAAAGGAATGCAGTGAGATGCCAGTAAACACCAAAAATCTATGATTTTCCTCTGCTTCAATTGTTACTTGTGACTTTTCATGCAAATTACTGAAAATCACAATTTTGACTGATTTTCAACCTTGTTGCATTCATAAAATCATAAATATTCATGCAATTGACTGATATCACCCTATGTTCTGACCAGAAAAGGTTTGTTACTAAGTGGAATTCATTGTGAGTGAATAACCTCTTGGCAAATGCACCTGATACTTAATATTTGTAGTTTCCCCTCATCCTTTTTGCTAATAACTGATTTTTGATGTCACATTTTGGTGTTCTCATTTGAGCCGAAAAAGTCATTTTGATTAAATAATAAAAAAAAAACTTATTTTGGTTCAAGTGGTAATTTTATCCTCGCGATACTGTATCTCCTCTGTGTGCCAAACAAAATGAACATGAATTAAAAGCGTCAATCATTATCCACTGATAATAAAACAATGAACCACAACTATACAACTATCCCTGAAATCTCTCCAGTGTTGAGAAAAGACTCACAAACACACACACACACACACACACACACACACACGCACGCACAGTTACACGACAGCTTTAAGGGGACCTATTTAGCTATTTATTCAAATTGTGAATGTTTTTCAAGACCTTTAGCTTGTTGGATTGCCGTCCATGGGCAATCTCAATTTTAATTGGCGGAGCAGGAGTAGAACTGAAAAAGGGGAAAAGTCATCTAGGAAAGGCCTGCCCAAAATGTTACCCCATTAATGGAGAGGTGGGGGTGGGGGTTGGGGTTGTGAAGGTTAAGATATGAGCATCTTGTGGGTTTTGCAGGTGTATATGTGTGTGCCCATGGGGCGTGCAGTTTAACATCGAACAGCCATGGTTTTGTTTTTGAAACTGCACTGTTTCATGCAAAATATGTGTTTTTGAATGACAATGTATGTATATTTGCATCATTAATATGGTAACTGGTGGTAAAGGAGGGAAAAATTGGCATTTCAGTGACTTCATATTATAATGTGACCGCAAAAAGTGAAACAAAAAATCCATAGGGGATGAATTCTTTCTAAGCACTGTATAATATTCCAGCAATACATTTGCGGGTAGCAAAGCAGTTTGTTTTCATGTCTTCTGGGAGAAAAGAAGTGGTTTATATCAAATATTTCTCAAACAAAATAATTGATGAAAACAGCCTTTCAAAGCGTTGTCAGTCAGTGATGTAGCGACTGCATGCTGGAGCAAAACTAAATTGGCCCCGTTTTATTCTCCATCATTAATTCACTTGCAAAGTTGTGTGTCCCCCCCCATTTTAGGCAAACTGATTAAAGATGGCGCCCGGCAGTGTTGCATCTCACACTTTTGGTGTTATTGTGGGATTCACACATCAGCTTAATTAATGTCTGTTTTAATTACTGCCAGAGATTTGTTTTTTGGTGCGAGCTTTCTTTAACAGTGCTTGTCAGTTTACTTTTTCTTGTTTATCTTGTTGCTTTATTGCATCCATTCCCCAAAACCATTTCCTGCTGAGATGTATTAAGTGGAAAATGTTGAGTATTGAGGTTGATGGTTGGTAACATTTTTATTCTCTTTCATCAGTTAATACTAAGTATACCCGGCTACACATTAGGACACTGTGCCCACACCTCAACCTTTACAATTGAATTACGACTACAGAGTGATTATGTGTCCATTGCAGTAAAAAAAATTTGCCCATTAATCAAAGGACTTTTTTGTGGGGCTGCCATGATTTTATTTTTCTTCTTCGGATGGAGTGAGGTATAAATAAAATTCAGGCTTCACCAGTCGTATTTTTGTGGTACTCCACCAATTATTTTCCCTCCTGCAAGGCTCAGAAACTGAGAAACCTGTAATAGCATCTTTCGCTTGAGCCTGGTAATAATGTTAGTCACATTGTATCATGATGATTGGAGTACTAGGCTTACAAGTCCTAGTGTGTGGATTGAGTTCCCAGGTGAGATACTGACATTACGCTCTGGAACAAGGTACTTAACCTGCACTGCGTCAGTAATAATATCTTGCTGCATTAAAGTCAATTATGTAACGAGATGGAGAATATTATGTACATTTCTCTGTGTGTGTTTTTTGGATATGAATGCCCGTCGAATGCCTTAGTTATGTATGGTCTGGAAAATAAAATTTTACCCTAGCTTCAATCACCAGGCTGTAGCCCTGCCCTCATCCCCCCCCCCCCCCCCACCCCCCCTCCTGCTTTACTCACTTATTATTTGGTAGAGGCTGTTGGCAGACTATTAAACAGCCGCCCTCTGAAGCTAAACAGCAAATCGCGCCTTAAAGGTGAATCCCTGCGGTGTTGCACAGTAACAGTGGCTGTCACTCAGCCACTCAGCCTCCGCGGACTTCATTACCGCATAAATACCCCACAACCTCCCCAGTTCTGCCGCGACTGACAGCAAGCCCGACCAGCGCTTTGACAAAGAGACATTTCAAAGACATCTTTATGCGAGACAGGACACAGATTGTACATCTGGAAAACGACAGCACGCATTGGAACTGGGAAAAGCATCTGCGGGGCCCAGTGGTCACCGTGCCAGGTCCTGAAGATCGACCATTCTGTAGCGCCTCATCACAACTTTAATCTGATAACTGTAACTCATTACTACTTTATTCACTTCACTCCGTATTTATTTATTTTTTTTTGCATATTTTTTCAGTGCTTTGTTTCTAAGATCGTTTTGAATTTTTTATTCAATCATTTTTTCATGATAATTTTTCCATTGTGGTCTTCATTTGGTTGACAGTACCTCGGAATGGCGCTGATGCACTTTGGCAGCGTTAGCGAGGGAAGGCCTATGGGATGGTAAATCTCCCGAAGCTGGTTTGGTGACTGCAGGTGGTGCCCAATTCTGCCTCGGAGTGCAGCTGCCTAAAGTAAAGAGGCTTCCTGTCTCTGCCTGTGATGAAACGGTAAATGGCGTAAAATAAGCGGATGGATCGCAGACAGGTGCGGGAGCGGTTCTCCAGGGGCTCAGGGGCTGCGTGATTAAGCTGGTGGTAGATAAGCATTTGAAACTCAAAGACCCACTGCAAGTGAATGGAGTCTTCTGGGGTAATAAATACGCATTAACTGTAATTACTCTGCAGCTTTCTAAAGGTTGTCTCAGCAATATTACCACAGAGGTTTCTACTTGTCCTTTTATTATTATTTATGAGCATCGTGCGCAGTTTCATTTCAGATTACGTGCAGACTGATACCAAGGAAATATCTTTTTTCTAAACTCGTTTGAGTGCGGAGCTTGCCCAAGTGGGTAATATCATTTTCCATAATTCAAGTCTTATTCCACCAGAAACTGTGGCCTGGCTTTCACCTTCTCTTATTTCTTTTTGAAATAAAGATATCAATGGCGCAATGGACTCAACGGATGTATGGTCATGCACGTTTTTCATGTGCATTCATGCACACAGGTAACAGTCAAAGAAACGTGGAAGGGCACGTTCAGATATCAAACCTTTCCTGAAATAAGATTCATAATTACAGCGGCTGTAGGCTTTGTTGTGCTTTTTCAAAGGTCTTCATACCTTGATACACACACTTGGTATGTATGAGTTAAGTTTTATTCTATTTCCATTACAGATACAGGAGGTGGCTCTTTATCGTTGCGATTGAACCTTGCACGCTGTAGTACAGCTTCATGTCCTGAATACAATGTTTATATATGAATTCAAGATTTGATTTCTCCTAATTTTTTACAAAAAATTTTTTTAATTAATTAAATTTGAATAGTTTTATATTTTAATGTTGATCATTTTCTGTATTTATTCTCATTTACTTCTTTTATGCTGTATATTGAATTTTATTCTCCTTGACCTCTCTGGGCATTTTGGATGGTTAACCACACCTATTGTAATTAATTTTGTCAGCCCATAGGTGTAGGCAATGTATAAATATTGGTGTATTTTCCATTTTTTAATGTGATGACCGGGCGAAGATCCGAGTTGGATCGAAATGTTGTCCCTATTTAATAAATTAATACATTTTCTTGGTGGCTTGCAGTGGTGTGCAGGCATCCCTTCCTTTCTCCGTTGACACGTTTTATTTGATAGCCTCGCACCTACACGCGATGTGCATATAATTCTCTTTCGTCTTGCCCTCAGTCAAACACATAAAGATGCATTGAAAGCATAGAAATATAATTTGAACGTCTTTACTCTGCAGCATTTTTGCACATCAAATGAAACTGCAATGTGCATCACCCCTTTTACCTTTAGAAAAATTTGCAAACTAGGTGGAAGAACAGCTGGATACAAACAGTAATACTGACAAGTGCACGCACGCATGCACAGGCACACACACACACACACACACACACACACACACACACACACACACACACACACACACATTTTTTTTTATCGCTATGGGGACAAATTAAAATATTTTTTTCCCCAAAATCTTATATCCATGCCTCCAAGCCCAAACCTGACCGTATAGTTTATCCCTTCCCTGACCCTCACCCTAATCTTCAAGATAACCTTCAATCCCAGCCTAAACCTTCATTTATAGCCTCACCTTAACCTTGAGGCCAATTTTAATACATGCGTACACGTGCGCACGCACACACACACACACACACACACACACACACACACACAGGCACAGGCGCTAATGCTCAAATTAGGCAAATCCCACGAAAGAGGAAGCACATCTGTGAGAGAGAGGGAGACGCAGATGCAGTGCCTGCAGCTGCTTGACTGGCAGGCAAGAGTTCATTTCACATGCCACTGGAATGCTGTGTTTACTTTTCACACTGCTTAATTTCTACAGCTGAAACAACATCGCTCTGGATACATTTTTATATTGTTTGGCCGGCCGTCTGGATATGTATTACTCTCAGTAATGTCCCACAGTAATCCAAGGTAAATATTTGAAAATGCCGCAAAATAAATCAACTCTAAAATGCTAAAAATGGGATTTTTATACGGGCTCTGAAATGAAGTTGAGCAGTAAAGCTGCCTCTCTTTTTTTTGAGAATTAAATTATTAGAAGAAATCAAATTGTAAAAACAATAAAATGGAAGAATGGCTGTAATTGGACACTTTTTGGAGGTTTATTGTGTGTGATTACTGTTTTGCAGCTGCCAGAGCCTTATCTAATCATCCTTTCATTTTTAGATGTAGGTGTTTGCCCATCAGACAGTGAGTGCCATGATTTATTGGACAGTGACACATCTTCTGTTCTTTTAGTCCTCTTGACTGAATCGATTGTGGATCTGAATCCGCCTGCGCGTGCATTTTACATGCTGAAGACAAAAAGTTCTCGAAACAAGCAGGAACTGAACATGGCTGCAGTACATGGCTGACTTGTATCATGAAGGAACATGCCCTGCATATGGGGATGCATGATGATGATGTAATAGACGTGTTACCAAATTTGTAAAGTCTCATTGTATCTTTTCAGACTCAAAGTTCTAGAATATGGAACCAAAAGAAATGTTTCACTATCCAATGGCACTCACTGCATATATTTCTAAAAGTGTCTCACTATTTACTGCTGATTATCCTTATGGGCTGTGGTAGCACAAGACCCCCGTATTCATTGTTTTTCACAAACTGTTTGTGTTTTTATGTAAAATGTATGTATGTGGCATTGCTGTATGATACTTCAGGCTCTCTGTAGAGTTTAGAAGCCACCAAAAATGTTCTTTTTCACTTCGGCCTTATTCAGTTCATTCACAAACAGAACTCAGATGAGCCTTGAAGTTTTGTTGACATTCAGGATTGCTATCCTGGTCCCCATTCTGGGTTTAACTGAAACAACATACAGTGCCTATACATTCCCGTCTACCAATCTGCAACGTCATGCTTACGGCCCCTGATTGGTGGAGATGAAATCTAGAGAATATCAAACCCTCCCCTGTCTGTCTGGTTCCCCAGTTCCACAGGCTTACACCACATGACTTCCAGTTCATTCATTTGGATGTTTTTCTACGGAATTTAAGGTTCATTCCAATCAAATATGCAACATGTGTCAACGACAAAACATGACTTGCTGGCATTCTCACGCACCTGCCAAATTCATTGTTATCTACTTTACTGAGCAGTGGTCCGATCCGGCTCATAGGGAGGCAACATCGAGGTCACACAAGGAAACGCCGGTTGAAAAGGAATTTATTGACTTAAGCTTGATAAATGACTGCGAATGACACAAAAGGTCAAAACGAGGAAGAGAGAAGTGCACAGCAAAATCAGGTACAAGCTGGATCATCCTTGTTAAATGGGAGAAGGCAGGTACACTGCCTTCTCTTAAGCATTGCTTTGTACACTGGTGGGGCTCGCTGTCTTTCAATGGCATTTCACAGCACCACCCAGGAATGGCTGAGAAAGAGGCTTAATTAGATTAAAGTTGTCTGACACTATAAAGTTGGGCTTTTATTGCCACACCTTTTGGCTTCCTGTTGAGAAAAAAAGCAGACCCAAGACCAGTAGGACAGTAGGGCTGTAACTGAGGGTTACTCATTGGATTTTGAACTTTGTGATTTTTGAATGGGCTTTCTTGGCATCTATTAACACGTTAGAATTCAAAGTAATTAATCTGGACTTAGTTTAACAGTGTTATTGCCACAGGTGTAGGCGCAGGAACATTTTTTTGTGCGTGAGTGTGTGTGGTTGTGTACTCCCGAGTGTGTTTAAGTGTCTGCCGGTGACATCTCCAGCAAGAGAATGCACTCCCAATAGGTCTTGTCTTGAATGTACATACAGCGTGCTCAGAAATGTTTCCAAATAAAAACAGTTCTGATATGAATGTAATTCTCAGCTAAAGGTGCGTGTTCAAATTGCTACAATAATAATGAATTAGACCATTGCAAATCGATCAAAAGTTTTGAAACTGCTTGTTGATAATGAATAACAGTGTCGTTGCATTGTAATAAGCGTTTTATAACGCATTCATCAGTAAAACACATTCAACCAGGCTGAAGTACCTTAGTTTCCTGTTGTTTTTGTGTTACAAGATGCATGAGGATTCACTCTTTGCGGCAGAGAGTGGTTTTGGTCAGGGTGAATGCCAAATATGAGGGTCTGCAGATGGCAGTTGAGCAGAGCAACGAGCTGCTTTCTTCAGACACAGTGGGGAAAAAGAACCTCCTGCAAAACTAAAGTGAAGATGGAGTGTGTGTGTGTGCATGTGTGTGTGTGTGTGTTTGTGTGTGTGTGCCTGCGTGTCTGCGTATGTGAGTGATTGTGTGAATGTGAGATTTGGCATGAATTTACACGGGCATTCATACTTGATTGTGTGCCTTTGTCTGAGCACGAGAGAAAGAGAGAGAGAGAGAGATAGAGAGAGAGTGTTCTTTACTTCAATTATCTTGTTTTGCCTTTGTCAGGACTGCTTTTGACCTTGTATTATGGAGTAAGAGCCGCCACTTTGCAGGAGTGTCAGCACAGCATGATCTGCGAGCTAATGGCTGCTGTCTTCTAGATGTTTCCCCTTTGGACATCACCTTGAATGCTCTTCGCAGAGTAAAAGGTCTTTTTTTTTTTCATTTATTTGCTGCCTGTATTGCACCAGAGTTCTTATTGCTGTCTTCAGTCTGGAAAACTGTATGAGAGATCAATGACTTCATTAGCAATGCACTGCGAGCCATCGCAACTAAGACTGTTGCAGTCTATTTCGTGAAGGATCCTCTACAGCTTTGAACCCATCAGAGTCTTCAGTCATCCCCATTGCGATGCATTTCGTTGAGGTCTTGACAGCAGCCTCAGCAAGACTCATTATCTGGGGAAAGTCAGTTGCAGTGTGGAGTAGCATGACTGGGTGTGGCCATTGGTGTGCATTTGCCACTGAAGGACTTATTCATGGATGGTGATCAGCAGCAGTTAGTTCACTGCCAGGCGAGTGAAAAAGATGCACCGAGACTGCTGGCAAATACAGACATATTGTGGCATGTTTATTGGAACAGATCATTCTGTGAATTGTGGTGTAAATAGCCTGCGGGCCTAGCTTTACTTGAGGGATTCTGCCATCTGTCCCCTGGCATCGAGTCACAGCAGAGTTTTCCTTTCAAGCATTGATTCAATAGTCACATACTCCCAGCGTGTTCCTAATTGGGGGAACAACACATCTGCTTCCTGAAGAACTGAAGGATTTCCAAAATGTGCTCAGTCCAAAATTTTCAAATTTAAGATAATGGTGGTGGTTCACTTTTATAAAAATAGAAATATTTTCGCAAGGTTCTTAATGCTGCATTATGTGCTCAGTTCAGTCGCATCACACCTGTTTTTCCAAAACGTGCTCAGTCTGCCAGCCCCAATCAGACTACATGCACTCGATTTAAGCGGAATTAGCCGCGCGGAAGATGGTTTATCCTTCCGTCTTGTGGCACTATGGCACCAGGCTTCAAGCTCCCCTATCATTAAAAAGCAAAGTATGTAAAGATGCTCCTCAAATTACTTAAGGTAACTGATGCCACTGTAACTTTTTTGAAGTAGCGTGCTCTGCCACTGATGAAGAAAGTGATGTCACACCAGGCATCTATTAAAAAGACAAGCCCTCCTTGTAAAGCTGTGCATTTTGTGCTTTGTATCATAGCTTGAAGGAAAAATTACTAATAATATTTTATTTTTTTATACATAACAGACATTCATGCCTACAAACAGCATCACTTTATTCATAATTATTTTACATATTATTAGCTCGCCAGGATGAATGTCCTCGGCGAGCTATTGCCATGCCCTCTGCGTCGGCGTCCGTGGACAGCTAGGTTAAAGGTTTCCGGCAAGCTCTGCTGTCTTCAGACAACTCTTGGTGAACATAGGTGCAATGGAGAAATAATTCTAAATACATGATGGCTGGTTTGAAGTTAATTAATAATAAAATATTGTCAACTGAAGCTTTATTTAAAAAGTGACTGGATGCTCTATATGTCATTTTACAAAACATGCCAAGTTCTGCACGTTTTGACGAAGCTTTTAAAGTTGCAATGAATTCATTTTTTTTGCGAGATTTAAATCAAATCGGTTTGAGAATTGGGCTTTTAGTTTGTGAGATCATTTACTTTTAATACTAATTCAAGGATTTTTTATACCAGAGTAAAAAAAACAAGTATCTGAATGTTTTTTTTTTCTCGATTTACTCAGTCATTTTGATGTGAATGAGCTTATTTTGGAATGATGCTCCTCAAACACCCATGTTTACTGGACTGCAAAATAAATGTTGGAAATAAATGCTTCTGTTGAAGTAAAGAAAAAGTCCTGTTTAGGGAGGCACAACATTATGAAATGTTTACAACATATTTCTTCTGAATTGGTTTGAGTTACAAGAATTGTGCGGTTGAACGGGGAAAGGGAGTGCGGTCTGGGTGCAAAAACTGCGCTTGCGGCCTTCATTGTTAACTGAATTTAGCATTTATTTACTGATCCAATCGATCCGATATTAATGGTGTTATTCTTATTATAAAATGCGGAAAACTGTCTATTTGAATCCATTTTACTCTCCAGTAGGTCAGCCAATTGATTTTATACTGTGCACCGGCATTCATCAGTGGCAAAGGCTGAGTCTGACGTTGGGACATTTTCTCAATTACCCAAACGAAACTTGTTTATAAATAAATTTACCGTGTTCTTGAGCAATCCTGCGCGGACTTGTGGTGCCTACATCTGCAGAAGTCTACGCAGCCCCTAAATGTTTAAGATCAACCGTACATCGAGCTTGAGCTTAAAGATACAACTTGTGTAATACGGCCTTGGTATTGCAATCACGTGCCCATTTTATTGCTGCAAGACGGAGCCATTACATTTGCAAACTTTATGAAAGGCTTACAAATGAATTGCTGGGCTTTGATGATCACTAAGTGCTGTGAATGACTTTATGCTGAAATAAACAATTAAATGAACAGAGTCATGTCATCATTTGTCTTCCCCTCTCTCCAGCGAGCATGATACTGGCGCAGCTTTGTCTGTAGCATATGCTAATTTTAATATGGAGAAAATGTGATTGTGAAAGTATCTAATGGTATTCAGAAGGGGTTTGTTTTAATCTTTATTAAAAAAACAAAACAAAAAAAAAAAAAAACCTGAAATAGGCCATTGGCCATTCCCCGACCTTTCAAAGCTTGGTTTGCAAATGGCTGAGTGAAATTATGCCCTCGCCTGAGGTATGAAAGGACACAGAAGTTCCTGTCACATTAGCAGACTCAGGAGGCCTTCAGTTTAACTGCGGCTGCTGGAATGATTGCCATCCATCAGCGCTTTATTTATTCAACAAACTTTCGGTGCTCTCCACTTATGTTGTCATCTTGTTTGAGTATTCCCAGCCCAACTGAGATGCTGTTTACATTTTGTGCTGTTCTCTCTCTCTCTATCTCATACACACAGAACTCAAGACTTCCCTGTAGTATTTCTAAGTAACACACACGCACACACACACACACGCGCGCGCACAAACACACAAGTGCACACACACACACACACACACACACACACACGCACAAGCACGCATGTCCTTAACTATAAATGCCACATATCAAACTGTGGCCTCGTCTAAACCCTAATATCAACTCCTACCCCTAAAATAGCTCAGTTACTTGTGGGGATCGAAAATGCCCTCGTGAGGAAAAAATATTCTCGTATTCTATCACTTCTCTGGACTTTTCGTCCCTGCAGTAGTAGGAATGCATGCCCCCGCGCGCGCACACACACGCACACACGTAAAAACACAAAGTCAGATCATCTCCCGTCTGCCTCAGCTAGTACTGTATTTTAGCTTATCTCCTGAACACCTGCATTTACATCCCAGTCTAGCTCCCTTATATCGGTGTTGCTTCACACCTCCTCCCACTATTCCGTTCTGTTTGCTTCAGCTAACCAGGAAGTGCGCTGATTAAGTGTTGAAATATGTGCACATCCTGTCACAGGAATACACTCACTCTTAACATGTGCTTGTGCTGATTCTCATTGCACAGTAATAAACTGTCGCATTGATAAACAACCTCCCCTGCATGTTGGATATAGTCAGATTGTCACACAATCTGTGTATTTTTACAATATGAGCAATGCTTAATTTAAACACAGAACTGTTCTTCTCACTGTACACAGCACTGCCAGCTTGTACATGTTGTTCAAAGCTTGGCTGTCGTCACAATTGAGGTGACTGCAGAGGTTCCCTTTTCAGCTATAAGCCTGTTTGTTGAATAAAAAAAGTATTGCTTATACATAGCAGGATACTATTTGTTTCGGAGACATTGAGATATAGGGAAAGGAGAAGGAGTTATGATATACTGTGGAGAGAATTCTTAATGTTCTGAAATACAGTTGGAGGAGACTGAAAGCTTGAAGTTCCCAAAGCAAACAGAAACTGAAGATGCCGTCAGAGCAGCCCTGACAGAGAATCATTCGGGCTGATATCCATTGTCTGGTGATGTCGATGTGTTCCAGACTTTAGGCAGTCACTGTATGCTAAGGATGTGCGACTGAATATTTGAAATGATCCCTTTACTCCACATTGTGTTGAAGGGTCCCACGATATTTGATGTGCCCAAAAACAGCGGAGAGCACATACATAAAGTGCTGCTCATTCTATATGGTTTGTCCCATATGGATTAAAACACCATCAAAGCACAAAGTCTGCACTTTTACCTCATTGCCATCGTATCCATTTAAAGTCGAAGTGCTTGAGTACAGAGCCAAAAAAAAATAAAATAAAATAAAAAACATCCCAGTATCCAATGAATTGTAATGCTCACAGTATATAGTCGGAGAGTCTCACAACCTCCACCTTTTTTGCGATATGTGCAATGCATTATGGGAATGCAGAACTGTTCCACCCCCTCACACCGTTGAATGAAACTACTCTTTCTTCACACATGTTAAAGAAAGCTTTGCTATTCTAACCCATATGTTTGCGATGCTAAAAAAAAAAAAGGCTTTTAGCAAGCTCGATAAAATGTTTAGGCATACACATTTCTGAATGTACATATTTTGTTTGAGGCCTACAATATTGGATGATGTCAGCACAGAGCTGCAGTGTTATTTACTTTCAAACAATGTACGTGCTACGGAGGGCTGTCAGACTTGGCATCAGTTGTGACAAAATCAGTTCATATGCTCTGTATTTTCGTATAGCTGCTGAGAGTAGCCAAAGAAATGATGAAAAGATGAACATTCACTCCTTAAGTGGGGATGTTTTGGAAGCAAGCACAGCATGAGCATTGTCATATTCTGGCTCTGCTCACATAAAGTGTTTCAGAAAATCTGCCGTGATTTTTATTTTTTTCTTCTTCTTCTCTAACTGGATTATTTATCATCAAGCGCCAGTAGGGAAAATAAGTAACAGGTATTTAAATTAGAAAGCCTGAGAGAATGAGATTGCAGAAATTAAGTAGCAATGCAGGAATTAAGAAAGTTTACTGGATAGCATACTTATTATTTTTCACATCATTGAAGATGATTTAATTGTGAAAACCCGAGCTCAGAGTTTATAATATTAGATCTTTTCTAAACTGGGATTTCTCCTCACGGGGATGGGCTCCACAGTGGGGTGTAGGAGAATCTGTGTGCGGTAGCTCAGGTCATTCAGTACGGGAGTTTCATGTGAGGTAGGCGAGATAATTTGAGTGGCATTGTTTACATAATGTAGGCACTGCTAGTGGGGCTATCAAAAGCAGGTGAGATCACTGTTGGGGGCATCTGTGTGAGGTAGCTATATAAAGTGGGTAAAATCATTCAGGTGGGTAGTGTGTGATGTGTTGCGTGTTACGTTTTGATGGGGACACAAAGGCCTTCTGTCAGAATTCAAATTTGGCATTTTTTAAGTAATGGGTACCTGCAGTATTCACTGCATAACCTTTCCAACCATAACTGCTATGCACATTTTATCGAAATGCACTGTGTTCACTCTCAGTGAAAAACAAATATAACCATTAACATTTGTTGTCTTACCCTGGCTGGAAATACTGTCAGTGTGTGTGTGTGTGTGTGTGTGTGTGTGTGTGTGTGTGTGTGCGCGCCGGGGGGCTTTTTTTTCCCCTTAAAGCTATCTGTAGGAAGGATTTAATGGCCCCAGGAATGTAAATAGGGTGATATTAGGATTTGATTTATATAATATCCATGCGTGGCTCCCTGAATTGAATAATACTGTAATCAGTTTTATACCCTCTTTGCTTCCAAGATGAACATCTTGGTAGTAATATAGTCCATACAGATGTGCAGTTATTCACACTTCAAAGAAAGACAATGAAATGAGATCGGAGAATTCTCTTCGACTGTTTGCATCATTGCGCCATTCATAAATTTTGATGATGAAGGAAAACCTTGTACATTTTAAAGTAATTTTACAAGCAATGAAACTACAGCTATGAGTCAATAATCACTGAATGCACTACCCTGGATGGCTGTTATTTTAAGCCAGTGATCAGAATATGAAAGGGTCTCTCTCTCTCTCACTCTACCTCTCTCTCTACCTCTCTCTCTCTCTCTCTCTCTCTCTCACTACCTCTCTAGCTCTCTCGCACTCTCTCACTCTTTCACATTCTTGCTCTCTCTCCCTCCTGAATCTAGAAGTGTGGAGATTAAATGCTGATACATTTTCTGAAGCATTTAAACATCTCTTCAGTTTAAAATAAAATTTGATGTCTGTCAGTTTTATCTTTTCTTTTTTTTTGTCCTGTTTCCTTAAGCATTTTTTCATCTCCTCTAATCCCCAGTGCATTTGCAGAAAGGCTCATACAGACATACCTCCCGTCTCAGCTAACAGATTGAAGCCTGGCCCGTGTACGGCCGGGCGGGACGGGCCGGCCGTCGAGCAGTTTCAGTTTCCCTGCACGTCTTCAAAGTCTGCTCAGAACACACTGCCACTGTTCTGCCTGAGAGAGAGCAGGGATTCCCGTGCTAAAACTCTGACCAATCATTAAATAGAGGCCCAGAAGAGAGGGGCGGAGCTTTGAGCTTCATTGGTCATTCCTCTCAATCCTGGTGGCTGTCTGTGGAGTAGAAAGTAGAAGCATGACTCTCTCTCTCTCTCTCTCTCTCTCTCTCTCTCTCTCTCTCAATCCAGCATCAAAAAACAAACCGTTCACATTTAGAGTTGCAGACTGTCTTCACTGTAGTTCATGCTGAACTGCCACATTGGCAAGTGATTTGCATTCTCGTCATTTAAAGACAGAAGTGTAGTTGTCTGTCCACATAATGTTAAATCCATGATAAATGCATAACCATAATGCTTGACTTCATTTCAAACAATGCACCAATTGAAAATTTTCAGCCCAAGAATGAAACAATGTCACCCAAGCAATGTAGTCAAGAACATTTGGTTCATAGTAGCCTTTATTTGATTGCACAGAACATGCCATTTTAGAATGGAACATAGGGTGGTCTGTTAGCCTGCCAGTGGGTCCATACCCTGCCGGATGCCTGTTCGCCATGGAAACTTACAATAACAGGGTCATGTCCAGAGCACTATTGCCTATGCAGACAAGTAACAGTATTTATCGATTTCGTTGTCAAAAATATTTTGCGCTCCATAATCCACACTTCATAGCAAATTCAAATTTGGTGTTTGCTTTCCATGTTTCCTCAAGTGTAATTAAGTATACTAGATTACAGGCCGCAGTTTCTGCTTATCATATGAAGCGGATCTCAGAACTCCCTCCCTGTTGTTTTAAATACTCCACAAAAGAAGCTATGAAATGGAGCTTTTAAATTTGATTTAGAACAGTTTGGTTTAAATGAGTGGTTAGATTAGGACTCTGTTGATGGTGATATATTTTGGTGTGTGAGAAGATTTTAACCTTCCCTGCTATGCTTGTATGTTTGTTAATTATGCACATAATTTTAAAACATCTCTGTTATTAAATTGCTTTGTAGTCTTTTATTGCTCTATATTAAAGAAAGACTTCACTCTGAGTAACTTCGGAGTTTCCAGACCTGCATTTGTTAATGGTGAAATAAATGGTTATGACGGAGAAATTTTCTTCTAAAAATGTGTAGGAGGGATGTTGTGCTTGTTTTTTTTTTTTTTTAGTTTTGAAATATGCTAATGGCTAAACTGCTATGAAATATATGTAGTATCTGTGTAATGCCCTCAGCAGCTGACATTGATAAAGTATTTATGAAAGTGTCTGGTGGTTTTCTAAAACTAGTATTTGGCGTGAAATGAGAGGGGTTCTGTGTCATGTGGCTCCTGTCATACTGCTCGAGGGAATAAAGATTTATGAAGTCTCTCCCAGATTCATATTTAGAGATTGATCATGAGCGGAGAAGCTCTCTCTGCTTGTGATAACAGTATTTCTGTACTCTTTTCACCTTTTTCTCTCTTATGTGCTGGGAAAATTTGTTCTGCTTGACTTTTATTTGTTTTCAGAAAAAGCTGTTGTTTTATTTAATATTGCCCTCAGCATATTTGTGGAGAGGGTCACAGTTTGCTGCGATGGTGGTTTGACCTTGATTCCGCTCTCCATTGTACGATAAATATAACAAAAGTGATTTTGTCCCGACCTGTTGGGCCGCAAGAGGAGATGAATTCTCTTCCAGACTGCGCATTTCCACAGTTTACAGCATATTGACTCTGCTTTGAAGCCTCCGCATTACTGTCTATTTATCCCTCTCTGAATAAGCCAGTGCTGTCTGTTTTGTGCAGTACCCGCCCAGCCTTACCCCACCGGCTTGCGGACTCGCTTTATTGTGGAAATGGCCTGTCTTGTAGCCCCTGTGGTTTTCATGGGAACATGTATGTCGAGTTCACCTGCGATCGCCGAAGATTTGGATTAATCTAATGATATCTGACAGTGCAGCTGTTGGGTCCTTGAGAAAGACTCTAGGTGGGATTGGCGCCTACATAGTCTTCTAATCTCGTAGCTTTTTTGTATTGGTATATCATCAAAATAGCTGTAATGCAGTTTGAAACCTGTGTTAACGTACATCTTTTCCCATATTTTGTTTGTGTAAAGCATTATATCCTCACTCTTCCTTTATAATATGGAGTGTGATGTACATGATATACTTTTGATTGGAAATGCAGATTTTTGTGTAACAAAAGAATCCGTTTCTAGATTTTAATGTTTGCGAGTTTTGCATTTGTTCTCTATCGCTGGAATTCCCAGCTTCCGTTGCTGAGGTCTTCTGCGGTTTTCTTTGATCACACACTAACGTCTGTTATGGCTTTGGACTTACTTGGTTTCTTTTAAAGCTGAGCAGCGAGAGGATTCCTGGACTCTCTGCTTTTTAAAGGAGAATTCCGGTGTGAAATTGACTTGGGGTGTATTGAAACATGATAATAAGTACTAACTTTTGTCGAATACCCCACCTCCGTATGCACGCAACTTTTCGAAATAAATGAGTTTTTAGCCGAAGCTCCCAACAGGCTTACAATGGGGCATAACGTTGCCATGCAAAGAAATCGCTATTTTTTTCATCATTAACAAAGCTCAAAGTAGCTCCACACTTCATCGGTAGAATTTCGAAGGCCCTGACATTTAAAGCGAGGCGCTGAGAACTTCCACCGATAGTTTATTAAAAAAATACTATTCATGCAAACAGTACCTCGATGTAGTTTCCAGTCACCTCCGTCTTGAAAGTCACGATAAGTCGATTGACGAGCACGAACGAATAGGAAGGATAGGAGAACAGATTGCTATCTATTTGTTCGTGCTTGCGTACGGAGGTGGGGTATTTGAGAAAGGTTAGTACTCGTTATCATGTTTCAATACATCCCAAGTCAATTTCACACCAGAATTTCCCTTTAAGTGAAGCCCACTGAAGGCTCATTTATGTATTCAGAATGGCTTTGAATTTGAGAAGTTACACTTTGCTCACTTGTTGCCAGTGGCACTAAGAAATGATTCCTTGTGTGCCAGAGAAGTAAGAGGAAGATTAATATTGCACAGGCGGCGGTGTGAGGTCACACTTGGGAGACAAAGTTCAAATCCTACTAGGATTGCGCTCCTTGCGGTGTAGATACAAACCCATGCGTGCATGCACTCATGCCCGCACACGTGTGCGTACACAGACACACACACACACACACACACTCACACATTTACAGCTTTTGATCTTCCTTGGGCGAGGCAGTAAAAATGATGAAGTGACGCACCACCTGAAATTTTTTTCCACGAGAAGTTTGACCCATGGCGACTCATTGACCCGTGGCAAATCGCAGGGCTGTGGGCAGAATGTGTCCAAACCTCAGCAAAGAGACAGTGTCGTCAAGAGTCAGGACTGGAATGAATAAAGCGGCCCTTTAGAATATCCCTTTAGAGTGAGAAAAAAAAATATCTGCTCAGCTTCTTACAGGAACTCCTGTCCTCCTCTGAGTGAGAAGAGGCCCCAGGCCTCGCAGAAACTCAAGCGCCTTGTGTGAGGCAGAGATCCTCGCGATTTTCTGGGGAAAAAAGGAACAGCTGATGCTTCATGACAGATTAATTTGATTTCTTTTTTTAAAGACGAGGCACCCAAGGGGTGGACCACCGGCAGTTGTTGAAGGAGTGTGTAGAGATCGGTCAGCCCCACAGCTTTGGAAGAATAACGAATGAGTGTGGTGTGAGCTTCTGGCTTTATTTTATTATGCCTGTGATTACTTACACGCTTTCCCCTGCTGTCAGGCCTGGGTGGCCACCTGCATTTTGAGCAGCAGTGTGCGTGACTACAAGATGACTTTGTGTGGCATACGTGAGATGAACCACACTTGCCCAGCATGCCTTGCAGCGGATGGGGGGGGCGGATGGGGGGGTGGGGGGTGGGGTTAGGAGTGGAGTGTTGTATCTATATAAAGCAGATCTAAGTGTCGCTAGTGCTGCTAGCATTGTATGTCAGTTTGCATTTGTGGTGGGATTCTACTCAGACTTTGGTTTGAAAAAGGCAGGCAGGGTTGGCCAGAAAATACCCTTAACGGCTTTTATTATGAAGTATACACTCAATGTTTCAAGTAATAATAAACATGGAATTGTGGTAGGGAAACTTTTGTCAGCAGTATTGCTAAGGTCTGCTGGTTCGGAGGGGTTCTTGGACTCCGGGTAAGACTGTGAGAATGTGCTCGCCTGATTATGCGAAGCACATGGATAACAGAAGAAGAGATTAGCCCAGTGAGCATGGGATTGCCAGCACTGTCTGTCTCTGGGAGCCGCGGGGCTTCTGTTGGCCAGCCCTCAATCCATTGGGATGTGCTGCTGCTGATCGGCAGTACTGGAATGTGGCTGGCACGGTGATTGAATAATCGGTCCGATTAGCCCTATGGCGCTGGTCTCCGCTCTGTCTTGCCAGAGCTGACAGCGGAGCTGAGGTGAAGTGTGGTTCGCTGGAAGGTCTGAAACGTCAGTCGAATGAGGTTACACGTCCCACTTGATGTTGGATGGCTAGCAAGCTCCCTTTGAATTTTTTTTTTATGGTTTGAGGGAACTTTTATGAAGTCGATAACTGGCTTAGAAAAAGACAAGCCTTTTACTTCAGCTCTTTGAGACACGGTTCTGGCTTATACTCAAGAGTTACTTTACGCAGCCCTTGATGGAAAAATGCAGACATTTGAATGAAGAGAGGAAAAAAGGAATTGCTGTTGCAAGCTGAAGACATTTGCCAAGCGATTCGGGCTTCGTTATTCATGAGTTGTTTTTACGGGTTTAAAGGATCTGTAATCTATTTAAATGAACGAGGCAGACATAGACGGAGATAAAGAGAACTTGTGTAGAAGGACCGGGGGGTTGGTCTTTAAAGCACTGGTTTTGTTCCTTGTTGCATCACTCGTAGAGAAAGAAATAACGTTAGATATGGTTGTTCACAAAGAGAAGAGCTCTATGGTGCTCTCTTGAACTCTGTTCTGCACTGATGAGTGTGTTCAGTAACTTCATGGATCCACCATCGCTGTATCTTCAGTAAGTGAATATATCTCCACATATTGATCTGCTTTGTTTTCTTGGATTCGTCCTTTATTAACCCCTTTCTGCAGATGTAGACGCCGGCGTCCGTAAATTCCAAAATTTAATTCCTAAACAATTCTGTAATTGAATTTCCAAATGTCTAGCTTCACTTGAATAATTTTCAAAAATCTCTGTCACAAATCCTGAGTTCTAAAGCTTAAATAGGCTCATGCACAACAGGAAAAATTGGCAAAATTTTGTATTCCGCGCAAAGGGGTTAAGACACCTAAGCTACTGCAAATATTCAGTTTTTGTTACCTCAGCTAGAGAACTAATAGGTTAACGTGAGAAGGCTTAATCTTCGGTGAACGCCTGCTGAGCCTCGGAGTGAAAGTCAGACATAAGAAGATGCTAACAGCCATAGCTCATCGCCGAGTTAGCCGTCTGACTTCTAATGGCGGTTTGTATTGCTCTTTCTTGCATGCCAGTTTGGCATTTCTGTGTTTATATAATATGCAAAGGACACGCTGGTTGTAAAATTGCCTGAGATGGTATTTAAGTGATAACACAGAAGAAATGCTAACGTTAATTGTTAACGTTAATTTTATTCACTTCACAGAAACATGTGCTAACTGGTTTATATCATGAAACTATCTCAGATGTTAAAAAAATGATATCATTAGTTTTCTATGAATTGTTTCAAATAAACCCAAAATATAGAACTAAATACTTGACAAGTACCTTGTCAGTAGCTCTTGTACAGCAGTGAGCTGCGCTACACACATTCATGAGAAGGATGCTTCACAAGGCCAGCATGTGCCTAATATATTGTTGCACATTAGCATAAAGCTGCATTTTAAATTGCATTCTACTTTCACATGCCATATATATGTATGATGGCAATTTTCTTTTCTGGGACCGTATTGAATAATTTATGTCTAGGCAACTATTTGGACATACGGCACAAAAGAATAAAAATTGTCACCTGGGAAGTGTATTTCACAGTACATTTGTAAGTGGAACCTCCCAGAAGACTGAATTCTCCATTGTTGTTGTCTATGCCTCATGAATCTTTTATGAAGAATGTCAGCTTTGCTTACGCTGAAGGAGGGAAGAAGGGCATTGAGAAAGAACTGAATGAAGGTAAAGAAGTCTCCCTCTTGCCAGCAATGCAACCATGATGGGTACGTGTAGACATCAGTGCCACCGTTAGCCAGAAATGATAGGACGGCGGGTTTTCTATTCCTTCTAATTTGGCCTATGGCACGATACGTGCCAATGTCCTCATCCATTCGAAATAGGTTTAAAACTTGCAGTGTGCGAGTAATGGCTAACATTTTTTGCGGAACATATAAAAAAAAAATTACAAAAATTATCAACAGAATGTGAGAGTAGCAGTTTTAGAGTTATGTGAAAGATGTTTATTGTGCTGTAGAGATGTCTACTGCTAGCTCCTACTCTGTTCAGCCTGTGATGTGTTGTAATGCCACTTAGCTCCTCAAGGGGGACATTGTCCCGTATGGTCGCTGTACTGTATAGTCTGCCCTCAGTCCGCTCCCTCGAGGGCTTGCCAACTCCCAGGCTGTGTCCAAAATGACTCACTCATTCACTATTCCCTGCTCAGAATATAGGGGATTCATATGTAGGTGACTATATAGTGAGCTTATGGGCCGAAGGTAGAAACGCTTTCGGACACTACCCGGTTCGTTTTGTAAGCGCTGTTAAGGGTATCATTGCTGCCGCACAATTTATTATTCTTTGGTTTGTGTGCAATGCATGATGGGTGGTATTGCTGGGTTAGTGACCATTGATTGGTCACTACTTTTTGTGGTGGATTGTGGGATGTAATTAGTTCATTATATAGGGGACAATAATTCTGACTAACAATTCGGACGGCACTACAAAATGGCGAACCCACTATATCGTGCACTATATAGTGAGTAGTGAGTGATTTCGGACACAGCCTCAATGTTTCTTCTCAATTAGCAGAAGACGCTAATCGCTGAATAAACGTCCGATGCGAGCTGTTTAGCGAAAAAGATCAGTACTGCAACTAAGAGCAACACAAACCATACTAGGTACATTTTATGTTAATGGATTTCAATTAAAAAAAGGTTTTGAATTCAAATTCAGCACAATTTGTAAATATGAACTTCTTCCTGCTTTCCAAGTGAGGAAGCTTCTTGCCTCAAAAATGTTTTCTGAATTAAGCGAAGTGATGATATCAACTATAGGGTTCATTGAAATGCTTTAATATGTCATGCTATCTCAATGGACTTTGGACCTGAAAGTTGAAAAATCTGGGGGAAATACAATAATGATATGGAATCAGTTGACACCAGATGCGGGAAAAGGGAATGAGGATTTTATTATTAACAAAACAAAACAGGCACGAGGGCCAACAAAAAACTTGGCCCAAAGGGTTGCAAAAAACAAACTGAGGTAAGCTACACAGAGCTATAAACAATAAATGCAAAAGGCAAAAAACAAAAGGCACTGGAAACTCCAGGCGAGAAGATCAAGAAAAATAAATAACAAGACTAAATATATATACACAAAACAAGAGGCTAGGACGAGACTTGAAACTAGAAATGCTAGGGGACTTGACAACAAGAACTTGGCTAAATTTGCACATGCAAAGAGACGCGAGACACTGTCTGCCAGCCAACTTCCACCGCATCCAGATAAAGGCTTGGAAATCATGACATGAGGGGTAACACCTGGAGAGAGAGAAACAAGAGGCATGGCAAGATCAAGACATGGACAGAGATTGGATGACATGACCTGCTCATTAAGAGAATGAGCGTGCTCAGCTTAAGTACCAATTAAGTATGCAGCCTGGAAGCAAGCATGAATGTTCAGAACAGAAAAGCACAGCAAGATCTTGAAATAGCAAAGCAGGAATCATGACAATAAACTCCCTGTCTAAATTAGTAATATTAGTAATGTGCCTATCTAAGAATTACACCAACCCAGTGAGTGTTAGTAAATGTTAGTAACTTAAAAACAGTTAATTGTCAATTAAGCTTAGACAGCCCCGAATCAGCACAGCACAGAAGGAAGAGGGAAATACCAAAGCCAACCAGAGCTCAGAAATGTGCAACAACGAAGGCACGGGGCAGACAAGCGGTGGAGTGGCATGGCAGACCTGGCAAAAACAAAAACATGGAAAAGTAAAAACATGGACATGGACATGAATAATGAAATGCTTAAACCTGATACAAGAAACTGTTAAAACTGTGACTATGAACATGGCTATGAACTATGAAACATGAAACTGTTAAAACCATAAATACTACTGTTCTGGCCAAAGGCCAGAACCCCGGAACACAACAGATAAGCCCACATTTTATTTTTTATTAAATGAATCATTCCTGAGAATACTGAACATGCTGAAAAAATTCTGCCGTTTAGTGTTGTTAGCTAATATTGATTTGAGGATCCTAGTGTGTTAATATTTATTGTATGTCTTTTTGGCTGCCAGGATGTAATCTGATATAAATCTTATGAATATATTAATATGGTTCTATCTGCTCTCATTGTGCAATCCTGGTATTTTCTTCCCTTCCCTTGAAAATCCACCATCCACTGGGGTCGGAAAATACTGTAGGCTGTTATTTTTTTCTGTGGGGTTACTCAACCTTAAAAAGAGAAGGAAAAATGGTTTATATCTTGCATCTGATATCTTGCATCTGCTATACCTTTTGACTGACTTGTGCTGAGCATGACATTGTCATGGAACACTGCAGTTACTGTTCTTTAGCGGCCTTGCTTTAATTAACTGTATATTATTTAGTAGAGAAATTGAGCTGTGACAGCAAAAGACCTGGAGGTAATTTTAAAATTTAGATGCATCAATTGCGGTGTTTAATTTACTTGTTTAGTTGGAAGCTGCCTGGGTTATTTATTTATATATTTGTTTGTTCATTTATCTTGCACTTCGAGTTATTGACTTCCGCTAAGTTGCTATCGTCAGTTAGGTTCACCGTGCAGGGCATAAGCGTACTCGCGGCCGGGTTGGTTACAGCTCATGCGCTTGCATCGCGACGTTGATGGTGGCAGTGTTGTCCTGGGTTGGGGAGATCTCATTCTGCTCGGGTAAAGGTCTTAACACTCCTTTTTAACACCTGCTGGTTGAGCAGTTTGCTTGAAGTGCAGACAAAATGCCCGCCTTCGACCGCGCTGGTCTTGTGGGCTGTTGACTCTGCTGGTTGACTTTGGAGCTGACAGAAGCAGCAGGGCACATGGCAAGTTTGGGAGCAGAGTGTATGCTGAACCACGCTCATCCACTGACAGTGGGGATATTGGCAAGATTGTATGTATGAATGCCTGCAAAGAGAGGAGCACAAGAAAGAGTCTTGTTAAGCAATTTATTCATTGTATCGGCCAGTTTTAATGTACTTCTCTGAGCTCTTGCCAGTGGTTCTGTTGAGTAAATTAATCTAACATGTTTTAATGTCTGCTGTCAGATTGATATCTCTATAACTAAATTACTGGTGTGCTGGTTGAGTGGGCATGATGAGGTCTTCAATCACGTATGTCAGGTGCCTCAATGGTATCTCTTCATTTCTCTCCCTCCATTTCTCACTCTTTCTATCTCCCGGCCTCACTGTTTATTTACTCCTCTCCTATTTTTTTTTTCGCAACTGACTGATCCAACGAAGCTGTCATCTTGTCATCACATGGAACAATGATGACATTTTATTGAGCCCTGGCTGTCCTAGTGATTTCTGATTGGTTTTCACTTATATTCCCTTGCTTCTCTGTTTTTTCTACTGTTTTTTTAGTTATTTTATCAGGTAGGCAGTCTCTGTGCGCAGTGCATCACGCTCATCCAAACCCTACAGTTTGATCAGTGGGGTAAAGAAAGTGATTTGCTTTTGTGTCATATTAAACATGTTTGCTAAATAATCCTGGTATTGTACATTACTTGGCAGACAGAATAAATGATTATGATAATTACATTGCGATCCATTCATCCTCTGGGTTTATATAGCTCGGTATCTTCAAAGTTTATTTATATTTTATGGTTAACTTTAGTGCTTTAGAGGTCTAACTATGAGATGTTTGGGCAATTTTTCACACACACTGGTTGCTGGAGGAAGCTGAGCAGGATCATTAACACAGAGGCTATCTCAGTGTCTCAGTGTCGTTCCGCTCCACCATTACATGGAGGTTCAGGAGGAAAGTCAATAGTCACTGATTGGCCAGTCAAGGATGCTCAGTTTGCCTGCATGCTGCCGTCTAAACTCAGCCGAACAATGGACTCCGTGTACAGCCAAAAAGTAGTAACAAATGTGCCTCCATTATCGAGGAAGAGCTCGCAACAGTTAGCGCTCCTCAGTAGCCTTTGTGGGTGAGAGGAGCGATGCTTATCACTTGGAATTAAGAGGAGGCTGGAGAGCTTCACGAGGAGGTAATTGATTTGACAATCCATGGCAGGCTTTAAATGAGAAACTACCTTCACGAGAGGGGCTGGATAATCCGTTGCCTCTGGGGTCAGAAGTCCCCTGTGTGCGCGCGTGTGCGTGTGTGTGTGTGTGTGTGTGTGTGTGTGTACTCCCTTGTGTGAGTATGTGTGAACATATGATTAACATTCCTTGAGCGAGTGAGTGAGTGTGATGATCTGTGTGTATGGTCTGTGCTTTAATTGTGTCTTCTGCTAACCTGTTTGTCTGCTGCTGGATTGTACTCGCTATCTTTGTAGGTTAAGCAAACGTGTGGCTGTTAAGACATTTTCTGGCCTCAAATTATTTCGCCTTGGGAGAAGTGTCCATATACTTTTTCTGATAAAATATTATCATAATATTGAACATGGTACATAAGACCCCACAAGATGCACGTTAGTTACAACACAATGGCCACTAGTGGTGCAAAGAGGTATTGCACTGTGCATGCTCATTTTATTTGTTACGAACACACAGACACATGGAAGGATGGACAGGTAGATGCAATAAGACAATATTCTTTTGAAAAATTGTTTCTTCATTGTGTTAGTATAGGATTGTTAGACAAACAGAGGACATGCTCAACAACACTGCCATTATCAATGAGCAGTTACAATATAAATATTGTATACAATAATCCTTGATCAATAGATTTATACTTAGCAAACGTGTATTCATACGACAACGGCAGGCAAACTGTTATGATTTCAAGCTGTATTGATTCTTTCTTCATTCCGTAATACCACTGAGTTTCTTGCACTGTTACTCAAGACAGTGAAGGAGGTGGCAATAAGTGGTCAAACAACACATATAAAATGGGGGGAAAAAATGTAATTGCAATAATTGCTATATTTCTGCGTCTTTAAATAGATTTTTTTACGTGGCAATGGCCGACATTTTCGTTTTCATGTATCATTATGAGGTAAATTTTAATTGTGTGGCCACTGTTAGTGTTTAGATTGGTCCTGTACAAGCTTTGCTTTTTAACCATGCAGTTTGGTCTGCCATTGGCTGTAATCATCAGGGAAAAAGAAGGCTGGATTTCTGGCAACAAGGACGTGAATCTACCATTGTGCTGCCAAAAGAGGAGGAGTATAGCACTTTTGATTTCCCTGGTAGGTGTTGGTGGCTACCCACAGTGGCAGATATGAAGAAAGAAAATCTGTGCTGGAAAGACTAGTACGCCAGTGCAATATGTTGAGTTTGCATTTGCTAGCCATCATTGATACATCCTTGTCATTCAGTTGTAAAATAATTCTTATTAATTCGACATATCATCACAGTCATAGTCATTTTATTTGTATATATATGTGTATACCGGTCCACAGTTATCCACTATTGTTGGTTGACTAGTGTTATTTAAAATACTGAATAGATTAACGCTAGGATTTTGAGTCTTGCTTGAGAAATACTGCAAGTCTGAAGCCCAACACAAAACATACAGGGCTGACAAGCTGCTTTAGAATACAGCATTATAGATTTATAACGGTTTGGAATGTTCCAAAGCTCACCGTATTTCCACAGCTAGCTTTGTTATTTTGCAGTGTATCGCAGTGGATAGAGAGAGAACTTTGCTGAATTGTAGTAACAATTTAATGTAATTTTGAGCCTAGGAACATTTAAATGTGTCGGTTTATTCTGTGTGTAAATGTAGTGCCACAAGCTGTAATTCAGAATAGATTTCCGAGGCGTCAGCATTCATATTCTCGCTAGATTCAAGCAAAAAAAGTGCATCACACTTGACAGAAGTCAGGTCCCTTTTAGCCACAAAGTGATCCCCAGCAGCAGAAATGGTAGATGGTGAAACAGCTGAAGTGACTGTGGAAACTCCACCCGGCTGGAGAAAAATAACTCCACTAACAGAAGAGGTAATGGAGGTGAAGAAGAAGAGTGATAGAAACCAAAGTAAAACCAGAGTGAACCTCGCACCGGCATTCTCTCATTTCCAGGGAGCACAGGGATTTGGGAGGGTTCAACACCTACGTACATTCAGTTGGAATTTTCTCTACTTGATCATTTCCTGGTTAAATAAACGTTAAATACAACTGTGCATGAATTATGTACTGTATGGAGCACAACCTGCTAACTTATTAATACAACCGGATGTTTTACGGCACCTTTATCACAGCACTGAGATTGGGATTTCTTGTTCGAATTGGGATTTCTCTGGATGTTTCTTGCTTTGGACTGGAGCTGGGCTGCTTCTGCTTACAAGGTTTTTAGGAAAACTGAAAGCTATTAGGTTGTCTCTGCAGTAGCTGCACAAATAATAAAACCACTTGGATATCACTTGGGGTAAGGGGGTTGGGGGTGGACTTAACGTTGTTTAAAATAAGTACAGCAACCTGGTTGTGTAGTGACATTCAGTCATTCATGTACAAGGCTCTCTGAGAACCGTTATGACAGTGCAGGGCTGTGGGTGGAAGTCAGACCAGACCTCCAGTGAAGAGGAATTTGGGCATGGATGCAGATGTGCTTATGCAGGTAAATAACTGCCAGCAGAGAAAAAGTTTGAATCTTGTTACACAGGATGTGGGTACTGCAGAAGCTAATGACAGCCCAGTTGGGTCTAATACTCCTTTGCTATTATCTGAGTGAAGCTGTGATGACGTTTGTCAAAGTTAACCGAAGTTGCACTCCAAAGCGAAGATGCAAATACGGAATCAGAAGCAATTGTTCTTATTCTCTTGCTCGCTCGCAGTGAATGGAAGGGAATGGAGAGGCGAATATTTGCCAGAGTGTTAATTTCACTTATTTGTGAGCATGCCCTGAAGCAGCAGGGCTCATGCGCCGGCCTCCTGTTCTGCAGTGACTGTGGTCCTGCAGTCTGGTCTAATGATACAGTGGGGTTTTGGCAAAGGGATTTTAAAACGTTTTTTTTTTTTATTCAGCTCCTTTTGTATGAGAATTAAGATGAACAGATGGATGAAAGAAAAAATGTGGACAGGTGATTTTTATCTGCAATATTCCTCCATTTGATGTGATCGCTAAATGTGACGTTATTGCCTATTTATTTTCAAGCTTGACTGCACAGACGGATAGCTCCAGTCAAGTTTCCGATGAAAGCGGTTTCTATCCCCACAGCTGAAAGATAAATGTCTCAGCCTTATTTTGTCTGGTACACAGAGAATGGCGTACATGCTGTTCCTCACAGAACATTGAAGATTAATCCTGCCTGCATTTCTGTCATATTTTTTAAAGAAAACCTGAGCAGCATATTTTTGAGCTGTGAGCTCCAAGCAGTGAACCCATTGCCAACGTTAAACACTCATCATCATTCAAGTAACTGCTCCCTGTGTATTTGCCAATGTGTTCATCTACACTACAGGCCAAAAGTTTGGGGCCACCCTCAGATTTTTAAAAAAGACATTGACCCCAAACATTCTTCAGAGCTTTGCCAGAACTACATTCATTCAAAAGAGGAGCTGAATGTCTTAAGAAACATGATATGGCCACCACAGTCTCCAGACCTTTCTCCTATTGAACTGGCACGGGATGAACTTGATAGGCAGGTCCGGTGCGCCAACCCTAGCAACGAAAAACAGTTATTTGAACACTTTAAATCCGCACAGGAATCACTGCCAGCAGCATACTTCAAGAAACTGTTGCATCACATGCCAAGAATTTGTGACGCAGTGATCAAGGCAAAGGGTGGTTATTTTGATGAATCTAAAGTCTGAGCAAAGTTCCTCAAAAATGTCTTGTTCAGTCTGAATCCTTGTGGGAAACGTGACTGAATGACGTATTGAAACTGTCTCGGCCCCTTAAATGACATAAACTAAAACGAAATGCAGAACACTGTGTTTTGATTAGATTTTTTTTTTTTTTTTAATCTGAGGGTGGCCCCAAACTTTTGGCCTGTACTGAATGTGCGGTCCCATTGGTAGACATGCGTATATGTACGTATATGGGTAAATGTGCCACATTTAAATGCCAATAAGTACATAATGCATACCACTTTATTTACTGAATGTAGAATAGATGTAAAAAGTGACAGTTGTGATTTATTGTGAGTCTGGGGCAGGCCCAAGGTGCACCCACCTGCAATACCATGTTCAACCCGATTCATATGTTTTATAAGCAGAGAGGGCTCATCCATTTCAGTGGATTACACTTTGTGTAATAACAATAGATTAAAAAAAAAAAAAAAAAAAACTTACATTGAATCATATCGTAAATACATTATGGCCACTTTTTGGTCATTGGCAATGCCTCTTGGTCTTTTGTAGCAGTTTTTTTTGTTTTTTGTCTATTAATGCAATTTTTTGAAAATAGCTCCCATTAATCAAAACGATTACAGTACGCTGAGCAAAGCTCTGCATAAACGGGAGAGATGATTCAAATGAATGGCGTAACTCCCTTCAGTATAAAGATGACTCCTTCTTGTTGATTTCTTTGATTTTTGAATGTTAGCCAAGTGTACATTTTTTCTGATCTTCAAACTAATTTTTACATGAGACAAAGATAATGGGTAAATGCAAAATGCTGTTGTCAAAATGATTATTTCATTTATTGAAGGATAAAAGCAATCCAATCCTACCATACCTTATGTATACTTAGTGCCATGAAAAATGCAACGGTTAGGTTTGTACTGTATTTAAGGGAAATTGAAGAATCAATCGATTTTTATTGCTTTCCCAATGAGATACGAGTAGAAATAAAGAAAGGCGGGTGGTATTGTAATTCTGACGTGCGCCACGTGAACGCGCCAAGCACTTCAGTAATAACAAACGTCAAGGTGTTTGTGATGTGTACCGTGACGTAAAATGGTTTACGTCACAAAAGACGAAAAAGAGCTATGGCAGGTTACTGGCAGGTTTAAGCCACCGAGAGGCAGGGCGTCATCTGCACTGTTAAAGACTCATTGCCAGTTACAGTAAACGTTTTATTTCAGTAGCTGCCACCAAGCGTGGTACAACCAGTTAATTAGGTTTCGAGGGCAATTATTTTTTTCATATAGACAATAAAGATTTTGAATTACTCTTTCCATTCAGTCAATAAAATTATTATTTCTGATCGGACTACTTTGTCAAAGAGAATATTTATTGAAAGCGTACAAGCATACATTGAGTTTGGTGGCATGTCTCTGTTTTGAGAGATCCCTGCCTGTCCAAGCATGGAACCGAAGACAGGGAGCTAGAACTAACCCCCCTCCATAGAACAGAGCCTACAGCGACAATGATCTTGAAGAAACATTGTTATTGAATACAGTTTAGTCATGTAGGAACAAGGTTACAGAATGATAAAATAGGACGGGTGGAGCTGAGGAGGAGGAGGGTTAAGCGTACGTGCTGAGGAGTCATGTGTCAGAAGCCAAAGCTTAAATATGCCAGCATATTATTGGTCAAGCAGTCATGAGATGACAAAGTCAGATGACAGTCATGAGCACTCAGGTAATTGTCCAGCGGGAGAAGCTGATCCTCCATGTTAGCACGCTTGACTCCGTCGCCCATCAGAAATTACTTCAAACTCCATTTGTAAACATAATCTTGTGTTTATTCAAGTTGTCTTTGTTTCATAGTAAAATTATTCAGATGATCTGAAATATTTAAACATGGCAAATAAGCAAATATAGAAGAAATAGTGATGAGGCAAATACTTTTTCACAGCACCGCACTGAACTTAAGCATTCGTGCTAATTGCTCAGCCCTCTAGACCTTCATATTCCCTTTTCCATGGCGCAGTTGTTTATATTACTGAGTTAATAATTGTGAATAGATTTTAGTAGTATAGTATCTCTAATTTTATTTGGGTTCATACCAGCAAGATTGCATGCTAGCTAGCTAGCTTGTTTGCTTTTTGTCAGCAACCTGGTCCAAAAGAAAATGTGGTAGATAAAATGTTTACTTCTTTAGTTATGAGGAGTTGTTACAAATTGAAGCAGGCATTTTGTAATGCATTTTAGGCACGAGTGGCCAAACTAGGAGCGCTCTCTCAAATCGATTGTTTTTTTACCTGTGTTTGGTGTTTAAATGCGAGGGAATGCAATACAATCATTTACAAAATGTAACAGCTTTAACTTTTATACTCCCAGGTCATTGTGAGGACGCTCTACAACGCTCAAAAACTTTTGACCTTGTAGAGATAAATCGAACGTTAGTTTATTTTAGTGACAGAACCACATGACCACATACTGTAGATATATTTTGGTTTCCATGAACCCAGTGTTCCCATGTGGGAACAATCAAGTTTTATGTCCTATCTCTGCTGTACGTTGGTAACAGCATTATTGCTATTGACAATTGCTATTGATTGTTCATTCAGGTCTGTCTGGTTCTGCTACTTATATAAAAACAGTGGAAGAGTGTATGTGTTATCAGTCTGCTTCTTTCCAAATACAGGCTACTACAATACACAAAACTTTCCGAAATTTCATGTGTGCAGCAAACAAACTAAAGCAACTGACTTGTTGAACCTAGGTCTATACTGTATTGAAGAAGAAGAATAGTCTTGGAATACATTAAATGGAACAGGGAGAACTTGCCCTCCAAAAACATGTTCCCATATGGCGGTGTTTCCCAAACCTCTGCTGTCATACCCCTTGTCCTGTATGCTTCAGACCTCTCCCTGCTCCAGCCCAGGTGATTCAAATGATTTGCTTATTATCAGGCCGCTTCTGGGATTAATTATGACCTGATCATTTGAATCACCTGCGCTGGAGCAGGGAGAGATCTAAGCATGCAGGACACTGGGTACGCCGGGTGAGGTTCGGGAAACACTGCCATATGGGAATGCTGGGAGGACTAAGGTTTATTGTGAAGCAAAATGCTTAATATGCGATGCATGTCAGAAGCTACATTAACATGAGCAATTTTTTTTTTTTTCCCCTTCAGATTGCAATTACGCAAGTCAACCAATCTGAAAGTACTGATTACATGCGAGCGGTCAGACAGTGTTTATGTTTCCGATATGTTGGCTACAATCAGAATAAATCAGTCAAACGCAGTGTTCCACTTTTAACATTTCTGTAACACAGGCGTTGTGGCTTAGTTTGTCGCTATTTTGACTGTTTTCACATCTGAATTAGACTGAGCCATATTGGTGGTTTCACTATTTTCAGTTTTTTAAAAGCATTTAAAAGACAGGTACTCTCAATCGCTGACCAGTTTTTGATGGACGCCACCATGTTTCTCCGCGCGTGTGAATAAAACGCCATTGCGTCAACACCGCGTATTGACCTACCGAACATGCGCGGCGGGTCCAAGTGCAGAAGCAATCCAATGGAGCATTTACATGGCTACCAATGTGATTAGCAAAAGCACTACAGCACCTTATTCGATCACCTCAGATTTTCAGTCACATTGGGGTGTTTCATTCCTATCAAGGCGTTCACTTGAGGACATTCTGATTGAGCTTCAATCTGATTACAAGTGCTGCATGTAAACGTGCGTAGTATGTGATGGATTTCAAATTCGGTGCTCCTCTGTTCTGAGTTTTTCGTTCTTCATATTACTGTCAGCAGCCCAGAGAGCTTTGGTAATGCCCAGTAGACAAGTTTGATTATTCTATGATTGATGATTATCTTGCAATCATTTAATCATTTTTCATGAAAATGTTTTTCCAAAATGAAGATGATAATCTGCATAACTGGAGCTGATTCATTTCTGGGGGGCCGTTAATACAGTCATTAAAAAGTTATTTCATGAATGTGAAAACAATTTATAAATCCACTTTAGATGCAATTTCAGTAATGAACACAGAATTCTCTTCTCGGAACGTATTTTAAATTGCGTTAAATCTGTAAAATGGGAACTACATTATGTGTAATGAGGTACAGGCTGTTGTTTAGTTTACTGTTGAAGCCAAAATTTATCAATTTATTGTCCTAGATGTGACTGTTTGAAGTGTTTTCGCAAAATAAATAAATAAATAAATAAAATAATTTATTAATTTTTAAAAAATCCTGGGAGAGGTAACCCCTGGGCCCCACTACATTTTCTCGGTCTATATCTTTCTGGTTAATACTTTCAAATAACCACCAGCCGCCTCTGATTTTCAGGTGTGTCAGTCATAAGATGCAAAAATGGAGGACAGGATTATTGAAATCACAATTTATTTTTTTGTAATGTACATGGTTAAAACCGATTTCACCACAAAGGGCAAGTGTTTAACATCTGTTTAGGTGTGCTTTATTTCAGATCTGAATAGAACAGCTACCTTTACCGTATAAGAGGAGTATGATCAAAATCGTGGATGTTATCTCACCCTTATTTTGAATCTCTGAATCGGAATTACAGATCAGAAGAACCCGCCCCATATGAGCATTTCTTAAACTTCAGTGACCTCACATTTCCCCGATAATCTGGGGTTGTGTGAGGTCTCAAAGAGATTTTTTGAAATACTTACTGCCGAGGACTTTTCTGGCTGGCAAGGTCATATATTCTGATAAAGCCCAGATGTAATCCACAGCTTTAAATAAGGCCTCCAGTATTACATTGTGCCAACTGAGGCAGAATTGCAGTGGACTGCAACTGTTAAAACAAATCCCTGTGTAAACTGGCAGTAGATTCTATTGTGCACACAAGTGGTTTGCACTTGTCTCTGCAGATGTCAGGTCTTACTCCAAATTTAGTCAATAACCATGTGATAGTGCGGTTTCACTGACGCAAATATCAATTAATTACTTGTTGATACTAGAAGACAATAATGCTATTCTATTATGAGAAGCAGAGTATTTTGACTTGTACATAAATGCTGAACCATATTGACTGGCAGCACGCGCTGTATCGTCCCAGTGCGTTAAAACCGGTAGTGCTCCCCAACAAGCAGATCATGGGGCCAGAACCATCAGTGAAGAGCGAATTTTTTTCCGGAAGGTCTCCAGCACACCTCTTACATTTGGAGGCATATGTGAGACATCTGGAGCGAGGAGTGGTAAAATACGGCTGAGATGCGGGCCGAGCCAGCTTCGCTCCCGACAGTGGGATTTGGAGGCCTCTGGGTGGGTGTGGAATAGCTGGGGACCAGCTATAACAGATGCTTAAGATGCACAGAGACGACAGACCGACAGCCTTTATTGCAGCGGTGGTTAACTGCTCAGAGTACCAGCCTGCAACTTTCCCCATAGATTAAATTTGCCTTAATTACAAAAAGGCTTAACAACCATCTAATTTCCGCAAAAACCATTCGTGCTGACCGAGCTGTGCAAACAGATAATAATGATAATGCAAAAATATGAACACAAAACACTCATTCACTTTATACGCACATAACTAAGGTTTAAATGTAGCCTGGTCTCCATGTATGTAAAGCTTTCGTTGTGTCTTTATGAGTCAGCAGTGCTGTATACGGCTGCAGAAGGGCGTTTATCGGAGTGAGGTCAGAGTAACTTTTCTGAAGTTTCCGCATTACAGAGATATAAAGTTGAATCAAAGGCTTACGCGCCTGCCATTCAGTGCACTGCCGAGCTCAAGTACGTTCGCACACTCTGATGCTGCCATGGCAACTGCCAAAAGTGTATTATACCACTTTTAGCTGTTAAACCAGGACAAAAGTTTTCTTGCCAAGTGAGGCGCAATGTCACGCTATCAAGAATAATGTTGGCGCCGTAGTCGATTCACCGCCACCCCCGACCCCTCAGGTCTGCTGGTGAAGAAAATTAATGAGAGACTAATCACTCGGCAGATTCATACATCTTACTTGGTCTTTTCTGATCCAGTGAACTGTTTTTCGCCACATTTGTATTTTCTCCTCATTAGCATTATGTCCTCCGGAGTGGGACGGTGGTGCAGCGGATGTTGCTGCTGCCTCGCAGCGAACTGGTCGTGAGTTTGACTCGGGCCTGGGGCCTTTCTGAGTGGGGTTTGCATGTTCTCCCAGTGTTTGCATTGGTTTCCACCCACAGCCCTAAAGCATGCATGTGAGACTAATTAATTTCCATAAGTGCTCCATATTCATTACAAATCAGATAAGACTACAAATTCATTCTCTCGTTGATGAGGAATAAGCCCCATGAACTAATTTTGGTCAATAAGGACTCAAGTACAGTATAAAATGAGCAATGAATTGGAAATTCCCCAAGAAGCTTCATCTAGCGGTGACCAAGTCCAGTCTAAAACTTCCACAAGTACACAAGTCCAGTCAGCCAATCAAAGCATCGCTTAGAAAATTGGTTGGCCAATGGCAGCCACTATAGCTTTCTTACCATACCAAAATGGCTGACTCTCCAGGCCAGCGTGTGTGGATGTGTTTGTGTGGGTGTGTTTGTGCACTCAACCCAAAAAAAAAAAAAAAAAAAACCTGCTTATTCTTTGGCTGAACTTGCTAATTACCATGCCACATCTCTATCAATGACGATTGAAGTCTTTAAACCTTTTTGGATGGTGGTACTGGCCATAATTTATGGAGATTGGATTTTATTGTGACCTTGGTTCAGCTGCATTTAGCTTCCAATTTACTGTGTGTATCTTTCATTCATTTTGTTCATAAAGCTTTTTGACATCCATATAGTATCCTGGTATGACTATTTGATGTTTATTTTCATCATAAAGTTGAGTGTTTCATTTTCAAAAAGACACTCTGTTTTAGTATTGGGAAATAATCAAATTTAATGCTGTTAATTTTTAAAATCTAATTCAATTTTTGTTATTTTGAAGTCCACAGACAGGTGTTTGAAATATCTGGGCCAGGAATCAATATAGAGGCTAGAGGGTCTCCTTATATATTTTAAGACATCTCTTCTGAAATTTCATCGCATTCAGCTTAACACATGTAACATGATCCCCGCTAGGTGTCAAATTCTTAAAATTCTCGTTTCTCTAAAAAGCCAAAAACGGACTTGTACTCTTCTGGAATTCGATCCTTCAACTGGGGACCTTAAATTGCCCTTTGGTATGAGTTTGTGAGCGAATGTGAGAGCCTTGCGATAAATGTGAACTGTCCAGGGTGGGTCCTTACCTTTTGCCCATAGTCGCCTGGCGAAGGCTCCAGTTCTCCTATGACCCCGATGAGGCAGGGGTGGCATAGATGATGGATGGATGGATGGATGGATGGACATGCCCTCTGTCTGGAATTTTGTATTCTACCTTCGGTTGCTTCATTGTCCAAATAAATCAAAACATCCAAGCCGTACACATTCCGAAAACTATGAGTAGATTCTCACTGAATACGGTAGTATGCCAAATGTTGTTTACCCAAGAATCCCCTGACTTTTATTAATATCATTCCAATACTCTTTAATTAGCTTGAACAACTCTTATCTCTTGATATAGGCTTGTGCTACGCTGTCGGTTAATTAACTGTAGGTTAATGATATAGTGCTTTCTATGTACGTACCATGAAGGTACCATATGATATTTTTAATTCACCTCATATTTTTATTACTTGCGCTCATTTACTGCACACATTGTACGAGTCCAGGGCTACCTTTTTGTACATTTAAAATAGAATCTTTCGTTTATGTAACGGTGATCGCTTTCATGCCGTCCTTGCCAGCCAGTTTGACTGTACGGTACAGATTTGGTCTGTATGTGGGAGCGATTCAGATGACAGGATACAGAAGACTCAGCCAATTCCCACAAATCGGTTGTGGGGCCAGTATCTCTCACGCTTCGATTTCTTTCACATTTTCATCCTAGACAGCTGTTAATTCAATGTGAAAAAACTCTGTCATATTTCATTAATCCTAAATCACCAACAACTTTGTCTGAATTGGGGTGACAAATTTCTGTCTCCCAGAATACATTGCGGCATAAATGTACCATGAACAGAAATCTGTGACTCAATACCTTGAGGGGTTGTTGGACAGGCAGTAGATGACTGTCACCATATTCCCTGCCTAATTTATCGCAGATAAGATGGCTTCATCGTCCCTCTGGATTACTCTCCGAATATGTCAGTTCACATGCTCTTCATTTGATGACCGTGGGCTGAAATCTCATTTCACCTCATTTGATTTTTTTTTCTTTCTTTCCTGTATAAATAATTTCTAACACCAATATTCGATCTCTCAGATGTGCTGCCATTTAACTATTCCTGCCTTTCTTATGAGCTTAAAGGAATCAAGTTTCCTCTTCTCCTTCAAAAGCCACATTATGAAAGCATCTTCGAATAGAGGGAACCGCTGCTACATTAAGGCTGAGAGGGAGTTTGCGTTGACCTAACAAAGTCTAGCTAGTTTCAGGGTTTACGTTCAGTTGCTTCCCCTCCAGCGTTTCTGAGGGATGTGGCTACATGGGTCAGGTAATATGAGGAGCTGGTGCGGCCGGACAGAGAGGGATTTTTTAATCATGTTTCCAGAGGACCGCAGTGGTTTCAGTCATTGTGAATCTGAGGGCAAGAGGACGAGGCTATTAAAGAAAATGAAAGGGATGAGAACGCCTCTGTGATAATGTACAATGCAGTTCATCCTTGGTGCGGTCTTTTCTCTCTCTCTCTCTCTCTCTCTCTCTCACTCACACTTGGAAAAAGTTGGTACAGTATGAAAATGCACCTAAAAGCAGCAAGCAGTGATTTCTAAATTTACTCTTACGTGTATGCCTTTGCAGACGGTAACAAGACCGTCAGTCAGGCTTGGAAAGCATTCTAAAAAAGTTGGGACAGGGGCAATTTAGGACATGTACTGTGAGATTAAAAAAAAAAAAAAAACACGATGAATGATGTTATTTGAAGCATCTGCTGTCAGCAGGTGATTGTAATGATAATTTGGTACAGGGGCAGCACCAGAGCCTAATCCTTCAATAGTGAAGATAGGCTGCAGATCGCCGATTTACTCACAAACACAAGAGAAAATCACTGAAGACAATGTTCCCCACAGATAGACAGGAAGGGATTTGGTTGCTTCACCCTCTACGGTGCAGAACATATTTAAAAGATTTAAAGAATCTGGAGGAATTTTTGTGCATAAAGGGCAAGGGCACAAGATTAAGCTGAATGCCTGTGATTGCTCAGATGGCGCTGCATCAAAAGCTGCCATTTATCTTCGAGTTTTAACTATATTGGCTCAGGATTACTCCGGAAAAACCTGTTTCAAGGACTGCAATAATCACTTACATCGAAACCATCTAGGACAAGGGCAACTGAAGGGAGTTCAAGATCCCATTGACCCTACTCCCCCACATAAATAAACACAACACACACACACCCACGCACACACACACACACACACACACGTTGCGTTTTCATGCCTTGTGCGGACATTCCATAGACTTGCATTCATTCCCTAACCTCTTTCCCTAACCTTTCCTTCAACAGCACATATCGGACCCCAGCCCAAACCCTAATTGTAACCTAACCCTAACCTTATCCCAACTCTAACCTTAACCCCTAACCCTAATATAGCTCAATTTCCTCATGGGGACCCAAAAATATCCCCAGAAGGATAAGGAATCTGGAATTCCATGTCATAGGGGGACATTTTGTCCCCACAAGGGTAGGTAAACATGGACCACACACATATACATATACACACCTTTTATGCCCCTATTCCACATTATTTGTAAGTGACAAATCACTGTTTCCCCACAGCCTCTATAATGCAAGAATTATGGTTAAAAGATGTGTCTGAAATTCCCATCCAGCGTGGGACATTATTGGAAACAAATTAACCAAACAAAAACAGGCAGGATCTTTACATTTTAAACCAATCAGAGAGGACATTGAAAACAGTGTACGCGGCAACCAATAAAATCGTTTCAACGCTGTGAGTTACATTCTATAGGGTGTTTAAAAAAAAAAAAAGTATTCACAACTTTAATCATAGATAATACTGTACAAAAACTACTGAATTTTATCTTAAGTGCGATACGTCATTAGAAAGAGCTGGCTTTACTCTTTTAAATGATGCCCTAACCAATAAAAATAGAATTCAGTAGTTTTGTACAGTATATTCTGTACTTTAATAACTTAAATTATACACACCTTTAATAATTTTATTTTTGAAACACCTTGTAATGTTCAAGACGTTACCGGAGCTTGCTGCCAATATTGCTATAGACTGCATGGTTTTGCAAACGTCAAAAAAAAAAGTTAAATGCAGTCCAACAAAACTGAACTTGAGCATTAATAATGTTACACTCTTGTCATCCACAACTCCATTGGGGCTTTGCCCTTCAACCCTGGAACCAACACAGGCAGCGTGGTCCTGACATATTTGGTCAGGAGAGTTCTTAAGTGATTCTGGAGCTTCTGATCTGTGATGGCCCATCACAGAGTGGAAACATGCATTGTGGTCTGACAAATCAATCTTTCAGCTCTTTTGGATTATACTTGCTCTCTGGACCAAATGAGAAAGGTAGAGTTTAGACTGTTTTTTTCTCACCACTGTCTGAGGATTTTTTTTTTTGCCTCATTTTCTGTAACGGGGAATAGGCTGGGCACTGCCCTTTCATTTACATTTACTCTCCGCTCCTCCCCTTCCCGCTCAAGGCTGCTGTTTGTCCTGGTACCTCGTTGGTGGAATGATCTCCCTCACGAGGTCAGAACAGCAGAATCCTTGAGCACCCTCAAGCACCACCTGAAAACCCACCTCTTCAGGCTCCACCTTTCCCTTACTCCACTGCCCTAATTCCTGTCCCTACTTCTCTTGATTTGTTGCACTTAATTCTGTTTACCTTACTTCCTGATTGTTGCCGCTTGATTTGGTTTCCCTTTATTTTGTTGCACCCTATTTTGTCAGTTTACTTGATTTTCCTGCCCCTTTGTTTCACTTGACCTGTTGCCCTTTTATTGCACTTATTTTATTTTATTGCCTTTTTCTTACACTTGACTCTGCCCCTTTGTTGCACTTGCCTCTGCACTTGACCTTGTTGCCATTTTGTCCACTTGACCCTGACCCTGCCCTTTTGTTATTGGTTTAGATCTGTAACAATGGAACGTGTTCAGTCACGTACTGTTAGCACTTGTACTTGTCTCCTTGGAGGTCTGCACTTTTGTACTGTTCTTGTGCACTTTGTACGTCGCTCTGGATAAGAGCGTCTGCTAAGAACCTGTAATATAATGTAATGTAATTTACTGAATCTCTCACTGTAAAGCTTCTTTGTGATAGTCTGTCAGTGAAAAGCGCTATACAAATAAATTGAATTGAATTGAACTGTTACCAGCAAGAAGTCTGAAAAGCCATGCTCTTATTATTATTTATATCCCCGAATGCCGAACGGCGTTTAGGGGATATTATGTTTTAGGTCCGACTGACGCCGCCGCCGTGCTGCCACCTTACGTGTTAACGCGATAACTTCAGTAATATTTCAATTAGAAATTTCATGTTTTGCATATAAGTAAGTATCATCAAGAGGAAGGCCTGATTCACTTTTGGACAATTTACAATTTCTAGACTAGCCACCAGGGGCCAAAAACTGAAAAATCACTGTTTTTATCATATCTCTGGAAATATTTGTCCGATTGACCTCAAATCAAGTGCAAATGAAAAGTCATGACCTGAGGATGTGTCCCACCATTATACCTGTTAGGTTCAAAATTTTGACACAAGGTGGAGCTTTGTCACATAAAATTCACAATTTTTGCCATATCTTTGGAACCATTTATCCAATTGACATGAAACTATGTGCAACTGCAAGGTCATAACCTCACAATGTGTCACATGATGACATCATACCTGTATGGTTCAATATTTTGCCACCAGCTGGAGCTTTGTGATGGAATATTACCATTTTGGCCATATCTTCAGAACCATTTGTCCGATTTACCTGAAATTAAGTTCAAATGAAAGTCTATTCAAGCTCTATTCAAGGATTGGGGAATTAGAGGATTGGGGGCGTTCAGGGGTATACCACAAGCCGTCGCCTCCGACGGCATAAGCCTATTTATTCCTTCAATTTGTGTTTACCGTTGTTGGGAGACATAGCCAGCAATGTTTGTGTGTGTGTGTGTGTGTGTGTGTGCGTGTGTGTGTTTCTGTTTGTCTGCGTGTGCATGTGTGCAGAAATCGCTTTGATACCAGTTTGTCTGTATGTCTAGCCTAAAAGAGAATGAACTTATTGCGTTTCCTTGAGTGTTTGAAATATTGGGAACCAAATTGCATTTTTTTCATGTGTTTTTAAACTTCAAAGTTCACTACAAAAACATTATGCTCCTATTAAACGCTGCACCTTTCTCCAAATGTTAATGAACAATTAGTATTTATTTGCAATCATTACAATTCAACATAATAAACAGAACTGAACCTGGAAAATGAAACATTTGGGCACTTTGACAGTACTTAGCAACACTTCCTTTGGCTGATTTAACGGCTTACAAATATTTCAGTTTGGAGATAAGTCTCTATTCTTCATTTTGGTGAATATTTCTGTGTTTCAGCAGTACTAGCTCTGAGACATCACAATTGGTCAGATATACAGTATATCGACCTGTTTGCCTGCACTTCATCTTAACAGAATTATTTGAATAATTTTCAAGTCTCAGGATGCAGAAAGCCTCTTCAAAAATTTGTTTGTCTTGCCATCTTATGAGTGCACGGTTGATTTTGTGCTGTTTTCTATCAGATGCGTAGAACAGACTGTGAGAACGAGAAGCGTTTTGTGCATATCTCTCCTCCTTAACCACTGAAGTAACAAATAGAAGCATTTAAAGCACCATCCTGTTCTGCTCAATAGAGCGTACCTTGACCCTTGAATTCACTAAGCGGCAGAATGCAAACTGCAGTCGCCCATTAGACCATCACCGGGCAAAAAGTGCAGAAGTAATCTGTTTCAGCTCCAAGCCTCGCCTTCGCATTTTATCTCACCGGATGTCAAAACATCGGCCGCATTTCGCGCAGAGCCCTGAGGTTAAGAATAGGATGGACGAGTGTGGGTGTGGGTGTGGGGGGGTCGGGAATGGGGTGGAGGGGGGAGTACATAGGGTTTACATGGTCATTCCTACCTCACTAGTGTCTCTTGCTTCATATTTAGAGTCCAAGACATGGGCTGTCAATCAATTTAATGAAAAAAGGAGAAAATTCTCAACTTCAATTATGCCTGCTGATTAAATTGGTCCATTTAAGCCTTCAAGACCTTATAATAACATCGCGAAAACCTGTCTCGAGCTAATGTATAGTGACATGTAGTTTAAGCCCTTTACTCTTATCTTGGTCTAACAGGTTTTTAAGGAGCTTCTAAATGCTAGGATGGAAATATTAATTGGTCCCAGCTACTTGTGAAGCCTCAATGAAAGCAGAGTTATTTCCTATTATCTTTGATGGCTCGTTTCAAAATCATTGCGAGGTGGGTGATGTCCGGGCCATGGTCCCAGGCCTTGTATCAGTGCTGAACGACACTCACTGCACCAGTGGTATGAAGGGTTTGGAGAGTGGACCCTTACACTTCATTTTCCTGAAATGGACCATCACTCAAGGACCTCTCCCTGGTGCTCTTGAAATCTTCCTCTGATGTTGTTTGAACATTTACATAACTGTTGGCCTTAATAAAGGGGAAATGTTATTGGAAATTGGATATCGAGCATAGAAATAGACATTCGGAGCTGAAGTCAGGGTGGCATTGCGGCCTAGTCGTACGTTGCATGTCTGGTAACTGAAGAGTTGCTGGTTTTGGCCCTCAGTGGAACTTGGGGTTTTGACTTGACATCTGGAGAAATGGAGCTGGGAAGAAGTCAGCCGTTGGGCCCTTGAGCATGGCCCTTAATCCCAAAATCGCTCCATCTCCTGTTTCTCTGTATCCTTACTCACTTGCAGCTGTTCTAGCTGGCATTTCTCCCCGGGCGTCTGCAAAACATCTTCTCTCTGGAACTTTCCCTGGTTAAAAAAAGAAGTCTGCAGAATCCTATATGTCCGCAACTCATCCAGGTTTCTGTTGAGGTTTAGAGCGGTCGAAGGAGGGCGGTATCAGTATACCAGCTGTGTATACTGTTCACTGTGAAGGTTATTATCTCTCAGGCCCAAGCTGTTGTTGAGAAACTATAGTGTAGGCAAGGGGTGTCTTGCTAATGTAAAATGCATTGCTATGTCATAGGCTAGAATACAGGATAACATGATCCATCCGGTTGAGGGTGCATAATGCAATGCATTTTTTTTTTTAAAGAAGTTGGTCTTGCGCTGTTTGTATTGTACTAAAGGTTATGAAATAAATGCGAGTCTGTGTACAGAACAATGACCTTCTCAGGCAGGGATATGACTTTTATGAATAAGGGATATGAAGTTTATGAATATGAAGTTTGCAGGGCCAAAGAGGCTAGTCTGTGTGGATCTCTATAGTCTGCCCACCTCTGTGTCTCATCCAAGTAAAGTTTTTATGTGTCAACACCTACAGCACTCAACGCTGGTTCTACATTTATAGAGCATCGGAATGAAGTTTTTACTGACCAAAAGAGTTTGTTTGGCAAGTTCCCAGCTTGACTTCTGTGAAAATTGTTCATAATCATTCTTGCCCTGGATGCAAGTTATTATGAGAGAATGAAAAGTAGCATTTTTTGCAAGCTTTATGCATGACCCAGTTTTCCTCTTAAGAAAAGTTTAATTCCCATCATGCCTTGTTATGATTCATCATGATGCAGGTTAATGGTTGGAACAGATTGGTGTCAGTGTGATAGAACAATTGATTCAGGTGTAAAGAAAAATCTTGCCCTACAGCATATTAACACCCAATACAGTATGTGTTATGCTTATTTCACATAATAAATAAGGCTCGGCAAATTTAAGCCCGTTGCCTTCCATGATGTAGCCTCTGCTCGGTATGATTTTTTTTTATACTCCTGGATAAACAAGGCTTAGGAAGGAGTGTTATGATGAGACTAAAACCTCATTCACTATTCAATCAATTTGCCTTTAGCAAGACTACGGGCGACAAGATTCACAAACAGCTTATCCAGGAGTTAATGATAGTGTCACTTTGATATGATAGTTCAGGAGCACTGCAGTCGTGTATGCAAGACTTCGGACCTCTCTTTTAACCTTTGAAATGGTCTGATCTGATTCTCACCGTGATTAGCCATACGAATTCATGCATCTTCAAAGTCAAAAATATCGTAACCAGTGCTTATCCAAGCAGATGTCCACAAGCTTATTTTCTGATGCACTCGCAGTGTACTATTTTTGTTTAGTCTGGGTCAGAATCTTATTGATTCATTTCTGTGATTTTTATTTTTAGAGCTGCAGTTTTGTGGTTATCAGTCTGGCACTTGTTGTGATCATTTAAAAAAAAAAAAAAAAAAACCTTTACCTTGCCACCCTAAACGATTTCGCCATTTTTTTGAACAATGCACCAGATATTTTGGCAGTGGCTATTTGGCCACTTTGAAACCTTATTAAGGTCCCCTTCGTACTTTGGGAATTTTACCAGAAAGTGCTGCTAGTCAGACCCTTTCTAAACAGACACAAGCTACTAATTAGAATTCAAATCAATAGCAATGACTTGTGAAGATGCACTTTTTATTATGATTTTAAAATCCTAAGTTTTTCAGGTATTTTGTGGTATATTTTGTCCCCCTGTTTGTTTAAAGTTAATGCACACCCACTCAAAGAAAGGATTTATTTATTAGGGTTGAGCCGGATACTCGTTTCAGACGAGTATCCGGTACGGATATAGCATTTTTCACGAGTACGAGCATGATACGAGTAAAACTCGTCAATATCCGTGCTCGTGCTGAGAGAAAGATCTTAACTGACTGTCTTCACGCTCTGTGATTGGCCAGTCACACACAGCGCCCGCCCCTCCCTGCACAGACTGTCGTCTCTGCAGCCAGACCTTTACCCCACTCTCGCACACATACAGACAGGAACTGATCTCTCTGTGCTTGGCTTGACTCTAGCTCACGTTGCTCTCTTCAATACTCCTAGGTTTTCTTCAGCTCGCCTCTATTTCGGTTGTATGATATTTAAAGTTACTTGGTGAATTTTTTTTCGTAACGTTCGCGGCGCATCTGACATGACAGAGCTGAAAACGGCTCGCGTCGCATCGGTCACTGCCTGCACTCCGGTCGGGTTTTTTTTTTTTTTCATATGATTGCTTGCTCTTAGTTTGGCTGGTGATATAAAGTCAGTAGGAAAACTTTGCTCGTACTGAACGCGGTGCTTTTGAGAATAATAAAGTGAACAAGACATATTATTTCCCTGTTTGTCATCACTGGATGTTTGCACGAATCACCAAGTTCACACAGATCATTAAAAAATTAACAGTCTTACAGACCACTCACACACATATAGCTGAACACACAAAGTAGCCTATATTAATATTTTTATTGTATGTGGCTGCATGCAGTATCTGACACTTTCTCTCTGCAGTTCATAAAAATAAATATAATATTATATATTACACATTTAGCTGTATATACTGCAAATAGTGTTTTTCTTGGCTTTGAATACAGTAGATATTTTAACTGTTACATAGTGCACACAAGCGCACACACACACTCTCTCTCTCTCTCTCTCTCTCTCTCTCTTCCTCTCTCACAGTCACTCAGTCACACACACAAGCACACACAGACACACACACACACACCTTAATCAACATTGTTTAACTTTGTGTGGAAAAAAAATGCCTAGAACGTTAGGTAGTGAAAATAAACAAATAAATCAAAAAACCAGTTTGATCATAAAATTTAAAAAGAAAAAAAAATTTCAAGAGAAAGTTGTGTTGAGTATGACAACTCTTGTTCATGTATACTTAGTAGTTCATAATGTCCTACTAAATTGAATCTCAATTCTGAGGCTGTTCTGTTATTCATTCCTACACTTAAGAACATTCATGTTCTGAGTTCATAAAGTTCTCTTACTTTTGTGATCAAAAACATTGATTTGAATCTCAATTTTGAGGCTGTTCTGTAAATAGTTTTCAAAAAAACAATAAATATAGCAACTTGTGATGAATCCATATCAATTTCAGACTTCAAAGAATGTACCAATTTAAGCCACACCCATTTCCGCCCGTTTCCGGGTTAGGCCACGGGGTTAAACCACGCCCACTTCCGGGTTAGGCGCCGCCCACTCCGAGTACAGATACAGATACAGATAATTTAGATGGTTGAACAGATACAGATACAGATACAGATAGTGGCGTATTCGCTCATCCCTATTATTTATCATATTGCTTATCGTCTGTCAGTTAATGTTGCTTGCCAGTTGCTTTGGTTCTTGAGAAAGATCTTGAGAGTACACCACTACATTTACGGTACCCTGAAACCAAAAGCTCAGATACTTCATTTCTGGGAATGTTCCTTGTGATCTCCATGTGCCATACAGTCTGTAGGGCTTCAATATGATTATTCATTCTCTGCACTGCTTACCTTGTTTAAACCTTTTCTCCCAGCCTAATTAAACTCAAAGGTTCAGGCCCGCTCCCACCAGGACCTGCAGGCGGCATGATGGGATAGCAGTTCGGGGGGAGGGAGGAAGTGAGAGGTGATGGACTGAGTTGATACGTTCCTCTCCTTTCGCCCCCAGGTGTCTCTTCTCTGACTCGCTCATGGGTGAAATTAAGAGGCGGTCGCAGCTCGGTCGAAGCAATTTGCAGTTCAGAGCCGCGGATTCTGGCTAGAAGTTAAACACGACCAGACGACTCCTCGTTCACTGCCATAACAGTTCGGGAAATGTGGCTGAGGCACATGCAAAGCTCATTTGGCCTGAAGGTTCTCATTTTATCTTAGCGGTGGGAATTTATTTAGCATCTCTGCGTATGAGCGATAGCACATTGCAGAAAACCAAGAAATGAGCAGCAACTTATTCCTCGAGTTCAACAATGAAATAAATTGACTCCTTTGTTCTCTATCCCAGCCTTCTCAAACTCTGTTGAGTCAGGGCCCAGTATTGCATGGTCCACAGCCTCTGGGGACCACTTGAGTCCCACACTATAACAAAACAACAGCCACAAAAAAGGACTAAAATGGATAATAAGAGAGGGGGGCTCTATGTACTGGTTTCTCAATGCCACTTATTATTGACATTGAAATGTATCATCATTTCAACAATATACACTGGATATTTTTAAGTTTAACTGAACACATTTTAACTTTCAGGGATGGGATTAGGGAAGAACTGACAGAAGAAAGGCCTATTGTAGGGAAAAGAAAAAAAAAACAGGAAACAGGAATTCCTTTTATGGCATTAATTACACAGAAGAGCCTTGCAGATGTGCTCTCTGACAACATTTTATGAAAAATATTGTGACAGTCTCCCTCGTGCACATAATGTATATAAACATGCAGTATTGCCGTGTTGGATCTGTAAGCAGCACTATGCAATGCTCCCCATCACAGCAGCTGGACTCCAAACCTCATGACATCAGTGCAACTGAGGGCATCGCTAGCTTTTTACTCATCTCGAAAGGAGCTTTAGATTTTGAGATGTGATGGACCACAAGATGTTAATACTAATTTTTCATTTTCAGTTGGGTAGTTTGCATGACTGGGTCATGTCATCTTTCTTTCTTTTGTAATAATCATCAGGTTTATCCTTGAGAGGTGCTTGCTTTGTCTCCAATGTCTGTGCATTTTTGACTATTGCTTCATTACTATCTATGTACGGTCTGTGTTCATTTCTGAAACAGATCTTACGGATGGCTCATAATATTAGGTTTTGGTGGGCTGCCGCCGTCATATTGCATGCGCACATAGTCGTACCTGCGTTTGAAAGGGCTGTTTTTGATGCTGGTTCATCGCAAGGTTCTTTCGCACCATTGCTTGAGGCTACTGGAGGCAACTGTTGCTTCATTGAAATAAAAGTCCTGGCCTTTTTGCTTGGAGGTCATGACTGACGCAAAAGCCAACCACAGCCGGACATTCACAGGCTGACGGAGGCAGAAACAATAGGTCTGTCTGAGTGAGTGATTGTCATGGCAACATGTACTGTTTACTGTAACAGGTGTACTTTGCTGGGTAACTTTGTCATTCGCATAGTTAAATCAGTGGTGCAAAGATGAAATTTTAATGATGATTATATATTTACTGCACATTTATTGCATTGAAGCGGACTTGCGCCCCCTCAGTCACCCCTCTGTGGCTCAGTTCTGGCTCATGGTTTTAGAACTGCTCATCAATGGCTTCGCTGAAAAAGGAAAAAAAAAAATTACATCCATTCATCTAATTCCAAAGGACTTTTTTATCCCCCGCTAACACGAAGTGTGAGGGGGATATAGGTTTGACCTCCGTCCGTCCGTCCATGCGTGCGTGCGTGCGTCCGTCCGAGAGAAAGGGGACAACTTTTCTCAGAAACTATTACAGATAGGACAACCAAATTTGGTGTGTAGCTTCCGACCATAAAGGCCTTGATGGAGTTCGAAAATAAGAAGCACATGATTGGCCGGGGATGTTGTAGACCATGTCGACTTGTTTTTTTATAATGATGGAGAATGTCATGAGGTAAAGGAAAGGCATAGAGGTGAATTCATAACGGATTAGGTAGATAACCATATTGCTACGCGATTTCGAATGCACTTACTCTATGCAATGTCTCTCCTGTCATGTACATTTGGTTTTGTGATTAGGCCGATGGGTGGTGGTCGTTTTAAATATTGTTACCGTACAAAATTGTGGTAAGGCATTATCTTCTTTCTTTTCCAAAAGGATGGCTCAGTGTACCCTGTGCTAAAGGAGATACTGTAAATTAGGATGCACTGAAGTACCTGTACTTTACATTTAGAGCAGAGGTATTTAACATCGTTCGCGGGGGCTCGCTGTGTGTGGTTCTTGCTCCAACCACAATTGTGATCACAGGATTTTGACAAGCTGTTAATATGTCTTAATTAGGTGCAATTCACGTTTAGAGCTGTCAGTTACTCTCTTTAGACAAATTTTTATGGAAATATCCATACATGCAATCAAGATTAAAACACCCTTCAAGATAATGCGTTCATTTCAAAACTGCAAGCAATTTAAATGTACGATTTTAAACAGCTCAAATTAGACGCTGAGAAAATCAGAAAACCTCAGATTAGGTGGCTGGACAAAGTGTTTGAAGTTCTCAAAAAACTTTATGTGAACTTAATTAGATTAACGCAATACAAAACTGATTGACTCTTCATCGTTTGCTTGTCGATTAAATTTGTCATAATGTGCCAATTCATTTTCAACAATTAGGCCCCTGCTGCTTATTTGATTTAATTGGTTACATTTCTTTCTCTCATTTCATGCTGTTTCTTCCAATACAAGGCACTATGGGTATGTTTTTTTTTTTCTTGATGGCGTATATAGATATATCTGTTAAAATGTGGCTTAACCTCTTAAGCCCCAGCCTCTTTTTTAGGTTTCTGTTTGAAAATGACATACCCAAAATGAATAGAGTATATCTCTGTTTGTGTAGCATGAAGTATCAGAGAGGGAGACATGGAAATGTGGAGAGAGGGTTGATTTTCTGACGCTACTCGGATTTTGATATTTGAAAATTAATATGCTTGGCGTTTGAGTTGCGCTTTGTGTATGTAAAAATGACTTATATGTGCTTGTAGCAGAGGCTCTCCTGTTTCATTTCATGTGTAATATGACTAGATTGCTACTTAATTAGCGCGGCGTTGTAGGTATTTTGCTGCGGTGAGTCTCAGGGTCCCCCAATTGGCAAATAACAGTTCTAAACATTAAATGCACTTAAGACTAATTAACAACTTGTCAAAATCCTTCGATTACAATTGTGGTTGTGACAAAAAGCATCATGCACAGTGGGCCCCCAGAAACGACGTTGAATGCCTCTGATTTACAGAACTCCAATGATCTTATCACGGCTGCCACTTAAATTTTTCCTGGTCATTTGATAGCAGTTAGAAACTTTCCTAAGCTATTCGAACGAAGCCTATCCTGAGCTCTTACTCTCCGCTCTCTTCCCTCCCTCTTCCTCTACTGCTTTCCTCCTCTCTTACCGTTTCCGTTCTGCTCCTCGGTTTCCCTCCATTTTTCCCGTCCTCTCCCTCCTCCGCCTGCCTTCATGGTGTGAAGCTGCGGCTGCATTAGCTGCCTCTCATCTCTTCCTCAGCACAATGGCACGGCTGCCCTCTGGGAGTATGGGGGAGGGGCATTCACAGCGATTGCGCCTGAATTGGCTCAAAGTGCTCCGTGTGGAGAATCATTACTTTACTTAAAGCTGCAGAGTGCATTTCCATTCCCCGGAGACGTTTCTCTGCGCTCTGAAACCATAGTTTATATTTTATTTTTTATGTTTTTTTTCCCCTTGTCTTTCAGTCTTCCCAGTTCTGAGGAAAAGGCCATTAGAATCCTTGAACATGCTTTCAGTCCATGTCACAATACACATACACTGTTACACACACACACACACACACACACACAAACATGCTTTATCTGTTGACATTCTGCTACTATGGCGGTCTAATCATCCGCATTTTTCTAATGACCCTCTTCAGTGGCAGTCCTTTCTCCACATACACGACTTACGGAAGCCGCTCTTGAATATCCAAGCAAACATCTCTGCCCTCTTTGAAGACAGAATGAACTTATGTCTATACCACCAAACATCTCCATTTCACCTCTGCTTGGTCTGTGCTGAATCCCAGCTAAATTACTGTAATGTTTGATCTTGCCCAGAATAATGCGATAGTTCTCATGTGCTGTTCCTCAAGGCTTCCCTGTTTAGCGCATATTAGCGCACAAGCTTCTCCTTAATCATGCACTTTCCCTCCCATGACTAAGGGAGCATCTCATACTAGCAATGCATCCTCCTCTCCTCCTCTGCTACCTAATGTCCTCTGTGTTCTGGAAATATATCTTATCTCCGCCATCTTTCTGCCATCCTAATAATGGAACAGACTACTGAAACTGCTTCTCAGTTGGCTCTTTGCTCCTCCAAAATAGAGCGCACATCAATGTATGCAACAAATCAAGCCTTTTCGCATTTCTGGGTGACATTGCCGTCCCGTTATCCAGAGTTTTAATGCCCGTCGTGCAGATTCTGACACAATCCAGACGTAATCGCACAGATGACTGAGAACTTGAATTTGCCCAATTATTCAAGACATTTTGCCAGATCTATGCGTTGTTCAGAAAGTTACTATCACACATCCTGTGCAGTTCACAACTCATAAGAATATGCAGCTTTTATGGCTTCTACAGGAACATTCGGTAATTTAAGATGCGAAACCAGGTTTATTGTTGCACATAAAGTGAACGTGACTGAAAATAGACATGTCAGCTAGCTATGTCAGAATGTTCTAATGCATTTAGACTGTTTATTTCCATGGGATGTTTTTAAGACCAACAAATTAGATTTCCTATGCTATAGGGGGGCACTCTGGCACAGTTGGTGGCACTGCCACCCAACGGGTAGAGGTTTTAGGGTTTGAATCCAGCCGTGTGGAGTTTGCGTGTTAAGCCCGTGGCTGCGTGAGTTTCCTCTGGGAACCCTGACTTCCCCCCGCAGACCAAAGACATGCATGTCAGGATAACTGGAGACTCGCCCAGAGGTGTGTGTGAATGGCGTTTGCGCCTTGCGATGGATTGGCAAGCGCTCCTGCTCTTCATCCATCAACAGCTAGGATAGGCTGTGAGCCCAGCGAGGAAGAAGCAGTAGAGATAATGGATGGATGGATGCTAATGAGGGAATTGTAGTTTTTCAGCGTGAACTAGAAAACATTATCATCGAAAGCCTCCAATACCATGGAATCTCACTCTTTCGAACCCAAAGAAGGTCATGACTCGAAGCATAGGCTCACAAAATTTCATTTTTCGAGGTAAACTAGTTTTTGAAAAAATAATAACTTGCCCCAACTAATCTGGAAGGATGGAGGGACAGTTTCCATTGCAATATCACCCTCTCCGCTTCTTGGCCTGGAGGTGATAACATTTTTGAATTGACAAGTGAGATGCAATAAACTGCTCATATTGCAGCATAATGCAAATAAATGAATTAATTTTCTAATCATACACTGGACACGTTGGGATTCTGAGATCATTGTAAATTGCCATTGTTTTTGTTTGTTGATATTCCTGCAGACATAATGATGCGGTTTCTGATTAAATATTAGAGAGTCTTGCGACTGGAACTGTCAGGGTTATGTATTTTAGGCTTTTATAGCCCATTGCACATATTCTGCTGGAAATTCGGCTTGAATCTTTGCCAGATTTAAATGGGCTGATCCAATGAAAGGCAGAAGATGGGGCTTTTTCTGGGCTCAGTAAAATAGAACGGTTATGATTGGCCAGTGGCATCAGTAGCTGCTGTTGACTGTGGTGACGGAGCAGAGGGTAAAATGTCAGAATTTTCTTCACTCAACTTTGTAAATCTAACTCTTCCATACTCTGAGGATTTCAACTTGTAACACTCTTGTTTTGTGGCTGGATGTCTTTGTAAAAAATGCACAAATAAAATTACTTATAGACTAAATGCAGTGCTTTGGTGCTTTGATCAATGTTATTAAATCTGAATTCTTCCCAGGAAGCAAACAAGTGACCTGTGGCCTTGGCTGTAAGAACTAATTCACTATCTGACTGTTAAATTATTGAACATTTATTTAAGGGATGCAGCAATGTTCACTGATATGCATATTATTGTGGAATTGGATGTGTAAGAAAGTGATAATGCTGCCAATACTTAGGTGAATGGTAATATTTGTAATTATTATATGACATAAGGATTCGCTCTCACCTGATTGGTCGAGGCAAGCTCCACAGGTCACTGTAAACAGTGATATCACACAAAAGTGCACAAGGGGTGAATATACCGTAACAATCCGATGACATCGAGCTAAAAATAGATTAGCTTTCCCTGTAGGAGCTCTTGACAGAGTCTGCATTTCATGTCGCTTCGTCCCTGTGAGGAGCTTTACGTTAGAGTTGTCACCCTTCGCTAATTTTATATTTTCAAGTAGGCTCACGTTACAGAACAATTATTGACTTCAGTTATTAGTGTATCCAATGATTTATCCACCTTGGACAAGTGATAGAACTTGTCCAAGGTAGATAAATCATTGGATTTAACTCAGCTGAAGTCATTGATTGTATAATATCATACAGTGCAGTTCCATCCATGGGTCAGAATATTTACAGAAATGCATTAAAAAAACACATAGTATCTCTTGTTGGAATTTGATGGGCATAATTATGCTGTGCCATGTGGCTGCACTCTCATTGTGGGCCTTTTAAGGTAACATTTTAGCCATTTTTAAAAGCAGGTGTCTCCACTGAGCGAAGGGAAACAACGGAAGTGTAGGGCTTCAGTTCAATTCTCATTTAGCTCTGGTTGTGGCACTGACACAAAAGAATCCTGGTTTCATCAAAAAGAAAGTGATTGAAGGATTTTTTTTTTTTTTAAACTAAGGTCTTAAATGAACTTTTTTGGTATTCTGTTCTTTTATTTATCTGCTAATTGATCGACAGAAATGTGCAGAGCCCTTTTTCGCAGGGTGAGTATCGGCTAGGCTATACTAGCGCTCTCCAACCTATTTCCTTCAAAAGCTGTTTTTAGGGGGAAGGCTGGGAGGAGATTGGAGTTGGGGTTTTTGTTTCAGATCATCAGAAGTTTGGATATCATAAAACACACAAAACATAGTTTTACATATGAAGGCAATTTAGAAAATGCAACTGTACGTTATCTGTCACTTAAATCCTGATATGTTTATGCATACATAACCTACTCTCTTGTAAAAAAAAAAAGAATCCATTTGTAGGTAATCATGACCAACTATTGAACATGACCTTATCAGTGTCAACTAAACCTAAAGATGACTTTGCTTTGCTTTACAAATTGCCCTATTTAGTTTGTTGCTGATCAAAGAGGAAGCAGTACAGTGGGTGCATTATGTAAACCTTTACTTCAGTAATACATGTTATTGTCGTAACAGCTAATAGCATAACAGAGATACTGTTATGGAGTAATTTTCTTAAAAATGATGTCAGCTAAACAATGCAACAGAAATGACTGCATTATTGACTACTTAAATAGCATGTATTTTTGTGAATTATAAATATGGAAAGGTCTATCAATATCATCATATCTCATATCATACTATAATTTGAGGAACATTTGTCTGTCTGTCTTTCTGTCTGTTTGTTTGTTCCCCTACTCCTCCGAGGTCCTCTGACGGATCTTCACCAAACTTGGTGGGTCTATGTAGGTTGTCCCTGGAATTGTCCTTGAGGGGTTAGTTTTTTGAACGGTCAAGGTCATTGGGGTCAAAGATCAATTTTTCGCATCTCCCACCTCCCTGGACAGATTTTCATGAAAGTTGGTACTTGAACGTAGGTCGTCACAAGAAATGACCGCGAGAGGTCCGTTCCGTCAAAGGTCAAGGTCACGAGGGTCAAAGGTCACCGTATTCATGAAAGTTGGTATGTGGACGTAGGTCGTCACAAGAAATTATTCTCGCCACGGGTAATTCACTAGTATCATAAAGTACATCATGGTTGAACATATGATTTTCAGAATAATTATAATTCCTTTGTGTCACGATGGCAAATTTTCTGCAGCTAGGTGTTTATAATGGATGAAACTGGCAGTTAACTGAGATTGTCCATGAAGGCTATACCGTAGCAGTTTAGCACCTCTCAAAAGATTTTAACACCATTTTAGAATACTTTGAGACTTTGTTGGCATGAAGATAACCGTGATGATTAAGAAAGACAGATCAAAGATGAAACTATAAAATTCTTGATATAAAACTTTTGTTTTTTTTAACTTTAGCTTCAATTTGCAGAGTGTTATTTTCTTTTGATTATCACATTCACTGTCTGCCTTGACTAAATATCCCTGTGGACATATCTGAAAGGTGTGAAATTTGGAGAAAAAGAAGATTTTAATGAATTTTAATTTCCATTCTTTTACTCAAGAAGTGTTTGCTTTCTCCTCAAGGAGAAAGAAAATTCCAGCATAAAAGATGAGGGGTGATGAACAGTAATTATTGAAGAACAGCAGTTAGTTGCTCAGGTGACAGCTCTGTTATTACCTGTGAGTGATTGAACCAATGGAGAGGAAATGACTGCAAAAAAATGGTTGGGGGGGGGACATCCTTCAATGTGCTCAAATAAATTAACTGAAAATAGGAAGAGCTTCTCGGGTACATTTCACAAAGTGTGCGATTGATCAGTTGCCTCAGATATGCATGAATACATTCTGTTAACCTGTATGAACAGTCCCAATGATATGACTGTAATGACCTGATGTTCTTGTGATGGTTTACCAATCATTTTTCGGTTTGTTTCCCGTTATATCAGTCACCCAGGTGACATTTCAGATTTCTTTTCTGTCAATGTAATGGCAGATTATTGCCCATAAAAACAAAAATATTTTCACTTGTGCATTTAGATAATTATTAATGGTAATTTCCATCACTTGTGCAGTGAGAAGATTATTAAAGGTAATTTCCAATAGTTCACATTTTAATCATATGATATGAGTGGTGCTTTCAAGAGCAAACTTTCATGTGTGTGGGACCAGTGTTACAAGGAGAACAGACACTGACTTTCCCCCCTTGGACTCCAATGGCAAAAGGAGGTATTGCAGTTCAGGTTCCCATTGGATTAAAAAGGCCCCAGCGTTTTAAAAGTCAGTTGTACATGGGTATGTTTGTGTTTCAGTAGTGAGTTGTGCAGGAGTAACTTTGTGTTTTAGGTAAGTTATGTTGAGTAAAGTTACATTGGATGGCCTGCCAGTCATAGTGCTTTGTAAGGTACGCATGCGCTGCTGCTGTGATGAATGCTGTTGGAGATCTCGGTGTGTAAGCAATATCTCTGGCCTAAAAAGGGGTGACCCAAATTGGCTCTGACCCAAAAGTGCAGCTGCTCTCGCTGAGTCTCTGTAAATCCTCCTGGTGCACCAATAAAGACGATGGCCATCTCCGACAATAAATCATTCTCACTGCATTAGCGAACTCGTCAGTCACAGTGAGGGCCAACTACACTTACTCCTTCGCCCAACATCGGCAAGAGTCTGCCTGCCCCCCCCCCCCTCTCTCTCTCTCTCTCTCACTCGCTCTTTCCATCTCCACACCCTTCTCTCCATAGCCAGTCTCTCTTTCCCTTTATCACCAACCTCTGACTCTTACTTCCGCTGCCCATCTCTCTCAATTTCAATCTCCGCTGACGTTTCCGTTGTCGTTTTTTCGGTGAACACTTTGATTTTGCACCCTTGATTATATTTTGGGTAAAGATGCACTAGCACTGATACTGATATTAGATAGCACTTCGATACTGACTCAAATAGCTAGATCGGGTATATGTGATAATGGGCCAATCTGGTATTGCTGATATTTTAATAGATGCCAATTAGGTACATTAGGTATATATCTATATATATATATATGTGTGTGTGTGTGTGTGTATGTTTGCATTTTTTGTTATATTTTGTTTTACTAAGTTGGCTAAAACTATGTTTACATCAAGTGTAATGTTGCTTTAGAAATATTAGAATGAACTAAGTCTCTTCCACACAGTAAGGCTTGCAGCTTATTAAATTGTGGCATTGAATTGGTACTCTACTTGGGTCGATATCCACAGTCCAGGTATTGGCGTTGGAATTGGGACTGCAAAAATTCAGATTGGTGCATCCTTAATATTAGGAAATGTTTTGATGTTTCTGTGAAACCATTGCGCACACATGCTTATGAATTTAAGTGGGAGCTATTATCTCTTCGCCGGGTTCACACGGGCCACGTGTGTGGCGTATTTAATGGCGCCAATTTTCTCGGCTGAAAAAGCCTCATGCCTCCAATTAAACCATCCTTTTTTTTTTTTTTTGCAGAATCCTATTTTCCAACTGTCCTCTGCCTTAAATGATCAACATCACAAAACTTTGCCGCTGAATGCTAATTTGCCACCTTTGCAACGTTCTTAAAATTCAGTGTTGTTTGAAGGGATTTGATTTATTATTTAGTGCAATGCTCCACTGAGGCCTGTGCAAAGACAGACTTCTGCAGAGAGCATTTACACTCAGTTTTATAGGTAATAGCTGCATGTCTGAACTTGCCAACAGGGAGAAAAAAAAATCCTGAAAGAAAAATACCATTAGCAAATCCAAAGAGGCTGTATTTACGAGTTGCCCAGTGCCTTCTGTGGTTTTAAATCTGTTTGTCTTCAGCCATAAACTGATTAACAGAAATAATAGAAAGTAGTTTTGATTTTCAGGCTGAGAAAATCTTTTATTGTTTTTTTTTTCTTTTTTTTTTTTTTACCAGCTGTAGCCCTCAATAGCTCTCACGGTAGGTTACACTTTTCCTTTAGATGATTCTTAAAATATCTATAGTCCTCCAATATTCTAAAGTGAGTTTGTGTTTATTGATGAGGAAGCTCTCGTATTTTTGGCAGGTGAAAGGCACCTCTGTGCTGAAAAATCGATACCTTATTTTTGAAAAACAAGGTTTTAGTGTAACGTCTGTTCCTAACAGATATTTGCTTATTATTTACTTTCCAACTTTGGTGTTCAATTATAGCCTTTTTACGCAGTTTGACAAAAACTCACATTCATATGCACATCCAGCTGCTGCCAGGTTTTCTCCCTGCTGACACAGAGTCGGCCCATCTTTTATGTGATGGATTTGTCTCACTCGTGCGCAACTTCTGATTCATATCTGTGACGCGGGTCGCAGTTCCTCTGCGAATGCAGTGTTATAGACATTACAGTGTTGGGAACAGTTCATTTATCTATAGTTCTGTGTATGTGTTTGTGCTCCTGACAAATCTGGGGATCGTTTCCCAAAAGCGCCGTTGCTAACTTACGTAGTAGGAACGATACGCAGTCAGTGGTTTGAACTATCTTAAGTTGCTATCATTGCCTCAATGGTTAGCCACTAATCTATTGGGATATGTATTCCTATATGGTAAAACTCCCTGTCTCTGAGAATGCATTGTTAAAGATATTACAGTATTGGCAAAGGTTTACTTATGAAATTCTATCTATGTGTTTGTGCTCCTGATAATGTGAAATTATGTGACCATCTGCCTCTCAAAATGTACTGTTATGGACATTGCAGAGTAAACTGCAGTTTATTTACATGTCGCTACGTACGTGTTTGTGGCCCTGATAATCTGATATGATATGAGAATCTGATTGGCAGTGATCAGGAATATTTTCTGTGCCATGGGATTTTCTTTATTCATTACTGTAATTGTCTAATATTGATTGTTGCTTGCAGCAATGCATTACTCACTCAAAAACCCACTTGAGAAAAAGTGAATTCTCAACAGATAATTGAAGGGTTTGGGAATTAATGATACTTCATCAGAATGTTAATGCCTCTCTTTAGGAGGTATGGCTTTAATTCACTTACTGCCTCTTAGAACAATGAGGTTGTTTCCAAACAATTAAAAACATTATCAAATTACTTGAGGGAAGAAATATGTGTTTTGTATTTTTTTATTAGTTTTTTTTTTTTTTTTGAGAGAAGACACCGTGTTCTTGGATAACCACTTAATGCGATGAACCTAACTCAGTTAGGAAGTTGCGTTTTGGAAGCTCATATGTATGTGCGAGACGGAGCTTATTGGTGCGGCTTGGCTACAGTAACCGTCTGGTTTCCTCTCTCACCGGATCTAAGTTCTCACCCAATACACATCTAATCACTGGAATTATTATTATTTTTTTTTGCCTGTCTCCCAATCAGGGATAATAAACTCCAGATAAAATTAATTTATATCATGTTTATATCAGTTTATGTCAGGTTTTTTTCTATCCTCCCCATCTTGTTCTTATGAGGTTGTTCAAACCGGCTCAAAGACTATTCCGCTATAAAACACATGCCAGAACTTTGCCAAAAATATGTATATGTTAGTCATTGATTTTAAGAATGCTTATAATTTAGCTTTTGCACCTCTGTTCCTCAAGGGAACAGCAGTTATTAAATGTATCATGACGGCATATTGGCTTTCATGTCCCCTTCTTACCACTAGAGGTGCTAGAGAAGCAAATCAGAAAATCCTGATAAAGGTCATTTTGTGACTGATTGGAAAATTACTTACTCTGTCTAATAAGTATGAGGATCAGAATGTAACATCTCAGTATTGCACTTATAACTTTCATGAAAAGTTTAAATACTCATAACAAAAGTATGTTTGCATTTCACTGCACAGTAGGCGGCAAAATTTGAATTCCCCAGGAATGGCTTTATATTTGAAGAATCAGGACCTCAATTATAAAAGAATTTTCACGGGTTATTCCTACTAGTTTGAGTGCTGTACAGCAGCACTTTTCCCCTACTTTGAGGAAGTTGAGCCAGCAGCACCTTACTGAACCCCATAAAACTTACGGACCCCTATATGGGTCCATCAAATGCAGTGGCTGTATTCAAACCTTTGGAACTTAAGGCCTATTTTAAATTCTAGCAAAGATCCCAAGATTTCCAACAATCTCAAATTTGAGCTGATGAATTACAGGGAAATGTGTTCAAAATGATGTACAAGATCTAGACATTTTCCATTTGATTTAATGCTGTGGCCATAAAAGCTTGCCATCCTAAATATTTCTCTTAATACAAGTGTGATGTAGCTTCAGTGAAGTGCTGCAACCAGCAGATGCAGAATTTGTATGAGCCATTGTCTATTTAGAGAAAACTTAACTGAAAAAGTTACAGTCTAAGGGGTTAAGTCTCCAAAGTAATATAAGGATACTTGCGGAGGTAAGGGGCCAAATAACTGGTGCCCAAATTGGAGCTTTGATGGCCACAAAATGGGTAAAATCATCACAGGATGGAGGGGGAAGAGTGACCAAAATTATGACAACATGTCCAATACCAAAAAACGCAATGACAGCAAAATTGAATTGTTGCAGCAAGTGAAATCTTTTTGACAGGTACTGATGGACACATGGTACAATATGGTTATTAAAAACTTCACTAATGTGCTAAAAAAAAAGTAATAAGAAATCACCACTAAATTGATTAAATACATGACAGTCTCATCGAAAACAGTATGTCTTGAGCTTCTCCAAGCTAGTGCTTAATAAATGATAAAAGTCATTTGTATTCAATAACACTGTAGATATGCATAACACGGTGTTAAGGGAAACAGCTTTTGACCATCCCCTAAATGGGTGTGCAGCCAGGACTGTAGATGGGCCTCATTAGCCGATGCACTGTAGTCACTTGTGCACTGTTTTTAGATAGCCCAAGTCATTACAGTGGCGCGAAACAAAGCTGAAGATTTAGGTGGCCGGATATGGTTCAAGTTGGTCTTTAAGAGCCAGCAAAATCATACCATAACATGAGAAGAGCTGTCAGCACAATGCCTTTTCTGTCCATGGTCGTCAAGTGAAAGAGCGCATTTTGGACAGACACTGACTATAGAGAAGTAAGACATTCATTAATTATACGTTATGATTACTTTAGATAATACCTTGCCATTATAGAATTCTGTCTTGATCAGGTTTACAGAGCTTTGAGGGGCTTCAAGGGGAGGTGGGAGGCTGAGCATCTTCTCAGTCAACAGTAAAAAGAACTACTCTGAGTCATTGAGTATGTGATAACACAGTTATAACATGGTAATAGATCAGAATAACACAAAACCTATGTATGCTTTTTTCTCATTTTGATTTCATCCACAAGACAACAACAGAAGGGTTAATAGTTTGGGTCTTGTACCCAATATCACAGTCCAAGTTGAATATAAAGTATATGCCCGCTCTTGAGATTCTGTGTGGTTAGGTTGGTGTGTCAGCTTGTATATGGGCAGACAATGCTGTTTTTTTCCCCGGCAAATGGCGTCCTTTAGCGAGATAAATGGAAGATTTTCTCTGTGGATACCTGGTCTGTCTGATGACTCATCGCTTCTGTTTGATTGTCTGATGTATATCCTGAGTACAGGGGCAGTCGTTTAAATCCTCTGTAAGATGAGACATTCACGGCACTGACTGTGTGACTGTTTTTTTTTTCTTTATTTTCCGTTGTAATTATTGGTCTGCAGGTGCTAGTACTTGATCTTATCTGATAGAACGTATTCATTGTTCGCTCCACCAACGAATGCTGGCAGGAGGCTATGTGATCGGTGTCGTTTGTCTGTTTATTTGTGAACAACATAAGTCATAAAGTAATGATCGGATATCTCTGAAATTTTGTATATGGGTCGCTATTAGATTAGAGATGGGCCCTATTGATTTTGATCCCAATCAGTCAAACAATATGGCCGCCATCTTGAAATCCTATGACACGCGATAACTGAACTTTGCTCCCCCTCACCAAGATTTGAACTGTGCTGCCTCGGCAGAGGTTTGCACTTAACGAGTGCATCTAGTCACTCATGTTTCTCGTGGTGGCAATACATACCAAGTGTAGCAAAATTAATTTTTACATACTTACACTTAACATCATGCATGTTGTCACCATCTCCTGGACATCCAAGGAAAACAGACAACAATTCACTATGGGAGCTTCAAGAAAAAAAAAAAGTCTTTCCCATGCAGTTCATCAGGCCAGTGCTTAACTCCGGTTTCTGTACCATGAAGTGACTAGGATTATTGCTACTCCCCCTGGTTAGGGTGCTAATCCTTTGCAGGTTGCCCCTCAGCTCTTAGCCAGGTTACCCTAGCAATTTGCTGGTACCCAATGATACCTTGCTGAAGTGGGCCACCGCTGAGAGTAAAGCGTTTTTGCCCAAGAACGAACCACAAAAGCCGTGGCAAGGACTTGAACTCAGGACCTTTCAATCCCAAGTCAAGCACATTCAACCACTGTGCCATCGCGTCCCCACTATGGCTGATTCAGGCAAGTGAAATATGTTTGGCAGTAGACATGTAGCCACTTGAAGTGATTGCTAAAGAAAATAAGATAATATTGCATAAATAATAAGCTGCCAAGATTAACAGCCCTGATATCCATGCAGTTCTAACATTATAAATAGGATAAATCTTTCTTGAACTACATAATCAGGAATGACTTCACAGCTTATTTCTGAGGTTTTAGTTCGCCCACTGTCCTCAAAATAGTATGTATTTATTTATTTATTTACTTATTTATTTAAGTGCCTGTCCAGCTGTGTTTTTGATTATCAGTTTATTTTTATTATTATTATTATTATGTATTTCTGTTTTCTGTGTATTCCAAGGTGTCAGAGATCGTTGATGAATGCAGAAACTTCATTGTGAAAAATTCAGAAGAATCCAGAATTAGGGAGAGGCTCTGGCTGACTGTGTCCCCTTTGCACACTGACAGGTGTTTCATCACTTTGGTTTTACAGTGATTTCCTGACACCGGTGAGAGACAGGGGACCGTAAAGCGGGCTGGGGGATTAACGACGTTGACGTGAGGAGTCTCAGATGCGTCTCGCTGCTCCTGAGCGCTTGCAAAAGGGGCAGAAACCAGAAAAAGAGAAGCATTAATTAAACTGAAGGCCCCTCTTTGTGCTCGGAAGCAACAAAGAACCTGCCTCATCGTAATTAAAAAATCATGTTCACATATGGAATGAATATTGGGACGATAAAGAAGAAAACATGATCTGCATCAAAATTAGTAATGCAGGAACATTTGTTGGATGGTCTATTTTTACAATGTCCATCAGTTTTATATGTGTGCATTTATTACGTGACTAAATACCAGTGGCAGCTGTCGAGCTGAAAACAGAGGAGGCATTGAACACCCCTTCATTGTAAAACCAGATGTTTAAGTTCTGAACATATGTTAAAAGTTTTGTGTAACACTTTTTAAACATGTCGCAGAGTTTAGATTCAGTTTTAAAGAGTATTCAACGAATCTGAAAAACCTTGATCGCAACATCCAGTAAACACCAGTGTTTTGAATGAGAGCTCCTATTTACAAAAATAATCACCAGGCATTTAAGCTTTTACACGCTGGTCTTCTAATTATAACCAAGTCACATCTTCCACAGTTTTACAGTGTTGGTCTTGACCTGTTTTCAATCATTTATTTAAAATAACATTACAGGAACTCCTGAATCACTCAGCACTATCATTTGTGGCCAGTTGTCCTAGTTAAGGCAAGAAAAGGAATAAAATGTGCCATTTTTCACATGAAATTGAATTTCATTCAAAGTTAACATTATTCCCTTGTGAACAGTCATTGCTGATCTTTGTTTTCATTATTTAAACAATTATTAACAATTATTAGTTGGGACAAAGTGTAAATTGTGAATAAAATCAAAATGCACTGACCTTCAGATCACATGAGCCAATATGTTATTTACAATAGAACATAGATATTATTTAAAATGTTGAAACTGACACATTTTACATTTTAATCCACAAAATTAGCTCATTTTAAATTTTCTGGCTGCAACAGGTCTTAAAGAAGTTGGGACACAGGCAAAAAAAAAGGGCTGAAAAAGTAATTAATATATCCGAGAATCAGCTGAAAGAACATTTAGCAAGTAATTAAGTTAACTGGCATCAGGTGTGTAACATGATTGGCTATTAAAGGGATGTCTTAGAGAGGCTGAGTCTCTCAGAAGTAAAAATGGCCAGAGGCTCTCCAACTTGTGAAGGCTTGCATAAAAAAATAGCGGAATACTTTAAAAACAATGTTCCTCAACTTCAAGTTGCAAAGGCTTTGAAGGTCTCATCATCGACAGTGCATAACATCATCAAAAGATTCAGAGAAACTGGAAAAATCTGTGCGTAAGGGACAAGGCCAAAGACCTTTACTGGATGCCCGTGATCTTCGGGCCCTCAGACACCACTGCATCACTCATCGGCATGATTCTGTCATTGACACTACTAAATGGGCCCAGGAAACCACTGTCTGTAAACACAGTCCTCCGTGCCATCCACAGATGCCACCTAAAACTCTATCATGCAAAAACGAAGCCATTGTTGAGCACGATCCAGAAGCGCCGCCGTGTTCCGTGGGCCGAAGTTCATTTAAAATGGACTGAAGTAAAGTGGCAAAGTGTCAGATGACATCTATTCCAGGGAAATAATTCCAGAGAAAACCACATACTGCAGCTATTACAACAGCATGGCTTTGTAGTAGAAGAGTCCGTTTGCTGAACTGGCCTGCCTGCAGTCCTGATCTTTCACCAATTGAGAAAATTTGGCGCATAATTAAACAAAGTCTGTCAAAGGAGACCAAAAACTCTCCAGCAGCTGGACAGCTGTATTAAACAAGAGTGGGATCAAGTTCCAATGGCTAAACTCAAGAAACTTGTCTCCTCAATGCCCAGACGCCTTCACTCTGTGTTAAAAAGAAGAGGAGATACTACACTGTGGTAAACATTCCCCTGTCCCAACTTTTTTGAGAACTGTAGCCGCCAGCAAATTGGAAATGAGCTCATTTTGTGGATAAAATTGTAGAATTTCTCAGTTTCAACATTTGCCATGTCATCTCTGTTCGATTGTGAATAAAACATTGGCTGGTGTGATTAGAAAGTCATTGCGTTTTGATTTTATTCACAATTTACACTTTGTCCCAACTATTTCGGAATTGGGGTTGTATATTTAATGTGCTTGGTAGGTTTTAGTGGTTTTGTAATAAAATAATTCCATGGTGGCCCTCTTGAAGTTTGTTGATAGGAAATTTTGTGTTTGCAATTCAATGTACTTGATGAGGTCGAGAAGGCAAAACCAAATAAAAATAAAAGAAGCCAGACGGCTGACTTTTGCGGTTTTAACAGCTATATCTGGCACTGCTACAACAGCACTCAGTGACTTGATTTGAGTTACTTTAGCCTGGTAATGTGAACCCAGCCTGTGGAAAATGTCCTCACTATTCTGAAAGCAGCTGTATTCTGAATAAATGTTGCCGTTCTGTAAAACAACATTAGAAAAGGGTTGACTTGATTTTCCTTCCCCTTGTGCTCTGAACCACGATTAATATGATTAATAATATGAGTTGGGAGCACTCCTGTGTCAGCCTGTCAGTGTATCTGCTTTGAGGTTTGAAATGTTTTATTTAAGCGCATTTTTGTCAAGTGCAAACTTTTCCGTGTACTCTGGAGACTGTAGAAAATCTTTGTGGCACAGATATTTCTCCAATTCTGCAAAAACCATGTCTTGCACCAACAATCATACCAAAGTCTAAGGTGATTAGACCATGCCTCTACCCCACTGTAATCTTTAGTCAGATAAAAGTTAAACCATTCATTGCGTGTTAAGTGTACTGAGCTGCAGCGACATCATTGACAGTCTGTTGGAGTGGAGTATTTGTATCTACATGCAGCTTTTTAAAGGCATTCTTTGTGGTAAAAAAATTGAAAAATTACTTTGCTTGTATTCAATCTGACAGACGAAGGGACTCATAAATAAGAAATCCTACCCATTTTATAAGGCTGGTCTTCGTCTTTTCCGTACGTGTACAGTAAAAGGAGTAGGAACCCGCTGTGACTCTTTCATCTACACCAATGATCCTGCAGGTCATATGACAATTTCATTCTCTGTCTTCAGGGGACATGTGATTCTTCTTCCTATTTTCACCAATAAATATAGATGAAGGTTCACTGTATGGACCAGCGAAATACTTGGCAATCATGATTTTCAAATGTAATGCCTCGTAAAAATAAGTGGTCAGTAAGTGCATGTTGTTGGTGCGCTATTGCGGTACTGTGTTAGTCTTTTAATGCTCTGTTCTTGGATAGTGTGCAGATATGGCACATCAGTGTGACTGGCTCTTGTGCTGAGAGGTCCCAGGCAGGGTGATGAAAAGGCTGTAACTGAAAATTCAGGGTCACCAGAATTTCTAGGCTCATTCGCCACTCCCATCTGACCTTGTATGACCTCAGGGAGAATGCCGTGGTAACATGATGCCACACTCCGAAACTGAGTCTGAAAGAATATTGTTTTTTAAAAGTAATATTTTTGATTGGCTTTTCAAGGACATTACAGAATTAAAGCTGAATGTGTGCATTCCCAATGTGATAAACAAAAAGGCAAAAGAAACCTATACATAAAGTGGAGACCCACACCACTGTAAATCATAAATGTAATTGCTTTTTATTGTCAAATTTAATTTTTTGCAACAGAGTGAGAGGTTCAGATTCGTATTGCCAGAAAAAAAAAAACCTCAATATTTTTCCTTTTCGAAGTCATAATATTGTAAAATTAAAATTTTTTTAAATTAGATCAGAATTGTCAGTCACTGCAGGCATACAAATTTGATTTAACATCCAAACATGCTAACAGAAATGAGGGAATTGAAATTTAAAAAGTATGTTTTTTTTTTTTTTCCTGGCTGAGGGGGTTTGATACAAATAAAGAATAATCTTCATTCTGCACACGCTCAGTTGTGACTGTGTGTGGGAAAAGCTACTGATTTTCCAGGACTACCAAATAGGTTTGGGCACAGTCTTCTGTTCTCCTTGAGGGTTGCAGTTATTTCTGCCCTTTTGTGCAATTGAAGGTGTTCTTTCTAGTTATGTATTTCATTAGCTGCGAGCGTTTCTTTATGGTTTTGATTCTCCTGAAATATTTGTCTGTGTTTGTGTGCTCTGTGTCTTGCCTGAGACCACTAGCGTCAGACTGGGCCCCTAAAAGAAATGTCTTTAATTTGTTTAAAAAAAAAAAAAAAAACTCCAAATGCAGAACTATTTTACAGACTGGGCTTTCATTTCCCCCAATGTTAAACTGCCTCAGGTGTTTAAAACTCTGGGCTGACATTGTGTTTTACGTGTGTGTGCGAGCGCGCATGTGTGTGTGTGTGTGTGTGTGTGTGTTTTGTTGGTTGTGTGTGTGCCAGTGGGAAACGTAGCTATTCTGAATATTTCAGGAGGTGATGGAATGTGCCGGTATAATGCAGTGGTAACCGACCCAGTCCCTGTAGATCTGTCACGTGTGGCTTTTGATTTAAACTCTATTTAGCATACCTGACTACAGATTGGCTGCTCAATACAGATAATGCAGATCTTTAGCTATTGAATGAATAGTGTGTTGTTAGGGCTGGAGTGAAAAGCTGGAAGATGGTAGATGTCCTTGAAGGGGGTTGGTACTATTGATTAAGTGCATATAGGAGCTTTTGTGATTTGTCATTATTGCACCTGCTGGAATGTGTCGATATAGTGTACATAGGAGCTGCTGGGATGTGTTCATTATTTATTGGAACATCTGCAAAGTGACAGCATGGTGTATATAGAAGCTGCAGTAGAACCTGATGGAATGTAGCCAGCCTTGCCACAATCTGCTGAATTGGTTTGAGTCAGTAGAATTTAATCAGCTATTGGGAAGAATTTGCTGACATCTTCCTTCTGCTTTCCCCCCTTATGTCACAGTGCGGTTATGTATGTGCATTTGCATGTTGTTTTTGCAGTGCTCTGTTTTGTGAGAGGTCAGCAGAAATTAAGCACATGTGTCAGTGCTGCCTACTCAATTAAATTGATCGGAGGAAAAGAGCAACCACAAGCAATGTGTATTAGTCACATATTGACAGTATAGCCATAAATGTACAAATACAATTAACTTCATTTTGGCTGGCCTAAGTGGGCGAAATTCCAACAACAGATTTTAGTTTTATGTCACATTAATGCTTGTAAGTATTTTCTGAAATGTAGTTTTGCCTCTCGAAAACCCTTATGTCAAAAGGCCTCTTATACGGTGATGACCATAATTCATTGGAAAATGGCACATTTTTCTTATTTTTGTTCTGTACTCACTTCGAGTCTGTGAGGATGCAGTGACGATAATGATGAAGTACAGACTGCCAGCTTTGATTTGAGGGCACTTCTCATCCATTTCAAATGAACACAAATGACCACAGCTCTCCAATTTTTGCGCGCTTCAAAAAATTGTGGTTGAACATAATATAGAAAAAAGGAATTATTTGGTTGCACATCCTTTGCATGCAATGAATGCTTGAAATCTGCGTCACATAGACATCTCCAGATACTGGGTATCTTCCCTGGTGATTTTCTGCGAGGCCAATACTGCAGCTTTCTTCTTGCCATCTGTCTCCTTAGCATGTTAAAAGCAGGATAAGTTGAATTCAGATCTGGTGATTAACTTGGCCAACATCCAAAATAGCAGAAATTATGGTGGCCACTGCAAATGTAGTGGCATGAGGGACTGGGTGTTGTAGAGTTCTGCAGGGTGATGTATATTTGATATTTGGCTGTAATGGCAGTCGCAGGACAACGCAGTTCAGTCATATTTATCATGGTAGAGTTAAGAGGGTGACAGTTCTCTCCCTTAATGTGCACTGCAGAACAGCCATCAAAAATGTGCTGCTCTTGTGGGGGGGGGTTCATTTGGTTCAGATTTCATGGATTGACAAAGTATGTAGTAGCCTAGATAGGGCAATGATGCCCCACCCTAATTATTTTTGTGCCCTGCCTCATTCTGAGGTGAGGGTCCTTTATTGAGACCACATGATATTTAGTGTGGTGAAGCGTCGCTTGTGCGGCTGGTTCTAACAGACAATTTGACACGTGCCGTCATTCTCATAAACACCCCACTGTCATGGCTTTCTGTTTGCCAGGCTATTTAAGCTGCTCTCTTACTCTGCCTTTGCAGCCAAAAATACCTTTTCCTGCTGCTGTGCTGCATCCCTCTGTGCTGCTGTGAATTAACACTGTCCACTGGTTGGGCATTCAGCCATTCCCTGCTCTCTTTTTCTGAAGCTCAGAAGGTGCAGGGTCCTTAGCCCAGAGGTTATTTGTTACCTATTACCTATTTACACGTTGGCAGAATTTTATTTAAAGTGACAGTTTTGAAGATCTCCAATTCATTCTTTTGAGAGGCACAAATGGCCACAAGCTGTAATTTCAGATGTATTTTTTTTTTCACCTCACTACCCAGAGATCCGAGCAGTGTCCCCTGTCTGACATCAGTCGAGTTGGCACCTGCTCCACACCACCATTACGATTTGAGTTCACTAATTCACAGATCAGTGGCTTAACCAGAACTGAAAATTGGGTGGGCATAGAGCATCCCTTTATGACTTTTATTAGTCCTGACTTGTTCGCAATCATCTTTCCTAATGAACAATTCATTCATTCCGAAAACACTCCACACATAATACTTCAAGCGCCTCCAAACGAATGATTGTCATCTTACCTTCACGAGGAAAACTAGCAACATCTGATTGTGTGGATTGTTTTTGAGTGAATGTGTTTTTATTGTTCATTAGGAAAGATGATTGCGAACAAGTCAGGACTAAGAAAAGTTGTAAAGGGATGCTCTATGGCCACTCAATTTTCTGTTTTGGGTGAACCACTGCCACAAATACTGCTTGTATATGCAACCAACATAACAAATACAAAATGACAAAAATGACAATTTTGTTGTTTTACCTAATTTTGCCTTTCTTGATATGGCAAGTAGCTAGCACTAGCAATCCAGATATTAGAATAATGTTAATTGTCATGCTTTGGTGTGTCCAGATTACCAGCCAGGGGAGTCGAACAACTAGATAGCCAACTTATCTAGCTGGGTTTTACCTTAGCCTCTAACTTTAGCTATTAACTGAGATAATTTGATTATAGGTTCCTAGCTTGCTAACAAATAAAAAATAGATAAATAACAGCCCCAGCATGGTCCGGTTTGTTGTTTTCAAACTGAACCCTGAGCAAACTGACAATCTGCAATTCTTATAAAATAATGGTTCACAATTTAAGTCGAGTCAATTTTATATTTATTAATGTGAGTGGTACCTGGTGTACCAACAGAAAGTGAGCCACGTCCATTGATGTCCTCAGGCCCTGTTCAGTTTTCAGGGCTCTTCACTAGGCAACACCGATGGTTACTCTAGTTTTTCCTTGCTGATGTTTGCTTTCTTTTTTGACTGTTTGCCCTCTTCTGAATAACACATTTGCTTTTTCTTTCGCTCTGCTCTTTTTTGAAGTTTTCTTATCTGTTGGCATTGGCCTTGTCTTTGTTCAGCCATAGTTCTCTCGCAACTTTAACAGAGACTGGAATACAAAAAAGAATAATAATAAAACAGAAGAACAAGTCTACTGCTTTAGCTCCTCCTACCCTCACTCATGGACCAACCACTGCTGGGTGATAGAAAATGTGTCACTAACTGTGTGCTGCCAGGGATATTTTTCGGAATGCAATCATTTTCATCAGTGGGCGATTGGCTGAATCAACAAAGCGTTACCTTATTTGGCAATAGACAGTGACATCAGACATTTATTTTGATGAAAATCTTTGCGATTATCACTTCAAGTGAATAACGTGCACCCAACTCTTGTGGGTAGGCCTCTGGGCCAGAGACTCCATGATTTTTTGGATCAACTGTGAGGGCTGAAGGATGGGAAATAACTGCGATATATAAGAGGGGTTATTCGAGGTATTTTTTAGGGAGTGCGGCTGTCTGTGTTTCTTTTGCAGTGATCTGAGGTACGTCAGCTACCAATCCATATCTCCTTCATGATAAAGAGCTTCATCTTCTTCTCATTAACGCTGCCTCCCTCTGAAAGGGCTATCGCTGAGCCGGCCTCTAGTGGATTCTCGTCTTTTTGCAGACAGCCGACTGATACGCTTCTTCCTCTGCCTTCCAGATTCTCAGTGCGATCAAATAAGGCACATAGGCTGTATAGCTCCATCAAATCCCCTTTGGAGTTTCGTTTTATTTCCCTTCCTACTTTTTTTTTCCAAGCGCCTGGCTTCAGGCAAACGGCAGAGTCAATGGAAGAGGGATGTCCGGCCTCCATTGGTCTGTTTCTCTGTTGTTGTTTATTGAGCAGGGTAAAGATGCCGGAATGATTTGATTGTTTCCTCGGGTAATGAAATTTTTGTTGACGGCACTCGGGCTCACCTCCTTTGCTCCGGTCGTTGTCGGACATTATCAGCAGGAGAGAAAGTTGTCCTTTTCCTGCTCTGCAGCGAGAAAAACCTTCGGTGAAAGAGGCGAGCAGCAGTGGGTTTTGCATCTCCTGAGCTCAACATTCTGAGGCTGAGATGTTCCCCTGGATTTATTGTGCGAAAAGAAATGTTCCCGCCAGACATTTTCTGAACGTTATATTTTTCACCACACTGTTACTCAGGGTTGCGTCAACCCCCCCTCCACCCACTTAAACACACACTCAATGCAATAAATAGACCAAAAAGCAGGGTGATCAATGAGGCATAGTGTGTGCAGTTTAATTACACTTCCAGAGTTAATTGCCCTAAGGAGCAATGTGATAGCCAGTAAGGGATTAATCCAATTTAAACTGATTATACCTGACCACATTACTGTAGTCGACTAATATTTTTTCTGCGCTCTTGATCTTGGCAGGAATGCTTCATTCTTGTAAGATGCATAACTTGGGAGGGTTTGCAAGAGGTTGGGCGGAAGATGTGCTTCAGGGCTGTTTGACAGTGATTCAAAGCTTCCCGAACTGTTGTAAAAGCTATATTTGTCATGGCCATCAATTCCCCGGCTCCTTCTGCATGTCGTATAGACCCTTAGACTCCATACAAAATGATTCCTTCTGGATGGTAATTTTCAACTTGAAATTTATATGTAATCCTTGACAAGGTGCTCACATAGCTGGAGATAAAGTAGCCATCGATATCGAAGCAGCCTCTATGACCCTGTGGCTTGTCCGTTTCTTCCTCTGAATGAAATGTATTTCTGTTTTTCACCATTCTGTATTTTTGTAAATGTGATGAGATCACAGATAGCAGACAGATAAATGGCGCTTCTGTTCATGGACGTCTTGCTCCAGAATACTTGGGCACCTGTTTTTTTTTTCACTTCTCCCTTTTTCCCCAGTTTGGTCACACTTTAGATGAAGTGTTGCTCATAAAGGCTTTATACAGCATGCACAATACCTTCATAAATGAGACATAATGTCTTCATAAATCACACATAAACAAATGTCATGCTTTGTAAAGGGTGAACTAACACATCCTTATTCAGCATGTGATCCCAGATGTGACAAAGACAATGTAACTTAGCTGACAATGTCACCCTTTATAGCATTTAGCCACTAGCTAAGTGACATTGTCAGTTAGGTCATATCTGGCATCACATGCTGAACAAGAATGTGTTATTTCACCCTTTATGAAGCATGACATTAGCTTATGCGTGATTTATGCCAACATTATGTCTCATTTATGAAGGCGTTATACATGCTGTATAAAGCCATTATGAGTAACACTAATGTCTAACCTTAAGTTCTTTTCCACAGGCCCCTGTTTCTGTCAGCCTCTACTCAACAGGTGGATTACAGTCTATTGTGTTCAGTTAAGAAACTTATAATTCGCTCATTGAGTAGGGTACAATAGAGTTATAATTTCAGATGGGAAAGCAGTTGAGTGACCTTCACTTCTTTCTGGGAGGTTATTGCTCTCCACAGACTTAGTTAGAAGAGCCCAACCCTCTCTTAAAAAATACTTCAGAAGATCTATAAACAAATTAGTTTTTTATTTTTCTTTTTCCTCCCACTGTGTTGAACTAGATTGCATCCTTTCTTACATGTATGTATTGAGTTTGTGTGTGTCTGTGTGTACATGTGTGAATGTGTCTATATGTTGCTGTGCCTGGGAGTATGTTTTTTGTAAGATGCAAGGTAGTATGAGCGTTTCTGTTTTTGTTGAGTGGTGTATTGGTTTGTGTGCAAGAACCCTATGTATTGTGTTTTTCTGTCTATTTGTGCGAGTGTAGGAAACATGATTGATGTTTGTGTATCTGTGCAAATTTGTTAGTGCTGTCTTTTGAGTGGGGACGTGCCATTACTGTATGCGCATGGACATGACCTTGTGTACCTTGGCCATGTGTTGACATTGATTTATATTTATTAATGTATTTTGTCTATTTGTTGTGCGTGTGTGTGTGTGTGTATGTGTGTGTGGGCGCGCTCGTTTGTGTCTGTCTGTGCGCAGTTCTCTGAGGTTCACCAATCACAATTAAATAATAATGTCACTTGACATTGCTAGACAGAGGATGCATTATTGAATACTGTTACTGCTAAATTGAATTATGAAGATATGGAAGCAATGCATAAGTTAGGGCTTCATTAGATGACACTCATTGGCATTCTGTGAGGCTCAGGCTGGCTGTTGTTAATGGCTTAGCTCAAAGGACCAAGGCTTTAGCTTTATTTTCTATCCACATAGAAGAAATATGTCTCAAATATGTTTATGCTTTCTTACTGGCTTTCTTCAATCATGGATAGATTTTCCCAAAATAACTCAGACATGAGATGTGAGGAAGTACATTCCTGTCTGTGTTCTCAATTAAGGGCACACCACTTAAGTGCGTTGAGAAACCAAGCAAACCTCAGGTATAAAGTACACAAACAGGCAGCATCAGGCTATTCTGACAATCTCCAGCAGTCTTTTTCTCATTCATGCAATGAATGATGGGATATTAGGTTTATTCCCATTTACAAAGTTTGCATTGGTGCATCCCTTCTATTTCAGGAGACTAAAAACCACTTCCTGGTTCATGAAGTTGACTTGATCCTTTGTGGTCATTTTGAAATTGGAACAGGGCCAATGAATATGTTGTCACGAGATCTAAAAAGACTTAAAGTTTGCAAAAGAACAGATATCGAGAAACACCGTCTGTCTTCTTCGAGCCATCATTTGTCACTTTGTCTGCTGTCAATGAAATTTGTTACTGGACGAAATAGAATTTAGTCTGCAATTATGTTCTCTGGTTCTGCATCTGTATTTGGTGGGGATAAAGGTCTTGAGGGATTTGGCTTAGAAACAAATCGGCCTCTAAAAGGATTTGGCAAAATGAATCACTCTGTTTTAATTTGTGAGTGCTTATGTTTTCATCGCTAACCGTACACATTGTTTGTTAATTAAATTATATACTGTAGGAACACAAGTTTCCAGCTGTTTGGTTTACCATTAGGAGTTTAAATATGGATTTGGTTTCATGGGCCTTGTCCTACCATCCTTCACTCCTACTCCAGTGCACCACTGTATGTTTTGAACCGCGAATGTCCTTCGGAGCGCCGAATGCACCGAAGCCCTTCAAAATATGTCTCTTTATAAGAGGAAATGGATTTACTGAATAGAAAACCGCAGAGTGTAATTAGACGGAGGCAAGTAGTGGGTGCCTCTGTTCACTCCTGTTTGTTTGGGTCAAGCGATACTGATTTAAACCAGCTTTAAAAAGAGAAGGGTACTTCTGCGCAATTAATTTAGTTGGTTCTGCAGGTCTCTGTTACCTATATGGTAGTGAACAACAAATCGTTTTTTTGACTGGTTGTCCACGGACAAGCTCTTCAGTGGAAATCAGTAGCCCCTCTGGAATGGTGTTTGTCCGTATAACCGCACCCCCTGCATAGCAACAGATTCTACGGTATCTTCAGGGTGGGTCTGTGTAAACGTCACCGCCCCCACGGTACACTATATGAAGTTAAACGAATGGGCCTGCTGCGAGGCAGCGATAATTTTATTGGTCATCACGGAACCTGGCATTCTATTGGTTGGCGATTTTTGATAGGAATGTACCACATAAAAAATCCGATGGTTGTCTGGCGGCCAACTGACTTTTCGTTTTTTAACTTGTCCGTGTGAAAAACTGATTGTCCCGAGTGCCTGGGCAACCGATTTGTCGTTCACTGAATAATGTACGAGGATATGAAAAAAAAGGAAAAAAAGGCTATCACCTAATAACAGATCCTTTTTTGATGAGCAGCTGTACATTTTTCACATAATTTGCGCACTATTCCATCGCTGCAGATTTTCAAATATGTAAATTACGTTTGTATGGCAAATGTAATGGCACTTTTATTGTTAAATGTAATGTAGCTGCCGCAATAATATGTGAATAGAGCAGTTAACACACGTGAATAATCTGTCTCAACACTTCAAACTGTCATAATTATTGGTTTTTCCTTTTGCCATGAGCATAGTTAATGTGCTTAAAAAATGTTTTATTTGAACTTGTAAACTTCACTTTCTTTTCGCCTTAGAAAAATTCTGTCTGCTTTTCACAACCACAGAAAAATGTCCTTGTATAATATTTGATAAGGTATTGATGCCATTGCCCTGTAAAATTCTTGATCCATGCTAAACAGCTCTAGAGGGAGAAAAAAAAATTAATTCAAATCGTTATGTTATACTGGTGAGAAATGTTACAATGACTCATTGTTTCTTTAAATAAGTGCTTGTATAAGATATTATGGACTCTTGAAAATGGTTAACAATCTGATAATAATTAGTGGAGCTTTCATTCCATGAATAACATTGTGCTCTACTGTACAAGACTTAATTGTTATAAATTATGAAAAGTCACTTCAAAGCAGGGCAAGGTTTATTGCATTAGACAACTATTTTAAACAGGTGTTAAAAAGGCTCCACAAAAAAAAAAAAGACTTTTATGAGCTGTATAATTTCTTAATATGAGGTGCATGTCTTTCACACATTACCTGAATTTTAATTAGATTTTTATCGCACATAAAAATATCTCTCATATTTTCCTTCTATTCTGATTTCTGACTTTTTTTTTAATAGATAGGAGGAATACATTGTCCGCCTTTATTAAAAGGAAGCTACTCATGTTCTGTCTCTTACCCAGAACCTACATTAGTTTTACATTTCCTGATTAGGTTTGGCTGTCAGGTGTGCTAAGGCTTTGTCCTGGCTTACAGACTAAATTAATAGTGTCTTCAAGGGTAGTGCTCTTTGAAAGACCAATTCAACTGAGGCTGAATCAGGAAGGGATTAGAAAAACAAAAGGAAGTAGAATTTGCAGTGAAGTTCAGAGACATTTGGACATTGACGATGTCATTGTTATTTCAGTGGCCTATCAGGTCCACCACAGCATGTTGGAGTGAAATTGAAAAAAAAAAAAAAGTGCTAAAGTGCTAAGACTTTCACCTTAATGTGAGGATATTTACATCAACAGTGTAGGAATTTCTGCTCATTTTATGTGTTCTGCCAGCACCTTCATACAAGAAGACACAAACTGTTCAGAGTCACGCCACGTCCCCAATGGTCTGCATCTCTAAAAAAGCCCTGACCTCGCAGCATTATGGTGAGAAGTCTTGTTAAACTCTTCTCTAGCATATGCTGTTTCTGTAGCATTTCACGTATCTAATTGTAAATCTTAAGTAGCTGACTTTGTTAGTCCAACATAGCCTACTGTTTGTTATACTTTTTGGGAACCACATTTCCTGTTGTTTTGTATTCTTCAAGTAACCTTTATGGCTTTGCTGGAAAAGTAATTAAAGTCAAGCACTACTTTGCATTTGGATCTTGCCTTCCTTTTTCCTGTTTTCAGTGCACATACAAACGTGCACTGAAAAACCATTACAGCCAGAGGGTTTAGTTGGGTAAAAGCCATTACCATCCAGTTACTACACTAACTCCACAATGAACTTTTACACGTAGATGTGACATTCACAAAAGTGGTGATGCATACGAATGATAACACCTGGGAGCAAGGGTGGAGACTAGACAATAAATCAGTTAAAGGGAGACAAGACAATAAATAAATGAACTGCAAAAACACACACAGAGTGCCGGAACAGGGGAGAAGCCAATTAATGACACACAAGGGTAGTGATGCTTTACCTGCTGCTACCTGTGAAGCAAGCCATCATGAGGTTTAATTCAAAACCAAACCATCTCAGAGATGCAGAAATACATTACGTGTGGCCAGATCATCCAATATCAACTATATTGATTGATTTTTAAGAAATAATTGAATAATTGTCACCTCCATATGCACGCAACATTTTGAAATACATGGCTTTTGAGCCGAAGCTCCCAACAGGCTTACAATGTCAGTGAGTTTGGCATAGTGTTGCCATGCAAAGAAATTGCTATTTTTTCATCAATTACAAGGCTCAAAGTAGCACCACACTGCATTGGTAGAATTCCACGGCCCTGACATTTTAAACGAGGCACTGAGAACTTTTAAAATGCACAGGTAGTTTATTAAAACAGATTGTTTATGCAAACAGTACCTTGAGGTAGTTTCCAGTCGCCTCCATCTTGAAAGTCACGATAAGTCAATTGACGTGCACAAACAAATAGGAAGGATAGGGGAACAGACTGCAATCTATTCATTCGTGCTCATTAATTGACTTATTGTTGTCATATGCAAGAGGGCGGGAGGTTGGGTGGGTTTATCGTCTGCATTTGCTTTAAGAGGTTATAGCATATGGACAGGAACTGTTTATGAATCTGGTGGTTCTGGATTTGATGGACCTATAACGCCTGCCAGAGGGTAACAGTTCAAACAAATGGTGATTAAGTAAGTAAGTAAGTAACTCTTTATTTGTAAAGCACCTTTCACAGCTTGAAAACACAAAGTGCTTCACAGTGGTAAAAACAGAGATAAAACATATAAAACAATAAGTACAAAAAGAAACAACACAGTTATCAATATAACAATAAACAAACACTGTGCAACAGACAAGGGATTTGCTTATTCAAAGGCTTGTGATTGGGGTGAGTATTGTCCTTATGATGTTTTTAGCTCTTGAGAGAATGTGGCTGTTTGCAATGCCTGACAGAGAGGGGTGGGGCAATGCACCGGTGAGCTCATAAATGCCAAATGCCAGGAGGACCATGGGTAACAACTGTGGTGGATGAGAGTTGGATTCTTTCCCTGGAAAGGAAAAAAAAAACTCTTTCACAGCAGTCGGTCAGATCAAGGACAGTTTTCAGGGGGTTGGTGTATCTGTGCCAATGTCAAAAATCAAGAGAAGGCTTCATCAGACAGTTCAACACAAGCTGTAAAACATTGATGAGAATCATACAGGAAATTTCTGAGAAAAGCTTGCACTCATAATAATTAAACCTTAGATTTGTTCAAGACTGTTCCTTCAAGCAGTTCCCATCAACTTTTTGAAGGAGCTTTTAATTAAATTCTTACATCTGAGGCCAATTTATCTTTTCAAATTTAAAACCCACTTTTTCGTCAAAATTTGATTTAACATTTGAGAGTCTAACTCTCTTTATTGAGTTTAGACTGTTCTAGAACAACATCCTGTGGACAGGTGAGACAAATGTCAACTTGTACCTGACGAACGGTGACCTGAAGAATACTGAGAAAGCATACTCTAACCTTTTTCAAGGTAGAGACGTGGGTTGTACCATGGCCAAGTCAGTCACCTGACACCCATTTAAACATGCATTTTACTTACTGAATGCAGATGAGAAAAACTGAAGGCAAATGCATCAGGAACAATCTGGATCTGACAGTGGCAGCACTGAAGGCTTGGCGCAGTATTATAAGGGAAGGCACCCTGTGACTGCTGATGCTTGAAAGTTCCAGTCCTCAGGTAGTCATTAACTAAAAAAAACCTCTGTCTGCAGTCAAGTATTAAAAAAAATTTTTTTACTTATGATTATGTGAGTTTGCCCATTTACTATTGAGCTCCTAAAATTGGCACAGGTGGGGGGAGGTTGGAGGACTAGGTATCAATATTGGTGTAATTGCTACGCTGTAAAAGCTGCCAGGTTACCATTCAAGCATGTGATTGATCCATTGTAGTAGTGCACAGAGCCAAAATGATGAAATTTCTGTCACTGTCCGAATACTTATGGCTCCTACTGAGGAGATGCCATTATCTCTGGTCTGTAGTCTGTATCATATCAGGCGGCAGCTTCACCATTTTTTACTTATTATCAATTAAATCATATTTTCTTCTAATCTTGAGCTCCTTGCAAGATATGCATGCTTGAATTCCTATGGAGTTTCCTTTGATATGAGTTTTGCTTGAGTGTGACGCCGTCAGTCAGTGCGAGACAAAAATGCCATTGGATCGGAGATCTTGCTGATCCCGGGTAGAGTAACTGACCGTACCTGGCTGCACAGCCTCTGGTGAAGCCTGCTATTTCTGTGGTGTGTACTGGGGCAGCTCTGGGCTAGGATGCAGTCGGCAGCAGGAGTCTGATAAATAATAAATGCCACACAGGGATTTCTGTGGAGTCATGGCAAATGTAAGGAAATCTGGTAGAAATTCAGTGTGCTGTTCAGTTATGTGTTAGAACAAGAGGGCTAGACGAAGTGAGAGAGAGAGCAGTGATAAAGGGGGTAAAGCAGGAGTCTACAGCGCTGCCGGGAAAACTGGAAGCATAATTTAGGAGCACATCTACTAATTGGGAAGCATTAGTGTGCTCCTACATTTTTCAACTCAGTGCGGAGCCCAGGCCCGGGCGAGAGGGGGAAGAAAAAAGAGATTGCGGCATCGAGAACGAGACCGATACACAATACACTGTAAAGCATTGCTCATAGGACAGAGACAAATTTTGTTATTTTGGTTCTGTTTGCTCAATCAATCTCTGGATCTGAATCCAACTGAATGTGCATTTTACATGCTGAAGTGGAGTGTGTGTGTGAGAGTGTACGAGAGACGAGCAAGAACTGAGGATGACAGCAGAGTGTACCTGGCAGAGCATCACCAGGGAAGATACTCAGCATCTGGAGATGTCTGTGCATCACTGACTGCAATCACTCATTGCATACAAAGGAGACGCAATCAGACATTTAAAATTATTACTTTATTCTGCTTAGTGTCGAAACAATATTTTTTATGGACCTGGGGGGGGGGTCTGTTTATGCACATAAGTAGTATCATTTTTCAACAGTTCAATTCGAAATGGATTTAAACACCCTCCAAGTGTTGGAGTACAGCACCGGAAAAAAAAAAAATGCACCACTGTCCAATGAATTATGGTTCTCTCTGAGTTTAAAAAGGAGAACAAGTGCCCGCTGCCCAGAATTTGTTAGGGCTTTATTTATTTCTTCTTGTTGTAAAAGTGCAATAATCAAATATTGGTGTTTAAAAAAGCCCTAGTTTCAGACCTCAGACTTACCCAATAACAGCACCTGGGAACTTCATTAATTAAAAACATGCTGATTCAATTATTCAAAACCCCTGGGCTTGGAACAAACATTTTTATGATGAGAAAATTTCATTGGGACTTTACCAAAGTTATTGTTCATGAATAGGCATGGATCCAGCGTTATAGCTTATGGCACATGCCTTTCTTCAAAAGCACTCAGCCGTCTAATAAACTATAAGTGTGGCTGCGTAACCATGACAACTTTTAAGTCTCTGCGTAAAACTTTTAACAAGTGGAAGTTGAACTAACAGGGAAAAACTTTTAAGAGCATTTCTTTTCTTATTGGTTTGCTTTTTTGGTATTGGTTTAATTAACAGATGTCAAATGCATTCATTGCTTGCGGTACTGAAAGCACATTTCTGGTGAAGTGCCCCTATTAGTGATGCGCGGGTTGGCCCGGAACCCGTGGGTCCCGCAGGTTTACCCGCGGGTCGGGTGGGGCGGGTCAATATTTTAATAACATTTAGCGGGTGCGGGCGGGGTGGGCCAAACAAAGGCGACATCTAATTCCCACGAAATTGCGAATAAAAAGTATAATAGGCTATCGGCCACTTGAGGGCTCTAGACATACTGCCTAGATAATATGCTCTTGTCAAACGTTGTAACGCTACCTTAAGCAGGATAGAATGCCAATTGTACTTCTCCCTCTTCCTACTCTCGATGTACACGCACTCACTGGTGCGCGGCTTAATCCTCCACGGTTAGACTAAAGATCTAATGGTTAGATGATAGCTCAATTTATAAATCGTTCTGCAGTCAGCACCGAAATATTATATAGTAGTAGTAATTTTATTGACCTGTGGGTCCAAACAACACATAGACAAAACATTTTTTCGCTACTTTACAATGAAAGGCATATTCAAAAATAAAATCATCTTGTTGAGGTGCTTCCGTTTATCAGTTACGTGTTCTCTAACAGCAGAGCGTGTGCTGCCATTGGCAGTAAAGACACTTCTTAGATATACATATCTATACACATATACCATTCTATACACATATCACCCAAACGAATAGGTAACTTATCATTACTGGAGCATGTATGGTCATAAACTTAGTCTTGCTGTCATTAATTACCATACCATGAGACAAAGAATAATCGTGTAAAACTCCATGGTGGCCAAAGCAGTCCTCTGCGTCCCAGCAACTAGCGCAACAAGCGAGCGAACCTTCAGTTCGGCTGGCCGTGTCCTGGAAGCGCGCCGTAATCGCTTAAACCCTGGCACTGTTGACGCAATTTTGTTTTTGCATAGTTTGGGAAAAAATACGCCTAGGCCTACAGTATAAGCTGTGTTGAAAAAATAGCCTAAAGCCCTCCCCAAAACAATCTTGTAATAAATATATGACGAAAAAAAATTTGCTCGTATGGATATCGCAACACTGTATGGGAGGGTAGGCGATAGCGCCAATGCGCCACTGTCATGTTAATTTTGTTCCAATAAAACAGCCTGTTTGCAATATTTTGCCTGATGGCATTTCATTTGGTTGCAAAGATCAGAAATCACGGCAAGGTTCAATTAATAGACAGCGCCTAAACTTTGTATTAAGAATTCCAGCCAAAAGCCAAATGTATGTTGTGCTCCATTGAAATCCATAGCGTAACGGAGGAATCGTTTTTTTCCATTGCAAATCATGTCACACAGACCCACTGTATTTTTTTTCTCTTGCCTCCTATTTCTGTCGGGTCGGGTTGGGTTCGGGTTGAAAATCAGTGTGAGTTTTAGCGGGGCGGGTTAGCTGTCACGTCGGGTCGGGTTGGTGCGGGTGTTAAAAAACCTCAACCCGCGCATCACTAGCCCCTATAAACCTGCTTGAGATAGATTCTATGCTTGCATCTACAGTACTTACTCCCCCATACTCTTGATACTTCTGGTAAAAGCATTTGAACATGAAATAATTGGTAAGTTGATTGATGCTATCTGCTATCATTTGAAAAAACAGATTTAATACTTCCGTAGCTGTATTTAAGTAGAGGATTTGGCTTATTCCAAATTATTGGAACCTCTCATTTGCCAAGCTGGGTTCAGTAGCTTTTAAGCTGTTTCGATATGGGCCTGCCATAGGGGTGTAATATGGTGTGAGAATCGTGGGTTAGCAAGGTATTTTGAGCCTAAAGCTGAGGTTTTCAGTGTCAAAAAGATGGCTCTCTTTTTTTGCCTGGCTTTGTAACTTCTGATATCCATGATTGAAAATGTAGAGTTTGTCGAGCCAGATCACACAAATGGAGCCTGGCTAATGGTGACATTACTTCATGGTACACAGCGGAAGTCACACAAAACACCGCAGCAAGGTTGCGGCATCCTGATTGTTAGCAAATGTTTAGCACATGCATTTTTGCAAGCTCTTCAGTAAGTTCATATTGCTTTGAACAGACCAACCAGCAGGAGGTCACTTCAAGGTGGTTTTTTGGCTGTATCCTGGGCTGTGTGTCAGATGAGAGTGTTGATATAGGCTGTTTACATTGTTGTTTACTTACACACAGTTTTGAGTATGAATATTCCGCAGAATTGGCTGATAGCCGTTCTCCTTAGCATTTCATAGTGGTGTTTCTTCCCTGAATAAATACTTTTATTGTAGATATATTTCCTTAGGACTTGTCAATGTACCTTTTTCCTTGGCACTGGCCTGTTAATGCCTTTGGATGACAGGCCTGTGTGTAGTAATAGTTCTGAATTTTCTATATATTTTCAGAATGTCATTGACACTTACCCTCGTCCAACCAAGGGTGGGTCGGTTACCACCCCTCCCAACAGATTTTTTTTCCTGTCGCGCGAAAACGTTAATTAGATATGATCTTCTACGTAATTGTTTATTCATCCTTATGCTCATTTAATGAAAAACTGATGAGGGTACCTCACCCTCTGAGGAAAGGTAGGCCGTCAAAGTCGAAGGGAAGGGGGAGGGTGGTTGCCACCAGCATCAATTTTTGCCTGTTTTTTAAAAAATATGCGTACAAATTAGTTGTAAATAGTCTGCTATTGTTATGTTTCCTGCTCAATGAACTTTGTAGAGCACACTGATTGTCATCCTTATCAATTTATTGATGTAGCTTGTCCTTGTATCAGTAAATCTTGGAATTACAATGACCAGCAGTGACCAGTAACCTTGAAGTGATCTTCACCAAATAATATTAGAAGTGCATGACCGACATACTTTTACTTGTGTGTTAGACTGGTTATTGTACTGTATACTATTTTTATACTGTGCTATAGGCCTACTATTATACAAGGTCATAGAATTGTTCATACAGTTATTCTCATAATTCATAGATAAAAAATGTTCAGAAAACTATTTGTTGTTCTTTTGTGTGTTTTTCCCAAAATGAGTATATTTATGACATCAAAGTAATGTCAAATTTATGTTACTCATGAGTTTATAACATTCATAATAATACTAAAATATTAATTGTAGTATCAGTAGTTCTAGAGGTTACAGAAAGTTACTTATTTTTAGCTAAAACTTATAAAAATAGGAAAAAACATGCATGATTTTGTCATTTTCATGTTTTTTCCTAATATCGTGTTAGTTATGACGTCACTTTGATGTCATAATGTTGAAATGCGTTTTATTTGTACTTGATTTGAAGAGAGGACATCTGTAGCTGTACACTGATACCAAACAAGATGATGTTTATCACTTACATTTTGAAATAATCGGGGGCTCATTCACCAAGGCGTTTTCCTTCCACGCTAATTGTCAAATTTATTTATTTATTTTATTTTCTTCACCAAAGACTAACAGTCAATCGAGCTACTGCACTCCAGCATTTGCAGTCTGTTGCTGCAGGACCCTCGTTGTTGTGGCCCAGACTGAGTGAGATGGTAGACAGAGGACACGTCGCTGCTCGAAAGCGCTCCTGTTATCGGGGCCCGGCCTCCAGGGGGCTGCGCCGAGAGAGATGTGTTCTGGGGAACGAGAGGCCCCCTGATGGCCAATTAGACAATTAATTGCCTATCAAATTCCATTTATAAATCCGCCTGATGATGGCGCATCCTCTCCGCTCTGCAAAGGCACCCGTCGCGGTCCCCCGCCTCCCTCAATCATCCAAAAAGGAGCCGTCTAATTGTTTAATTGCTGTGCACTGGCTCATTTGCCTCTCAAAATAACCCCCTTTTTTCGTCATTCTAATTTTTTTTTCATCTAGTCTGTCACTCTGAGCCCTGGCTTCCCACAGATTTGTCGCTTTCCCCTTGACCCCCCCCCCCCCCCCCCCACTCTTTCCCTCCCCTCCCCCTCATCTGGTCACCCCCCAACCCCAGCCCCTTCAATTGCTCATTGCACTCGCCTACTGTGTCATTCACCTCAAGCACTAACCCACCCCCTTTCCCCTCCATCAGCCTCTCTAAAGACTCCAGCCTAAAGTAAGTGGCAAGGTTTGTCGTGTATATTTGTACGCTGTCGTCTCTAAGCATTACTGACATCTCAGTTATTGGATAAAGCTTCATTACAGTCTGCCTTTCTCTCCCTTGCCAGGAGACCACCCCCCCTCTCGGCACCCCTCCCTTGAACTGCACCGCAAGGAAAGTAAATAAACTGGGCCAATTTTTGTCGTCCAGCGAGAGGTGGAGCTCAGCAAATCAACTGAACCCCTTCAAACCCGCCCCCACCCCCCCATGATCTGACCCCAGCAGTCGGGAGTTGTCGCTTCACTTCACCAACAGATTTTCTCTCGCCGCCATGCCCGTTTTCTCAGGACAGCCGGCGAATCCGGCACACAGGGAATGACTATATCTTGTTTGGTACAAGGCAAGCTGATTGATTACTTTCCATGGCGGTGGGCGATCGATGGACGCCATGCTCTTTAAAGAAGGAAGGCCACCATTGAAACCTTTGCCATTCACTTGACTCAGAATAAAACAAAACCCGCTATTTATCCATCTAATCTAGCTGCGGATAAGAGTGCAATGAGAGGCTGTTGACTTACACTCATGAGGGGTAAAAATGTGCTCAGTAGCCCTCAGGGGCTGCAAAAACTGAGCAGTCATTTTATTTAAAATGAACGACGTGCTTCTGTTGTCACCAGTGTATTTTAAAACTGTTAGTTTCAAAATATTTCAGGTCGTAAAAAAACGAGACTGTTGAGTGTCAAAACGTGGGGCAGCTGGTCCCTGTGCTTGAGTAATTATAATGGCTCTTTGGTTCAATGCTTGAGCATAAAAATGCAATTACATGGAGAAAAAGGATATATTGTCTTGGAATTTTCATTGTGAAGTTTCTATGAATATGTGTGTGCCTTTCTTTTTTTATTTTTCCGGCTTTCTCCGAATGATGAATATAATTTATTTGGACGCATGAATCTACATCACACAGATCATAAAGGGAATCTTGGGACAACACATTACAAGGGCAGTGCTCTGAGCGTCAAATTGGATCGACAACGTGACATATTCGCACAGCAATATGTGAAACGATATCCACTGTGTTGATTTTTTATTTCAGATGTAGTATCAGATTTGCAGTTTCTTTCCTAAATAGCCAGCTGAATACAGGAAACTGCAAGGTCATTTTTTAGTTTAATTTAGTGCATTATTTTCTCCCTTTTCCCAAACAGTCAACATATGCCAGGACTAAGCGTTACCCGTGTCCTCTACATACTGCACTCAGCGGGGCAATATGGTGCTGCACTACAGCTCTGCAGCGTATTTTGCGAGGGATTGCATGCTAGGGACTACTTGCATATTTAACTGCAATGTAAGCACTCAGTGACATGCCAACTGGTGACTGCTCCATCGAGATTTGGTTCCGAGAGTAAAATCTGCAGAATGCGTGCGCAGAGTGTCTGCTTGCTCTGAGTTGGCAGTGAACACAGTTCTGCTGAACCTCCATTTTGACTTCCATATTCTCAGGGTCAGATATTCGGGCATTTTCTTGCCAGTACTTATGCGTAGCAACGAGCGTAAAGAGGCAAACGAAATGCAAGCAAGGGGGAAAATAAAGCATTCAGTAACATTGACTATACGGGAAGTTTCCATCGTTCAATTTTGCAGTATTCTTCACTGAGGTGAATAACTCCAAATGCCCAAATGTATAATTTTATTTGCTACCAAATGGAGTCACAGAGCCAGAGATGAGATCAGCGTGGCTGAGCTCATTATGTATTGATATGAGATGATGAGCTCAAAAGTAGAGAAAAATCATCTAAAATCTGTTAAAAAATCTGCGAGGAACGCAATAAAACTTCCGCAATAGCTAAAATGGCACAATGAACTGGTCTAATTCATTAACGGAATGAAAAAAAGGAGCACGCACAATAGAAGTGCAGCACTGCATGAGGGCAGTTTACGCATCGTCGTCCCTTTGTCTGCCCCTTTGCACGGAAAATGATGTGACTGTGACGTTATACCAGCCCTGAGAGTAGCTGCACATCACGCTAATGAGCAGGGAGCGCGAGCATTTGCAGCAGTTCTGAGGTCTCGCTGATGACAGACTCCCAGTAAAGGAGGCCTCCGCAGCTCTTGGGGGGCGGGACAGCTCTGTTCTCCCCCAACCCCATGCCCCGCTAACATCACTCCCTCTCGGCCGCCGGCTCCCTTTCTGCCTGAGGGGCTTGATTTAGATGAAATGTCAGTTTTAATGGAAAACGAGACAGGAAACGCAGAAAACAAGGCTTGTGTTTGATTCGGGGTGGTGGTTCCTGGGGCGTGGGGTTGGGGGGCTTGCGGGATAGGGGTGGGGTTGCTGTGTCGGAGGTGGTGGGCTTTTTCTCACAAGTCGAGAGAGAGAGAGAGAGGGTGAGAGCATGAGTTCTCCGCGATTGCCCTTATTAGAAATTCATTGGCTGCCCCGCGTGATATTTTACCGCGCTCTGGGTAACCCCAGGCGAAGTCTTGTGGATTTCTTTTCGGTGTTGATTTCAATGGGGGCCCCAGGAAGGGGACATGGAACAAGTTGAAGGTGACAGGCCTGGAGATGGGGCTGCCAGTCGCTTTACATGCACCAGAGAGCAAGAGAGGCCTAGAGGAATGGGAGCTGCCTCTCGCTGTACTGCTCTCCATCTCACAGTCTGTGGATGGATTAGAATAATAGAGTAATATCTACATCTCTGTCTGTGCCCTTTTGCCTCTCAGGCATAAACACAATTGATATCAGTCCAAATGGAACCTTTTTTTTATCAGCATAAAAAATTGCGGCGAAATACACAAACACACTTAACTGCGCACTTTATTTTCATGAATTTTTCTGCCACACTCTGGCTCTGTCATTCTGGTTCAAATCCAAGTTATTTTGTGATGTCACGATTTACACCCACGCAACTTTGAGAAAGTTATGAAGCTATTGATTCGGTAATACAGGGAACCTACTTCATTAATGCTTGCCATGTTTGCCAAAACACCGGGATTACTCCAGACACAAGGAGTCTAAGATTTCAGCATCTCGTACTTTCTCATGAAATATTTTTCCCAGGTGACTGACTGCCCGCACTGATGCCCTTGCAATTGTCTTATGCTACAGTACATTACCTTCTGTGTGATAATTCAGGACATATGTGAGTATCTTCACCCATTTCATAAAAAAACTTTCTATCCTCGTCTCCTCCGTCACTAACAAATGCCACATGCAAACGTGCTCATGACACAAGAAATCAATGAAGTATTAAAATGAGGATCTTTGCCTTCAGGTTTTTTTTTTAAATCCTTACTCTAAAATTGGCACATAATGCAAATAAAATCAAAAAGGATTGATTAAAGAGGTCCATTCGCCCTGTACTAGTTTGAAAACATTTCAACAATACAATTATTTGATGCTTTAACCCCCCGAGAAAGTGCCTAACCCCTCAAAAGCTAAGATGGGTCAAGGCTCAGCAATCGGCCTACAGATGCATTAGCTTTAAAAGTCCCCAAAGACAAATTGGTAAGATTTTTTGGCATGTCACCCTATACTGTGTGTAATATAAGTAAATTATTGAAGGAATCCAGTCAAATCTCGATGCATTAAGGCCAAAAACCATTTCTGAATGCACACAGCCCTCAAATGTCACCACCTTAAGTACTGTCTAGTGACTATACTGGATGCCAAGGCAGGGGCTTGGAATCACTTTGGTATAGTTCTGTCAGTCAAGATGTTTAAGCTTTGCTGTGCAAAGTTGAAGTCCTACATCAACACAATCCAAAAACACCGCTTCTTTCTCTGGCCTCAGTGTTATCTGAGATGGACAGAAGCCCAGTTGAGGCCTGTTTCGTGATCCGACAAGTCCACAGTACAAGTAGTTTTTAGAGTGGGGGGAAAAAAATGGGCCTCCATGCTCTCCAGACTGAAAATGACAAAAATCACCCAAGCTATCATTGATGTCCGGTCCAAAAGCGAGCACCTGTCTTGGTCTGGAGTTAACGCACATGGCATGGGTGATTTGCATATTTGCGAGGGCAGAAGTGTATGCATGGATTTTGGAGAAATATGCCATGGCAAGCCAGCGAGACATTGCCTGTTTCAGCGACTTCCTTGTTTTTTTCAGCATGTCGATGCCAAACCACACTCTGCATGACTTACTGGTGGAAGGCTGCATATGCAGAGAGTGTGGTTCTTAGACTAGCCTGGAGTCCTGATCTGTCTGTGAATGAAAATGTTCTGTGCATAATGCAGGAAAATATTTTGTGAGAAAGGCCCCGACCAATTGCTGTGCTGAAGACATGCATACATGCATGATGGAGGAATTTTGGAAAATTCCATCGCTAGACTTGACTAAATTGTGCCCCTAGTGCCCAAATTAAAGAATGTTGCTTAAAGTTGTGATGTTACACAGTGATCAGTGGTCAACTGTGCCACCATTTCCGGGCTCAGTTACTGGCATCAGACTATATTTTCAGTAATCATTAAATTCACTAGTTTGAGCATCAAATAATGTATAGTTGCACTGTTTTCAGCAAAAAAGAGGGTGAATCAACTTTTGATGCCATTTTTGATTTTATTTTATTTGCCTCTCACCCCTTTCGGCCCTCCTGTAAACCAGAGGATGCACCTGATACTAACAGTCAGAAACAGCTTTGAGTAGACGGAGTTTAAAATCATGTCTGAAGTTGTGTATTAAAGAATCTCGGAGGGCTGACATGTTTAATCCCAGCCTCTTCCTCTCCAATCAGATTTTCCCAGCGAATGCAGACCCTTTTACCCCCCGAGGTTAGAAGCAGCACTTGATATTCCTGGCTGTGGTAATACACAAGTAAGCTGATGTCGTAAATCCAAAATGAACGTCTCAGATCATCTTCTCACTCGGATTCCGTTTACAGCCCAAATTGTCAAGGCCTATCCATAATTCAGCAATGAGACGTGTTCCAACCCAAAACGTAATAACTGCCAATAACGTAATAATTTGGGCCCATTTGAAACGTAATAAAGCCAAGAACGTAATAACCTGCCAATAACGTAATAACATTTCTCTACCAATAACGTAGTAACATTTTGCCAATAACGTAATAAGGTATTACGTTATTGGCAGTTTGTTACGTTATTGGCCTTACACTAAAAAAAAAGCTCTGATAATGTAATAACTATAACAATAATGTAACAAATTGTGTTTTACTTTTTTTTATTTTTACATTCATGTTAGAAAATGTCTAAATATTGCCTCTTAAAAAGAGGGTTGACCAAATCTGCTGTCTGCCTACATAATTAGCCTACGCTATTGGCAGGTTATTCAGAGGGATATGTAGCACAGATGACTTCAATTTTTGCAATGTACTTTACTATTTTACTGTTCATATTTCTTCTCACCTCAGTCCAGTAATGTAGCAACACATAACAATGACTGGATATATTTTAATCTGTTATCCTCTGCATTTCCAGCATTTCCTACATATGAAATCAAATAGTCTTACTACAGTACTAAATTTTTATCTAAAGTATTATTATAATGACAAACACATACAGTATGCTCAATTTAAATTTCTTTAATGCAAAATTTTGAACTGCAAATTTGAAACATGAACTACAAAAATAGTTAAATAAAATGTTCTTTTTGTTTGTAACATTAAAAAAAAAAAAAAAACTACAGACTACTATTCTATATAGAAAATAGAACTTTCACACTTAGCGTAGCCTGGGCTCAATTTAAATTTCTTCAATGCAAATCTACAGGAAATGTATTTTACAATATTTCGCATGAAGATAACATTTGATGTTCAGATGTTGTCATGTGTTAATTTAATTCGGTAAAATAGTACAACCTGTGCAAAAGTGTATTGTTTCCATGCTGTCTTTCAGATCGGAATGATTGGACAAGGCAGCATGGGATTTCCCAGGCTATAACTAGACAGCATTCCCACAGAAAATGCTAAAAGTGCCGTGTGTGCTGAGTGTTAGCATATTTATCGTAAATAATCTACCCTATGCTACTGTATATAGCACTGGAAACAGTCAATAACTTAACAAACAGTATAATTAACATTATTAGCATCTTTCTTAACCTACTTTTGTTGAGTAGATTTGCTAGATTAATGGGAGGTTTAAAACTGGAATGTGCTGCACAAGAGAAAGATCTGGGAGTGATTGTTAACCAAACCCTCACAGGTTCTAGCCATTGTGCCGTAGCAGTTAAAAAAGCTAATCAGATGCTAGGATACATTGCCAAAAATATTGAGTACAAATCTAAGGAGGTGATGCTTCTTTTGTGCAACACGTTCATTAAACCACACCTGGAGTATTGTGTACAGTTCTGGGGACCATACTTCAAGAGAGATAAAGAGGCTCTCAAGAAAGTTCAGAGAAGAGCCACCAAGCTTATTCCAGGTATAAAAGATGAAAGCTACGTGAAGAGGCTGAAGATCCTTAATCTCTTTAGTCTTAGGAAAAGGAGACTCAGGGGTGATTTGATTGAGGTCTTTAAATATGTTAAAGGGATTAACAAAGTGAATCATGTAGGATTCCTTCGACCAAGTGTTGTGAGTAGAACTCGGGGTCACAAATGGAAGTTGACCAAAGATAAATTTAGCACTAATATTCGGAAATATTTCTTCACCCAAAGAGTAATTTCAATGTGGAATAGCTTACCTGACCATATTGTTGAGGCAGAGACCTTGGAGGTTTTCAAGAGCAGGCTTGACCTAAAGCTAGATACCATTGAGTCATTTAGTATCTGAAGGGATATATTCACAATAGTATAATGAAACTGTCAAGCTTAGTTGGGCTGAAAGGCCTGTTCTTGCCATTCATGTTATGTTCATTCATAGTTAATCTAAGTTAACATTGTAACATAATTAGCATTTTTAAGATAGTAATCACATCAGCTAACCTACTTCAGCTTAGTAACAATAAAAATTATAGTTAATTATATCACATTAACAGAATAAGCAATGTTACCATAATTAGTATTTTAGCATCATCGTTAATCTACATTGTCACAGCCCCTAGATGTCTGTTCCACTAGGGCGTAAGAACAACATTAGCCAACTAAAACTGAATTCACATTTAGTTAGTTAACAATTTAGCATTATTAGCATGGTTAGCATACCTGTCAACCAACCTTAGCTAATGTTAACTTAAAACACTGTTTATAAGGCTACTTAATATTATATGAATTAACGCACAATTACCATTGTTTCTAATTGCTGAAAATTATTTGCCTTGCTAGCATTCTTAAAAAAATGGAAGAAAATAAGCCTTCTTCAGCTGTCCTCTTCTGCCTCTCTCGCGTACAGTCTGGCTGGGTTGAACAAGTCATTGCAAAATCATCAGCCTGAACATTCCATCATTCATTTCCATGGGTCCAAATGTCATAGAAAAAAAGACAATAATGGATAAACGACAAGAGGTGGGGTAAATCGTTATTGGGATAAGGTAAATATTACGTTATTGGTAGGGAAATGTTATTACGTTATTGGCAAGTTATTACGTTATTGGCTTTATTACGTTTCAAATGGGCCCAAATTATTACGTTATTGGCAGTTATTACGTTATTGGCAGTTATTACGTTTTGGTTTGTAACAAGACGCATCATATTGTAACTACCCTCAAGTTTATTGCCTCACTGGTAACCGCGTCCAGGAGGAGGAGGCCCCCTGCTGGTGGAACAACCGGGACTTTTCAAGGCACCCCAATCAAGTGCACCTGCAACGCAGTGGAACAGAACACACAGACAGACAACATGGGCGTGGTTACTAATAGGGGCGTTCACACTGGAGAAAGAGTGCGATTTGGATTGCGATCCAAAAATCAATTTTTTTGCGCACATTCATACACGAGGCAAACTCTCACTCGCACTACAGCGAAGCTCGGAGAACGTCCGAACTGCGCATGCCTGAAACTCGACCGAAGAATTACCTCGGCAAGGAGATTTCCCGCGCACGAACAAACAACTTACAAATCACTGCAGACGGTATTGCACCAAACAGATTCACGCATCCAAGCTCCTTAAAGTACAACCAAGCGACTATGCAACACCTCAAATCACATAGAACTAAAGGTTGTTTGTCAACATCAATTCCAGATTCACTGCCCGTACTGAATACTGCTTACTTACGTGCGCACACATGTGCCAGTTTGTACACAAACGAGCGAGAGCTGATAGACAGCCGATTGCAAAATACCGGATGTTGGCCTGCTCGGGAGGAAAAAAATCCATTTTGAATTCGCAATTCCGTTCACACACACTGCACAAGCAACTAATCATGCTGATTCCCGAAAAATCGCAAGAGCTACGGGGAATTCGATCGCGATCGGGATCGCGGTAATTAGTGAGCTTTTTGAGTCCACACAGAAAAAAATCGTAAATTGAATTGCGCTCGGAAAATCAATGTTTAAATCTCACCTTTTCCCATAAGTGTGAATGTCCCTAAGGAGGCAATGAACTAGAGGGTCATTACAATATTCTGCGTTCTAATTGGAGTAAAGCTGGCACATTAACCCTTAGAGTGCTAAATGCAGCTATTGTTTATCAATGACGTAAGATACCAGAATCTAAGCTGTTGAAAATCTATCATGTTGCGACTTGTTTAAATGAGCTTCCGGGGAGCTCATTTAAACAAGTCACCACTTGACAGGTTTTCAACAGCACAAGATAAGTCAATTTGTAATTTTTAGAAATGTATTTCAGTGCTACAAGGGTTAAGCCAGGGCTATTTAACCTTGTTCAGAAAGGGCCGGTGTGGGTGCAGGCTTTCATTCCAACCAAGCACTTGCACACCTAATACTACTAATCAACCCTAAGAGTCTTTGCTAATGAGTTTAATTAGTAGCATCAGGTATGTAAGTGCTTGGTTAGAATGAAAGTCTGCACCCACCCCGGCCCTTGCAGGATAATGTTGAAAAGCCCTGGGTTAAGCTCTTCCTCCATTTATTATCATTATCTAACTCTTGTATTCAAGGTCAGGGTAGCGGCGAGACCTGTCCTCGTTCACATGGATGAGAATCAAACGAACACGCCGTGGACCGTTAGCCTTTCCACTACAAGAATCGCATACTGTTCATTTTTGCACTCAAAACAATGAATGTTCCAGTTAGCCCGAAATGTTAGTCTTTGAAGTGTGGGAGGACACGAGAGTGCCAGGAGGAACTCGCACGATCACGAGGAGCACATGTAAACTCCACACTGAAAAGGCCCAGGCTTAATTCGAACAGAGAATTGACTTCCTGTGAATTTTAAGCAGTTTTTTTTTTTTCTCCTGGACAGAAAATCCCCCTCATTCAATGGCTAATTTTGAAACCCTCCTTAGAGTCCCTGACCATCGGCTTCATCTGGGATAGAGAGAGAGAGCTTAGCTGGATAAAAACGCTGTTGTAGTGGCTAAAAATACAGTACCATTCTGACACTGAGCTAAGATAAAAGAATATCTGGCAAAAGGATTGACCCGAGGGATATGTGGAGACAAGACTGAGAAAAGAGTGAGGGCCATTTTAATATTGTGGTGAAACTATGTTTTTATAGTGAGAAAATTGGTTGCGGTATTCTGTGCGATGGAAAGACGATCTTGTGCTTATTGAAGAGTAAGTCAGGGCGTGAAGCCATCTTCCATCCTTGACAATACTTCCAGCAACTTTGCTCCACCCCTCTGTCTGCTGGGTTATGGCTCTCAAGGCAGATTGCCTGCCCTTCGTATAACCGTATTTAATCTTTCCACGGCTATACTGAAGCCCGTTCTGCTTTATGATAATTAATCCATCACATTGATTTCTTGCACACCCTTGCTGCTTGTTCCATTGGCCATTCAGGAAGCGCCGGCAAATTGTTGATTAAAAGCGCTGTTTATCTGCTGTAGTAATGAAGACCAGGCCGGAACTGTGCTGATTGTGTTATTGAGTGCTGTTAGGCTCTGGTTTATAGTGTGTGCATGTGTGTGTCGTGTGTGTGTGTGGTGTGTGCGTGTGCGCCCGTGTGTTTACATGTGTGTACGCGTGGAGAGAGGAGGTCATGCTTTAATAAAGGGCAAACAGGAACTGGGCTCCCAAGAGGTTGAGTGAAAACCTTGGAAATGCCTTTGCGATTGACAGCCGGTCAGCTGTGCAGTGTACTGCCTGTGTAGCGCACTGTTTACTTCTCCCATCTCACTCCCTCTCTCACACTCTCTCTCTTTCTCACTCTCAGTGTTGATCTGGATGTCATAAAAGTTTGTCCTTTTGCTGTCCTCATCTGTTGCTATGGAAACACACTCAGTGAATGTCAAAAAGGCCTTTCCTGCTCACAGTAGCCTACATAATGTGAGTGCGCTCACGGACAGATCGTTCCTTTCAGAGAAATTACTAAGTTACACCACCTTGTGTCCTTTCTAACCTCAAAGCTCTCAAAGTCCTGAAGTATTCTTGCTTTCTCTCATTTGGTAATGTGCATGTAGTGATTTGGTGAACTGATTCTTTTTAGCTGCAGAGTTTAATATAGAGGCAAAACCTCCATACCAGTAATTAGGCTCATAAGCAAAGCAATTGACTGAAAAATCAATACCACTTTGGCATATGAGATCATCGTCAGTTGTTTCCTTTGACTGCATTAATTATCTCCATCACATTATTCCTAAAATATGTTGAGAATTTTCCCTTCCAGATAAAATACATTTATATTGAAAGTCAAAATGAGAATCAATTATAGCTTCCTCATTCAAGTGGGCTCGGTAAATGTCTGTTTTGTCACGGTAAATATTCATGTTAAATATTCACACACGACACTGAAATTAAGCTTGTTTTTCAGACTTCGCTGAAGTTCTGCTAACATTTGCAGTATACAGTTAATTGAGGGACTTAGTGGTGTATTGATTTCAGTCCCATTATATCGTTTACATAGGTGTAACGTGACAAAAGAGAATTTTACTGGAGCTGTAACTCATTTGTAGGAAGTTTAATTGAGAAAAATAAATTAAGAACGGGTTGATTCAATTCAAAGCATACACCAGTGACAGTTCGACCTGTGTTCTGTCACCTTTAGTTTAAGCTAATACTGTATGGCTGCTGGCGGAGACAAACGCATGAAGTGGAAAATGCATTTGCTGGAATTATGCCCAACAGTGGACAATAGACATTTCCTTATTCTGTACACTTTTATGTCTCGCCAGTGAGTATGAGTGCGTTTGCAAAAAAACTTACCATGAAATTAATATGTTACTGTATCTGACACATGTTGGTGCTGACAGCATTTGTGGTATTGTATGTTTGAGGCACCTAGTTCTTCTTTACAATTTAGAAAATTGAGGGAAAAAAATATGTTTATGACTCATGAGCATTATACAATGCAGATTATATTTCCAAACAACAGTTATCAGGAGGAAGGCCAAAGCCCACACATTGCGCTTCAATGGTAGGGCCACTCTAATTAGTCTGCCAATGATTCTCCTCTCCTTCAGTTCTCTGGCCATTTGAAACTTTGAAAGTTCTTCCGGAAGGAACACAAGAGTATAATTTTGAAGTAAAAGAACATAAGAATGTGTAATGGGTTATGCTTCTTCTGCAAATTAAGAGAAACCTTCATTTGCAGAGTGGTCAGTCAGCTCTTTAAACGTCACAGTTCAGAAAGGTGAAAAAAAATACCCTTTACCTCTGACCTTGAGGCATATTAATTCTGGCAGGGCTTGAAAACTAGCGGTACAGATTATTATACCATATTTCACTGGCTTTCACAACTCATTCCATGCACTTGATTAAATCATATGCAGACCTGAGGGTGTCCCTTGACCTATTGACTAACTTTGTGTTGCAAACTTTTTTTGTCATTCGCTGGGGTTCAAATGACCAGATAATGGAAGCTGTGCTATTTGACTTGAAGGGCAATTTTAATGGCATTGGCCCTCTTACTGTGTGTCTCAAGCTTGAGAAACATTTCTCTGAAATACTTGGTATAACTGCCCTTATCTACACAGTTACACAGCGGAGCAGGAAATTAATTAAAAACAGTCCTTATCTGCCTTCAGTGTTGTAAGGTGGAACCACACTCGGTCTTGTCAGTTCTGCACAAATGCATTCATTTTGGTCCGTATTCATTTAATAGTGTCATCTGGACTGATGAAATGTGCTCATAATAGATTTCATTTTGTGAGGGAGGTTTAATTAAAGGTACGTCGTGAGAATTTGAGGTTTTTTTTTTGCTTGTTGAAATGAACCCAGTAGTCTTAGTGTTTAGTGGCAGCTCTTCCCTGCAGTCTCAGTGCGCGGCTGCTAATTTTCACTGGATGCATGCGGAGCTGGTTTCTGGTGATTCATTCATTCTGACTCCATATACGACCCACTGAATAGAAAAAAAAAAAGCTGCTGAACCCACTGAATGAAACAGAGGGGTTCCTAGTTGCGCTCTCACTTTTTTTTTTCTTTTTTTCCGGACCCCTGACTCCGTGACATTACTTCTAGTATCACATGATTGCCACATTGGATAAAACCGGACATTTGCGTCACCTCTAACCTCAGTAACATACAGAAAAATTTCTGCTCCAGAATGATGCTGTAGCCTATGGAGAGGTAAAGCAGAAAAACAGATCACTTTTCTGGTATACTGCAAGATGCTATGCTAGCGCATCTCAGCATAAACATATAAATATAAATATAAATATAAATATAAATAATGATGGCTTCAAATTAGCAACCAAAGTAGTGGGTAATTCTGAAACCAAAAATTATAAAGGCTTAAGTTCGTTATCATATGAACAAAATGCTGATATTTCATTACATTTAAAAAAAAAATGTTGATGTCACGAGGGGATTTAAGTACCAAATGCAAGAATTAATGGGGGCATATCCATTTCCATCTGATCTACCTTTGGAATGTACTAAAACAGTTGATCCCAAGAGTTCTTTTTTTGTGTCGCCTGCGAAGCATAGCGGCACATAGGGATCACGTTGTCCGGCGTTTGTCTGTCCGTCTGTCTGTCTGTCCGGTAGTCACACTTTCAGTTGGTAGTCACACTTTCACATAAGTGCTTCACAGGCGACACCTGTTCACTTGAACACTCTAGTTTTTCTATAACAGAAACCAGTAAAAGGTTTTAGTATAGATACTTTTGTAATTTTAGTGTAATGCACAGAAATTAATTGTAACATGTATACTTGATCAAGCTAAGGTTCCTAATGGCATTTGCAGCTGATATTATGTTCATAAAAACAGGGGGGGGGGGGGGTTTAAAAAAAAAAACTTTTTGAAGGAATAGTTTTCATCATCTTGATATGACGGATTACAGAGATAATCACTATGTTTTTTTGAAGACTGTTGAGGGTAGATTTTAGTGTACTGTGATTTATTTTGAGCTGACAACTAAGTATGCTTTGTCTTCACAGTCTGCTAGCTTAAAACAGTTAGCACAGTCATGCCAAACGGTGACACTTCTCTGTGCTTTTTCATTTGTGTTGTGTAGGCCTCAACAAGCTATGGGTTGCGCCACTATGATGCTGTTCTGGTGTTTTCAGCAGCCTTACCCTGTTTGTGAAAAAATACTCCCCCTGAGCAGAGCCTGATGAAATCAATTTCATTTTCTTCTGTTTTTTTCCCCATTATTTCAGTTACCTTGGTTTAATTTTTTATTTTTTCTGCGTAAAAATGTTCTGATCTCCATTTTTGTGGGTAAAAACAAATAAATTGCACTATTTTAAGTCTTAAATGCTTTTTCTTGGCATTCATTAGACTCGAGATTGTTAGCCTTAGGAGACTGCATAACATTAAAGGTGTCTACAGTCTCTTCCATCTTTCCCCCAGATTCCTCATGAATATGAGATTTGAAATCACGGTTGCACGTATCTTTTCTCCTCCGAGTCATCATCGGCTGAATCACCAAATGCTTTCCTTCCCAAATGAATGATAGAATATACAGTACCAGTCAAAAGTTTGGACACGCTTTGCTAATGTCACAGGGCTCTGTTTTTAGAGAAATTTAAATGGCTTAACCTCTCTATATAATCTTAAATGGAATCTTGTAAAAAGTAAACAGTCAGAAGTGAAAAGAGAATAATTTACTTGTTTGAATAGTGTCCAAAAGTTTGGAATTCTCAAAGAAGCCATATTTTTTAAAGCAAACGGACAAATAAGCCCCTTCCATTTTCCAACAGCCGAATGAAAGTCAAGCAGTTTTGGGACTTATTGGGCAAAAAGGTTGATGAAAAGCCTCCTCAAGTGCAGCACGTCTTTGGGAAGTTAGACAGCCGTGCGGCTGCAAATTCCTTATAGTCATATGACTGCCCTTGTTTAAAAAGAAAAAAAAAATGTGACGATGCTCTGCAAATATGACAATAAATGGTGCATAGTTGGATGAATTTAGGAATCGGATCTTATAAAGCCTTTATAATGTGGCCTTTATAAAATAAAGGCTGCATTTTTCTTTTTTTTGAACATATATTGTAAGGAAAATGTGGGTATGTCCAAACTTTTGACTGGTACTGTATTATGAACCTGCATTGTTCTTACAAAATATGGTGTTTTTTACACTATTTTTCAATCATGTATGGGAAGTGATGAAATGTCTGCTAACTGGGTGCAGGGTATTTGCCAAGTGAAAGAGCTAGTTTGGCTAAATCATATGAATGTTGGTGGAATCAAACCCACTGCTTACTGCATTATACAGCCCTGCACTTACATTCCCTCTCTTCTATTCTCAGGAATGTTGTGAATTGTGTGTACACTCCCAAAAATAGAAGGGGTACAAATATACACAGCCTAACAACAAAAAAATAAATGAATAAAAAAGAGAAGCAGTTTGGATTTAAGTAAGCAAACCCTAAAGAGCCTGTGACTGAATCATTATTACTGTGATTGATATGTTTCCACATGATACAAGTCTTTTATCCTGCCTGATGAAGTGTGTAGCTTCTTATTTCTTAAACAAGACATGTCCCGTGGTCGTGGAAAAAGATGTTGCTCTATTTCAGAGGGGAGATTATTTTAGGGGGTGACATCAAGCACAGAAAACAATAAAGAGATTGGTGAAATCAGTGGAACTGGGTTAAAAAAAAAATTGCCCAAGGCATTATCAAGCCAATTGAAAGTCTTTGGGATGTACAAGAGAAGGCCTCATGAATGCACTTCTGCTCTCTCGTGTCAGTACAAGATGTCGACCGAAACTGAATTCAACTTTTGATAGAAATAAATGTTGCAATGTATCATAGGGTTGTCAAAACGATGCCATGACAAAAGCGCACCATAATCAACGTTTAAGGCGGTCCATCAAAGTGTTAGAATGTGCAACTTTTTTTTTTTGTCTGAGATGTTTTTCATCGGAGAGTCCACACTGAATTTCATGCCTTCTTCTACTCTCTCATTGGCTTTTTCATAGGGCCCTACATGTCTTTTACTTCTTATAAATAGGCTTTACCTGCCTTTTGCCAGTTTTTTTTTTTGGTTTTGTCGCTGGCTGTAGCTTGGATTGTGGGGGACTGAAAGACTTGATTTTTGCTTTAGAGGAAGATGACCTTTGTTCACCTGCCAAAAACCCACCAAATGAAGAAGAACAAGAACGGCCTTGGTGAATGAAGTTTGCTTTTGTACTCCATTTGCCTGACTCCATTTTAAAATCTGCTTGCTAATTTATGTTTTTAAATGTGTTGAATTGAGATAGCAAGCGGTGAAAGTCACATTAGCAACTGTATGTGGGCGAGCAGATGAATTTTGGCTCAGCAAACACCTTGGCAGAACAAAAATGTCAGAAAATTGCGTCATTATTTGTAAGCGAACGTAAGCCAACTGTTAGCAGACCGAAGTATAAATTGGCCTCAAGAGCGCTCTGTTCACACATGCCCCCGAAAGCTTGGGAGTGCGATTAAAGATAAACATTTAAACATGTTCAACGAATTGGCCTGTAATACAGCAACCCTTTTGCTAATTACATTTTTGATAGTGCCATATTCCGCTGCTCAGTGTTGGAAAAGGCAGCGCTGGAAAACGTCTCTTTCCAGTGTCAACATCTTGGCTTCTTCCATCGCCTCTGTGATGTCATGACTGCCATTGCCCAATAAAGCCATGAAGGAGAGAGAGCTGCTTGCTTACATTTTCCTACTTATGTTAATCCTTGCGTGTTGCATCAGGATGGAAGGTCTATTTTCACCACTTTATTTTTCACACTCCTGGGCAGTGCTGTTAGCGTGTAAGACAGATGAAGAGTCTTGTGAAAGGGTCTATCTGGGATGAGGAAGCTGAGCACGAGTTTAACTGCACCCGAAAAGAAACGCAGCACGACGCTGTTTTTCTGTGACGGAGTTGTTGGCTGGAACATTCCGATATGTATACTTCAGAGGATTCTCGCGAGTAGTTTTCATCCCTGTGGCATATAATGCTGGGGAATACAGCTATCGCTCTGTCCGTCTGTCTGTGTGTAAACATATTTTTATCCAAAGCGCAACTTGAAAAGCGTTTGATATTTTACCATACAACTTGGCACATGCTTCAACCATATGCTCTAGTTGTGCCTTTTGCTATTTTGAAATTTTTGACATTTTTATTTTCCCATATTTCTCAGGGAACATGTTGATTTGAGTGTGATGCTGGGGCTGGGGTAGGCTCTGCGGCGCACTGGGATGCACCGCTGCCACACAGCAAGAAGGCCGTGGGTTCAAATCCGGCCCGTGGAGTTTGCATGTTCCAACTGCGTTCACTTGGGTTTCCTCCGGGTTCCTTAGTTTCCTCCCACAGTCTAAAGACACACAAGCGAGGCTAATTGGAGACACTAAATTGCCCATCGGTATGCGTGTGTGAGTCAGTGGTGAGTGCCCCCTGCGATGAAGCGGCAAACCATACTGGGTCCATGCCCAGCATTCAGCTAGGATATACTGATCTTCTCCTCCGGTAACAATAAGGAACTTGATTGTGTGAAAATGGTGAACTGGATTTGGAATAGGCTAAACAGGAACAGAATTTATATAAATCACCGCATGGATGTACTCTCAATCCCCCTCACCCCCTGTTAAATCCACTTGATTATTGGTCAGAGAACTGTGTTATGATTTTATGTAATATAACTGACTCTGGTCCCTCTGTAATGGATCAGACTGACTCTGAAAGAGTTGATTTACTGTATCTCTGAACATGTTACTGGATGAATGGGGTGTGATTGTTGCAGAGCCTCGTATTATAAATGACCTCGAACCCGTTTCAGTAAATATCGGCAGCATGTACACGTGGATAATATGAAGTATAATATTGAAATTGCCTGATTTGTATTCATCTTCCCAGCAAATGTATGATAGTGTTTTCAAATTGGCACTGTAGTGTACAAGCTGTGATTATGTACAAACCCCAATTCCAGTGAAGTTGGGAGGTTTTGTAACACGTGAACAAAAACAGAATGCAGTGATCAAATTCATCAAAAGGTCCATCAAATTCAAAATGTGCAAATATTTTTCCTGAAATGGTAAAATGTCTCACTTTCAACATCTAATATGTTGTCTCTGAATGTGTTGTGAATAAAATGTGGGTATATGAGATTTGCATGAATTCTGTTTTTATTCACATTTTATACAACATCCCAATTTCATTGGAACTGGGGTTTGTTCATAAAAAAATATTTGTCAGCACTAGATTTGCTGAAACAGTTGTAAAGCATTTGTGTATTCTGAATGGCTTTTTGTTGCAGTTTTTATCATCAATCTCAGAGAATTACTACACGCAAGAGAAGATTAAAAATGCATACTAACTAGTTAGGTCCATCCCTTGACGACCTGATTTGCTGAATCACCAATACATTTGCTTTGTTGTGGAAATTGCCGCTACTCCTAAAGAGCTAAAAGGAGTCTTCCCAATAGGTTGTCTTTATTCATTAATATGTCAGAAACTGTCAGTTAGCATGCTATACATCACTAAATTCACAGAAACACACCGTACCAATCTGTCACTGAGTTCAGATGGCATTCTCTCCTGATGTTCAACTGTATCCGAACGCAGGCGCAGTGGCGTTACTCCATTACCTCTGGATCTGACCGCATGCTGTGTGCACTTGTGTGTGTAAAACATGCCTCTCTATTTCTCCAATGAAGCCTCTCGGTTTGAGTGAGAGTAAATGGAGACTAGGGAACCCTGGAAAGCAGGAAAACTCTTCAGGATCACTCAAGGTCCATTTTCTCAGCTGGGCTTAGCGGAAGAGCTCTCCACCTTCCGCCTCTTTGCCCAACATTAAACACAAGTCTCTAATTCCTCCAGAGGGCTCTTCTACCGGATAGCGCTGCACAGTCCTGCAGGTAGACTAATGCAGCGCCCTACATAATTATTGGCACCCCTGGTTAAGATGTGTTCATCAGCTTCTAATAAATTCAGTTTTTTCTAAATAATATACTGTAATGTGAATATAGGCCACTAGATGGCAGTATTTACCTTTTTTTGTTAAGCTCAGACTGGAGTCATGTTTAGACATGTCCTGGACATGTCTGGGGCAAGTCTCAGAAAATTAAAAAAAAGAGGTCTAAATGTGGGTGGGGTCTGCAAAAGAGTATATAAGGAAAAGAATTGAGACAGTAAAGTAGTAGGAGAAATTGCAAGAAGATGACCAGACCTGCCATTCTGTTCAAGACCTGTGACGTTTCTTTTGTGGATTTCTTTGCCTGTGTTTGAGCATTTTCTTCATCCAGGACATCACCAAGCCACCCCACCAAAAAGGGACTGTAATTATTTCTGTTTTTTCTTATTTATCAATCTTGGTCTTTAGTTGTAGATTGTAATAAGAAATTGGGGCCATAACAATACAAACCCCAAAACCAGTGAAGTTGGCACGTTGTGTAAATCGTAAATAAAAACAGAATACAATGATTTGCAAACCCTATTCAACCGATATTCATTTGAATGCACTGCAAAGACAAGTTACTTAATGTTCGAACAGGTAAACTTTGTAATTTTTTGCAAATATTAGCTCATTTGGAATTTGATGCCTGCAACATGTGTCAAAAAAGCTGGCACAAGTGGCAAAAAAGACTGAGAGAGTTGAGGAATGCTCATCAAACACTTATTTGGAACATCCCACAGGTGAACGGGCTAATTGGGAACAGGTGGGTGCCATGATTGGGTATAAAAGCAGCTTCCCTGAAATGCTCAGTCATTCACAAACAAGGATGGGGCGAGGGTCACCACTTAATGAACAAATGTGTGAGCTGATTGTCGAACTGTTTAAAAACAACATTCCTCAACACGCTATTGTAAGAAATTTAGGGATTTCATCATCTACGGTCCGTAATATCGTCAAAAGGTTCAGAGAATCTGGAGAAATCACTGCACGTAAGCGACAAGGCCGAAAACCAACATTGAATGCCCGTGACCTTCGATCCCTTAGGCGGTACTGCATCAAAAACCGACATCAGTGAGTAAAGAAGATCACCACATGGGCTCAGGAACACTTCAGAAAACCACTGTCAGTCACTACAGTTCGTTGCTACATCTGCAAGTGCAAGTTAAAACTCCACAATGTAAAGCGAAATCCATTTATCAACAGCACCCAGAAACGCCGCCGGCTTCGCTGGGCCCAAGCTCATCTAAGATGGACTGATGCAAAGTGGAAAAGTGTTCTGTGGTCTGACGAGTCCACATTTCAAATTGTTTTTGGAAACTGTAGACGTCGTGTCCTCCGGACCAAAGAGGAAAAGAACCATCCGGACTGTTATAGGCGCAAAGTTCAAAAGCCAGCATCTGTGATGGTATGGGGGTGTATTAGTGCCCAAGGCATGGGCAACTTACACATATGTGAAGGCACCATTAATGCTGAAAGGTACATACAGGTTTTGGAGCAACATATGTTGCCATCCAAGCAATGTCTTTTTCATGGACGCCCCTGCTTATTTCAGCAAGACAATGCCAAGCCACATTCTGCACGTGTTACAACAGCATGGCTCCGTAGTAAAAGAGTGCGGGTACTAGACTGGCCTGCCTGTAGTCCAGACCTGTCTCCCATTGAAAATATGTGGCGCATTATGAAGCGTAAAATACGACAAAGGAGACCCCAGACTGCTGAACAACTTAAGCTGTACATCAAGCAAGAATGGGAAAGAGTTCCACCTGAAAAGCTTCAAAAATTGGTCTCCTCAGTTCCCAAACGTTTACTGAGTGTCGTTAAAAGGAAAGGCGATGTAACACAGAAGTAAAAAGGCCCCTGTGCCAACTTTTTTGCAATGTGTTGCTGCCTTTAAATTCCTAGTTAATGATTATTTGCAAAAAAAATTAAGTTTCTCAGTTTGAACATTAAACATCTTGTCTTTGCAGTGTATTCAATTGAATATAAGTTGAAAGGGATTTGCAAATCATTGTATTCTGCTTTTATCTACGATTTACATAACGCGCCAACTTCACTGGTTTTGGGTTTGTAGGACCGCAATGAAAAAAAAAGAGGAAAATCCACCCTTTAATTCAAGTGCATTTATTCAGTGGGAAAAAAATCCCACATTAATAAATAATTCTTTTACATCAAATCATCTGTGCAACAATTATTAGCACCCCTGATGTTAATACATTGTACAACCCCCTTTTGCCAACAAAACAGCACCTAATCTTCTCTTGCAATGTTTCACAAGATGGGAAAATACAGAAAGAGGGATCTTTGACCATTCCTCTTTACACAATCTCTTTAAATCATCCAAAGACTGGAGTCCTCTCCTCTGCACTCTCCTCTTCAGCTCACTCCACAGGTTTTCAATGGGGTTGAGGTCTGGAGACTGAGATGGCCATGGGAGGAACTTGATTCTGTGTCTGGTGAACCATTTCTGAATAGATTTAGCCACATGTACAAGATCATTATCTTGCTGAAAGACCCAGTGACGACCCATCTTCAGCTTTCGGGCAGAGGCCACCAGATTTTGATTTAAAATGTCCTGGTATTTCAAAGCGTTCATGATGCCATGCACCCTAACAAGGTTCCCAGGGCCTCTGGAAGAGAAACAGACCCACAGCATCACCAATCCTTCCCCATACTTCACGGAGGGCATGAGGTGCTTTTCTGCATTCACATCTTTTGTTTTCCGCCAGACCCACTTAGAGTGTTTGTTGCCAAAAAGCTCTATCTTGGTCTCATCTTAGCGCTTAGCAAACTCCAGAAGTTTGCCTGTATAATTGTGAGTGAGAAAAGGTTTTTTCCGTGCATGCCTCCCAAACAGCTTGTTGTCATGTAGATAGCGCCTGATGGTTGTTTTGGAGACTTTATGACCATAAGATGCTACCATTTGTTGCAATTCTTTAACAGCGAGCTTTGGAGAACGTTTTATTTCTCTTACCATACTCCTCACTGTGCGTGGTTGCAAAATAACCGTACTTCCTCGTCCAGGTATGTTTACCTCTGTTCCAGTTGTTTTAAACTTCTTAATGATTCCTCTGACAGTAGATATGGGCAGGTGCAGGCGAGTGGCTATTTTCTTGTAGCTATTGCCTGACTTGTGAAGGTCGACACACATCTGCCTTACTTGAATGGTGCGTTCCTTTGTCTTTCCCATGTTGAAGAGTGGATAAGAGAAATGGCCTCTGTGTGACATCATATTTATACCCCAGGGAAACAGGAAGAGATTAATTACTAATTGAATGTTCCTAGATACTCCGATCAACTTTGTAAACTACTGCAGAAATGACAGAAATACTTCAATTACAATCAATAACAAGGAATTGTTCGGGGTGCCAATAATTGTGGAACAGGTGATTTTATGAAAAAAAAATTTCTTTGTCAGGGATTTGTTTTCCCTTAAAATTCACTTGAGTTGACGGTTACATTTTTCTACTAATTTCAGCGTGAAAGTATGCTTCTGCAATAAAAATGTAATTTATTTTAAGGCTTTTAACACATCTTAACCCGGGGTGCCAATAATTATTGAGGGCACTGTGTGTGTGTGTGTGTGTGTGTGTGTGTGTGTGTGTGTGTATATCAGTATCGGCTCCTGAACTGGCAACAGGGGAGGCTCAAACAATCCCTTAAAATTAATGATTGGTCACAACCTGTTTTCAATCATTAATTTAGCCTTCTATTAACCAAAACCATTTCCAATTGTGTAATATAATTCCCTTAAGCCAATTTATTGATTATGGGCCAGTATTTGGAAAAATAGTTTAAAAAAAATAATAAAATTTTTTACATTTTTATTTAATTTTTTTTTTTTTTTTTTTTTATTTTAACTTGACGGACCATTCAAGTTATTCTCAAGTGTTTATTTGGCAATAAGAAACAAAACCAGCAGGGTTTCCAGGCTGTTAACCCTTTCACTTTATGTAGAATATATGCTACGGTGGTTAATAGAGGGTTAAATTACCATTACAGAAACTCTGAAAACTCTAAACATTATCAGGTGTGGCCAGTTTTCATTTATAACACATACCTGTCAACTCTCACGCATTCGATGTTAATTATGTGGCATATTTACATTCCTCTGTTGTAGTCAGCAATTATTCAATCAACGCGTATGTCAGAGATTCTCGCACAGAATTGAAGTCCTTGTGCACGGGAGGGGTTGGAAGCAATGGAGTTGCATTAAGACATTTCAAATGATCTTATTTCATTTGAACGATCATGAAACACATGCATTTCTCCAACCCCTGAGTAAGAAAAGCGTGAGAAATCTGGAGTCGTGATCGGTATGCGTTATAAATGAAAACTGGTAATGAAAACTGGACATCTGATAATGTCATGTCATGGAAATTTAAATGAATGATTGAAAACAGGTTGTGACCAATCATTAATTTCAAGGGATTATTTGAGCTTCCCCTATTGCCCTGGTCACCAGCCGCCACTATGGTGCGCATGAATGTACAGTACAGCGAGGTCCACATGGACATCTTTGGACTGTGACACCATTATGATTTAATTCCTAGAGGGGTGGTTCCAAAATCCAGTGTTAATGTGCTAAAAATACCCAAAAAATATTGCTGAGGATCTGGATACTGAGGCTGGAGGTATATATAGCTTACTGCACTTCAGTATTCAGTAAACTGCATCAGAATTGCTCAAATTGATGCTGAAATGCTTATGAACCTCAGTGTTTTTCACAAAATTGATACACTCCTGTAAACTTGTACTTATCCATTTCTCTAAATTCTCTAAATTTTTCTCTTTGTCTTTCTTCTTCTGCCAATTGGAGCTGTCCAGTTGCTATTGTTGCTCTGTCTCTCTTCATTCCACGGCGCAGACATGCAGCTGCTCTCTGTTTTGTTGGCCGCCATGTCTTCCCTCTCTCGGTCTCGCCCGTCAGCAGGGATGCTGTTCAGTCATGGTGTGGGCGTGTGCTTCACAGACTGCAGCCGCGGGCTGGGCGGGCCCTGAATCAGCTCCAGGAGTCTGCTGGTATGAATGGGCTGATCTAGAAAAAAAAAAAAAAAACCCTCCGACTGAAACTCCTTCATTGGATGGCGGCCAATTTCACATTAACCAGCACATTCGTTGATACTGATATCATTTCCTGAGGAGCACTCGCAAACAGTAAGCCCGTCTCTCTTCATCAGACTGCCCATTGCGCGATCAGTGATATAAACACACAAACTGCTGTAATTGTATTTCGCCATTTACCACGTTAGATTCTGTATCCTCTCGCTTCCCATGAATCCATGCAGACAAACAGTGCAACCAAACGCCTCTCTCCAACAGTGAATGAATCTGCTTTAAACGCTCTGGTTCGTAGCCAAAGTACTGGACGTTCTTATTCAAATACCGCACTGGCCCACCCCATCAGCTAGGAGTATGATTTCCCTTGTATCCACTCATCCTATTGTTCAAATGCTGCATTTTTTTGGAAAGGTGCATATGCATTGGAGCACACAGCCGGAGGTCATGCCATGCTCAGATTAATCTGGGAGAACAGGCCTGCACGGCTTAGCATGGTCTCTTATCAAAATGCTGCAGCAAGACAGGTTTTAACCCCCAGGGCGCTAAATGCAACTATTGTTGCTCCTTGATGTAAGATGCCAAAATCAAAGCTGTCGAAAACCTATCATGTGGCGAATTGTTTAAGAGAATCGAATCGGGAGCTCTTTTAAACAAGTCGCCGCATGATAGGTTTTCGACAGCACAAGGTAATTAAATTCATATTTTTTAATTTATTTCAGCGCTCTAGGGGTTAATTCTTGCAGCTGATTAATTTTCATGCTGCCTATAGTGACTGTTCCTTAAATGAAAATGAGGGAATACTCGGCTTAATATTGAGCTCTGCGCATTATATGTAAATACACTGTACGCAAACTCATTTCCCAGTCTTATTTAATTTATATGAGTTTATTCTATAGCTGGAGGCATAATGATTTTGGCAGCACTTGTAATAACAACATTAAATTGCCTTACAGCGGTTCTATTGACTTTCTGTGGCGCAATTTTGATTGCCTTGAAATACGAGCGTTATTTGCTTAAAGTCGCTTTCTTCCATTTGGCTTCAGATCGATATAATTTGCGACAGAAAATTCTGAGGGAAAAAAAAAACGAGCTCGCAATATTTTGGGAGCTTTGACAGTGTGGTTTTTCTCAAGTGGCTACTAGGCAGGAGAACCTGCTCTTTAAATCCATTTGATGTACTCCGGATCATTACCTTTAAATGACTTCATGTTGGAGTAGTGGGTGCCGTTATGTTGAAACTTGAAAGGCTCGAAGATCAGAGCCTGAATGTAGCCGGAGAAATGAGCTTGTAAAAACATATATACAATGCATCTGTATGCTGCCTTTGTTTTGCGCCTTTCATTTCAATGATACAGCCTTGCATGTTTGTTTGAGTGTTGTTGAGTCCTTAGAATATTAACTACCTCCTAATGGCCTAACTGCGAGACAGCACAAAAAAAATAACACCCTGAAAAGTCTCTCAGGTTGCCAGATACCCATATAATTACAGAGTAATTACACAGCCATCATTGCTGCTCATTGATGCATTGCATCCATGGTATTTAGGGAGACGGGAGTTCTTTCTCAAAGCCTGAACCCAAATTCCCAGAGTGGTTACACACTTATTTATATACTTACAACTGAGCTCTGAGCTTTGTTACCAGCAACACAAGAGCAGCGCTCGTTGTTCGTCGTTGACCTCCGGTTTTAAAGCAGCACTCTTCGTCTGTCTAACACCAGACCCTGACGACGTTAATTATGCCAGGGGGTGATGGGTTGGCAGTACCTCTCAGCATCCACCCAGAAATTCTGCACATCGCCCGACATGGACGGCACGTTTCGCCCGCCCTCTGCTGCAGCGTTATGGCTCCTCCCAGTCTCTCTCAGTTCCTCCAATGGGCTTTTAAAGCCCCTCACTGTTCTTTGACTCTTTAATAATGCTAATTACCATGTGACCATCCCCCTCCTCAAACCTGTGGTATCATGACAGCGTATTCTGGCACGCCTGCTGAAGTAGACCTGCAGGCGTTGCCATGAGGAGTAGTAGCTTTCTTTCAAAAAAAAAAAAAAAACGTAGATTTGCAGGGTGGAGGAGGGGGGGTAATTTATTGGAATTCATATCAACAGCCTGATTTACTACCATGTTTTAGTTCACACAACGCTAATAACACAATATTTCATTGGTATGCAACAAATACATTTTAAATGTGCCATTTTTTTTTTCTTTTTACAAATCCTAAATGTCTTTGTAAATCAGTCGCTCTGTGTATTTCAAAATTATTTCATGTTTTAACAGCGACCATTTTCACAAGGCTCACAGCCTCGATGATTTGCAACTGAAGAGAGTCCTGTCCTTGAGTTTGAATGATCAAATTATGCTGCCTTCTGGAACATGAGTTTGAAAAAAAATTTCATTCACATTTCATTCATTCTCACAGCTCGTTTATGTAAGCGAATAGAAAATTGCAGAGCGCACGGTACGTCGATGAGTTCCCAGCTTTTGGATTTAAATTAATTTGCGTTCAAATACGTCTGGGCGATAAAACTGCTTTTGAGTCCGTGAGATGCGGCGTTGAAAGCGTTAATGCGGGTGAAACGCAGAGGTTACGCCACTGTTGAGGAGGCATGAATCTCTCCGGCTCGCTCGCACCGCACCTGCTTGTTCCAGTTCCGCACTCTTCATTCCTTTACGTGACCCGCTGTCGGCATGACACCATTTTTTAAGCTGCTTCGGAGGCAGATGAAGCCCTGGGTCTCAGTGGCAGGTACTAATGAGGTGATGGTTGGTTTTTCACCTGATACAACAGCGGTCTTGTCATACTGCTCAGCACCGCATCGTGCTTCCTTTTCCCTTCATTAAACTCTAACATGCCTCTCCTGGGACTTCTACATCAAATTTGATATTTCTCACACCTTGAGAAAAGCGGTAGGTAGCCACTGGGAGTGGGCGTAGGCGGTGGTCTTTGTTATTAGCCCTCCGTATTTTGCTAGCGCGTTGGGTTAGACGCGGCACTGGATTAGGGTTTAAATCAGCTAATGAACCCCTTGGTGCAGAATTAAAGCGGCCCTTTGTAAAAGCCGTTTAACTCGTATCTCTTCATGAGAGCTTTGATATGCCATGTTCAATCACACGGTTCTCCGCACCTATTTAAAAGCACACAGCAGGCTCTGACTCCCCTGTGTTTCTGCAGCAAGGTTGCAGTTTCCAGTTTCTCGCTGCGTTCTGTCGGTCTGTGTGGCCCGCTTGCGGAGGATCTCTCTCGCTGGTGATTCGTCCTCCTGTGGAGTCAGTGAGTGGCGACAGAGACCGTGAGGGTCATGTTACCCACAAATAACACCAGATGCGTGTTTGGTCCATCTGCGTTGCGCCACGGCAGCGCTGCCGATAAGATTCACTTTAGTCAATGTGAGTGCTCACACTGGATCCACTGCGTTGCATTTCTCGCCTGTCCCAGCTCCGGCAAACTGCCGAGAGCAGCAGATAGGCAAGACTTTTATTTTTGCCAGTTGCCACAGCACAAACACAAGCACAGCACTGACACAACACTGACAATGACGTTACTGACACAACAAACATACGGTTAATTTTCAAAATCCATGTTGGTACCAGTTTGTATTGCAGGCTAGGACAGACACTGAAGTAAGAAAATATGACGGCTAAACTTTATCGACAGAATACTTTCCAGACGCACCCCAGGAGTGCGTTCAAAGTTGGCAACACGTTGCAAAACGTTAAACAGCAACAGTAGTGCACTGAACACCCCGTTGTGTCACGCAAGCGTTGCAACCATGGCAGCTGAGAGGGCCATACTGTGCGCTCTCTTGGAAGAATTCTCGGAACCTGATGAAAAAGGTTCAAATTCGTGTTTGATTTTTAAACTTTTTAAACTTCTACTTACCACAAACATGTCGTTTGATGTCATCAACCGTGGTGAATACCAAGCTGCAAGAGAAGCATTTATTGTAAAACCCTTGTTGGATTCATTTTGCCACTGCCTTTTGAAGATGGCGCGGCTGATTGGATAACACCCCTGGCACATCCACCAAACAGGAGAAAACATACCTCAAACGCCGTTGTGTACCGTTGCACACCGGTTGGAGGAAACAGGTCGTTCAACCCGGAAACCGTAACAAAGCAATGTGCACTGGTGTGACTTTGAAAGCACCCTCAGGTGTTACTGACCCGTGTTGTTCTGACACGTCAAAGACACACGGCTTGAGGCCACGGGATGGAATCTGCTGACGTTTTCAGTTGTTTAAAACATCCACCTTCCTCACAAAAATCTATCCATCCATCCATCCATCCATCTTCTATACCCGCTTATTCCTCACTCGGGTCGCGGGGCGAGCTGGAGTCTATCCCAGCTGACTACAGGCAAAGGCAGGGACCCACCCTGAATAGCGTCTCACAAAAATCAAAACTCTAAATGTCAATTTACGGGCCCAGCTTTTTGCGACAGTTTGCAGAAAATGACACTTGAGGTCCTTAAAAATCAGTTAATAAGAATTTAATTTTATGTATGACATCCATGTGTCCTTTAGGGTATTTTATTTCTCATATGCAAGCAGAGTTTTTTGTTTTGTTTTCCTTTGAGAAACTTTTCTTACCATTAATGTTTTATTCAGCATCACTTGAATAAAATAAAGAAAAGCCACTATATGTACCTCATTGTACTCATTGTAGAAGATAGCATTTTTATCTAATAGCTTTCAGGTCGTTTTCAACTCTTTTGCTAAAACTCACATTTTTTTTGCCGTAAACAATGTGTGGAACAATGTCCGCCTACAGGAGCGTGCCATGCCCTGGACATAACTCACTGGTGTCACCTGGCTCTGATGTAAGGTGGAATGGGTGGAGTTAGGCAGCGGTGCCTTTGTGGTGCACCGCATGATTCTCCATGCTGAGCAGAGGGAATTCGTTAAATTTCAAACCTGTCTGTACCAGCAGGATAGCAGCTGTCCTTTGAGTCTGTGTGTGTCTCTGAGCTCGTCCCTGTTGGGTATGGGGGGGGCTGCATGCTTAAATAGACACCTGGGAAATGGAAGCCTCAGTGGCAGCGTTTGGCACACCGTGAGAACGCACGCTCCATCATGATCCCCAACTGGGTCGGTTTAATTGCAGAACTGTTATTTTCATTCCTGTTCCTGCATGTGGAATGACTGGCAATGCATGCTGGGAGAGACCCCGGGCCAGAAAAGATGCTCACTAAAAGCTATGGCTGTGGCACCATAGCGGGCTGGGGGAAAGGCCACAGGAATATTGCACGATCGCTCTGGGAGGTTAGCGACGGACATCTTGGGGAAGCAGGTCCATCACAGCTGGATGAAAGTCCTATGACCATGCATCACTTCATTTACTTGCTCCTTTATTCTTGGTCTCTTGAGAGTGGGAAACCAAACAGAAGTGTCTATGTGAAGTACGGCAGACACTCGAACCCGGAAGTGGTTCCCATCGTAGCGGAGAGTGGTAGCTGCCAGCGTTGACATCACGCCTCAGCTGTTTTATCACAAATGTTGATGGTTTTGATTAGCAAGGCCATGAGCTCTCAATTCTTGCTAACCTTGCTGGTCGCTCAGCATCCCTGTCAAAGCTTTGTTTACAGGCTCGGGGGGACATTTCAAATGCTTTTTAACTTTTATCACAACTCCAGGGGGCAACCTTTCCATCCTCCTGTGGTGGTAATCATTCATTGGCTCAACAGTGAATAAGAAACCAAATGAAATACCCAGTGCTAATTGTACTTAAGTCACAAAATGTCCAATTTGGGAAAATTGAAGCGGCGGACTTCAGTGTCTTTAAAATACTTCTTCACATCTTAACCTCACTACGCGTGAAAATGTGACATAAGGGTGTTCCTAATAACAAAAGTTAATGAACAAGACCACTCCCAATGCGCCTTCCTATTCGTCCTTACGCCAATATATACTACCTTCATTCCCACAATCCCCTCTTGTCTCGTTTCTACATCCTTCCCACCCTTCCCCTCTCCAAGAAGGAAGCAAGAAACAGCCACCAACTGGGACCCTGGGGGGCTTAGGAGCCACACGGACTCTGACGAGAGACGCAAGCCCCACCCTGACTCTCGCCACCTTGGGAGCACCCAACGTCCGCACAATCGCAGATCAAGTCCATACAACTTCGCCTTCGCCTCGATCCCCTATCCATTGTTCCACCGAGTACTCTCCATCATTTTGGAAGTGGTCCAGAGTTCATTAAAGTACTTTTAGCATATTAGACGTGGAGTTGAGCAAAGTACTGTGCCTGTTCCCACTGCTGGAGTAACTCACCTTTTGTTTTTGTACTCTTAGGCAAACCCCAACAAGCTGTGTGTTACTTTTTATCAGTATTGCTTTCAACATTGAAGGGATGGTGTGGGTTGAGGCAGACAGTAATCCCTCATGATTGGATGAGCTTGCCGCAGAGGACGGCCCCTCATGCAGTTGGCCCATTCTGCCGCTCTGCCAGAGACACCTTGGCTTTGCTGACATTGTCAGCGGTGGAGACGCAGAAGCAGTCTAGGGGAGGAGGCTGAGTCACTGTTCATAGCTCACATGCCTGTTCCGCGGTGTCTAATCAGACAGGGGGCTCCGGCTCTTTCCGGGAGCCACTCAGCTTTTTAAAAGCCTGCCAGGCCTCGTTCCCACACCTCGCGCTAAGCTCTCCATTTGAGCCAACATCTGGAGCTGTCAGGATTGGTTAATCACAGCGAGGAGTTAACAGCCCCTCTACTGTGTGTTTATAAAATGCATTAGGGAGAGCGCTTGTGTGTTCCAGAGACAGCTGCATACAAAAACATGCGCAAACTGGCATGCGCCCAGACTGCGCAAAGCTGCTAAATACGCGTGATGACGCTTGTAGATATCGACAAATATTTGCATGCATGCAGAGGCATACACTCCCGCAAATAATAAAAAAAAACAAACAAATATAAATAAAATAATAAATAAATAATTCACAGTGATTTTCAGCTTCTTACATGCCGATTGTTGTAGGCTTAAGTCCAAAGACCTCAATTTGCTGCAGTTAAGCTTTGCGCTTTCAGAGAGTTAGGGCGTCCTGTGCAGGCACATGATGGATGGCGTGAACATGTTCTGCTGATCAAATCTCTGATGCAATGGCGCGCTAGGGCGGGGATGGGGTGGGGGGGGGGGGGGGTGGGGGGGCGATGATGGAGATCTCTACAGGCATGCCTCTGCATGCCCTTTTTTCACCATCATTGGGAGGTAATGGAGCTTCACTGCTCATGTCAACATTTGAAAATAGGATATTTTGCTGCAGATTGGATGCAAGCATGTACAACAGATTAAACTGAGACATCGTAAACAAGTATTTTATTTCTGACCCGGAATGATGTAGATTTTGTTTTTATGACCTGCCATCTGATGGCTCTGTGCACCGAATGATCACAGCAATCATCCTCGGAATTTGATACTTAACCCCCCAGTTTTGTGGAAGAAAAAAAAAAAAAAGATTTGTTTGAATATTCTTTGCTGTGCAGGCAATGTAAGAAATTTGCACAAACCGCATGCTGATAAAATATGAAAGCGGCTGGTACATTTTAGACTCAAAACAATAATTTCCCACCCTGTGCACGGGATTATTTTGGTTTATTGATGTTTGCAGAACTACGGATGACATTAGTTAGCCTAGGGTAAATTTGGCACAAATATTACAACGTTTTTCTTTACATGGGGTGGTCTCAATGTAGAATGGCATTCCAGGTCATAAAATAGAGGCAGAACCTCTTGGAGATTCCCGGACCAGTCCTGATACAGCGGTCAATAATACCATGTTCGTTTTTTCTTCACTTTGCTATTAAGCAACGGTCAATACTAGGGCTGAGCGATATATTTTCATTTTATGTCGATATTGTGATATAAAATTCAATATTGTCCGGAATTTTGGATCTCGTAATATCATGATATGACAGAAGTATAGTCTCTTCTGGTTTTAAAGGCTGCATTACAGTGAATGGATGCAGATTTCTGCTCTTATTTGACTGTTGTAGCTGTTGCCAGTACCTGATTGGTCATCATATCCACATTACTAATGACAGTTGATCAAATATGACAACATGTAAATATTAGGTCAAAGCACCAGTAGTCGTCCACACAATATCACCTTAATATCGATATTGAGGAATTCAGTCAAACATTTAGTGATATTTTATTTTCTCAATATCGCCCAGCCCAAGTCAATTCTGAGGTCACAGTCTGCAATACCAGCATTGGTCTTCGCCAAACATTCTCAACTCCAAAACTCACTCAAACCCCCAAAATTCTTCATATATATCTCAAAATAAGCTTGTTCCACCATAACACCGTCATTAGTTATAACTCAGAAAACACACATTGTCACTGACCTAAAAACACTAACATCGGGGAGCATTACTGAAGTGATGAACTTTCATCTTTGAAGTTTGACTTATTTCGCATAAATCAGTATTTCGATATAGAATAATATCCTTCTCACTTTATCTACTGTATGTCAAGAATTAATAATGCAGCAATGAGATTCAATATCAATGTCAATTTTTTCCCCCCTGTATCTGTTCATTTAGTGATTTACTTGTGAAAAATAAAAACATGGAATGAATAACATGAAAAATGCAGGGCTGATGTAATAAAGAAAAAAAATGTGTAGTATAATCACTCATACTGTACAGTACTGTGATGGTTCTATTCTCCTCTCTCCTCTGCGTTTGGCCACAAGTTTTCATCAGCATCAGATTGTCTCTCGAGACCTCTCTCCTTCTCTGCTCTACTGGCACAACTCGATTATGGGCCGTCTTGAAAAGAAATGAGCCTCTCTGTATTGTAGATGCCAATGTGAGGTTTGTGTAACGGCAAGCCAGCCTTGGACAATGCTGCCCATATTTGGATGTTAGGTCCTCTCTGGCCTGGCATATGAATGCTCTCTGTCCAATCACATTTCTTCCCCCATGATCTGTTTTTGCCAGATTGAATCCATCTTCTTCCACAAAGATGAATATATGTGCAGTTTGCCTGGTTTCAATCTCCATTACTCTCTACTCTTAGGTTTAGAGTATTAAGTATAGCTGTGCATGTACCCGAACAGACATCTTACCTGGACATTTTGATACTGGAGTTCTTTGCACTGTCACCGATTCTCTCAAACGTTTCAGTGTACAAGTACGTAATCTTTATTTTATGTTTCTCCAGGACCCTGGCAATTGTCATTGTGCTGACCGTGTTCACATTCCCAAAAGTGAAATAGTCTGCCAGCACTCTGTCCTGAATTTCCCACTGTTTCATTGCTTTGATGCCAATTACCATGTCAACAACAGCTATTTCCTGCACATCTGAAAATATTCTGCCTCTCCCTCCTGTGGGAGGAAACCTTTGGATTCTACAGTAAGGGACAAGGAAATGGTAAAAATGTCAGAACATATTAAAAAGTAAACATGCTGTACTGTAAATATGCAGTTCAGTTTTCATCAAAGGTTGTATGCCTCACGTGATTTACTGAAATATGTGCGCTTTTGATGCAGCTGTAATACGCTGTGGATTTGGTTGCACCCTTCAACGAGCCTCTCAAAGTGAGACAATAGTTTACTGCATGGTCATTAACTGTGGACTTTATCTCATCAGAGAGCGCCATTTTGGTTCATCCTCTCTTTTGTCCTCCATGCATACTTCCTCTCCCTGCCACTCTTCTTTACTGCCAAAACCTGTCTTCCTTAATCCGTATTTCCCAGAAAAATTGTTAGAAGCCATCCTCGTTCGTCTGTTTCGTAACAAGGGTAAAAACAGGACTCCTGGGAAGGATTTCAGCCAAAATTGCAATCAACTGTGTTTGGCATGATGATTATTTCATTTTATACCATGGTCTGGGTGAATACTTTTTTCTGATTGGCTGGCAGGTATGCATTAAAACCATGGAACCGCACAGGTAGTTCGGCTACGGTCGTTTCACCATTCGAAATTCATCCACTGGCCAACTTGTAACCATAGAAATGTTGGAGCTGATATTTGACTGGGTACAACAGAAACCTAGCTGGCCATTTATCTCCAGTAAATTTAGCAGCGTCATGTAAGTTGCGTCCTGCGGGGCGGTTATCAATAGGTACTCAAGCGATAATGACCGTAAATATTGTAGCAGCGAAGTAATCAGGCCTTATCCATTAAACGATTGTAACTGTGTTCGGTTACAAATGAAGCTAACGTGTCCACTACATGTATCAGCGACTGATGACAGTTCGCTAGCTACGTGCTACGCCAGCAGACTGATTTCACCTCGCTGACTCGTACTCAAGCGATAACGACCGTAAATATTCTAGCAGTGAAATAATCAGCCTTTATCCATTAAAAGATTGTAATTGAGTACGGCTACAAATGAAGCTAACGTGTCCACTTCATGTATCAGCGACTGCTAGCAGTTCGCTAGCTACGTGCTATGCCAGCAGACTGATTTCAGCACGCTGACTGCGGAAACCTTCATAAGTTCATTGTAATTGTGGGTAGCAAGTTAGCTACAGTCTGCTTGATCGCGCATAATGTTGGGTTAATCATAATCTCCGTTTCAGATTAATGCTGCGATTTGATATTGCTGGCAAATGGTATACCAGGGTACCATGGTATAAGCGGGATAATCAACTCGAAGGTGAGCATTCCACGGTTTTAATGCACTTCGCGGAGGCAACCACCCGATTTGCCTCCGCGTTGTGCATTAAAACCATGGAATGCACACCTTCTCGTTAATTATCCCTTACATATTTAACACACTATCGCTCAGAAGTTTGGGATCACTTGGAAATTTTTTTGTTTTCCATGGAAACACTCATGAAATTAGTGTGAATAGGAAATATAGCAAATGAACAGAACATGCTGACATTTTCTGAGTTAGAAATAATGATTTTAATGGAAAATTATGAATTTGTACTTAATACTTTGCCTTCATCAAAAAAAAACAAAAAAAAAAACACCTTCACTGTTGATACTGAAACTTGTGTTTGACCGGAATTATTTAGCTCAGCTGCTAGTTGACAACCTGTGAGGCGTCTTTGTCTTAAACTACACACTCTCAGATATTTGTCTTCTTGCACAATTGTGCATTGGGGCCTCCCACTCCTTTTTTCTGTCCTTGTTAGTGCCAGTTTGTGCTGCTCTCTGAAGGGAGTAGTTGACAACATGGAAAGAGATTTTAAGTTTTCAATTTCTCGCATTGAATAGCCTTCTTTTCTAAGCACAACAATTGACTGACGGGTCTCTAAAGGAAGTTCTTTCTTTCTGGCCATTTTGTGCCTGTAAACAAACAAACAACTGCTGATGCTTCAGGTACTAAACCAACCTCAAGAATACCACGCTCCCTTTTGCACTCTCTTATTAGTTCAATGGTTTTCAGCTGTGCAACACATTTTCAGAAGGGTTTTCTAATAATCAATTAGCCTTATAAAATGCGTAACTTGGATTTGCAGCCATACCAGGAGATTGATGCAGAGGATTGACAGTTGCTGATAATAGGCCTCTATGCAAAAATGTAGATCATTCTTTGAAAATCATATGATTAATTTTAATCATTTGTGAAATGCATGAAAATTTATTTTTCTTTGAAAAACAAAGAAAATTGCAAGTGATCCCAAACTTTTGAGCGGTAGTGTATCTTGTATCTTAAAGATTTTCTCTATGTTTCAATATGAATACTGCCGAAATGCATAAATTGTGCCATCAATTGTGCCACTTTTGAATGGGTTTTTAACAGTGTAGAAAACACTGGGGTTTTTTTTATTAATGGGCTGCTAATATACCGTGTATTTTTCTGCACGTGGTCGAGTATGAATGAGGATAGAGTTCATGGATTTTGGAAAATCTGGTCATTGAAAATGTTTAGTAGGAAAGCAATGAAAGCTAGTGTCCACTTTGGTCCTCATAGACCTCTGTTTTGTTCAATACGTGAAGAGTTTTGACAGTGTTACTTCACCATTGGCAAATTGTAATCAGGGAGGGGACAATTCCCATTTAGCACATTTTTTCTTTGGTGTAATTTGTTCATTTATTCTGTGTTGAGATTAATCTAAAAGCTATATGTACAAACAATAAGATCAAGAGTTTAGTATTTTACTGTTCTTAACTTGGAAATGGGTTGAAAACTACCTGGAAAGAACAGAATGGCTAACTTTGATTGGGGAAGGCATCATGGGTTAGCTTTGTGCTAGTGATGAGATTCAAGTGTATTTTGAACTGACATAAAACCTGACATTAAACCAAGAGGAGACTGTTGTTTTTGGAAGTGGAGAGATTATCGTCTCACGTGTGTGATCTAACCAACGGCGGCTCACCCCATCCTCAAGAGCACATAAGCATTCATTCGAAAAAGATCAGCACCAAACAGCTTCATGATTTAGTCATTCTCACCCACTGGGCATAAGACCTCAGAGAAAGCAGATGGAACTCAACATGGTGGAATTCAAAATCTGTGCCACGCTCCACTTTCCTTTTAATCCAAAGCGTGCAATTTCATCTTCCATCATGGCCACACCACCCGTGAGTGTTACACGGCCCCGCAATAAAAAGACAATATGTCTATCATTCAAAGCTGAGTGATACCAATGAGGAACATGGTGTGGGAGAAGTTTAAGCTTTGCAGTGTTCCAGTCAAGTTCCTGAATATGAGGTCATATGGCTCATTAAAATGCAGGGTTCCTGGCTAAGTTTTCAGGTCGATCACTGAGTGACTCAGAAATGGCTTTATCATGTTGAATCAGATATGTACATGCTGAGACTCCCAGCACCGTGAGGCAAAATCCTCTGCTTCCAGCAAGCCATGACTACACATATTTCAGATGAGCATTATCGCTAAATGCACTGCACCTCTGCAGCTAACAGCAGGGGCTCTTGATGACTACCTCTCCTTCACTAAGGCAGTGAGCACTTGAGTACTGAGCAGGCACTCTTGAAAGCTTCATCCAGCACGTGCTGTATTCTTTTTCTTTCCCATTTATACTTCCGGGATCCATTTAAGTACTCGGGGGCACTATGACCGTAGGATTTGATCCTGCGGTTCTAATCCAGGGTCCAAAGTCAGGTCCCTAATGTCTCTTTGCGGTCAGCGTCGGTGTCTGTTCGACGGCCATTAGCCCGGCACAGTCCGTACTCGGCGGTTCCGAGAGACGCTCGTTTGACCCATGTCGGCGAAGCGGCGGGGGAAATCAGATGCTGATTAGAGCGCTGATGGCGGACATTTGAAGGGCTATGTTGGCAGAGGAGATTAAATTACTCCTGCACCCTGGGATATTTTTCCCCTTTTAGTCTTCTTGTTTTCTTCTCTGTTTTTATGGCTGATTCAGCCAATATTGCGCTGCCTTGGTGTTCCGAAGATTATGTAACGTCTCAAAATCCCAGATCACTTCTACGTGCTGTAACCCTCTTATTTAATTGTGTTGATCCTATAGGATTTGTATTGAATCCGTCCCCTGGTTTTTCCCTCATTTTTAAGGCTATTGATCCAAGGCAGTGACAGTCTGCAGGAGAAGCAATGAACAGCCCTATATGGATAAGAATGATAAAGAGGCTATTGACCCAGGTGCAGGGGAGCGCAGTCACTGTTTATATATAGATCATGTGAGTATATTACAGTTGCCTGATGTGTTATCTGTGGATGAACCTCAATGGGAAGCATAGAGACACAATTTCTGTGAATTCAAGTGTAAGTATTCTGGTCATGATCTGGTGAGGGAGAGCAAGCTGAATAAACCAGCATTGACGTGCCTCAATATCCTTGAAAAGAGGATTTAATATTAAAAACCTTCGAATAAATTCTCAGTAAATGTATTTTGTGTGTGTGTGTGTGTGTGTGTGTGTTTGTTGCGTATGTCCAAACGTATGTGTGCAGCACGGCACAGTCAATATCCTGCCTTCATAAGACAGCCATCCTTGTGTCATAAATGTATATTTTTACCTTTCCCTCGAGACGGCCGTCGCGCTTTGCGGCAGTTGCCAGGCATACTCTGTCGCCATACAAAACGCAACGCTACTGCGCTGCCGTAAGCCGTTTCCGTCTGCATTTGTGAGCAGTTAGTGCAAACAACACCATGCTTTAATTAAAGGAGAGATTGTTCAGAAGCTTCCTTTGTCATTTCCTGTAAGCACCATGAGGAGGACGCCAGTATAGTTATGTATACTGGAGCACCTCTCTTAATTCCTCGCTAATTAAACCTGACTCTCAGTCTGTCGAGTGCTCCTGAATTTCCGGTATGAATAATTGAAGGTTTATGCAAGCGCATTGTTGAGTGTTTCTACAGTTGAATGAGTCCTTGAACACATTAAGGCAACTAATCTGGATTTAGGTCTTGATAATTAATTGTGCACTTTGCATATGGCTTCATCGACATTCTACAAAGCTTTTTAAGTGCATTTGACTGAAAACAAAAATCACATTTGTGTTTTTAAGTTTGTGCTTAAAGAAACTTACTAAAACAATCTGTTTATCAAAGGCATCAAGTTTGTGAAAGACTGCTGGCAGGCTGCTGTGTTGAATCATTTGGTAAAGGTGGCTTTCGTGGTGCAGGAGTAACCACCACTGTATTGGATCGAATCCAGTAGAGCCACTGCCAACTCTGGCCAGCGGCATTGCGAGAGCAGTTCGTTATCAGTTTCGTGCTGCTCAGGGAATTGTGAAGGATACAGTCAGTATGGGTTCGCACAGTTCTTTGCTCAAGTGACATGCATACCATGTTTAAGTTTCCCTCTCTCTCATTCGGCGCTTGGGAGTTTTGACGCTGCAAGTGATAAGAAGCATTGGCTGACAGGCATGTGTTTTGGAGGAGAACTCCCTGCGCTTTTTCGAGATGGCAGCATGAATCACGTACGAGCAGTTTTTACTTGGTTTATTGATTGGGCTTTTCAGATTTGGGTGGAATTTGGGGGTCAGGAAGAAGTTATATTAGCTTTGATTTCTAGGTCGAGGGGAGAGCTCTAGATGTCCCTCAAAAATGTCACTTCTTGGCTTCGTTTGTATTGCAAACCAGCTACCTTTCACAGAGCCAAAGTTGCACCCAAAAATAAGAGTGTAGAGAATATTATGGACCAGGATACATTTTACAGGAGGCTAGCAGGGTAACGCGCCTTCTATATGGATACCTTTCAATCGGCTAGCTATTTTCATTAGCTTGTGATTGTAGTAGACCGGAGCAAGGAAGCAAACAAGCAGAAAATTTTGCTAACTTGGTCACTTTGGCAACGTGGCCTCACTGTTTTGCCACAGTTGGCTTTATTTCCCTCAAGTACAGTTAGCTTTGGAGGCACGGTAGCACAGTGGTTAAGTGTGCTTGACTTGGGACTGAAAGGCTTTCACAGTGTGTTCTTAGGCAAAACACTTCTCTCCCACATTGTCCACTCCCCCCAGGTGTACAATATGGTACCAACAAATTGTCAGGGAAACCTGACGAAGAGCTGGGGGGCGGGCAGGTCACCTGTAATGGACTAGCATTCCCATCCCGGGAAAGTAGCAATACTTTCACTTACTCTGTTGACTACCTGACTAGCTTGCTCAGGAGAGAATCTGTCAGTAGTCCTCTCTTCTCTAGTGGGGGTTTCAAAGGAAAAACTGATTCTTGATCAATGGTAATTGCTTGGGTCCTGCCACAGAAAAATGAACAGTATGGCCACGTTGTACAGAATTTGTTTCGACTTCATTGGAAAGTCTTGTAGTCAAGACAAAAACTGCCATGCAAACTTGTTTACTTATTTGCTCACATGTTTACTCTATAAGTCTGGTTTGTTTGCAATTGCCCATTGCTATTCTGTTGCCTGAACTCTATTTGCAGGTAACGAGTAAGAAATTATTACTCTAGCCTCGGCCTTCTTATAGCCCCGTGCAGCAGGGCACAGAGCAAACTGTCGCCATTATTACCACGACCAGCAGTGGAGTGAACAGTAGTCCATGCAATGCTATGGCAGCTGTGTGTGCCTCAAATGCAACAGATCAACGCGAGATGGAGGGCTTGTCTGGTTTGATGAGCTAGCACAATGCATCACAGATCTTGTTGTCTTCCAATCAAATTAATAGGGAAATCGTAGGGGTGATAAACACCTTGAGCTGCTGTAGTTAAATGTTTATTATTTGTGTGCAACCTATTTATTTAGAGCCTACAAATTAAAACTATGAATCATTAGATATTGGCAAATTGCCCCTTTAAGTAAGTTACTGAGTAAGTAAATGAATAAATACATAAATAAGTGCTGGCAACAAATGTTTGGGCTCGCTGTGTATTCAGATTGTGTTCGTAAGATTACACACACATGCAAGAACGCACACACGCACGCACTCAAACGTACCAACTTGCCCCTGTTATTTTCAGTTTAAAGGACAGAAAATAAATCCATTCCTTCCTTCAGCAGACAGCAAGCACTTCAACCCCTGCTATAATTCAATGCTTTGGAAAGCTGATGTTTTCACATGATTAATCAAAGAGGAAATATAGCTTTGACCTTTCTCCTGTAGGTTTGCGGAGGGAAAGTGTGCATCATCCCATTCAGATGGTGACTGCGGCTGACATCACTGGTACATTTCCATCACATTTCTCAACTGCCCGCCAGTCCTGAGGGCTCCCCTGATTACTAGCTGTGATAAAATAACAGTCACATGCAATAAATACTGTCTGTATGCCCAGAGGAGATGATAGGCGCAAATACATTAGTGTACTAGAGCAGGAGAGGGACTTAAAGCCCCAGTCATTTAAGGTATTCATTTGATCTAATCCCAACGGAATTCAAAACTATATATATATATATATATATATATATATATATATATATATATATATATAGATAGATAAACACACACATACTATGTGTTCAAAATATGTGTTACTGTGCTGGTTGAAAAATGAAATTTCTTTCTGAAAGTTAAGCGCCATCGTAGGAGGATGATGAAGAGGATGAGTTACTATTTTTATTTATTGACTTATATATTTATTAATGAATCTGTTAACTCACAAGAGCTTCAAATGCAACCTCTTCCACAAAAAAAAAAAATGGACACGGTCACACTTTATTTGAAGTGTTGCTCATAAAGGCTTTTTAGAGCATGTATAATGCCTTCATAAATGCGACATACTGTCTTCATAAATCATACATAAGCAAACGTCATGCTTTATAAAGGGTGAAATAGCACATCCTTCTTCAGCATGTGATGCCAGATGTGATATAACTGACGATGTCTCTTAGCTAGTGGCTGATTGCGATTGTCAGCTAAGTGACATTGTCATTGTCACATCTGGCATCACATGTTGAATAAGACTGTGTTATTTCACCCTTTACAAAGCATGACATTCGATTATGAATGATTTATGAAGACATTATGTCTCATTTATGAAGGCATTACATGCTGTATAAAGCCTTTATGAGCAACACTTCAAATAAAGAGTGACCATGGAGGCAATAAAGAAAGCTGTCATTTGTGAATCATCAATGACTTTTATTGCATTGGAAACCAAACAAATCAAAATTTTTGATGTTTTCCCAAATTAACTATTGTTCTTTCAGATATACACACTATATATCCTGTTTTATATGCATAATTACCCACGCTGGACGAGGCGGCGTGGGTGTACAGTTTAGCACCGTCTGTGTGCGTGTGTGTGTGTGCACACGCGTGTGTGAATGTGTGTGTGTGTGTGTGTCTGTCTGTCCGCGCGACAGCTCGGGCCACCACTGAAGCTAGGGTGTCCAAACTTTGTGGGGTAGATGACTCTGTCCAAATTTGCATTTTGAGGTCCAAAGGTCAAAGGTCAAGGTCGACAAGAGGCGTGGGTTAGCCTCTCTATAGAGTGCGCATCATCTAGTTTTGGTTAGATAAACATGAGTATGAAATCACCCAAAGGTTTTGGAACAGACACGCACAAACACACACACACACACACACACACACACACACACACATATATATAAAACTCATTTTTTATAGTAGTGAGTATCTTTACATGTAAGACATGTATTGACTCCCTACAAAATAAAATGTACTATTGTAGTTTCCCAGCACGGCTGCTTTATGCCTCCTTTCCTTCATGGAAATGTATGACTCGGCTCAGGGTTACTTGGAGGCCTTCATATAATGGCAGGGAACTGAGAAATTAGTTTCTATTTACATTGTGGCAGGAGCAGCATTGAGCAATTCTGTTACAGATGCTGCTGTACCTGAGTTCCAGGGCTGGGGGCTCGCCGGTGTGATCTTAGCCCAGCTACATACTGCGCTGCTTGCCAGAAGGAGTGCTGCAAACACAAAAGGGGCTCTCATCAAATTTCGGTTTGTCTCTTTGGGGGACAGCGATGGGGCAGCCAGGTCTCTGTAGCAGCATTCATCCAGCCAGCTACCTCCCACCTGCCTCTCTCCGCGGCTGTGCACCTTCTGTTACTGAAGAGAAAAACACATTTTTACTGTCCTTAGTTTCTCCTACTGGGAAGTTAAAGAAATGTTGCAAAAGATCGATACGAATGTGGAAAGAGCAAAATAAAAATTGTGGTAAACACATGATTATTTTATCAATCAGGCAAAAGAACTGATGAAGTCCTCTACTCATTACCGATGTGATTCCTCAACACAGTCTTCATTGTTACTGTGTCTATCTATCTGTCTCTCTGTCTGTCTGCTGTTTGTCTTTTTAATCTGTCCATCTGTCTGCTTTATGTCCATGTCTGTCTGTCTGCTGTCTATTTGTATGTCTTTGGCTGCTAATCTACTTGTGTGGATCTGTGTCTCCCGAGTCAAGAAATTATAAACAAATGCAAAGTTTCATTGATTTAACCAGTCAGCAGAAAGTGTATCCATGCGGATTTACTGCAACGGCTCGCAATGATTTCCCTCCTCACCAATACATCTCAGATGCACATTAGGTTCTGGCGAGGGGTCTACTCTGTGGTGAAGTGCATTGAATCTTTCACATCCTGGGCTCCGCAGTGATTTAGATTCTCACGACGTTACATCATGAGTCACGCGAATAAAATGAAAAATTGCGCAACTATCACCCCAAAGTATTTATTTAAGCATATTTCATTATGGCAAGGGTGAAACGGCTGTGCCCCAGCAGGGATTTGTACTTGCAGTCCCTTAGGCAAAAATTCTGCTCCTAAGCTTATCAAGGTGCTATCAGAGAGACTCCTGCATTTTATTCGGATGCAGAGTCAAAATGCAGGAAAATACTTTGCAATTGCATGCCATGAGTGAGAACTGAAGGTATTTTGAATTACAATGGGAAATCGTAAATCACCTAGACTCAGACCAAAGCTAAATAATTACTCCAGCTTTTTTTAGGCTGTCGGCGGCAGTGAAGTACATTACACAGCCGAATCGGGAAACTCACAGAGAATGTGCCTATTTGCCATGGTAATGTCCTCTGAAGTGCATTCTGAATTAGTTTGTTGTACGTATCTCCTTTACAGCCAGGCATAATCGTTAGGATTATATCCCCACATTTTTCATGCCAGCTGCGGCAAGGCCACTCTAACGTTTTTAGTGAAGATGCTTGCCTGTATGTTAACATTTGTACAGCCGATGCCTTACTGCCTGTGTGAGATACGTTGTAGCGCACTCGATTGCCTGATGCTCGATAGCATTGGTATTTAATTCTGCTGTCATTGCTTTTTTCTCAATTTTGTCACGAGGGCTACACGTAAGCCGTCTAGTCTAAATTCAGCCGTTTCCTATTAATTAGGGATGATAGGCTGTCATGAGCAGACACCCGTCCTTTTTTTTTTTTTTTTGATAAATGAGTGCTGCATTGTTATTTTGGATTTAGTGAGGCTTGTGTGCTTCATGGTGCTCTTACAGTGGTCTAGCTGTAGTTTTGAAGAAAACATGATTCACCCGTGGAGCGCTGTAGGCAGCTATAGTTATCCAATGATGTAAGATATCAAAATCAGTTGCTGTTGAAAATCTAGCATATGGCAACTTGTTTGAAAGAACCCCCCCCCCCCAAAAAAAAAAAAAAATTCTCTGCTTACTCAGTTTTTCATTTATGCATTGACCACTGGGGCTGGTTCTTTGGGTTTTTATTCATTATGTTTTCGCTAGACATATACTGTAGATTATATTAGCTTATTTTGGCACAATCATAATGGCTAATTTTGGCTCGACCTTAATGCTACTGTATTTTTTTCCCCCTCTTTTAATTACAGATAACACAAGGCCTTCAGGACGTGGTGAGTACCGCACTCAATTTTACACGGTTGGCTGACTAGCGCGGTTCGCTGAATGTGATGGCGGAAGGATCTGTTATTAAAGGCTGTTTTATTTTTTCGGTTTTGTGTGAGTGTCAAAATAGCAGCGTCAATTGTTATGCATATATTTGTTCCTCTTAGCACCGAGTTGATGATGCTCTGTTTTGTTTTTCCCGTTGTAAATCAATTGCGTCAAGAGAAAATATAATTTGGGGAAATAGAAGGCTTTAGTTTTATTTGCAGGTTCATCACAACTTTTACGAGTTGTTTCCCTGATAGATACCGACAGTGAAATGAGACGGTGTAAATGTTTGTGTTTTCAAAGAATGGGGATGGTTAGGTTGCCAATGCCTTTTTTTTATGTTCTTTTCTGCTTTCTGTCCTCTCTTTATTGAGATGAGTGCTTCTAAAAGTGATTCAAGACATACAATGATTCAGCTGACAAGTTGTGTATATTCGAGAGGCAATTGAATAATGGAAGAATGCTTGTGCACGATTCTTGCTGCCTATCCTCACTCACATCCACACACACACACACACACACACACACAAAATGAAAATTCTGTCATTATCCACTTATCCTAACGCCAGTTAAAAACGTTAAATTTGTTAGTCGTTCAAACAATACACTGGAAGGTTGCCAGCACAACACTGTTACTGACTTCTCCGAAACAACTGAAGCCAATAGAGACTTGTTCATCAGTGTTGTTTAGAGTCCAAAGAAAAGCCAAAACTGACCGTAAAGTTGCTCAATACAGCTCCTGCAGCATAATCAAAGGATCCTAAAGCCGAAAGACCTCTGTAACAGGAAATCACCGGCACACCATTAATTTCTGTCTTTCTGTCAGGGGCTGGCAGTTTTTCATTTCTCATCTGCTGATCCTTGATGTAATACGTGATCCCATGAATCCAGACAAGTTGTACCAGGCCTGAGGGAAATAAAAGCCCTACAAAATCAAAGACCCGCCATGATGGATCTTCAGAATGTGGATGAGGTTCTTCGCAAAATGGCTATTTTTGTTTTTAAGCCCTTCTCTGTTGTGTTTTTTTTTTTTTTTTTTGCCATAGAGTTCTGTATTGTTCTCATCGGATCATGGCCCTCGATCCCAATGGAAGTTCTTGTACTGTTTTGCAAACTTTAGGCGCTTCATTTTTTATTTTTTTTTATTACAATAGATGGTTTTTCCTGGCACCCTCCCAAGCATCTACTTTTATTTTTGTTTCATAACAGTTTTGGAGACTTTAATTATGACCCCAAGACATAATTAATATTTGAAATTTTCAAACAATGGTCCTTAGTGTTTCCAGTACCACTTGTACTATTCTCCTGGCAGTGTGGGCACTCGGAGTAGACATACATCCTCTTCCAGGCAGATTTTTAACATCTCCGTAGCCTTACACTTTATAATTATTTCCCCAATAGTCAAAATGGCTAAATGGGCATTTTCAACTTTTTTGTCTTTCCCATATTTGCAAAGCTCAGCAACTTCCTGCCACACATCACTGCAGTTTCTTTGTTTAAATGAAGGTGATGGATGACCATGCAAAATTAGCCTGTGCATTGCCTCACATATTGGAAGCGATGCACGGGCTGATTTTTCATGGTGTGTGCGTAGCATCTCTGGTTCACTCCGCCTGAGGGGGGCAGTTTTGGCCCCTGGCTGTTTAAGGCCCCTTCTGTTGAAGCTCTCTCTGTTGTGATTGACCAACTGCAGTTTAGGAAGCAGTGCTCCATAAATTTCAGGGAACAAAATAAAAGAACAAAATACTGTGGCAGAATAGTGGTAAAAAAAAAAAATCTGTTTTAACCACAGATTCTACAACCCCAATTCTGAAATAGTTGGGACAAATTGTAAATTGTGAATAAAATCAAAATGCAATGACTTTCAAATCACACCAGCCAGTATTTTATTCACAACAGAACAGGGATAACATAGCAAATATTGAAACTGAGAAATTTTACAATTTTATCCACAAAATGAGTTCATTTCAAATTTGATGGCTGCTACAGGTCTCAAAAAAGTTGAGACAGGGGCCTGTTTGCCACGGTGTAGCATCTCTTCTCCTTTTTAACGCAGAGTGGAGGCGTCTGGGCATTGTGGAAACAAGTTTCTTGAGTTTAACCATTGGAATTTGATCCCACTCTTACACCACTTACAGCTGCTAGAGATTTTTGGGTCTCCTTTGACGGACTTTTTGTTTAATTATATGCCAAATGTTCTCAATCATTGAAAGATCAGGACTACAGGCAGGCCAGTTCACCACACGGGCTCTGCTACTACGAAGCTATGCTGTTGTAATGGCTCCAGTTTGTGGTTTTGCATTGTCCTGCTGAAATATACAAGGTCTTCCCTGGAATAGATGTCGTCTGGAGGGGAGCATATGTTGCTCTAAAACCTTTATACACCTTTCAGCATTCAAGGTGCTTTTTAAAACATGCGTGTCCCACACCATATGCACTAATGCATCCCCATGCCATCAGAAATGCTGGCTTTTGAACTGGACGCTGAGAGCAGGAGGGGTGGTCTTTCTCCTCTTTAGCCTGGAGGACACAATACCCATGATTTCCAACAAGAATGTCAAATTTGGACTCCTCTGACCACAGGACACTATGCCACTTTGCTACAGTCCATTTTAAATGGTCCACAGAACATGGCGGCACTTCTGGATCATGCTCAACAATGGCTTCCTTTTTGCATGATAGAGTTTTAGGTGGCATCTGTGGATGGCATGGCAGACTGTGTTTACAGACAGTGGTTTCTTGAAGTATTTCTGGGCCCATTTAGTAATGTCAATGACAGAGTCATGCCGGTGACTGATGCAGTGGCATCTGGGGGCCCGAAGATCATGGGCATCCAGTAAAGGTCTTTGGCCTTGTCCCTCACACACAGAGATTTTTCCAGTTTCTCTGAATCTTTTGATGATGTTATGCACTGCCGATGATGAGACCTTCAAAGTCTTTGCAATTTGATATTGAGGAACATTGTTTTTAAAGTATTGCACAATTTTATTACACAAGCCTCCATAGGTTGGAGAGCCTCTGGCCATCTTTACTTCTGAGAGACTCAGCCTCTCTAAGACACCCCTTTTATAGCCAATCATGTTACACACCTGATACCAATTAATGCAATTACTTGCTAAATGTTTTTTTCAGCTGATTCTCTTATATATTAATTGCTTTTTCAGCCCTTTTTTTGCCTGTGTCCCAACTTTTTTGAGACCTGATGTAGCCAAAAAATTTGAAATAAGCTCATTTTGTGGATAAAAATGTAAAACGTCTCAGTTTCAACATTATAAAATGTTATCTATGTTCTGTTGTAAATAATATATTGGCTCATGTGATCTGAAAGCCATTGCATTTTGATTTCTATTCACAATTTACACCAACTATTTCGGAATTGGGGTTGTACAATTTGTCTTCCTTTTGAAGGGAATTTCCCTGTACACTGAACAAAATGGTGACTTCTCCACACGATGATAGCTAACCATATACACCGCTAGTCAGGTATTTGTAAATATGTTACATTGTGACATGGAAGAAAAGGCTGGACTACAAAGAAGGAATTTCAGGCAGCGCAGGAGCTGTGTTGTTTGTCGGTGAGAGTAGCTCCCTTTGGCGCGGACTTTAGGCCGTGTAACTGAGCAGATGTTTTCCATGTACAAAAACTGTATAACACACCAAAGACAAGAGAAAAAACTGAAAAAAGACCCCTTAAGTACTATTTTGAATGGATGAATAGTAGAATTTAGAGCAAACATACATGTACTTGTCACAAACTTATCAGTTATTATTTACTAATATTTTCGATATATTAGAGAGTAGGCCACGGTAACTATGTTAAGTAACTCAAAACTAACTTCATATATATTTTTTTTTGCATCCTAATATGTACGTGCTCACTCTCACGAAGCTGTTTGTATCCTTCCCCTGCAAAGTGGTACCATGTGAACTGAAAGAAGTTTGAGTGATGGTGTGAGTGCTTCTGTCCCTTTATGTGAATGACAGCGAGGAGAGGAAAGAGGAGATGTGTGACGGAAGTAGCTGTGAGAATCCGGACAGGAGATGGGATGGGAGAGATGTGCTTTGCAGATCACTGGTGATGAGCCTATCGTGCCTGGCTGTGCGTCTGTATGAGAGATAACGGGAGAGACTGAGGGGAGGCACTCGGTCACTGTGCCCTGGCATCTGTATCAGCTGCAAACAAACAAACAAACAGCATTTCATGCCCATCTGCCGAACCGGCCCACCGCGAAGCATGAACTGCATTCTGTCCTGTCACTTCCATTTGCAGAGGCTGGGGTCTGAACAATATGCTTAGGTGGGAGACCATTTTGTGTGTTTGCGCATGTGTATGTTTGTGTGTGTGTCCGTGTGCGCACATGTGTGCATGTGTGTGTGTGCTCGTGTGCGTGCATGTATGTATGTGTGTGAGTATGTGTGTGTACTGCGTGTGCATTTTGGTTATCTGTTGAGCCCTTTTCTGTTATAAACACTGACCTTGCAAAATGCCATTTCTGAAGTCTTGGTTAAGGTTAGGGGTCAGGTGTGAATTAAGTACAGGCTAGGGTTAAGGTTTGGCATGATTTGGTTATGTTATTGAATATTATTGAAGATTTAAATAATTGTTTGGTCAGCACAATGTTACTGTGAATGATCTTCAACAAATTTCAGACCTGATCTACTTCCCACTTCTAAACTGTCTTACAATTTTCTGTGGTTCAGGATATGATCTTGTGGCCGGAATGGCTTGAGGCTTTCTCCGCTGACTGAATTGGCTTCAGCTGAGCGGGGGGACATTGTTGTAATTGCTGTGGCACAAAACTCTGAGCCTCATTGGTTTTGGCTCTCTTATCTGCTATCTCAGGATTGATTATAGTTTTTCTACAAGCTGGCTGGGAGAATGGCTTCGTTCCATCAACAACTCCCTACTTCCACCCATGCACTGGAAAAAAGACTGTCAGGCCTTTCCCTCTTAAGCCCTCTAGGAACAAACGTTAGTGCTGAAGGTTTCAGAGATACTCAAGATATGCTGGGTTTTTTTTCTCTCTCTTTTCCTCTTCTTCTTCTTTTTTTGTTTTTAATGCGTTGTAGGCTTTATAATGTTTTGCGCTTGAAGGAATTTATTTGGTACACAAAACACATGGGTTGCACCACTGGTAATGCATTTTTTATATTAAAAGGGATTGAATGTTTGCTCTCAGTTATCAGCATTATTATGTGGTATTTGTGTGTGCATGAGTGTGTGTGCGTGCGTGCGTGTGTTTGTGTGTGTTCATGTGCATTTCTGTTTAATGCTTACATTTATCGAAGCTTTGAGAGAAAGACTGTGAACATATTGTAAAAAAGGATGGAATCACGAAAAGGCTTTGTTTATAACCGAGAGACAGAAATTAAAATCCGAATGAAACCAGTTGTGAAATTGCTTGTATATTCCCGGCAGGTGAAAATCTAATCCCATAATGAAGCAGAGACACTCTGTTGAGTTGTAAGGTTTGTGAACTGTGATTGCAGTCCCCAAAACAGAGTAATTGCTTCTTTTATTTTCAAATTGATTCTCATCTTGCCGATGCGCTGCATAAGCTTTTACAATTCAGCCGATTGGGAAAAGGGCCAGGCACCTGGGTTCACAACGTGGGCTATTTTATATCAACTCAGATTTTCAAGATTTATGTTTTTAAGTACCTTGAGTTATTACAATTACCAATGCTGACTTTAAGATGTAATGCCTTTATAGATTTTTAGATACAAGCCATCAAAGTCAGGACATCGCACCCAATTCCTTTCGACTCACAAGTGAATTTATTCAATTTTGTTCTTTAATGCTTCATATCTCACTAACTAGTCAAGCCATCCTCAGGGAATCTGATGGTCAAACCAATGTCTATCAAACCAAGGCATTCAGAATATGGCAGTATAAACAGTGTACTTTTTTTTCATTTTTTCACTTGTGTGAGTGCCCAAACACGCAGAATTTTTGCACTTGCTATTTTTTTCTTTTAATTTTAGGCTTTTAGGGGCTCATCAAAAGGTCCCCGGCTGTACTGACAGACACAATATTGCACATGTACTGGCATGTAAAGAAAGAAAAAAATACTCTAGGTCTGTTAATGAAGAACTTGGACAAGAGCACAGACTGGGACAGTAGTGATGGAGTCTGATTGCGGTGATCAGCAAATGACATCAGAGTGGGGTGTTTCCAAGCCGTAGTCATAAACAGTTCAGGGTCTGAAGCCACATAGTGAAGACAAATAGCAAGACCTACAGGACAGGGCATCCCTTGGGGCACCAGGGCTATTCTGAAGAAGGATCTGTCTCTGCTCTGGAAACTACATGGCAGCAAGAAGAGGCTGTCCCTAATAAAATGCACAAGTTGCAGTGGCGGATCTGGGATTTTTCTAAGTAAGTGGCCATCAAGGGGCCATATTTCTCACAGAGGGGCCAAGTATTTGTCCAACAGTCTTGCACACGGTCACATTTATGATGAGGTGTATCACATCACCACTCATATCAACCTTTTATGTGGCTGAAACCATGTTGTCCACCAGACCACAACTATTTAATTGAAAATTAAGAAAAGGACTTGAAACCTTGAAATATCAAGGTGACATCTGGTAGAGGTGAGGAGCAAGAATTCAAGTATTCAGGATACAGAAATTATTCTTCACTCAGCAGTGCCCAATTTTTTTTAACTAAACCTATAGCCTATGAAATTTTAAATCCTATGTATTGAATGTAATATTGAAATAAAACAATTTCATGACTAAACACAACATGAGATTACACAATGTGCAAGTAATCTGATCTTCAGTGAGACAGAGATCCAAATAAATGTCAAGGCAATGCCCACATTCATACAAACTTTGCTGTGGTCAAGTAAGGTGGACCTGCGCTTTGATTTCTACACTGTTCCTTTAATTTAGGATACATTCATTTACTGTTTTCACTATTTCTATTCACAATTGTCCAAATATTGAGTGTGCATTAACTAAAATGTGGTGGAGATTCTCACAATAGCACTTCATTACAATTACTACTAAATTGGTACAAACAAGTGTGTTATGAGTTTTAACAATCAAGTTACCAGCTAATTGCTAAAGTTGCTCTTCGAGCAGAAAATCTGCAAACATTTAGCACCAATGTCAATTGGGATTTAACAGTATGACCATTATTTATCTTCTGTGCCTTTTCATATCGATATCAGACATATTACAGTTACTGTTGCTGCTGTGCCAAGATGATGTCTGACCTGGTGAAGAGGGATTGGAGCTGCCTGCTCCTGACCATGACCATCCTCTTTCACTCTCTCCCTGTCTCCCTCTCTCTCCGCGCTCTCTCTCCTTGCTCATTGTCGCTGTGGTATTGTTGGAATGTGAAACAATGAGTGTATATAGAACTGGAGAGGCTGTTGGAGCGAAAAGTTGAAGAAATATGGCATCCAGTGCACCGCACCTCTGAATTTCCCATTGACTATAATGGAAAAAAAATCCTGCTATTATTTTGTTTTGTAAAAGGTAAACACTCGTAAATCCTTCCTGCACAGGACTGAAGAAGATAATAGAAAATGAATTGCGGTGCAATTTTGCTTGACACTTTTTGAGAACGAAAATATAAGAAGTTGTTTTAGTCAATGGTTAATCCATTGGTAGGTCGATATGACTCACATCGGACTCTGATTGGTGACTCGCATAGTATTGGTTAATAGTTTACAAGAACATTGCCATTAGTAGTTTGAATTGTTACTGAGCTATGTTTTTATCTCACGGAACCGACAGCCGAGCAGTATGCAGAAACGCTATCTTCGCTGGCAGTCATTGAAAGCTAGCCAGTTTGGTCAACTGCCTCAGCTAGGATTGAGTTATCATAATAAAAAAAATAAACTCAACAGCTTGCTCACTAAATAGTCCCTAGATAGGCAGATGCCTGATAAGGATGCATTTGTTTGTACAATTCATCTGGAATGAACACTGCTAATGTTACACGAACGTTTCTGCCAGCTCATTCGCTATGACTAATGCTATATGTGGATATGCAATTTGGCTGACATTACATGGGCATGAGAGCTATGGCTGGCCATCACCCTTTTAAGCAACGTGAGTTTATTGTGCCAACTAAGTTTATCTAGCTATCTAAATTACAGTTAAAGTTTGCCATCACAGCCGTCTACAGTGACTCGATTACCTAGCTAACACGCTAGTTAGTGTTGTGCTTCCAATTAAGAGGTTTTTTATATTTTCAACGTCTCGAACAGTGTCATGTAATATGGTGCATTAATTTTTATTTTAATATTTTTTTTCGATCACAACTATGTTGAAATCTTTTTGGAAGACCCCTGAGTTTGGCAGAAAATAGCTGGAATTTCTCCTTTATAGTCTATGGGGAAATTGAGGCCATATTGGTTTCTTCAACTGCGCTCGTAGACGGAAGCGGCGGCAACCTCTCTTGTTCATTTTTGGTGTGAACTATGGATGTATTATAAGAACTAGATACTGAGCCAAAAATTGCCACCAAAGATGGGTCGAGGATGACAAAATCATTGAAAATTTTAATCAGCAATATTTCTCAAAGAAAGATAGGAAGGGATTCGGATGATTCACCCTGTTTGATGCACAACATCGTGATGATTCAAGGATTCTGGAGGAATTTCTGTGCCTAAAGGGCATGGGCTCTGGCCTAAGCTGAGTATCCATCATGTCCAATCACTCAGATGGCACTGCATCAAGAATCAACATTTATTACACCTGATTAAACCACATTGGCTCAGGATTACTTCACAAACCTTTGTAAAGTACTACAATACATAGGTGGATCTACAAATGGCAAAGGACAAATGAAAGCTGTATTTCAACAGTGTTTTATGTACTGTCGACTTAGCTGAGCTTAGAGGCTTTTGCAATGGATCATCACAGAGTGGAAACGTGTACTGTGGTCAGATGACTCAATATTTCAGGTCTATTTTGGAAGAAATGGACGCTGTGTGCTTCAGACCAGAGAGGAAAAGGACCACTGAGATCGTTATTTTCAACAACTGTAAAAGTCATGCTCTGCCACGGTGTAGGATATACTGAAAAATGCAAAACCACATTTTGCATGCGTTACGAAGGCTTGGTTGTGTAAGAAGAGGGTGCGGGTGCTGGACAGGCCTTCCCGCAGTTCCAGCTTGTCCCCAATAAAGAACGTGTGGCACATTTTGGAGTGCAAAACGTGTGTGGTCATTTTTCTAAGACCTCAATGATGTACATATATAATGGATAGTTCCAACTTGAAAATATTTAACATTCTAATTGAATTTGGAATTGGACTGTGAGGTATGATGGGACAGACATTTGAGCTTCCATTTGAGGTTATTGCAATTCAAATATATTTTATCATTAAGATTTTGAGCTCTTTGTGTACAATTCACTTCATCCCTGAATGAAAGTTCTACTGAAACCAACTAGAGTTGTGAGGGGGAGAGCATTTAAAGAAAGGAAAACACAAGCCGAGGATTTCATGCTAAGTTGTTCATTACTCTCTCAAATTAGGAGTGCAATCTGCTAGTAACTAGGACAGAAAGAGAAGGTGAAAAGACCAGATTTGCCGCTGCACCAGATAATAAGAACACTCAAAGTCTTTACTTTGAGAAGCCAATGATTCACATGTCCTCAGCCGACTACCTCACTGAACAAATATCAATGACTGCAACAGAGAAGACACTTCTCTGGCTTGGTGGCTGTATAAGTACATCCTGACTCAGTCAGCCAGTATGAACCCTTAGACGCTAAATACAAATAGTGTTGCTCAATTATTTGAGATATCAGGTGGTTAGCAGTACTGCCTCGCAGCAATAAGGTCGTGGGTTCGAATCTAGCCTGGGGCCTTTTTGCATATTCTCCCCATTTTTGCATGGTTTTCTTCCAGTTTCCCACTTATTGCACAAAAACAGGAGCAACACTCCTGTATGGCTGTGTGTGAATGTTTGGTGGTGGTCGGAGGGGCCGTAGGCGCATACTGGCAGCCACGCTTCCGTCAGTCTGCCCCAGGGCAGCTGTGGCTACAAAAACGTAGTTTACCACCATCAGAGCGTGAATGAATAATGAATCCATTGTGAAGCGTCTTTGAGTGCCCAGAAAAGCACTATATAAAACTGATGCATTATTATTATCAAATTCAAAGCTGTTGAAAACCTATCATGTGACGGCTTGTTTAAAAGAGCTTCCCTGTGGGAGCTGTGGGAGTTGCCGCATGATAGGTTTTCAACTGCACAAGATAATGTAATTCATAATTTTTTGAAAATTCATTTCAGCACTCTTATGGTTAACCTTTTCCTCTTGTTCGTCTGTGAGCCCTGTGATTGGGTGTTTAAATCCCAGCCACGCCATTACCGGCTATGGCCAGAGGTCCGCATGGGCGAGGCAACAACTGGCACAGTGTTGCAGGGGATAATAGGGGTGAAGCCTGTTAAGATATGTCAGTTCATTGCTCTTTAGTGATGAATTCTGGTCGGCCAGGCAAATGTAGCTCTGTACAGCCTGAATTTTATGTTGACAACATGATCCTCCGAAGGCACGGGCAGTGCGTTATTGGTGATACGACTGCATACTGTAAAGAAACGAGGGTTAGTCATCATGAGAGTCGGAATAATCTCATGTAATGGCATCTTCCTCCTGAATCGATGGGAGCGGGTCAATTTGCAGTGGGCTAAACACTTCTGCTGTGTTCAGGGTGGTAAAAAAAAATGGTGAAAATATCCAAAAGAATGCAGCTGCATTCGAGATCCAATTTATGCTACAATAGTGTATGAAGTGATCAAATATTTTCAAAAAAACTAAAATGCCAGAGCGATTTCAAACTTGGGAATGCAGGAATGGCAGCTATGTTTGTGCAGTGTGTAGGCAAACAGTACCAGTCACTTTGCGAATGTCACAGCGCTCTGTTTTAAGAGAAATTTAAATGGCTTAACTTCTCTATATAATCTCAAATGGAATCTAGCAACAGGTTAACAGTCAGAAGTTAAAAGAGAATAATTTACTTGTTTGAATAGTGTCCAAAATGATAGAATTCTCAAAGAAGCCATATTTTGCAAAGCAGAAAAAAAAGCTCTTTCCATTTTCCAACAGCCAAATTAGAGATAAGCTGTTTTGGAACTTATTGGGCTAAAAAGTCGATAAGAAGCAAACCACAAGTGCAGCACATCTTTGGGAACTTAGACAGCCGCTCGACAGCAAATTCATATAACTGCTCTTGTGAAAGAAAATGCTCAGTCTGCTCAAGAAATATGACAGAAAATGCTGGTTAGTTTGAAGGATTTAAGAATTAGATCTTTTTTTTCTTCCCTGCAAAATAAACGGTACGTATTTCCTTATTTGTCATGTCTTGAAAGAAAAATGTGAGTTTGTCCAAACTTTTAACCAGTATTGCACATGTGAAAACTATGTGAGAAACGCATACTAAACGTGTGCACAACAACGTGCTCATGTGCAATGAAAGCTCAGCATTTTATATACAGTGTAAAATCTGGCAAGACTGCTGATTATGAAGACAACAAATATGTACATTTTTAAAAGCAACAAATGCATGGATTTTTACAAGCTTTAGTAGCAACTCTTGACAATAAGGTCACGTGACCTTGCAATGGCAAACATAGTTCTTTCTTTTTTTTTACATTTACTAACTGACACTTTAATTGAGCATTGATATAAATTCTCTTTAATTATAAGTTCACAAATTATTCACCTAATGTATTAGTTAATTATCATTTATTCATTTATTCGCTAACCATAGGATTACCTGTGGGCAGCACTATCGCCACACAGCAAGTAGGGCTTGGGCTCAAATCCAGCCTGGAGCCTTTCTGTGTGGAGTTTGCATGTTCTCCCCGAGTTCCTGTGGGTTTCCTAAAGCATTCCGGTTTCCTCCCACAGTTGAAAGACATGCATGTCAGGCTAATTGGGGACTGAATTGCCCGCAGTTGTGATCGTGTTCTTGAATGGTGTGTTCGCCCTGCAATAGATAAGCGAGCTGTCCAGGGTGGGTCCCTGCCTTTTGCCCATAGTCAGCTGGAATAGGCTCCAGCTCCCCTGCGACCTTAGTGCGGAAGAGATATAGGTGGATATAGATTGGTAAAGACTATGGATAGATAGATTGAGGATTACCAATTTAACTTACAATAATTAGATAAAATGGCTTTTTCCGTGCAACTTTTTTTGGAATTTTTGATGTATAGTAATTTTTTCACGTGTGACAAACTGACTTTTTGACCTTTATTTAGTTCCAATGAGGTTCCAATGGGTGCATTTTTCTTTTTTTAAAGGATACCTGTGGATAAACAGCTGAACAAACAGTTGCAAGGCGGGAGGTATAGAGACTAAATAAGGGTAAAGCCCCGAGAGCGGTTTTTGGGTTTAAGGCCCCGAATCAAGGGCCCAAGAGCAAAGTTCGTCCCAACTTCATCTCTCCAGATCAAGGCTGAATCCCGAGCCCCAATGCAGATGCGAGCTTGAAAATCTACCTTCGCCAGTCAAGGAACGTGCCACAAGGCTACTAAAAGGAGAAATCCAGTGTGAAATTGACTCGGGGTGTATTGAAACATGATAATGAGTACTAACTTTTTTCGAATACCCCACCTCTGTACGCATGCAACTTTTCGAAATAAATGGATTTTTAGCCAAAGCTCCCAACAGGCTTCAATGGTTGTGAATCAGGCATCTCTTTGCCATGCAAAGAAATCGCTATTTTTTTCATCATTAACAAGGCTCAAAGTAGCTCCACTCTTCATCGGTAGAATTCTGAGGGCCCTGACATTTAAAACGAGGCACTGAGAACTTTGAAAATGTACCGGTAGTTTATTAAAAAAATACTATTTATGCAAACAGTACCTCAATGTACTTTCCAGTTGCCTCCATCTTGAAACTCACAATAAGTCGATTGATGAGCACGAACAAATAGGAAGGATAGGGGAACAGATTGTAATCTATTCGTTCATATATGCTGGGTTGTGACACATAAAAAAAAAGATAAACAGCTATTTTTCATCAGTCAGTAGTTACTACTCTGTTTAGCCAATTTATATAGACCTCATTGTAAAGTGTTACCATTTCAGAAGAGCAACTGACAAGTTCCATATATTACCCTCTGTGTGTTTGGACCATTTTCCATCTGCACAGGGTAACTGGGTCAGTCCCATCCACACATTTATTGAGAGCGAAGTGCATATCCAAGCTGTGACAGAACCTTCTGTGCCATGTTCCCTATGTCTACGGGCACACTGTTCTGCTGCTACGTCCAAATAGGACAAAGACCGGTAATTAAGATATGGTGCCAGTTTGAACGGACTGCAGTGCCAACTGGCTGCCAGACCATATATATCTTCCCTCCCGGAAGTTTTACAATGATCAGGAGGGCTTGGTTAATGTATTATCATTTTTAAATTTGATGTAACCTCATTAACTGACGAGTCGCTCCTTGTTGGCACAGCCTGTCCCCCTAAGAAAGGCACGTCTGCCCGTACTGGAAGTGATCTTGATTGGTAGCAATACGCCATATGTAGCAATCATCCTGCTATAAAAGCATCATATCTGCTGTACAAGTTAGCCTGAATAATGCTATGTGCTTGGGGTAATTATGGGAACATAGATAATTGTAATAATAACAGTAATAGTAATGATAATAATAATAATCATCATCATCACTTTGTACTCCAGTGTATTAGTTTTGAAATGACTCAACTATAAATTCCTCCAAATCCAATAAGCTGGTACACAGAGCCAAAACAGGAAAGATCGATTCATGAATTTATGGTCAGGTGCAGCAAATTGCTTAGATTTCTTTTGTTTTGAGAGAGTGCCATTCATCAATTGCCTCAGTGAAAGCTGAAGAATGTATTGGTCTCAGCCCCAGAGAACATGCTGACACAATGAAACCGAGAGAGAGAAAGAATATTCTTCCCGAAGGAGAGATACCTCTGCGGACATTAAGCAAACAAAAATTGAAGCGATAACCGGCTGGACTCACGTTTCGATTTCGCACTTGAGGCTAAATCATAGCCAGAGATGGAATGGCTTGATGTTATGTTATTGTGGGTAGGTGCTGTGCTTGTGTAGGAAGTGTTGTGATACTTCATTGAAAAGGCAACCATCAAAATAAATTATCTGGCAGCATCTCAGCCAGGCACTTCTCCTCTCAACATGTTTACCTTTCGAGAGTGAACAGAAGGCGAGGCAGACCTGGGCCTATTTCGCGCCAACACTTTTTCCAAAGAGACCACATTGGTGTAATGGGTGTGTGGGTGAGTGTGTGTGTCTGTGCTCGCATGTGTGTTAGTGAGAGGGAGAGTAAGAATGATTTTGCATTCCTATACATAGGCTAATGCCTGTACATCCATCTGCATTTGTATACATGCAGTGTGTGCATGGAGTACCACTTAAAAGTCTGGACATGTCCCATTTTCCTACCAATCAGATATTTTAAAAATGAACACCTTCTGTTGCATAAAAAAAAAACTAACTAAGAAATTCATCAAACTAATTACCATTTGCAATAATGCTTTCTTTTTTTCCCCTAAAAACAACAATCATATGGTTATGAGAGTTCAAACCAGCGCGGCTGTTAGAAATTCCCAAAGATCTGCTACTCATGCAGCTTGCTTGTCCTTGACCTTTTTGTCCAAGAAGTCCCAAAGAGATTTTGATTCACTTGCAGGAAAATGGAAGGACTTCATCAATTTATTTTGCCAAATATGGTTTTTGGATGAATTCCAAACTTCTTGATGCTATTCTATGAATTGTTCTCTTTTAACGTCTAATTTCTGACTATACTCAGCAACAAAAGTTTCTGTGACACCATTTATGTGTATGTTATAAATGACACGCAAAGATCTCAATGCAATCAATATGTTTATTTAACAGGAGAAACACTGACTTTTCAGTGCCAACGTCACTCAAAACGAAAAATGTCATTTTCATGCGTCATGAAGCACTTGTCTGACGTCTAACCAATTGTGACCTTCACACTTCAATACCGGGTGTGATTTCCTCCTGCCATGATGCAAGCAACGCATCTCCGGCGCATGGACCGAATCAGATGTGCCAGAAATTGCTGTGGGATGTCATTCCAAATCTGACGTAGACGTTGTCGCAATTCCTGGAGTGTAGCTGGCGGGTTATCCAACCGCCGCAAACGTCGATCCATCTCGTCCCAAAGATGCTCGATTGGGGACATGTCTGGGGATCTGGCTGGCCATGGCAGGACATTGACATGTTGTTGCATCAGATACTGCTGTACAATCCTTGCAACGTGTGGTCTGGCGTTATCATGTTGCAGCGTTATTCCGGGACCATGTTGCATCAAAAACGGTACCACCAACGGCCGTAGCACTTCATCGCGATATCTTTGACCTGTCAGATTTCCATCAATAACAAGCAAATCTGTTCTGTTTCTAGCCGTGATCCCTCCCCAAATCATGACACTACCACCTCCAAAACGATCAAATTCCTGAACACAGTTGTTGGCATAACGTTCTCCACGTCGACGGTATACACGTAAACGACCATCACATCGGTTAAGCATGAATCTTGATTCATCAGTGAAGAGTACAAGATCCCACTGACGTTGGATCCACCGTCGATGTAGTTGTGCCCACTGTAGACGCAGTCGTCGGTGTTGTACTGTGAGTATTGGACGTCTTGCTGGCCGACGTGGGACAATGCCTAAATGACGGAGACGGCGACGGATTGTCTGTGCAGACAGTCGCCTCAAACCAGGTATCGTTCTTGCAGTTATGGTTGCAGGTTGGAATCGATTTCGGAGATGGGTTGTTCGAATCCAGTTGTCCTGTCTGGGAGTGGTTACTCGTGGATGGCCGCTGCGAAGACGGTCTCTGACATGTCTTGTCTGCTGATGACGCTGCCATAAGTTCCAAATGGTGTTTCGGTGGACATTCAGGCGATGAGCAACTTCCCTCTGCGAGGTTCCGGATTCAATCATCCCAATGGCCCTCCACCGATCATTTTCAGACAGTCTTGGCATTTAGAGGGTAGAGTTCCTGATCCGAAATGGCTGTGGTTTCGATAAGTGATGCTTCCGTCGTTCATCAGGCACAATGTGAACATTCCAAAAATTCTCCTCTTTTATTGCCATCCACAAGCATGATTTACGCACATTTTCACGTGCAAAGTCATTTTCTCGCATTTTCATGATTTCCATTTCAATGTTGTGTTTACATGTACTGTTTCAGTCTGATATCACTATGTATGACAATTTCATAATTGCGTTATGAAAAATAATTAACAATATTGGTGTCACAGAAACTTTTGTTGCTGAGTATATTTACTTCTTAAAATGTGCACACTGAGGTTATTTGCGGAAGGGGAACCACTTTCACTCATTTCACTAAAAGCTGATTTCTGCACTGCGAGGAATATGCATCCAAATTTTTGAACTACCCAATGCCGTTTGATTCTGCCCTCTAGTAATGGCTGGGTTTATAAAGCCAAGAGCATGTATGGCCATTTACCGAGATTTTAAGGGGGCGGGGTTGCATTTGTCCTAGTTATAGGCTTGGCTGTCCTGCTATGCTACTGGGCCAAGATGGTAGAGTCCCTGGGCAGATAATCTGGCTGCATGGTGCAGCGTTGCTCCTACAGTGTATTATATGGAGGACAGAACATCCTTGCAGAATTGTACCCCCTTGGACCTGTATTACAATCCAATAAAGCATAATTATGCTTTATTGGCTGTAATTACATTTTGTTAATGTCATGAGACATCGCCCATTCTTTACCCCCTTCTCCCCCTTTTCCTCACTTGCTCTCTCTTTTGCGGTTTTCCTGTTTTCATTTCAAATAACTTTTGAACAACATTCCAGGCCATCCTGTAATTCTCACATTTCCAAAGCTTGTTTCCTTTCATTTTTCATCTTTTTTTTTAAAGTCAATTAAGGTGTTGTGGCTTGATCGTCATCTCTCTACATAGCAGGGGAATTTTTCAATTGATACCGAATTGGAAGGAAATAGATGGATATGAAGCATCATAAAATATATTAATATTATTACATTAATTAAAAATAACTAGAAATAGTCCCTTTGGTATCTCCACTGTGTTGTGCCAATTACCCTTCGCGGATGGAGTGGTAATGCAATTATCTTTGTACTCTGTTTCATCAACAATGCAGCTGCATGAAAGATTCTGGGAATTGAAGAACGGAGCCCAGGGCCTGATTTTTCCTATTATATGAAATACACAAAGGGGCCATCGCATCTTCTTTCATGATCCATCAATCGTTCTTCCATAATCATTTTAATACATGCAGTGGCTATGCGTTAGCCACAAGAGTGATGGACGATATGTCTAATGGGGTTGGGTAAACTTCAATACCAAAACTGCCACTCTGCGTCAGGCCTCTGGTGTGGGAGAATTTAGCACGAGTAAGTTACTTTTTTTAGCTTGTTTTTCCATTGAGGTACATTTGATGGGCATTAGTCTGAATATGCATTTTATTTATTTTGTTATTCATTCAATTATTGAAAGTTATTGCACACATTTATGAACTTCAGAAAAAGAACAAAGAGCATTCTGCTTTTTTAGCAAAGTTAAATCACTGGAGCTTCAGCGGTCTGATTGCGATGTACTGCGGAATTCAGGACACCTTTGGCTGCGTAGGATACTATGGCTGAAATTCGTCGATTTTTTTATGTCATCCTGAGTGTCTTTGGTAAATTTCACATTAGTTGTGTACTCTATAACCTTATACTTACTTCTGTAGCCACAATCACTTGGTGCTGGAATGAAAATGTTACTTTGAAATAATTGAATGAATTGGCAGTGTTCTTATGAGGCCAGAGCGACTGATACTTTGACTGCAAAGGGGAGGGAATTTGAATCGCTTGGATCACGGATGTAGACGACCATCAGGGAGAGACAGAGAGAGGACTCAGGCACTCCTCTTTAGTTAAATTAGGAGGAGTCTCTCTGTTTATACGTGTCTCTGCCGCCATCCGATAATGTCTTCTCTACTCTATATCTTACATTCTGTTTCACAAAAATTATTTTTTTCCTATCTTAGTGGGAGGACATATTAATATTTTAAACAAATATTTCATTTAGTCTGAGTCTTTGTCACAACTGATATGTTTTAAGTATTCTTCAAACATGCTCTTTCATATAAGTGCAGTTGGGTGAAGCTGACTGTGAGAAATTATATTATCTATATTACTAGTACAGTTAATTTTGAATAAACTATACCATTTGTCTGCACCTAATGTAAGATTAGAAATTGGTATTTTGGTATATCAAATATTGCCCTGTACAACCTCATTAAGTGGCACTCCCATTGATCCCATTTAATTTGAATGGAAAACATTCCTTGAAATCTAGCTATGGTTTTGAGAATAATCATCTCTCTGCATAGTTGAATGTAGCCCTGGCAGAAAAAAAACACCAAAAGGTCCTTGCTGCTGGAAGAAAATAGGAATAGATGCAGCCATCAGCCTGTGACCGTATCGTCAGACAGCGCATGCAGAAAAATCGGGCATCTAGAGATGACAGAGCTTAATTTACTGATCATACTGTTAGATTTAATCACACTTTGACCTTACGCCATCTCCCCCCTTGTTTCATTCTCTCTCTTTAGCTCTTACCTTATTATAATTTGGATTTGAATACGTTTATTAGCAGGATGGGAATTTGTGTGGTAAAAACAGTGCGTTCATAGGAACTGAAAAGAGCTCTGGGAAATAATTGTCCATGTCACCATCTGGGCTGTCAACAGTTATTGTCTAGGTATCCCTGTGGGCCCTCTTAGTGCAGTGGTTGTTGAGCAATAAGTACAGACATGTGACTAATTATACAATTAGGGACTAGATACGAGGTGCTCAACAGCACAAAATAATGAAATGATGTTGGGAATAAAAGTGGAGGAAGTGAAAAATGGACACAAACAACATCATGACTAATGGATCAGTTAAACAGCACTCTACTTGTACTCCGCATATGAGTGATTCTGTTTATTTTCGACAAATTGCCGTTCATCCTGCGAGAAAATCAAAACATATCTGGACTTAAGGACATAGGACGCACTAAAAGACGTCTGAAACAGAGTACAGCTCAAATTGTGTATATAATTGCTGAAACATACTGTATTCTTGTGTTTGCTACGATAACGTGTAGTCCAACTGCAGTTACATTAACCCCTAGAGCGCTGAAATGCCGTTAGAGGGAAACGTATTTTCACCAGCTTTATTTGCATGAAGATTTTTGACGAACTTCAGATAATTTGATTGACAAGTGGATGGAAACATAGCTTGTGAGTCGCGGACGGTCGCGACCGTTACAAACTTTATCTTCAAATATTTTAATAAGCCTGCGTTTGAGGCCAGTTGTTAGTGCTAACTATCATTAGCGGTCCTGCTAGCCTCCTGTAACTCGTTACCTTCTCTTTCATTATTTGCTTTTATATCATTACTTACAGCATGTGACTCCGAGCGCTTGATCGATGCAACTGCTTCAGGTTTGAGAAGCAGCTGAAACGCTTATCCTGTGTCAAATTATTGACAAAGCTGTCTTTGGTGAAATGCTGAGAACAAACAGCTAACGTTCCCTTTGGCCGAGGCTGTTCGCCAACAGCAAACAAAAAAGCTATCCACTGATTTCTGGAGCATTATCTTTTGGGAGAGAAATAGGTGCTTTTTTTCGCGTCCAAAAGTAAAGACACAAGCAGCTTTGGGAGAGATACTGACAAAACTGCACCTCAAATGATCTGCGGTTCTTCTTTTGTATTTCTGGAAGTGTAGATGGTACAAAGGCATAGTATGATCCGGGGTTATTCATGTCTACTAGAATAGTTTCCGGTGTGGGCAGGTCCAGCGCCCAGATTGGCTTTGGCTTGGTCAGTACTAATTGGACGGCACAACCTGACATCAGGTTTTGCCCAGATTTCGTGAAGATGTCGGGAGGAGCTGTTCAGAGAGAAAATCACGTTCACGAAATCACGATCTTGGATTACGGCAAAACCCCTGTATCTTATGTTTAGAAACTTTTCAGAGGTTGAGTATGGACATCCAACATTATAACATTATAAGAAGGATCAGCATAATAGGTCCCCTTTAAGTGGTTCGGATGGCTTCGAATGTCATCTTGCAGGGACAATGTTCTTTTTTTTCCCCCATTGGTTGTCACTCATGTGAATCAATTACGAACTCCACCTAGATTGATTAAATCGAATAGCAGTATTCCAGAACTGATTGTAAAGTATGACCCGCTTTATTACAGCAAATTACTTTCCTTTCTCACTTGTGCTCCCTCCATTGGACACTGGCTGTACTTTTCTCTGAACAGTTGACTCTGTTTTTTTTTTTTTGTTTTTCCATCTCAGGCAGTTTTTGTGGTTGGACATGATATTTCCACCATTTTTTTATTTATCCACTTGATTCTGACTTGATTCATCGCTCTCTTTCTCTCTTCCTCTCTCACTCTGCCTTTACGTGGCTCCCTCCCTGCAGTAATTCACTTTAAAAGCACTGTAGCATTACGGCACACAGTTAAGGCCTCATCTCTGCAAATCCTCGCACAAATTACAACATCCAAGCCATTATTAGAGCCAACGGTTGCTCATAGTTCGAACAGTTAAATTACAACCTTTACAATTCTATTCATGTCTGCTGAACAAAAGAAGCTTTTTTTTTTCCTATTTCCATTCTTGTCTCTCCCTGGTGAACAAATGCATTAGAGCGGGGCGTTTTAAAGTCGCACTGATTTCTTGAGCCGGATGTGGCATTATGGGATGTTCACAGTTGCTGCTCACTAGAGACAGACTGTATGCGGGTAGTTCTTGTGATCAGGGCTGTGACTTGGAAGCGTAATGAGCGTGGAGCCTCATCTCCCATATTAGAAAAGTGGATTTTTATACTTCTGACATGACAAGTTAGTTTTCAGCTCAAAGAATTAAGTCCTTGTGTCAGAATGCTTAGCTTATCAGACTTGATATGCTTTGTGTTTCCATCAACTGTTAAATGACAGGCCCTGTCCATGGATATAATAATAAGTTTAAAATGTACACACAAGCCTGGGAGATATGCTGTGCCTGAACTAATTAAATGTTTATGTAAAGTAGCTCGATTCCTTTAAATAGAACCTGATCAGACACACGTTTGCATAAATTAAGTTTTCTGTTTCCCAGAAATTACTTGTATTATTGCAGAATGTTAAAACATTGAATAGTGAATAGGAGATTTTTTTTTCTCATTTCAGTCATGCCATCTCTCATTTTTCCTCTGCTTCTAGGTACAGTTTTACTATTTGCAATTACAATTTGTCTGGCATTTTTGTATTTTTCATCTAAAATGCTGATGATCAAATGATCAAAATTTGGTCACCCTTTAGATTAAGTATTTCTCATAAAGGCCTCATACAGCATGTATAATGCCTTCATAAATGAGACATAATGTCTTCATAAATCATGCAGAAGCAAATATCATACTTTTTAAAGGGTGAAATAATTAATTCTTATTCAGCATGCGATGCCAGATGTGACAATGACAATGCCACTTAGCTGACAATGTCACCCCTAATGACATTTAGCCACTGGCTAAGTGAAATTGTCAGTTAAATCACATTTGGCATCAGAACCTGAATAAGGATGTCTTATTTCACCTGTTACAAATCATGACATTTGCTTATGTATGATTTATAAAGACATTATGTCTCATTTTTGAAGGCATTATGCATGCTGTATAAAGCCTTTATGCGCAATACTTCATTTAAAGTGTGACCCAAAATTTAAAAACTGAATCCAGTGCTTCTGACTCTTAATGACTTGTTAAAATGTTCAACACTGAACTTTGAAAACAAGTAATACTGCTTGCTAGAGCCCCTCACTGAAAGTAAATGTAAAATTTATTTTGTGATTATGTATGATAATTATACTTGAAAATTATTATAATCTTGATTGGTCAGTCTACAATAGTCTGGTGGAATCAGCCAACAAATTTGAACAAACTATCGAGCTAAAGATAAATTAATTTCATTAAATTATAATCAGTTATAATCACTTCACTAGAATCATGACAAAAATAATATTCTTTATTAACGGCATAAAAACAAATTTATATTACTGAAAGCAAGCCCACGCACCATGATTTTATTTGCAATTCTGGCCTCTTTTTGGTGAAACCAAACACATACATTAAGATGCAATTCCACCGCACAGTTAAATGTTATGTATTGGTATTCCACATATAATAAGAGGCAGGGAATGCTGGTCTTCGAGATGAAGTCTGGAAATTGACACCCAGTAAAAAGTTGTTTGCTCTGGGCTGTCCTCTGAGACAACTCGGCAGGAGGTGGGGCCATAGATTTCAAGTTTAGATTATGGCACCAGCATCACTTTGATGTATGTTGAAGGCAGAACTGGCCCTATCGAAATAAACTGTTTACCTTTTTATGGCCAGAATTTACACCCTGGATAGCCGGCACTACTTAAAAAAGTGGATTTTCTGAAGTAAGCAAGACTTGTCAGGTGGAACGATTGAATATCTATTTTAGTAAAATAGAAAAATTGAGTACCTTTGAAACATTGCGGTTGAAAATGTGAGTTGCAATGTTTACAGAGCTTGGCCAGTGAATCTGTCTTTCCGACTGACTGGGAAGCGGCTTTACCATAGAAAAACAGAGAAGATCCAGGGCTGTTAGTAGTGATTTCGGGGAAGCCTGGCTGGAAGATTTTAAACAGAGGTCCAGTTGAAAATTGACTATTTGTGGCGAAGAGTGTGAGTGCTGGAGATTTACACTGAGGAACTGGCTGGTTTGGACAGTTAAAGATTTTAAAGCAACCAGCAGCTGCATTGAGAGCCAGTCGCACTCATAGCATTGGCTGGTTGAATCAGCTAGCAAGACCATATTGTGGGGCACATTAGCAATTTACAAGCAGTTATTTGACATCTTTGGCAAATAACATTATTCTGATGGGAATAGTCGGGTTGCAACAGGGCAACCCGGCTAGAGTCTTGAAACTTCTAATTGCCGTGGGCATGAGTATGTGAGTGAATGTTGTCGTTTGCCCACGAGTATGAGTGTATTAGTGAATGGTATAGATTGTCCATTGGTATGAGTATGTGAGTGAATGTTATAGTTTGCCAGTGAGTATGAGTGTATGAGTGAATGATGGGGATTGTCCATGAGTATGAGTACGTGAGTGAATGTTGTAGATTGCCCATGAATATGAGTGTATTAGTGAACTGAGTAGATTGTGTATGAGTATGTGACTGAATATTGTAGTTTGCCCGTAAGTATGAGTGTATGAGTGAATGGTGTAGATTGTCCATGAGTATGTGTATGTGAGTGAATGGTGGGGATTGTCCATGAGTATCAGTGTATGAGTGAACGGTGTAGATTGTCCATGAGTATGAGTATGTGAGTGAATGTTGTAGTTTGCCCATGAGTACGAGTGTATGAGTGAATGGTGTAGATTGTCTATGAGTATGAGGTTGTGAGTGAATGGTGGGGATTGTCCATTATAATGAGTTTGTGAGTTAATGTTGTAGATTGCCCATGAGTATGAGTGTTTGAGTGAATGGTGTAGATTGTCCATGAGTATGAGGATGTGAGTGAATGGTGGGGATTGTCCATGAGTATGAGTGTATGAGTGAACGATGTAGATTGTCCATGAGTATGAGTGAATGTTGTAGTTTGCCCATGAGTATGAGTGTATGAGTGAATGGTGCGGATTGTCCATGAGTATGAGTGTATGAGTGAATGTTGTAGTTTGCCCATGAGTATGAGTGTATGAGTGAATGGTGCGGATTGTCCATGAGTATGAGTGTATGAGTGAATGGTGGGGATTTTCCATTAGTATGAGTTTGTGAGTGAATGTTGTAGTTTGCCCATGAGTATGAGTGTATGAGTGAATGGTGCGAATTGTCCATGAGTATGAGTGTGTGAGTGAATGTTGTAGTTTGCCCATGAGTATGAGTGTATGAGTGAACATTTTAGTTTGCCCATGAGTATGAGTGTATGAGTGAACGGTGTAGATTGTCCATGAGTATGAGTATGTGAGTGAATGTTGTAGATAGTCCATGAGCATGAGTGTATGAGTGAATGTTGTAGTTTGCCCATGAGTACGAGTGTATGAGTGAATGGTGTAGATTGTCCATGAGTATGAGTATGTGAGTGAATGTTGTAGATAGTCCATGAGCATGAGTGTATGAGTGAATGTTGTAGTTTGCCCATGAGTACGAGTGTATGAGTGAATGGTGTAGATTGTCCATGAGCGTGAGTATGTGAGTGAATGTTGTAGATAGTCCATGAGTATTAGGATGTGAGTGAATATTGTGGATTGTCCGAGTGTGTTCCTGCCTCTCACGCTTTGAATGCTGGGATAGGCTCGTAGTCAGAGGTGACTGTATTATATTTCATATTGTATTATATATTATGACTGTATCCATTCCTGGCTTTTATGCCAACCTCTGGGATTTAATTATTTAGTTACATTAATTAGCTGAAACATTTTTGGATGCATCAAGTAAAAATTGACATTTCATGATGCGATTTTGAGATAAACGTTGTCAAAGTTGGACATTTTTTTAAATGAACTGTGATTGCGGTTTACGTCTTACTTGACTCCACTGAAACTATTAAGTGGATCACTTTATTTTATTTTTTTTTACATCAAATACTTCATAGGTATATACAACAAGCTACGTATAGCAAAAAGTAAAAAAAATCCAAATGTCATGAATTGTCCGTTTTTACTTGGATGTGTTCATATTTATGATATTATACATTGGAGCTGCATGTTTGCTTGTTGAGCCAAGTAGCCAGGTTAATTGGTGGAAACAAAAACTTGCATACACGCACTGGCCCTCCAAGACTGAATCGCCCACCCATGCTCTAAGCCAACCCCCCCCACTCCCTGGTCCCGCCTCCAGGTCCCAGATGAGGAATAAGCAGACCTGATAATAAACGGTCATGGATGGGATGTATGCTGTATGTTCAGCCTATCGCTGGGTATAACACTGCTGTAATAGACTTGGCCTGGTAGGTCTTGACTGTCGACTACTTCCACTAGTTTAACACACATTTTTCATTGTCTCGCAGTTCAGCTCACAAAGCCATTATTATTATTATTTTTTTTAATATATATTATGATTCATTAGATCTTTTTCTTCTTTTTGTTAACAATGGCACAGCTCCCTTTGAGTAATTAGCACAATATTATGAGTCTCAGGAGGCATGCATATATTTTAAATGAGTACGGTGGTTACTCTGAACTCTGGCATGTTTGTTACAAAACACTTCCTTTCAGCGGCAGTAGCATTTTTTAAAAGCCTGATTCAAATAAGTTGTCCTCATCGCATAGCCTAATTATCAGTCAGACGCGCCCATTAACAAAGTATTTTAGTACAAATTATGATTATTAAATCCTCACATTATTATTTATATTTTAATGGGTTAAGTTTCTTCAAAGAGCCACCGTGTGGATAAAGTATCTCTGTGGAGAAAAAGGCATCCATTCACAGGCTAAGGAGAAGGCAATTACAAAACTGCTTAGAGAGCTTAATTACTGTAAATAAAGTGATGCAGTGTACACAGAAAATAAGTTTTGTAAAAGCTTTCATAAAATGCACAGATCTACACCTGCATATGGTGGTAATTTAAATGTACAGCACAAATGTATGGTATCAAATACCAATAAACTGTCATGATGTGCAGCATTCATTATTATTATTATTATTATTTATTTATTTATTATTAGATATGAAACCTTCTGTGTTATATATATTAATTCCACGATGATTGTACAAAACCCAAAACCAGTGAAGTTGGCACGTTATGTAAATCGTAGATAAAAACAGAATACAATAATTTGCAAATCCTTTTCAACTTATATTCAATTGAATACACTGCAAACACAAGATGTTTAATGTTCAAACTGAGAAGCTTTTTTTTTTTTTGCAAATAATCATTAACTTAGAATTTAAAGGCAGCAACACATTGCAAAAAAGTTGGCACAGGGGCCTTTTTACCACTGTGTTACATCGCCTTTCCTTTTAACGACACTCAGTAAACGTTTGGGAACTGAGGAGACCAATTTTTGAAGCTTTTCAGGTGGAACTCTTTCCCATTCTTGCTTGATGTACAGCTTAAGTTGTTCAACAGTCCGGGATCACCGTTGTCGTATTTTACGCTTCATAATGCGCCACTGATTTTCAATGGGAGACAGGTCTGGACTACAGGCAGGCCAGTCTAGTACCCGCACTCTTTTACTACGGAGCCATGCTGTTGTAACACATGCAGAATGTGGCTTGGCATTGTCTTGCTGAAATAAGCAGGGGCGTCCATGAAAAAAATATTGCTTGGATGGCAACTTATGTTGCTTCAAAACCTGTATGTACCTTTCAGCATTAATGGTGCCTTCACATATGTGTAAGTTGCCCATGCCTTGGGCACTAATACACCCCCATACTATCACAGATGCCTGCTTTTGAACTTTGCGCCTATAACAGTCCGGATGGTTCTTTTCCTCTTTGGTCCGGAGGACACAACGTCCACAGTTTCCAAAAACAATTTGAAATGTGGACTCGTCAGACCACAGAACACTTTTCCACTTTGCATCAGTCCATCTTAGATGAGCTTGGGCCCAGCGAAGCCGGCGGCATTTCTGGGTGCTGTTGATTAATGGCTTTCGCTTTGCATTGTAGAGTTTTAACTTGCACTTGCAGATGTAGCGACGAACTGTAGCTACTGACAGTGGTTTTCTGAAGTGTTCCTGAGCCCATGTGGTGATGTCCTTTACACACTGATGTTGGTTTTTGATGCAGTACCGCCTGAAGGATCGAAGGTCACGGGCATTCAATGTTGGTTTTCGGCCTTGTCGCTTACGTGTAGTGATTTCTCCAGATTCTTTGAACCTTTTGACGATATTACGGTCCGTAGATGATGAAATCCCTAAATTTCCTGCAACAGCTCGTTGGGGAATGTTATTTTTAAGCTGTTCGACAATCAGCTAACGCATTTGTTCACTAAGTGGTGACCCTCGCCCCATCCTTGTTTGTGAATGACTGAGCATTTCAGGGAAGCTGCTTTTATTCCCAATCATGGCACCCACCTGTTCCCAATTAGCCCGTTCACCTGTGGGATGTTCCAAATCAGTGTTTGATGAGTATTCCTCAACTCTCTCAGTCTTTTTTGCCACTTGTGCCAGCTTTTTTGAAACATGTTGCAGGCATCAACTTCCAAATGACCTAATATTTGCAAAAAATTACAAAGTTTACCTGTTCAAACATTAAGTAACTTGTCTTTGCAGTGTATTCAATTGAATATAGGTTGAAAAGGATTTGCAAATCATTGTATTCTGTTTTTATTTACGATTTACACAACGTGCTAACTTCACTGGTTTTGGGTTTTGCAATTGAGTTTGGGTATCTCTTGCAGTCAATCTTCTTTTGAGGCTTTCGGATGATATCACAACGTGTTTCCATCATGAAACAATGTACTTGTTCTAATTTTCTAGCCTGTAACATTTAGAATGGCAATGAACAGGGAGTGTAATTTAGTTCATGTCATACCCACCCTTTATGTAAATTTCCCATAAAGCTAAAATCACTTGGAATTAGTATTTTCCTTTGATCTTTAATTAAGTGAAAGAACAGCATTTTTTAATCATTATTTCTAATGTACTTAATGGGGAATACATTGTTTATTCATCAAATGCATTCTCTGCAAGCTGATTAATTCCAGCATGATGGAACTCAGTTTGGAGTATTTATTTATTTATTAGTACATTTATTCATTATGACATGAATGCACATGAAATTAGTCAAAAGGTAGTTTTGCGCTGTTCTCTCATAATGGGGATACAGGCAATTTTTTCTCGCTCTCTCACTCTCTCTCTCTTTCTCTCTCTCTCTCTCAGTTACTCTCACACACACTCATTCGGACTCATTGTTTTAGGACAGACTCAGGATTGTTGCATTAAATATTAATCAGCTAATTACAGGAGGGACTGGATGCAGTGTTGGCTCCTGTTTTCCTTATTGTACATTGGGTTATTAATGGGAGGCAGTTATTACTTATTCAGGAGGTTACCTCCCTGACACACAGTGAATGAGGTTAGCTGTTTATGTGCTCTGCACATAACCATGCTTGATCAGTAATCAGTAATTGAATTTAGTACATTATTTAAAAGCGGCTGTTGTAAAAACTCCATAGAACTGTCTATTTGGTCTGTAAACTGAGACTTAATGATGTTGGCAAATGTGTCACAGCAAAAACTATCTCTCAACTTTACATCACAATGCTGTTTCATAATGGACAGCTGCTACGCCGATCACATCATTACGGTTATTTGTCATAAAACCATCCAGGCCACTTCTGGAGTGCTGCTCATGATTTTTCTGCCTAGAGAAGGAAAAAACTTAGAATATTGTTAAATTTGTATATGATTCAAATGCAAAAAAGTGCTAAGTCTGCATCTGATTTTATTTTGAGTTCTTGAAAAGGGAAATCAGCTGAAATGGCAGAGAGACAGAATGGCTCATTTTCTATTCCATTTTATTCCTTTTTTTTTAAATAAAACTGCCATTATTATCACTTTAGAGGTGACCAAAGACCCTGTTTGACATCTCACTCAAATTTCAAAACTAGCACCAGATCAGCAGTGACAAAACACAAACCTGCTGCATTGAGACTAGGATACAATGGAATTATTGATACATTATTTTATTTGCATTGGCACTTAAACCTAAGAGCACTGAATACATTTTCAAAGAATTATGAATGTAATTATCCTAATCTGTTGAAAATCTATCATGTGGCAACTTGGATAAGAGCCCCCGCAGCTCTTTTAAACAAGTTGCCACATGATAGATTTTTAACAGCATCTGATTTTGAGATCTTACATCACTGGGCAAGTATAGTGGCCTACAGCGCTCAAAGGGTTAAAAATGTGTTTATCATTCAAGAATTTTCCTAATCGTTTTGCATATTTGTTTGTGTTTAGAATTCACAACCCTGATCCTCGTAATTTTCCAGAAGCAGCCATGAATTATGATAATCACGCCTTTTTATTCTCAACGCATAGCGTGCTCTTCAGAGAAGGAAGTCCAGCGTAATCCAAATTAATCATCTCCGAATAAAGTTTAGGGGTGAGCAGGTGCCGCACTTCATATTGTGAAGGAGTCTTGACAGCTCAATCGAGCCAAAACCTGAAAGAGCCCAGCCGAGGGGAAAGCTGGCCAGGGTAGGGGCCCCCAGAAAAGCAGGGTCGCAGGTAACGAGGTGAAACAAGGCTTTGGGGGTGGCACAACCCCGATTTCACCTTGCTTGTGAAGCCGACGTGTTGTGTTCGGTGAGTCTGTGTAAGTCTGTACTGCAAAGGAGCATCCTGTGCTGAGAGGCTAGCGGGGAGTGCTATGTTAACTGCTAGCATTTAGCACCTTTGTTGTGTGACACGAGAGGTGCAGGCCTGTCACAGTCCCTTGCTCGGCGCGGCTCCCGGCGACGACGGAGGGGCTTCTGACAGGTTTGTATTTCGGTTTGCTAAACAGCTGCTTCCCGGGCTAACTCGCATTTCCTCCTGCACCCCCCAACGGTCCCGTCCCCGAAGCGCGGCGCCGAAGGTCTCCCGACAGCCGTCCCTCCATCTGGGCTCTGCTCGCCCGCGGGCTCCCCCGTCTCCCAGCATGCTCCGCTGCAGAGCAAGACTGCAGTTCTGAATGAAAGCGACAACCTGCTGTGATGCAAACTGTGGTTCCTGCAGAACAATCCCCTCGTCGCCGCATTTCCTCTTTGCCCAAACAAAAGGCTCAGCAGCAGAATAAACTCACTTTCGCCGCACGTACAACTCTGCCGCGTGTATTGGACAGCAGCCATGTTTCGTTCCGGAGAAGGAGGGGTGTGTCATCACCCTGAAAGTCTGGGTTAGCCGATCAGTGTTTTAAAAGAGCTCCATCAGAAATCGATGTGAGACATCAGTCTTTTATTGGCATCTGACCTTTGCCGCTCCATTTTTCTCTTTCCCGAGACTGAGTGTGGCACTCTTTCTTCTCGCCTACTTGACGTTAGCCCGAATAAAGCAACTGATGTATCATGCAGTCGCCCTACGTACAATTATGAAGCATTTCACCATCCCATTGGCATTTCAGAGCATTTTAGCCTTTTATGGAGTTACCATGTTTGCATTTATGTATTTATCTATCTATTGATTAGGGGAGAGCCTAAGGGTTGATTTCAAATTCTCGCCGTGTCTTTGTGTGAAGCACTTGGCAGTGCACTCAGCATTGGCCTGGAGAAAAGAGCTGCTTAACATTATCCCCGGATGCCAATCCCACTTTACAAAGTAACTACGACACAATCGCCGCCTACACATTCTCCCCAATTCCAACTAATGCATCCTGGGTCGGCAAACAGCCCAGTAAAAAGTAATGTGGACCATCATTCGATGACTCGCTTGGCGTTAAATTACAAGTTTTTTTTATTGATGACTTTTTTTTTCTGTCCAAAATAATGAAGCTCATGGGTACTTACTCTGCATATATTGGTGGTAATAAGGCCATCTTATCAAGCTTCCACTGCTTATGGGCGAAAATATGCTCTGTCTCCGTTTCTAACCAATTCCTGCTTTCCACAGGTGGCCGCTTTTCCCCGAGTCTGAAAAACTGAATATTAAAGAAAAAGTGCAGGACCTCGGTTTTCTCATTAAATTCCTCCTTTTCCCATTTGGTAAGAGTGAATCAGTTAACATTGTAATATATTTTCCATTCTGCTCCATTTGCAATTGGCCGTCTTAGTCAGCACAGTTTCACATTAATGCAGCAGCGCAGAGCTTCGAGGCAAGTACCGCTAAACCCTCCTCGTAATTCTCCTTCAGGATCCTCCCTGAAGTGCTCCTATTCAATATGCTCTTCACCGGCAACACACAGCTAATCTCACTCTACCGTTCTAAGGACCTCGGCGAGGATAAATATGTCCTCAGCCTGGTCCTTCACCTTGGTTTGTTTCTTGGGCCAGAAAAGTTCAAATAAAGTCAGCAACACTTTCTCCGGCAGATGGCTGCCAGCTTTGAGTCACCCCTGTCATTTGAGTGCTATAAGCAGGTTCCAGCTTACTTCACTAATGCGCCCACAATTCTTTGGCCTCACACTTTCCTGCAGGAAGGATAACGAAGCCAACTTGGCTCATAAACGATAAAAATATACTGAAAGTTTTCACTTCCAAATGCTCAGAGGTAAACATCTGCGGCAACTTAAATATTGAGTGGGCCTGCCAATATGTCAGAGCTTTGCCACCATATTAGTTGCTTCCATTGTTCTGAATCAACACAAGAATGGGTGAGTACCATAATGTAAATGGTCTAGTGTGGGGGTTTATTTTTAGAATGTATTCCCAAGGTGCGCCAATGTCTGTACCCTGGAGATCTGGACGCCAGGTATTGCAGCAGAGCGAAAAGGATTCTGTGTTCCCGTGGGGGGTGGAGAGATGTGCATGTGACTAATTACATACCATAACTCCCCCTGCAGTACCCTAGTACGAACGCATACAATTAAGCTGTCTTCAGAAGGTCAACATTGACATTAATGATAAGTATTCAGCTTGTGGTAATGTGCACACTGTATGATAATGTGTTCAGTCTGTCAGTGATACTGTAGCTGCTCTGCTGCAGAGCATCATTCAATAAAATGGATACCAGGACTATATAATCAAGTTGCTCAAATCCTTCTGTCACAGACATCGTCATTTAAACCAAAAAAAAAAGAAAAAATGATCTGAGTTTTTATTCAGATATGATGCCCTTTACAGCAGAAATATCAGTAGGCTACTCCAACTGGTCGTATTAGTATTAGTAATAACACATTCTCATTACGACTCGTCATATAGTGGGGCTACCTAACCAAGCGTCAATATACGTCACAAAGGGGGACTTTAAGTGCCTTTATTTGATGCTTGCAGTTGAGGTTTGGGTTAAGGGTAAAGGGTTAGGGGGTAGGGTTCATTTTAAACTGGCGTCAAATAAGGATGCCAAAGCCTCCTTTTGCTTTGTATACCGACGCTTGGCCTGGTAGCGTCACTATATGACACGTCCGGATGAGACTAGATTCTTAGCAGCAGTGGTAACATTGACACAAAAGCATAAATACTATTCCGAAGTCCATGTAAGAAATTTTTTTTTGATTTCAGAAACATATATTCTGAGCCCACACCCGACGTCCCCTCCTCCCACTCTTTCTTTTTAGGAAATTTATTTGGTCTGAACAGTGCTTCCCGCCTTTGATCTGGGAGTCACTGCTGTTTAATTTGATCCTGCTGAGCCCGGCCCAGCAGTTTAGCGGGGTTTTGACAGTGGGCCAGCGATCGCTCGGGAGCTGCTGATTGGGTGTGTCTGTTATCACTGGAGTCACACACAGGACGCTGGTCAGGGGGTCAGATGCTTTTGAGTGCAGTCAGGGCTGGGCAACAGTGTGATTCCTGACCGGCAGAGTTCAGGCTTTTTCATCTTAATTCACCCTCAATTCCTTGAGGAAAAAAAAAATCCCACAGTACCTTTTTTAACTAATATCCATACATGAGGCAATTTACTGCCATTTTACCTTTAAATGTTGAAAATGTAGTATGACGGTGGTAAATAATTCACGCCAAAGATCTTTTCATCTGCATTTTACGTTGTATTTTTTTATTGACTGCTCTTTACATTGATGAATTATTCTGGTGTTTTGGTCATGTGGTGCATGATGCTAAGCAAGGCTTTATCATGGCAAATTAGCCATTGCTTGGTAGTGTAAAAACTGCAACAAAATGCTATGTCCAGGTGCACCACTTATTCTTGCTGTGTTGAGTTGCTCAGGGGGTGGAAGCACTAACTGGGCATTCCTCCTGTGCAGCTTTGGGCTGGGTTTGGGCCATCGCATTATTAGCTGAAGCATCATACAGGGGAGGAAGATTTCAGTCAACAAGGTTGTGTACAGATGGCATCACAATGCCATTGACAAACCACAATAAACTTGGTCCCCAGTTAATTAGTCCAGGAAACAAAGGTCAAACAACTCACTGCAGCTAAGTCACAATATTTACCCACCACTGTGCTACTACAATGCTTTAGTCTGCAGACTGTGTTTTTAATTTGTAAGGCGCAATTTTGTGAAAATCATGGTTTTCTAGCGCTTGCACTTTGGGCCTCCCTCCGCCTCATGTCTGACAAAACATAAACCAGGTAGCCATGTCATCGTTGCTGTAGCACCCTTCCAAAGAAATTGTGTGCTTGAAGAACCCGTTTGGATCTTGTGTCCTCTATCGACCTCACAAGGGGTTTCATTTGCATAGTGCAGCCCAGTATGGAGAGGGTTCAGTTTAGGTTGACATTGTTCATTTCAATCTGCAAGCCAGCCAGTAGGAGCGGAGCCCTATTTTAATCAACTCGCTGTGTATTCAAAATACTCGACTGTGAGGTAAAAGTGCTGACTGTCACCTTTAATTTGAGGGTGTTTGCACACGTCACATGACCTGTTATGAAAGTGAAAGCACCTTTGGTACAGACAACTCCCCCCTCCAAATTTTCAAGCCCATAAAAAATACATATGGCAGTCTGTCATCCAACAGAATGTACAATAACTTAATCATTCACAGCATTTCATCTTTAGCATGCAATGACTACTGGAGGTCTGTGAGGCATGGACATCACCAGATGCTGTAGTCTTCCTGGGTGATGCTCTGTCAGGCCTGCGCTACAGTCATCTTCAGTTCCTGCTTGTTCTGGGGGCTTTTAGCTTTCAGTTTCCTCTTCAGCATATAAAATGCATGTCCAATTGGATTCAGATCCAGTCGTTGACTCGGCCAACAGCAAGTTCATTAATTGAGTTGAAATAAACTTTTAAACTCTAAACGGCTTTTTCTAACCAGATCCACTGAGAGTCTGATTGTTACTGGAGTTGAGATTCATTGAATTTTCAAAAGGATGTGCATCGAGCAGACACCCCAGCCTCTGCCGCAGTGTGTACAGTACTTTTTTTTGGCTGTATATACGACGTCTATTCATAACATTTCTGTCATCTCTCTTCGATTGTCTCCTTAATCTGTCTATGTGTTACTCTGTGTTACACGACCACTTTCACGAAAGGAGTTTCTCGCCTTAAAGTTTGTGACCTATGAACCCAAGGTGTCTTGGGAAATAAATCCATTTTACTCCATCCAGTCACTCCTCAGCCCACAAAAGCAGAGCTCTTCAGTGTAAAGAAAAAAGATAAATAAAGAACAAAATCCGACATGGCTGTGTTCTGCTCTACTCAGACCTAAGGTCGCATTATTAGTTTTTTTTGTAAAGGTTACTCTCCAAAGAAACTGTTGCTGCAGAAAACGGAGCACGGACTGACATTTGTACACATTAGACGGGTCTTTCAGTGATGGATTTTCAAAAGAGCGCGTCTCGCTCTCTCTCACCTTGTGCAAAGATGAAGATCTATCTCTTGATGGCTTTCATATGTGTCTTTATGTCCACATTTATTTATTTATTTTTAGACAGAACTCCTTTCAGAATTTTTGATAAATTCTCCCCAACAGTGATGTCATCAACAGGAGTCAGTGTGTTCTGTGAGGTGAGGGAATCTTTTCAGAAGCTTGTTGGTTTTGAGCACTCGGTCTGGCGTTGTTGTTCTATGCCGGTAGAGATTGACAGATCCTCTGATTATGTGTCAGCTCCCCACATTGCCGATGGCCTCACGGATCGGCAACTGCTTTACCCTCCTGGACTCAGACTTAAAATGTGTGTGGAACGCCTGAATGTGATGTGCTGATATGAGGACATGCGGTCTCAGGAGACTGGAGATGTTACTACTGTATCAAGAGGATAGTTCCAGTGGTGCAAAAGCTCCTCACTTCAGTCAAAATGGTAGAAAAAATTTTTTTTTATATATATATATATATATATATATATATATATAAATAATAATATAATATAATAAATATATAATAATAATAATAAATATATAAAAAAAAAAAATAATAATAATAATAATAAATATATAATAAAATAAATTATATATATATATACAATATATATATATATATATATATATATATAATTTATTTATTCATTTTTTATTTTAATGAGAGTCATATTGTTTTCTTTTACTACCATACATCTTAGCCTTCTCTGATCTGGCCATTCAACCTCTGTTTTGTTAACCATATGAGACAATGCCCAGTTACCCATATATACAGTGTGCACCGTCGATATACTGAATCCTGGAATCTTTATTGGTAAACCTTTTGTATTCTGCTTATTTCACCTTACGAGACACACTGAGGGGATGAGGACATGGCTGGGCATGTGTTCCCCACAGGCTTGCTTGAGCTTTCTCTCCTCTTTCTGAGCAGGTTACTCTCTGCAACACATCTGTAGTCCACTGTAATCCAGTCCACAGCCTTTACATGTAGGGGTGTCTGCCGGCATTTATTTTTGCATTGCGCTGAAGTCAACAATGGCGGTAGTTATCACCACAGTTCCACTACCCGTAGTCCTGAGTGCTGCTCTTGGCATTACCTATTTATCATCACTGCTGTGTGCAATATGGCCTGTTCTCTCGGAATAGACTGAAAGAGGGACATTGTCAGCAATAAAGTCAGGGAGGGAAAAAAGTTTTGTTCCTATTTTATAATTTCCTAAAGGAAAATATTGAGCTGGTTTTGAATTGATATTGATCAATGCCAATTTCCATTTTAAAATGCCATTATTGGCATGACATATTTCAAGCCATGTCCAGTATTGCCAATACTTATTTAGTTAATGGTATATCGAACAGAGTTCCATTAGATTTTTTTTTTTCTTTTCCCAGTGAAAACCTTTCAAATGTTGATCACATATTTATTCAGACACCGCAGTTCTCAGCTCTTGACTGCAGAGCTTTTGTGGTTTGAACGAAGGCACCAACTGCCGGCGCATTCCGACGCAATCTCCTCACTGTCTGTTCAAAATGTTCGAGTTTTGGTTGTGTGACAGAAATCACCATGGAAACAGTGTTTCCCTCCCGTTGAGCTTTTTTTTTTTTTTTTTGTTGCGGTAATTACGGAAACCGCTGGGATTGGGTCAGTTTTACCTTTGCCAAAGTACTTTGCCAAATTACCGCACTGAAGAATGAATGCGAAATAAAAGTGCAAAATGGTCTTAATTCCCCTAAAGTTACATTCCATTTACTCTTATATCCTTCACTGCTCTTTCCCTTTCGTATCTCCTCCAACTACTTTAAGTTCGGGGACAGTTGCGCATTCTGGTCTCTTTTCATCGAATGTCCTTACGGTCCCTCTGTGCTGTTTAATAGTTGATCCCTACAGTGGTGCAGTGAAGTTCATTACTTTGATGTGGGGTTGCTAAGCCTGGGAGCTGAGATCAGGGATCTCGGAGAGGGTAGAGCCTTGTGACAGGGGTAAAGGGCATTCTGAAACATATAATCTGAATTAACTACGCAGTAAGTCTTCACGGGGGTTTTGCTAATTAGCAGCACAAACCATCACCTGACTCATTTCCCCAGTCCCTTGCCACTGGTTGTGGAGAAGCGTTTAGCTACTGCGGCATTGGTTTGATTGTGGTGCTAGCTGCCAAAACAGTGCAACATCAGAGCTGCGTAATTGCCAATTTAATTTCATTCTGACTGACTGCACTTTAATGTTATGCCTTTTACTGTTGTGAATCCAGCCCTGAGCATTTGAAAAGTTGATAGAGCATATCAGAGACCAAAACTCAAATCCAGCTCATCAAACATTGTCTGGAATTGGCGTGGGTATTTTTCCCCAGATATAGAAGAGCCGGTCATTGTAGTTATGCTTTTGAGAGGAAATCTTGGCATAATGCACACGCGCAGATACACATATAGGCACACCATATTTAGTCAGTGTGAAAGAGGATACTATTCCAGTGGCGGTTTAATTCCACAGTCTGTTACCATTGGGAATAGTAACAGACTCACCCAGTGAACTTCTCACGGCTATATTTGGTCTTTACAAACGCTGCATTTGATTGTTTCCTAACTTATTTAGAAACACTTATTTTCATTATTTTTAGGTGTAGAGACAAATTGGAGGGAATCGCACTTTTAAACAATGTGGAAGATGTGAGGCATTTTCAACAGCCCCCGGGGAGCACCGAACAGGGAGCGGAGCCGACAAAACCCAAAAATCCTCTCACGGAAGGAGTGAGATGTGAGGAGTCGATCTCTTGTGGGTTAGCTTACATCCTGCCGCGTCCCAGTCTTTATGACTCACACCGAGACCTTCGTAGCAAAAAATGTGAGCCCTGGAGAATCCGCGAATGCTGTTTAGCGCACACAACAACAGCAGAATGAGATTACTGCCAAATCAAACTGAACTCCTCCAGTGTCAAATCTCTGCTAAAATACAAACACATGTCTTAGGCCCACAGGGTATTAGCTGTCATCTGCCTGAGATGGAGCTCTCCTCTGATCACTGCCAGCTCTCTCCTGCAGTGCTGTGTGGACTACATGGTGGCCACTGCCTGTTTGATTATAAAGTGTTTGTTTGTTTGGGGTTTATTGCAGAAAACAGACAAATCCGGTGACAAAACTCCGTAAAAACCGTTCTCGCCTACTGCAGAAATTAAACGTCCATAAGCCTCCTGCTTTATAATGGACACTTGCTGATGCGACAAGGCAAAATACAATCTAAATGCAATGTGCAGTCCCTGTTGCCAATTCGCTATCTTCTTTCTGATGGGCTATTTTTGAATTTCCATATCATGATTCCTCTGAAAGTTGTGGAACAGCAGATTCAGCATTAATGCCAAATGGTTTTGGGTACTCTTATAGCTGGACTGTAAGAGTTTTGTGTTAAGAAAAAGGCTATCATCTTATTTGGAGAGAAATCCACCTCCCACACAGTTTGCTTTTTCAGTCGGCTAAGTTTGAACCAAAGTCTGCTACTGCACTGCTTTGCAGAATTTTCTAATATGAAATAAGCCAGCTGATCCAAAAATAATAATAATAATAATTAATTAAAAATACCGTCCCCAGATTGTTGCAGTGTCAATACATGCAAGAAAGAGATTCAGCGTCCAAAGTGCACTCCAAAGCGTCTTCCTCTTGATGGTTTAAGTTTTAAGCGCTTACGGAGAACTGCACAGTTTACGCGGTGTCCTGAAAAATGAGTTATATCTTTTGTTTGGTGATATTTATTACATCCGTTACGTTAAAGTCAAATGGGGGGTGGGGAACTTCTTGTACACTTAACGGCAGCAGTGAGAAATTTTAGCAGTTGTGATTATAGTTGTATCCATGCCAGGCATTTTGGTTTACTATTTGGCTATATTCCATGTGCTAAAAAATACTACTGAAAATAAAGAAGTATAAAAACGAATGTTTTACAGGCAAATAAATTGCATTCAGATCAGGGACAGAGTGTAACAAGGTGATAAGCACTGGCAGAGATGTAGAGTACTGTATGAAATATTTCAATCGTTCCATTTGGCCCTGTTCTGTATAAACGACTTCATCAGCACATTCATGAATGATTTATTAATACTTGCAAATGGGAGTGCAGTATGGGCCAATTGGTAATAGTGGTCGCTATATCAGTAGTGATTTACTGTGTATGAGCAGATGTGGCTTTTGACATAAGCATGTATGACTGATTATTTGGGGCGCAAGTTAAGCAAGTTAATTGGAGTTAAGTAGCTCATACGAAAGTCCATTCAAAGTAAGTTTCTCCAGTATTTCTGAAGGAAAGCAGCGAGATTAGCCTACCGTTCTGCAGCGACTCATGTTTTTGCTGCAATTCCACCTTATCATTTTCGTGCTTTTGTCGAGAAAGGGCTCACTCGTCCCTCCTTTCGTTCCTGAAAGTCGAATGTAAAAAATGTACGGACAGGCGAGGAGGGCGGGGAAAAAAAGGCACGAAAAGCTGGGGAAACGGGAGCAGAGAGAGAGAGAGAGAGAGAGAGCGAGAGGCACTGACTGACACTGAGAGTGGAGATTAATGAGCTGAGTGCGCGAGCTGTCGTCCCGGGGAGCTCGCCGTCGCGCTCCGTGGAGAGCACGCCCGCTCATATCTGCTGACGCAGGCGGAATATCGCTCCTCAGAGGCAGCGGCTGGAGCAGCCAGTCAAATCCTTCGCCATCGCGCCACCCCGCGAGCGCGGCTAATTCCTTTCTTTCGGCCCGCTACCAACATGCAGCATCCCAAAATATATCTGAGCCTCTTTCTGCTGATTTGAATATGAGCTATTTTTATTTCCCGCTGCTTGTAGTGGACGTAATGAGAAGGTGTCATTGTTAATGAATGCATTTTTGTTCTCTTGAATCCCTGAAGACTGATAAAGCAGCGCAGTCATTTTTTTATCAGCTCTGCATTCGTCCGTGTTCATGCTTACATTGCAAGCGGTCAGTGGTTATGAATTGCTGTGAAGACAAGAGCGAGAGAAACCTGTTTTTTTGTTTTGCGTTGTTGAGTTTGATAATTATTATTTTAAACTTATTTTTTTCTTTCAGAAATCAGCTAACTGATTAATCTGGAAACTCTTGTTTCCAGGACAGCCCTGTCCCACTTTGGATACTTTTAGCGTCCATATTTTTTCATTTCAGTAAATTAATTTGGCACCTCTAATCTCCCTTTCAAACCAGGAATGTCCAATTTGCAAACTAAGAAGCTACAAGCTTGCTTGTATGTGACTCATGCTGCCATCTTGGGAGAGAGCAGACAATTTGCACTTTTCCCAGTCAAACGATTGTCAGCAGCTGTGATCACAGCCCAAGCATGCTCAGTACTAGGGTGGAGGGCACCCCACTACGAGCTCATTCCAGCACCAACCCATGGGTGCCTGATGACCAGTGGGAAGCGCTTGAGCAAACAACAATGCTGACTTGACCGACTTCCCCCTCCCATGTCCCTGAGCAGCGTTAAATTCTCCTGGGGCTGTTGGCCACAGTCTGGCACTACTGGGTTTCACCGCAGACCATAGTGGTCACTCTTGCACCACAATTTGCGCCTTCACCAAGTCAGCACGCCCAGCACTCATACTGTAGTTAACAGAAGCTTGTGGGTAAAAGAAGCTGGCGGTCGTGTCCTGAATTTGGAGAGATGACACCCAATGTTCAACTTCAAAGTAAATTTCTGTGTTTGCGAAACTTTTTAAACCATTTATGTAATTTTGTTTGTTGGGGAGGTGCTTGTTTTCCTGTCTTCAGCAGACCAAAGCGAAAAAATTCTTTGCTTTGGGCAAGGTACATATGCCTTTGTTTTGATAATTTTCCTTTTATATGTGGCAAGGATAGACGAGCTCATTACTCTTAATGAATTTAAAGCAAGGGTCAAAACCTGGCATTCAGCACAATTGGGAAGAGTCGTTACGCTTTCTTCTTTTTTTTATTATGTCAAAGTGGTACAGAACTAACATTCCTCATAGAGAAATTGGTTTTCCAGTCCAATGACAATGAATTGTAAATAAAGGTACTTTGAATGCTAAATTCAACACATACAGTATATTCCAATTTGATTTGAGGGGAACTTTTGGATAACCACGAATAACCATTTCCCCTCTGAGACTGGCTATGGTTTGCCAGTTATAAAATTAAGAAAACCACAGGATCAGGTCGGTGTGAAGAATCAAGGGGCAAGAGAGGTCTTGTGTGAGTTAAAGGTTGGATGGCATTAAAAGCTGAAAGAAAGTCTACGAGCGCAACTCAGGAGGGTAAAAATGGCGATATCCGTCTCCCCGCTGGTCCTATCAGCTAAATGCAAACATGATGGCTGCATCAAGTTATATGAACTCATTTCTTATCCTTAACTCCACTTCTCATGACAGGTTTTAGATACCGAACTGAAGTTCATAAGTTTTCAAAAGTTAAACTTAGGGCTAACCATTGTCTTGACTAATTGTGAGTTGAAACAAAGCTTGTCTCCAAGTTGAGTTGACACACATATTTTGAGGCAGCCAGTGAACTTTCGCTTGTAAGTTTACGCAGCTTAAAATGCATTATAGCGCAGGGGACCTGATGTTTCCCTTTCACTTACATAGGTATCTCCATGCTTTGATCCCGCAGATCAGAAAGTGCATGGCCCAGGCGCGCATCATTGAGTTTACTGCATAGGTCGACGCCTCCCGATCAGGAGATCCCCGGCTGTAGTAATCTAAAATAAGAGGAGGAGTCGCGCTGAACACAGCTTTCTGGTTCCCTTCCCCGTCCAGGTCTCAGTTGTATTTCTCCTGAGCTTTTCAGCCTGGTCCTCGTGGTACCCTGGTCTCTGATTGGCTCACTCTCAGCATGCTGGTTATGGGTCTCTCATTCCTAATTTCATCGTGGATAGTGAGCTGAACCTCGCTGTGCTGATTTGCCAATGCAGTTCGGGGGGTGTGCCAGAGAGTCGGCCCAGCACCAGCCTCCCACAGTGACGATGGTGCGTTTCTAATCATTGACAAGCACGGACAGTACACCAGACAGAAGAAAATTCCCTGTGTAATTGGACTTGGCAGGGAATTAATGCTTCTTTAGAGAGTGGGAATTGAACTGAATTGGGAAGAAGATGCACTCAAAGAATGCTTGTCCTTTGATTCCATCCAAATCATGTTCGCTCTTTCCAAGGGCTTCATCCTAACAGTTTTATTTTTTCCACTGCAATGCATTTGATATACTTGGCCATTTAATGCTCTGAACGTTGTTACCAAATAACTCAAAAAAGAATATTCAAAATATTTTTAAAAATTCAAAGAAAGTCTTCATAAAAAGTATTTAGTTTGATCAAGTGAGTGATATTGAAACTTTTTTTCAGAAAAAGGATTTTTTTTTCCTTTGGAAAAAGATTTTTTTTAAAAAAATCAAAATACCACTAGGAAGGTTTTCAGTTGGATACCAGCACAAAATTGATATTTATTTTTTGTAACGTATTAAATCTAAAAGCTGTTTTCAGACATTGTCGCGTTGAGATGCTTGCAAGGTCCAGCTTGACTTACAGCTGATGGTTTATCTGATTTCAGGAAGAGAGACATCAGCAGAAGTATTATGGAGCTGAGGATGCGGTGTACCACATGATCCTTTCACAGTCCCATTTCCACGCGATACGGGCTGAAAATGTCACGTCAGCTCACTTTCCGAATGCAGACCACTGGTTTCTGAACAAAAGAAATCTTTTTCTTTGGGCGAAAAAAATGAACAGGGCCTGACTAAATGCAGTTCTTTTATCATCATGATTTGATTCACTGTGGGGTTTTCTTTATTAAATCTATCAGATTGTGGTTATTTATTAGTTTCAGGGTTCCGCCACAAAAGAACGATTCTCACAGTCTGGTGTGGGTTTCCATAGCAACAGGCATAAGTGAAATCTCTTATGCTATACTTTTTTGGCTGTCTATTGTGCTATTGTGTGTGTGTGTGTGTGTGAGTGTGCGCGCGCTCACGTGTGTGTGTGTTAGCGTGCATGCATGTACATGCATGTGTGTGTGTGTGTGTGTGTGTGTGCGCGTGTGTGTGTGTGTACACGTGCATGTGTTTGTGTGTGCCAGCCTGCGTGTGTGTGTGTGTGTGTGTGTGTGTGCAGCCCTGTTTGTGTTTGTGTGACAGACACAGCAATTAATCCACAAAGCCATGGGTGGAGAACTCTGCCTGACTGTGACTCCTGTTAACAGTCAATGTTTTTTTAAATGATCAATATTATTGATCCTGCTCTCACGTTCACATGCCGTAATGCTGAATCTGCTTTTCTAGATATGCTGCAGTGCATTGTGTTACACAGTCAGGCACATATAACGGCAGCAGTCAGAGCCACTAGCTCCAAATGCATAGCTCCCTTCTGTTTGCCAGTCCCAAATCATGTGTACTGATATTAGCCCTTAGCAGCTCGAAGGCCAGTTTTTCTGTGCGGGTGAAAATGGCGCCCTGCTGAGTCTTATTCCTAGAATCTGCCAGGTCCAAAAATCTGCTACTTCCATGATACCGCCAGATACTGCAAGCAATGCATTCAGTTACCTTAAGCACACCTTAAATTCTGCATTTGTTTGATTTTTATGTTTTTGCCGGCATTGGTTTGTCTGACTGTCTGTCTGTGTACTAGATAACTCAAAAAGTAATAAAATGGATATCTCTGAAATTTTGTGGCTGGGTTGCTATTACATCAGGGATGGACCCTCTTGATGTTGACCATGATTGGTCAAACAATATGGCCGCCATGGCAGCCATCTTGAAATCCTATTTCGCAGATACCTTAAATTTTTTATGAGCCATGTTCACTCAGCAAGATTTTGACTGTGCTGCCATGGCAGAGGTTTGCACTTTTGGAGTGCCTTTAGTTGTTGGTGATTTTATGATGACTTCTCTTCGTTGTATTACTAGTTCTTTTTAACGTGCTGTATTTTAATTGCTTGTGATAAAGCGCTCTGCTGAAAAAGAGATTTTGGTCTCGGTGAAGCCCCATGCTTAAATAAATCCTAAATCATTAAATAAGTAAATATAACAACAGAAATTGTGCCAAGGGCATCATTTTAAATCAAGGTCTGTGAACTGAAGGCCCGGCAGGATTTTAGATGCATGAACCCCTCTGTAGAATATTATTTTGGGAGCCCTTGAAATGTCATATTTTTAAATCTTAAATAAATAGTATTAAATAGTATTTAATAATAAATAGTAATAGTAATAGTATTTTCTATTTTTGAAATTTGGATTAGATTATGTCAACTCTGCTCAAATTGCCTGATTCGCGTTCTCTAGAGCAAAGGATTTTAGGGCTCCTAATATGAGTCCTGCAATCAGCATTATAATGGGCTGTAAATGGATAATCTAGCTAAACGGTGCCAATTGAAGCGATGGGTCTTAGGACTCAGAATGAGATCGTGGGTTTTTCGGCCAATCTGACCACTGAAACCAATTCTGGCACCATTGGGCCAGCGGAGACTGGAGAGATGACCTGAAGCTGAGGACATGTAGAGTGAGGGTCTACGTGCTTAGATGCCTATGGAAAGAGTCTCTTACTGCATAGTACACTAGGATTTTTATTTATTTATTTATTTTTTTTAAATAATGAAGTGACTTCTCAAACCATGGAATTGTATACAAGGTGATGTAGGTAGGCACTGGAGTGATATGAGAGGAGGGTCTGACTTGCCAAGTGGATTATGGATTAGGAAGACTAGGCAAGTACCATAATTATAAAATTGGTCATATGCCAGGTAACCTCAGTGGAACTTGACTTGCTATAAAGGCCAACTCTGCATTTGGCCGTTGTGTTTGAAAGGAGGTCCAATACATTTTGTTAACAGACAGTATCATGTATCTGAATGTCAGCAAATTGGCTTTTTACAGACACTGAGGCTAGACAGGCACGTTGAATTGGCCGGTCAGCAGTAGGGCATCCCTTCGTATCGATCCCCTCGCCATAACACACGCCTAACTGGACCTAAGTTGCTCTGACACAGCAATACCACTTAAGTTTTAAAGCTATAAAAGCAGCATGTGCTCCTGCAATATTATTGCTTCGGTGAGAGGCCATTGCTCAACTGTATTATTTACAGAAGCGCAGTCCTCATTAGTCTCATTATTAATGGACATGAAGATAATACCATTTACCCTGACATAGTTAATAACATGACCTTTATGACTCCATCTTGAGAGGCTGGAAGAAGCCTCCCGGTGCTGTTGAGTTATCATGCCTGTAATTAGTGCTGATGTCAATTGATTTCACGAAGGTAATTACAGTGGAGAGCTGGACAGATTACAGATTGATCCTCCTGCTGGTTAAGTCTAAATTCTCTATGGCGATAAAGTATACCGTATGATAATACTCAGATTAATTGTCCCACCTTTATGGAAGAAATGGACTTTGGTTTAAGAACGGTGGAGGGCGGAATCTAGGCTCTAATCTTGAGTGAAGAGAGATCACATCATGGATAAAGACTGGCACTTTCTTTAGTGTTTACTACAGAAATGATCTTGGTGGAAGCAGTAATTGTGGAGAGAGGGGGTTGAGATTAACTCAAAGGCAGCGCTGGAGACGGGAATTGCAATGTAAATTCCAACCTCGACGGGGACGACAAATCACAGGCGTGTCATCAACGGCTGAGGTCATGGTCAATGCCTGTTCCCCTCTGTTCACCAATGGCGGTAATTAATCTGAGGTGAACGGTGACATTTGTGGTCCAGGATGTAATTTCATGTCCGTTCTGCCGCGTTTAAGAGCCTTGCTTTCATTGCGCTGCCAAGAAAGTTGCGATCACTGACAAATGAGTCAAAGGCTGTTGTGCTGAATTAGACAGAGAGAAAACCTTCCCGCTACTACTTTTTATTATCCCCCCGGCACATAATGCGTGGGGATACTGTCATGGGTGCGGTTGTCTGTCCGTCCCTCTGTCTGTGTACATTTCTTTTCCAGAGCATAACTTGAAAACCGTTCAGTAATTTTTAACAAAACATGGTGTGCATATTAATCGTGACCTGTCTTTTGCTAATCCGAAGTTGATGAATGTTGTATTTTTTCTGGTTTCCATGGAAACATTTTGAACTTAGAATTTCGGGGGGTATGGTTTGTTTCCGGAGCTGATGGCATTTTCATTCATTTGATTTCATTATGTGGGGCTGGGGGGATGTGCCATCTCACGATGGCTCTGGACTTCCCCACCTCATCACTTCCTGTCAGTCCCACATTCCTCATGATTTGAATGGCTGTTATATCTGCCAGTCCAGAGAGCAATGCGGGGTGCAAACCTTAGCTCTGCAACTGTACCTTCAGCTCTATAATTTTCAATAAATCTGTCAATCAGTCCACATTTATACCTCAGTATCCTGGTTATTATGGCAGTACAATTATCAAAGGCAGCCTGCAGCTTTTCTCCTGAGCCTTCAGAGCGCATCTTCCAGAACATTCCTTCCCTTTCCTGTGTCATCGACTGTGTAAAAAAACTTCCTGATGCCAGTGCGAAGATTTAATTAACAACCTTAACTCAGAAAAAGTAGGAACGGTTTGGAAAATGTGCATTAAAACAGAAAGCAGTGATTTATTTATATATTTTTACTTGTATTTCATTGCAGATAAAATGAAGGCAATGTACTTACTGGCTTGTCAGATTAACTCAATTTTATTTGTAAATGTATATCCCCCTGTTCAGGTCTGCAATGAATAACAAAAGAAAACTGGGGCAAGTTTGGACTAGTAATGAGGGGGAAAAAAAATTTATAATGATGTGATTTGTAACCGCTGTCAACTGGTGGTTGATATGAAAGCAGGATCTTGGAAAGGCCCTGTCCCTCAGGATCAAGGATAGGCAAATGATCACTGAATTGCCCACAAATGCGTGAGGAAATTATTGAAAGGTTTACAAACAATGTTCCTCAAAGAATGCTAGGAAAGGATTTGGATATTTCGCCCTCATAACTTAAAAGATTCATGGTATCTCTATGAATTTCTTCTTCTCTGCACCTAATAGGCCGGGGCAAAACCTGAGATTCAATCACTCAGATAGCACTGCATCAAGAACTGCCATTTATCCATAAGTGACATGACCACATGGGCTTACTTCTGGAAAAGTTTCGTCAAGTACTACTGTACGTAATTACATCCACAAATGTAAAAATGAAGCCTTATGTTCCTCAACTTCTATGGGCTCGTAGGCATCTGGTATCAACCATCACTGTGGAAATTTGTATTGTGAACAGACCAAATAAATCAAGATTTCAAGTTTTTGGGTTTTTTTTTTTTTTTTTTGAACACATGGATGCCAGTTGCTCCAGATCATTGAAGACAGGACCATTCAGGCAGTTACTAGCAACAAGTCCAAAAGCCATTCTCTGTGTACCTCTCTGTGCACAAACTGCCACTTCTGTGAAGGCATCATTATTGCTTAAAAGTACACTGAAATTTTGTAGCAACGTATGCTGCCTTCAAGACATCTTTTCCAAGGACTCCTGTGCAAATTTCAACAAGACAAGGCAAAACTGCTGCCAGTACATAGTACAAAGGCATGGCCGTGTAAGGAGGGAAGCAGGTGCTGGACTGGCCTGCCTGCAGTCCCAATGTGTCCCCATTAGATAACTCCTTATGACTGGTTTGCTGGAAGAATGAGACAAGTTAACCATTTCTCTTATGCTGCCATAATCAAAATTGAAGTGTATTTATTTTGAAAAATCAATGACGTTCATGTGTTGAAACATCAGTTGATGTGCCGTTTTATTTTTTTAACGTAATTCAGGTCAAAGATGATTTAACTGCTTTCATTTTCCAACTTAATTTAACATATCGTCCCGACTTCTGATTTGGAGTTGTAACTGCTGCCACCTAATGTGCAATAGCCTCCTTTAAAAACCTATCAGTCTCATTTACAATGCAAAACTATAAGGCGAAGTTTATGTTTTGCATTTTGTGAAAAGTAAGAAAGCAAAGTCGTTCTTTATGATTTTTCAAACTCAAATCCATTACCTATCTAGTGTTTTGCTTCTGAAAATTTTGTGTCCTGATATTTTCTTTCAACCTCAAAAATGAATGTACCGAATGGTCCATAATGCACTGAACCAGTAAGGTCTCATTGGCCCATGGCCGTCTTGTCGCGACTTCAGAAAGTCGTCCTCTTTCTTAACCAAAGCCATTGTGCTGCGTATCGGCGTGAGATGTTGCCTGCATCTACATTTGTATTGAAGTCAGTCTCTGCAGCCATAGAAATCCAACTGCCATTTTGTCCCAACCACCGCCCCGCCCCCCCCGCCATTTGCACTGTCATGTCAGAGAGAATGACATTTTTCCTTTTGAAAAGCAGACAATGGCCAAAGTGCAGATGAAATATTGCAGAGCACATGGGGTCAGAGCATTTCACCCTAATATGATAATGTGCCTCAACATCACATCTACCCGTATTCACACTACATAGCTGAAATTCCGCCTGTCTGCCCGTCTCTGTGCGTTATGAGGTGGCACTGACTGTAAGAGGCTGGGGAAGGTGTTATTCCGCTGTGCTGATAATATATTGAGCCGTATTGAATAATATACATTTTAGCATATGTGAAATAGAAATGACATACTTCACGCACAAATAGCGCCATTTATATGGCATGAAGCTATGGGCTGCAATACTTCACTACTACAGGAATAAAAATAAAAATAAAAAACTGTTATAATGTTGTAATTAGCAGTGTGAGGAGACTGAGATTGCCTGTGGATGATGAGGGATATCCTAATAAAATACCTTGGCCTCTAAAGGAGTTTCAATTTATGGTTTAAACATGAAGTTCAGCCCCAAAAACTTGCGCTGAGAGTAGTTTTGCATTATTTCAAATCCAAACATATTGTGTCATTACATTGCAAAGTGCCATACTATGATTTGTCAATGTAAGAAATAATAATAGTAATAAAAAGAAAACCAAAAGACCAGAGGTTAAATTACCCAAATTATTTCAATGTGAAGCTGAAGCAGATCAGGCTGGCTGGGAATATATACTGAAAAAAAGTGATTGCATGAATCTGAGAGTTTGCTGACTGTAAAAAGTAAATTTATTGAAAAAGAAGCCTGCTATTTACCATTGTGGATCTTAAACTGATTTTTTATTTGGAGTTGAATCGAAGAATAGACTCCCTCCGAGCCAGGACTTGCAATAAAGGGATTTTCTAACGTTCATTGTTTTATGACTTGTGCCTTGTGAAACAGAAAATAATATTGGTAGATTATGGGCATTTGTGAGTGTGTACCTTTCAAAGGTTGGAGATATATTTGCTTTGCGGCTCCTATTGTTAGTATTTGCTCAGCTTATACAACCTCTCAAACTTAGTCCCTGTGCAGATACTGGGGTTTTTTTTTTTTCCTAGCGTACAATTGTATCTACTTGACTTGGGTCAGTGCCTGCCTGGTGTATTGCTCAGTTTTTGGCATCCTTTGAAGCTCTGTCCCGCACACATTAATCCAAAACATCTGGGATACAACTGACAAAGTAAAATCCATGACAAACAAAGGGACTGTGCAATGAGTAGCACTATTTCCTGGCAGCAATAGGGTGGAGTTTATATTTTCCCCTGCACATTTGTGCCTCTGTTTACTTCCACTGTCCAAAGACATGCATTTTAGCCAAATTGGAGGTCCGTCAATTGCCCATAGAGGAGTGGATAGTGCGTGCTCCCCACGATGGACTGGCCAACCCTCTAGGGCGCATTTTTGTCCCTCACTCATTGGATTCTGGGATAGATTCCAGCCTGTGCACCCTCAGCGGTTAAAACATCAGTGAATTGACAGATAAATGGAGGTAATCCAACAGCCATGATATAAAATGGGGGTATGGCGGGAGGGATGGGGGGGGGGGGGGGGCTGCGAGCATTACAGGGGGTAGCCAAGTTAACTGTAATAAAAGAGGAGAGAGAGAGACCGAGAGAGAGAGAGAGTTTTTTCTGCAAAAAATCATTACTTAAGGACATAATTACCAATGAGTATAGAATTATAAGGGAGTAGGGGGTTCGTTATTAATTTGACTTGAGTGAAAAACATTGAAAATTGAAGTTAGGGAACATTTTGTTATTAGACTGCACTGCAAGCCTTTATTAAGCATTCTGAAGGTAAAACAATGGCAGGAATACTACTTCGATGGGGAGAGGTTACAGTTCATCTTACTGTGAATTACCACGTAGACGGTTTGATCATCAGTAAGAAAGAAGAGTTCAGCTGCTAATGTGGAATGGAAGAAGATGATCTAATATGCATGAGCCCCACCACATTGAGGTGAAGTGTTTTTTAATAGTGTAGAAATTGTGTTTCTGCTGTTATTTTGCACAGTCAGAATATATTACTCATGATTGTTTAGCAAAATAAAGACATTAAACTTAAATTATGTATCATCTGTTTCCTTCAGCCCATGAGCTCAAAGCTAATTCCAAGATATGAGCTGATGGCATTAAATTTTCTCTCATCAGAACTGTCAGTTACTAACTACAGTAGTTATTTTCAGTGGGGTGTCAACGAGCAGTAGGCAAGAATGATCCAGCAGCAGGAAAAATGTACTAGCAACAGCAAAGATTGATGCAGCGCAGCAGCAGGCCAATTGCAGGGGGCGAGTTTAAATAGCCCAAAACACAGAGGGGTCGTGCAGTAGCAGATATTCATGGAAGTGCTTTTGAGAATGAGGGTGGATGTCGCGTTCTGCAAGTTATGCCCCATTTGTTTTTCTGACCTCGTCTGAAATTTATTTTCCTTCCAATTATGTGCGACAGTTTTTATCTGCTCCTGACGCGCTAAATGTTTGAATAAAAAAAAGGTTCGAACTTAAATTAAAGGATTCAAGCACTGTACTTCCACGTTGAAGTTGTGGAGACTATCACAGCTGGCTAAAAAGATTTCTTTTTCAGAAAATGTCTAAATAAGGAGCAAAGGATTTGCACAGCGAAATGATATTGTGATTTGACAACAGTGAAACAGTTTAAGAGACTTAAAAGTTTAGGGACAGTAGCTTTTTGCTGTGTTGACCAAGATGGAGTTTAGAGAGACAGTATGGATAAGAAAAAAATAAAGCAAAATCCACTTCTAGATCAGTTCAGTACAGTTTTCAGCATCTGCGTTGCTAAAATGCTATAAGCATATCATCTTATTGGCATACTGTACAGAATGTTCCTATTTGGTACTGTTTGATCTGAGCATGAAGTGTCGAAAAGAGGGCAATGGGACCTTGATAAACGGTCATCCTTACTGCACAATTTATAGAATGTATGCATATGGTTTGGAATAGGCACACATGCACAGACACATGTAACGGCCTCACATAGGCACAAAAATACATGCATCACCTGCAATAGTTTTAGTCTCAGACGTTTTGAGGGCTTTTCCCATTTGGATTTGCTCTTGGTCCTTTCAATCATTGTCACTGCGACCCTTTGATGCAGGGATGCTGGCCGCGCTTTTCTGTGAGCGATCAGCCCTGCGAAAGTGTGCTGAAAAAGCAAGCTTCCATTGAATAGCCCGGCCTGCATCTTGAGATCAACTGCAGCGGAGTATTACTCATGCAATATTTAAGGAGGGGGGGGATTTGACAACTGTTAGAGCTTCGAGCATAATTCTGGCCAACTCGAAGGGCTGCCTGAAGTGTTCACAAAATGGGAGAAGGCACAGAAAGCTGAGAACTGATTTGAACTCATGGAACTATTGATTATCCTTCGTATTAGGTATACCTTACTTTATGAATCATAAAGGCTTCGATCATCATGCACCACGGCATTCTCAACTTGAAATTACCCATTTCTTACCCCAGTTGTTTACAACTACGGTGCTTTGTGTACTGCATGCAAAAGGGGTCCTTCTATATGGCTGCGATTTAATTGTTAACAGTCAGAAGCAGGAAGCAGGAAAAAATATTTCAAACAGGACCGTAGCTCAGAAGCTTGTGAGAAAAACTAAGGTGTTGCTCGCGTTCTGTTCATCTTGCATTTCATGTGGAATGCGTATTAGACGATGGCATGACGTGAGAACAAGGCTTGCGAGACTTGAACAAATGTGCACTGACTGTATTCATAATTAACTCTAGCTTACTAGCACTGCCTACTCAATTGTTTTCTACCCATTATCTGCCACAAACCAGTATGACAATTACTCAGCGGAGGCCAATGCTAAAGCAGCGATATTGTTGTCCCGCTAAATGAATTATATTTTCTGGCTTGTTCAATATTTACTTGTGAAATGAGCTCATGCACTTTTCAATCAATCGCTTAATTTATTTTCACATATATAGGCATTCAGTGGGAATAACCTCTGGACTGTATGGCAGTACAAGAAAGATGACAGACAGGTTGTTTTGGATTGAAGTAATGAATTGTGTGCACTTTCATTGCCTCAGGTGTACAGTGTTGTGGATGCCTTGCCTTAAGTGAAATGGAGGGCCCAGATGGCATTATGGTGTCCTACACTTGCATTTCTTATGGACTGAATTGTCCTCAAAACAGCCAATTTACAACTTCCATTTCCTGAAGGGATTCGCCAGGCAGGGTTGCCAGATATTGGGAGGTAAACAAGCAATCCAAACACAAAAAGCCAAAAACAAACAACTATTTGACTGCTTGCGGAATTCTATTATTGAAAAGGGAAAAATTTTGAAAAACAAATTCATTTAGTTTATTTTTGAATTCATCTTCACTTTTCTTGGGTCTGCCATCTGTCATTTCTTGTAGGCTATGTTGTTTACACACAAAAGCTTACATTATAATAGAAACAGAAAGGTGGTCTATGCACGCAGCCATCTGTGGGGCAAATCGTAAAACTGATGGCCTGTTGGTACAACTGCAATTCCAAAAAAGTTGGGATGCTCTGTAAATTGTCAAATAAAAACAGAATACAATGATTTGAAAATCTTGTAAATCCAGATTTTATTGACAATAGAAAATAGACAACATATCAGATATTGAAAGTGAGACATTTTACCATTTCATGAAAAATATTAGCTCATTTTTAATTTGATGGCAGCAACACATCTCAAAAAAGTTGGGACAGGGGAATCAAAAGGCTGGTAAAGTAAGTGGTACTAATAAAAAACAGCTGAAGGAGCATTTTGCAACTAATTAGGTTAATTTGGCAACAGGTCATTAACATGACTTGGTTTTAAAAGAGCGTTTTAGATTCACAGAGTCTCTCAGAAGTGAAGATGGACCGAGACTCACCAATCTGCAAAAAACTGCGTCTTAAAATTGTGGAACGATTTCAGAAATATGTTCCTCAAAGTAAAATTGCAAAGACTTTGAATCCACAGTACATCATATCATCAAAAGATTCTGAGAATCTGGAGAAATCTCTGAGCACGAGGGACAAGTCCGAAGGGCGATACTGGATGCTCTTGATCTTCGGGCCCTCAGGCGGCGCTGCATTAAAAACAGGCATAATTCTGCACTAAATTCACGGTATGGGCTCAGGAACACTTCCAGAAATCACGGTCTGTGAACACAGTTTGCCGTCCAATCTACAAATGCAAGCTAAAGCTGTGTCATGCAAAGAAGAAACCATATGTAAACACGATCTGGAAACAACACCGTTTTCTCCAGGCCAAAGTTCATTTAAAATGGACTGAGGCAGAATGAACAACTCTTCTGTAATCAGATGAATCAAAGTTTGAAATTCTTTTTGGCAACCATGTCGTGCGGTCCAGCTTGTTATCGGCGCACAGTTCAAAAGCCTACATCTCTGATGGTGTTGGATTGCAGTTAGTGCTGATGGCGCAGGGAACTTACACAACTGGAAAGGCTTTATCAATTCTGAAAAGTATATACAGTTTCTTGACATATGCTCAGAAAACGAGGTTCAGTTTGATGAAAAGTACAATGCCAAAAAGAGTGTTGTGTTGATTTATAGGACCAAGGAGGACCAGAAGCTTAATTTTCCAATGTTTTACCTTTTAGGGCAAATCCTTTGTGTGTGTAGCAGTACAAAATATCTGGGACACATCATCACAGACAAGATGGATGATGATGCCGACATGCTCAGACAGAGACGTTTGTTGTATATGCAAGCCAACATACTAGTCAGGAAATTCCACTACTGTTCTGATCATGTTAAAATTAATTTGTTCAGAGCCTACTGCTTACCTATGTATAGAGTACCCCTATGGGTCAAATATGAAAAGGAAACTTTGCATAAACTCCAGGTGGCATGCAATGACTGTCTGAGGATATTGCTGCAGAAGCCCAGGAGCAGCAGTGCCAATAAGCTTTTCCGTGACTCAGGGTTAAGCATTTTACAGGCTCTCTTGAGGAACCTGATGTTTAGGGTTAGATTCAGACTCGATGAGTCACAAAACTGTATTATGATGATGCTGTGTAACCCCAAGTGCTGTTCGGTTAGATACTGCTCGCACTTGCATACATTGGTATGAGTGCCTGCTATGACTATCATGAATTTAGTATGTCTTATTAATCTGTCTGTCTGTTTTTACATGCGTACTGCCACCCGGAAGTATTATTGGCGCATATTGTTTGCAAACATTATGAAATGCCCTATAGTGATTGTAGGTTGCTTGTGAAGGTTTCATGCATGCTTTATTCAGCTTGGCCTTATTGTTTGGCCTTATTTAGGGACCAGAATATAGTTTGTCTTGTTATAAGCAAATGTAGTATATTGCATATAAGCTATGAGCAGGAATTTGACAAAATGTCTTTGTACAGAAAAGAATAAAAAAATCTGATGACTTATGAATTTTTATATCCCCGAACGCCAAATGGCATTACAGGGATATTATGTTTTTGGTCCGACCGCCGCCGCCACACTACGTGTTAACGCGATAACTTCAGTAATATTTCAATTAGAAATTTAAAGTTTTGCATATATGTAAGTATCATAAAGAGGAAGAACTGATTCGCTTTTGGACAATTTAAGATTTCTAGATTGGCCACCAAGGGCCAAAAACTAATTTGCGTGTTAATGCGACAACTGCAGTAATATTTCAATTAGAAATTCCAAGTTTTGCATTAATGTAATTATCATAAATAGGAAGAACTTATTCGATTTTTGAATATTTACAATTTCTAGATTGGCCACCAGGGGCCAAAAACGGAAAAAATCACTGTTTTTATCATATCTCTGGAAATATTTGTCCGATTGACCGCAAATCAAGTGCAAATGAAAGGTCATGACCATCGTGTCCCACGATGACATTATACCCGTTTGGTTCAAAATTTTGACACAAGGTGGAGCTTTGCCACATAAAATTCACCATTTTTGCCATATCTTTGGAACTATTTGTCCAATTGACATGAAATTATGTGCAACTGCAAAGTCATGACCTCACAACGTGTCACATGATGACATCATACCTGTATGGTTAAATATTTTGCCACCAGGTGGCGCTTTGTGATGGAAAATTACCATTTTGGCCATATCTTCAGAACCATTTGTCCAATTGACCTGAAATTAAATTCAAATGACAGGTCATGACCTGAGGAGCTTTATACTGTATTGGGTCTATTCAAGGATTGGGGAATTGGAGGATTGGGGGCGTTCGGGGATATACCCCAAGCCGTCGTCTCCGACGGCATAAGCTTAGTTTCATTTATTCTGTTACTGTCCAATCCCCTGAGGTATCAACTTGTGTGACAAAATGTCATTCAGCTTGTTATAGTATCTGCAAAAGATTGGAAATTATTACACTGCAATATCTGATAGAGGCACAAGGCCTTTTTTGCATTCATTGTAAAAATAATGTAATAGCGAAAGGTTGTCATACTGTGACCCAATTATGCTGAAAACCTGGGAGATAAAAACGTTTGCTGACGAGTAAAATGGCGACACAGTTAAGTGGTGTCAGTGCTGTCTCAGAGATGGAGTACTGAGTCATTAGTGCCATGGAGATGAGGAACTACTGCTCTATCTCTGCATCTGTAATATCAGCGTCTTTAGTCCTGAGCAACAAAGTTCAGCCAGCACTCCATTTCAGGAAAGCTGTCACCGCAAGGCTGATTCAATAATTGTGCAAGCAGAAGTGGCTTCAGCATTTTGAAAGGCTGCATCTATTTTTAAACTTGATATTAAGTTCAGAAAGTGCTTCACAGAAAAGAGCTGATATTGCCAACAATTATAGTGATTATAACAGCATAATTACTTTGTTAATATGATGACATAAATGAACTAGTGTTCATTATGAATTGACTTGAAATGTTAGAAATGGATCCATTAATTATTTTAAACTAGAAGATATTAACAATATGTCCCTTTTTTTGCCAAGAATGACAGGTGAACATGTCCTCTCGAACTGTCGATGATAGTCACGCGGCGTTGACCCGAGTTCTGAATTTATTATGGACTTCGAAACACTATCAAAGAAGGTATTCAAAAGATGGAAATTTCAGTCATGAGCGAAAAGCGATATCCTGGTTATGTAATATTAAAAATCTGTCAGACTAAGCAGTAGTCAAATACAAGTGAACTAGGACACATGAATCACAACTCTTGCTTGCACTCTCTGAGGGCAAACAAGACTTTGCAACATTACAGAAATACCGGGGTTCTAAAATAGTCAGTTCTGGAGACAAGGCGCGGGTTAAGATTAACTGCACTACAGAGAAGTAAATAAGTGCATAAGAATGCCAGATAACCTAAGAAGCAGGAAAACCTGAGTATGCTGATATTCTTTAGGTGACCTTGACCTGATTTGCATAATAATTAGGTCATGGGGTTAATAAGTGCAAAAATCACTTTTATGGCCATTGTTAGCTGAGTGATGAAGTTAGGTGGCTGAAATCTTTACAGCAGCTAGTCTTTCTCCTTGGACATCATCTGGATGCCAAAAGATCTTGAAGATGACCTTTACCCCAATCGCCAATCACCAGCCGATAGGCGCTGACAGGGGGTCTAGGGGAGACATACGTCCGTCCAAACATTTTGCACTATATCTCCAAAGATTCTGGGCTGATTCCAACCAAACTTGGTACCATAATACACTAGGGTGCGCGAAGGGTGACCATAATGATCGTCACAGTTGACAGATGCGACGGGGGGTTCGCTGCTGCAACGGCTTTCTTGTTCAGTATTTCAGTAGGGGGTTGCAGTCATCCTGGTGTAGACTTAACATATTGACTCACAATTTGTTTAGGAATGACATGCCTGTGACATAAAAATTGCACTCTTCTTTCAACGGTGACTTATTTTAACATTGATATCTATGGTCGATTGCTATTTCCTCATGTATTCAGGTGCACTCACTTCAACTTGCTGCAGACCTGAGGGGCGTACTGCATCGGTAGATTAGCGGGTTAGTGAGATGTGTTGAGCCTACAGCCAGGCTTTTCATCATCACCAATGGGGGGCTCTCTTTTAACCTGGCTGGACGTCCATCCGAAATTTGTCATATCTCTGATTGCAAGTTTAAGGTTTGTTGAGCCAGCTCACACCAAAAAAAAAAAAAAAAGAAAAGGCTAGGCTAATGTAGAACTCGCATTGAATAGCACCCCTCTGCTGATCGCAGTCTTGTCACGTATGACCACCCAATGTGCATACTTAGAAACAGTCTGATTACTCTGCTTGGTGCAGAGTAGAACATTTTGTGAATTTTACTCAGCATTAAGTGAAAAAAAAGTTAAAAGGGTCATACCGTGCCCGCAGGCTGTTGCTTGAGGACCCTTGCATGGTGTGTGTAAATTAGCCCAGGATCCTGGTGCACCTCTCCAGCAGGATTGGGAATTGTGCTCTCTCTGTAGGTGTTATTTTTACATCATTATGCTCCGCCACATCTGTCTCTTTGAAGGAGAGTTCTCCTCTGCATCTCTGCCTTTGACCTCGTCTTTGTGTGGCCTCTGCTGTCACTTCGGTCCTTTAAGTCTGTCTTGTCTTTTTGTACTTCAGCCAACAGAAGGCATCTTCTCCCCCCCTCACACGCCCAACCTGACCTTAACTCCCGGCAACGCATATCTACGCACATCTACATCTCCGTAAAATACATAGCGTAATAACTGCCATTGGCAATACATATTCTAGTGAGACAGGCAATTGAGCAGTAAGAGATGGTACTGCTGAGCTTTGTATTTTTTGAAGAATTTACAATTCAGCAAGATGGTATTCAACCTCAGGGGGCAGATATAAGGGATTCTACAGCTACAGTGTATGGGAAATCTTCCCTGGAGAATTTCCGACGCTTGTAGCAAGCGTACTCTAAAATATCCAAGTGAGTTTTACCCCAGTATTCGGGTAATTCGCATCAAAGTATCAAAAGCATCGAGAAACTGACAGTCAAATAAAGGGGGCAGGGCATTTTATACCTTTCACTGAGAGGCAGGGAACTTCGTCACGTGTCCAAGGCTGTTTTTGGCTCAGTGAGGAGGTGCCATTATATTCTAAGTACCAATAGAGTGAAAGGAACCATATTGTATTGTGTTGGCGATGCTGTAACTCAATTTTTCTACCTATTAAAACGTAACACGTGCCTTTAAAGCTCACATTTCATATCAAAAGAATCACTTGTCATTTAATTACTTTCTGCTTTTTTTTCAATAAATGTGTTTGTATAATAGTAACTTTTGTGAAACAAATACAAAATATATTTTAAGATGTTTTATTCAGTATTTACGTACTCAGGGGCAAGAAATGTTATCTGTTTTAGATATTTCCTATGGTTTGGAAAAAAGTGAGAATAGTTACTTTTATGAAACAAGTACAAAATGTATTTTGAGATCTTTTATTTAGTATCTTACGCAAAAAAGGTTTTTGAATCCTAGAGTTTTGAGTTGTTGTTCTCATGTAACTGAATCCCACCAGTGATTTGAACCCTTTGAGCAGTAGTGCACAGTGAACTGAACAATAACTGATCCGGGAAAACAGAATGGGGAGTCTCTGTATTTGGACCTACAGCGGCTCTCTCTCATGCAGTATCAGATATCAGTTTTTTTTTCCCCGAGAGGATTTAGGATTTCTGCTGAAAAGGCTAGTATCCTTCTGTGAACAGGACAAAGAAGTGCATGAAAATTTCCTTCAAATGTCAGTAAGTTCGCACTAGTGTACAGGCTCTTCTTTTCTCAAAGGGTACCTCTGGCTGTCAACAATATCTGGCACAAAGGCCTCATCCACACGGAGATGGAGATTTTCGAAAACGGTATTTTTTATTTTTTTGGTCGTTTCTAAAAAATCTCCTGACCACATGGCATTGTTTCTAAAAATATCTGTGCTGGAGACACCTAAAATGACCCAAAACACTGTAGTAAATATTTCAGGCCTGCATGTGGCGCTGTGGCGTTTCTATGGATATAGACAAAAGACGGAGGAAAAGGTGCATGCTCGCCGCCTTCTCTGTTTTTGGTCTACTTCCGTAGAAACAATACATTCCCGTCCCTGGGGGCTGTGATGGGGGCGTTCAATGTCATTGCTTTAAAGAAAAAAAAAAAACCTTTTGACTGTCCACACAAAAACGCTGGAGAGGCATTTTCAGATTTTCCCACTCTGGAACTCGTTTTCAAAAAATACCGTTTTAGGGCCACGTTGTTTGGACGCGAGGCCTAAACGATAAAATATTTATGCATTTTCAAAAAATCGTTCTCATGTGGACGGGCCCAAAATATCCTGTAAGATCCTAATCGTTTTTTTGAGCCGTTAATTGTTGGAGGCATTTACAGTGTCAGGCCAATTTCCACACCACTACTTCAATCCTGGCATTGGTGTGACGTCAACAAGTTGATTCCTACATGGAATCTGCTGTTGCCAATACAGGCTGCAGTTTATTTTCACCATCTTTACTGTCCTGACTGTGTCAAATGTGAGGAGCCCAATTCTTCTAGTTGATATTGCCAGGATTATCCTGGAATGTTTCAATATCATTGCTTATATTTTTGTGGACATGTATTATCTCACTTGTCTTTTTGAATTTCTGTAAATATCAGTTTCTTTTTTCATTGGAAACCAATAGTTTTTCAGATGGAGAAGCTCTACTGGTGCCTTTAATTCTGAAATATGACTGTAGTCATAGGGCGCTGTGTTTACAGTTTGAGTCGTCGTCTTCTGACCTCGACCTCATACACTAGCGGCCAAATCCTATGATTTCAGGTTCAAATATAATTTTTTGTCAGTTTGTCACTGGAACGTGCCTCGATGAAGAACAGACTCCATTGTGGACTCTCTTTTTTTTTTTTCATTGTTAGCTCTGTTGTTTACTAACCTCCACTAATGTTTCATTTAAACCTGATCCCAAACCATTGCCCCCAAAACCAAACCCAAATACTGCATAATAAATTCAGGGAAGGAGCGGACATTCAGTTGGAGCTTTCTCAAGAACAGCAATGGCCAAATCATCAAATTTAATATTTGATTTTTTAAACTTGCATTTTACCAGGCGAGACATTAAGATTAGTCGAGATTCGATGATTTTATCAGGTCTCCCTTGGGAGAAACTTGATTTGGAAGACAAGCTCATGCTGCACAGATAGACATATTATGAAAAATAGAGCAATACATCAATGCAATGCAGAACAATACAACATTTCGAGTGACATTATCCCCACATCACCATACGCACATACACAGTCACACACTCAACACTCATTTCACTTCTACCACAAGTCTGCTTACTGTCCATGCACACTCCCACTCATACTCACATCTAGGGACTTAACATACGCCCATACACAGACCTAACCAATAAACATGCACACACATACATGTCATAGGTCACAGAAGTTATACCGTACACATAATATTAAAAAAAAAAAAATTAAAAAGGCTCTCAAGTCCTTTTGCACATGCGATAAGAATTGAAGCACCTCTTACAAAAACCCCATAAGTCACACTTGACTTGACTTGACTTGTGGAATTTTAGTAATCAGTGCTTCAATTGTTAAGAACAATGTCTCATTTGCAGTAACGGCCTGGCAAACGAAGACACTTATGGGGGGGGGGGGGGGGAGTGAAAAACAATTACCTAAAACAAACAAAATAAAAAAGTGATTAGAAAATCTGATGGAAGTAAAACATCTGCAAATATCATTTTAAAACAAAGCCGTAATTTAAATAAACTTTGACTGTTTCTGTGTTTTTGTAACAATTTCCAATCACGAGCAGCAGCCGACTGGGATGATAACCGCCTAAAGGATGAGTTGGATGTTTGGGCCCAACTCTTATGTAAGAAGACTGCATATTATGCTTAGTCGCTGATAATGGCAGCAAAAACTGACTTCGAGGGGCTTACAAAAAGGCCTTTGTAAGAGTCATGATATTATAATATTGTCAAGGTAAAAATCCTTCATATGCCTTGATTTAACTAGTTCTCCACGCTGAAGGCCAGTGTCGTATTCTAATTGCATTTGATAGCCTTTTTGATATGCCTTTGATATGCCATATGCACTCCATGTCCTTCGGGTGAATAATTCACTGTATATTGCCAGAGGCAGTACGAGCTGTTTAAATGAGTTTGACGCTGAATTCTTTGATTTCTTCGCAAATCGCGCATATGTATCTCCTCTGAAGCCGAAGATTTAATAGCTTAACCTGCTGGCAACACACAAGAGACAGTTGAACAATGTGCAGGAGGACTAATATTTAAGAGCACAAGCTGGATTACCCGGCCTTGTCGCTCGCAGAGGTGCTCATGCTAATTTGGGAGGACAATCTGGTCTCAGTCTGCCAAGGAGGAAAGCTAATCATGAGGCTGTGTAAGCAGAAGGGAACTAGTTTTTAAAACTTTACTCACTCTACTAATGAGATGGCGAGCAACCTGTTTTGTGGAAAATTGAGATGAAAGTTTGTTCGTCAGAGAGCCTCCATGAATTGAACGAGGAGGGAATGCAGTCCAGAGATTTCCAGAGAGGAGGGGTTCTTTGGCGCTTTTTGTCTTTCTTCAGTCTTTCTGCTGTTTGGGACTGGAGCATATTCAACACCCCCCAATAAAAGAGGACAAATTGATATGAGTTATTTATACGCAAATCTGTTGCTCTCCGTTGCTGTTGAAACTGTAATGATGGCGTAAATCCCAGGAGAGCCCAAGTGCAGATGGCTAGAAACTGCACAGTTTCCACCGTGGCAGGTTGAAATGAGTTCATCCTTTTGTTTATATGTCTGTTTGTAAGCTGTTTACTGGCTTAGGAAAGTAGATTACAAGATTCTTTCATCACTTTGTGAAATATGAATCATCTGAGTGTCAGGGAGCAGAGCTTATGGCTGCTAAACCCACCGCACATTGTGTGGAACCGCGGAGCGTGAAATCCAGCCTGCTTTCATTCTGAAATCCAGGTGGAGGCGCTAAACGGCTGCCATAACCTTATTTTCCCCCCAATTTTCCTGCTTTTCTTTTTCCTCTTAGTTTCATTATTATTTTTGTTTCCTGGCTCAGTCTCTGGTTTCATTAAATGGATATTGGCTGCGATGTTGAACCTTCGTCAGTTCCTTTTTTAGCTCTGTGACTGAAGCTGATTGTATTATTATGCAAGAGATGTCTTCATGAGGAGCCCCACGATGCTCCAATGAGGCCCTTCGTACTGTCGTACCCCTAAGTTCTTCCAACCCTGCAGAAAATGCATATCGCCCCCAGAAAAGGCTGAAGGCGGCTCAGCACGGTTGCTGAAATGCACTGGTTGAAGAAGTTTTTCCAAAGCTTATCAGGATTGAACCGGGCTGAGTTTGGCTGAATTATATGGGCCTAGAAAGCGGAGCACAATGGAGACTGCCATTTCGGGGTTTTATATTGCATTAAGCTAACCACGTAAAAAAGTAGATTGTCACTGTTGGAGGCAAATGCGCGCACACGCGCACACAAATTAACCCCCCGTGTTAACATGTTCTGTAGGAACTTCCCATAGACTTGCATTCATTCTGCAACCCTTTACTTTGACCTTTACCAGAAACCCTGCCTATCTAAACCTAAGCCTAAGCCTAACCCTAACCTCTTTCTCTAAAATAGCTGATACCATGTGGGAACCAGAAGTTTATGTGGAATACAGCCCCACTCCCCCAACACACACACACAGACACACACAGGCACACACACACACTTACATACAGGCATACACTCCACCATTCTCACTGCGGTCTAACATCGGAAGGCATCTCTACTCTATGTGACCTTCCTGAATGAAGTAGATTTTTCGTTAGTCGCAAGTGTAAACTTCCCAAACACCCTGCCAACCACAGTGGAGAACTGAAAGGGAAATTTTTTCCCCCTTTCTCCAATTGACTGGAGAGAGAGGTAATTTTACCAGCCATTCCGACTGGGAAATTTTCTGTTTATTGATTCAGTCACGGTAAAGTTTCATAGAGTTGTTTGTTTATTTGGCAATGTAATGGAAAAGCACTGGGGCCAATAGACATTTGCCTGCTCCTTATTAGCTCAGTCCACATTTGGAAATAGTGCGATAGAGAAGAGGGGTAGGCTGTTTTATTAAGCATGACAGCCAAAACAAGGAGAGGTGTAATTGCTTGGGAGGCCTTTTTGGAAGGGAAAAGTAGCAGGCAGAAGTATGTTTTGAAGAATTTCCTATGCTAGCTTGGGCCCTACTCCCAGCAGCTAGCTGGAGTTACCATCATTAATTTGTCCCGTACGACTGTTGCTTTTTGTTCCGAAGCGCAACCAGAGATAATAATGTGCTTTCACTAAACACTGGTGCAATTAACAGGAACTCCAAATGACAGAACTATCTTCCTCACATTCCTTCTTCTATTTAATTCCTCTTTGTTTTTCCTACTCTTGTTCTTGAGATGTATTGTGATGTCATCATCCATCCATTTTCTATGTTACTTCTTCTTCGCTGAGGTTGCGGGAGAGCTGGAGTCTCTCAGCTGACTGCGGGCGAGAGGCAGGAACATACCGTGGACAGCTCACTAGTCAATCGCACGGTGCACACACCATTCACTCACTCCCTCGCGCACTCATATCTATGGGCTATTCATTCATCCATTATCTGCACTGCGTCTTCCTCACTGGAGTCATGAGGCATCTGGAGCATATTCCAGCTGACTTTTGGCGAAAGGCAGGGACTCATCCAAAACAGCTCGGCATTCCATCGCATGGCACACACACCATTCACGCACACACTCGTATCTACAGGCTATTAACGGTCTAATTAACCTGACATGTATGTTTTTGGATTACGGGAAGAAACCCTATTGAATGTTAAGTTAGTTTATTTATTTTTTGGTCAAACTTTATTTGAAGCGTTGCTCATAAAGGCCTTATACAGCATGTATAATGCCTTCATAAATGAGACATAATGTCTTCATAAATCATACATAAGCAAATGTCATACTTTGTAAAGGTTGGAATCACACATCCTTCTTCAGCATGTGATGCCAGATGTGACAATGACAATGTCACTTAGCTGACAATTTCGCCCTTTATCGCATTTAGCCACTAACTAATTGAAAGTGTCAGTTATATCACAGCAGTCATCACATGTTGAAGAAGGATGTGTTATTTCAACCTTTACAAAGTATGACATTAGCTTATGTATGATTTATGAAGACATTTTGTCTCATTTATAAAGGCATTATACATGCTGTATAAAGCCTTTATGAGCAACACTTCAAATAAAGTGTGACCTATTTTTTTAATAAATAAATAACATACTGCGCGATAAACCTTATTTATGAGTCAAAGCAGTTACTGAAATCATGATTGAATCTTTAGAAAGCAGAGATGCAGTCAGTTCCTTTTGCAGAATTTATGGCTTTTTACCCTGTCAGCACTTCTAGCCAATGAGGCATGGTCTTAACCACAGCCAGCAGTCTGTCTGTTTATTTGTCTGTCTTCTGTCCCTTGTTATCGCTCCAGCTGCTGAATCGTTGTAGGGACGGCCCTCACATTTTAACAGGTTGTACATATTCTGCGTCTCCAGAAGCCTATTTGCTGTCAAGGTCATGGGTCCAATTTTGACCTCATTTTTTGTATGTCAAATGTTGGCCTTGCCCACCTGTTATGCAGTCCGAGGGGGAATATAGCACCGAGCAAGATCATGTCACAGCTGAGGCCTGATGCTCTTTGAAGTCCTGTTGTAGAACCGGAAGCCCAGGCTCAATGCTTAGCAAGCCCCACTGGCCAGAATCAGGCATGAGATTGTGGGTGAGGGGCTGGGGGGGTGTTTGGGTCATGGGTGGGTGCACCTGCTGTCCTTCTTCCTGCAGGGTGCTCTGTACGACAGGACGATCTGTGCCGGTACATGAACACAACGAAGGCTTCAGTGCCCTCTGACCAGCGGAGCGGGAGAATAGCCCTGTAGCACGCGAGCAGGGGTAGGGAGACCTACCAAACCATGCCATCTGTGTGTGGTCTCGGCACGGCTGAGCGACCACAGCGCCTCAGAGAGGACTGGAGGCCAATTCTGTCTCCTCAGTGGTGGAGCAGGTGGACCCGCTTCTGCTCGGGTGACCGTCGGCCTGAGCGTTGGCGCATCCGCCGAAAATTTACTCATCACGTATTCACTCTGGTTCAATGCTGAAAATAATCCAAGAAACAGGAGAGGCAGCTGTCGTTCACCAAGCAGAGAGAGAGGAGTTCTAGGTCTTGGGGGGGAAAATCACTGTCTGCTTGCAAATATCTCCCAACTTTGAGAGAATGAAAAGAAAATGAAATAAACATTCACTTACTGGCAATAGTGTCTAATTTGATCCTGATGACATTTGCTTTATTTCCTGCTATTTATGGTTTCTGCTCAAAATCGTGTTACCATCAGTCTCATATTTAAAAATTAAAACTCACACATTTCATTTTGTCTGAATAAGTCATGACTTTGATTTAAAATATACTAAGCTCCCAAATACATTTTTATTCTGGTATATGATGTCCAGGAATAAAAAGGAATTAAAATTATTTTCTGTTGTTTTAGTTGCTTAAAGCTGCAGCCTGTAACTTACAGCCCGTAGCATAAGAGAGAGAGTTTTTTCATCATCATCCCTCACTGTGGCCCCTCCCTCTAAGCTCGTTCACGAGTTCAGTTCACCAAGCAGTTTTAGAGAGACACATGAGGAGGTTCAGTATCTTCAACTGCAAAGTAAGAAAAATCTGGAAATAACAAAAAGTAAACATTAAAGGTGACCTAATATGCTATTTTTCCAAGTTTATATTTTAGTCTTTGACTCCCCTAGAGTACTCCTGATTGCGCAAAGTAAAAAAAAGGGTACTTATTTCGCTCATACTGCCATTCTCAAAAAAACCCATTTGTAGTCCATAGTAGTCTCTGCCTGAAACGCCTCATTGGGGCGGCTCTTCCGCTATGGCCCCCACTCCTCGTGTGCCCACTTTCTTCTGACTGGCCAGCTCTGTGGACGGCAGATCTAGGCGGGACGAGGCAGCAGTTTTCTTAGTCCGGCTCCAGAGTGAAACTGACGCGTCTCCGAATCGACGGGCATATTCTGCAATCTAATGCAGTACATGTGTATAGATCTATGAAATTAACTTGTTCTAATTAACGTTACGGCGAAAGTGGAGGATGCAGTGCGAAAGTCTGGCAGCTCAAGCACGAATTTGCTATCGGCTACAGTTTGCTATGGCAACAGTTGGTGAATCCACCCCATATAGACACATTTGTAGAACAGGTCGACATGCCTAAGTGTAGACCGGAGACCGTAGAAATCTGGTGGGTCTGAGTTTAGAGGGAAACATTGAGAGTGAGGGGAAGCTAAAAGTGGACCAAAAGCTTATGGACTGCTTCGGTGTGTATAAGGACCTACTGGTTTGATAGCTGTGGCGTGTTGTTAGCATGGAGAAACGAACAGCTTCTGTGCTGGTATATGACGGAGGGGCGAAAGCTCCAAGCTAAATGGCTTTTTCGGAAATTGCCAGTGGTAATGGTTTACTGATTGCTTTGGAATTACCAGCTTTTCCTTGCGGAAAATGGGCGCATTATGGATAGCGTGTGAGAACTTGACACATCTCCAGTTATGTCATGAACATAATACAGGTTTTACGGACCGTAAGTTCCATCTGCAGGAACCGTTGCTGATGTGGAGCTAGCGAATTGATCACTTTGTATCGCTGTGCAGCGCAACATTTTGTCTCCCTAAATATGTGCTATTTGGAGGATGGAAAGCTGCACACTTCCTAAAGGGAAGATCGAAATGTGACTCAGTGTCAACGTTAAAGTGCCAGCAGAAAGGTGACCGTGACCGAGGCTTTTAATGAGCCTCTGATAAGATAATTGCTTGGACGTTATCACCTTTTTAAGAAACGTGGATGAATGTCCGTGTACATTATCAAATTACTCTCTTGTTTCCTCACTTCATTGTACTCTGCTTGAGCATATTTGCCGTCAACCGAATTGTTCTTATTGAATCATACAGCTCATGCCAACGTTGTTTAAAGGAAGCGCTAGTTAACTCTGGCTACTTCTTTACTAAGCTTCATCTGTGCCCCTGTCCCGCTTAAACACTACTTTCAAAAATGATCACTGCACAGCGTGGATCGAGGGGACAGAGAAAAGTTCTCTCTCCGGATTTCTAACAGCCAAGCCTTTCTACCCTCCTTGTCTTTTGGAACTATGTATAAACCAAGTGGGTAACACTTTATAATGAGTACACATTACTAAGTGTTAGTTAAGCATTGATAAAAACTGAATTCATCATGTATAAAGCATTGTTGTCATCTTAATACTCATTAGTATGTAGTTAATAAACAGTTGTAAATGTCTTACTCAACTCATCATTAATAAGAATGTTACTTATGGATTGGTAAATACTGAATTCATAATTTATAAATCATGTTTTTAACATGAATACTCGTTGGTAAGTAGCTGATAATCAGTTATTTTTTTCTCTTCATTAGTAAGCTCATCAATAACATGCTTAATTCTCGCATTTTCAAACTTTAAATTTTTTAATGCTTAACTAATGCTTAATAATGTGTACTCAATATAAAGTGTTACCACAAAGTGCCTTGTCCGCTGTTTTAAATATTATGCAGGTATACGTACTGTCACTGAATTTCAATCACAGATAGCTAGCTAGTTAGCCACCTTGTTAATTTTATGAACTGCTAAGTCAATGAAGTCCCCGTGACAGTAGGGATACCAAGGTAACTCGCTGGTGATCGTTATCAATCGCTTGCATTTGCTTTCAGTCAGCGGTCTATTCAAGTCAATGGGACGGCTAATTAGCTAGTTAGCATGGGAATGCAATTTTTTCTTCTATTAAAGTCGCAAATTTTCATTTCTACGTTAATTTACACATGAAAAATTTTATTAGAGCCCTTCTAACGAATATCGCTGCAAAAGGCTGCGGCACATCTCGGCATTTTAACGCTTATATTGACTTATTTGAAATTGGCCTCATAGGAAACCATTCATTTTTATGAAGAAGTTGGGTGTATGAATATGGTGGCCGGGTGCTTCACTTTGGGTAATGTAAATATGACATCATCAGCAATCTAGGGTTTTAAATATATATATATATATATATATATATATATATATATTGTCTAACTTGGCCGTTGCATGGCACCTGGCCCGCCACCTAGTGGTGAGGAAAAATCTTGGCCCGTAGCCCAAGTTACTTACTGACCCCTGGTGTAGATGCTACTAAGGCATAGTATGATCTGCTGTTGTTAGTGCCTGCTAGAATAGTTTTCCGGTGTGGGCAAGTCCAGCGCAGTGGTTGGTTCTGGCTAGGTCTGTACTAATTGGGCGGCACAACATGACGTCAGGTTTAGCCCAGATCTCATGAAGATCACGGGAGGAGCTGTTCAATGAGGAAATCACGCTCATGAAATCACGTTCTTGGAATATGGCAAGATCCCTGTATCAGAGGTTGAGCATGGACAACCAACATTATAACATTACTAATATGTATTAAAAGAAGGATCAGCATGTTAGGTCCCCTTTAAGCATTTACATGTTACTCACAGACACACAATGCCATCTCAAAGTCATTGTGCTTAGTAATTGAAAGGTTCGGGAATAAGGCAGTATATCAGCCAAGCATGTGAGCAAACTACTGTAAGCTACCTAAACTGTGTTAGCATCAGCTTGCCACAAAACCAAGTAACTACCCACACATATTAGTTACAAAAGTTACCTAGCAACAAAAATCATTGAACTTTTTTTTTTACATTATTAGAGAGTACAAGATGAGAGCTTTGGCACCTGTAATAACTACACCTCAGGTCTTCAAACTGGACGAGGGAATACACTACTAGCTTGCAACCCCGGACACTACAGTAAAGTCCAATTCCCAGCTTCCTAGCGACCTAGCTACTCATTTGGCTTTGTTTGAACTATTATTCTCACTACCTCACCGGGTTAGGTTATGCAAAGCTATAATGCTACCCTAGGGTATCAAACTCATGTAGGCATGGTTATGGTGGCTATACTTTCTAAGTATTTCACACTATATTACTATTCTGTTACAGACAGATTGTTTTTTACAGTATTACAACTGGATCCAGGGCCGGCCCTTGCCTATACGATTGCCTAGGCAAAAATCCATCCCTTTATTGGCAACAATTAGTCCTGGCTTGTTCTTAATAGTTCTCCTTTATTAACACGCTTTCCAATTTAAGAATAATCAAGTGGCAATTGAAGACACGGCTTCTCTCCCCCTATGCGATCTAACAGCGACAAATGGGCTACATTCAGTTCAGAAAAATAATTATAATTTGGTCTATGCACTGGCACTCAGCGACGTAACTTTTTTTTCCTGCAAGAGCGGCATTTCAGAAATCTTCAAATAATTCTGGTGACAAGTCCGTGGTTTCGTCCGTTTACATTTTCCAATCGGACAGCTGTCTATTTTTGACAGCAAGTTGCGTGACCGTGCAGCAAAAACAGGTGTGCGCACTTGTCGCCAAAATTACCTTCTTTCGCAAGGGAGTTCTGAAATGGTGCTCTCGCTGGGAAAAAATTACCGTTGCTCTGTGCCAGTGCATAGACTTATTTATAATTCAATTATTTTTCTGTACTGACTGTAGCCCATTATTTTGTCGCTGTTAGATCGCATGGGGGAGAAAAGCCGTGTCTTCAATTGCCTCTTAGTTAATCTTGAATTGGAAAACGTGTTTATAAGGAAAACCATCTAGAATTAGCCAGGACTAATTGTAGTCAATAAAGGGTAGGATATTTTACCCCAAATTTACCCCAAATTTAGCCGTCTAGCGCCGGCCCTGACTGGATCTCTGTCACTGTCAATAAAAATGCAAACCAGTAGTAATGTAGGAGTATGCTAACAAGCTACTTACCATTACAATGCCAGCAGATCTATCAAACGCTTATGCCCAGCTTATGCGGGTTGCAATTATTGTTACCAAACTCCATCTCCTTCTTGACTGCTTTCTGTTTGTGTTTTTGGTCATTTTTCTCTGCTTGTATAACAGTTCTACCTTACAATGGAGGATTTTCACTGTTGGGCTCCACTATACCGGGATCCAGATTTACTCTCAGACCACTTTGATTACTGATGGCCAAAAGGGTAGTATGACATTTTTACAAAATAAAATGCAAAGTCACGAACTGCAACGTCAAGCTCCTCCTGTCATGGTTTTGCCCCCCGCCGGCAGAAGACATGAAGTCGGTGGGCACTGGGACCATGTACCCAAACACCAACAAAAGGGACCCACATGTACAGGCTGAGTAAAAATATAAATAAAGATTTAATTAAAACAAAACCTGGGGAGCAGCGGCTATGGACAGGACTCCATCACACACAAAATAGAAACCAGAATGCAGCTGTACTGCCAAACTGGCAGTGCAGCTCTTTTATACTCTCAATAGCACCTCCACCTCAAAGAGCAGCAGCCGTGGCTTGTTGAGGTGGAGGTGCAAGCAGGACGGGGGAGGGCCTGCAGGGCAGGACCATCACACCTCCAGGAACCTGGCATGAAGGATAGCCGAGATCGAGGCTGGGAGCATTCGCAGAGGATGGGAGCTGAGCCACATGTGCATGAGAAGTGATTGACACTGTGGAAGAAACTCCTCCTGGCTCTGGTTGGTTAAGGATTTTTACAAATGGCGTTCGCTGCACTGGGCACAAATGTATCCTGTACATATATATATATATATATATATATATATATATATATATATATATATATATATATATATATATATATACATACAGTGGTGCTTGAAAGTTTGTGAAACCTTTGAAATTTTCTCTATATTTCTGCATAAATATGACTTAAAACATCAGATTTTCACACAAGTCCTGAAAGTAGATAAAAGGAACCCAGTTTAACAAATGAGACAAAAATACTATATTCGGTCATTTATTTATTGAGGAAAATGATCCAATATTTCATATCTGTGAGTGGCAAAAGTATGTGAACCTTTGCTTTCAGTAGCTAGTGTTACTCCCTTGTGCAGCTATTACTGCAACTCAACATTTCCTGTAACTGTTGATCAGTACTGCACATCAGCTTGGAGGAATTTTAGCCCATTCCTCCATACAGAACAGCTTCAACTCTAGGATCTTAGTGGGTTTCCTCACATGAACTGCTCGCTTCTGATCCTTCCACAACATTTCGATTGGATTAAGGTCAGGACTTTGACTTGGCCATTCCAAAACATTAACTTTATTCTTCTTTAACCATTCTTTGGTAGGACGACTTGTGTGCTTAGGGTCGTTGTCTTGCTTAATGACCCACCTTCTCTTGAGATTCAGTTCATGGACAGATGTCCTGATATTTTTATTTAGAATTCGCTGGTGTAACTCTGAATTCATTGTTCCATCAATGATGGCAAGCCGTCCTGGCCCAGACGCAGAAAAACAGGCCCAAACCATAGTGAAATACCACCAGGTTTCACAGATGGGATAAGGTTCTTATGCTGGAAAGCAGTTTTCCTTTCTCCAAACATAACGCTTCTCATTTCAACCAAAAAGTTATATTTTGGTCTCATCTGTCCACAAAACATTTTTCCAATAGCCCTCTGGCTTGTCCATGTGATCTTTAGCAAACTGCAGACGAGCAGCAATGTTCTTTCAGGAGAGCTGTGGCTTTCTCCTCGCAACCCTGCCATGGACACCATTGTTGTTCAGTGTTCTCCTGATGGTGGTCTCATGAACATTAACATTAGCCTGTGTGAGAGAGGCATTCAGTTGCTAAGAAGTTACCCTGGGGTCCTTTGTGACCTCGTCGACTATTACACGCCTCGCTCTTGGAGTGATCTTTGTTGGTCGACCACTCCTGGGGAGGGTAACAATGGTCTTGAATTTCCTCCATTTGTACACAATCTGTCTGACTGTGGACTGGTGGAGTCCAAACTCTTTAGAGATGGTTTTGTAGCCTTTTCCAGCCTGATGAGCATCAACAACGCTTTTTCTGAGATCCTCAGAAATCTCCTTTGTTCCTGCCATGATACACTTCTACAAACATGTGTTGAGAAGATCAGACTCTGGAAGATCCCTGATCTTTAAATAAAACAGGGTGCCCACTCACGCCTGATTGTTATCCCATTGATTGAAAACACCTGACACTAATTTCACCTTCAAATTAACTGCTAATCCTAGAGGTTCACATACTTTTTCCACTCACAGATATGTAATATTGGATCATCTTTCTCAATATATAAATGACCAAGTATAATATTTTCGTCTACTTTCAGGACTTGTGTGAAAATCTGATGATGTTTTATAAGTCATATTTATGCAGAAATATAGAAAATTCTAAAGGGTTCCCAAACTTTCAAAAAGCACCACTGTATATATATATATATATATATATATATATATATATATTTTTTTTTTATATATACAGATTACCAGTCTCTAGTACTGTTCATATAGAGTGAGAATTTCAGCAAATATATAAAAAAAAACATTATTGTCATAAAAGTTACCTACTGCCAGCGGCGGCCAGTCGGCCGTTGTAAAGGGAAGCCAGAACCTCGCCCTTCAAAGCTTAATGACTTCAACATTTCGTAGTTCACTTTTCTTTATCAGCAGTTGCTCATACGAATTGGTTGAAGGACAATCAAATTTATTTTCGATAGCAAATGACGACGCAAATTATCAACACGTCTTCATAAATTAGTTTGCGAGGCTTCTTTCACAAGAAGCCACGACAGTCCATTTTCTATAATCTTAATATAGAAGAAAAGAATGCGATGTTGCACAGCTTATTGCTTAATGAGCCTCACTAATCAATTTGCGCATCTATGCCGTTTCGTGAGCTTCTTGTGCGCGGAATTTATAGCGTAGGCCTATGGTAATTTATGTCGTAATTTATGTGTGAAAAAACCCCTCATAATTTCGTGAAGCAATGTATAACAATGCTATCGAAAATAAATTTGACTCAACTGACTGTTCTTCTAACAATTCGTATGAGCAACTGCTGATCAAGAAAAGTAAACTGCGAAAGGTTTCAGTCATTAAGCTTTGAAGGGCGAGGTTTTGGCTTAACTTTGTTTCGGCCGACGACCCTCCACTGTTTAAATGAATGATTAAAAACAGGTGATGAACAATCATTAACATGAAGGGATTGTTTGGGCTTCCCCTGTTGCCAATTCACGAGCCGCCACTGCCTACTGCACCTTTAAACCCCTCAAACCCCATGAATTTATTTATTCCCCTATCAGACATGGGAGTTTCTAAAAAAATTTGTGATTTAGAACCTACGAGAAGCATTTTGCATTTTTTTTTTACAGTTTTGGAAAAATCTTGTGTCACCCATAACATGTATGATCCCAAGAAAAATGTAATTCTCAAAGTTCTCTTTTGTTTTATTATGATTGTTATTAAGACACAGAGATGGGCGATGAATTGATGAAAAAATCAATACAACTAGTCTTAGGAAGGTGTTGGTGGCAGCATACGCTTAGGATCATTTTCATACTCATGAAACAATTCAGTGACCCCTTGCGCCCTGTTGGGCTTGGACCATTGTCATTGTGGAAGAGACCACTCCCATCATGCTATGAAGGCTTCATCATGGGAATCAGGTGATCACAAAGAGTAACTGTGTACTGATTTGCTCTGGCACTTCGGGTTTTAAAGGGACGCAGGGACTCACTTCTCTGGAGGTGCCCCCCTACTAGGAGCACAGCAGTGGAGTACAAAAAATAAAAAAATAATAGGAAGAAGGCACAAACCTCTGAATCCCTCAGTGTTTGTCAGAGCAGAACCAAGCTGGTGGGGACAGCAAGCAAAAAAACGAATTCTCACTTTGCGCATGAGATGGTTACAAATAATGTAGCAGAAGGGAGTGAGCCTGACTGTCCTTAAATAGACCAGCATATTACTGTATGTGGTGCAGTCGGTCTCCGATCAATGCATTCCAGTGGCGGGCCGTGCATTTTACACCTAGGCCTTCAGTAAGCCTCCCGCAATTACCTTGAATTTAACCGCGACAACAGCATGACGTCATAACGTAACCCCCCCACAAATTCCCAGTGACAGCATTCATACATAAAGCACTTTGCCAAACTGTCTGCATTAATCAATTACTGCCTTTACCAAGAAACAAGAAAAAACTCACAGCAACCAGTCACGTCCAAGTAGACTACCTAGGAAAGACTACCAGGACACTAGCCAAGCTACTGCGCATAAACACACACACCTGCCTCAATGTACAAGGGTACAGCCAGACACACACCAGCAGTAACGATCAGAAACTAAATCCAAAACTTACCAGCAGTGGGTTACAGTGATTTTATACCGGCATGGAAAGCGACTCAGCCAATCACATTTAAGGATGGGAAGTAGCCGTTTTATAATTGAAAATGTACTCCATCCTCCTCGCTTTCTCACAAAAATGATGAATGACGCGGTCGTACAGCATATCGGTCCATTTGAGCTCCGATAAAAGGTCTTTCAGGATTGCTATGGAGGCCAGTGCTGACAGTTGAGGCTGCCCAGTTGCATTTGGCGAGTTAGTTTTGATGTGCCTAAAGGGCTGAAAATGACTGCTCAATAGGCAGTAGACACCGGGATGGTCACCACTAGATATGTCAGTGCGTGGAGTTGATGCATGCTCTCACATAAATCACATCTTTACTCAGTTCACAATGAATTTAAAAACCGCAGCTAGCTAACTGTTAGTTCAAACGCAAATGTCTGTGACTCAGAGACTGTTTGAGTACCAGTGAAGGAGTCAGCTCAGTGCTAACTGAGTAAATTTTGGGTTTATAGCTCGCTGAAGCTCGAAACAACCACAAAATTCGCTATAGTCGTTGCATTACTTTCTTATGACACGCCCTCTCGTGTAAGATCTATACAGACTGTTCCGTTAGTTAACGTAACTAACCTGTTGTCAGCTCATAATGTCCTGACGTAGGCAGAGGCCAGCTAGAAAGCTTTGCTGTGTCAAAGATTACAACCCACTATAGTCGCAATCTGACTGGTTAAAAATATGACAATCAGCTAAATCGTCCCGCTCTTTTTATTGGGAGAGGGAAGCAATCTACATTCTGAATGCCTTGAGACTTGAGACCAGAGCCATGTAGAGAGAGCAGCTTTGACCCGGAGACAGCAGAGAAAAAAATATGATTGGATAAGATGGAGCTGGCCTTTATAAAAGCTGTCTGCACTGTGGAAGCTGCGCTACTCGGAGTTAAGCAATGAAATCACTTAGATATAATGAGTGAGGATTTTGATTGACTTTCTATTAATACATGTAGCTTTAATTAAGGTATTTATGAAGAAAAATTGGAAAAATTATGTTATCTAGGCCAGCGGAGAAGGCCTTGCTGGCCCTTACGGCACACCACTGATGTATTCCTGGTCGTACAGATGTTGGCTTTTGTGGACTCAGCTACTATCAGCTGATATAGAATTGGACTTCAGTTTCCTGCCTGCTCTGGTGTCACTTATTTTTTTGGACTTAAGCTTTGGTAATGGATCAGTGGTTCCACAGGGGGGGGAAAAAAACAATAAAATTCTGTCGAATGACCAATTGAAATGTGCCCTAAAAGCTCAAAATTTGAAACAAGCCCTGGTGTGCTGACTATTTTTATCAGGTTTGCTGAGAAGTACTTGCATCCCGGCTACTTAATACTATCCGAATGTTAGTGTCGTATGGTGTGTTTAAAGTCAGAAAACTCTATCTATACTTGGAATGCACTCTCTATAGTTTTGTTTCACTCTCTTCTGCCCTTATGCGCTTCCTGCTCTCCGCACTGCCGATACAACAACCTGCCAGACACCGTTCTGTTCATTTTCTCCTTCCGTAGAAGCAGACCAGCGCGGCTTCAAACTCAGCCTCCCTCTTTTCCAAAGCCTTTATACCAGCCGGAACAACACTAAAGCAGTGCTGCCTGAGCGCCTTTGGGAGACCTAACAGAATTGGAATAAATTGGCTCCCTAGGGAGCTGTGCTCTCCGGGCCCTCAGCCTCCAGGATAGCGAAGCCCCTATTTGCGCTGGAGGACAAACAGTCATGTAGCATGCTGCACTGTAACTACCCTTTGCTGGCACTTTCGCTGACCTGGATTCAGATTCTTGTAAATTGCAGCGAGACGATCGTCCAATTTTATTTCATACTTCTTTTCTTCCTCTCATGGCGAAAATTCAGTGATGCTTCTGCCACATCATTCACCTTTTCTTGGCACTACTTTACCGCTGTAGATTACTGCAGAAAGTATTTTGTGCGTTACGCAGTGGCTCAAATTGTTTCTTTTGTGTGTGGGCGTCAGGAGTTGCCCTCAATTGAAAGCAGAGTTGAGTCCTCTTTTGTACTGATGAAATAATTCACCACATCTTGTGCCTACATTTGGGTAGTTTTGTTAACATTAACATGTTCTTGTTAGATTGATACTGAGGCGAGGCTTGCACTTAAAGTGAGGTGTTATGTGCCGTGTGCACGTGGTGTGAAAATGTTCTTTAGTGCCATATTGGAAAAAAAAAAAAAAAAAAACTGTCGTGAAGCCACGTGCATGTGATAGCTGTGTGCTCATGTGATCAATGAAACGTCAGTAATGGACTAGTTGGGCTCCATTAGGGATCAGGGGTCCTCATTTGAACTCATATCATATTCTCATTCTATTGAGAATAATGACTGGGAGTGAAGCGGGGTGTATGAAGGACCTGGCTGGCTATTAGGCTGCTAACGCATCAGTAGGGCATTCTTCTGAATCGCAGCATGGCTGGGAGATGGTTCACGTTTGCACACATCTCAGTTGTAACTATGCATATTTTTTTCATTTGTTTTTTTTTTTTTTTTACATTTCATCCATAGGGGCATTCAAGGTTGTGAGTTTGAATCCAGCCTAGGGTCTTTCTGGGGTGAGTTTGCATTCAATCCACCCTGTTCACGTGGGTTTCCTATCACAGTCCAAAATCAACGCATGTAAGGCTACCTGGAGACTGTTAATTGCCCATCGGGGTGAGTGTATGAGTGTGTAGTGTGTGAACGGTGTGTGCACCCTCCGGTAGTTCGGTGACCTGTTGAGGGTGTGTCCCTGTCTTCTGTCATATTCAAACTCCAGCTTCCCCAGTGAGTAAGAAGTGGTTTTAGTGCTGGATAGATGGATGTATTATGTCCAAATATGCAAATGAGTATGTGAATCGTGTTTTGTAATTTAGCTTGGATAAACACCTGAAAAACAAAAGCATAGGTGCTTTACAAAGTTATTGACATATAAGAAAAAATTTAATTGGCTGTCATCATAACATTTGAGGGGGAGGGGGGGATTATCTTTTTTAGAAGTCATTTGGCTGAGCGACAGCAGAAGAGATTATCTTATCACTGATGTCAAATCCACGATTTCCCTTTGAAGATCATGCATTATTCTAGCCCGGCAATGGTAAAATTAAACAGTCTGAAAGTGTTCGTCTGATATATAGCCTCAGGTCTGATGTCCCTTTGAAGAGTAGATTAGAGAACCAGCATCAGATGGAGAGCAGAAAGGCCCGTGAGATAGTGACTCACCTGCAGCGTCCCCAGGTGCTCAGCAGACCTCTGAGGGAACGGGGTGAATGGTTTTATCCCAGTGGCTAAATTCTAATTCACTGCTTTGATGGACTATGTCTCCAGACAATGTTCACACAATCTCTGGAGCTCTCTTGCCATACAGCTCCAGATGGCAATATTACAGTTTCATTTTATAGTTTTATGTACCTGGCTCTGTGTTGCTGTGTGCCTGCAGTCTTTGTATTGCGATGAGGTACACATTGAACCCAAAAAAAGCTGTGTACATGTCTGAGGACTGATTACGCTCCTGCCCAGTACACGTAAAAATATGACTGCTGTGAGCAATGGCTCCCACACTCATTCATGCAGCCCCCTTGTGTATGCAGGTCTTTGTTCCAACCACAATTGAAGCAAAATTACTAAAACACCATAAGTCACACTTGACTTGACTTGACTTGACTTGTGGGGTTTTAGTAATCAGTGCTTCAGTTGCAATAGCATTGTCATAAGCTGTGATCTTAATTGCGTGCATTTATTTTTAGAGCAGTTATTTATCCTTTTAACCACTCTGACAGATGTCCTTATAAAATAATATAGTGATATTTTAGAGAAAAAAAAATTGTATAAGGAAGGGAAAACAGTAATAGCCACGTGAACAATCAGTTCCAAATTTGTTCATAAAAAATTTCTCTTTATTAGCCATTCTAATTACAGACTCAAACCTGCTCTCCTTCATTTTTTTGTTTGTGTCCTTGATTTCATGCAAACTATTTTGAAAGAACTCTGAACACCTGTGCACGTCCCTCACTAACCCCATGATGAAATTTAGCTGAGTCAGGAGAGGGTATCTGCGTGTGTCCATCTCGTACTGCTGCGAAGAAAATCTTATTATTAAACATGGTTTATAGAATAGATGTCGGACTCCATTTTGGTAATTAAAAGTCGAACAAATCCAATTTTGATGTATTACTCACTAGAATTTGGACTTCATAGCAAAAGGAATCCTTTGGTTTTGCGACCACTCTCAGAACATTCTGTGTTAGTACCTCTGCGGGTCACACCGACCGATATGTGCCGGACTCCTGAGCTGACTAGATGTCTGCAGTGACTCAGAGTTTCTGTAAGAGTCCACTTCTTTAGGTACATCCGATAGCAGTTAAGGTACCCAAGATGGCCAACATTTTCCCATTCTCTAAATGGAAAACCACCACACGGAGGAGATTGATTTGATAGCAAAGGTCTATGGGTGCAATACTTTATGTTACAAAAAGCATGAGTCCTCCTTAGGCCATCTTTAAGTGGTATTCCCACATTGAGTCAGACAATTTTATGAGAAATTGCACAAATCAAGATTTAACCATTTATTTGCCTGGTTGGTCATTGAAATCATGTTATGTTGCCAATCAAGCATTCGTGAAAGTACACTGAACAAAAATATAAACGCCCCATGTCAAATTTTCGAGTTTTTATTTACATTAGGGTTATCTAATATATGAAGCGAATCAAAATTCATTTTTGTTCATGACTAATCTTCAGATCACCGTCCTTTACATCTTTATATTGGCATCTGCAAAAGGAGTGACAATCCTTTGAACACATTGGGGGTCAGGTTCTGTTCAATATCTTGTGTGTCCACGATTTGCCTCAGAGCAACAAATCTCCTTCCCGTGGAGTTGATCAGGTTGTCTATCGTGGCCTGTGGAATGTTATTCCAATCTTCCCTGAGAGCCACACAGAGCTGGCGCACATTATCCGGAACTGGAGCACGGACACGTCGATCCAGACTATCCCAAAGATGCTCTATGGGCGACATGGCCGGCGAATATGCGGGCCGGTCCAGAACTGGAATGTTCTCAGCTTCAAGGAGCTGCATGCAGACCGCTCTAGTGGCCATCCCTGCATCCAGCATGCCAATGGCACGTTCCTGCATGACCTGAGACATCTGAGGCATGAGGACTTTTGACAGAATTTGACATTTTGGGGTGGCCTTTTATTGTCCCCAGTATAAGGATCAGAGCAAACATACACACAGGGCGCTATCCTCTTGACTACAGCCTTCCTCCACCTCGGCTTGTTACTCTTGAGTCTTTCCAACCAATCAGTTTCCATAGTTTGGTGGGTACGACTAAGAAAATGAAATTATCTTCCAGTCCACAGGACGTACTTCCATCGTCGTTATTTTCGAAACAGTTGCCTGTTATCGGGCCTGCTATTGTATCTATTGTTAACTCTTCTTTAGCCACAGGCTGTGTCCCCTCTTACTTCAAGCATGCAATTATTCAACCTGTAGTTAAAAAACCAAATCTGGACCCAACAGTGTTTCAAAATTATCGACCCATATCTAAATTACCACTGTTATCTAAAATTCCAGAAAAAAAACTGTGGTTAACCAGCTCACAAGTGTTTTAGAAAACTTGGAGCAATTTGATAAATTTCAGTCTGGATTTAGGAAATGGTATTCCACAGAATCTGCCTTGATGAGAGTACATAATTATATTCAGTTGGCCTCTGACTCTGGATGTTGTTCTGTACTCGTGCTTCTCGATCTCAGCTCTGCCTTCGATGCTGTTGATCATCTCATCATGATTAAGAGGTTACGCAACTGGGTGGGCATTTCAGGTGTGGCTTTAGAATGGTTTTCATCATATCTTTCTGATGGAAGCTTTGCAGCGTCTTATGGAAATTTTCTCTGTCTCGTCACCCCTTACCTGTGGTGTCCCCCAGGGGTCAGTATTGGGCCCCTTACTGTTCACATTGTATTTGCTGCCTCTGGGTCAGATTATTCATATTTTTAACATTGCTTATCATTTTTATGCAGATGATATACAGCTTCATTTTTCTTTTAGTCCAAAAGAGATGCACAAGCTCGCAAAGCTTCTTGACTGCATTTCGGCCATTAAAAGTTGGCTGGCTGAGAATTTTTTACAATCAAATATGGATAAGACAGAGGTCTTAGTCATAACACCAGATAAAACAATTCCCGAGATAAAACGGGACATTGGGCCTCTGTCATCACTAGTCCACCCTAGTTTGAGAAACCTAGGGGTAACGTTTGATAAGTCCTTGTCTTTTGACACTCATGTCAAGTCTCTGACTAAATCCAGTTTTTTTCACCTGCGGAATATAAGCAAACTGAGGTCTGTGGTGTCTCAGGCAGAGTTAGAAATGCTCATTCATGCCTTCATTTCATCCCGCATTAATTACTGTAATGCACTGTCCTCTTCACTCAACAAATCTGTTTTCCACCGTTTACAATCCATTCAAAATGCTGCCGCTAGGCTTTTTACTAGGTCAAGCAAACACACCCATGTCACCCCTCTCCTCTATTCCCTACACTGGCTTCCTGTGATCTACAGGATTCAATTCAAAATACTCATTATAACATACAGAGCCCTACATGGTCAGTCACCTGCGTATCTCTCTGAACTCATTCACTTTCACTCTGTTCCACTCTCTCCTATATCCAACAATCACAACTTGTTAGCCGTTCCCCGTACCCGCCTAAAGACTTGTGGTGATAGAGCTTTCTCTGTGGCTGCGCCACAGAGTTTTGGAATGCTCTCCCCACTGAAATTGGATTTGCAGACAGTATAGAAAGTTTCAAAGGGAAATTTTCTTATCTTATTAGAATTGCCTTTTGAGTAGCTTGTGGGTTTTTTTTTTTGCTTATATCAATTTATTTATTTATTTATTTTTTATTATTGAATTTTGATGCTACCTTTTTTACATTGTGTCTATTGATCTGCTTTTGATTTTATTCCTGGTATGCACTGTAAAGCACTTTTTGATTTTATCAGTGAAAAGTCCTGTATAATTAAATAAATTACTTACTTACTTACTAAGGAGTGTCTGGGTGTTGCTCATTCTGTCTGATCACCGTCTTGAAATGCCACACCCATGTACTGAGTGAAATCACTGCATCACTGAGCAAATGCTCACTGACAGAGATATGGATTAAAAAATGGTACATGAATCAAGAGAAATATCCGTATTGTACAAGTAAAAGTCAGCATATGCTCGCTTAGAGTTGTTAACACTAGGTGGCATCAATCTTTGACATGGGGCGTTTATGTTTTTGTTCAGTGTACTAAAATCTGTAATCATCAATAAAATAGCCCTTTGAAGGATGACAACCAAAAACCCACTCTGTGTAAAATGATGATCAGAGAAATATTATGACACTGATTTAACAAGGAGATCTCTTATATCTATGATATAGTGTAGTGACATCCAGATTAGGCATGTGCGGCGCATTAAATGCACTTTATCACTTTCATTAGAATTGGGCTAATGGTTTAATGTCACATCGAGGCCCTCGATAACAGGAAATCGGAGGGGGGCGTGAAAGAAAGTGTGGAAACGAACTAGTCCTGTTATCGCTCGGCTGGAAAGCCGTCCTCACTGCACCGTACAAAAAGCACGCTATTCAGTTCCATTTGGAAACGGGGTCGATGTGCTCAAAAATGACTCAAAATAGCACGCGCTGTGTGCTGCAACAGAACTTTCCCAGACTCTCTCAGCTAAACAAGGAGCATGAGGTGATTTTCAGCAGCCCGACATCTTGACTGCTGCAGATCATCCTTTGTTACCCATGAGCGTGTGCTGTTTTCTGGTGTCAGTCAGCCTCTCAGACATCAGTGTGCAAACACTCAGGCAGCCGGGCTATTCCTGGCTGCTCTTAATTGGAGCCAAATGGCTGAGGTCTGGAGCAGGACCTTGCCCCGCACACTCATCACCAATAAAAGCCTTTCTGCCCACACTTCCTGTTCCATTCAGTTATGTGCCCTACCTCTGCCTTTCTGTCAGTCTGTCTGTCTTACAGTCTGTCCTTCATCCATCCCTCAGTCTCTACAGCAGGGTCTCAGCCTGGTCTTTACCACCCCGCAGTGCGGACTCATTGCCTCCTTATGCGCCCAACCTTGTCCCTCTACAATCTGTCGCATTCAGTTAGCTCAATGAACATCTTTTTTTGCATTCAGCTCACGGGCTGATGAGGTGGCTCTCAGCAAGTGAAAAGCTAACTAGCTGAAGGTCTGTTGGCAGTGATATTGTACTTGCTGCTGTCTTTTGTTCGGTGCATCATGCCCTCACACAAGATATTTCAGAGTCTCGTGTGGGTTGACTGGGGAGCTTTAATGGAAATTTATCCCTGCTACTACTCTAAGCACAGAGGTGAACTCATGTGGACAGTGTTTGTTGTGTGGAAAGTGTTTTTGTGGGATGTAAGGGGCGCACACATTCTCCATGAGTCCATTTCTGACTGTATAGAGAATACTGTAATTGGATAAACTGTTGAACACGCTGCTTCTCTCTGATCTCCTCTCCAGTGGTCTTTGAAGAGTGTCAGGACAGTGAGGCTGTGAGAGACGGAAACCTTGTCCCGGGCTTCAGTATGCGCACAGAGGGGTCCAGTTCGACGGAGGAGGGGCAGTTCCCCGTGACCGAAAGGAGAGAGCCGGACGCGTCCGTCTGGGAGAAGGCTGTCAAGATGGCCTTGGTAGAACGTGCCCCTTCTCCTGCTGTCAATCAGGTGGGGACACCGTCTCTGGTCCCCCCAACACTCTGGGAAATACTGACACAGATTCCAAAGCTAGAATTACTAAAGAAAAAAAAAATGCATAAAAATGAGAATTAAATAAATAAGCATTATCCTCGCAACATGAAGTTGTACACAGGGGTGCGAACAGGGCTTATGCAAGATTTACAACGCATAGAGGTGCTACAGAAATGGGGACCCCAAATTTGTAGTTTCAAAAAATGCCAATGCTGCCTAATTACCAAAAGCTAAATTTTAAACTATAATAATTTCAAACAATGTTTTCTACAATAAGTGCAGGAATTTGTAACCTTTTCATGTGGAGCATTCAACACGACTTTGACGATCTTAACAAGATGTTTTTCACCTTAAATCTAATGTTTAAAACCAAATTTAGTGCCCTTTTATTTAACAAATAAATCTTTCAGAATGTTTAATAAATCTTTCATAATCTTTGATGAATAAAAGCAACTATGGGACATTCTGTCTTTTTTTTTTAGCTTGAGTTATTCAGAGTCTTGCCATCCTTACAACCTTGTATTGTTGCCAAGTTATTTAACCTTCATTTATCTGGGTAAGTCAGGTGAGAACCAATTCTCATTTGCAATGACAACCTGGCCAAGAGGCGAAAAAAAAAAAAAATCAATGTTTTATGTAGAAAGAGAGAAAAAGGATGTAAAAAAGAGAAAAACGTTGTCTCCTGTCATTATCACTCCTTAATTAAAATAGGTACATGCTGTTCTTAATTATTCAGCAATTTGTTAGACTGGCAATTAGGCTAAGTACTCAGGGCACAGTACTACTACAGAACTGTTTTATGCACGCATGGGATTAGGTGCTACAGGGGGTGATGAGGACGCCGATGTTGATATTGCGTGACCCTTCACAAATAGGTAGTTGTGCCCCTTCTTTTATTGTGTGGTTGAAAATATGGTCATTTGTTAGTGCTCATGTGGTAGTGGGCTCTTATTTCCCACAGTTGATGTGTTGGGATTAGGTTCTGCAGCCAGCCGTAATTACAAGGTTGTTGACTCTGCCACTTTAGAGGCGAGAATCAAACTGTGAATCATTTATAACCAAAGCATGTTTGTTAAGTGATTACTGAGCCAGGGAGTGACAACCTACACATCTCATCACTGCATAACAATAAATAGCATTGATTGTGTTATTGTATTTTCCTTCCTGATGCAGAAGTTTTGAAAAAGAAAAAAAAACTTATTTGTTGTGATATGTGAATGTCAAATTTAGAGACAATATCAAATGATGTTAAAATAAAGCTAACTATGTTTTTTTTTTTACCTTTCTTATTCGATTATTGTATACATTTTGAAAACTTCTGCCAGTTCTGGAAGTACCACTTCTTGATGACAGTGCACTCCACTGGGAACCTTACTTTAGTATGCAAGCCTCCCTATTTAGTTATATTGATTACCAATTTCTTTAATGTGTCTATTATAGCCATTGTGGCAACACCTTATATAGTTTTCCTGTCGGTGTGTGAAGCCATTACTCCAGGCAAAGGCTTCTTCTACAAAGCCTGTGGCTAAATTGTTCTGCCCCTCTGTTTGCTGTGAATTCTCACATTAGGTAATTACAGTTACTGAAGTGCACACCGGGAGACAGATTGCTGGGATGTCCCATTCGCCTGTCCTAGTGACAGTGAGTGGTGTTCCCTCGCATTAAAAGTGACCCAGAAATGACAGAGCGTTAGCCATGCATGGGCACTGAGGGATCGCTTTTCACTGGCATTAAAACGAGCCCTCGCTCGATTGCTCCGCCGTCCGAAAGCCGCGGTGTAGCTGCTCAGAAATTTTCTTTATTCAGATTATTTACATTGTACTTTAAGCAATCAGCCACCCGCCTGCCTTTTTGAACCAATTCGACTTTTGGATTGACTGCTGTTGTCTGGTGTTTTCCATTATGTAAAGCAATTTGAATATATCCATCCTGATTTCCTTTGAGCAGACACAAGGCACAGCAGCATGCAGTGAACTCTGTGACCGGCGTTAGAATTATTTTATTTGTCTCTTGCAAAATTTCATGCTTGCTAGAAGTACACAGCAGTAGTTATTTTTGGATAGGTAGACAAGAGTAAAATGTACTGCCAGCTAATTCTGTCCGACGATGCTGTAATAATGAATGAAATCAAACTGTTTTATTGGGTATTGCATGAAGAGTCGACTTGCAAAACCTGCTGAGTAAAGTTTTGAAAATAAATGAGTTATCTCCCTTAGCCTCTCTTTCAGGCACCTGCGCATGTCTCTCTGACAGATCCACTTTCAAAACCTTATAAATCATGTTATAAATTGATGCGGAAAAAGTGAAATTCTGTCAAAACCCGCCAAGTCAAGGAGGAAAACTGTCAAATTCTGCTAAGTCATCAGCCAATGTGGAAACGTGATTCCATTTTCGTTCACTAGAAGGACCCAATCACAGCCAAGCTTTTACAGCCTGTTCAGCCTTTGCTTTCTTACTCAAGATGGGGAATTCAGACGTAAGTTTTGTTTTGATCAGAAAATGCAAACAAATCTAGTAATATGATAAAAGTGGAATTTGAACTCATGGACTCATGTCTATGTTGTCATTGTCATAGCAGCTATTCAACTGCTGTGCTGTCTGTGGCATTGAGTTGCATGTAGAGCGGGTCCTGAGTCATGTACCTACAGGTATTGAGCAATGGGGCTGGTTTAAACATGTCAAAACCTGCTAAATTTCCACTCCACTTTCAAAACATGCAAAGTCAAAACTTTGTGTTTCGAAATCAAAGTCATTTCATTAAAAAAAATAATGAATTGACTCATGGATTATGTCTACAAGGCTAATAGTTTCAGTATAGTGAAAATTGGTATCTATGGAAGATAATTTCTATGCCTACCAAAAAATTCAGATTTTTCTAAAAAATGGACCAACTTGAATTGGTGGGCTTTGCAAGTGGACTCCTCACATGGTCTTGACCGATAATTGATAAATAGTACTTGCTGCGTACTGCTAACCTTTGCACAGGAAAACATTTGGGGAATATTCTCCACGATGGGCCTGTGTTTTTGCATTTATGCACAGTTTGAGCATTAACTGAGGGATACGAAGTCTTTTGAAATAAAGAGAAGATGGAACTGGTCACAATACTCTGTAAAGATGTGTGTAGTGGATCACGCGTTCGGTCAGGGACGGTAGAGTCATAAAGCGTGCAATAAATTGTGCGAAATTTCTCTTTAATGTGAATAGTATATTTTAATTTACCTCTCTTGGCTGCACAGTTTGGCCTTGCCTTCATAAAAAATGGACACTGAGGGTATAGTTTAAAGAATGATGAAGGGGGAAAGTGTGCAAATGATAATGACTTGGCTCTGCGCAGACAGATTAGTAGACATGATTGAGCCGCTGGGACAATGACTTTATCCACGTAAAGTGGATCGCATCAGAGCTAAAGAGACAGATGCTGCAGGCGTGGTCGTATCTGCCGCGCCTCGTGCCAGCACCTGACAGGTGGCCATTTGGGGAAGAACTGTACGCGCAGTTAGCGGCAGTGGATGTCACACTCCTCTTCGCTCAGAGAGTAAACCTTTGAAGGAGATCCCGTGGAGCTAACAAAGAGTGCTGTAAAGATGTATCATTATTAATGGGTGGAATTGTGGCAATCAGCCTGTAAGTCTAACAGACAGACTGGCAGGAGTTGAGACGCATTACATTAGAGGAGCACTAATCTATGCGCCAGGGCTTTTCTCCATTTAATATCATGTTTAGCAGTACGCTAGCATTTGCGACTGTGCATGCATATGTATGAATCTGTGTGAAGGTATTTGAGTGCACTGTTGAATATATGGGCATTAATCTATGAAGAAGAGGAATTAGTATGTGTTCTTTTTCATGTTTGCTCTATGTACACAGATGGGTTTTCAATGAAGCAATTCAACAGTACTTTGTTAAAGGACACAAGGACTGTGCCACATCTGGGAATGGAACTTGCATGCACTAAAGTTCAAACCCAGCTTTCAAACCATTATGGGCTCGCGTGCGTGCGTGTGTGTGTGTGTGTGTGTGTGTGCGCGCGTGTGTGTGTGGTCGTGTATTTACCCGTGCAGGGACAAAATGTCCTCAAATGACATGGAATTCCGGAGTTCTTTAATGAGGAAATTGAACTATTTTAGGGTTTGGGGTTCAGGTTAGGGTTGGGATCAGATTAGGCTTAGGTTAGGGTTAGGGTTGTTGTTAGGGTTAGGTATGTACTGTTGAGGGTTAAGGTCAGGGAAAGGGGATAGGGAATGAATGCGAGTCTGTGGAAGACATGAAAACTCAAAATCTGAGTGTGTGTTTGTGTGTATTAGTATGTTTGTGCACTCATGTCTGCTCGTGTGCAGGGTTGCACACTTGTCTGCGGGTGTGTGTACAGCAAAATCTGGCTGCATACTTTCACAGTTGTTGAGAAGAAACATTGGTGTAGCACTGTAACTTTCCATTATTTATTTACCGAAGTTGTTGTGCGGCGCAGGTAAAGCTCTAAAAATAGTCTCTGCTGATTTCACACTGCTCCAGGTTTGAGAAAGAGCTTTATCACGCCCTGCCACTTCATAGACTCGCTGGGGGAACATTTTTATGAGGGTCTGTGAATTTTGGCCATATCTTCTGGAGCCATGCATTAAACCGCTAAAGGACTCTTTTTCAGTATTGCTGAAAGCCACGTCAAGGCCACGTTGTTTGCTGCTTCAGAGCTCATTCCAGACACTATGGAACGAAGCAACTGTATGGCTACAAATAAACAACTCCTGTTCACTCGATACCAACGGTCCACCTCTAAAGATTTTCCCGGACCTAGGATATGGCATGAAATGGCCTGGGATCAAGCCCTAAACGTCCTTGAGTGGGAGTGACTCTATTACTCTTTTCTACCGCATCATTTCTTTCATTACAACACCAGTGTCTTTTAATGAACATATCACAGTGCCCACAGAATTCTGTTACCCGTCATTCGCTTGGCTCATACTTGTAGATCTCAATTAGCACGTGCTGCTTCCCTGCTATTCTTGTTCTCTCCATCTAAGACATGCTGGTCAAGTCCACTAACTCATGTGTGAACATTTAATTAGAGTATTAACGGACAGATACAATGATAGCTTGGCATCTAGGCTCTGAGCATGACATGCCCTGCGGCCCACTGACCTTCAGGAAGAGAGGGTGGGGAGGGTCAGAATATCCCACCCCCAATCCCCCCCCCCCTCTCCAGTTAATGCTACCTAATGTTAACAAGCAGCAGACAAGATATAGACAGAAGCAGGTAATATTACTAGCAGCAGCAGAGAGTAATTCAGCACAACAGCAGGCAGAGTCATGTTATTTTGCCACAGAGGCAGAGCAGGAGAGCAGGATAAATAGCCCACCTCAGAGTGGCGGGGGACAGGCACAAATGCTTGGGGGTGTCAATGAGAATTAGGGTATGTCTCAAGTTGTTAGCTTTGCTAGCCGCATCCCATTATCGACAAATTTGAGAGCCCCATAGCAGTGTCCCTTCATTTTGTATCTATTAACTTTTCCAACTTTATTGTAGTCAGGAGCAGTATTTTCATTTGAAAAACAGGGGTTGTGGTGTATCCTCCTGGAGCATGTAATGGCCTATATATTCCTTGAATTTCTAAATTTTTGCTATTCAAGGCCGACATGCACTATCCAGTCTACTCCCGAGGTAAGGAGGGGAATATGATGCGGTCCAGATTCTCCTGCAAATTAGCAAGTGGAAGTGGAGGTGAGGCATTGATGCTATTCCTGCTGTCCCAAAGCACAAGAATAGACCCCAGCACCATAATTAGCTGGGAATCTCATTTTGTAGAGGGGGCGTATTCATTTTTTCGATCTCCCTAAATTAATTTTTGAAAGTTTGGGGATCACATCAGATTTGAGTGTTACAAGTCTAAACTTTTAGTTCTCTGCAACCCACTGGAAACTCTTCTGCACCCATGTACAGGGTTGAACAAAATATCAGAAGCACCCCTGAAAAAATGTGCTTAAGCCATTTAACTAAAATTACCGAAGCATCTACGTAGGTCATTCTTATTCATTTTAATGCTAATTATCGCCACGTGTGTGCTTTAATTAGGACTATTGCAGTACCTAAGTAGACAAAGAAAGATATGGGTACATAAAAAGTTTCAAAGGGGCCAAATAGTTGGTACGTGATTTGCAGATGCATTCATCACGAAAATAGCTAAATTATTTGTGTGTTTAAACTTCTTCAAAATTTTGGAAATATGTCAAACACAAAATTGAAAAAAAAAAAAAAAAATGGCTGGCATGTCAAAGCTCTCCAGCAGGGACAGACTCTTGGTAGGATAGTTTCTAAATTTCTCTGAGTAGCAGCTCTAAAATCACCTGAGAATTTAATCAATCCATATGTAAACCAATCAGGAAAAAACTGTCCATTGTCAGCTCCTGGATGCTGGTGTTTCAGATGATTTGACCACCCTGTGTAAGTGTAGCAAAGGAGAGGCAGTGAAAATGCTTTCCCTGGAATGTGCATGATGCGCTTTGGTATTGCTGCTCAAATTCCCCTGAAAATTAGGAAATAAACACAATGTAATGTCTGATTACGATTGCAGGCATGGCTAATGGGCTGTCTTGTGCCATTTCCTGCATCATCGTGCCCAGATGTTTGCGTGGCCACAGCCCAGCTGATATCAAACGACTATGGGCTGGGAGGAGTGCAGGGCGAGCTCGCTCTGCTGATGGAGGTGGCACCTGGGTGGGAGCTGGAGGCTAGCGTTAGCGTCACGTTGCCAACTCGACATGGTGACAGGGTAGGAGACCAGTGTGCCTCTTCATGCTGACTTCTCCCAGCGTGAGGCATATGCTGCTCTCTTCCGCACGTCAGCACTGAACTGGGAAGCTGGTGTCAACGAATGACATTCCCTTCCAGCTTGGCGGTGAGCTCAAATGCAAATCTCCTGCATGCCAACGAGGAACGGCCTTTTCCAGCGCTGCAGATATCATTGTTAGTCCACAGGCTACCTGCACAGAAATGATCTGGGTTGCAGATTACTCAGAAGAAACAGAATAACAGAGATATGCGAGTGGAGATACGGGCCAAACGCGCTGCTTGAGGTAAATTGACCATGCTGTACAAGGCCATAGCCTCGGGGCTACACACGTCTCCCTCTGTCTCATTAAAGCAGCCTGCCTCCAGTAGAACTGAGGTCTTGCTCCGCTGCAGGTGTTTTGAGCGGGGGTGTAGGATTTTATCCCGAATAAATCCACCTCGCCATCCTCGCATCTGTCCCCCCCCCAACACACACATTCACACGCACGCGCACACACAGGTGTATCAGATCTCTTATCAGCATTGCAGCTTGCCAGCCTTTGTACTTTAACTCTGTTGTAATCCACAGATCCACGGAAAAGCTCATCTGCTAAGGTGGGTTTGGCATCTGTTAGCTTCCCTGCGGCGATAATCCCAGCTAGCGCTGCTCGGTCAGCGCGTACATATTCCACGACTGTCGGCACCCACTGACTCGACATTGCTGATTCGCTGTAGCCTTCGCGGTGGAAGGAAGCCTATGCCTTTGCCAAAGGAAATGGACTGTGACTGAAACTACGACACACTCCTCCCTTTTTTGGGCGAAATGCCACAAAAACACCTTTGGCTGCAAAGGGGAATATTTGACATTTCAGTGAATCTCTGATTCTCAAAGGTCCTTCGTAGCCATAGTTACTGCTAAAGATTAATGGTGATATTTTGTTCTGAAGATGCCAAAACACACTCAGACACACTTAATTGCTGCAAACACACTGCAGACTCAACTAACTCCCGCGTAGGTACGCACACACGCACACACACACACACACACACACACACTCATACAAATAATAAGAAGGTACGCTATTGCTTTTGAAAAGGAATCATGCTGAGAGCGGAGAAGAGCTCACTGGCTCGGTGCACGTCGTCTCTTTGATGTCTCTTGCGGTCAATAAGGGCTCTCCTGAGGTTCTGGCCTGCTCTTCCCTCTCTACTGCACTTTGATTGAGGATTAAACCCTTTTCTTTCAACATGCATCTACAGAAGAGACTATCATGCTTTTTTTTTTTTTTTTTTCGCTCCCCATGGCAGCATTGATCGTGCCCTTACTGCGGAACTTCCTGGGCGTCTCGAGTCTTTGAAGGATGTTCGTAACAATGAGCAGGGTTTGGAAGGATGGGTTTTTTAAGCTAGTCCCGATTCCTCAGGTTATGCTTGTCTCGGTTGCTTGTCTCGGTTCCTGACCGCCGTAATCCCAGCACCCACGTGCTATGAGTAGATTTCAGTGAGTCATGTCTTTGATGTCATCTGTGCTAAAACACCTGTAGTACACTGTGGACTGAGAGGTGCATTACCTTAGCTAGTACAGCACATTATAGTCATATTTGTGTCCCAGCATAACTCCTTGTGATTGGGTAAGGGCTGCCCAGCAGTGACCTGAGAGGCAGTGTGAGGAATTAAACATGGCAGGTTGTCTTGGGCAAAGATAATGGGCTCTAATTTCCTGGCGCAGCGCAGGTGGCGTAGCGAAGCGCAGCCCGCGCAGTGGTAATTTCGTAGGGCGCAGCCCGCATAGTGGTAATTTCGTGAGGCGCGCAGCCTTCGGTAGACCAAGGTGCGCCGAGATGGGTGTGGCGGCGTAGTAGGGGGAGGTGTAACATATTCATCAAGACGCAGTGACAATTTCGTAGAAAAAGTCTCCGCTGGAGTTGCGCAGAAAACTCGCCAACTCCAACCTGGTTTAATTTCCGTGCAGTGGTAATTTGGCTGACCGGCGCAGAGAGCGCACACGTCACCGAAATGTCACAGGCAGGTTTACAGAATGTCAGGCACATTTCAATGCAAGAAATAATTACAGGAAGCACGATTTAATGTAACTATCTGAATAAGGACATAAATTATTGTATCTATATCGATTGTCCTGATGTCAGATTAAAGGCGGTTGCCACGCGTAATGGAAACTTGACCGGGCTTAATCAACGCAGCTGAATCTGTGATGCAAACTAACGACTTCACATCTTTCTCAGCCAACCACAAACTGTATATATATATATATATATATATATATATATATATATTGAATGCTTGCGTTCTATGCTCATTAAAGCCGCTTGCACACTGGACGCGAAGCGAATTTTTCGCCCGACTGATTACAGACAAAGTCAATGCAAAGACGCGATAGTTGGACAGGGTTTTAATATAGCTCCGTGTCCGAAAGTCATAAAAGTTCTAATTTTTCCGAGTATTCCGTGACGTGGAAACTTGGCCATTTTTGTGTTCGACCTTCACAGAATGCAAATTGATAGCTATCGACTTTTCTTGGTCTTTTTAGCCTATTCTTCTGTTTTCTTCCGTTGAAGATAGCCAGCAGTCTTTATTCGGTCTTTCTTTTGAAAATTAGCCAGATGGACCGAACAGATTCACGCTTTATTTCCACAGCTGAGATAAAACAGTGCGTGAGGAAATCAATTCCATGACCATTGACAGTGTGAAGAAATTATCGCATGCACGATTAAGACTGTCCGACACGAGATGCAAATTACTCCATGTCCACCAGCCAGCAAAAAGTATTGAAATGAGAACAGATTTATAACGGGATATCCAACAAAGATGACCCGCTAAAAAATAAATCCCAGTGTTCATTGGATGTTCTGTTGTTAAAATGTTTCTTTTTATTCTTTATTTCGGTATCAATTTGTTCTAATCGTCCTCTTTTTTTTTTTTTTAGCTGTCAGACACGGAGGCATTGTACATTGTCCCATGCCAGTGTCGATTCGCTTTACTGAGCAGAGCTTAAACAGAAACATTGATTGAAATTCTCGGTACTCATCTTAAAGAACTGAGCCCTCTTATCAAAACATTCACGTTTAATATCGACAAGAGTCAGCAGATTTGAAAGAATTAAAAACAATAATAGACTGTCGGACACAGAGATATATTAAAACCCTGTCAGACTTTCGGGCACAAGATGCAATCTGTCGAGCGAAAAATTTGTTTCGCGTTCAGTGTGCAAGCGGCTTAATACAAGGCTACTATTATTGTCACTTCGGTTTTATCGTCTTTAGTGGGGAAAAGGAATACAGCCTGATTGCTATGATCTCGTACTAAGTTAAGATCGCATATTGAAAATAAATGTGTCACGTATCTTGCATTGTTGTCCATGCATGTCAATCCCAAAATTTAAAGCAGCAACAGTTTGTAATTCATGGGAACACGCTATCCATCGTTTCTCTTGCCAGTGAGCAAGATTTGACTCGGCTGTGTCGCCTTCTTTGCCAACTTGCGCTGGAAGGAGGGGCAGAGGCGGGACAGAGGAGTTCTTGCGCCAGGCTACGCCAGGCACGAAATTGCCACATACGCCTGGACACACCCCGTTGGCGCGGCGCACCCCCCATGCGCCGCGCCTGCGCCGCTCCTACGCCTGGTCTACGAAATTAGAGCCCAATGAGTTTACTGCCATTTCTTACCTGTTGTAAAGATCCAGTGAATGCACTGAGCTCCCATATCACCCAGTCAAAACATAAATTTAAAAAAAAAACGAAAACAAAAAAAAAAAAAAAACGATTTTAGGTGTTAAGCAAATGACCTCCCACATTATGGTGTGCTACGGACGACTGACCTGTAATAGACAATGCCTGCTTATTTTGGAGGGATCTCCTTTTCCCTGCGTAGAGTGGAATGGTTCCTCTCCAGGCTCGTTAGCCTGCGTTGAGAGGAGTGACGCTTAGTGGAAAGAAGATGAAGACTTTAGTGGAGTCCTGCTGCGTGCGCTGATGTGCCGCTCTAATTGGGGTGCATGTTTGGCGTCAAGAAAAGGTGTTTGATGTGTGAAAATCCTTTCAGCATGAACGCCTGCAATGAATATATTTTACCACAAGAGTGCTTATTGCAGCATGGGGCATATTCATTCATTAGCAGTGATTAGAGTCTTCTCAGTCACGTCCATTCAAGATTTTGCATCAGAAAGCTGTTAATCTCTTCCACTCCAGTATCTTAGATTGCTGTAGAACTGATGCCACAGGCTGATCACATTACCCCACCCCTCTTAACTTTGCCCAGTATTGATTTGTGAATCCGGAATGCTGTCGTGAATAAACTGCTGGTAGTCAGAGAGCCAAATGATCCATTGTTTCTAATTTTATTGGATTGTTTTCTTTGGTCGTCCAGATTTTACTGCGAGCCCTGCAGCCATATCCTCGTATTCTCTCAACGAATCCCCCACCGTATCCTCTTGTTATAGTCAAAGATTATCTATACAAAGAGATGTCAAGCTCAAAAAGTAAGACATCAGATCTTTAGAATGGAGGAACTCTTCTTCTGTACTTAGGAGAACAGCAACTCCTCAGGCAAACTATTTGGGAGCATCTAGTATAGTGCCTGTCAGATGATAATTGATCTTTGGCTACAGACTTTGTAAGCTTTGCATTATGAAATATGTTCCCGTCTCTGCTTAAAAAAAGTACATTTTTTAAACTTCTCTTGCCTTCAGATCTTAGTGTCGAGAACCACTTTATGTTAACCGATAAAACCTACGAACCCTTGTATGGGTTCATCCAATGCAGTAAATTCGAGTGGAGATTCCAAAAAATGTCTTGCTGAATTATAGAGTTGCACAGAGTTGTGTATAAAATGATACACAAGATCTGGATATTTGAAGTTTGATTTAAAGCTGTAGGCATGCAAACATGGCATCTTGGGTTTAAATATTTCTCTCTACGTAAGCGTGATGTCGCTTCACTGAAACGCTGCAACCGGCAGATACAGAATATGTCCAAGACATTATCCTACTATATGGAAAAGAAATGCTTGAACAAACTTAAAGGGAAATTCAAGAAAAAAACCAGAGGTGCAGGGGTTCACTTAAACAGGTATGCAGTATGCATAGTGTGACTCGTGATTAATGGTCTCTGGTACCACCATGTAAAGCTTGAAATAAAGTTGTGCATTGTTGGATACTAGATGGAGCAGAAGCACTCCTGTTTCACAAAAAATGCAGCTAATCCATCCCAAAGCATGATGGGAGCTTTATCATATGGTAACACCTTGCTACTAGCTGGTACTTGCATTAATTGCAGTTCCTTTATAATCAATTAAATTAAATTGGTGACATTGTACTGTTGTTTTGCTTCGCTGGTTGTTTTGCGAGAACTATCCTTGAGGTCTAAAACCCCCACTAAAAGTCTGATGAAGTTTGTTCCATTCGCTTTAACTCTTATCAGATCATGACGAGAAAACAAACAGCCCGCGTCCTCCAAGAACATTGCCCAGGTTGTTTACGTGTATGCATATCTTTGTTCTTTCATATCCCTAGAAGACAGAGAAGGAGCGAGCATCCATAGAACCAAAGCCCCATGCCAGCATTATCACGTTTCCATGGAAACAGCGGCAGGGCCCCAGTGTTCCACGAAGACAGAAACGAGACTGGGTCATCCCGCCGATAAACGTGCCTGAAAACTCCCGAGGACCTTTCCCCCAGATGCTCGTCAGGGTGAGTGGCCTCATTGTGGTGACATCACATATTCAAGTGTCAATCAGCTTCTCCTGAGCACCTGACCATCCAGGCTGGGTAACAGAAAGTATGTGCAATATTATAAGGGGAAAGAATGTTTATAACTGACCTGCAGTTTGGCTTATGCATCCAAAAATGTATGGGTTAATTTTTTTTCAGTTCAAGCTGTGGAAAAAATTTTACGCTGTGTCTAGAGATACAGTAGTTTTTATTGGTACGGCAGTCGATTTTAAGGGATTAAGGATAAGGATTCGGGATTATGGTTTGGGGAAGGGTAGGTTAGGGGTCAGGGTTAAGGTTAGGGTTAGGGTCAGGGTCAAGGTTAGGTTAGGGCAGGGTTCAAAATTGGGCCCGCCGTACCTCTCTACATTGAAATGCATTGGAAAACTGCCATGCGCGTAGCAACTGCCGAAATTTTAATATGTGATACAACTAGTGAATATTTATGTTGGGGTCTGATCAAGAACAGCACTTTGGCAGCAGTCTATTCTATAGCATTCTCTTCCCAGGAGTGACTCGCAAATCTCAGAGGCCCCCTGCATGTCACGAAAGGAGGCCACTCCCAAAAACAAAAAAAAAAATAAAAATTGTTCGAGAATGTGGGCTGCAGTTAGACTGGTCTAGGAGTCGGCTTGGACAGTGAACTCAGGTTGATAGCTCTGGGATTTACCAGAGGCATTTAAGGATATAAAGGAGAAGTGAAATGTGTCAAAATTATGTCTAGAAAGTGATGATTTCATCATGTAGTTCTGTTTGTGGTCTGATTTTTCAAACCACTTAGTCAAGAGAGCAAAGCAGTGGGGAGTCGCGTTGATCAATAGCATATCCAGTCATTTTCGCGCTGCGAATCAAACAAACCTTTCTACCAGCAAGCGCCTGCGAGTTTCTGAGACGAGTCCAGGTGTCTGAGATAGCGACAGAGAAAGTCACCATAGCAAAGTGTTCACCGATAACTGGTTGTCACTGCAGTATTTTTTAACAGCAAAGGAAGTAACTACTGCACTAAAGCCAACAGTAAATAATAATCCTTTCATCCTTGTTTGCTGAGGTATTTTATTTCATTTTCAAGAAAAATGCAGAGTCAGCATTTGTTATCCATCATTTCTAGGCAAATTCTGCTTTCGGTGGCAATATTAGTAGTTAACTAAAAATAATAACCATAATATGTAGTTCCCTTTTTTCCATTTTAGTTGTTTGCTGGGTTATGCTCGCTTTAGGTAGCCCACTTTTTCTTTCCCGGTTCTAACAAACAGGCCTCTTTCTCCAACCTGAAATAAGTTACAAATGCTAACTTCTGCATATGTGTAAACAAGTTATTGTGGTCAATTGATTGTGGGCTTCATTCCTTTGACCTTCACTGATACCGTATAATGTTGTCTTGTCCTTAATGCTCGCCATAACAACACCAGAGATCTCTCCTTCAAAACACTGGAACTTTGCAACATGCCCCGTTTCAAACTAATCGTCGTTCCAAGTTGAAAAAAAAAAAGTTTGTCATGACCTTTAAAATATGAAGAATGTTGCTCAATGACACCATGGTGCAGAGCCTCCAATTTTATGACGCCACGTGTTTGGAAGAAGATGATCAATTGCTGGAAGCCAGGGGAATGAGACCCTAAAATAGGACCCCATGGTATCACAGTAAATAGATTTTTATCTCACTTTCCTACCAGAGTATTTGTGTAAAATTACAATGATTTAAAATACAGTTAGGGTTTAGGAAACTACATATTTCATAAAATGAGGTTTAGATGTAAAACTCATGAATTAGTCGTAAGGTGAGATTTGGGACATGCAGTCATGGTTTGCAAAAGACAGTTGTGAATCGCAATGGTTACACTTAATGTTGGGAATGAGAATTGAAGCCTGCTCTCTCACTAAGAAGTCTGCTATTTTCACTCCTGGTTAAGCGAAGCTTAGGAATGAGCGTTGTGATGAGACTCGAGCGTCACTCTCTTATCAATCAATCAATCAATCAATCAATCAATTTATTTTCCATTAGCGCGACCACAGGCGCTAAGATAAATATGATCTTGGCATTGTCAATTCATTATAAAAAAGGGGTACAAATCATGAAAAACTATAGGCTACATTTTCCTTCTTAATAACTGACTGTCGACATTAAAGCAGCTGTCCGGTGTGCTGCGCCTTCGTAAATTGTGCCCCCCCCAAAAAATTTTGGCACCAGCCGCCACTGGATGAGATATGTGTTAAACATACTCTACAGGGAAAAAGTAGTTAAAGGTGTGACCACATACATTAAATTTCCTAACAATTATTCTTAATTATCATCACTCCAAAGCATGTGATAAACTCATATGAACAGTTTTATCGCAAAATGCAATGTTTTGATTTGAAGCATTTTCAGAAAAATGCAAATTTTTGTCACAGGAATAGTGAGCTCAGAGGAGCATTCTTATTTGTTAAAATGTCTTGCTAAACAAGTTTAAACACTACCAAGATGCATTTAAATCTAAGAAAGTAGTCAACTTGTGAGTTGGCAAAATACAATATATCCATAGAAGTGTGATTTGAAGTCAAAGGCCTGCCAGTCAATATAGGCTTAAACATTTACAAAGTACATATTTCCATAATAATACTTAATACTCCTTTGCATGTAGTACCTATCCTTTTGGCAAACCTGCAGCTCAATATGGCTAAAAGCTTGGTCAGTGGGGAGAAAAATAACATTCACTCATGGGAAACACATTCTTGACTGATAAATTAGGGAATCTTTTTTTTGTGCACAGGAGCACAGAAGTGACACTCATATTTTTGTATTGCCGAAAAACAAGTGTCACTAAACGATCAGTGCGGAGCCCGGGAAGTGCAATGACACGAAAAGATATAAGACATGGCCACGAGATTGAAGTTCTTCTCTCGATTTAACCATCTTGTTCCCACAACTTAGTTAGTTTGTGGCCACAAAATACAAACAGTTACCAAAACTTGGCTATTTTATGGCCGTGAGATACAAGTTGTTCCCACGATTTAGCGAGTTCTTGGCCACGAGATACAAGTTGTTCCCTCAATTTAAATTAACGAAATTGAGGGAACGAGTTACATGTCGTGGCCATGAGTTAACTAAATTGGGGGAGGGAGTAGTATTTTGCGGCCACGAATTCACTGAATTGTGGGAAGGAGTTAATTAAATTAAGGGAATGCGTTTTAACTCGTGGCCACAGATCAACTAAATTGTGGGAATGACCTTTTATCTTGTGGCCACAAGATGTTTTCTTTTCCCCCAAAGTCATTGCACTTCCTGGGCTCCGTAAATTAGAGCCTATTGGCTGTGCAGTATTTTCCATCGCTGATTGGCGGCGTGGCTATATCTCAGCTAGGGGAAGAACTTGCGTGGAATATATTGCGCTTTGGAATGAAAGGTGATGTTCAACATCTGGCTGGTGATAAACCTCCTCCCATGGAACCTCAGTCATCAGTGACGTGAAAGACTCCACACCCTTTCTTTTTGCTGGATAAATTTTAGTTTGCAGTGCTTATTGTCCCTAGTTAGAAGTAATTAAAATACTGGATGATGATCATCAGACAGTAATACACCTGCACTGATCTTATAATCCAAATAATTAATTATTATGCTGTCAATAAGCGAAGCAGAGGTTGTTATCCTCATAGGTGTATGAGTCAAGGGATAAAAATAAGTTGAAGACAGAACATCGAGAAAAATCAACAGTAGATGACAAATCATCCTTTTCATACACATGGTTAACTGATATGGAATCAGGTAGACACCAGATGCGGGGAGATGGGAATGAGGATTTATTAAACAAAAAACAAAACAGGCACGAGGGCCAACGAAAAACTTGGCCCAAAGGGTTGCAAAAGACAAACTAAAGTACGCAACACAGAGCGGGGAAACTAAATAGCAAAAATGGCAAGAACAAAAAACCACTGGAAACTCCAGGGAGATAAGCAAGAAAAATAAACAAGACTATGGCTATATTTACAAGGGTTATGAACATGAGCAAAGACTTGAACATGAAACGAGACTTGACTAGAACCAAAACTTGAGACACTGTCTGCCAGCCAACTTCCACCGCATCCAGATAAAGGGTAAGTAATCAAGGACACATGAGGGGCAACACCTGGAGAAGCAGAAACAAGAGGCATAGCAAGATCATGACATGGACAAGATTGGTTGACAAGACTTGCTCATTAAGAGAATGAGCGTGCTTAGCTTAAGTACCAATTAAGTATGCAGTTTGGAAGCAAGCATGAATATTAAGAACAGAAAAGCACAGCAAGATCTTGAAATAGCAAAGCAGGAATCATGACAATAAACACCCTGTCTAAATTAGTAATATTAGTAATGTGCCTATCTAAATATTACACCACCCACTGAGTGTTAGTAAATGTTAGTAACTTAAAAACAGTTAATTTTCAATTAAGCTTAGACAGCCCCGAATCAGCACAGCACAGAAGGAAGGGCGAAATACCAAAGCCAACCAGAGCTCTGAAATGTGCAACAACGAAGGCACGAGGCGGAACGCAGACAAGCGGTGGAGTGGCATGGCACACCTGGCAAAAACAAAAACATGGAAAAGTAAAAACATGGACAAGGAATGAAACTTGAAATGTAAAATCCTGAAACAAGAAACTGTTAAAACTGTGACATGAACATGAACTTGAACTATGAACTCTTGAACATGAAACTGTTAAAACCATAAATACCCCAGAACACAACAGTTAGCACTACTGCCTCACAGCAAGAAGGTTGTGGGTTCGAATTCGGCCTGGGGCCTTTCTGTGTGTCTCACTGTGTTCGCGTGGGTTTCCTCGTGGGTTTTTACTCTGGTTTCCCCCACCCACAAAAAAAAACGTGTAATATAGGAACGCTCCTGCATGGCTGTGTGCGAATGTTTGGTGGTGATCGGAGGGACCGTAGGCCCCATGGCACCGGTGGCTACAAAAATGTAGTTTACCACCATCAGAGCGTGAATGTGTGAGTGAATGAATAATGTATCCACTGTGAAGCGTCTTTGAGTGCCCAGAAAAGCGCTATATAAAATTGATGCATTATTATTATTATTTTCCCTTCCTTGCATATACTTTCCACAGTACAATGAAGGGCCTCCATGAAAGAGCTGATGTCAGAATCAGTTGGTTTGTAAATACATCCAATTACAATACTTTTGCTATCAAATAATGAACAACAGTGACTCCACATCAGTCTGATGTAAATTAAAGGTAAGCTCTTTTATTTCAATAAAATTAAAACTGTTTAGTGAATAAATTGAAACTACAACTCCTACTCTGTTTCCTGCAGGTGTGAACAGCATTAAATTGAGACATTGGATAAAAACAAGCAATATCCTCGGTGAACCAAGTTTCTGATAAGGCAACCACCGAAAAAGTATGCTTTATAGTGGATAGATAATGAGTTAGATGAAACTATAGCCTGGATCTAGTCTGCATTCTCAGTTAACTTTACCTTGGAGTTGATGCAGCTGATTTAATTTTGTTTCTCAAGCTTGGTTTAGTGAAGTCAGCAATAACCAAAATTCAGTCCAATAGACTGTTTATCACAAAAATGAAATTACCAATTGCAAGAACTTTCAGGAACAAATGTTGATGGAATTAAGGCCTTTGTTCATTCACGCTGCACTCATTTTACATCTAACTGCTGACAAATTGGGGCAGAATATGACAAGCCACAAAAATTGCCAAATTGTTTGTTGGTTGGCTGCAAATTTTGGGAGCTGTAAGATTGGAAAATGGATATGTAAAAATGTGATAAAGTAAGCACATGCAAAAATGCATTTTCTCCGTAACAAGAGACTGTTTTATGGTGCTTTTAAAATTCCAAACAAAATTCTGTTTAAAGAGAAATGATCAGACTGTTCAATTTGTCATGTGCAAATGTAATTTGGTTGCTTGGTCTCGCTTATAAAAACATCCATCAAATTAGAGGGGAGCTGGTGTCTTCATGGTTGCCTCGTGAAATATTTGCCCACGTGCTTTATTCTGCTCTTTAAAAACAAAACAATTTGATTATGTTTTGATTTTGAGCAAGTGAGAATGGCTGGCTCACATGCAATTCAAGCCTGCAGTATGGCAGAACCCATTACCCAACCCAATATCCTGGCAGAGCAATGCCTCACCTCATTATTAATGGTTTGGTAGTTCATCTCAAAGAGACTTGGCTCCAGGGAGGTGAGTATTTCAGTGTATGACTAACAGCATACATTGCCAAAAATCAGATCATACTGGGTACTGCCCTGATGCAAAGTAAAATAAATGAGAATTTACAGTGCCATGAAAAAATGTTTACCCCCTTCCAATTTCTTCTTTTTTGTTTGCTCATTTGTCATCTGTAAATGTTTCAGATCACCCAACTAATTTCAATATAAGACAGAGATAACATGAGTAAACAAATAATGCTTTTTTTTTTTTTTAATTAGCTTTACGTTTCTTGAAGGTAAAGAGTTATTCAAAGCTTATACCGTGCATGTGAAAAATTAAGGGTCTCCTGAAACCTAATTACTGATTGTGCCACATATGGCAGTGGCAACTGCGATCAAACATTTGTGATAACTAGCGATGAGTCTTTTACATCACTGTGAGGAATTTTTGGCCTACTCTTCTTTGCACAATTAGTTAACTTCAGCCACAGTGAAGGGTCTTCAAATATGACCTGCCTGTTAAAGGTCAGGCCTCAGCATCTCTACTGAATTCAAGTTAGTACCTTGACCAGACTACTCCAAAACCTTCATTTTATTTCTTCTTAGCCATTCAACCCGTGTACTTTGAATCATTGTCTTGCTGCATTACCAAAGCTTTAGCTACCAAACTGACAGCTGAATATTTTCCTGTAGGATTTTCTGGTAGAGAGAGGAAATCATGGTTCCATCAATTACAGCAGGTTTTTCAGGTCTTGAAGTAGCAAAGTGCCCCCAGACCATCGCAATACCACCACTTTGTTTGACTGTTGGCATTATGTTCCTCTTGTGCAGTGGTTCTCAAGTTCGGTCCTGGCGCCCCCCTGTGTATGCTGGTTTTTGTTCCAACTACAATTGCAATTCTAGGATTTTAAAAAGCTGTTACTTTGTCTAAATTAGCAGCATTCCATGTTTTGAGCAGTTATTTACCATCTTAAGTCACATTTGGATGGACATATCCATTCTGCTATGAAAAATAAAAACCCTTGAACATATTGTGCTTAATTTTCAATATTACTAGGATTTTCAGGTGAAAACATTTTTACACAGATCAAATTAGACTCTGAGAAAATCAATAAGCTCCAAATTAGGTTTCTGACTACAGGTGTTTTGAGTTTTTCCCAAATAACCTGCCTGAACCAAAATAAAATCAACAGGAAACACAACAGGTGTGACTCCATTGTTTGCCAAGTAAATTGTCGGGTTTTGCCACCATGTGTCAAGAGTTTCACCAATGAGGAACCTTTTGATTATTTATGTTGATTAAATGTTTGGTTAAATTGTTTCCCTCTGCCAATATTTACAATATATCTCAATGTGGATATTTGCATAAATGCACCTAATTAAAACAAATCATCGGGTTGTTAAAATCTAAAGATTGCAATTGTAGTTGGAACAAAAACCAGCATACACAGGGGGGCACCAGGACCTAACTTGAGAACCACTGCTCTTGTGGCATGCTTTGTTAGCTTTAAGCCGGGCATAATGGCACCCATGCCTCCCAAAAAGTTCTACTTTTGATTCATCAGCCCACAGAATATCAACCCAGAAGTCTTGGCGGTCTTCAAGTTTTTCGAAAATTTGAGACAGGCCTTTTTTGGGAATTATTAGTGGTTTTTGTTTTCCAGCTCTCCATGGATGCCATTTTTGCCTTGTCGCTTTCTCTGTGCGGAACTGACCACAGCTGAGACAGGTGCGGCCGGCAGATTTTTGGATGTAAGCCTGGATTATTTTGTGACCTGTGTTAGTCATTGCTGCTCTGTTGGAGGAATTTCAAAAGGTTGGCCTTTCCTACGTTCCACTAGGTTCAGTACTGTTCCAAGTTCTCTTTATTAACTGTTAATTCCTCTTGTCATGGGTCACTGGGGTTCCAAAGCCAAAAAATAGCTATGTTACACCCTCTAGATTGGTAGATGTCAACAACTTTGTTTCATTTCTGTTTTTGATTCTCATTAGATTGTGGCATCATTTGCTGTTTTTTGGCTACAGTATTTCACAATTCCGGACTAGTTCAAGTGAAATGATGATTAGATTCAACAGAACTGGCAGTAATCATTCCTGGGTGAAACAAGTGAAATTGAACCCAATTATTAGTTTTTTTTTTTTTCTTTAAATTGGCTGATTAAGTAACTAGGGGACAATTACTTTCTCTTATAGGGCCAGGTTGGGTAGGATCCTTTAGTGAATGAAAATAAAATCACCATTTAAAACTGCATTTTTTGTTAGTTGGGGTTCTCTTTGTTTGATATTAATGTTAGTTTGATGTCCTGAGACGTTTAAGGGTGACCTATATGCGAAAATAGTAAGAAATCAGGAAGGAGGCAAGTACTTTTTTCACAGTGCTGCAATGTGTACATTTTGCTTTTCACCGAATTATTAGCTGCTGAGATACAATGCAAAGTTCAATAGCATGGGTTTTTAACAGTGTACGTGATGCAAAGGATTCAGATTTCTCCAATGAGCATGTCATCTTCAGTTGAATGCTTGATTGCAGGTATTTTGCTTGCATTGCTACCACTTTTGGGTTGTCATTTCTGAACATGGCCCCTTTCGCAAACAGACTTTTTACTTTTTACATATATATTTTTTTATGTTTGTGTGTGTGTGTGTGTGTGTGTGTGTGTGTTTTAGCTCCAAAAATGACTCCCATTGATGTTCCAAGAATAACGTCAGTGCTGTGGCTCTGCAGAGCTGAAACTCTTCATTTTGTTCCAAGTAACAACTTCAGGTTTCTATTCAAGCTGTTGCTGCTTGGAATATTATGATTTGTCAGGAGCAGTCGAGAGAATAATGTGGTCTTTGCCAGCAGTATACATTTTTTTTTCTGCCTTTCTACTATCCCCAACATTTGCGCATAAAAGTAGTCGTGCGCATATTCAAACACACACAAACACACACGCATGTGCACAGAGCATTACAGCAAATGCACTTGAGTGGGACACGGGATGGAGTGAGGAAGATGCCCTGACTCAGTATACACTAAATAGACGCCATTATTTTGCTGTGTTTTCATTTCGTCTGACGAGGAAAGTCATCAGTTAGTCATTGGTTTTTCAATCAAGGTGTTTTTACAAGGTTATTGATTGGAAAGCTAATGACCTCTTCAGGACTGATTACCTTTTGTTGCAGGAGATACAGGCAACCTGCCTGTTTGCAAACAAGACGGAGAAGCATCTTTGATCGTGAATATACAACAAACCTGAGAGGCGCACTCTCAAACACACTCAAACACAGACACACAAACATGCGCGCGCACACATGCAAACGCACTCGTTTTTATGTGTATTACGGGGGCTTTCCACTGACTTATATTATTCCTTTGCCTCTTTCCTGACTTTAACCATAACCATGCCTTGCTCTAGCCTTAACCTAACTCAAATTTTAGCCCTTAACCGCAAACTAGCTCTGTTACCATGTGAGGACCAAAAAGGTCAGGATATTTGGTCCCTACAAGTGGTAGAACCCGCCCCCACACACACACCCCACTCCACAGGCGCGCGCACACACACACACACACACACACACATGCACGCTGCAACAATGTGGTCGCAAAGCGAAAACAGCTCTCTTCACCTCTATACCTGAAACACTTGGTTTACCAGAATATTGTTTTTTGAGCTAAAAAGATACTCTCTGTATGACATGTTTACAATAAATATCACTGTGACAGTACTTTGTTTTTTTTTTTTGCACAATACTGCCAAATTTTGTCAATATGATTGCATCACAAATGCATTACTTTGAAATAATTTTTTTTTTTTCCAGGAGGATTCTCGGTGATTAGGTGTATTTTCAATACTAGAATTAATGGCAGATAATGGCAGAGGGGAGACATTTGCCATTGACTATAATGAATGAATTCTGTACCAAATTCCAACCTGTGCCAAGCTGCGTAGGTCAGACTTCAGTGGCCTGTAATTCTGCTCCTGTTCTGTGACTCAAAGATACAGGGCCTCATTCACTCCCAGGGTGAATTTCCTTCATTAAAACGACATTATCATTTATGTGATGAACTCAAATGCTGACAGCTACATTATGTAGAGGGCACATTAGCTGTTTCAGAAGCCAATGGCCAGAAATATTCCTCTATGATTTGAAAATGTGGAATAAAAGAGAATTTTTTTTTTTCTTTTTGTTCCACTGCACCACCAGACCTGGGCAGACCTGACAGGGATTCATTTTTGCGCTGGAACTTTCAGGGCACAATTGCAAGCACACGGAGTACATTTCATAAGTATGTGAGCAGTGACAACTTATTGTCACTTCATTGTTATTGTTTAAGAGAAAAAGGTTAATATGATATGACATTTCAAACTCAGCTTTAATTTTAGGGTCATTTTCATTTATACTGGGTGACTGAGTTACCTGGAATTACTGCTATCATGTAAATATCGACTGTCCAAATATTGCACTTTGTTTACATTTCGGAACTAAGAGCTCATCTGCGGATCTGTCATGGAACGAGTTTTCAGTCTCTCAGTGTATTTACACTCATGTACACTGAACAAAAATATAAACGCACCACCAGATGTTTTGTGAATTTTATTACAAATGGGGTAATGTGAACCTCAGCAAATTTTACGACATGATAAAGACATCTATACCGATCATATTGATGTCCGTTACACCTTGATACACGCACAATCAAAAGTTTGGCAACAGTTTCAACAGGGCAGGGGTGGATACCATAAATTTCACAGTTTAGTATCGCGTATGTCCACCACGCGCATCTCTCAACGAGACACATCTCCTACGCATGGAGTTTACCAGAGTGTCAATGTTGGCCTGTGGAATGTTGTTCCACTCCTCCTGGAGCGCTATCCGGAGTTGCCCGACATTACCTGGGACTGGAACACGGTCCCGCATACGCCGATCCAGAGCATCCCAAACGTGTTCTATGGGTGACATGTCGGGCGAATATGCGGGCCAGTCCAGCACCTGAATGTTCTGAGCTGTGAGGAACTGGGTGTAGACCCTAGCGACATGAGGTCGGGCGTTATCATGCTGGAACGTGACATTATGCTGTTGGACAAACGGTACTACAGTTGGTGCGAGGATCTCATCACGGTACCTTTGGGCGTTCAAGTTGCCATTGTTGAAATGCAATGGAGTTCTCTGTCTGTGTGCAATCCCTGCCCACACCATGACACCGCCTCCGCCATGGGCGACTCTCCGGGCAACATTTGTGTCAGCAAACCGTTCACCGACACGGCACCACACACGACGTCTCCCATCCGCGTGATACAAGTTGAATCTTGATTCATTTGTGAACAGCACATTTCTCCATCAAGCCAAGGGCCAGCGGAAGTATGCGTTAGCCCATGCGAGACGATTCCGGCGGCGTACGTCTGCGAGGTCCAGCCCACGGTGAGGGCGTCGAGCATGCAATTCTGCTTCTCGGAGGCGGTTGCGAACTGTTTGAGCAGAGATTCGTCTATTGTTCAGACCAACTGTCTCATCGGCCGTGCGCGTCGCTGGTCTGAAACGTTCACGCAAGTGCACCAGCCGGATGTGAAGATCCTGAGGAGGGGTGGTCACACGTGGACGACGCCGATGAGGCCTGTTTGCAGTGCCTCCAGTCTGTTGGAAGCGCTGTCGTAGACGAACTATGGTACTGTAGTGAACATTCAGCTGTGCTGCGACCCCTCTGATGGACATTCCAGCATTCAGCATGCCAATGGCACGCTCCCGCATAATTTGAGACATCTGAGGCATGGCTGCGTCTGACAAAATCCAACATTTTGGTGTGGCCTTTTTTAGTCCCCGGCCCAAGGTTTGTTTGAGTACTGCTCATTCTGTCTGAGCAGTGTCTGGGTACACCGCACTCGTTTACTCATACCAATCATTACACCAGTGAAAAACATACTCAATGTCTGGGTTGAACTCAAATTTTAGACATCAATCAATAGAATCATTCCTTTTGCAAATGAAAACAAATATATTTGGTATTACATAACGGCATACTTGAAATGGTGCCAATATTTCAAGTGGTGCATTTATATTTTTGTTCAGGGTTTTTACGCCACGTTTCATAGTCATGAGTCCCATGTAATTTCATAACCGTTAAAAAAAAATGACAAAAAATATACAATTATATTAAGGACCACAAATTATAATTTCATAATGTAAACACAGGCAGTGTAAATTCATCGTTGTGCTACAATATGGTATTGCACATTAGCGACGTCCGTGTTAACTGCGTTGTTATGCCTGAGCATTTCTACAGAGTTTTCCCGTGTAGCACCGGAGAACAGCAGGAGGCTGTGCTTGTATACTTGTTGTTTTCGTGAGACGGGAGCTTCTGTGTGATCCTGGAAACAAACCCCATGCTGTGGGTAAGATATACGTATCCTATGACTTTTAGACTTGGGGGATTACCGAAATCGCTTCTGCAAGAGACCTAGGTAGGAAACCTTGAAAGAAACACCTGTTTGTCGCCTATGAAGAGCACAGTGCTCAATGTCTGACCCGCCTCAGATTAACTTCACTGGGTGATCATACAACTTTGTAATCTCAGCAACCTCTGCTTCCATTTACAGCAAGCGATGAATTTTCTTTCACAATTTAGTGTCTGTGTGGGAGTGTGAAAAATAAAATGCTTGCTTGAGAGGGAAATAGTGTGCATATGAAGGATGGAGGAAGGAAGAAAGAGTGTGAGATAGAGAGAGATAGAGAGAGTGAGAGAGAGAGAGAGAGAGAGTGATTGTCAGGCATGTTTGTAAATGCATGTGTCTGTCAGCGCAGTGTTTGACTCTGCATTTCTGTGCTTGTCTCTGTGTCCCTGTCTGTTTTGGTAATGCATGTTTATTTCAGGGATGTAGCGCTGAAACTCACAACTAGGACTCTTGTCGCCCTCAAATTGCCAAATTTTGAGTTGACTTAAATTTGTGAGGTAGGGGACTTGACTTGATGTGAAATTAGGGTATTTACAGTCAAGACTGCTCATACTGGACTAAGAATGTCGCTGACAAAACTCCAGCGACACCACTGCACCAGAATGTGACAAAATGTGCACAATTTACATCCTTTTTTCCTTGCCAGTGCAATAGACTTCCTGATAAGGTTCATAATTATAGTACTCAAAAATGACTAAAGAAACTTTTTGGGCAGACGTGGTATGGAGATTCTGCGCTACTGTAAAACTTTAAATGGTCAGGCAGTCAGTTATAAAACATTGTTTTTACTGGCAATAACTGTGCAGATAATTACCAGTTATTCATACTTATACTGGCTCAGGTGAAGAGAGAAAAAGTTAGACAATGTGTTTGTATATCAACAAGAGTTTGTCACTAAAGTGACTATATCCCCCGCCGTTAGGTCACCAAAACTGACTGGTGTCTGCGCATTCCCAGTTGGAAGGTTGGTACCAAAAAGAATTGAAATAGGTTGACTCCTTCTTGAGATATTGTGCTGACAATGTTCGGGATGGACGGACGTGCAATACTATATCCCCCGCTTCACGCTAAACGCGCAGCGGGGGATAATTAAAACAGTAATGTTAATTTATTTTAATCAAAATGACATACTCTTGTCAATGACAACATGCTTGCTGAAGCTTTTCACAAATTCAGATACGTAATTACATGTCTTCGCATGATTGTGCCCAGCTTATTGCTGTATGACTTAGCTGTAGCTAACAAAATATCGAGACCATACAATATAGTCCTATTGCAGCAATAACTGTAATAATGTTAAGATTTATCGGGCAGCAATAGCTGGGGTGGCAATCTTGCCATTCCACAACCACACCCACAACAATCAAAATGATCATGCTCAGGCCTGTTGTACAAGAAAAAGTCATTTTTTTGCGATACAAAAAAAAAAGATATTGCTCGAAATGGGTACATTTATCCTGTAACCTTTGACCTGAAAAACACATCCCTTAAGTATGAAGCCCTTGTGCCGAGCTGTCGCTGAGATCTCGTGTGCACAAAATAAAACGCATTTTCGTGACTAATAGCCTTGACCTTTGACCCAGGTGAACCTAATATGAGGACAAACAACTAGAGGTTAGTATAAATGTATGCTAAATGTATGACGCCAATGTACCAAATGTATGACGCCACTGTGCAAAATGGTTACTGAGGTTTTATCTGTATAAGACAGCGTGATGCTAACGTTGTTACAGAGAGGAAATCACGCTAAATTATATCGGCACACCTTTCAGGTGACCTACGTGGTGGACAAGTTACATGGCTGTGTAGGGCTGATGAAAATTTGTCTATTATCCAATAGTAAGTTTGAAAAATGTATAAGCTACTTGAGGAAAAAATATTCACAGCGTGGGGCCATGTATTCTCAAATTTAGTGACCTTAAGAGATAGTTGTTAAACTGTTTAAAGGGATAGTTCGAGATTTTTCACATGAATCTGTCTGGCATCACCGTCTTTAGTCTCGTGCACACACACTGACTTTACCCCGACAGCGTCCTGTGAGCCAAGTTCTGTCCAGTTTTGGTCAAAGCGAAAGTAGTTCCGGCAGGTTTCCTGGGGTCTGCAAAGTAAAACGTTTTTCTTCTCAAAACAGTATGTGTTCGAACGAGTGATTTATTTGCATAACAAAACCCTGGTAATCCAAAAAGTCACATCTTGTAATTGCTTGGGGCTACTTTCTCTCAATAGCGATCACTGCGCGCTGTCACTGCTAACAGCTGTGTGCACTAGCCAACTACTTTCATCAGTTGTTCGACAGTGTTTTTCTATTTTCTATAGCATCCGAGCATAGCCTTCTGGTGATGCACCGAGGGCTATGTAAGCGCAACATCGATTCATCTATCGGTGTCATATTACCAGTGAAGCTTATGAAACATAATATGTATTGTTATTGCTGAACTGTTATTACAATCGTCAGAAACTTCGTGGACGGGTGTGGATGGTTTCTATGTTTGAATGAGAAGTCCATGACTCCAGTCACAGCGTTGGCTAGCATAATCAAGACAGACTTGGCTACCTTTCTCAGCTACTAGAGCGAGGGATGACCGCAGCACCCAGCATGCATATTTATTTTGGTGTCGACGCACCAGCGTCTTCCCGAAATAATAATAAAATCCTTTGGAAAGTTACTCCGAGTGCTCCGGTTATCCCTGGGTCAGTTTGCTAAGAAGTAGCAGTTTCTCTCGAGTCTGCCGTCCTCGACCGTAAGGAGACATCCTCCTCTGGCTGGAATATGTAAGCTGTATGGAAGTTTCTAAATGACGAGGATGGGCAGTGACCGTGTCATTTGGAAATCAGTCAAAAAAGGACATGAAAAGTCGCAGCTTACGCTTTCTGCCTAGGTATTCTAGGTCGAAAACGGCAGACTACAAGATGTGACTTTTTGGATTACCAGGGTTTTGTTATGCAAAGAAATCACTCGTTCGAACACACACTGTTTTGAGAAGAAAAACGTTTTACTTTGCAGACCCCAGGAAACCTGCCGGAACTACTTTCGCTTTGACCAAAACTGGACAGAACTCGGTTCACAGGACATTGTCGGGGGAAAGTCAGTGTGTGTGCACGAGACTAAAGACGGTGATGCCATGCAGATTCATGTGAAAAATCCCGAACTATCCCTTTAATGTTATTCTCTTTTAAGACTTTTTTTTAAATTGCACGTCATCAGGGGATATCTGAATTATGGTTTATACAGACAAGGAGTGAATGATTGAACAAAGTGCATCACGATAACTTTTCACTCACGTTTTCCCTCACGTCTCAGAAAAAGTATTTTATTTCTCCATATTGCAGGACCATGTTACATTCATATTTTGCATCTGCTGATTGCAGGGCTTCACTCAAGCTACATTTTACTTCTATTGAGAAGAATCCCTTGTTTTTATGGCCACAGCATTGCATCAAGTGGAAAATATCTAATCTTGTGCTCTATTTTATACACATTTACCTGCAATTCAGCAGGACATTTAGGACCGTTGGAAACATTAGGATCTCCACTAGAAATGTCCTGAATTCAGCAGCTGCATTTGATGGGCCTGTATATGGATTTGTTGGTTCTATACGGTGAACCGTTCTATTTTTTTTGCCCCTCCAAATTGCCTATTTGCTCATTTTTTATGGGTACTTCGCACAATCCTGAATCAAGCCAGGCCTTGCCTATGTGTGCATAGCTCCAATTTGAGGCTTTGTTATCCAGGAGTTGTGCATCCCAGAGACTGTAAAAAATGGCATCAGAGAGGCAAGACACTCGCTCTATTTGAAATCCCACCTTCAGCTTATTTTCACAATTATGGGACAAAAAGGTGCGGCAAATAAAAAGAGAGAGAAAAAAAAAAGGTTTTGTGTGCAGTGAAATACTGAGAACCAAAAATGGCTCGGCGGCAGATCAATTAATTTCCTGAATAAGAAACACCTTGACTGCAAGTGCGCTACACATGTGAGGGCGAGGGAGGATATTTAGATGCCAAATATTAGCTCCCACCATGTCTCTGAACACTTTAAAATTGAGATATTTGCGCATTGATCTGCATTTGAAAATAAAGTTTATTACCAAGCAACTATGTTTGAGTTATAACATATACTTTTGCATCATTTGCAAGTTCATATTATCATATTTTAACCTATTTGAAAGTTGAAATGAGGGAGTTATAGAGTACCTATCCATTTTGTTTTCAGACCGTCTCAGAAAACAAACTGAAAGCTTTTTATCGATTGAAATGATATAAAATGGCCCCTTATGATGAAACATTGACAACAATATGGAAAATAGAGCAAATTAATCCTCCCGTAAGGCTTCTCTGAGGAGGGAATGGGACGGAGGCCCAGATGTGACACAAGATAGGGTTTCTAAAAGCCACCCACGAAACGCGAGTGACCACTAAATTGGGGAAATGGTAACAGAAAAAAGGAGCCTAACTCCCCGGCAGTTCTGCCACAAATAACAACCCAGAAAAGGTGGCAAAAAGTCCTCCCAGAAAATAAGAGCATTCTCATAAGAGACCGACAGAGTAACCACTCCTTCCTGCTGGAACAGGAGCGAACCGGCAGAGGTCTGCGAGCATAGACTCTAACAAACAAGATCTTCTGCGGGACAGAATATAAACTCTGATGAACAGAACGATAAATCGGACGGACAAACAATAAATTGGAGGAACAAACACCAAACCCTAAACTCATTCAAGGAGTTTCCTCCAAATAAATGCCAAGTGCTTCGTAGACCTTGCAAGAGTAACACAAAAGCACCAGACAGCGCTGGAAGAGCTTCTTAAATAGTCTCTCCACAGCTGCAGACGATAAGCAATCAACCACCTGATCAGAGAGCAGGACAGCCCTCAGGTGGTGAAGAATATGCACAGCTGCCAGCAACCCCCAAAAAACCAGAACAGCTTCTTTTATTACTACTTTTAACATACAAAAATAAGAAAAATGACACAACATAAGTAATTAAAATTTTATAAGCAGCAGTAAATATTACTTGCCCAAGTCATATGCATCTTAGCTGGACTAAACTGCTGTTGGTGAAGTATGTTTCTCTCCAGTCAATGGTCAAAAAATGAATTAAACAAAAAATGTATCTACAAAATGAGTTTTTTTTACATGGAAATGGCAAAGGGAAATGGATAAAGTGTCTCAACTAGTGATTCTGTATCTCTTTGAATTCTATCAAATGTGATCCCATAGTGATCCGTTAAAAGACAACATGTCATGTTTTGTTTAGGTATGTAGATCATAAACTGAAGCCAAAACTATGCCTTTTGAAAGCAATTATTGTACGCCACTGGATTGAGTTGGCACAAAGTGAAAATACTTGCTGTAAAGAATGAGAGAATAAGAGAATTTTAGGAATTTTTGGACTCTGAGCTCTTCAATCAATCTGTTGTTTTTTTTTTTGTTTTTTTTTTTTGCTGATGCGGTTCATAGAAAAATGAAAGATAAATTTTGAAAGGGAGGTCTGTAAGCTGAATGAATGGTAATAATCTATATTGATGTGAAAGAGATTGTGATAGTTAAATAACTAAAAAAGAATTTATCAAATTTATATTATTCAATTACCCCTGAGCAGCTTTTCACCACTGTATAGCTGTGCATTTGAGCCATGTACGGATCAAAATTGTGAAACAGTTTTTTTTGTTTGTTTGTGTTTTTTTTTTTTTAATGATCAATAAATATGAAATGTTTTCAGGTAAATGCCCTGGCAAAACATGGCAGGTAGATTTGATTCCTGCTAGTGCTACCTCTCCATATCAATCTTAACTCATTTTTTTAATGGTTCTTGAAGACCGCCTCCTCAGAAATATTCATTACACATTCACGCATTGCGGGTATGGTTACAATTCCTGCATCAGTTGAACAGTGATCTGGATCTGCTTATCTGCAGAGGCGCTTTAAAGACTGGAGACTGGTGGCAAGAGATTTGAAAGTTTATCACATTTTTATTTACACGTCTGTATCTGTTTGTTTTGTCACATATTTACCTCAAGGTATAAAATAAAGGTTTCATTAATATGGTATATCCAAAATGGTCTGCATTTGGTTGTATTTCTATTTCAGATAAACAGCATATAACCCTGGAGTACTCCTGGTGCCCAAACACTAAGGAGTTAAAAAATGGGTTGAAAGTTAAGGCTACGTGCAATAGCAGAGTAGGTTCGCTCTACCCTTCAAGTAGCATGTAGCATGTTCGAAAGACTGTTAATACAGAAGTTATTTGAAGCATCACCAAAAAAAAAGAAAAACAGAAAAAAAACCCTTTTTTGCGCTCAGTGGGTCCTGTTTTGCTGAGACTGGCTCAGATTGGAATTATTTTAATTTTGTCGTGATTTTTTTAAGAACTGTAATTCCATGGTCATGAGTAACTATCTTACCATTTCTATCTCAGTTAGAGAGCTTTGGCTTGCAGCCACAGTTTTTCTCTTTTTTTTTTGGCTGCTGCTGGCTTGTGGTGTTTGGCTTATGCTGTCAATTTTTACCCCTCAGCCCTCAAGGCTGACGGGGTGTTGGTATCCTTCGTGCGGTTGGGCGGGCAGGCGGGCAGGCGGCGGGCGGGCGGGCGTCTCTAAAAACTTTGACATCGAGCTGAGGGGTATTCCGTGCATTGCACGCCTATTTTATTTTCTTTTTTTTTATTGTTCCCCCTTACCACCTAAAATAATTTTGCCATTTTTGTAACCAGCGCATCTGTCATCCCGGCATCAACAATTTGGCTTCTTTGGAATATTGTTAGTGTCCTCGTCTAGTGTCCTGTGGAGCCTTACCCGCCAAAGTGCTGCTGGTTACTTCTCCTATAGTATGAGGTGCTGCTAAAATGCATTCAAATTAATTGGAATGACCTGTGTAGATGCTTTTTAAAATTGTAGTGTAAATCCCTTTCTCAGGGGTGTTTCTGTTGTCTTGTCCATCCTCCATATTTTCTGTCTGAAGGCAGTTAGTGCATTTGCCACTGATTCTGTTGACTTCCACATACCCCTGGATTGCTCGCCGTCCCCTCGGGTCTGATAAAACACTTTGGCACGTTGGTCCTCACACTCTGCCAAAAACATTTTGGATAAATGTGCCACTGTGTCCTGTAGTGCCTTTTACACTGCTCATGCTTTAGCGCCTAGCCGGATGGCCACATTTATCAAACTACACTGACAGGCTAATATGCAAAGGCAAGAAACAAAAACAAGAAAGCTGGGGATTGAAAAACAGTTGTTTTAAAGCATGGAAATTGAGTGGCGAGCCCTGGCTGAGGCAACATAAGTTCTGCTTTCTACTTCCCACGGTTCCGGTGGGAACCATGGCTGTTTTCGGCTGAAGGGTTTACGACCGTAGACGGCCTCTAAATTGTGTGGAATTAATGTTGGTATTTAGATAGCTGCGGGGAAAAAATTACATCCTTTATGGCTATAGGGGACAACTCCTTAGAGCCGCCAAAGAATATTCTGGGTTGAAGCTGCGGATTTGAGAGTAAATGATGTCTGAGGCCTTGTAAATTACTGTGCTTATGGTCCCCGAGACTCGGCTTTGTTCCAATTCAGACCACAATTCACTCTCTCGCTGTTGTTCTCTCATTCTTACACCGCCGAGTAAAAACACATCTTATTTACTGGATTGCATTTAGGTTTACCTCTGAAAAAGAGACAAGGTTATGCAGATGTTTTATACTCTCAAGATATGCTAAAAATAGGACCATTTTGATTGGCAGAGACTTTGAGTTTTAATTGATTGGTTCATTAGATAGTTTGCTGAACAATATCCACATGGTTCATTGCTTTATATTTTCTACTATAATATTTTACTGCACATCTCATCTTATTTTGATTGGTACATTCTATTATTTATGCTTAGCAGTGTTTCTGAAGTAATCAAATTCCAATTATCCAGTATCTAATTATATCTAGTATAATCGATAAACAAAAAAACTTGATTAAACTGATTCTACTTGATTAAACTAATTCCGCTCTATTTTACTGTAATTACTGCTTTTTATTATTTGTTTCTTTGCCACAGTTCATTCACGAGGCAAAGTTCTGGCCATACAGCTCCATATTGCTTCTTGCAGTGCAAGATGATACATAGTTATCTGCCTCAGGGCAGTTTCGTTTTTGATTGCGAGAGAACATACACAGCATACACTCATGCACACACACACACACACACACACACACACACACACACGTAGCTTTGGAAATGTATTACTCCTGATTCAGTTTACAGTTGCATAATACAAAACCCAAAACCAGTGAAGTTGGCACGTTGTGTAAATCGTAAATAAAAACAGAATACAATGATTTGCAAATCCTTTTCAACCTATATTCAATTGAATACACTGCAAAGACAAGTTACGTAATGTTCGAACAGGCGAACTTTGTAATTTTTTGCAAATATTAGCTCATTTGGAATTTGATGCCTGCAACATGTTTCAAAAAAGCTGGCACAAGTGGCAGAAAAGACTGAGAGAGTTGAGGAATGCTCATCAAACACTTATTTGGAACGTCCCACAGGTGAACGGGCTAATTGGGAACAGGTGGGTGTCATGATTGGGTATAAAAGCAGCTTCCCTGAAATGCTCAGTCATTCACAAACAAGGATGGGGGCGAGGGTCACCACTTAGTGAACAAATGCATGAGCTGATTGTCGAACAGTTTAAAAACAACATTCCTCAACAAGCTATTGCAAGAAATTTGGGGATTTCATCATCTACGGTCCGTAATATCGTCAAAAGGTTCAGAGAATCTGGAGAAATCACTGCACGTAAGCAACAAGGCCGAAAACCAACATTGGATCCCTCAGGCGGTACTGCATCGAAAACCGACATCAGTATGTAAAGGATATCACCACATGGGCTCAGGAACACTTCAGAAAACCACTGTCAGTAACTACAGTTCATTGCTACATCTGCAAGTGCAAGTTAAAACTCTACAATGCAAAGCGAAAGCCATTTATCAACAGCACTCAGAAACGCCGCCGGCTTCACTGGGCCCAAGCTCATCTAAGATGGACTGATGCAAAGTGGAAAAGTGTTCTGTGGTCTGACGAGTCCACATTTCAAATTGTTTTTGGAAACTGTGGACGTCGTGTCCTCCGGACCAAAGAGGAAAAGAACCATCTGGACTGTTATAGGCGCAAAGTTCAAAAGCCAGCATCTATGATGGTATGGGGGTGTATTAGTGCCCAAGGCATGGGCAATCTACACATATGTGAAGGCACCATTAATGCTGAAAGGTACACACAGGTTTTGGAGCAACATATGTTGCCATCCAAACAACTTCTTTTTCATGGACGCCCCTGCTTATTTCAGCAAGACAATGCCAAGCCACATTCTGCACGTGTTACAACAGCATGCCTCCGTAGTAAAAGAGTGCGGGTACTAGACTGGCCTGCCTGTAGTCCAGACCTGTCTCCCATTGAAAATGTGTGGCGCATTATGAAGCGTAAAATACGACAGCAGAGACCCCGGACTGTTGAACAACTTAAGCTGTACATCAAGCAAGAATGGGAAAGAGTTCCACCTGAAAAGCTTCAAAAATTGGTCTCCTCAGTTCCCAAATGTTTACTGAGTGTCGTTAAAAGGAAAGGCAATGTAACACAGTGGTAAAAAGGCCCCTGTGCCAACTTTTTTGCAATGTGTTACTGCCTTTAAATTCTAAGTTAATGATTATTTGCAAAAAAAAAAAAAGTTTCTCAGTTTGAACATTTAACATCTTGTCTTTGCAGTGTATTCAATTGAATATAAGTTGAAAAGGATTTGCAAATCATTGTATTCTGTTTTTATCTACGATTTACATAACATGCCAACTTCACTGGTTTTGGGTTTTGTATGTGGGAGAGAGACAATTGTAATATAAGATCACAGTGCAGATTACTATATTGCCATGCAAGTCTTAGGTAGCATGGAATTTGAATGGACTCGACAGTGCTTGAAATGGATATGCCAAAATCACAAACAATTGTCTTAACATATCGAAATTGACCAAATTTAGAATGCGTGCGTGCGCGCATGTGTGAGTGTGAGCATGGCGGGGCGATGGGCAGGGTGTCAACATTTCAAGGTATCCAGATGATTCTTCACCTGAGAAAGTACAATGTAGTAGCAATGGTTTAATAAAGAGTATGCTTGAGTATACTTGAGTATCCTGGTTATGAGCCTTATTCCAGTTTTGATCATATTCGGGATATGGCATATACATGCACACTGAGAAACTTGGTTATTTATTCATGATAAATACAAAAGTGTACTTGAATCACAGTTTTTGAAATCCGAATATAATTTTTACATGCATAAACACAAAAGGGGATACTTAACCCAATCATGAATACTCAAGTCCATGCAATTATGGTCATTGAGCGCCTAATATTCCCTCCGCTGGATACAGATACAATTGGTTCCCTTATTACCTCCACCTAGGAGGTTATGTGATCGGTGCCCTTTTGTTAGTCTGTTTGTTTTTGAACAAGATAACTAAAAAAGTAATGAGCGGTTTGTAATGACTTGAAAAAAATCACAACAAAGAAAGCCAGCAATGACAACTTAAACAAATTTATTCTTCACAAAGAAAAAAAGGTTCTACAGAAAATATCCACTGTTCAATCCTAAAACTAGAAAAGCGCTCAGAGAGCGCAGAACTTCCGCCAGGGGGCAGCAAAGCCAAAAGCACGGTGATTGGAACTGCGGCCCATTGGAAAGACTTGAAATTTTGAACTTTGGCGTATATCTCAGCAGTACTTTGGCCTAAATATGCCAAAATTGAATCACCTTTTCCTCCACCTACCCTGAAAATTTTGTCAATATCCGGCCATAAGTTTTTGAGTTATGTTGTACACAAACAAACAAACCAACAAACAAACGGCACCGAAAACAAATACTTCCTGGCGGAGGTTAATAACACTCAATTGCTGCTAATTAACTCTGTTGCAAAAACAAAAACTCTGCTTCTGCTCTGCGCTGCCTTTTTCAGACCAAAATCACAGCATTTATATAGACTAGCAACATTCTGGAAAGATTCACAGGATTCCTGGGAAATCCCGCCCCCTCCTGGCAGGAAGGTGCCAGAAGCTTCTAGAAAGCACTACTCTATTTCAAAGAAGAGATATTACATCAGATCATGTTTTACAGACACACCACCAGAGGGTGCTCAACAACAAAACAAATAGCTGACCAGCAAGGCAGCAAAAACAGCATCTAACAAATCTCCATTTACAAATGATATGCAATGTTGTACATAAAATACTCATATATAACAGGTTGTCTCTGGAATTACGTGGGTGGGTTGCTATTACATCAGGGATGGACCCTCTTGATTTTCACCGCGATCAGTCAAACAATATGGCCGCCATGGCAGCCATCTTGAAATCCTATGACACACGATAACTGAACTTTGCTCTGCTCCCACTTACCAAGATTTGAACTGTGCTGCCTTGGCGGAGGTTTGCACTCTAGCAGTGCCTCTTGTTTCTTTTGCATTGCTTAGGTTACACCTTGATGGCACATATCCAGTATTCTGGTCTGGGAAACCTTTCAGCCTGGTCAGGCACTAACTGTTGCTTAAATTCAGCAAAAGTACTCATGGTCTCTGATATTTTATGTCAGTGGTGTAGATATCGCAAACTAATTGGCATTTTGGCGAAACAATATGATAAAAAGACTGAAGGGAAGCGGAAGAATTGCTCTTTTGCCTTCCAGGCGGGCGTTTGTTTCAATTAGATTGTGATGACAACTACGAATTGTAAATGGGAATGTTACGACTAAATAAATTTACTTTTTTTGTAAAATCTTGCCTATTGCCTTTTTTGTTGTCGTTCGTAGCAGGACTGAAATATTTCCATACCCAAGATTCGGCAGATCTCAGGCGTAAGACAGTTTTTTAATTTATTTTCTTTTTCCATTTGGTTTTTGCACGAGTGGAACACATTTGGAATGATTTTACTGGAAATTTCAAGTATGCATTTCAAATGTTGATTCTGAAACCAGTTATGATAATATTAGCCTTCGGCATCTAGATGATGTAGATAGGCGTTGGTCTTCTAAGAGTCAAAACAATTACACAGAGGCATTACAAAGATTGCTACCAAGGGCAGATTTGGTGATAATTTATTTGACTCTCTGGGTTTACAATTTTAGCCTGGAATCCATACTTATAAAGTGCTGGTCACTACATACGGTCACTGACTGATCAGTCTGGCCTCAGCCGTATCGCCAGCGTTTAGCCCTTACGTCACTATTGAAGTGAATATATTAATATTCATGTTTTCTGCTCTTGGCTGATTGGGCGACCTTTTGGCGAGAACCACCAATCAAATATGAGTTAGCTGGCCAGCAAGGGCACTTGTGAATGTTATTTGACATGAGCTTAAAAATTAGATTGAGGCTTGTTGGCATTTCCTCTTGGAGTGGTTTTTAGGCTTTTAACAGGATAATGTTTGGCTATATCTGCATTTTTTTTATTTCATTGGGATTCCCGGATTTAATAAAGGCTAAGTTAAATAATACTCAAATTACATTAGGAATTTCACTGTAATTGGCATTAGCTATAGCTCGAAGGACATGATTGCATCAGCTAGATTAAAGTGATACTCCACCCAAAAACTATAATTTGTCTATCAATTGCTCACTATAAGATGTCTTGAATGGACAAAGTTGTTCTTCACCTGACGCAACTTAATGGCCACTGGAGAGTTTTGAAAAATTATTCGAATTCCTTTTTTGCTGGAAGCAAATGGGGTCACCCTGTAGCAATGGGAGAACTCCACAAAAAGTCCAATGACAAACTTTCAAACCATCATCCAACGCATCGTCCAGTATAATCCAAGTCTGCTTTGTCCACTCGTATCCTGAGAACTCTAGAAACGCAGTTATTTTTTGCTAGAAATAATTAAATACCACAGTTATGCTTCAAGCTCGCGCATTCAATGAAGTCCCACGTCCCGACTTGTTCATTGCCCAGAGACTCTATACTCGTATAAACACAAGTCGGGAGGCAGGACTTCCAGTAAATGCAAGACTGTGGTATCTTATTGATGTTTAAGTCTGTCTAAAGGGGCAGGGAACCCTTGTGACTGTGAGCCACAGATCTCGAATGGATTTTGTGCAAATATTTGAAAGTCAAACGTTGGTCTACCGACTGAGGCCAGACCTACAAACAAGTGACCGTTGGGAGCGACCAAAGCTTGATATGGATGGATTCCAGGCTATTGCAATTCATCCCTTAACAATCAAAAGTACCTGGAAAAAGTCAGCTGTGGGCTGGAACAAAGGACATGTTCAGAGCTGAGAAAAAAATGTTAACCTTTGCCGATTTCTCCTCACCAATATTTGCTTATTTGTCGTATTTAAATGTTTCCAGTGATCCAAATAATTTTATCAGACAAAGACAATTTGATTTAACACAAAATGCAGCTTTTAAATGATGATTTCATTTTTTGAAGGAAAAGTGTTATTCCAAACGTTTATCACCATGAAAAAAAAAAACTTTCCCCCCTAAACCTGATTGTGCCAAGGGTCGTGCCACCCTTGGCAGCAACAACTGCAACGAAACGTTTGCGATTACTGAGCCCCTTGCATCGTTGTGGAGGAAATTTGGCCTACCCTTTTCTGCAGACTTGTTTTATTGCAGTCATATTTGAAGGTTTTCGAGAAAGAACTGATTTTTTTAAAGGGGCAAAAAGCTAAATCGTTTTACCGCTGAGGTTTGCTGTTGTTCACAGCCTGTAGACCAAAACAAAGTGTGTCATGATCCACCCCTCTCTCCACCTCTGCTCAACACCCCCCATCCCCCACCCCCCACTCGCCTCGCCGGCGAACGACTATCTGCAAAGTGCAAACACACCAAGCAAAAGAACATTACCATTTTGTAGAACATGTTGAGTAACAAAGTAAGTAACTTATAACGTTTTAATGCCACAAGAAAGAGTCCTTCCTTATGGCAAGTTTTCTATGCTGTTTTGTCCGTAAATTAATCATCATACCAATAATTTAGTGTGTCACTGTTGGCATCAAACGTGTCTGTTCCGCACTAATGGTGTTAGCAGACAGTTTAGTTTGTAACGTATTTACAATATGAGAGCAGTAAATGGTTTTCCTGCAAATACAATCTATGTTAGCTGACTGCCAGGCTACTCGCCTAACACAACCGTAACGCCTGACCCATCACTGGGACTGAGCCGCTAACAGCTCAAGCTCCAAACATTAACCCATGCTACGATTGTAACATTAAATTTAAGTGAATCGACATAGCGACATGTGCCTAACATTATTTTAACACTAGTTAAAGCTGACATTTGACTTTATGTTGTTACTTACCTGTCCAGGAGAAGAAGAGCTAACCTTAGCCCCGAGTCTAATTGCAGCCCCTTTAGCTCTCACAGTGTTCTCCAACTTGGAAATGCAAGGCCAATGTTAATCCGGGTTCTGTCCCTTTATCCGAAAACTTCTTCGCCAACGACCGATGTTTCTTTAGAGGTAATCTTGGACCCAGGTCGTCTTCAGGTGAAGGTTTTGTTCCGCTCTCTGCCATTTTACTTTGAAAATACGCGCTGCCACTGCACACTGGCTGTAGCCTTTTATAGGGAGGGAGGGCCAAGGGCTCCAAGAGGAGGGAGGAGGCGGCAATTCACATGAACCAACATGAACACGCAGCCGGACCGGTTTGTAAACAAGAGGCTGGAGATCAACACAGAGAGTGGGTGTGTGACATCATGCTCTACTCCAGATGAAATTACACCTCTCGCTCTTCACATAGCGATATTTAAATTCCTTCAATCTAGAAATTCTGCTTATCGCCCCTTTAAGGTCAGAGTCTCAGTCGGATTCAAGTCAAGACTTGACCACCCACTTGGAAATCTTAATTTTGTTTCTTCGGAGCCAATCGGTGGTGGGCTTGCTTGTGTGCTTCGGAACATTGTCCTACTGCATAACTCAACAACACTTTAGGTAAAAACAGATGACTAGACATTCATTTTCAGGCGAGCAGAATTCAAGGTTCCATCACCTCCTCGCCCAGATCCTGAAGCAGCAAAGCAGCCCCCTATACCAGCACATTCCCACCACTCTGTTTGACCATTGTTATGAAGTGATAATTGTACAATACTGTGTTAGGTTTATGCCAGATGTATTGGGTTTACTGTCTCCCAAAAAAATTGACTTTATACTACTCAATCCACAGAATATTATCCTAACATCTTGGGTGTCATCAACATGTTCTTAGGCTAGCGTGGTGAGCCTTTGCATTGTTTTTGGACAGTTGTGGGTTTCAGCTAGCTGCTCTCCCATGATTGTCCCTTTCTCACTGCGCAATTATGAACATTAGTGTGGCTTTTTGATGACCTCCTGGATGAGTTCTCAGACCACTCTTGGTGGAATTAAGGCTGGCCAGCAGGCTACTGGGAGGGTTCACCACTGGTCAAAGTTTTTTCCATTTGTGGATAATGGCTCTCTGGAGTCCCATAGCCTTAAAAATGGCTTTGTAACCCTTTTCAAATTTATAAAAATCAATAACTTTACTTCTCATCTGTTTTGTGAATTTATTTAGATTGTGGCATCATGTGCTGCTTTTTGCTGACTTGACATTGCCTGACAGATTTTATTTAAGGGAGTTTTACATTCAACAGGGCTGGCAAGAATCATATCCGCATGTGTCTATTGAAATTGAACCCAGTTATCCAATTTAATTTGTTTAATTTGTTGATTTAGTAACTAAGCAGCAATTACGTTTTCTCATAAGGACAGGTTAGGGTAGTTCACTTTCGTCCTTCATTAAATTAAATCATTTAAAAATGACATTTTGTGTTTACTCAGGTTATCTTTGTCTATTAATAAAGTTAGTTTGAAGATCCAAGATATTTGTGTGTGATAAATATGCAAAAAATCGGGAAGGGGGCAAATACAACGCTTTTTCACAGCACTTTTAATACTGGGAAATGTAGAGACCAGATGCTCTTTGCAGGACATGAATTGTATGACCAATTTGAGAAAGCATGAATATTTTTGAATTTGTCCAGAAACCCGCAGAAGGGTATGAAATTATTAATCACTGGGTGATTTGCGCAGTACTAGAATCATATGGTGACAATTATGGCATTGAACCTGTTCTTTGTAGTCTGCCTTCAGTGATTTAAGCTATTGTCTAGAGACAAATTTAAGACTCCGACAACAATGTGATAGTAAAAATCCATCAATGATTATACTCCAGTTTTATCATTTGAGCTGTTAATTGTTCCAAGAAATATTATGACATTTTATTTGATGGTCAATCAAGTTATATTTTCCGTGGTTCAGTAGTTTCCAGCATTTATTTATTTATTTGCCTTTTGGGCCACATGATTTGTGCTATAATTTATCCCCAGTGAAATGACAGTGCATTAATATGATTGAATGAATTTTTTCTTCACTTCAAAATCTATTGATGGCCAAACCTCCCAGCAATTTTGTTTGTACAATCAAAGATAATGTGACACCAAGACCTTTTTATAATAATTGTTCTGTGACAAGTAAGATGGTGCACAGCCTCAGCTGCAAGCTAAAGCAGTAGAAAGTAACATGATAAATGTCTCATACTTACAGCGCCCTCCATAATTATTGGCACGCCTGATTAAGATGTGTTCTTCAGCTTCTAATAAGTTCTGTTTTTAGCCGCGACCAAGCAGCTCTATGAACGCTTCTGTCTGTCCGTCCGTTTGTCCGTCCGTCTGTGACACCTTTTTCACCATGTTCATATCATCATGAAATTTTCAGGAGTTATTGACCAAACTGATGTCCATGCACAAGGTCGAGGTCAAAGGTCAAAGGTCAAGTTCACAGAGGTCACGACCTTGTTTGCGGGTTTTCGCGCTGTAACTCCAGTTAGAATTCATGGATCGCTATGAAATTTTGGAAATAGCTTCTTGGTATAGAGGAGGGGTTCCCTATTGATTTTCAAGGTCATCTATTGAATCTCAAGGTCACACCGGTCAAAAAAGTTTTCACAGTTTTCACACCGTGACTCGAGTTTAACTTGATGGATGGCTATTAAATCTTACCACAAGCTTCTTGGTACAGTGGAGGGGTTCCCTATTGATTTTCGAGGACACGCTTGTACAAGAAACCACCAGTCATGGACACTAGGCCACGTGACGGATGCTAGGCTATGTCGCAGCCATTAGATCCGTCTGATCTACTTGTTTTCTTAATAATATAGGACCACAATGAAAAATAGAGGAAAATCCAACCTTTAGTATCAAGTGCATTTATTCAGCGGGAAAAAAATCCCACATCAAGAAATAATTATTTTAACAAAACAGCACCTAATCTTCTCTTATAATGTTTCACAAGATGGGAGAATACAGAAAGAGGGATCTTCGACCATTCCTCTTTGCACAATCTCTCTAAATCATCCAGCGACCTGGGTCCTCTCCTCTGCACTCTCCTTTTCAGCTCACTCCTCAGGTTTTCAATGGGGTTGAGGTCTGGGGACTGAGATGGCCATGGGAGAAGCTTGATTCTGTGTCTGGTGAACCATTTCTGCGTAGATTTGGCCACATGTTTCGGGTCATCATGCTGAAAGACCCAGTGATGACCCATCTTCAGCTTTCGGGCAGAGGGCACCAGATTTTGATTTAAAATGTCCTGCGAAAATTTCAAGAACTGTTCATGAAGAATTCTTGAAGTATTCTTGAATTTTGTTCTTGAAGTGTTCCTGAATTATTCTTGAAGTGTTCTTGAAGAGTGAGTGAGACTCGTGTTCTTGAACACTTCGTTCATGAAGAGAATATTCTTGAACATTGTTCATGAACAAATGTTCATGAACAGTCAATTCTTGAAGTCCAGGTTCAAGAAGAAGTGTTCAAGAATATTCTCTTCATGAGCTTAGTGTTCAAGAACACCGAGTTTTATGTCATCATAAAAAAGTATCCTGTCAAATTAAATTGTTCATTGACTTCACCAGAATTTCTTATTATTCAATTCAATTTGTATGTGCATGGTTCAAGAACAAATCAAGAATTGTACTGTTCTTGAAATTCTTCTTAAGAACTGTTCAAGAACAAATCAAGAACTGTTCAAGAATTTGAAGTTCAAGAATTCCCATCAGTAATAGTTTAAGAACACTTCAAGAACTGTTCTTGAATTGTTACAATTCTTGAACAAATTCTCACAGGGGCTGTCCTGGTATTTCAAAGCGTTCATGATGCCATGCACCCTAACAAGGTTCCCAGGGCCTCTGGAAGAGAAACAGGCCCACAGCATCACCGATCCTCCCCCATACTTCACAGTGAGCATGAGGTGCTTTTCTGCATACTCATCTTTTGTGTTCCACCAGACCCACTTAGAGTGTTTGTTGCCAAAAAGCTCTTTCTTGGTCTCATCTGACCAAAGCACACGGTTCCAGTTGAAGTCCCAGTACTGCTTAGCGAACTCCAGACCATTGCGTTTATGATTGTGAGTGAGAAAAGGTTTTTTCCGTGCATGCCTCCCAAACAGCTTGTTGGCATGTAGATAGTGCCTGATGGTTGTTTTGGAGACTTTGTGACCCCAAGATGCTACCATTTGTTGCAATTCTTTAACAGTGAGCTTTGGAGAACTTTTTATTTCTCTTACCATCCTCCTTACTGTGTGTTGTGGCAGAATAACCTTGCGTCCTCGTCCAGGCTTGTTTACCACCATTCCAGTTGTTTTAAACTTCTTAAAGATTCCTCTGACAGTAGATATGGGCAGGTGCAGGCGAGTGGCGATTTTCTTGTAGCCATTGCCTGACTTGTGAAGGTCAACACACATCTGCCTTACTTCAATGGTATGTTCTTTTGTCTTTCCCATGTTGAAGAGTGGATAAGAGAAATGGCCTCCGTGTCACGTCATATTTATACCCCAGGGAAACAGGAAGTGATGAATTACTAATTAAATGTATCTAGATACTCTGATCAACTTTGTTAACTACTGTAGAAATTACGGAAATACTTTAAATTCATTTATTTCCTAGGAATTGTTAGGGGTGCCAATAATTGTGGAACATATGATTTTATGAAAAATAAATATTTCTTAGTCAAGGTCCCCCCCCCCCCCCTCACCCCCCTTTTAATTCAAGTTAAAATTCACTTGAATTGAAGGTTACATTTTTACATTTACATGACATTTTTTAGGCTTTTAACTTTTTTTTTAGGCTTTTTGAATTCATTTTTAAATGTGTGTTCCCTTCAGTCTTGTTGTGATTTTTCATGTTTAAGGCATCTGTTTATTATTGTCCATATCAGCCCATTAACACATTTAATTCATCAAAGTCAACTCACCCAACATATTTGAATTGTTAAAATAAGAAAATAAATTTGAGTCACAAAATTATTAGAATCCAAACTGGTGTTTTATACAATATACTCATTGCCTCTGAGTATATTTGAATTTCAGTATTACTTGGGATAGACCAAATTGTTTATGCTCTAAGTGATTCATGCTCAGGTATAGGAAGTTTGGTATTTTAGTTAGTTACTGTACAGTATTTACTTTGAATTGTGAGATTAATGGAGGCTTATGGCATAATTAACTCGGGGAAAGGGAGAGAGAGAGTTCTCAACCCCCAAAATCACAAACTGGCCACTGAGCACACCAGGAAAAATTATTTTATTGTTGGAATTTATTTTACAAAAGCATCTACGCAGGTCACTCCTTTTTATTTGAGTACTATTATGCAATCTGTGTCTGCTTAGAGTCCTTCTCTAAGCGTGTGTTAGGTAAGTTTCCAAAGGGGGTAACACATTTAGTACCATGATGCACTGGACAGTGGCACTTTGGTTCTGTGTTCAGGCACTATGAAATTGAAAGAATACAATGACAATGAGGTTGAAGTGGAGATTGTCGGTTTTCATTTGTGGATGTTTTAATCCATTTTGGATTTTTTTTTTTTTTTTTTTTTACATATCCATATTGTATTTTGTATATGTACACACATTTTTTTACATGTATTTATATTAAACTGTCCAGTGGTTTTTTTTTTTTCTTTCCTTGCGCCTGTACATGGGGGGACCATGTATGTTTACTAAAGTTATCAATTTTAATATTTGGTTGGATATTCTTTGCATGCCGTGACTGCTAACAATCTGTGAGGCAGCAATCTTCAATTCCTGTTGATTTCAGCGGCTTTTTGCCTTCAGTCTCTTCTTCAGCTTTTAAAATTTTTGTTCCGTTGAATTCAGGCGTGGTGATTGACTTGGCCAACAAACCAAAATCACAGACTAGTATCTCTGTCCAGTTAATTGTGGTTCTCACTGTGTATAAAAGTGGGTTGAAACAGAATATTGCACAAATTGAAAATGATGCCAAAATGTACAATTAAATTAGCAGAATTTTTTTTTTTTTTTGAAAGAACACTTGCTCAATTTGGAATACCATGGCAAATTAAGCTAGCATCCTTCTGCCAGTAACAAAGGGATGAGAAATCCCTTTTTCTCTCTGAGCTGTGGGAGAAATGATGAATAATACCAGTATGATAAGAGCTCTATTCATGGATTAAAGACTAAAATGTCTCCATTTTCGCACTGAGGCTCACTGACCCTCCGAGACCGCCGAATTTTTTTGCTATGTCAATACCAATGGATTTCAATAATAACAGTGACAATAGGCCCTCTCTGGGTGCAAGGATAATAATGAGCGTTAAGGCTAAGCCATGGAGGCTGTTCCTACAGACTGAAGCAGGAGAGCAGAACCATGACTTATCCTTTTTAGTCCACTATCTGTCTGTAACTCTTTCACTTTCTTGTTCTCCATCTGTTCTCTTTTCATGGGTTGCATTTTCTGTTTAACCTGTTCACATGACAGCAATTACAACACATAAGCCAAAGAGCATTATACCAGAGAGAATAGGTTTTTGTCGCCTTCTTTTTTTGCGTTTGTGGTTGTTAGATGGTCAGTGGCTGATGTTGGGTAGAATGGGGTCCAATGAGCTATGGGGACCAATGAGACATATCACATTTGTTCCCAATAGATGCCAGAGTTGCTTAAAATGGCCTAAATTCTGATATGAGCCATGGGGACCAATGAGCCGTCAGACCCCAGTCTACCTTTATTCCTAAGGCTACTGGAACTGTCTTCTATAAGAAACAAGGATGCAATCAAGACAGCAGAGCCATAATTTTATAAGAAGTACAGCATGTATGGGTTTCCTACTTGCATCGGGTTGGTTTCACTCCTTGTTTAGCCTGAAGCAAAAGCAGTGCAAGATAATCTTTTAACCTCCATGTCACTCGTTTTATCTGTATCTTACAGATACAAACATCCATCAAGTGTTATCAGAGAGAGGAGGAAAAGTCTAGCAGACAGGCTTGTTCTGGTAGTTCGAGTTGGAACTACTCACAACAAAAGGTTAGTTGCCCTCTGACAAGGCAGTTCAGACATTGGACTTAGAAACTGAAAGTTCGCAGGTGTGATTAAAAGTGAAAAATTGCCATTACTCTGTGCCAGAACTGAAACCCAGCTGATCAGGATGAATGAAATTCAGTTCCAAACATCATAAAATGGTATTAAGAGCGAATTAGTTGCCTGATGACTACAAACACCGCTTAAAATAACAAACGATCTCCTCTGGAAGTATAAGGAGGTAAAATATTCACTTTCCTGTATAAATTCACCCAAGGAGGTCTAGATCTTCAAATTTAAAAAAAAAGCTTTCGGAGATAGGCCATCATTCAGACAAGCCAAAAGATCTCTGCTTTGCTGGCACCCTCAAGCAGAAGACCCAGAATGATGCACTTTGTAGTTTGTGGAAAGCCTGTTCCGCTACCTTAAAGGTCCCACCAGGTGCACAGCTAATTAGCCATTATGAGCCAGTTCAAAGTCTCCCTTATCTGACATCACAAGGGGGAGTGACCACCTCGAATAATGAAATCTGATAACACTTTAGATGAAGTGTTGCTCATAAAGACTTTACACAGCATGTATAATGCCTTAGTAAATGAGATATAATGTCTTCATAAATCATACATAAGCCAATGTCATGCTTTGTAAAGGGTGAAATAACGCATCCTTATTCAGCATGTGATACCAGATGTGATATAACTGACAGTGTCAATTAACTAGTGGCTAAATACTATAAAGGGTGACATTGTCAGCTAAGTGACATTGTCAATGCCACATCTGGCATCACATGCTGAATAGGGGTGTGCAATTTTATGCTTTACAAAGCATGACATTTCGAGGGCCGAGGATTAACTAGTTCTATCTAGCATTTTTTACTTTTTGAGAAAAATGAGTTTTTATATTTAGCTATTTGCTATTTTAAAACAATAAAAGGTACATATCTCATAACTTATTTGTAGTTAGGATATGATTCCTTGATTTTGAAACTAGTTAGTACTGAGACTATTGTAGGACAGATATCTCATTTTTGAGTAAAATGTCAGATAGAACTAGTTAATCCTCGGCCCTCGATTTGCATATGTATGATTTATGAAGACATTATGTCTCATTTATGAAGACATTATGCATGGTGTATAAAGCCTTGATGAGCAATACTTCATCTAATGTGTGACCCAAATTTCAAATAAACTGAATAAAAAGTTGAGGAAAACCATCAAAATTAATTTAAACTAACAGGACACATGAATTAGCAGCAAGCGCAGTAGAATATGTTAGTGCTACAATATCAGTGTACACAGGCTTTTAACCTGAATTGCTTCATCAAGTATTTAACTGTGTTAAGCAGTGGCTCTCAAACTCAGTCCTGGGAACCCCTGGATCTTAATAAGCTGTCATTTTGTCCTAAGTTGTTGAATTTCTTGTTTTAAGTCATTTTTGACCACTCTTATTTTCTATGCATGCCATGCATTCCAATGCCAACATGAGGCTTGACTAGCAAAACTAAGAATGGTCATGTCAGCATTTCCCTGTTGTCCTCCACAGTGTACTGGGGATACTAGATTGTGCTCTGATCTTATTTTTCATCATTTTCCAAACGATTACCTTCTTATAAGAAGAGATGAAGCAGGAGTTTTATGATCGCGATACACGTTTCTAGTGGTTCTATTGATCGAGGCATTAGCGATGGCTTGAGCAGGTCACGACTAAAGGTATATGATGCTGTTTATTCACATAACTGAATTGCGCAATTTAATGGCCAACCAATGTAATATCCGTAAGCACCAGAATAGTGATGCCATTCTTCTACTAACTTACACAATGGTCAACCAATCACTTTCGCGTTTGAATTGGCAACGGTTTGGATTGATCACGTTCACATCATGAGTTGGGCTATGGGTAAAGTACTTCAATGCAGAGAAAAATCTGGAACAAATGCCAAATCACAGTTCTCTTCTACGGGCAAGCCATTGGAAACACCATGTAGACAAAGTCGGTGATCCAATTGCACGTCTCAAGTCTCACTTTGGACAAAAATGACCTGAATATTAAGAGTGGTTAATTTACCATTTTATATTACATTGTCACAGAAATATTCATGTGTGCCATGAATATGAAATACCCTTGAACAGATTATGTTTGTTTTGCTGTATTGCAAGCAATCTCAGGTAACAGCTTTTTAAACAGGTCAAATTGGCCATTGAGAAAATCAGTAAGCTTCAAGAGTTCGATCAAATTATTTAGAAATAATTTTCTTGCACTCAATTATACGAACATGACACAGAGCAGGTTTGACTCAATCATTTGCTACCCTAATAAATAGTTGCAACCATGCATTCGCAATTTCACTAGTCAGGAGTTAACCTATTGATTGTTTAATTTTATTGGTTAAATTCCCCCTTCCCCATTCATGCAGTTCTTTATAATATTTAACCATGGTGAGATTAAATTTTTGTTCTTCATTTGTGAAAAAGTATATCAATGCCTGCTCTTAATATGAAAGCTCTCAATGAAGATAATTCAGTGGCTAGTTAAAATTGAACGACTGCAATTGTGGTTGGAGAAAAAACTAGCATAAACAAACCAGGCCCAGGATCAAGTTTGAGAAACACTGCTATAAAGTGGGGGAAAAAAATACTGTATTTGGGGTTATTTATAAGAAGTCCTGCTTCTTTAAAAATTTGATTATTTGGTCACAACCTATTAATAAGCATTGAGCCCACTCTTATGGGTGTTGAAATTTATCTTTGTAGTCCTCTTTCAAGCAATGATTGCCTGAGTTTATTAGCTGAACGATCTTGCCATCTCTGTGTCCATAGTGCTGTATTTATAATATTTTTATTTTGAGTCTGAGGCGAGGACGGATAGAGATCGAGTCCCTGTTCCCATATTTGAGGTATGGAAGGCTAAACATGAGGTTTCAGAAGAAACTGCCCCATATCTGTCGTCAGATGAATTTTGTCCCTCTGAAACTATTCCAGTAAAGGTTTATTTTAAGCCAAACTCCCCTTCCCACCCTTTGAGCGTAACTCTCGAGCTGTTTTTTTAATTATTATTTTAAAAGACTTCTATTTGACTTTAAAGAGGGGTAATTGCATATTAAGTTCAACAAAAGCTCCTGTGAATGAAGCAATTTCCTGGTTTGATGGAAGTCTGGTCTGGTGTATCTGCAGCCGTCCTTCTTTCCCTCAATATCTGTCTCATCTTTTCTTTAACCATTATTTTCATGTCAGCTAATTCTCTCAGCGTCTTTCACATCGGATTTAAAAAACCCAGAGGAGAGAAGGAAATTGATCATCAAGCTGACAATGCATTAGGTGAACACAGCCCAGACAATTCAGACTGCCGATGAATGGATTTACGTGAGATAAGTGTAGCAGGTAGAAATTTGTTGTACGGAGCATAGTTTCTGTAGGAGATATATAATATATAAAATTATTTACTGATTTAAAACTAGACATCAACTGCTTGGTGCACAAAGGGGTTAAGAACACTTTTTTTTTTTTTAGCTGTGTCTAGTAAGTTGGATACAAATCATATTTTTCACATTGTTTCAAAGTTTAACAGTGCTTTTTCTTAGAACTTAAAAAAATGCACTTAACCTTTTTGTGCTCCAAGCAGTGGATATGAATTCGCTGTCCATCTTCTCTCCTACATACCATCAGCTTCTCCATTTTTGCCAAACTATGCTTTTCACTCAGTTTATTTTTTTTAAGTTTCATATTTTCAGTGGAATAGGCTGTTAGTGCCATATACTGTTTGTTGGCTTGTTTGTTTATGTTTTGCTGAAAATATTTTATGTTCTGTGCGTGAGTGTGTTTTTGTCTGTCCGCATGTGTGAGTGTCTGTGCAATTTTGACCGCATGCATTTGTGAAGCACTGAAAATGGAGAGTCTGTAAGTCACCACTGTCCTGACAGGGTTTGAGGACGTGTACAGAATCAAGCCTGAACAGCACTGCAAGTGTGGCGAGAGATAAATAATTTTGGACATTTTTGTTGAGGCTGTCTGGAAAAAAAAAAAGGAGCAGGAAATAGGGGTTACGTGGAGGAACAAGACAGAGACTCACCGGGGAAGATTAGGATCCATGTAATTCTGTAGGCCAGACTGGAATTCTGTCAATTGCAGTTAGACGGAGGAACAACCCGGAAAATATCTTCTAACTGTCCTGTGATAAAACAGTTTGTAGTGAAGTGCCAGGCAGGTGCTTGTCCTGTCTTCTAATGCCTCAACTGCGTTTGTGTATTTTATTTTATTTTATTTTATTTTACCTCGAGTCAATGTTAGATCCGTGCTTTAGTGAGATTTTTATTTTTCTTTTTTTTTTTGGTGAAAAAGCTTTATTTGTCAGGACTTTGTGCCCAATTTGCTGTTCTCTCCCATGCAATAAGCCTTTGAAGCAAGCCGTGTATCAAGTGAATTAAGAATACATCGTAATTTTTTAAGTCCTCTAATTTGTTAACTATGTCCATTCGTTGTGTACTTTTTTATCAATAACGATAGATCTTCGTTGACTTGTATTACTCATCCTGGCAATTAAAGGACATCTCTGTATGTTGCCTTTCAGGAAGTCTTGTGTCATTACTGTCTGGAATTGGTGCGTTGCATTCATGTGATTGGTGAGCTGCATCTGCTCTTTGGTCACATGCTGAAGAAACGTGTGATGTGTTTTCTTCAATCTGAATTAATAACATTTAAGGGTGTTTCATAGTAATCCAGTTGGTAATACTATCACTTCACAGCAAGATGGGTTCAGGATTTGATTCTCTGCTTAGACCGTTCGGTTTGGAGTCATGGTTTCCACATGTTAGTACGGGCTCCTTTAGTTATGTGCATTTCAGGCTAACTGGAGACATAGTAAAGTTGGAGTGAACGATGTGTGCGCCTCATGATAGCTTGACGACTGACCTGGCTGCATTCCTGCTTGCTACTAGCAGAATAGGCACATCCTCCGGCAATCCTGACCAGGAATATGCAGACCACAGGTGAACAGAAGGATATGTAACACTTTACATGACATAGCATTTCTGCACACACCTGCTGTAGTGATAGTTTTGTTTTGGGTAGAATGAGAGAACTGTAGAAACATAGACGCATGAAGAAGAGGTTTTAGCTCAGAACACTGTGTATGTCTAGGGGCATCATGACTTAAAAGAATTGCTTTGAACTTTATCATAAGGATGAATCAGTTCTGTGCATTTTCATAGCTTAAAATCTTAAATCAAATATGAATTCTGAAGAGAAGAAGAACAAATTATAATCCCTATGAGTAGTTAAGACGTGGTGGGTTATTATATTTACCTTCGCCAGCGACTTCGCTGACGAAGGTAATGTTTTGATCCCCGTGTATTTATTTGTTTGTGTGTCTGTCTGTGTGTATGTGTATCGAATAACTCAAAAAGTACCAAACGGTATTTCATAAAATTTGGTGGGTTGATTTGGCATGACCTGAGGATCAATCGATTAGATTTTGGGAGTGATCGGGTCAAAGGTCAAGGTCAAGGCCACGAAAAGGTCAAAACCGACTTTCGGCCATATCTCGGTCAATTTTTATCCGATCGGCATGAAACCAACGCCAAAATGTGCAGAATTATATACCCGATCCTGTGATGTGAAACACGGTACAATGGAGTCAATACCCTTCTTAGCGGTTGGGGGTCAAAGGTCAGGGGGGTCATTACCTTTCGAACTTAAAGGCGTATTGATGTAAAAAAAAAAAAATATCGTCCTCTTGTCATTCATCGATCATTTAAAAAAATAAAAATTGGTCCTCAGAGTTATGTGGCGAGGAGTTCAGTGGCGTCGGCGAAGATATGCGCTCTACCGAGTGCCCGTTCTAGTTTGTTTGTGTGTCTGTCTGTCTGTGTGTATGTGTATCGAATAACTCAAAAAGTACTAAACGGAATTTCATAAAATTTGGTGGGTTGATTTGGCATGACCTGAGGATCAATCGATTAGATTTTGGGAGTGATCGGGTCAAAGGTCAAGGTCAAGGCCACGAAAAGGTCAAAACCGACTTTCGGCCATATCTCGGTCAATTTTTATCCGATCGGCATGAATCCAACGCCAAAATGTGCAGAATTATATACCTGATCCTGTGGCGAGGGATTCAGTGGCGTCGGCGAAGGTATGCGCTCTACCGAGTGCCCGTTCTAGTTTGTCTGTGTGTCTGTCTGTCTGTGTGTATGTGTATCGAATAACTCAAAAAGTACCGAACGGAATTTCATAAAATTTGGTGGGTTCATTTGGCATGAACTGAGGATCAATCGATTAGATTTTGGGAGTGATCGGGTCAAAGGTCAAGGTCAAGGCCACGAAAAGGTCAAAACCGACTTTCGGCCACATCTCGGTCAATTTTTATCCGATCGGCATGAAACCAACGCCAGTGGCGAGGGATTCAGTGGCGTCGGCAAAGGTATGCGCTCTACCGAGTGCCCGTTCTAGTATCATTATGGAATGAAGAGGGTTCCTTCAATGATTATTCAATATGACGACCTGTCACTGAAGACATTGCCAACTTTTTTTTTTAATCAGCAATAAACAGAAGTGTACTTCTGATGCATGTAGCTATGTGGCCTATAGTACACCGACAGTTTCAACATTTGAAAAATGATGACACCACACCGATCAATATAAACGTAATGTAAATTCATTCATCTGCCAAACCAACTCCAAACTTGATGAAGATGAAGGAGAACATTGTAAATTTTATTAATAATGAAAAAAGAACTAACATGCCTTCACAATGTTTCATGTCTTGACAATGCACCTTAAACTTTTATCAAACAGCAGAATCAATACTAACATGATTCAGCAAGTTAATATCTTTAAGATATGCGTTTGTTCCTCCAGCTTGATATTTATTTTGACAGTGAGAGAAGATTTTCAATCCACTGGGAATATCTCATGTATGCATAGTGTGTCCCTGACTATGGAAACCAATCAACTGCTTTATCAATATTATTTATCATAGTACTGATATTCAAAGCTGGCATAAGACAAGTTTCTCCATCAGAATCAATCATGCCAGTGCTTGGAGACTGGTTGGCTCATGTGACCCGTCTCTGCTTGTGCTTGGTACACTTTATTGGAGAAGCCGAGCTAGCTCCTGTTTGTCTGGATGCCTGAAGCCAGACCAGTACCGGTAGAGTAATGCCAATGCTGGCGGGCAACAACGGCCACGTTTACATGATGACTTTTCATTCGGAATGAATTAATCCGAATGAAACCATTCAGAATGAATTTTTTTTTTTTTCATGCGAGTTTACGTGGGATATGGACTTTCCGAATGGGGGTTAACGTGGAAGACGCATTTAATCACTTTCACGTAAGGCTTGGTGCTTGGAAGCACAGTTTTAGGTAGAAATAGAAATTTTGGGAGTGCAAAAAAATTTTTGGGCGTGCTGAAAATTTAGTGTTAATTGAAAACGGCGCGGGGTGTGGGGGATCTCAATTTCAGCACAAGACATTGGCTTAGTTTTTTCTTCATTACATTGATATATTGTTATATTTTCTATTGTTGTCAATGCATTCTACACCTTTTCTAGCTTTGGTGAAAAAAAGATGGATTTAGCCAAAATTAGCAACAAATTATGAAATAAAGGAATAAGTCCCGAGAAGCAGTGGGTTACAGTGATTTTATAACGGCGGAGGGGCGAACAATTTATCGCTAATAGGCACGTTAGCAAGTTAGCAACATAGCTTCCAACGCAAAGGTGATATCAAACTCTGCAATGCAATAGCTAGCTAGGTTGAGAGCCAACTGGTTATCGGGTTAAACGGTTAAACATCACTGACGCTGAAATAGCGAGCTAAAGGTCTTGAAACAAATGTTACCTAACGAGTCAGTTGAGTGCAGAGAAGTTCGTTGTTCGCAGGGATATTTTGTGCTGCGGCCTGCCACAGTTGGTTACAGTAATTTTATACCGGCATGGAACGCAGCTCATCCAATCACATTTAAGTATGGGAAGCACCCGTTTTATAATACATATTTAGCACGGCGTTGGTCAAGCCGTGCACTATTTTTTTGGCTGTGTTTTTCGAATATTAGCCATGCAAATCACGGCTGCACGGCTCGCTAGCTAAAACTAAGTTGGGAAATATAGAAGACAAAACAGAAATCAGAGAACGGGTAGTAAATCGTACGGTGAGGATAAAACAAGAATAAGAAACCAAAAGGCGATGCAGACCAGTAACCACAGGACTCAGAAGATTAAGAAAGGATAAACTGGCTTGCAAACTAATAGTGAGAACGAAGAGGTATATAAAGGGAGGACAGAGGAGCAAATCACATGGGATTCAGGTGTGTAGGGGACAAAAACTGCAAATCAGCTGGGCTACAAATGGTGGAAACAATCCATCAATAAAACAATAGACAGAGAGCAGTGCACGTGAAGGAGTTAATGACTAAACTAATACAGAGAAACGCTAAAATAGACAATGAACATGAGGAATAATAAATGCAAAGACAAAAAGAACAATGATCATGACAGAACGGACTTAAACACTGACTGTTTCTGCAGTCGTGAAAAGTAGCTTTGCTTTCACTGCCTTAATTGGCTGTTGATTGGAAGGAAAACAGAGACTCCTGCACACACCGCCGCCCTTCAGACCCATGCACTAAACTTTCACCTCAGTCCAAGTTAATAGAAATGGCTGTGTATATACACCATGGCTTTACAGAATATGAAGCCATTTCAAATCAATTTTGAAGTCTGTGAGGCTGTTTTGTTTTCTGTTAAAGCTCTATGAGCCATGTATTCCAAGAGCTGCACCATACATTAGGATGTTCAGGTTTATTCACATAGTCTGTAACAAGTGTGGGAGTCCAGCACAGGAGGTGAAGGCCATTCTCCCAGTAACAAGACACTATTCTGCACCCCCCTTTTTTTATAATGAAAAGCTGCGGCTTTCATTGCTTTTTTGGTTTCGACCAGGTCATCAGACCATAATGGTTCAGAAAATCAGAGAGATGCTGCTGGATAGACTTCTCAGAAAAGATGTGGCTCAAGAGCTCTTGCTGCCGATTAGTCCCCAGTGCACTCGTTGTTGCGCCTTGCTAATACTCTGACTCAGTGTTTTGCAACAGAAAAATGTCACTCCTGTCAGACGCATGCCTATTTTTTTCCGGGGAATATTTCACTCCTCAGAGAGCTCTTAACCAAGAGTGGCAGAAGTGGGAGAAAACTCTGGAAACTTTTGTTTATCGCGAATCTCGCCCCGGGAGATGGCCGGTCTGCTAGCCATGCTATCTCTGTAACGCAAAAAAGCAGGCCGTTCCTCTGTCTGGACCAAGCCTGTTCCCTCTACTGTTCCTGACCTCAGTGAGATGGAACACTGCTAACTGTTTGTGTCAACTTTTAGTCCTCCTGGCTTCTCTCGTGGTTCACTGGGTGTTTTATTGAATGAATCCTGACAGGAGGTACCTTTTGGGGCAAAGGGGAATTCTAAAGTATTTTTTTTTTTAACAAGCAGCAAGCATTTTTTACTTACAAGCTGCACTCCCATTAGATCCAATATCTGACAAGCATATCTAAATGTCAGTGTTGGTCATGTTGACTAACCATGGAGCGCTCTGCTAAGTAGCTTGCCCTCTGTTCATAGCCACAGCCTGGAGCACAGGGAATATGGCAGTGTTCACAATTTTAAAATGTCTGTGATGGGGTCGAATTTATTATTTTTTTTTTGCATGGCAAGAAAAGTGAGAGAAATGAGAAATTTGTCATGATCCTTCACTCTGGTAGCTTTCTTTGTGGAAATTTACAATTGTTTTTGTGAAGCAAACTCAAAATTAATGTAATTAAAATATGTGCAAATATGCGCATTGTACGTGACCCCAAAATGAGCTTTATATCTGTCAGTGTTTTGGTGCCAAAATTTGGGAATTTATGCCTTTGTTCTCACCCTGTGAGGCACGATCGTGTGCTCACTTTCATGTAGTTAGTGTTGCATAACCTTTTGCTCATTCCCTGCTTTTTGTTTTCAGCTAGCTGCAACAAAGCCTCACAAAATAATTTTCCTCTCCCAAAACTATACTGCAAGTTTCAGGCTTTCAATTTTGCAGCTTTTGGCAAAATCTGATTTTGTTATTTCATAAATTGTTAAAGTCTTTCCATGGGTAGAAAAGAAATACCAGGGGGTTTCCTTTTTACAATGAGTCGTGTTTGTGTTTGTGCTTTTTGAGAGAGGGTTAGATAGTGCGTGTGCATGCATATGTGTGTGTGTGTGTGCGTGTGAGAGAGAGAGAGAGAGAGAGAGAGAGAGAGAGAGAGAGAGAGCTAGCAAGAGCTCTCCCCACAGGGTTGTAGTTGCTCAGTTCTTGCCTTCAGCAGTTATGTTTTGGTTCATCTACAGTCAAAGCAAAAGACTGCAAAAACTCAGTGGCCCATTTCTATCTACTGGGAGTAACAAGCATCTCTCTCTCTCTCTCTCTCTCTCTCTCTCTGTCTGTCTATCTTGTGTTTTGGCTACAAAAGTGTGGCTGGCCCGTTCGGATCCAGCGGTGGGAGATGGCTGTCCTTTTTTGCACAGCTCAGGAAGCGCTGATGCACCTATTTGTTTCATGTGAAAGGCTGAGGGGTTTGTTTCATTATTTAGAGACTTATATGTGCACGGCTGGGGGTAGATTTATCCGCGGGGGACTTTGTTTGAGGCCTGCAGTATAATGTGCCGCAGCAGTAACAGGTACTGCTAAATTTTTTTTGTATAATTGGCAGCTCGGGTTACACGCAGGAATATGCTACGTGCTGAGGGGTCTTCAAAGTCAGTGCAGGCGTTCAGGGGTTATGTCTCTGCGCACCTTAGGATTGAGCTTGAGTCTTCCAAAATGATGCACGATGTGTAAATGTTTACCATGATGCGGTGTATTGGAAGGGCACATTGTGTGGTCGCAGAGGGGGAGATTGTAACTCAGTTTGGGTTGAAGAACCCCTCGTGTGTAGCTGCTCCGGTTTCCCCTGGTTTGTTCTTTTGTGTTACTTTCTGCCATTTTCTTTTTACTTTCTGAGTTTGCAGGGGCGGGTTTGTAAATAGGGGATGGGTTTGAGGTTAAGGGAGGTGTGGAATGAGCTATGCTCTAATAAAAGAACATCAAAAATCAAAGTCTCTCTTTCTAACTTTCTCCTCTCTCTTCCCCTTTTTCCATATTTTCTTTCCCTCCTGCTCTCTCATGTCCTCTCTATCTGTCTCTTTCTCTCATCTTCCTCTTTTCCGTTCGCCCATATCCCCCCCCCTCTCTCTCTCTCTCTCTCTATCTCTCTCACACACTCACGAGTATAAGTTCATTGACAAAAGGAATTCAGGAAAATGCAGTGCAATCAGCAGTGCTCATGTGCTGCAGCTGTGTAATTACCATTGCAGTACTCTTCAGTACTCCGTCTCCAGGGCTCTCCTCTGATAGCTGCAGTTTTTTTGTTTTTTTTTGGACATTTTGGGCATGAGTGGATGTGGACTGCTGAAATGGAGGGGTGCCACGGAGAACGGGTTGCACTAGGGTTCCATTTCGTTCCACTCAGGGGGAGCAAATGGGGGTGATAATTTCTCATTTGATTTGCTGGGCTGTGTGTAAGCCACTGCCGCTGACATAACGGGCTCAAGAATTATTGGCACCCCTATCTGGAAATGCATGAGAAATACTTGGAACCATCCAAAGCCATACATTAATCCAATTTTTTAAAAAAAACAAGTCACCAAAATGAAGGTCTCATAATTATTGACGCACCTTGCTTACTGCTCAGTGCAACCACCTCTGGCAAGTATAACAGCACAGTCTTTTCCTCTTCTGTTTTTCTGGGTTGAGGCATGCATTTAGAGAGATTCTGTACTGTTCAGCTATGCAAATCCTTTCACATATCCATGGGTTTGCACTCATCAGCTACCCTTGCCAGTTCACCCTCGGGCTTTCGATCAGATTTCGGTCTGCTGACTGAGATGGCCATTGCAGAACATCGATTTTGTCGTCCAGGAATAATTTTTTGTGTGTATTTTGTGGGTTGCTTTAGGTCATTGTCTTATTGGAAAGTCCAGCCGCAGCCAAGTCTCAGCCCTCTGGCAGAGGCCACTAGATCTTCAGCCAAAGTTGCCTGACACCTGGTGGAATCCACTAAGCCACTGATCTCAAACAGTGCCCCTGGAGCTCTGGAATGAAAACAACCCCAGAACATCACCGATCCGCCAGCGTAAAGGCTGCATTTCCTTAACTGGTTCCCAGTATTTTCAGTACAATTCCCGTCAGGGGTGCCAGTTTTTGTTGGGGGCCACTGCATTTCCCTTTGTGGGAGCTGACACGTCAGTAAGGAATGAATCTGCTCCAATCTGATTGCCGATAGGCCATTTAGGCAGCATGTGATCCGTGGATAGAGGCGGCTCTGTAGGTCTCTCCCTGCTTCTCTCACTGTTTGTCTTCTTCTCTAACAAGGAGAAAGCTTCAGGGGAAAAAATAATAAACGAAGAAAGCTATATCCGCTTGTATTAGTAACACTCCACAAAATGACACAATTTATCATCCACCCCCCAGTGAGGGACCAAATGACTCAGAGAATCAGAACTGTTTGTCATTCAGTGAATTTATCTTTTAAAAAAAAACACTTTTCCAATGCAACTAACAAAAAAATATTAAAATTTATGATTTTTAAGAGTGGGAAAGAAAAAATGTTCTGACACTTTGTGGCATATGTGTCAAATCAATCTATGACTGCCATGTTAGCATGTGGTATGTGCTATCAGCACATATGCTTGCAATATACCCTGCAATATGCTTTATTATATTACCGATACTGAAGATTATGGCTTATTGAGAATTTAATTCCCCCAAATGGCACACAGTATGTGCACAGATTATGGTTCTGGCTGGCCTGTAGGCACTTTCACATACATGAAGATATACAGTGTGTGTCGTTTGTGAAAGTTTGCATATTACTTTGCCACAGCTTTATAAAATATGTAAAACTCACATTTTTGCGAATTTTCGCCCACATTGAAAAACTTCCGATTCCTTGTTGTTCATAAATATTACCTACATTTTCTAAATAACCTGATTTGATTTTGAAATGAACATGATGGATTTGACTTAATGAATGAAACATTTTAAATACATTTTTGGGGTGGAGTTATGTTTTTCCTTCTTAATAAATACTGGCCACTTTTTGTAATAATAGTGAGTAATACTTCACAGAAAGCCATATCAGTTGCTAAATTTAAATTTAACGCAGGTTAGAGGGTTTACTGAGCTTGGGTGGAGTGGCTCCGTGAAATGGAGAATTTTATTGGTGGAATAAGATAGAGGAGGGGAAATCATGTGAAAGGAAGGCAGGAAGTGGAGGGGGGCGGGGGTAATAAAGAGGAAATTAAGCAATGGTATCATCTCCTAACCGGAAAGGTTTTATGCAAAAATGTTGCCGGCTGACAGATTGGAGTAATTCATTTTTATGCATGATCTCTAGCCCCGAAACCCACAAAAATTGCGAGGGATGGAAAGCCTGTTTTCCAGCTGGCCCTATAATTATTCCTCTCGCCTGTGAGCGGCCGGGGATACATATATTACTTCTCTGCTGTTCAAAAGCTCCTCACAGTGCCAAAAAAAAAAAAGAAATCAAAGGAAAATAATTATTACAGATAAATGGGCAAATAGACTGGAAGATGGTTAAGCTAGCATTGACTAAATAAATAAATAAATAAATAAAGTAATGAAATAAATCATAATGTGTGGCCGAACACCCTGAAACAGATGCCTTTACAGTAAAAAGCAAGCTAAAGAATGAAAGCTTTGTTTTATTGAATTTTACATTCTGTTCAGCGTTTGCCAGAGCAGCATGTACCAGTCTGAGCTATGAAAGCTGAGAGTTTATGTACGAATCTCTCATCCCTTTTTCCTTGTGGCAGATGATTATTCACTTTAATTTTTATATTCCAGCAACATCGATTGCTTTACGCCTCAGTATTCTCAACTGAATTTAGGTTTCTATCATTTTCTCCGCCACGTGCGCGACGCCGCTAGCTGAATAATGTGATTCTTTCAGATCACAGAGGCACTTAAATCGTAAAATATGCCGCACATTTTTTATTTTTTCTCTCTTCCGTCATTAAACTAAAGGCTCTTAACAGAGACGAACCTTTGCGCCTCGTAAAATAAAAACTTGGACGTGGTTAGTGTAGCTCTTTTCTGTTAATGCCAGTGCATTACTGCATATTTTGACATTGTTGAAAAAACCAAATAAACAAACAAACGCAAATCTGCAACCAATTTCAGACACTTGGCTGTCAAGCTTCATCAAGCCCCTCCTTTTCTCCGGTGACAACAGGACTTATGAAGATGTGCGAGCTGAAAGCCAAAGACTGGGGGAATAGGCATAACGGAAGTGTGTAGGAGGAATGGTTCCATATTTAGCAGTATGGACTTGTTACTAATGACATGGTTTCATGGCAATAATGCAGAACTCTTCAGACCCCATTAAAGGCTAAATGGATGGGGCCTTTAAAAATGAGGCCCAATTACTCAGCACTCTGTACCATCTCCAGAGCGGCACTCAAAGAGCCAAATTGCTCTGGGAACTGAAAAGCAAATCTGTCTCTAAGGGGCTTTTCTCTGTTTTTTTTCCCTTTCCCCACCACTGTGCTTCAGTCTATAAATTACATGGGGTAGACTTCATCGGTATTGCACTGTAAGGCATTTTCCTGACCATCACATTGGAAGACCATCAATTGTTTGTCATTGGGTTGAAGCAAGAGAATGACCAGGTTCTGCTGATGATGTTGTTTCTGCACTGTGTGATAAATCCATGCGATGCAAATAACTCTTCCCTCCCACTTTCCCCTGTTGATCGTATGTCGCAAAATCGTTTAGTGACTGCCGCATATGCATCCAAATTCTCATCGTATTCCGTTAAAAGAAAGTAAAACGAATCACTTGCTTACAGTTATTTGTTTCAAAAGTGAAACGAATCACTCGCTTTAAGTTATTGTTTCAATCCATATTTTTGTGCTCCTGTAACTGCAAGTACTAATGTTAGTTCGCGGTGTCTTGATTTTAATGAGCACAATGGAAGCTTTGGCGGTAATTGAATAAGAACATTTTTACGTTTTTCAAGCCTATCTTTGATTGAAAGGCACGGCTGGATGGACGTGCGCTGATGCTCTGATAGCGTGTTGTCAGTGTGCATCATCTCGTGTGCGCGTTCTCCCTGTGAGGAGGTGAATGATGGGCATTGCAGATCTCCACACTGTCTGTGCTGAGGCCCCTGCCTGACAGGAATCAATGCTCCCAGTTTCATCTCCTCCAGCCATGCATTAGTTATGAGATCACTCTGTCCCATAGACATTGAGTGAGGCTGTTTCCAGAATAGTAAAAGAAAAAAAAAAACAATAATAGTTTTGAGCAAGTTCACTGAAAATGTGGCTGGAAAGCTGCTCTGTCTTTTAATCTGAATGCAAAGTGTAATATTTTGTGTTTTATTTACCGGAGATAGCGGATTTTCATTGCTAGTTTGATTGACGTAGTCAGGGTTAGAGACATAAAAACTTTACTCATCCAGACATATGTCGGTGCTGCCATCACAGAAAGATGTTGTTAAATATAATAGATTCTGTTTGTTTCAATTCAGCTTTAGTATTAAAGGTCCTTTATTATGTCACCTGGTGCACAGCCAATTATCAGTTCAACTGGTGAATTCAATAAAGGCCCAACTCTGCACATTTTCAACATGGAGTTGGGCCCTTATTGAATTTGCCAATTCAATTACAAACCATGTCAAAATTTGTCCCTCTGTGACATCACATGGGGAAGTGACAACAAAGTGGTAAGAAGAACCCATCAACTTCAGCCAACCAGCAAATCAGTTCCCTCATTACTTTGGGTGATATCTCCTCCTTGAGATGTCACAAAGGTCAGATTTTGAAATGCGCTGCAATGGGCAAATGGTTGTGCATGTGGTGACATGGCCTTTCGTACTGTATTCAAAATGATGTGTTTTTTATGCTTTATGTTGTAATCCACTCTACAAACCAATGATGGTCCTGCTGTGTTGAAAACTCGCTACATTTGTTTTTTGGCATTTATATAAACAGTGTAGAGACTGGTGCTTCATGTGCAGGACAATCACTGAGAGATGTGCGTTTGTTTCACTCTGCCTCTCTAAGAAAACCCGATAACCGCTCCTTCCTGCTATTTTCACCCATAGATCCGTTCGGACCAGGACCGAGATATCCAGATCCGTTACAGCATCACGGGGGCTGGGGCTGACCAGCCACCCACCGAGGTGTACAATATCGACCCAGTGGCGGGGAAGATGTTTGTTACGAAGCCCCTGGACAGGGAAGAGAGGTCCTCCTACCATGTGAGTATGTCAGTCAGCGATGAGCCTCTGCAGATCATCTGCCAGCATGTTAGGCCCATAATCCCGGTGCCATTTGTTTCTTCACCTCTGTCTAACGCCAGATGTCTCTGCTCCAGCTCTCAAACACGACTCAGGACAGTCTTCGTACCATAAGTTCAGGTGTTACCGTCATTGTCAACCTCTTCTGGTTTAAGATCAAAGTGAAAATGCGTGGAATGAGAAACATCTTGGCAGAATCGCTGTCATTTTGATTTGTGGGCACCGAGAGGAGAGAAGAATATGCAATCGAGACGAGATTGGCGTGAACACATCAGGGCTGTCGACGTCGGTCAAAACGGTGAATTTATGGTGCTGTCGGATGGGACTCTGTGTCATGTGGAGCTGAGCCCGTTGATGTTCACTTATACTGTCAATGTCAAAAAGTGCAAGTGCTACCGAAAAACGCATTTCCATCCGTTAATCCGTATGACATTATCACACCATTGCGGAGAGCTAGTTCCGTTATGAATATTGCAGTTACTTTATATTTGCTCAGAGGATTAGAATCGTTTGGGAAGACCACTTCTCCCTCCACGGCTCCGAGAAACAAGGAGGCCCGCTGTGAATGCAGTTTGTTTGGCTGCCAGCCGTGGCTGGTGATGCCACAGAGAACGACACAAATCTCCTCTGAGAATCACTGCTTCAGCATGATGGACTTTGCTGTAGGGTCAGGAGAAACCGCTTGCGTTGACTCAGAACCAAACCAGGGCATGGATTTGATTAGATCTACAATAAGCATTTGGATTGTGTGGAACATTTCAGTGGCTGACAGTCTATAATTTAATTTGAGTGTATTTCCATCCTTATTTAAATTAACCTAGTGGGAATTACATCTGCTTAAAATCATCGTGTTACCACCCAAAATACCTGGGCCTTTAAATTTACAAAATAGATGCACTTACAAGGATTGTTGAGGGAGTAATTTATCTGCTGGCATTTGGTTAAAATCGGTTGAAATCCTCTGAGCAACATTGCTATTGCTCTGTTGACAAAGGGTAGAGTTGTTCATCTTACTGCATGGGAGATTCGAAGTGCAATGATGCATATTGAGTGATAGAATAATAGATAAGAAAAACTTGTTCTCATTCGGAATTGCACAGATTGTCGCCATGGAAGTGGTACAGAGAGTCATTCAGGATGCAGAAAAGGAAAATGTAGATTATTTCTGGAAGGTGAGAATCAGCATGCGTTATAACAGGTAATGGGTTTTTTTTTTACAGTCTGAATAATACTGATAACACTCTTTCCGCCTGCTTATCTTATTCCTCGCGCTCCGTGGAGGACCATGTGACTGCTCTAGCTGGCACTCTGCTTTCGCTCGCATTCAGAATAACATGTTGCTGTGTAAACCACTTGGGTCTTTAACTTTGTGATGTTATTGAATTACCAGAACTAATGGCTGGACAGAAAAATTTCTGGCACTGCTCAGGAGAGCCATCAGCTCATTGTTTTGCTTGGGTGCACTCCAAGTTCAAACAATGTGCGTGGTGGGTAAAATAAGTAAAATGAATGCATATGCAATTCGCCACTGCAGTGTTCACTGGATTAAAAGTTCCACTGCGCATCTGCTTCATTTGAAGGAATGCGAGGCGTAACCATTCGTCTGCTTTCTTTGCGTGGCTACCGTGTGCGCCTGGGAATGCCTCATAAATTTCTTACTTATTTCTCTCTCTCACTCAGCAAGCTTTTTAGAGAAAAAAGCTAACTTATCTTTAGGTTTTTTTTTTTTTTTGTTCAGCTGAAGCATATGGCATGTACCTGTTGAAAGTGTAATTTTTTTAACAAAATGCCATTGTTACGACATGAAACGCGGGGGCAACGAAGCTATTTGTTACCTAGCCAGAAAGCAAGTAATATTGCTGCATTTCATCACTGATCTCCCATTTCCTTTACTTGCATAATTATGTAAGATCAGGTACAAGCACTTGTACATGTAAATACATGTGCGGGCTGTGCAATTGTCTGAGAGACTTCTGTGCACTCGATAGCTTTGTTAGTGGGAATCAGGCTAGCGGGAAGCAGTATAATACAGGAAGGATTAGCATTCACTGTAGAACAGCAATGTTGCTAGCACTGCTAGACAACCACAAAAAAAAACAGCAATAATAATATTAATAAAATAATAATAATAACACATTGCCTGTTCAAAGAAAAGTCGCCATTTGGATTTAAATAAGCAAATGCACACAAGTCTATGATTGAATCTTTATTGCAGTGATGAATTTATTTCTGCTGGCAGTAATTCTTTTCATCCTGACTGATTCAGTGCGCATTTTCTCATTTCTTAAACAATCATACCAGAAAACGTATCGCATGGCCCTTAGAAAGATGTTACAGTGTTTCCAGAGGGACAAAATATTGCCCAGAGTCAAGAAAAGGAAACAGCTAAGGAGACTGTGGAAATCACAAGAACGGACCTTACCGACCTGTGAATCAAGTGTAGAATAACTACCAATCAGATTGCTTCATCTTACTAAGGTCCTGCCTACCCCGAGAGCACCGCCATACTGTCTCACAGTCAATGCAGTCATTAGGTGTGTGTAACTTGCAAAGACAAAGTCTGACTTTATCGAAAATGGTTCGTGGGTGAGTTAGGAGAACGTGTAATACTGATGAAAGATACCCTACCTGACAATAGGGAGCTCAATTAATCCTTTTTCCTAGGCCAATAAAGCCGTTGGAAAAGTGTTTGCAATGGATTAAGGTATGTGGAAGGCCTCCCTCTCAAATCAATGTGAAAAGGATTAACAACACTAGGCTGTTTGCTCAAAGGTAAGCAAATTTAATTTTTTGTGCTTTCGCACTCACTAGATAGTTACCAACAATCTATGCATATTTTTTGCTGAGAAGACAGAATTACACCGATGGCCTCATTGATGTACACATTGGCATAGTATTGTTTTTTTTTTCTCAATGGACTTCTGGTCATATTACCAGATGTTGCTACAAACCAGTAGCTATTCTGCTGAGAAAATGATTCCTTCATGCCAACCAGCAGAGGCTTTTGCAGCACTTGATAATATAAAACATTTAGCCAGATGGTGAAGGACTTTGTAATGCTTGATGTATTCTGCTCAGAAACGTTAGTTGGCTAGGTAGCTAGCCAGCAAACCAGTTACATTTGTATTCAGAATGTCAGTCGCTTAGCCAAAATGAGTAAAGTTGGCTTGTCATCAAAATAGGTTTGGAGGAAAATGCTGATATTACAAACATTAGATTAATAACTCGATTATGTCTAATGTAGCTAGTTTAAGGGTTTATTGCATTGCCTAATATGATTTATTACAAAGTCTAGCTAACGTATTGTCTGACTCATGGCCAACTGACATTAGACAGCATACTGGATCCAGTGTTCTTTTTAGCTCAATGATAGCAACAAACATATGAAAACTACTCACCCTGTTTTGGACGCACTGTACGATTCCACTAGTTTGTCTGGTTTGATCTCAATGTGCTGTTTATGGGGTGTTTGGCTTTTCTGCATCAACTGCCAGCACTTAGGTGTGACTCTTGTATCTCCACCAATTCTGTTGAAGATTTTGACTTCATGGATATGTCCTTGGGTAAAATAGTTAAGGCCTCTCTGGACAACATTACCAGACAAGTTGGACACATTCGGTAAGAAACAAACTGCAATATTTTTGAGAATACGCTTGAGAGAGTGATGCTCAAACTTTTGCTGTGCTGATAATGTGGTACTTAGCTGTGTTGCACGTGGCCCAGAGCAACGGTCACTAAGGGAGGCGGAGCTGGTCAGAGCAAGTCGGAAAGGTCCATTCACTGTCCAACAATTTAATATAACCTGGAATGTTGTGGTAAACTGTCAACTTCGTGGAAGAAATGGGTTTGATAAAAATCATGACTGATCCTGATTGGAAGATCACTAAAATGCTCGATGAAGTCTCATAAAAAAAATAAAATAAAAAATTTACAGGAAAACTCACGGCCGGTGTTTAATTATGAAGCTAAGAGCATTTCCATATGCATGATGTGACAAGAACATGGAGGATTTGAACTAAACAGCCACAAGAAAGCCACTTCCTAGGGAGGCTAATTAGGAAAAAAACTACTTCAGTTTGCAAAGGAGCATGAACATTGGACAGAGTAACAATGGAAAAAGGTAATGCGGTCAGATTTACCGTATTCCAGAGTGATGAGCATGTCAGGGTAAGAAAGGAACCCCATGAAGCGATGCACCCATCATGCATAGTGATCACTGCACAAGCCTCTAGAGGCAGAGTTATGGCAAATAAATTAATTCATCTGACTACCTAAATATACTGAATGACCAGTAATTCATGAATGGATTTTTAAATTTCTGAAGGCAAAGGCACATTCCAGGATGACAATGCCAGGATTCATTGGGGTCAAATTGTGAAAGAATGGTTCATCAAGCATGAGTAATAATTTTCACATATAAAATGGCCACCTCAGAGTCTGGACCAATCGAAAGTCTTTGGAGAAGACTCAACAAAATCGTCTGACTGACCCATCATCAATACGATATCTCGGCCAAAAATGAATGCAAATCTGATCGGAAATTGATGTTGTTACTTCTAAGATTGTCAAAGCAGTACCACGATGAATGTGCAGCTTGACCTAAGCCAATGGTGGCGGGAAAAATAAAATATTATTGTGTGCGACCTTTTTTTTTTTTTTTTTTGGATGGGCAGTGTAATAATACCAATAATAATCTGATCACGTAAGTTTTGATTGTCTTCTTAGAGAGCCCAGCTGTTACAGCTTTATTCAAACCAACATCTGGTGAAGCACTGGAACCAAAGAAAGTGGAAGAAGATGCAACTTAACTTAAAAATGAAATTATTATTATTACAAATGTATTATTATTACTATTATTATTATTTGTTGTTGTGGTCAAGACCAGGAATCAGGTGCGGAGATAGAGTACAATTCAATGGTGAAGTTTATTAATAGTTATAGGGTAACAATGGGATTGAACCCCATGGAGAAAAGCACAGTTTAGTTCAGATGTTCAGGGCAAAGTGAGATGGCATTACCAGTCTCCAGCCAGTGGCTTTAAAGAATGACAGCAAAACGGCTTGACCACCTCCCCAGGGCCTGACTGCCCAGGGGCAGGTAGTAGTAGCTTAGGAGGAAAGCAGTTCCAATTCTGATGACCATTGAAGGATTGAGAGCTTGATCCTAATAAACTGGACGTAGGAATAGAATAGTAGGCAAGAATGAACGAGAACAGAATCGGAGCCCAACTAAATAAGGAAGACGGCTTCCGTAAATTACTATCTTTAAAGGCTATGTGTTTCTTAAGATATATTAAGAGTTAGACCGATAAACTGACTGGGTTTTAACACATAAAGCAAATTATAATTCAACAACTTGCAACTCAAGGGAAGGGGTATGCATACACGAAGGGTGAAAACTATGAAACAAGACACAGCCGGGGATAAGAGAGCACGCAAGATGCAAAACAATCAAAAGAGACTTGACTCTAATGGACACCCAAGTTGCTGAATGGGAGGAGGGTTGTGACAATTATAATAATAATAGTAATTATTATTATTATTATTATTACTAATATTATTGTTATTAATCTCATTGATTTCAATGCCTCACCAGATGTTTCTTCTCATAAAGCGGTTTACTGTTAAAACGTCTGTTCCCAGATTTTTGAACATCACAACCTTGTAGCAGTCCCTCCGCTTGAATGACAGTGTAATGAAAGAACCTTAAGCTAATGGACCTTCAAGAACTTTCAATGGAAAGTTTTTTTTTTTTTTTTTTGTTTAAAGCTGAGGACAACTCACGGAAAACTTTCGCGCAGTGAAGTTAGATGTCAACAGACTGAATTGATGTCAGCAGACTGAATGGACTGTTTGTGTTTCTGAATGCTTTATGTGTGAAGCACCTTTGCAAATGCTCCCAGCACGACGCTCTGTCATTTATGAGAGAAATATGTTTTTATTTCAACAGAGAAAAAGAAACATTTACCAACACATACCTTGCTTTAGTCCTTACAAAAAAGGCTGAAATGTTTAGTGGTCAATACCGTACAATAACATCGCAGAATCATAACTGTCGTTGCTCTTCTCTCTGTTGTGATGCCTTTTATTCTATTTTGTGAGCATCTCTCACAAGACACTCAAGTCCTTGACTCCTTTATTGTCTGTTTGAATCTGTTGGTCTGTTCCTGTCTTTGAGAAGCCTTGCCTTTTTATCGATTAACTGTATTTAAGGATTAAAACCTTGCCTTGTTTGAGGCAGAAGTCAGAAGCGAGCCTGAATCTAATGAACTGCTAGATTTCAGTATTTCATCATTATGTCCTTTGTCTGGGATCGCAGATGGCAGAGTCTGGAACAGTGTGTCCCTGGTCCGGGTTCTGGATACAGGGCCTAGCTATTATTCATTAGTTATAAAATATATGAGCTGGGATATTTTGTCCCTTGCCGCAGAAATCGTCCCTGCACTCCTCCTGCCTGTGCCCGCCAGCTACTTCAAGATTTTTATTTTTTTTTATGTAAGCGTATTAAAAATCCAAAATCTATGTGCTCTATACACTGTATTTGTATTCCTGTTTTATCTGCCCATTGTTTTTTGGTGTTGCAGAGGTCGTACTTATTCAGTTAAATATTCATGGATTTACAAAAGCATGCTTAGCTTTTGAAGAGTTTCTCTGTGAAGTAGTATGTTCTGCGCATAAAGTACGCATCTCTTCAGCGGCCTTATCTTCTCATACATTTGGGATTTTCTCAAGCGTTAATTTTCCTGGAAAGGCAACCAAGGTCAGATTATTTTGCGTTTGGTTGTTGTATCTGTATAAGTTTGTTCATAAGATGATTTCTGTTCAATTTACGCAGCGACTCTCTGACATGGCTCTGCCTGTGCCGTCCTGCAGCTCAGAGCCCATGCGGTAGACATGAATGGGAACAAGGTGGAGAATCCCATTGACCTCTACATCTACGTCATCGACATGAATGACAACCGGCCCGAGTTCCGCAAGCAGGTCTACAACGGATCGGTGGATGAGGGATCTAAGCCTGGTGAGGCAAATGAAAACAATGATGATTTATTCTTCCGATGGTGATGCATTATGACAGTATCTGTGATGATCAAGAGCACGATGACGCAGCTCATGATTATTAAGTTGATAATTTATCATGGTGGAACTGATGATGATGATGGTGATATTCCATTCATATAATGGTATATATGATGATAAAAATGATGACGATGATGATTGTGGGTCTAATGATGTGGGTGACTACTCATGGTAACAATGATGACAATAGTCTGCGCTCTAAAGACATTTAGAAATATCTATTCGCAAAAAACGGCTGTCTTATTCGGCGGTCTGTATTTTTCTTGTCTCCTTCAGAGGCGCTTAGATACCCAGAGGAGAGTGGCCTCGCTGTGCCACAGGATAGTATTACATCTGTAAATCCCTGGGAAAAACTACACTTCAAGCAGGAAAATCAATATTGCCCTAGTCACAGTTTGGATTTAGGAGCGCCGTGGATTGGCCTGCTTGAAATTCACACAGTGCTCGAGTGTATAAACCAGGCTTTGCTGGGCTTAGCGAACCCCCTCTATCATTCCTCATCCGCCCCATTTGCCGATAGCTGCCTCTCGGAACGAGCTCCCATCATATCGCCGCTAGTGTATACAGTGCGCAGTTTAAAAAAATAAAATAAAATAAAAAACGGGCGAGTTGTCTCTTGCTGTAGTTGCTAAACAGGAAGCTTTGAAAGTTCGTGTCCCTCCGACGCCCACATACGCGGTTTTTGTTTTTTTATCATTACTGCCTCTTTCACGCTAAACATACCTTTCATTTTTAAGAGACTAAAGCAAAGGAGGAAAATGGCCCCTGCGGTATCGCGCGGTGTCCCACTTGAGTCTGGGCTCACTGGCGCAGCGGGTTGCCGAGGAAAGAGCCTGTCGGCTGTTCTGCCGAGTGCTCTAGTCCCCGGAGGTTTCATAAAACATAGCGGAGGCAACGCGGCGAAGCGTGTGCTCAGCTTTCTGGAGCTTCTCCATTCACGCGCTGGCTTCTGTGGAAAGGAAATGAGGACGCAAAGCAAATATTTCTGCCTTTGAGGAAGTCAGCGCAGAAGTATCTTTCTCCAGTATTTCTTTTATTTTTATTTTCTTTGAGGACGTGCGTCCGTGATGTATTAAATTCACTCGAGTGAAGCGTTGTGTGAAATTTCCATTTCGCTATCTTTGTTTCGCATTGCTTTGATTTTGTGTCAGTAAATCTCCCTTCTGTGAGAGTTCTCCTGTAAGACTTCCTTGTACTTGCAGTAAGTTCAGCAAGGAGCTGTATGAGAGAAGGCTTTCAGTCACACTGTCGATCTCTCGCAACCCAGAGGGAGGCTGCAGAGAAATGCCAGACCACAAGGGGAATTATCATTCCCACCATATGTCGCATTGCATATCAAATCAATCAATTTAATTTGTTTTTTTTTCTCCACTTAATGACCACAAATCATTCATTGGGGATGCAGAGGTCCAAATGTAATTGGGTTGCATTAGCACTGTGCGTACGCAGTCGTACAACGTAATTCTAAAGGAAAATCCAATTTGGTTTCAATTGGAGGAAAATTGGATTTGTTCCGTTTCAGGACGTGCCATCTGAAGCCTCCGAGAGGATTCTGGGAATTCTATTTTCCGCTGCGAGCGAGAGGAGCAGTTTGTATCTGTGGGTTGCCAGGACCCTGCACTAGTACATTTTTCTGTGTCAATCGTGTACAGGACATTGCAGGTCAGGCTGGCAATTGCGCAAGATAGAATTAACACCTGGGTCACAAGAAATGATATATGGGTGAAGTTTTCCCGACCACCGAGAGGAAATATTATGCTGTTATACGATGCTTTTTGTTATTTAAGAAAGGCAATGCACATTTATGGACGTACACTCACGTACAGAAGTACACACACACGCACGCGTGCACATGCTCACACATACACACACACACACACACACACACACACACACACACACGCACACACACACGCACGCACATGCACATGGGCACATGCACACGTATGCACACATATCCTCGTACTTATATTTTTGCGAGGACATTGCATTGCCTTCCATTCATTCTCTCTGTGTTTCTACAGTCTTCCCCTAATCTTAGCAATAAGCAATGTTAGCCTAACCCAAACCCTTACCCTAACCTTAACCCATCCCTAATTCAAACCTTGCCGCTAACCTTAGGCATTTTGTGGCTAATTAGTTATGTCCTCACCACCCAATAATGTCCCCAGTCTGAAATAGAAATATAGTTTTTGGTTCTCACTTTGTAGTATGTACAATAACACACACACACACACGCATTCACACTCAAGCACGGTCATCCACCCAGATAGAGACTACTCTATTCTGTAATACAAACAGTGGGCAGGAAATGGCTCTGTATTATGCTCTACATATTACTTGAAAGTGTGACTATCCGGCAGTCGGAAGCATTCCATTATCAAGGCTTACCCTTTATTTGTCAGCACATAAATGCAGTTTTTGTAAATTCTGTGCCTTTGTAACTCTTTTAACCTAACTGGAACACTTTGATTTCTCATATTTCAGGGACGTCATATGCCAGATCAGTCTCTCAGTTATTCCTGGGCCTAAGATGAATGCATCTGTAATGTGTGTTTCATGGGTCTGTGCTCATGAGGGTTTCCTGTTGGTATTGAGGAGCACTACATTTGTGCCAATGGCCAACCGTCACATGAATGTTTTTAATCAGAAGTGTCATTCTGGACCGTAGCGCCACCTAGTGGTAAACAACTTCCTGTCCCTGATCCTGCCCCTGCCCACTGCCAGCCAGTCCCCCTGTCAAAAAGAAAAAAAAAAAAATGAACGTTCGACTTTATGGATATAGTTTGGTCTTGCTCATACTCCTCACATACTGGCACTCATTGCCACTGATTTAGCTGATATCATTGTGCAAATGTAGTATTGATGACTGGTCCTGAATGTGTTAGAAATTGATAGCCTGGTGTGCGTTACTGCATGTGTGATGGGTCCGCACATTCAGGGATACGAAAATCCATACCAATCACACCAAACACAGCGACATAAGTGATCCACAACTAGTAAAAAAATAGATGATAGTTGGTTGCACGGCGAGGGTTATGTGAACAAAATATTGACAAAAATATTTGACAAAATATTTGGAAATATACCCGTTTCAGTGAAAAATAGTGAAGCTAAATCTTCAGCGCTTAGAAAACATCTAGTTTTTTTATGCTCTTATGGGAAATTGACCTTAAATCCCATCAGCCTCAGATCAATTGCGGGAACTTGGGGGATCAAATTAAAGTTCAAGTTATAGGTGCATTGAACTATGTTGATAAGGTCATCACTTAGAGGAAGAAAAAGGGTCTGAGTCTTCCTCTCTTTGTTCATATCAGGTTATTTGTGGAATGGATAGACACGAATGTCTACCTCAAAAAATTGTTTGCTCCTTTTAGTTCCTTAAAGCTATGTCCTCATTTTGCCGTTAAATATATTCCGCATCAAATTACAAATCATAAAAGCATGGCGGACAGCCTTTATTGGAAACCGAAGATTAAATGTAGCGTGGCGCAGGCGGATCGACAAATGGATGTGTGGTTGGGTAGATCGCTCTGACAAAAGGAAAACAGACAGAGCCCTCCGTGTAATTTTACACCTCCTGATTTTTACGAGTTCTATCACGGTTTAACTGTGCAGCTGATGAGGTGTGAATCTGGCTTATTGCCCCAGGTAGATATGGCAGTCGCATCGGTGGCTGGAGTTAGGCATCCGCTGCTGGGCAGGTTAGTGTACGCGGGGCTTCAGTGAGATGTTTGCGCCCTCTTTATCTCCGTCTCTCCCGGATAATTCCCCCTCTCCTTTCTCCCTGAGCTGCCTTTTTCTCTCTCTTTCGTGCAAGTGCACGCACTGCCTCCCGTTTTTATCGCATCTCTCTCCAGCTCTTTCTTGCGATAATTAGCAGCATGTCTTTAACATATGTGACTGCAGTCATTAACAGTGTAATTGAAGTAGTCATTTAACGCTAAATATTTGGGCATTTTCTCAATGCGTATATTTTTGCATGCAGTCCCCACTCTCCTCTCTCTCTCTCTCTCTCTCTCTCTCCCTCCCTTCCTCTTTTCTGCTGTTAACTGCAAGGCGAGTCCTAAAATGCTCTCACATTCTTCACACACCCATATAACCGTGCATGACAGGTTTGTGAATAATAACTTGCGGCTCCAGTGATTTCAGTGCATAAGGCCCTCGTACAGCAGAATGTGTGAATTTCACAAATGTGAGTTTTTTTTTTTTTGAGAGGTTCTCTTAAAACAGCTAAACGTCTATTTCAGAATATGACGGGAATTCTCTTCATTGGCATTGATGGAATATTCATCACATCGTCCATTTGAATGGACAAATTTTTTTTTTGCTAATTCTTTTCCCCTAGATGTTTTTACATCCTCATTTAGTCATATTTTTAGGCCTGACACTTACGTTTCATCACTTTATAAGGCAGCAGAATGCACCCTAATCCAAGAGTTGGGACAGTTCACTGCTCTACTAAAGGGCTCGTGCTTTACCAAGTGAGGCCATTTCTGGACAGAATGTGCTATTGTGGAAAAATAGGAAAAAGATGAGGAGGAAGGCAGCAACATTACGCTCTTTAACAGGCGGCCTTTTTCCTTTCCTGTCCACTTTTCCTTGATTTTGCTAGGAAATGTCGAATATGTGAAGGGAAATTTTCGGGGAGATTTAAAAAAAAAAGGTACCTTGTGCATGTATGAGAAAAATGGAATGTCCTTTGCTTCAATACATCATGAGCTCAAAAGTAAAGGAAACCTCCACAACGCATCAGAAAACTTCAGCACCGAATGATGTTTACAGTTGTTACACCTGCTGAGGATTGTGGCCAATATTCGATTATTCCTTTCCTCGAAGGTTGGTTCTGTGTTTCCTTGGTAGACAGCGAAGGAGCTAACTGCCTCCTTTCCTTCATGAAATAGAATTTGGGCATTCTGGCTCATGTCAAAACAATGAAAGAAGAAGAAGAAGAAGAAGAGGCAGAAGAAGAGGCAGAAGACGACGTGGGAGATGAAGGAGACGATGACAAAAAAGGAGAAGGCAGCCATATTGATTTTGTTGGGATGTTTCATGACCACTGTGACTACAGGCTGGTAACGCTTGAACACAGGCCCAGAAAGCTCTGTGTGGAAACCGTAATTGTACCACTTATCATTTTCCTGCCTCTCTGTTCTTTTTTTAAATCTTTCCTTCGGCTGGTGACAAATCTAGCTCTGAGATGTAATGAAGTTTGAAATTACCTCGTGACAAGCCCCGTCACTGAAATGATGGTGCTATCTCTGGCAATTAGAGAGGTGCTGAAGCACCTGTAGCGGGTACTGTGAACACGGGGTCTCGGTTCGCGGCCGCAACTCAGGCCTGAGCACGTCTGCGATAAAGAATGACATTTCCCTGAAACAGTAAAGGGTGAGCCGCCATTTCGGCTCTTAGACACTTTAATTGCCAAGCTGAACTCATGAGTCTGACTGAGGCTTAGGCTCTATGAGACTTCCACCAATCACGAGTCTCAGTCAGAGGTGGAAAGCAAGGTTACTTTTTTCTTCTCCCCGGAGAATTAAATTGCTGTGTGTTTATCCATAATTGTGACACAAACGTGACAAGCAGCAAACCATTAAGGTCCACCCCGCAGCTGCAAGCTGAAGTAATAGATGATGGAAATGGCGCTAGTCAGAGGTGCGGTCGCTTCTGTGGAGCTGCGTGCTCTCGCTTCCCATCAGTATGTGCACTTAGGAACATGGTGCTAACCATGCGCGTGTGTGGCTATGATATGTTTTCATTCTGTGTGCTTTTGTTTGCGCCTTGTGCATACAACAATATATGTGTTTTAATGTAGTCTGCAAGCGTGTTTGCATGCACATGTTTATTTTTACTGCGATTCAATTTATACATCGTCATTGTTTTATACATTGTTTTTTGCAAAATCAGTACAGAAAGGAGGAAGTCACTCGAGGTTCACTGCAGTCGCGCCTCATGCGGGGTATTTGTCAGTGAAGAATAATTGAAGCACTGATTACTAAAACCCCACAAGTCAAGTCAAGTCTGACTTATGGGGCTTTAGTAATAGGTGCTTCAATTGTTGAAGACCCAAATCTGTGAAGATCTGAAAAATTACTTGAAAGCTGAAAAATGTAAAAATTTTGTGAATTCACTGAATTAATTTATGAATAGATTTCACGTGCAAGTTGGGGAAAGCACTTGAAATGACGAGCACAGCTGTAGCAAACGGAAGGAGAGCCTCAGGTTTTAAAGTCAACCAGTAATTGCCAGCTGCAAGGGACAGATAGTCTAACCCCAAAATACATTGATTGGCAGTGGATTTAGTCATAATTTAATCTACTGTAGAATGAAAGAGAGTGTGTTCACCTTGAACAAAATGCTTTTTAAAGTTGGGCATTCTCAAATTGCATTAATAGAATAAAACTTTTTTTTTTTTCTTTCAAATGCCCACTTACATGTCTTTACTGTATTGGTACATTTGCATATAGAATGTAAATTATCAAAATGTAAATTTCGACGTATTTTCCTTTGGTGTCCGCATAGGAGATCGAATCTGTAGGCGGATCATTTTAGTCATTGTAAATCTCACTCATGATAAAGCCAGACCAGCACTGTGATCATACATGATCCTTCTTTTGAGTGTTACAAATGATTTAGTTCAGAGAAATTGATCATTCATGTTCAAGTCATGCTTGCATGAATGAATTTTTCACTGGAAATAATATGCGAGTAAACCGATACTGTAACTGTATGTTTCAGTTTAAGGTCACTTATTGTGCATAGTACTGTTGGTGGTGTACTTTTGATGGTGAATAGATTATTAATTCTGAGGGAGGAATTGGGTGACTCAAGTATAATTAACTCATTTTAATATATTTTTTTCTTGTATTCTTCCATAAAAAGGAAAATCTATAAATCAATTTTCCAGTCAATCAGTTGGCCAGTAAACTGAAACTGCACATGGGCATTGAGTATAGGCAGAGGCTAATTTTTCAGTTTTCTCAAATTTTAGTTGTTTACAAGTAAATTTAAGGTGTTGAAGCGCATTTTTCTTCACTTGGTTGTGGCTGGCATCCCGGAGTGCGAGCCAGTTCAACTTCATATTGAAAGTTATGGCATGTCCATGGCAGGCTAACCAAAATTTTTACAACGCAGAATGCTTGAATGGCCATCTCGAAGAAAAGGGTGATCAGTGACTGTTTTTCACTGTCATTGTAGCTCAGTGAGGGTATATACCTCATCATTTGTGTGCTGTGTAGAAAAGTATATTCCAAAAATGCACTGTAAAATGTTGTATTGTTAAAATGGAAAGCGTATAAATTGACGATTGGCCCCTCACCGTCCTCAGGCTCTTACGTGATGAAGGTCACTGCCAACGATGCCGACGATGATACCACGGCCAACGGGATGGTGCGTTACCGCATCCTTTCCCAGTCGCCGCGCAGCTCGATCCCAAACATGTTCACCATCAACAGCGAGACGGGCGACATCGTCACCGTAGCCCCCGGACTGGACCGCGAGGTGAGCACCGCAGAAAGCTCCTAGTGTCACATCAGATTTCAGCTCCAGAACAGAGTGCAAGTCACAGCGATGGCCTCCTGTCAAAAACCGACATCCTACCATCTCCCTAAGGGTGGGACTTTTCTGGGAGGATGCTGGCTGTCCAGTTTTTTGACAATTACGCTGTGTGAACTCATGGTAACCCTGTCTTGATGGATTTCCCTTGCTTGCCACTTGCTCTACAGTTAATTCAACTGTAACCTATTCAGTGTGATTAATTTATGTTTCCAGGTGTTCATGTGACATGGTCCATTAAAATCATGCAGCCCCTCACCATTATCATTCCTGAGCTGTTGCCATCTGGGACATTTTTTAATGTGTCAGCTTTTCTCTCCCGCCTGTATCCATTGTGCCACCAAACAATGCCGTTTTGTTCAATTCAGCTGTGAAATTGATATACTTAATTGAATCAGTCCAAATGCGGCTGTATGAATATGAATAACGTGACAAATAAATTTGGTTGCTAGTTTATCTTCAATTCAGTGACCGCATCGAGTCCCTACTGACATTTGTCTGGCATTTCCTTTCAATCTGCCCTCTGTCTTTAAATGTGCGATACTTGATGCAGATCTTTATGGGGCCAAAAATTAATTGATATTTACATTGATACGATGTTGATAATTTTGTTTGCCTGAGAAGTTCAAATTGTTGACAAACAGTAAGTTCTGTTCACAAGCAACAACTGTGGGTAGAGAAGCTTGCGGTAATGAAATCTGACATTGGGAGTTGAAGCTATGTACCTAAAATCAAACATACTATAATATGTATGCAAATCTTATACCATTACTTGTACTTGTGCTGTTGCTCTTACTGTCACTGTAGCCATAAATCTTAAAAAGTTGCCGCAGTATGTTAAATTAAAAAAAAAAAAAAACTGAAAGCAGCCATTTGTAAATTATCTTGCTCCTGTATTATGTGATATACAAAACGGCAGAACATTAGCTGATGTTGCACTGCATGAATTTTATTCATTATCAAGATTAAAAAATATATCATTTTTGATTCCTGTTATGTATTTCAAAAGAGTTGATACAGTAAAGTATGCACCACTGTGTAATGTTGCTATTCCCTTTCACAACACTAAATACACTTTCGGGGACTGGGGACACTAAATGATTAAGTGCCTCAGGCGTCATTTTGTCCCATGCTTCCTGCAAATGAATCTTAAGATGTGCAACAATACGGGGTCCTCTTTGTCGCATTATGTGTTTCAAAATGCGCCTCTCACTCTGAACTGGGGACAAGTAGGGACAGCAGGCACCTCCGACACCTGCGCCCTATTTTTCTGCAGCCATGCCTTTGTAATGTGCAGGATGCAGTTTTTCATTGTCTCGTTGAAATGCGCATGGACGTCCCTGGAATAGATGTCGTCTTGAAGGCAGCATATGTTGCCCCGAAATCTCAGAGTACATTTCAGCATTAACGGTGCCTTCACAAAAGTGCAAGTTTCTGTTGCCAAGGGTTCTGATGCTACCACGTACCCTGACACCATGACTTGTTGATAGTCCTTTTCTTTTGTTGGTCCGTTGCACGCGACGCCCATTTCTTCCAAGAAATGGACCTGAAATATTGATTTTTATTTTTGACCACAATACATATTTTCACTCTGTTGTTGTCCATCACTGATGAGTCTGATCCCAGAGAACACAACAGGCACTCTGGACACTGTTAACATATGTTTTTGGATGTGGCATTTGTGGATGTAACTTTGTACTTTTGTGCTTGACAAAGGTTTGTCAAAGTAATCCTGAGCCCATTGGAGCTCTCAGGTATTCATCTTTGGCGCACACCCTTGCTCTACATGTGCAGAAGTTCTTGCTGAGTCTTTGAATCTTTCAATTATGTTCTGCACTGTAGCAGGGGAAATGTCCGAATCCCTTCTTAAAGATTTTGTCATGCATTTGTCATGCCAAGTGATCCTTGGCTTATCTTTGCTTCCTTAAGGACTAGGCCTTCCCTAGATGCTGCTTTTGGACTAAATCGTAATTACAGTCACCTGCTGATTGTCACCTGATGATCAGCTGTTTCGAATCACATCAGTAGTCAGATTTCCCCTTCATTATTAGTCCCAGCTTGCCACAGTCCCAACTATTTTTTTATGCTTTGCAGGTCTGTATGGCAAGGTGCATATTTACAAAGAGAATTAAGTTTATCAGACAAAGCATTAAATATCCTGTTTTCGCACTTAATGCAACGGAAGACATGTCAGAGTAAATTTAGAAAGCATTACTTTCTGTTTTTATGTGCATTTTCCGTATCAAAAGAGTTGGGATTGTCCAATGAATACAGCAATGATATTAATAATGCTAGGATATAAAATTATGTGTGTTTGTGTGTGTGTGTGTGTGTGTGCGTGTTCATGTGAGTGTAAGTGCACGTGTGTGTGTGTGTGCTTCTGTGTGTGAGTGTGTGTGTGTGTGTGCGTGTGATTGTAAGTGCATGTGTGTGTGTTAGTATGTGTGTGTGTGGTTGTTAGTAGGCTGGCCTTTGTTGCTGAATGTTTTAAGCCCTTTCTCAGGATAGAGCCGGATGTGTTTGCCCTGAAATCAGGGTGATAACCCGTTGCCCAAAACGGGATTATCACCGTTCCCTTGACAACACTGTTGGCAGCGTTTTGACTCAGCATGACGGTTGCTCAGCACTACGGTTCAGGTCATTGAGCTGCAGGATGAGAACGATGAGAATGTGCTTTTGGGCGACGTCTTCACAAAGAAAACACTTCTCCCACATTTAGACTGCTTGCTCCGAAGGAAGGATCATGATAGCAATGAGTTCTTCACTATTACACCGTCCCTGACAATGCAAGACTCTCTGCGTTTTGTAGCAAACGGCTCTAACTGACTAGACGACTGACTTGATTGGACTAAACCTGCTGATTGGACACACCCACCAACTAATTCTCATTGAATGTATGTCTCTAAATGTTTTGAACTCATGTCCCCATAGCGGCGATGGGCCTCCTTGGATCACAATAGGATGGTTAAACAACTGAACTCTTCTCAGCAGTGAGGCAGTCGGCCGATCAATCAAACATTATACGGTGCTCTTAACAAGAAAATGTCACAGGCAAATTCATGGAGCCTATTGAGGTTACAGCTCGCGCAGTTCCATCAGACTGACAGCGCGGCGGATGCCGAGCGAGCGAGAGGACATGATTCATCCTTGATTTCTTTATGGGACATTTTGATAGGCCGTAGCGCACATCTGTTTGTGAGTATATCACTACTCATTTTATGCAATTCATATAAATGTTGCTTGGATGTATGGAACATCACACATCACATAACGGTTCTGCTGACTGAGACTCGTGAGGTTTGGATGGGGGATGAGATGAGCTTGCATTGAGTGGGTCCTCTATTGCCTCTATCGCTATTCCTAAAGCAGAAGCCATTCTTCCGCTCTTTTACTGTTGTGTGTGTGTGCATGTACACTACAGGCCAAAAGTTTGGAAGCAAGATCAAATTTGCACACAAAAGGCCATAGTATCATTAGCATACTTTGCAACAAAATAAACATGATCATTATATAAAGAGTCACTCATCAGAAAACATTTTTACTCAAATTATCAGGCCCATGTTACTAGGCCCATGGTCCTAGTGCCCGCCGGATTGCCGTTGGCATTCGGTGGGCTGCAAACCATGACATAATGTGAATAAAGCAAACTGTGATTTGTTTTTTACACTTTCACTGATGTCGTGACTCTTGCAAATCCCTCCTTTCTTTTGTTTATATTTGTTCAGCAATGGTCCGGTAACATCAATGTATACAGTACCTAAAGGTAAATTGAGGAAAATGGCGAATATGAATGAAAGAAAAGTCTAATCATGCAGTAAATTCATCCCAAAACCCAGAGATTTTATACTGGTTTTTAAGAAAGGCATTGTGTTGCTTCCAAATTTTTGACCTGTATTGGCCTTGCTTCCAAACTTCTGGCCTGTAGTGTATGTTTGCCCGCGCCCACGCACGTGTGTGTGTGTGTGTGTGTGTGTGTGTGCGTGCGTGTGTGTGTGTGTGTGTGTGTGTGTGTGTGTGTGTGTGTGTGTGTGTGTGTGCGTGCGTGTGCATGCGTGCGTGTTTGCCTGGAAATGCATGTAACTGTATGCTTGTTCATGTGTGAGTGTGAATCCGTGTGTGTATGCATTCGTGCGTAGGCTTTTTTTATATATATATGTAGGCGTTATCTTTTGTCAGGGTGTTTGTAAAATTGGCTCTGAGCTTCAGGGATTTGGAATAAGATGGTAATTGACTGTAATCGCTTTGGTCAGCTGGTGACTGACTGCATAAAACATTAACTAGAACACAAATGCTGCACATGCTGTTCTATCACACACACACACACACACACGCGCGCGCACACACACACACACATATACAAGGTTTCACACACAGAGCATGGACACAAATTTACAAAATTACCATAGCTTTGAAAATTAATGAAAGTATGTCCATCATAGCTGCAGAACAGTTGATATTCTGTGGAAACTCGAAGTGCAAAAATTCATATTCGTACTCAGCTCTTTATTTTTACATATCTTACACAATGCATTACTGTTTATCCCATAATCTATTGGTGGCTCAATACTCCAGGCTCACTCTCAGGTCTTTTATTTGATTCTCATGTTTCATTCCCAGTCTGCAAAGGCCTTTACCAACACTCCTTTATACGGCGCAGATTAGCGCGCCAAGGCCTTTGGCTGTGTTGAAATTTTCCGAGTGGAAAAGATCGCTTATTTCTTCCTGTGAATGATCCGATTTAGCCCGAAAGTGAGATCTGCTTGCAGATCTATAAAACTCATTAGGCCCACTTCTTTTCAGCACCGCCTCGTTAGCGTCGCAGTGTATAGAAGGATTAGGAGGGCGCCGGTGGGTAAAATTTGTGCCTGAGGGGTTAGAGGGACAAATCTGGACTGTGTCTTGCTCAGCCAGAATTGCTCGTCCCCATCAGATGTCCTAACTCGACCCCACGCTAACTTTCACAGCCAGCTAGAGTTCCCATCAACACCCTCTTTGTTTAGGTAAAAGCGCAGCACTTCCTCCATACTTTTAGCTACTGCAAGGCCTATCCCTCAGCCCTATTACTGTCTACTTAACGCTTAAACTGTCCAAAGGGAAGCACTCCAGTGTGGCAGACAGGAGCTTGAGTAGCGAATGAAGTGTTATTTAAAGCACAAAATCTGATTTATAAGTATGATAATTCTATATAAAAAACATTAAAATTGATTATACAGTTTCAATCTTTATTATTCTCCCTGTATTAATGTTGTCTATGCCATATTAATCTACAAGCAGTATTCAGCATCGAGGCTTTCTGAGTCCGCTCACTTCTTTCAGGTTATCATTTGAGTGGATTTCTGACCTTCCTTGCTCAAGAAGGCCTCCTGTTTCTGAGGTATTTAACCTAGAGTGGAGGAAATAAAATGTTCTTGCAAGCTTTTCAGGTCCTTTGATGTTTTGAATTATCTGGGGTGGTATTCTCAGGAATGACAGAGTTTGCAGAAGTCTCAGTTTTAGAGTGCATTTTGGGACTGTTGACAATGCCTTTAATATATTGAGTAGCTTGGCCCATGATCCTTGCTCTCTGCACCCCGCTGGTGTTAGAGAGGACTAATGGCTCATTATGGCTGCAGCAGAAAGTCAGTGAAGTAAACCAAGCAAAATATTTGCCCTTCGTTCAAAAACAAGCTAATCAAACAAGGAGATGACTTCTTCAATAACGCCCGGCGTGTCGGCCTGTTTTTTGCAGTCTGGCTTTGCTCGGCTGCCTCTGGTAGAGCAATCGCGAAAGCAAAGGGTTTGAGATTGCGGAGAGATCAAGAGTTTGTGTGTCCTTCAGTCCCAGGGAGGGCCGAAGCCCGGGCCGCTGTGCTGAGCCGGGCAGACGGCGCCGGTTCGGTAACCAAGGACAGCTTTCGGAGGTTCAGTATGCAGCGCTGGATAAAGACAGAGCCGCCGGCCCACGCATCCTGTTCTCCCACAAAGCCCCCGCCTCAGCTTGCCTGATACTTTAAAGCTTGTGTGTCTGGCTGACTTCCTGCAGGCCCGTTTCCTCAGCATCAGGAGCTGCGTGAAACTGCTGCCTCTGATTCTCCGACGCCGTCTCCCATCCCGCCGTCATTGTGTGTCCTTCCTCTGCTGCCAAGGAAGCTGTTTTTACCGTCCCCCAGCCACCTCAGTCTTCCTCGCTAACGAGGGCCACATGTGCACTAATACAGAGCTGTGAAAAAGTATTTGCCCCCTTCCTTATTTCTTATTTTTTTGCATATTTCTCGCACTTAAATGTTTCAGATCATCAAACAAATTATAATATTTGACAAAGATAACCCGAGTAAAGACGAAATGCAGTTTTTGAATGTTGATTTCATTCATTGAGGGGAAAAAGCTATTCAAACCTACCTGGCCCTATGTGAAAAAGTAATTGCCCCCTAAACCTAATAACTGGCTGTACCACCCTCTGCGACAACACCTGCAATCAAACGATTGCGATAACTACCAATGAGTCCTTCACCTCGCTGTGGAGGAGTTTTGGCCCGCTCTTCTTTGCAGAATTGTTTTAATTCAGCCACATTGGAGGGTTTTCGAGCGTAACCGGCCTGTTGAAGGTCATGCCACAGCATCTTAATCAGATTTAACCACGGACTTTGACTAAGCCACTCGAAAACCTTCATTTTGTTTTCTATTTTTGGCCAGTCAGAGGTGGACTTGCTAGTGTGTTTCGGATCATTGTCCTGCTGCATAACCCAAGTGCGCTTGAGCTTGAGGTCACAAACTGATGGTTGGACATTCACCTTTTCTGGTTCAGAATAGAATTCATGGTTCCATCAATTATGGGAAGTCCTCCAGGTCCTGAAGTGGCAAAGCAAACCCAGACCATCACACACCCACCACCATGTTTGACTGTTGGTATTACTGTTCTTTTTATGAAATGCTGTGTTAGTTTTACGCTCGATGTAACGGGACACACACCTTCCAAAAAATTCAACTTTTGTCTTGTCAGTCCACAGAATATTTTCCCAAAAGTCTTGGGTCATCAAGATTTTTTTGGCAAATGTGTGATGAGCTTTTGTGTTCTTTTTTTTTGTCAGCTTAGGTTTTCACCGTGGAACTCTCCCATGGATGCCATTATTGCCCAGTCTCTCTCTTATTGTTGAATCATGAACAATGACTTTAACTGAGGCAAGTGAGGCCTGCTGTTCTTTAGATGTTGTTCTGGTTCTTTTGTGATGAGTCATCAATGTGCTCTTGGAGTAATTTCGGTTGGCCGGCCACTCCTGGGAAGGTTCACCAAGTTTTCTCCATTTGTGGATAATGGGTCTCACCGTGGTGCACTGGAGTCTTTTCCAAATAGGGCCAGGTAGATTTGAATAGCTTTTTTCCCTTAATAAATGAAATAATCATTTAAAAAATGCATTTACTTAGGTTATCTTTTTCTTATATTAACATTTGTTCTAACATTTAAATGTGACAATTATGCAAACAATAAGAAATCAGTAAGGGGTTAAATACTGACATACTGCAATGTATATCTTAATCATAGAATGGGTTTTTAAAAGAAAAACTATTTATGTCCTTAGTAAAATTCAATTCATACTAAAACAGTGTCAGCAATGCTTTTAAGTCTCTGTTTTAGGGGTCTGAAAACCTTGGAATTGTGTGCCCGCAAGATGAAAATGTGGCAAAAGTTTTGCTTTTTGAAACAAGGACAAAGTTGTGTGGATGTAGCCTAAGTGAATTAACAGTTGAGCTGTTGTTCCCAGAATGGTCTTACACAATAATACATCTGTCTAAGATGACCTTCTGTTTTTGAGTCCAGCCAATGCAAGAGACAAACAATGTTATTCACTCTGACCAGCCCTGGTCACGCTGGAGGATGAAATGTCCGTTGCGGCTTCATTAAGTCCATTTTCCTGAAGGCTTACCAAAGCCTTTGTAGAACGTTTGAAAAAAACACTGACATAAACCATTCCTAAAAAATACAATACTTTATGGCAGTATGGCATTTTATACAAGACTCAGTGGTGTAAGAATAGTTGCTGAGTCTGCTGGGGTTTCAAGGATGGCATGAACCTCAAAGAAAGGTATAACATGAGTGTTGTGCAGGCTATGAAAACTAGTCTTGTGTGTAGTGCGTACATGTCCAGCACTACACAGAATATTAAAAGATACCGTCCTATGATAATGTGTACCTCCCACTGGGGTCAATATTTATGACTGGTCTTGATGGAAACAAACATAACGCTGGTCCACATTTTTAGGATTGAAAATGTAATGGGAAAATTGAAAGCAAAAAGAAATGAAATAATCAACGAAAAGGGAATACAGGAAAAAAAATAAAAGTGTCCATGTGTTCTCTCTGAGGAATGATGATTCAATCTTGATAAAAATTTGTTGTGCAGTGTTTTCTGTTTAACGTGCCAGGACTCCTATTAAAATGACTGATGATTTCGCCGCAGCGCACCACACCACAAATGGGTCTTTCACTCATAACCTCCGCCCGCAGTCTTATTGCCGGCACTCCGCAGGCACTCACTTATGTTGTGAGATATCTGAGTTAAACGACAGGAGCCAGAATCTCCATCTGAAACGGTCTTCTGTCAGCCTATCCATTTGTTCTGCTAATGTCCATTGATCTACGGATCCACTTGTCTTCATATCTGTCTTTATCTATCAGTATGTATGTACAGAGGGAGAGAGCTCTCTACATTCTGATTAATATTTACATCTGAATGTGGATTTTGCGTCATTCATGTCCTGGTAAATGAATGAATATCAGCAATAAAGATGGTGCCTCCTCCTTGCTAAATGTATCCTCTCAAACACATCCGCTAGCTTTGATTCATCTGCACTTTTGATGGCTAATTTTGTCTCATGACGCATTGGTTGTCACGTCTGAGAGTGTGACTGCTTGCGCTCTACATTGCAGAGAGTGTCGCAGTACACCATCATTGTTCAAGCCACTGACATGGAAGGCAACCTCAACTTTGGGCTGTCCAACACGGCCACAGCGCTGATCGCCGTAACTGACATCAATGACCACCCACCGGAGATGACCTCCAGAACGGTAAGTGAACATTCTTCTACTGATCACGGCTGTCTGCCTCTGTTGTAAGATGTGCTAAGCTGATACCTGTCTTAAAGGTACTCTAAACACGGTTGGGTGATGTCACGTCTGTTGACGTTTGAAGTATTATCAAACAAAACAGAGAGCTATAGCTCGCCCCTCCCTCCCCCTCTCTCCCTCCCGTGCCTCCTGAAACTGTCATGGAAAAAAAAAAAAAAAACCCAAACCCCACCCCCCCATCCCTTGTGCCAGTGATTGGCTGGATGGTCCAGGCTGGACCAGGGAGTTTTTGTTGCAGTTTTTGGAGCCTGGGCTGTCCACAGGGACCGCGGTTTTTTACAGTGTATTCAGGGGTCAGGCAAGTTTGCAGTATGTGACAAAAAAATGTACTTATGCTGGATTTAAACATGGGCACGATGCGTTACGAATATCATTTTCCCGTCATTCGTGGCACATTCGTGACATTCGTAATGTGACTTAACGCATCTGAATAGGGTTCTTAACAGCTTATGTCGGTTCATGACATTCATGATATTCGTGGAGCATGTTTTTGGCTGCCAAAAAATCTTCCACAAATGTCACGAATCACCCTTGATTCGTGGAGTTCACAACTGAACGTGTCGATTCGTGATTAGTTGTGATTCGTAATAGTGTGACAGCATTTGTAATGTATTCTTCCCATTCTTAGAGCCCATACTGTCAAGCGTCATTACGAATGGACACGATAGCTGTCAAGAACTGAACTGAATGACGCATGATGCCTCTGCCCTGAATCATCAAATTCAGTTCAAATTCGCGATCCCCGGTCTCGGATTTAGGTTCATGGCATTTGTGACTTCTCGTCGTTATGTGTAAACCCAGCATTAGAAACCGCGAAACAAGACTTAGAGCACCTTTAATAAAAATGCTAGCTATCACTGGCTATGCGCAAAATACATTAAACTCATTTCCAGCAATGCTGTCCTCTTCCAATGACAGAACTCCACCAGAGATAATTTCAGTGACATTTGTGAGAAAAGGCCTAAATTTGAAGTAAACTTTTAGAGGGCGTCTGCCCCAGAGATATGTCATTATTGTGCTGTAAATCAATTAAGAGAAGAATGCGTCCATGGCAATGGTAGTCTGTCTATGAAATGGCATCTTGATTGCTTTTGAATGGTGGTGCAGAGCAAAGATAACCTGCATTACTGCCTCAAGGATCGTCTGAGGACAAAAAAAAAAAAAATTGTTCAATGTATTGCTTCTGAAAAAAGCCTAGAACTTTCTTTCTGTAGGCTGCGAAATGGCTCTCTTCTCTCCCAGCTCCTCATCGCTGCTACTTTGCTTTAGCGCTCCTCATTATCAGAAATCCTCTCATTAATCCTCCCCAGACAACACACTCTCTCTCTCTCTGTCTGTCTCTCTCTCACGCTCTCTCTGAGAAGGGTATGTGCTAATCCCCTAACTTAGTTTTTGTGTACGATATGTTTGTGCACCTCCAGTCTTTGCTGCGCAGTGTAAACAAAGCCGCGGCATTTGAGGCAGCCCATAAAGCGTTAGCCGGTCCCTGTCGCTGCGCTTATTGACACACTAACTGAATCGGACCCGGTCTCTGCTTGTATCCCACCTATGCGTTTGAGGTTCACTGGACTGTGAAGCTGAAGTCTGTTGGCAATGCAGTCATGACCTATCAAGCAGAAGTAAATCAATAGCACTTCACTGGTGATCACCGGTCCAGCACAGTGGTGGCAGTATTCATGGTAATGATTCGGTCACAGTACTGCAGGCCGGGGAAGCAGAAGGCTGACCCTGCAGTGAAAGCTGACGGTTCGGCCACAGTTAGTTCTCATTTACAGATGCTCTGCTGCTAGTCTGATTATCACACTGGGATGTGCAGAGCTTGAGTAAATGTGCGTTTGTCCTGAAGTTCAACTCTCTTAACTGAGAGGGAATCACTAGCGAATTCTCCAAACTTCGACTGGATTCAGATAACAGCATTCCCAAACGCTGAGAGTTTCTTTTTGCGCTGCAGTTATTAAGGGGTTATGTTCTTCTGTTTTTGAGTCGAGAAATTCCACTTTTTTCACTGTAAAGGTGCTCCCCAGGTATTCCACCCCCGCCGATTCGATAAGAATGCAGAGAGAGCATTTTCTTTATCCTAGTTTTGCGCATATGGTGAGGTAAGTTAGACGGAAGGCTCTGCTGATGTAATTTTTGGGTGCGGCGGGCGTGCGGTTTGGTGGTGAGAAGTGGTGTAAGATAGGTAAAAAGCAGGCAAGGTCATGCAAATCACGGAGACATGGCTGGTAGGCAGTTGTATTAATTCAATTCTGTTCAGTTCAACATTATTTTTATAGCATTTTTAAAGAAAAAACTGTCACAAACACGCTTTGCTGAATAGGAGTGGGGCAGATGCCTGGCCCTTAAAATGTCCTTAAAATGACTGATGAGGTGAAAAGAAAAACTCCTAATGGGGAGAAAAATGGTCAAGGGGCAGTGAGAGAGAGAAAAAAAAAAACATTTCAATGGGAAGAAATCTCAGGAGCAACCCAGCTATATTGGGAGAGCCTGTCCTCAGCTGGCTGGGTAAGTGAGTGTTCTTGGGTGTCTTGGGTTCACAGGCCACGGGAGAGCTAGGTGTGTCTGGGAAGGAAGAAAGTCAAGGACTGTGGAAATCGGCATATAATAAGATACAATCCCTGCATCGTTACTTTATTTTAGATAGATTTTCTGCATTAAGATGTTGTCCTCCTCCTGTAATACAGCCCAGCCCATAGAGCAGTCATCCTATGCACCCTACATGCACCGCAGCTTCACATGGTCGTGCTCAGTGACTAAGGCGGTAGCTGACCCCCACTTGCACCGTTAAAGCTAGTAAGTGCCATCGGTCCTGAGTGGATTTGAAAAATAGCCAGAATACCAAACCTGCAAATCTACTGTACTAGGCAGTCCTCCTGAGTGGCTTAGACTGTGACTGGCCCCCTAGCACCTCTAGTGCATGCCAGCAGTGGCTGGTGAGCTGAAGATAGTAGACGCACAGAACATCCTGTTAATATCTCTTATACCCCAGTGTTCCCTTAACGGACACGCCAGCACTATGGGATTTTCAGTGGCATGCCATCAGTCTCAAACGTATAATTGCTTTCAACCAGTTTCCGTTTGAGATTGCTTGATTTATAATCAATTTATTTATTGAATAATCAAGACCAATATACGGTATAAGCCTGTAACAATTAAGAAATTAAGAAATTAAAAACAGATCATCAATGCACTGCATATATAACGTTCTTAAGAATATCCCCTTAAACTAATAGTTGGTCTCAGCCTGTTCTCAATCATTCCTTTAAATTAACATTTCCTTAGCGCTGAAAACACTCAGAACTATTCGGTATTCTAACTGTACTTCAGTGCTACCAGCTCAGCATTAGTATTCTAACTGTACATAAATTGACAGCAATTAGCTCTTAGCCAATTAGTGAGACTAAGCTTCAGTCATATCCCTTAACTGAAGGATTTACTGTACAGATACATTTTGAGCTGGGATTTTAGGGGTATTGAGAGAGTTTGCTCCCAGAATCTCGGGGGGGAACATTTTTCATATACGAGGGGCTCGGCAGGAGTAGGCTCTATTTCCGACAGTATGGATAGATTTAAAGATAAACCCTTGCATCCTCCAGAGGACCTATATTTGCTGGTCTATCTGAACAGGTCTAACCACATCAGGGAAAGCTTGCCGTTCCCTTCGTCACTCTCGTTACTGCAGACCTACAGCAGAACACAGCCCGCACGCTACCCCCGTCCTCCCTTTCAATTCTCACTGCACACGCTACACGCCTCCATCTGCACGTTTACCTCGCCCGCTCCCCGATCTGCCCGAAAAGACTCCGCCGTTCCAGATGGGTGCGCTCATAAGAGACGCCAGCTGCCTCTCCGCCGTCGCTAGCGGACGGGGTGAGCTGCGTATCGCCGTCACGGCAGGCGAACGAGAGCTCAGAGGACTCAGTTTCCTGTTCAGCGGTTGCGAGCTGCTGTTGTCAGTCTTGTTTCTGTTGTTCTTGTTTTTGTTGATGGTGAGGCTGGGAGGGGCGAGGTTGTCACCTGGCACGGGAATGTTCCTTGCGGACCTGTGCAGAGAGTTTCGTTTTCGTTCTGAAGGATGATTTCATGGGGATGGAGAGCAACACCTTTATTATTAATTGTTCAGGGCTATCCACAGTCTGTGGTACATACACTGTGAGGTCGAGCACACATTGACCTTAGCTCATCTAACAACCAGAAATCAATGGCTTTAATATGGACTTAGTCTCCTTTCCACTGCTATAACTTTCTCCACTCTTCTGGGTAGGTTTCCCACTTGACATTGAAATACGGCTGAAGGGACTGGCTCTCCCTCCAGCCAGAAAGGCTTTAGCAGGTTCAGGCAATGGTATTAGACCCAGTTCACTGTTGCCTGTTTATCCCAGTGGTACTTATTAGATTTATGGTCAGGACTCTGTGCTGGACTCTTGCGTACCAGTCTTGCCAAACCGTCCACATTTTCTGATTGGGGGCATTGGCATGCTGAACTTGAAAACACTTTTCCTCGTAAGGACTGTTCAGAACTTCTGGAAGCCTGGAATCATCTGGAAAGTCCCTGTATGCAGCTGCATCCATGCTTCTCCTCAGCAAGAGATGAGGGCCTAGCCTGAACCATGTAAAAGAGCCCCAGGCCAAAGGGTGTCCGCATACTGTATGAACATGTAGTTTATTGCCGATGCGATTCAGCACCCCGGCGACACCGGAGCTGACTATGGGATCATGCTATTCAGGTTTGTGTGAATTGACAGGTGAAGAATATTTGACAGGTGTGTTTGTTTTGCACTCGCTGGTGAACCACTTTATTCAGAAGGGTCCTTCGGCTGTGTGAACTCAGGCGTAAAATCTGATCGAGGAGCTGCCGACCGAACAGATCAGTACTGATAGCCCTTCAAGATTTTTATCTCGGCGTACTCAGCAGACTAGCGAAGATGCTTTAAATCATATTAAGTATTGTATACCTGATATTCCTAGCTCTTCACTGGTCAGAAAGGAATATATACGAGCATATTGGGGCGAATGTGTGAATTTGTTTGTGTAAATGTCTGTTTCTACATGTAAGCCTGTTTGGCCACGTGTGCGCGCAAGTGTATTTATTCATGTGTATATAGACTGTGACTAGACTGCGTTTGTGCACTCGGAGCATCTGTGAATGTAAAGTGGCAGTGGGTCTTTGGGTAGCCAGTAACGGATCACGAGCCTCCGTCGCTGCTCCCATTTGGGTCATGGCAGAATGCTTTAATAATCTGCACATCTGTACAATGCTGCGTTTACTCATTCGATGTGTTTGTCCTAACAACATTCGAGGCCATTATGGCAAACATCAACAAGCGCGAGAACAAGGGTAACTACCATCTCTGGAACTGAGGAGGCCGTAATGTAATAGACTTGTCATGCAATTCTGCTCAGCCACTAGACTAGACAAAGGGGTGAAATTAGATATTATGAGTACTGTGTATCATTTTTAGTACGCGTATGGAGCATCACATTTGGCCTGAAAATGCACAAATGATAATGCGATTTTGTGTATTAGAGACTGTATGGATGAGGTCTAAAAGCAGTGTGGAGCCCTGTTTGCGGGAGAGCCACGGGATTTGATGTTTTCTTATCTCCATAATATCAACAAACAAGTGAGGCTTGATAGACTGAGCAGGATAGCGGTAATCAGCCACATTCATCAATCGACAAAATGCTGATACAAGTGAAATCCAACGGACTCAGCCTAACGTCTGGCATTAGTGACAGAAGTAAGCGAGCGCTGACCAGTCAGGCTGACACCTCATTCCTCTTTTTAATAAGAGCGTCACATTATGCTTTTGCTGTCTCTCATAACTCACAATTGAGACATCTACTGCATTTCAGTACAGATTCCATTACTTTGTTTTGAATTTTTGGGTATTGCAAGTTGAGATAATTTTCATGCTGGGTCAAAACTCAGCAGTGAAACAGATTTGGATGAAAGACCGAAGAAATTTAGCATTATGGTGCATATCAATATTTTACACAGTGTTCGTGAGCTGGAGAATGAGGTTAATGCAGCGCTAATGGAGTAGCCAGAGACATCATGTGGCAGCATTATCATCCTTGTGGACTTGTGATACAGCCTCACTCTCATAAGTACTGACCTTAATTTTCTGCTATGACTAAGTTGCCATCCATCAGTTATGACAGCAGGTTTAGTTATTTACTGGTGCTCCATATTTTATTTTGTCATGCTGCTAAACAGTTTCTTTTACTCAAAGGAACTCTGTATTCCCATAGTTGGGGATGTCAAACATTTTGCCTTTGGTATAATCGGTGAGCATTCCAATGAGGAACATGAGACAAAATACACTTGTGGGTTCACTTTAACTGGTCATTTAACCCGAAAATGTATGGAACTACATTTGATCTCATGTTATTTAAGAAATCCACAGAGAGTCAAGAAGGTCTTGCTTTTTTACTGTAGACGCCAGAAATAATGAACTAATGTGACTCTGTTTATACAGTAAGGCCCTTTTTTTTGTATGTTACGCTACAGAAAAATCAATATGATTATTCTTAAAATCTTACCGCATTGAGGAAATATAAACGCACATTTTATCCCAAGTAAAACGGACGTGTTTTCTTGGAGTAATTGACCTATTGTATGTATATATGTAAACAGTGACAATTTTACTCGTACAGTGGTGCGAAAAGGCGGTTTCCCTCCTTCCTGATATCCTCTATTTAGTTTTTTTTTTTTTTGTCATATTTGAATGTGCCATGCATGCCATTTTGCCCAGTCTCTTATTGTGGAATCATGAACACTAACTATAAATGCTGTTCTTAAATTGTTAGTCTGGGTTCTTTTGTGGCCTCTTGGATGAGTTGTTGATGCACGTTCTTGGGAATTCTGGAGGGCCAGCCACTCCTGGGTTCACCGGTGTTCCAAGTTTTGTCCATTTGTAGAAAATGGTTCTTGTTTTGATTAGCTGAAGTCCTAATGCCTTAGAAATGGCTTTATTACCCTTTTCAGACTGCTGGATGTCAACAACCTCGTCTCTCATCTGTTGAATTTATTTAGATCACAACATCATGTGCTGGTTTTTGCCCACTTGACATTGCCAGACAGGTTCTATTTAAGTGATGTTTAAATTCAGCAGGGCTGGCAGTAATCATGCCTGGCGGCGTCTAATGAAATTGGACCCAATTATCAATTTAATTAGTTTAATTAGTTGATTTAGTAACTAATGGGGCAATTACATTTTCGAAGAGGGTCAGGTAAAGTTGGATAGTTTTTTTTTTTTTTGTCCTATCAATGAAATTATCAGTTAGAAACTGAATTTTGCTTTTACTTGGATTATCTTTGTCATATAAAAATTGGTTTGCTGATCTGAAACATTTAAAGGGATAGTTCACTTTTTTTGACGTGGGGTTGTATGAGCTACAAATAGCCAATACTTACATTAGATGCAGTAGAAAGCTCTCTAATCTCCTCCAGATAGCCGCACCAGCGCATAGCACTGGGTGGAAATTTAGGCGATACACTGTTGTGAATGGGACCAGGGAAGCAGCATATTTTTGCAGCCTAAAAGAGGTCCTACTTGAAAATCATACATCATTTCAGTTGTTCGCTATATTAAAAAGAGTTACAGCGCTTTATCTGCTTGGAAAAAAAACACAGTTGTTCTTGAACTAACCAACTGATGCAGTCCTCACGCTCCACATCATAGTTAACTGCGCGCTATAGCGATCAGCTGTTTGGGTCACAGTAAAGCTGCTTGCACACTGGACGAAACAAACAGTATTATGTGCTGGTGTGGCTATCTGGAGGAGATCAGAGAGCTTTCTACTGCTTCTAATGTAAGCAGTGGCTATTTGTAGCTCATACAACCCCACTTCCAAAAAATTTAACTATCCCTTTAAGTGTGGAAAATATGCAGAAGTTTAAGAAATAGGAAGGAAGGGGAAAATATTTTTTCAGAACTACTGTAGATCTTGTCGAGCATCTTATTTACAGTATAAAGCATTTCAGTTTAATGAATGGGCATTTTTTAAATGGTTGTTACGTCCCCGTCTAGGGGAAGGGACGTGAACAGAAAAATTAAAAAAAAATAAAAAAAAAAATCTAGACGGTGGCAAAGCACAATAGCGCAATTATGGAATTTATTATGCCAAACATAGAGACAACGAATGCAAAAAAAAACAAAGTGGCCTGGGGAAAACCAGGCCTTCAATTTCCACTCTGCAAAACAGCCATGAAGAGTGCGCTCCAAGGGGTGGTGCGTAGCAAACAAGGCACGGCGCGTCAGAACGTGATAGGGCCGGGAGAGAGCTACGTGGCCCAGTGTAGCATCGCCTCTCGTTCGATTGAGCAGCCCCTCTTATAGACTGCAACCACCAATGAAGCGCCAACAATCAGGGTGTCATCTGCATATGGGACGTCCTGCAACACTTCCAAGAACAGACACACAGACAAGAAAAGAGAACACCAACACAGACGAAAACATAGGAGCATAACACCCCCACCACCAAAAACCAACATCTAATGTTTATTTTCACCAAATGAATCATGGGATCGGGATAAGGTGTCAGCCAGAATGTTTTCTTTACCCTTCTTGTGTACAATTTCTAGGTTGTAGTCTTGCAGGTAAATTGACCAACGCATGATGCGCTGGTTGGCGTTTCGCATCCTAAAGAGGAAGACAAGTGGGTTATGGTCTGTGAAGACAACAACTGGCACATTAGTGGAACCAAGATAAACCTCAAACTGCTGCAAAGCCAACAATAGAGCCAAGGCTTCCTTCTCAATAGTGCTGTAGTTCAACTGATGTTTCAAGAACTTTTTAGAAAAATAACAAATAGGGTGATCAAGCCCATTTGCATCTTCTTGCAAGAGAACAGCACCAGCTCCAGTCGCGCTTGCATCAACTTCAAGCTTAAAGGATTTTTCAAAGTTAGGAGCTGCCAGTACAGGTTCATGACAAAGCAACGCCTTAGCATTCTGGAAAGCAGCTTGACAATCAACAGACCATACAAAATCTTGGTTCTTACACAATAGGTTAGTCAAAGGAAGCACAACATCTGAGAAGTTTCGACAGAAACTTCGGTAGTAGCCAGTCATTCCCAAAAACCTACGTAGTTCCCTCTTAGTCCTAGGTGTTGGAAATTCCAAGATGGCCGAAATCTTTGCTTGAACAGGCCGAACCTCACCTTGACCAACCTGCTTACCCAAATAAACAACAGTGGCTTTGCCAAACTCACATTTCGCCAAATTCAAAGTGAGACAAGCATCATGCAGACGAGTGAACACAGAGCGAAGGACGGCAAGATGGTCAGGCCAGGTGGATGTATAAACAATGATATCATCCAGATACACCTCACAATTTGACACCCCAGCTAGTACCTTACTCATGAGGCGCTGAAAAGTTGCTGGTGCATTTCGTAACCCAAAGGCCATTACTGAGTATTGCATAAAGCTGTCAGGTGTAACAAAGGCAGATATTTCAGCTGCCCGAGGGGTTAATGGCACTTGCCAATACCCTTTTAGCAAGTCTAGCTTACTGACGAAGCGAGCTGAACCAACTCGATCTACACAATCCTCCATTCGAGGCAAAGGATATGAATCCGGTTTGGTTATGGCGTTTACCTTGCGGTAATCTGTACAAAAACGAAATGTGCCATCTGGTTTTGAAACTAAAATGCACGGTGAACTCCATGCACTACAACTAGGCATGGCCAATTTATTCTCCAGGAGGTACTGAACCTCTGACTTCATGAGGTCTCTCTTGGTGGAATTGACACGATATGCATGCTGTTTAATTGGGGAATGATTACCAACATCGATATCGTGACAAAGAATATGAGTACGAGAGGGAGTGTCTGAAAACAAAGAAGGAAAAGATTCAATCAAAATCCTTATATCCAAGGCACGTGAATCAGGCAGGTCACTTAGGAAATGGTCTAAGTTACTCCGGATAGCAGAGTTGTCCAGTCTTGCACCAGAGACAGGGATGTTGCGTAGTAGAAGGCCATCCTCCTCTGGAACATAAGGAGGGGCAACAGTAACAACAGCTGCAACAGGAACAGCAGCTTCATTTCTCTCATCCTGTCTGGAGACATAAGCTTTCAACATGTTAATGTGACAAACACGAGTCTTTCGTCTCCTATCTGGTGTACGAATCACAAAATCAGTCTCACTCACTTGAGACTCGACTTCATACGGCCCTGAAAATTTCGCCTGTAGGGCTGAACCAATCACCGGAAGAAGAACTAATACCTGGTCACCCTTTTGAAATGACCGAGTTACAGCCTTGCGATCATAACGCCCCTTCATGTGAGACTGAGCATTTACCAAAGCTTTCCGAGCAGACTCACAAGCAAAGTGCAAGCGTTCTTTGAATGAGCTGACAAAATCTAAAATGTTTGTGCGACAGCCAGATTTCTCAGGATCCCACTTCTCCCTTAAAAGTCTTAGAGGACCACGGACTGAGTGACCAAAGATCAATTCAGCTGGACTAAACCCAAGTGATTCTTGTTTTGTCTCACGCACTGCAAACAAGAGCAGTGGAATCCCCTCATCCCACTCTTTTGCCGAATCCAAGCAATATGTGCGCAACATGGATTTTAAGGTTTGATGAAACCTTTCCAGAGCCCCCTGAGATTCTGGATGATATGCACTGGATACAGCATGCTGGATATTTAACTGGGCTAGAACCTGTTGGAAAATGCGGGACAAAAAGTTGGACCCTTGATCAGTCTGGACGATTTTAGGAAGTCCGAATGTGGAGAAAAACCGAATAAGTGCCTTGACTATTGGCTTGGCCTTTAGTGATCGCAATGGAATAGCCTCAGGGTAACGAGTAGCCGCACACATTATAGTCAGAAGAAAACGATGCCCCGATTTTGTTTTTGGTAACGGGCCTACACAATCTAAAAGGATCCGTTCAAATGGCTCCCCAATAACTGGAATTGGTTTTAGTGGAGCAGGTGGAATGATCTGGTTGGGTTTTCCGGCTAACTGGCAATGATGACATGAACGACAATATTTTACAACATCAGATTTTAGCCCCGGCCAAAAGAAATATTTCAGAATGCGGTAATATGTTTTCTTCATTCCAAGGTGACCAGCAAAATCGTGATCATGTGCCAAAGTTAAAACTTGTTGTCTAAATTTAGCGGGAACAACTAATTGATAAACAGAATTCCAACCAAGATCTGCATTATGTGATGGAGTCCATTTTCTTTTTAGCAAACCATCTTCCCAGAAATAAGCCACAGACTTGGTAATCACAGCTCCCTTCTTAATAACAGAGGCGCGACATTTTGCCAGAGACGGATCTTCACTTTGTTCACGTTGGATCAGAACCTTATTGGCGGAGAGCGACAAGCCAGAGTAATCAATTTCAGCACCACCTTTCGCGGACAGAGACCCGGGCGCGTCAACCGAAACTAATGTAGGGGGTTCATCCAGCTCATCGGACATGAAAGTATCAGATAAGTCAACACAATCGCCAACTTTGCGTGCTTGGGCTCTCGTGACCACGCAAGCAGGATAAAACTGAGGAAACCCCGAGTCACATTTCATGTCAGTTGATTGGACAATTGGATTTGAAATTACTTCTGGTGGAGGGAGAACTTTTCCACCAGCTAAATCGTTGCCCAAAATAAAAGAAACTCCTTTTACGGGCAGCTGGGAGCACACAGCAACTTTTACGAAGCCAGTCACCAACTCACTCTCCAAGTACACAGAATGCAAAGGAACTTTGGCCGTGCCCAAACCAATTCCCTGTACTAACACATCAGAACCAGAGTAAGACCGATCGGAAAATGGAAGAACTGAAGTGAGTAAGAAAGATTGTGCCGCACCAGTGTCTCTAAGTATTTTAACTGAAACACGGTCTTCCTCCCGACCAGTGAGCGAGACCATTCCCTTTAATATAAACGGATCGTAGACAGAATCGATGTCACAGCCCAATTTCTCTAAACTCAATGCACGCGCCAAGCCAACACTTTTAGTTGTTGGGTTTTTAGCGGACTGATTTTTCTTCCGTAACGTGGGACAAACAGAAATTAGATGGCCAACCTCATGACAATAAAAACACTCGCGTGACTCATTTGCCGACGAGGGAGGTTCACTTTTTATATTCCTGCCACTTTGCCGGTTATTTAAGGGCAGGGCAGAATCGCGACGAGAGGAAGAATTGAAAACATTTTTATGGGTTAAAACAAATTCATCTGCACACACCGCAGCCTGTGACAACGTTAAAACCTTCTGATCATTAAGATAAGTTGCAACATTCTGTGGAACACAGTTTTTGAACTCCTCAACTAAGATCAGTTCTCGAAGTTGTTCTAAAGTTGACACTTTTTGAGATGTGCACCATCGATTAAAGGCATTCTCTTTCTCTCGTGCAAACTCCACATAGGTCACCTTATCATTTTTTTTAAGCCCACGAAAGCGTTGACGATAAGCTTCTGGAACAAGCTCATAAGCATTAAGAATTGCCGTTTTCACTGTAAGGTAATCTGAACTTTGTTCCACCGTGAGGGCTGAATAGACATCCTGCGCTTTGCCTGTCAGCACACACTGTAGCAGCAACGTCCAAACCCTAACAGGCCACCCAAGGGTGATGGCAACCCTTTCGAAGTGGCAAAAATATTTGTCCACCTCAAGGTCACTAAAAGGCGGAACCATACGGATATTACGGGTAACATCAAATGGTTGTTCAGGTTGAAAGAATTGGGCGATCGGAGGTTGCGGAAGCACAACAGGTGGAGCCGTCGCGGTATCCGAAAGCCCAACTGCAGGAACAGAAACTGAAGGTGGACGAATGGCAGTAGGTAATGGGCGATAAGGAGAAGCAAGCGGAGGACGAGTTGGAGATTCTAGCGGAGAACTCGGGGGGGAAACAGCTGGAGGGGCAGCAGCTGTCCTAGCAGCCAACTCCAACTCTAACCTTTTAAGAGCAAACGCACGCTCCTCACATTCACGCTGGAATTCTCGCTCGCGTTCCTTCTCTTTATCCTGAATCTCCAATTTTTTTAAATCCAACTCTCGTTGGATCTCCAATTGTCTTAATTTAATTTCTTTCTCGAATTCTTTCTCTTTATACACCCAACTCTCGCGTTCAGCTCTTAATTTTGCAGCCTCCAATTGCATTTTCCGATCATGGTGAGCGTATTCTCGGAGTTTAAGCTCCGACTCGGACACATTGCCAGTAGCAGAGTCAGCCTTCGAAGAAGAGGCTAACGCTTCAGCTGGAACTATTAAAATATTTTTGAAAATGAGGCCCAATTCCACAGCTTTAAACAATGTCTCCTTCAATTTTTTATCGTCGCTGGTGAGACTGATCGAATAATGCTCAGCAATTTGAATTAACTGTTCCTTTGTGCAACGAACCAAGAGACTTTGCGAAGGATTTTTGATGAACTCCTCTACCACTGACATTTTTCTCACAATAAGCAAATTCAACAAATTCTATTGTTGAAAGAAAATGAAAAAAAAAAACTTTCTGGTCAATGCTACACTCTGAAATGATCGAAAGAGCCCAAATAATCCAACAACAAGCAGCCACGCAACTAAGCTCCGGACACACAATAACCAGAAAAATAAGACAGATCAATTCTTAGTAAGAGTCGAAGGCAAATCCACCCACCCAAAACATACCTAGCCGCCTGCTAGAAAACAGTATTGCACACACAAATGTCATCTCAGCACAAAACAAGACAAGTACAAATTTAAAGGAAGCAGCACTTGGATAAGAAAGCTCTGGGTCCTACCTACCTAACCAAACAAAATAAAACTAGCTAAACACCTCATCTAGTCTTCGGAAGCGTACCAGTTAAAGGCCACTTTAAACGCAAACGTCACAAGAGCAAACTTCTAGCTGAAGCTTGCCAATATGACAGCGTACCCCTTCCCGGATTAACCTCCCAAGAAAAACAAAAAAGGGCAAAATAATAAATCAAAACAACAACAGCGCTCCGTTGGAAGGATCATAAATTTATACATCCAGCTGGAGACGCTCTAACTCACCCAGAGCTCCTCGTTTTATTGTGCGCTTCTTAACAAAAAAAATAATAATAATAAATTCGGATTTTAATAAACTCTCGGACGAGGCCCCAATTTTCTTGTTACGTCCCCGTCTAGGGGAAGGGACGTGAACAGAAAAATTAAAAAAAAATAAAAAAAAAAATCTAGACGGTGGCAAAGCACAATAGCGCAATTATGGAATTTATTATGCCAAACATAGAGACAACGAATGCAAAAAAAAACAAAGTGGCCTGGGGAAAACCAGGCCTTCAATTTCCACTCTGCAAAACAGCCATGAAGAGTGCGCTCCAAGGGGTGGTGCGTAGCAAACAAGGCACGGCGCGTCAGAACGTGATAGGGCCGGGAGAGAGCTACGTGGCCCAGTGTAGCATCGCCTCTCGTTCGATTGAGCAGCCCCTCTTATAGACTGCAACCACCAATGAAGCGCCAACAATCAGGGTGTCATCTGCATATGGGACGTCCTGCAACACTTCCAAGAACAGACACACAGACAAGAAAAGAGAACACCAACACAGACGAAAACATAGGAGCATAACAATGGTGAAGATACAAAGGGCACGTGAGCCTTCTTGTATTCTTTCTACGGAACGTAACCAATTTGGACTGCCGCTTTTCACACAGGACAAGGTTTCTCTGGCCTGCATCACTTGTAAAATGAATTAGAACAAAGAAATTATCATGAGTATGTCTTCTCATCTGCGCTATAATGTGAAGTATTTATGTTTTATGAAAACTAGACATACGCCTCGCACAATTACGAGTATACGCCACTGCCAGGTACTTGCTACCAGTTGAGAGTTTTGTTTGTCATGCTTGATATTTTCTCAGGGTTAGATGATTGGTCAAATATATCCTCGCAAAATGTTTACATGAACCTCAAAATTAAGGACTTATGGATGCTAAAGGATAAGGCTCATCAGTATTACAATATTTTAAATTTATTTATTTAGTTACTTGCCTATTTTAAGGTAAAAGGTAACGTGCGCCTTGGTTCTTTGCCATTTGTGGCCAAGTTATTGCATAATTCCTGGAAATAACCAGTATACGAAGTATAAACAGGGATATTTTTGAAAGTAGATCATCACTGAGGTCTTTTCTCTTCGGTGGCATAAATTCTTTTGGTTTTACAAATGGGTAGTTTTTAATTATGTGGGAGGGGACGGGACTTGTTGACTCCTTGGGAGAGCCAAATTTCAGACTATATGTGCAAACACTATACGCACAAATACATTACGATTTCATTTCAGATCACAAATCTATTACAATGTACATGCATACAGTAAGTTGGTTTTGCTGAGTGAATACATTAAACGTTGGTTCAAGCTCTAGGGGGGAACAAAAGATCATCAAAGTCGCTCCCACTATAAACCACCGTGTACAATTACCCTGAAAGTGATGGGGGCTTATTAAAAAAAAAAAAAAAGCGAACAAACATCAGTTTCTGGCAAACTACTAACCTTTATATTTTAATTTGATTATACAATCGCATTAACTGCATTGAATGTGAAATATAACCCATAAAAAATGTTATCTGGAGAATCGCCAGAATGGTTTTGACCTCCCTACCACAGAGGTACTCTCTTTGGATCAAGGGTTAATTGGTACTTTTTCTGCCAGCTTTCACACTTGATCCTCACAATGACGGACTGCATAAAGGATTAACAAGAGTTCCTTTGTTGAGAATGGCGAAACAACCTATTTTCTGCAACAAGCGTGTGCTAAGGTGGCGTTCAGCGGCAAGTTTATGGTCACTGCTACTGTTATTATCTCTGTCACAATCCCCCCCCCATTCACTGCAAGTTTTCCCATTTTTCAAATTCAAAAAGTTTTAATTCTGATAATATTCCGGCTCCACTTTTATCCCCTGCGATAGAATCTTTTATAGTTTTACACTGAGCACAGAGTCTCCTTTCATGGGCTGCCCTGCTGTGCTTGGTTAGCCTCCGTTCCATACATCTTATGCGCTTCGCTTCCCTCACACTGCGAGTCTGTTCATTCGAGCCGTGCGCCTGAGCCAGGTTTTGAGTTCAGTGATGTAACGGCATCGTTTGAAATAAGCAAATCAGAATGCTTGTTAAAAGATAGTCCTTTTGGGTTTCCCCTGTGAAATATTTATTAACAAAAATGGTGGGTACAGAATTTCCTAAAAAAAAAATTGTTGATAATGAAATTTGTTTTGTATGTAAAATAAGCATTGGATCGAAGACAGATAATATATGTATAGGGAAAAACGCCAGCTTGGTGTTCCTTCAATTTAAAGTCAGGTTCTTTCTGTAAATACTGCTGTATATTTCTCAAGCAGACTGTTTGTGTGGCGTGCAGGATACTGGCATGTATTAGAAAACTGCTCAAGAATAAAAAGCCGAATAGATGAGAACATAAAGGATTCCAAGTGACTGTACCGTGATGGCAACCAGTGTCTAATTACCGAAGCACTAACTGAAGTGCTTGAAGTCCCAGTAACTCGAGCTTACGCTCGGGAAAACTTCAACACCGAAGAAACCTGGAGAAATTCCACCTTTGACATTTTCAACATGTTAGTGTTGGTTTGGTTAGCCTCCGTTACAGACGTCATACGTGTTTTGCTTACCTTCCACAACAGTATGTGCCTATAACTTTGAGCTTATCCCTGATGGGTTGAACTCAAAACCTGGCTTGAGCGCGCAGGTGTTGGTGTGTGAGGTAATCGAACCACATTAGACATCTGCAATGGAGGCTAGTGCTCAGTGGGTGGAAAATGAATAGTCTGTAGTTGCAAGGGCCAAAATAGAGGAATGTGACCAACCCCCTATAACTAACCATTCCCAAGCTGCGTCCGAATATTTTTTTTTTGCCTAGGAAAATTCCTAACTCCTAAAAAATGATCTGGAAATAATTACATGGCAGCCATGATTAGTGGATTCAAATTCTTTAAATGTTTAAAAGAAACGGTGTCTCAGTGCTTCCTAATTTACCTGCAATAGCAAAGGGTACACCGAACTATCCTTTCTGAAAAGAAAGGATATAGCGCTATCCCACAATTCAGCGCAGCAGCAATATTTAAAACGGCGACCATTCATCCGGCCAATCGCAGAAAGAAACACATATGATGGGCAGGGGACTCATGATCACGAGGCATAGTGTAATTAGCATGGTTGTCTTCCTAAGCCATCAGGAGTTCTCTTTCGCACCTTTCCTTAACATATGATTTTTTCTACAATGGTAATAGAAAGGTAGTTGGGAATTAGTGGAGAGGACATAATTTTTTGACTATTCGGACGCAGTCCCAATCTCTCCCAGAGCCAGGATCCCATAGGCTGTTGGGAAGGCGGTACATGGTAATATCTGTGGGAAGACGCTTTTTTTTTTTTTTACAAAGGAAAGAAAAAAAAACTGCATAATCCACGATCAAACTCTATTATCACCCAGAAGCCCAGTCATTCATCACTTGCAAGCCAGGGCATATTATATACCATATGTGAGCTCTTCCATAATTATTTGTGCACAGCAGGCTGGCAAGCTCTATAAAAAATGTTTAAAACTTGCACCAGAAGACTGCTTAGGGGCGGGAACATAATTTCGATTCACCACTGTGAAGGAGATTTTCAAGTGACTCATCTTTGCTTTTGCAAAAATGTATTTGTCACTTCACGAGAGACAAAATAATACCATGCAGCGACAATAGTGTTCCAAATTCACGAACAATAATATGTGTAAAAATAATCTGTCAGTAACACACTCTTATATTTTGCTTATTTTGAGACAGTCATGCAAGACAGTCAGAAGGGATAGCTCTGCATCTTCAATTTACTGCGAAGGCCTTTAATGCACAGTGAGCTCCATAATTCATGGAGCAGTGACACATTTTTTTTTTGTTCTGTACTCTAACACTTTTTTGATTGAACGGATACAGTGACAATGAAATGGAAGCACAGCTTTAATTCAGTGAACCGTTTGAAATGGCAACTGGTTGCACCGTTTGTAAATGATTCCTCGCCGAATGCAATGGGCGCATTCAAAAAATTTATTGAGCAGTTTAACATAATCTAATATAAACATTTTTAATACTTGGTTGCATATCTTTGCATGCGATGAATGGTTGAAGTTTTGGACATGTATGACAACACCAGATGCTGGGTATCTTCTTTGGTGATGCTCAGCAAGGTCTGTATCACAGCCATATTCATTTTCTGTTTGTTTTGGGGATTTTTTTCTTTCAGTCTCCTCTTCAGCAAGTAAAATGCATGTGCAATTGATTTCACCTCAAATGACTGACCTGGCCAACAGAACTAAAATAATTAAAATAATTATATTGCCTAATATACGCAGTACAAACCCATTTTTATGTTTTTGTGCCGGAGGGACAGTTGGGACATACATGTAATGCGAGCGTGCATAGCATGCAAGTTGGAAATTTTTTTTTGCAATAATCTGAGTGCAAACATTGCCTTTTCTGTCCACAGAGATTATCCAAATAATTTTTTCATTGTTTTTTATGGTGCTTAGCGAAGTGCCTCCTTAATATTCGTAAATATAACTTTTTTCTACAACCCCAATCACACCAGCCAGTATTTTATTCGCAATCGAACAGAGATAACAGAGCAAATGTTGAAACTGAGGAATTTTACAATTTTATCCATAAATGAGCTTATTTCAAATTTGTTGGCTACTACAGGTCTCAAAAATTTGGGACAGGGGCTTGTTTACCATGGTGTAGCATCCCCTCTTCTTCTTAACACAGAGTGGAGGCGTCTGGGCATTGAGGAGACAAGTTTCTTAAGTTTAGCCATTGGAATTTGATCCCACTCTTGTTTAATAAAGGCTTCCAGCTACTGGAGAGTTTTGGGTCTCCTTTGACCAACTTTTCATTTAATTATGCACCAAATGTTCTCAATTTTGGTTAAAGATCAGGACTGCAGGCAGGCCAGTTCAGCACACGGACTCTTCTACTTCGAAGCCATACTGTTGTAATAGCTGCAGTATGTGGTTTTGCATTGTCTTGCTGAAATACACAAGGCCTTCCCTGGAATAGATGTCGTCTAGAGGGGAGCATATGTTGTTCTAAAACCTTAATATACCTTTCAGCATTCATGGTGCTTTTTAAAACAAGCAAGTGTCCCACACCATTTGCACTAATGCATCCCCATACCATCAGAGATGCTGGCTTTTGAAATGAACACTAATAACAGGAGGGGTGGTCTTTCTCCTCTTTAGCCCAGAGGACATAACGCCCATGATTTCCAACAAGAATGTCAAATTTGGATTTGTCTGACCACTGGACACTTTGCCACTTTGCTACAGTCTATTTTAAATGAGCCTTGGCCCACAGAACACGGCAGTGCTTCTGGATCATGCTCAACAATGGCTTCCTTCTTGCATGATAGAGTTTTAGGTGGCATCTGTGGATGGCATGGTGGACTGTGTTTACAGTGGTTTCTTGAAGGATTCCTGGGCCCATTTAATAATGTCAATGACAGAATCATGCTGGTGAGTGATGCAGTGGCGTCTGAGGGCCCGAAGATCACGGGCATCCAGTAAAGGTCTTCGGCCTTGTCCCTTACGCACAGAGATTTTTCCAGTTTCTCTGAATCTTTTGATGATGTTATGCTCTGTCGATGATGAGCCCTTCAATGCCTTCATAATTTGATGTTGAGGAACATTGTTTTTAATGTATTCCACTATTTTTTAATGCAAGCCTTCACGAGTTGGAGAGCCTCTGGCCATTTTTACTTCTGAGAGACCTAGCCTCTCTAAGACATCCCTTTTATAGCCAATCATGTTACACACCTGATGCCAGTTAACTTAATTACTTTCTAAATGCTCTTTCAACTTATTCTCTTATATATTAATTGCTTTTTCAGCCCTTTTTTGTCTGTGTCCCAACTTTTTTGAGACCTGTTGCAGCCAGAAAATTTTAAATAAGCTCATTTTGTGGATTAAAATGTAAAATGACTCCGTTTCAACATTTGAAATGTTATCTGTGCTCTGTTGTAATTAACATATTAGCTCATGTGATCTGAAAGTCATTGCATTTTGATTTTATTCACAATTCACACTTCGTCCCAACTATTTCGGAATTGGGTTGTATTTTGTGTCCAAATACTTCTGATGTGATTTTTTAAATACAAGTTTAAAGCTGCTAAAAATGCTGTGAACATTTATTATGAAATTTATTATGAAATTGAAAATCGAAAAATACTGTTTCCCAAGTGTGAGAGTGAATGGTGTGTGACTGGTGTGTGCGCCCTGCGATGGATTGGCAGGCTGTTCAGGGTGGGTCCCTGCCTTTGCCCGTAGTCAGCTGGGATAGGCTCCAGCTCGCCCCATGACCCTAGTGAGGAATAAGCGGGTATAGAAAATGGATGGATGAAAAATACTGTTTCCCACAGCTGAGACTTATTTCTTTTTACTTTTGTATAGATCACATATAGATACATCTATTTTCTACTGACAGGTTTATGGCATTGGTAGAAACATCAAGACATCTGTACATATATGCATCAGTCCTTTAGACTGTTATAGCAGTCAGATTGTGGTAGTCTTGAGTATAATTGTGAAAGGGTCTCCATAACCACCAGGATCGGGTGCAATGGTACCACCGGTGTTTCCACCACTGCACAGAAATGTCATCTAATGTTCGAATTTTGTTCACTTGCCACACCTCACACTAACCGCTACAAATGATCCCAGCGCACTCCCGAAACCCGCGCAGTTCTATTAGCGTGGATGTTGAAACCAAGTGAGTGGATTTATAGCTATGTTAGCAAGCCAGTACGTGATCCTATCCATTAAGCAACTTTGTGTACGATTGTGAATGAATTGGACAAAGCCACAAACCAAGTATTAGATCAGACTGGATCATGTGAGGTTTACGATTCAGCATTTCTTTCATATATCCTACTGATCCAAAGTTGGTTGGGATATTTTTGCTGTCTGAAAATTGATCAGGACAATTCCCGACAGTCCCTACCAGAATCTACACCTATTATGTACTGGTGCTGTTATATATGTTACTCCTTTTCTGTTTTTTTTTTATTTTTATTTTTTATTTCTGGTTCTCATTTTTTTTTTACTTTACTGAATGTCAGATCTTTTGAAGCTATTTTCATCGTCTGTTGAGGTTGATTTTGTGGGTTATTGTGATTTCCATTGTTGTTACTGGTTTTCCTGGAAGAAAACCTGCAATTCACGCCGGAGATGACATCTTCAGGAAATCCAATTACTCACAGTTCTGCAGTTTTAGCCTTCAGAAACGGTGTCCCTTTTGTCAGGTGCGCAGAGCGTCTGAAAATATGCTCTTCTGCGTGTTTGTGCCTGTGGGTGGGAAGATGAGAATTAAAATCCCACTCAGTGAGGAAAATCTGCATTTTTAATCGGTTTACTGTTTATTGCTGTTATGCGGCTGTGTGGGGGGGGAAGGCAGGCGGTGTCAGATTCAACTCCAGTAGGATAATTAAGCTATTAGTGTAAACAGCAGTGGGCAGATACACACATAAATGCTTTAAAAATCGCGAGAGGCACAGCCGTTGAATCGCACGGTGCCCTGTGATGCACCTGGCAGTTTTCCCAGTTAAATGCACAGGGCAGTACTGTGTGTGGTCGCTCAGAACAGGCACTATAGCTGTGTTTCTTTAGTCGCAGAGTGTATCCAAAGCCTTGAGCGCAGATGCAACGTTGCATGCGGTAAAGGTGGCGGAGAGTATCGCAGACAGAGAGGATGAAGGGGTCACGTGACACCCCCCACCGCTACCCCCTTGATAAAGTCCACTGCAATTTTGTAGTATTTTTAAAAGCAGAATACTCGGGAGGTATCTTCAGAATGTGGACCTCCAAACAAACACTGAACTGCTTGTCCACTTTCAGGCCCACTCTATTTCCATTTGTTCCTTCTTGTAAGGCAGTGGTCACTGACCCGGTTCCTGGATATTTACCGTATGCTTTCTCTCCAACCCTAATTTGGCACACCCGATTCTACTAACTAGAGTAAGAAGACCTATCCGTTCAATAAGGGTATCTTTGCTTTAACATTTCATCTGCTTTGATGACATTACCCTACAATTTGTGTGGAGAGCAATGGGGAATGACAGGCCTCTGCTTTGCACCTCTGGACTGTGAAAAATTAATTTATGGAAACGGAAGCCCTTCGGTGCAGTCCCAAATGAGCAAAATGGGAGTTTTAAAAAAGAAAGTCGTGGTCCATTCATTCCTTAGACAGAGAAATCTCCCCGTTTTTGTTGAGTTCACTGATACTAAACTGTAAAATGCTAATTTTGGAGACTCATCGATGCACAACCAATATGTGATGAGAGGGTTGAATTGACCTCTAAAGCTTTATACTGTATTTCAGCATGAAGGAGTGGCTGTGTCTCCACCCATCGAGGCCGCTATACTGCCCGTTTTCGCCGCAGCAGGCCTCGGAACATCGCCTTTTTATTTTCATATGTGACTGCACCTTCAGGTCGCAAAAGTAATATATTTGGCCATGTTACTAATTATTTAATTAAGCATAACTGGGGTTAAAGAACTTTGTCCAGTTCACTGGATGGCCGTCTTCGCGGCAGATGGATTCATTTCTACTTCAGGTCTGTGTGTCAGCGGAAGCACTTCACCTGAAATAGTCAGATTAATACCCGCAGATTTAGTTGTATCAGTGCGCGGCAGGCATGTCTGATTGAGGTTAGACTTGGCTCCGAGGTTTGCGGTGGTGGTGGGGGGGGGGGGATAAATCTGTCATGCTGTGGAATTAGTTTGTCAGTTGGATGGCGTGAAATGGTGAGAGTACATGACAGGTGTCAGGGGTGCGCACTCCTGCTTCCTGCCGTGATATGGAAGAGACAGGCTCGGGCCAGTCGCATCACAGTTACACGTCTTACGTGACTGATCGATTTCACGGAAATATAGCTTTCACTCCCTGAAGTACCTGTATTGATATCCACCGTTTGAGAGTAAAATTGCAGCCTGGTAGCGCACAGAACAGAAACATTAAACGGTGCCTACTGAACCGCAGTAGATTTTGTTATGTCAATGTATTAATGAGGCTGCACTATCTGATCTGAGAAAAGAACATGATTCAGCTTAGATAAGTGAGCAGTGAGACTTCATTGACTCCTATTCCCCTCTGAATCACTCATTAACGAACTCTTACAACCCTGGGAGTATTTTGCCCAATCATGCAGTACTGTGTTTTCCATAATATACAATATAAAGATTTTTGGATGGTGTATTATGCAAGTGTTTTGTTACATTTTTTTTTCAGCCCAAGCTTTCTGACATGGTGAGAACTCGTTGCTCCAATCAGAGGAGGAGACATTACTTTTTTGTTTTCTTCTGACTGGGAAAAAATATGCTTGTGCTTTGTCATTTTGTATTTACAAGGCACTTTCCAATTGAGATTTGACACAAAAAAAACCAACCAAAAACAAAACAGAAACTTGAAACCAACTTGAAAATGAGGAAACCACACTAACATATGCGCTGGCGTCTCCCCTGGTCGCTTCCTCAGTCTGCTGTCATCCTACACCAGATGCAAAGGCACACAAAGCCCAAATATAGCTCAAGGTGGTGTGTGTAAGGTTAAATTTATTGTGCAGATGTGAAACATTCGTATAATGAAGTTTTTTACTTATATTGTGGTGGATTTTCAGAGTTCTGTCTCTGGCGCAGATCCGTGACCCTCAGGCTCTAAGGCTTAATCATTGTATTTATTGAGTTTTAAAGCGATGAGTGGAAATTTTCCATAACTACCAACAATGTGTCTCACCTACTTAGGTAACGCATGGCTGCCATTTTGTGTCAGCGTTACTCAGCATAAATCATGGAGAGGGAGAGAATGATTATTATAGGCAGTTTCAATCAAGGCGTGATTAAGGTCGCAGGTTTAAAGAGCCGGGTTGGGATTGAGCCGCAACTTCGGGGAGTCCCTGCTCTTTGAAATGAGTGAGATTTTTTCATTAATGTTATTTTTTTTTACCTCCGCAGTTTTCGGGGGAAGTGCTGGAGAACCGAGAGGACTTGGCAGTGGCCAACCTGACCGTGATAGACTTGGATCAGCCGCACACTCCTAACTGGAACGCAGTTTACCGCATTATAGGTGGCGACCCATCCAACCATTTCACCGTCCGCACCGACCCGGTCACCAACAATGGGATTGTTACCGTTGTGAAGGTGAGTCTGGAGAGTGAAGGTGATCATGATAGTGCGTTGCTTTCTGTCACTCTGCATTCATAACAGAATGTATAGGCCGCCACCCATAAAATTGGGCTGGGCCAATCTCAGTATAGACCATTTATACCGATGGACCGTTAGACCATCTCATTGTCAATGCATGAGAAGATTATTAGCCTATCAGCCCATTTCCTACTTGATCTGAAAGGCATAATATCTATATCCTCTTCTGATGGTTTGCCATGAAACATGAGCTTCAAATTGAAATAGAATATGTAATTAATGGTGTGCTCCGTCTAATGTCTACTCATCTGATATCTACTGAACTTGTAAGTAACCTCTGCTATAAATAATTATGGATTTTATATTAGAGTGGATGATCTACTGCTAACAAACTCCATCCCTCTGATGCAGTTATTGCCAAAGGAAACAAAACTTGCTCTAATGAAACAAATGACCTGTGCACGTTGCTGCCCTCAAATGGAAAACACAGTCTGATAACAGTTTATTAAATTAGCAATTCAAGCAGCGCGCCGAGTATTCCCAGTTGCCTTTGGACTGTAACGTCCTTTCTTGCGAGGGGATTCGCCGGAGTGGTGTGTTGTGGTTGTTGTTGTTCAGCGGATGAAACGCATCCTCTCACAGAAAGCTCTCACCCTGCCTTTATCTCTTAGCCCGTGGACTACGAGATGAACCGCGCGTTCATGCTGAACGTGGTAGTGTCCAACCAGGCTCCCCTAGCCAGCGGGATTCCGTCTTCACCGCTGTCCAGCGCCGGGGTAACCATCTCTGTGGTGGATGTAAACGAGCCGCCAGTCTTCCCCTCCAACCCCAAAATCATCCGCTTCGAGGAAGGAGTTCCTGCCGGGACCACTCTCACTACGTTCTCCGCCAATGACCCGGACCGCTTGAGACACCAGACCGTCAGGTATGTTTCAGCTGTGGGAGCGATCCACCCAACTATCCCTCTGTCTCTCTGTTATAACCTCTGTTGCTTTGGTCAGGCTGTCATAGCTACAGTGTCAGTGGATTCTTTCAGTAAAATCAATGAGCCAAATGGTCTTATGTGCCTGAAATGGAGTTTTTTTTTCCGTTTGTTTTCAGTTTTCAGTCTGGCACAAGTCTTGGTGCATGACTTTAGCTTGTATTTTAATTTATTTATTTACTCATTTAATGTTGGGTGGGTGGGCCGGGGTTAACTAGTATTACGGTTATCCACATCATCACTGTGCTGGGATTCTAGCCTTGGCATCTGCAATAATGCTTCAGGCTGTGCTCAGATAGCCTGAATCACGGGAGCCCCGCAGTACTTCTGACAGCTGTCAGCCCTGGTTTCTGAGGGATTTGTTTGAGGGGAGGAGTGTTACTGACTTGATTGTCTGCGTGCGGGGGTGGGGGGTGGAGGGGGGGGGGGGTTGGCGATATTGCCTGTTACTCAGTGCCATTAGCACTTAGCTGTGCTCTGCGTGTTAATGATACCACTGTGGAGAGGAGGATTTAATTGAGTGACTCCTGGTCAATAAGCTGGGGTGGCACTAGCGCTGTGGTGTATTACAGCACAGACCGTGTAGGGCACGAGAGCACTTCTTACAGGCCAATTCATTAAAGCGCACTATTTAATCACCCCCGAGGGCTGACCCCCGGACCTGTTTATCATGTCGGCTGTTTTTTGTTGAGCTTGTTATTTTCCCAGAGAAGCTGTGCATCATGCATTGCCGCGAGACAGGGAGGACATTTCAACCTCTATCACCCCGCTGTACCCTACTTTGATGCAAAACTTCACCCCCCCCCCTCTCAGCTGCTGAGTAACCACGGTAGGAGGAATACAAATGTGCAGCTGGCTTATTTTGATTCAAAACTGTATGACATGAGGGGATCCAGACGAATGCAGGAAGGTAGATAGGTAGGGCTCGTTCAAGAGTGAGAGCTCGAATGATGGCCCATCTGCGCTGACCAACTCGTTTCGTCCCTTACTTGTTTATTACCTCCGGCAAGAGGAACTAAGCCAATTTACCGCTTCGTTTCTCAGCAGATGAGAGTAAATTGGGTGTACATTCTGATTTAGCCGGCGGACTCCTCTTCGCTGCACCAACTTTGTCCGGCTACAATAGCGGCGCTTGCGGAGAGCGGAGTGCCGGCGGAGTGACATGGCATCGCGTCATAAAAGCAGGCCCCTTATCACAACTGAATTCTGGGATATCACTTCTCCTGCAGTGCTATAGGTTGAGCAAACTCATTTTCTTTTCCCTGTTTGTTTGTTCCCCGTCTGACATCTCCATCGTCTACCGTCCGTACCGCATGCTTTCACCAGCCGTCTTCCTGCGGAGGGTCTGGTTCGTGGGAGAAGACAGATGCGGGCGGTATCATTAGCGCAAGATGGATTTAGCTGTTTCCAGCTCCCTCCCACACACCTCGCGACACATCATAACCTGTCTCAGCCGCCACTCCGCAGATAATTAATCCTATTTTTTGCGGGTGTCAAACACATCCTCCTGATTGCGGGAACAATTGTACGCATTTTCTTTTTTTTTTTTTTTTTTTTCTAAATCTGCAACGTTCCGTTACATCGCGTTCCTGTGAACCTCTCAGCAGTTTTCAAAGAGTGTGCACCTTCTGGTGAACTTCAGCTTAGTACCAAACACATTGCACGTTGCTGACAAAACTCAAAGCCAGGTATTGTTTTTTTTTTTCTTTTTTTTCCACTGCTATCTATTTCAATTGTCCTCTGTGAACTGTGATAAAGCGAGCCCCTCACAGGCCCCTTTTGCAGTGCTAATAATACTGTTTGGACTCAAAGCTGAATTTTGTTCTTTATGGAAGGCTCGTTAGCAGCGTTACCGCGAGTAGCCTCCTGTAATGAGTGGTGGAATGCAGCGGTCTGCTGTCAGATTATGCGCTGGTGTTAAAGATGTGCCCTTGTTCTTGTGTGCGGGAATCACACAGTTCCTGTTTTTTTTTTTCACGGTAGTATTGTGAGAGGACAAACCTGCTTCCATACTGTATTTCTGTGTATCATGGGCAGTGATAGAAGCCCCAAGCATAGGTATTCACGAATATGTTCAGACTGCATCAGAGCTCCCTGTGTCATCTGGAGCACAGAAGTAAGAAGTTAAATTAACAGTCCATTCTTTTTGACTGTACCTGTATCAGTGTTTCAATGCACATCGGCATTTAACGTCTTGATCTAAGGCTCTTGTATTCTTCATTCTGTTCGTATATCAATATTGAGCTATTAAGTGATTGTAAATTAACCTTTAGGAAAGGTTGTCGATGCAGCACTGAGAACCAGTCCACTTCTGTTGATATTTTTCATTGCACAATGTGAGAAAATAGTTAGGAAACATAATTCATGGGTTCTTTTAATATTGGACAGGATTAGAGTAATACTTACCTATTGTATTGTTGCTAGAGCTGAAAATTAATTGTTCCCATTTAGCAGAGACTAAGGGACTTTAACTCGCTTCTCTCATTAATTACATGGATTTCCTGTTTCGCTGTGGCACGGGGAGTGGTAATGTAAGTCTCCCTCTGCAGTTTGTGGCCTTAATTAATGACTGTTTATACTCTCAAGGCTTGCTCTCGGTCGGGCACTAGTGTATGTCAGGCTCTCTTCACAAGTTGTGAATGTGGCTTTGTTGAGTCCCTGAGTGCTGTTTACAGATTATTTTTGGAGCACTTCTGCTCTTGTGTATGCTGGCTGTTAAGCAGCACGTGGCTTTTCATAGCTTTTATGAATAAATGCAAATGTATGGGTGGAGTGTTTATTTTTGCCTGAATGGAGGTATAAGTGACTGCGTGAATGAGATGTAAATGTGCTGAGGTACTAAGAAGAGGACAGGCTGATTTTAGCCACGTGTGAATGCTTTCTGCTTTTTTTCAGCATTGACAACTAAATTTGGTGTGATTATTGGCGATAGCATAGCCACGTGGGGGCGATGTAGCAGTAATACTGCGCACCATCTGTGGATGGCCTTTGCGAGATGCCATGGACGAAGTTTATCCATTACAAACATCTTTAAATATGTTAAAGAGATTTACAAAGTTAATTGTGTGGGATTACAAAGGCTAAGTTCTGTTAGGAGCACTCGAGGTCACAAATGGAAGTTGGCCAAGAGTAAATTTAGCAGATATTAGGAAATATTTTTTTCACACAAAGAGTAAACTCTTGTAATGTTGAGACAGAAATCTTGGGAATTTTCAAGAGTAGGCTTGATTTAGTGCTAGATACCATTTAGTCATCTGAAGCGTTAGGTTCACTATAGCAATAGGAAAATGGCGAGACTAGTTGGGTTGAACGGCCTGTTCTCGCCACTCGTGTTATGTTATGTTATGTTATGTCGTGAGGATATTACCGCAGATTTTTGTTTTGTTTTCTAACAAAACCTCATAATTTGATTCAAATTTGTGAAAAAAATTAGTCTGTGAAACATTTCTGATTGAGAGCAAAGAAATAAACGCCGAAAAGAGAGAGATTGATTCCTTGCAGAGTTTTTGATACCGAATGGAAATTTTTTTAAAATATATTCTTATTTTTTTCTGTGCCTACATAAACCATCTGTTTTCTTTGGCACTCGATTTGGTGTTTTGCTTGATACTTTTGACAGAAATCTGATTCTGTAGCAGAGCAGTGTTAAGCAACACAGACACTAAATCTCAGTAATAGGCAAACAACCTCCTCGCAGCTTTGAAACTACCTCCCACAGACAGAGGGTTTGCTGCATGGGGAGGTGCATCGACACACTGGTAATGACTGACAGAATGCTTACTCTGCATATTAACAATACAGCCTGCTAGGCAGTTTACATTAAATATTGATATTGACATCTGTATTAATTATCTTTGTTAATACGACTGAAATATGCTGGATGTCCTGCGCTCTGCTGAAGTATGTCTAGACTGTTTATGATGGGGCGCTTTGTCTCTGGAATAACTTATTGAAGAGTAGTATGTCCACATGCCAATAGTGATGCACAGCAATCGAGATGCCGAGTCAGGGTACACATGGGCTACTGCATGCGCGGCCTTATAATCATAACGTGCGGAGCCCTGATGACGTTGTACTCAACGTAGACGATAGATAGATAGATAGATAGATAGATAGATAGATAGATAAAACAGCAGACCTAGACTTGGGCCCCCTACAGGTAAACCGAGTAAAAACCAGCAATTACCTCTTTGTCTTTCTGTACGTATGTTCATGTATGCAGTATTAAATTCTGAAGAAAGAGTGAGATGCTTTAATTAACTCTCCTGCACATCTGACATACAGCGAGGGATTAATTATTGGAAGCACTGTTTCAACAGAATGGAGATATGACAATCTGTTCTTCTGAATTATTTAGACGGGTCATTAATCAGCCCATTTTTTTTTTAACGCTTGAAAAATGAATTATTACGCTTCACATTTATCATTTAATACAGCTTAAGCCATCCTCCATTTGAAAACTGTTATGCTCTAATGCACTTGCTGTAAGTTTTATTAGCTACTGTAACTATTGTTTGGAGAATGTAATTAAAGAGTTCTCTCTACCAGCGGGTACCTGATACTGAGGGCAGAGGCGCACTCTGTAGCATGTTTCATTTCTCTCATATTGGCCTTGTCTGAACTCCAGGACAAGGAAATATCACAAACGGTTGGGAAACAGCTTTGGAAGGGCATGTTTGAAATCAGGAGTCACGGAGTCTTTCACTTTTGAACACACCGGGTTGTGGCGATTAACTTGTTTCCAAGAGTCCATCACTGTGATATTCTCAGTTTTCTCTATATTTACATGTGTGTTGACTACGCGAGTATTAAGTTTTAGGCGAAATCTGCAGAATCATGCTAGACAGCCAGAAATCGGCTGTGCTTACTTCATTAGATGGTTCACTTCAGTACAACTTTATAAACTTCTGAACTCAAACAGTGGTGAGATTTTTTTTTTTTTTTAATTTGGAGAATTTACAGTTATGGATTGCAAATAGTTGTATGTTTGTGAACAGCATTTAAAGGGTTATTTATTTTAACCTCTCATTGAAATTTGATGTTAAAATTAGTTCCGCTCAGGTTTTTTTGCCCTGCACTGTCTACTAATGTGTGCAATGTTAGATTATTGGCTCGCTGATCATTGTAGAGCATTGCAGAATGGGTATTTACCATGACCACTTCCTGTCATCCACAGGTATGCCAAGATGGCCGACCCTGCTGACTGGCTCAGAATCAATAGCACAAATGGGCAGATTGTGACCATGGCGCTACTGGACAGGGAGTCCATATATGTGAAGAACAACATTTACGAGGCCACCTTTTTGGCAATGGATAATGGTGAGTCCCAGTGCGTGCAGCACCAACATCCCACTGCAATGCGCTCTTCATATATAATTTAACCTATTCAATGTGCTCGATAATATTCGGGCTAAACCCTTCTTTTTTTTCTTGAATTTGCTCTGTACTCCACAAATTTTGGTTTTTAATAAAAGAATTCGGATTGTTCACATTTTACTTTTACGGTGTAAGAATTTAGGCACTCATTATGCAGAATCAGACTATGGAACCTATTTAGCCAAACGGTATGGTGCCCTCAATTTGAATTACAGATCATAAATTGTGTAGTACCTAGAAAAATCCAGAAAAATTTTTTTGTCCCAAATTTTATAGAGCTCACTCTAGGCATAAAATATTTGGCAAACTTTAGCACAAACGTTTTGTGGCATACTAATGTATCTATAGAAATAAATATGTGCGCCCATATGTGAGGGCAATGCGTTCTTTTCCACTCCTGTGACATGCTGTTGTGTTTTTGAATTTTGCTCTCCAGAAAGTCAAACATTGCTGAAAGTCAGTTTAGCACTATTTAAGAGGACAGGAGATTCAACAATTTTTGTTATTTAGTACAAAAATAGCTTCTCTGTGTGACAACAGATAAGTGCCTAAACTTTGGATCTCCTTGAAATACGCCAAGCACCCGTCATCGATGCACGGCATCTCAGGTTTCCATTTCATGATGAGGGAAAACTCATTGCATTACCATCACAAATAGTTTGATTTATTTTGAGCATTCCAAGTGTCAACAGCTGTCAAACTCTTCAAAAGCCGTCTGATGACTAGTTTGCTGCCCAGGCCAGGAGCGGCATTTCTTTGGCAGTGATGCGAGGCGGCTGGTGGTGGGCTGCGAGAAGCAGGAAGCTAAAAGGAATCTGTTATCGGTTTTGTTTGAGGGGTGAACCTTGTTCATTTCGCGAACTGTTTGAAATGCGGATGGGATGCGTGTTAGCAGCCAAATTAGCAGAACCTCAGCAGACGAGGCGGCGCGCTGTAGGTGTGTCGGCGATGATAATGCGAAGAGGATTATGATAATGAGAACTGAGGCGTGATGACATTTGGAGGGAAAACACTGTCAGAGGAATGCATTAAAATCTTCAGCTATCAAACTTCTAATCCATTCTCCACCGTATTTAGCCCGACAGTCACTCACATGAGCCTCCCATAAATAGTTTGTTGAGTCTAAACTTTATGACAAGGAACAGGAAAGTTGGTCGGGAAGTTTATTCTCCGTGCCTCCATATCCACCTTTTTCAGGCATCTTGCATGAAATGACATTGCCTGGTGGTTCATTCATCAATCGTGGAAAAAAATGGTAAAATGTGGGATGATATCGTGCGAAGATTGTTCACAATCTCGAGCAGATTTTCTGAACGTTGCTTTCTCCCCAAAAAAAAACAAAAGAAATGAGATACTTCCCCATTCACAATTAAAAATTCAATGTTTATTTTTATCGTTTGAATTTAGTAAATTCATGCAGTGTTCCTTCTTCCATTGAGAGGCACTTCAAAGAAACAGGAATGTTAGGGTTGTTCTTCAGTTCTCTCTAGAAAACACTGTGAGCTGAACATTTGTCATCTGCCTGATCAAATGCAACTGGTCTTACAGAAGGGCTACATTTATGTAGAAAGGTTGCACGTTTGACCGCTATGTGACAAGCGCCCATTGTATACGTTGCTAAGGCACTTCAACCTGAGCTACTTCTGCATTCTGTGAAAAGACGTACCAGTGGATCATAAACTCAAAGAATTCGAGCCGTGCGAGTCGCTCTGAATGAGGGCTTTTCCCGAGCAAATGTCTGATGTGAAGTGATGCAGGACGGCAGAGGCGGTTGAAAACATTTCAAAGGAGTATAATCCAAAATACCCCAATGATTGACGACTCGAGCCTTTAAAATCACCATGAGGTTTCTGCTGCATGTGAGATATGAGCTACTTTCCCTTCCACGGTGTTCACGACTCCAAGTGCCATTTTACAGGGTGCTCACCAACAGCAAATGGGTTCTTTTTTTTCTTTTCCCAATATAGACATTGATCCTGGACTAGTGTAATATGAAGCAGGTATCATCAGTTATGTTTTGAGGGGACAACTACAGAAGCGCGCAGATCGATATAACTGAACAGAACTACTCTCTATCAGGAAGCTGTCCTTCATCAGAGACACATATTATGCCAAAACTCACAGCTTTATCCTTTGTTTGATTGTGCTGTTTACCTGGTCAGTTGCTACTGAAATTTTCTTTTCTCTCTTTTCAAGAAGCCTTTTTTTGGCTTAACCCCACAAACTCTGACTTTTTCACTTGAGTTTTACCTTAAGTAGATAAACATTAAAAAAATATGTTTTGTCGTGTGACAGGACAATGGCTCGTACGTATTCTGTATCTGCTGGTTGCAGCGCTTCTCTGAAGCTACATCACACTTGTATTGAGAGAAATATTCAAACCCTGGATACTATGTTTTTTATGGCCTCTCCATTACATGAAATGGAAAATGTCTAGATCTTGTGCATCATGTTATACACATTTCCCCGCAATTCAGCATATTTGGGATTGTTGGAAGCCTTGGAATCTTCACTGGAATTTGAAATTGGCCTGAAGTTCCATGGGTTATAATACAGCAGCTGCATTTGACGGACCCATATACGCATCTGTGGGTATTATAGGGTTAAGGTACATGTCACTTTCATGTCTCCAATGTTTAATTTAAAATGTTTCTCTGCTGCCTGGTTTAGAGCTAGAGTGTAGCGTTTCTAGGCGCTGAGAGAGGGGTGCTCTTTTCTGAGATGCCGAACCAAATTCTGGTATTTCAGTTGGATTAGGCTGTGACATTTCAGCTTCCCTGCACTCGGTACAGGTAACCTTTCCTGTCTAGTGAAGTAGCCATGTTCTGTAATAGCTTTACTCTGTCGTGTTTCTGTTTGAAAAGAGCAGGAGGTCATCTGATCGGGGTCATGCGAGGGGACCTGAATGAGATGTTTCCCATAATTCCACATCAGGCAGTAATTACAACATTTCAGGCTCGGTGAGCGTGGTGGACATGACCTGCCTCTGTAATGGCTGTGGCTTTCTGGGGTTCTGGCTGCATTTGTAATGCAAAAGTCAAGGACCTTGAAGGACGATGTTCAGAGCTGTCAGGGAACTGATTTGCAGATGATCACTCTAATTATAGCCTTGCGTATGAAGAAAAGACTTCAGCCAAGACTCCATTTATTAGCCCAATTCTGAAACATCAGTCGAGTAAATGAATTCGCTGCTGTTGTTTGTTTGGATTTTATTTTTCCATGGGTTACACACAGCCTGGAAAAAATTTATATTTTTATGTTAACTCATCTGTTTTCTTATCTCCACCAATGAGTCAGGCGGTGGCTTTGTTTTTGCCCTGTTTGTTTGGGTGTCTGTTTGTAAGCAGAATTATATATTTTAAAAAAAGTTCTGAACTGGTTTTGATAAGACTTTGTGGGAAGACTACATATGACACCAGTATTTGGTGATTTGGTTCTCTCAGGGCAAGCACAAAATTTGAGCGTCGGTCAGGGGCACTAGAAACAGCTTTCTTATGCTGTATGGCTTTTGAGATTGGAGGAAACTGGGGTACCCAGAGTGCCTCGTAAACACAGGCAGAACATACAGACTCCATGCAGACTAGTCCTGGGGTTTCGTTTATGAACTATGAACCAGCACTGTGGTACAAACTTGTGAGAGACATACGTCTGGCCTGCCAGGACTGAGACCTCCTTATTGTATGAAAACAGCACTAACCACTGAGCCACCATGCTGTCATGGGAGGTCTTTTTATGGTGTTAGAGGCAGACAGGGCTGCTTCCAGAAATTTTCAGCCCCATGAAAGTTCTTATTCTTGGCCCCAGCCACCCTAGAAGATGTCATTTTGTAATGTGAGGCTTCCTATTAGTCCGGGCGCTTGGTATCAGAGCCCTTACCTGCCCTAGCCTAACTGCAGGCCTGGTGTCACTTCCTGTGGGCATGTTTGGGTCCTCTGCGAGTCTGAGGCTGTATTTCATGCCATAGGGTTAATCCCTACATCCGACATCCTGCGAAGTCACTTCCCTTCATAGTGAAAACCCTCGGGAGTGGTACTTTCAGATATTTCTGATCGTTTTCCGATTGTATTATTTCTAAACCTTGCTCATAGGCCCTTGTTTGGACCCCATATATTAAAAAAAACTAAAGTTATCAATGAAGTAACCATACATCACCTGAATGAGGACCTAAAGACCAAGGCGTGGACAAAAATTTACACTTGTAGTGACACTGATGTCGCATTTGACATGTTGATCACAGAAATCACCAACTCTATCCAGAGGTCCATTCCTCTGACAGTATTCAAATCTGGGACATCCACTCGAAATCCATGGCTCTCTAAGGGCCTATTGAAATCTATAAAGCACAAAAATAAACTCTATAAAGGCTATATGAAAAGCCCCAAGCAAAATAATAAAAATGAATATATTAATTTTAGAAACAAACTTACACATATTATTAGAAAGAGTAAAAGTATATATTATACAAAACTTTGTATGTTATACAAAAGAATCATAGGGAGATTCCAAAAAAGCTTGGGAAGTCTTAAACAAGGCATTAAACAGGGGCCCCTGTGCTCCCTACCGATGACAACACAACAACCAGTGCCACCAATAAGACTAGCCTTGCTGATAAATTCAATGATGACTTTGCATCAGTTGGAGGAAACCTATCTTCTCAAATCAGCCAACCTCAAAATGCCTCTTTTAATGCCCCCTATTATAGGCTTTAAATAGCTTCCTTGGGGTGACCCTTTCACATGTCAAACCACTATTGTAAATGCCTACAGCATAGGTATTATACATAATGATGTGTGACTTAACAAACTGAAACTGAAGGGCAGCAGGGAGTAGGATTCCCAAATAACAGTGGTTTGGAACGCCCTTTGACACATTTCGGGGCTGTCACATTCTGTTTAAGCAACTGTAAACAGGCAGCCTGTTCAGGGGAGAACTGCTTTCACTGGCCATTTATCGGTTTTGCTGTAGCTTCATATCCAACCGCTTTGCTCTCAAAATGCAACAATTTTGCCTCTGATAAAAAAATAAAAACATCCATCTATAGCTCGTTTTAGTCATTTGACTTAAGCGAGCAATCTGACTGGGCGAGGTTTGTTAGCCTTCTGTGGGTTGCTGTCATTTTCTTGTATATTGCAGAGTCACGTACGTCACTGAGCTCGGGTTGTCACTCGGCATTATGGGAGCAAAGTGACCATCGCTTGCTCCCTTCAGAAATGATCGTTTTGTCAGGCACTTTGAAGGGATGAGTTTTACGCTCTTTGGATTGGAATGCCTTTCAATAGGGCTTCGGTGGGCGTGGCCCTCTTCATGTTCACTTTGAAGTGAACAACCCCAGCTTTTGAAATATAGCCTGAGCGTGGCACCATTTTGACTCTGCCCCTCTCCCCAGGCTCTCCAGTGGCCAGCGGCACTGGGACTCTGCAAATCCACCTGCTGGACGTCAACGACAACGCACCTGAGCTGCAGCCCAAGGAGGCTCAGATGTGCGAGCGGCGGAGGTTCGGCGGCATCAACGTCACCGCCTCGGACGCTGACGCCGAGCCCAACGTGGGGCCGTTCGTTTTCGAGCTGCCCAACTTCCCGCTGAGCGTGCGCCGGAACTGGACCATAGCCCGCCTGAACGGTGAGCCGCGCCCCGGATACCTCAGCGCACAGCGCCCTGCGTTCACAGCCAATCAGACTTAACAGGGCTGCTGTGTGGCTTGTCATTGTTCACCTGTCATTGCCAATGTAAATAAATGTAGAAAATATCCAAAAAACACACACACAGATTTAGTTTTAAAGTGTCTATCTGCCATCTTTAATTTGATTTAGTTTATACCTTCTTGAGAAGATTCCGTTGCGATCGATTCACTGCATTTACTCTGGCAAAATTCTTCAGTAAAAGCAGTTAGAAAGCGGTCCCTTTGGGTATGACTTCCCATTAGAATTTGATCATTTGCATTGAACTAAGGAACTAAGTGATTTACCGAGGCATAACGAACAAGCCAAGTGCATCTTTTTAATTATGTTGATCAATATTATTATGATAGATGACATACTGTAGTTAGTTGTCTCAGGGCAGTTTATTTTCAATGTGCAGTATGTTTGCTCCTGCTGGTTTATTTTCTTAGAAAAATTTGAGATGCTGCGAGTAGATTTTTTTATTATTTTTTTTGCATTTATATTATAGGAATATAAGAGAGAAGATCTCTAAAGCAACCACAGGATGTTGAGAAGTCCTTCAAAACTGGGGAAAAAAAACTCATTTCATTTATGACTGGTTAAATACTGCTGTTTCAAGTCAACATGTCCTGAGGATGAGATCATTCAGTGAGCTAGTTATTCTACTCAACTCAGTGTCAAATATACACAATAACAAATCAGCTTTTACAAAATAGTTAACTTAGAGGCAGATCTGCAGATGTCACAAAATTAGCGAAGGAGTAGAAAAATTCTACTGTATTTAACTCAAAAAGGGGTAAATCTAATGAAGGTTAAAATAATGAAATATTTAAAAAAATACAGTCAGTTATGTCAAAATATCCAGAGGAGTCTGTTTTTGCATATTTTGGTGAACAGTAATCTCAATGTTGCCAGAACTTGGAGCCAAACACATCAGAACAGAGGCTAAACAGATGCAGCACCTACAAGTGAGCACTGGACAGGCAACAGCCCCTAAGCAGTGGTGTTGTACCCACATCATCTGGAACAGGACCCAGCTCTATTCCTCGATGAACGCATCTATCTGCATGTCAAACCGTGGATAAAATTATGTTTTATGTCCGCCACTCGTTTCACTCATTTAATGGCTGCTCCCTCGGGGAAAGCACACAACCTGCAGAATATTTTAGATGGATCAAACATGCAGCTCTCAGCTAGAAAGCTGAGGTGCTTTTTTAAATATCAATTGACAGTGCTTTTTGACTGAAATACAAAGACAGACCTGCAGACTTATTTCTGCTTTGTACTCCCTTCTCTTCAGATCAACAGTAATGTCTTATATTTCCTTGTAATTGTTGGAGTAAACATGATGAGGCATTGTGTTATTGTGCACTTCTTTGTACAACCCAAATTCCTGAAAAGTTGGCTTTATATGGAAAATGCAAAAAAAAAAAAAAAGATATCAAAAAGTAGTTTATTCGCCCTCTATTACACCTAAACATGGCAACAGCACCTCATTTTGACTTGTTAATTCAATTCTCTATTTAAAATACACACCTTAAATCTGATTACAACAAGAGACTCCAAAAAGTTTGTGTAGGGGCAATTTAGGACTAATAACGATGTGACAAATTGCACTAAGGTGATGTGAAACAGGTGAGCGTATTGCATCGTAGTATGGTTTGATGCCCACAAATTTTTCAGCAGATGCATGAGATTATAATCCATCACTTTATATAATAACAGTCCAAGACAATACAGTAGGATTATAGGCATTTCACCCTCTTCATTGCATAATGTAATTAAAAGATGGTTGGAAACTGGTGGAATATTGGTGAGTAATGGGCAAGGCCAAAAACCACTTCCAGATGCACATGATCTTTGATGCCTCAGGTGTTTCTGTCTTTAGAACTGTAATGGATATCACAACAAAGGCTCGGAAATACTTTTGAAAACCTATTTCAGTCAAAACCATTTGCAACAGCATCAAGGGATGTAAGTCAAGGGTTTACAATGTTAAGCTGACGCCATTCATCAACAGTGACTAAAAGTGCCGCCGACTTCTCTGGGCTCACTGTCATCTGAGACGGTTAGTAGTGCAGTTGAGCCATGCTTTGTGATGAATCAACATTTCCAGTGATTTTTATCCCCCCGGCATATAATGCGGGGGATATAGCGATCAGTGTGTCCATCCGTCTGTCTGTCCGTCTGTAATAAAATCGTTTCCGGACCAGAACTCGAAAACTATACCACTTACAAACACCAAATTTGGTATGGAGCTTCTCCTTATGGTCTAGTTGAGCCTTTTGGGGGTTTCGGTCCGTCCGTCTGTCCACACAACCTGTAGGTTACACAACCTACTGCCGGGGGGATCCGCCATTGCCAGATGGCTCTTGTTTTGGACAGAAAATAGTTGCCATTTTTTCCAGACCAAAGATGACAAGAACAACCCGGATTGCGACAGGTAGACTTTACCAGGTGATGCATTCAGGATCTAAATGTTAAGTGAGTGTGACAAGAAGATGTGGTGACGTTACACTTTGGTTAACTGTTGACTGTGTAAACTCTTTTGGACTCAGTTGCCGTCATCACATTGGGTATTTCAACCCGCAACCACACTCATGTTAGAACTTTCAAAGAATGTGCAGTTGTGCTGTTTTAAATATAGTAGAAGGTGAATGGTCTTTTCATATCAGTCCTTTTTTACTTTATTTGCTGTTTCCATTATGTGCCAACTTTGTCAGAATTGGAGTTGTACATGCATGCACCGTTTTCAGTTGACTGGTAATTCCAAACTCTGAGAGGTTTGTATCTTCGAGGGTCTACAATATAAACAAATTGTAGACCTTGACCACATCCGAGATCCACGTGGAGATCCTTATGCCGTATGTAGTATGTGTCTGACGCACATGTCTGCATGCAGGTTACCACGCTCAGCTCAGACTACGCATTCCGCACCTGGAAATGGGCGTGTACGAGATCCCGGTCGTCGTGACGGATTCAGGGAATCCACCGCTCTCCAACAGGTCGATCATCAGGGTGAAGGTTTGTCCCTGTGATGAGAATGGCGACTGTTCTTCTGTGGAGGCTGTGGCGGCTGCCGGCCTGGGCACAGGAGCCATTGTGGCCATACTCATCTGCATCATCATACTGCTGAGTGAGTATATCACACGCATGTACGCACACCCTCTCACATACTACGCTTACGCACACGTACAGACATGCACATTAACTCACTTAAGGACACACACATGCATATCGCAGGTGCTCTCACGTACACGCACACATACGCATACACATACGCACAATCACACCCGCATGTTTACGCGCGAACGCTCTTGCGTATTGCAGCGTGTATTGCATACAGTCTGTTCGTGTGTGCTGCAGTCCTGGTGCTGCTCTTCGTGATGTGGATGAAGCGGAAGGAGAAGGAGAGACAAACCAAACAGCTCCTGATCGATCCCGAAGATGACGTCCGAGACAACATCCTGAAATATGACGAGGAGGGAGGCGGAGAAGAGGACCAGGTCAGGCCACAGGCACATGTACCCTCACACTCACACATGTGTTCACTCACACTTAAACTTACACATGTACACTCTCACTCACACATGTGCACCTGCACTCATGTACATTTGCACTCACACACACAGTATGTACACTTACACTCACTCACACTAACACTCTCACTCACACATGTACACCCACACTCACACACATGTACCTTCACACTCACACGTGTACATTCACACTCACACACGTACACTCACACTCACACACATGTACCCTCACACTCACACATGTGTACACTCGCACTCACACGCATGCACACCCACACCCACACTCACATACATTTGCACTCACACATACAGTATGTACACTTACACTCACACACACTAACACTCTCACTCACACATGTACACCCACACTCACGTACATTAGCGCTCACACATACAGTATGTACACTTACACTCACACACACTAACACTCTCACTCACACATGTACACCCACACTCACGTACATTAGCGCTCACACATACAGTATGTACACTTACACTTACACACACTAACACTCTCACTCACACATGTACACCCACACTCACGTACATTAGCGCTCACACATACAGTATTTACTCTCTCACTCACGCACATGTACACTCACTCCCACACATACGTAAACCGGGGGTGATCGAATCATCTGGAATTCTACCTCAATCTCCAGCTTAGTGAAGCTCACAACCGACTGTTTCTGTTGAGCCTGGTCCCGGATATGGATCGATTTTAATTCTGCGGTGATTTTTAGAGCTCTTGTTCTGTGGTTATTAGCAGCGTCTCACCAAGTGCCCATCTGTCCCTGTCGAAAAGCTTTGACTTGCGATCGCTTTTATGTTTTGTTGTTGGTGTTTTTGATGTTCGGCATATGCTGTCATAATTCTTGACTCAGTTGCCCTTCCCTCCCTCAACAATTTTTCTGTTTTTGTTACTGACGCGTCTGCAGTTCGGGTACCAATAATTTGACCTCTTGGAAACTCAGTTAATATTTTCATCTTGATTTGAAGACTACCTAGCAAAGTTTAAATGGTGATTAGGCCTCTCTTAAGGAGATACTCGCCTTAACCAGAATTCAAATGAACGGGATGCTCTAATGATGGTTTAGAGAATTCCCATTCAAAGCTTTTTTCAGGGATGCTTCCAATATTTTGCATACGCATACATGGAGCCATGTACGTACATGCTAAAAAACATATGCTCGCACATCCGTATGCAAGCGCACCCAAACCTACTCACTGTAAATTCAAACACGCTCGTGCATGCCATAAAAAAACCGTGCAATACAAAGACATAATCCAGTCAAAGTATACCACGACTCAGAAAATGGAGGCATTCAGTCCTGCGAATGGACCAGACCAGAGCAGGTTACCCTGTTGTGTTCATTGTGGTGTGGTTCTCTCCGCGTGCTGAAGAGACTGTTAGGGACGTGCTGCTCGGTACATGTTTCTGAGCGCTACCGTCTCCACAGGATTACGACCTGAGTCAGCTGCAGCAGCCCGAGTCTCTGGACCATATTATCAGTAAGGCTCCTGGAGTGCGTCGTGTGGACGAGAGGCCCATGGTCGCCGAGTCACAGTACCCTGTCCGACCAACGCTGCCTCACCCCGGTGACATCGGAGACTTCATCCACGAGGTATACCACTTCTCACGCGCTACCTTGCTCACCCCGTTTAGGGCTTCTCAAATCATTGAGGGAACGAATCAACATTGCTTTTATATAACGCATTCTCATAGACACTTAAAGTGCTTTGGGTAACGTCATCGCACCACAACCAATGTGAAGCACCCACCTGGGTGATGCGACGGCCGCCATTTTGCACCAAAGCACTCATCAAACTTCAGCTCAAGGTCCAGAGGGAGTGGAAAATTGCATAGTCAATTAAAGCCAATTAAAGCTAGGTGGCAGGTTGAATGAGCAAGGTTGCAAATTTATTCCGGAAACTGGGGAATCCCCTACTGTTGTTGAAGAGTGTCATGGGATTTTCAATGACTATAATGAGTCAGGACGTCAATTTAACATCTCAGCCAAAAGACGACAGTTGTCATAAGTCCGATTTTTAAGGTTGGCGGACGATAGGATTATAAAAGAAAGCTGAACCAAGGACGAGGGCAGCAAATTAACTATGGGGAGAGTCCTGATGTACACTACATCTGTTGAATTCTTGGTTACAATGCTTATTTGTTTGGTCCCCATCAAATAAACACATAATGATTAAATTAATTGGCCTTTAGACTCCAGCTATTGAATGACATATTCCAGAACTTAATGAATTCTATCGGGGATACTTTTGCAGGAATTAAAATGCAGATGTTGTGATATAATACAGCTGCGGTTCGCAGACCTGGTGCTCAATGCATGATGGCTTGAGTTTGTTGGATGACAATAATGAAGTAAAACCATTAGAGCCATTAGAGTGCAGAGCCTTAGCAAACAGGAAATCTGTTGCTTGTGTTTCTTGATCATAACTACAATAAATGTTTATTATAAATGTGGTTGTTTGTGCTATTGGCTTTCTGCCCGTTTTATAGACGGTGATTCAGTAAACTTTTACAGTTAGCAGTGCTTGTGGCAGGCCAGTGTTGGCTGAATGACATATTATTACTCCCTTGTGTTACGGGCTGTGCTTGTGATTCTGTGCATTCTGCATCGTAGGGCAGTATCATAGGACAAGCATATTTGTCTCCCTAAATATCTTCCTGATTTAGTCTAATTTAGAAACCCCAGCTTGGTGCATCACACAAACACTTGCGCAAGCTTCTCAAATACCTAGTATAGCTTTGTTTCCCTGAAGATATTTCTTCCCAACTGGGAGTTTTTTCTCACCTGTTTTTGAGATTTTTCTTTTCTTGACTAGAAGTTTATATGACTTCATTAGCTATTTTGGGGACTTCCCTTGAATTCACACCATGAGCGATTTTTATGGATTGGGCACCAAAATTTACTCGGCTGAGGGATGGTCAAGAGCTTCCTGTTTCATTTCGACAGTAATATCATGCATCCGTTTGAAAAAAGATGCGCATGCATCGTAAATTATTTGTGTTTCTATCGTAATGTATTGACACTTGGAATTGTTTGTTCTCGCTCGCTGTAGTAGCTATCTCTTTTGCTATTGACCAGTGTTTCCCTCTAAAAGTGGATAATTAGACACTTGTTATGTTAATTAGCTTGCTACTCAATAGCAAGCTGGCTAAAATTACAAACAAGCACCGCATAAAACTTGCTTCCAGTTTATTAGTCTGGGCTAGATTGCACTCATTGAGCAGAAACTACCCACTAAGTACATTTCAGGCGCTTGTTCCTGAAAGTGGTTATAACTTTGATTTAAAGCAGACTCAATCGAAATTATGGTCTATTTCTCAGTTTTGTGCACAGAAAGTAGGAGGAGCATTTACTCGCAAATAGTTTGAAATCAAAACGGAAATTTGGAAGCTCAAAAGTCAATTGGCTGTTGACAGGTGCCCAGGAAAAGTTGAGCTGTGGGTGCTTTTAGCTGTCCGTTTTTTTTGCTCAGTAGTCCGGTCTCTGAATCACTGACCATAATTAAGAATGAATGGACTTCTGGCAACTGGGTGACCAAATCGCTTATTGTGTTTAGCCCCGGTCACATTTGCATGTGCCTTGCGAAGAGTTTTGTGCTTCACAGCGAGACGGGATATGCAATCGATAATAATGTGGTCACTGTGCTTACAGCTATTATATGCACATTTTTTTATCGTTGGTTTGACAATCAGCCAATGCTACACTGATCAAAATTTCATAATATTTGGCCAACAGTATGATGCTATGATATGCCAGCTAGAGTAGTCAAAATTTCGATCGGCAGATATCAGGGTGACGCCATGAATTTGCGGTCAAAGCTCAACTTGTTCCTGTCTCTACAGTCCAAAATATGTAAAATCACTTTGCAAAGGGAAATGGCGAGTATTTTCACCCTTCACACAAAGTCGCAAGGGAGTCCATTGACAGGCAAAGCTAAATAATGCCAGTGTGCCCAGGATTCGCATGTACCCTACTGCTACTCTGTAAAGCATCTTTGTGCCAGTATAAAGTGCCACACAAATAACAGTGGACTGAATGTAACGTACGCATACGCAGGGCCTGAGAGCGGCAGACAACGACCCTACTGCTCCCCCCTACGACTCGCTCCTAGTGTTCGACTACGAGGGCAGCGGCTCCACCGTCGGCTCCGTCAGCTCTCTCAACTCCTCCAGCAGCGGCGAGCAGGACTACGACTATCTCAACGACTGGGGCCCGCGCTTCAAGAAGCTGGCCGACATGTACGGGGGCGGAGATGACGACTAGGCCCGGACGCCGGCCGAGGCCAAAACCGCACCGCCCACAACCCCTGTCCAACGAGACGGGACTGAAACGGTGGGTCGTCCCAGCCCACCCCCCCACCACCACCACCTCCTGCTGACTGGGTTCCAAACTCTCGGCTTTTTAAATGGTTCTTATTCCCGTGGCGAGTATTTTTTATTTTATTTTCTTGTTTTTTTTTTTTTTTTTTTTTGTCGTCTGATTTTATTTTCGTCGTTACTTCTGTTCCTGTGGAAAGAGCCTCTTGTGAGAGCTCGGGCATTCTCACGCACACGGCAAGAACAGAGCGCCTGCACACTGGAAAAAGAAGAAGAAGAAGTTGATGAAGGGAGATGAAGAAACACTGGTTGCTTTTTTCTGTTTATCACTACAGTGAGTGTGAGATGCTATTCTGTCCTAACTTGAATTCCTAAGAACAGGAGCACTGCTGTTTTAAAGTGCCTTTTGTGGTGTGCTTTATTGGATTCCCGCTATCTCAGGATTGGTTGCCATTTTGAATGCTTTTTCGCTCTTTCTGACTCTGTCTCAATGATGTGAAAATGTTCCCATCAGTAACTCGGGGTGCAGGTACATTTAGAAGAAAAAAAAATTTGGCACGGTTTGTTCTTTTGCCTTTTGAGAAAGTAAAATTGGTTTGGAATTGAATGGAGGAAAGTGCTTTGTGCAGGTAGCACACTGCTATTGGTGGGATTAAATTGCTGTTTTAATAGCTGGGCGGATTCATGCTCACATGCTAAATCGTGTATATAAGAAGTCCCTTTGTCTTTCTGAAGGGTGTTGAAAAAGCCCAAATTATTCTGCATTTCTCTCAAAAGTCACTTGAGGACATTTCTTTTTTAATGTAGAGCTTTATACACCAGTAGAATACAGTTTGCCCTGTGATATAGTGAATGGATTTTGATTGCTAGACTGTTTAATACAGTCAATTGCAGTATTGCTTTTGCACTTTCTAGAGTTTATGTAGGCATGACATGAAGTTACCAGACAGTAATTTTTGTAACATTCTGTGAATCTTACACACAGAAAGACACTTCGGAGAGTATGCCTGTGTCGGTGTATATGCGTATGTGCGTGGGTCTGTGTATGTGTGTGTGTGTGTGTGTGTGTGTGTGTGTGTGTGTGTGCGCGCGTGTGCTAGTGTGTCAGTCATTAATTAATGTATTACTCCAGAACACTAATTAAGTCTAGAACTGCATGACCAACTGTCCACTGGAAGGTTTTGGCATGGCACTTAATCTGTGGTTAGATTTTGGGAAAGTCGTTAGCGTAAAATATATAAGCCAATAAAAATATTTCAGTGTTTTAATGTTTATTTTTTGGATTTCCTCACACCATTGGTGTCGTCACTATCACCATCGGTGTCGTCACTATCTCGTGTCGTCATTGGTCAGAATAGCAGACCTCCTCTGCTGGGAGGACATAGGAGTGTTAGGACTTTATCACTCCGCCGCCTATTACTGCATTGTGCTGTTTTTATTTCCTCTCTATCGTTGTCTGTCCTTTTGTTTCAATACTAACTTTTCGATGAAACAAATATAAATGGCCTCATGCAACTTATTTCTCTCTCTACCTCTCTCTCTCTTTCTCTCTCTCTCTGTCTCGCTATCTTTCTTTCTCTATCAATTATATTATGTGGCCTGTTAATCAGCTGGTAGTCCCAGGAGCAGCACGAGGAAAAACTAGACCCATAATTGTGTGTTCATTTTGCACACGGGGGAGGCTATAAATGAAAATGTGGGGTCCTCAACGTTCCTGGTTTGCAATTCTCGAAGCCTTATGGAACTGGCTCTATCAAGTAACCTGGTGATTTTGGCAGCTTTATGTCCTTAAATTCTCTCAGAAAAGCTTATCTTTGAAGGGAGGGAGGAAACATGAAGCGACCAAAATAAGGAGAGGGAGTGAGAGATTGAAGTAAAGATTGGTGCAGCCAGTGACCTCTATGACTTTTCATTGTTGGGCAGATTGGATGACAGATCCTTTAATAGTCCTGCACCAATGGTACCACTGTCTTTATGAGGGGAAAAACATGAAATGAACTAAAGTGGTGTTACTTGTGCAGCATTTTAGTGCAAAACAGACGATACTCAGAACAAAGGGATTAGACATGGAAAGCAAAAATTATCATGCAATGAAGCTACTGCGGGAACCAGCTTTGATCTCGGAGCAAGTGCCTCTGTGCCTGTTTTAGGACCGCTAATGAAGAGGTACTGAGTTTGCCCATATTGCTCTGTGAGGACCATGTCTTACGGGGATGCATCGCGCACCACAGAGTTTAGCCGCTGCGCTAATGTGAACGGGGTCAAACCGAGGTGAGTCGGGTCCAAGCTCCAATTGGGAGAGCCTCAGACCACCTTTTCATTGCACCCAGACAAAACAACTTGTATTTATTTATATATTCCTGTATTTTCTTTCCTTTTTGTCACCTTTTCATCGCGTAATTCTGTCCGATACTCATCATTCTTCTTTACAAATCGTGTTAGAATTTCAGAATCTGAATTCTGACCGATTTCCCATATCATTGATGGGCATTATGTTAACTTCAATGTTATAATGTTGTGAAATATTTTACGGGATTTTGGTATCTTCGTGGCAGCCTTTATGAAAGCAACTGTTACACACTTCTTACAGGATCGGTGGCTTTCTCCGCTGATATGTCCACTGGGGGTGGCAGAGTCCATCATTTTGATTTAATAGGTCCTACTCTGACATGCGTTTTGGTCGATTTGACATTCTAAAATAAAAATGCAACCTGCTTGCTCATGATTTGTGCACTCCAACACCCTGAGCCCATACTTTATTACTGATGCAAGAGAGTATAAGCCATACTGACCCGGAGAGATGGCTAATCGTGATACATATCAATATTGATGTTAATATTGACGACATTAATGGGGAAAGATGGTGTTGACAAAGCTGCTAATATTCCAGTTGGTGTTCTGCACTTGCTCGATTGCACCAGTCACGGAAAAAACAGGAGTTGCTTCAGCAGTTCAAACTGCTTGTCTGTTAAGAACCCCTTGCTGCGTGCGCCTTACTCAAGAGGGAGAAAATGCTAAGTAGGCAACAAGCATTTGACCCCTCTGTATTTGTGCCAGACTTGCATTTTCTAGAAAGAGCTTTAGTACTAAGCATCAAACACTTGCTCTGCCCTAGATGAAAAGATAAGCTAACTGGCTGTTGGCATGTGGACAGGGCCTGACCTTCAAAACCATGAGAACCGGCAAATTCTCTCGCTGTCATTACCCAGGTTTTTGTTGGCTGTACAATGCGTGTGCATTTCTTGTGTGAATTCCTTCGCGTGGACCAGACACGGGTGTGAAAGTAATGTGTGTGCGTACAGCTTGCACAATATCCTACTCCCATCCAGTCTTAATGGAAGACGTCATATGTTCCAATATAAGATCAAAAAATTCATTCGAGATATAATTATGCCAAGATAAATGTGTAATGAATGCAACTAGTAATTATGCTTGACTGTAGTGCAATGTGTAATTTGCATACATTTCTGTTTATTAATGCAACAGTTTATACCAATCATTTCCAATCCATTTCTGGCTATAAGCACACACATATGCATGCAATTTCATGTGCACAGGGACATGCGACACATGCATGGGTGTAGACTCATACGCTGGACTCACAATAGACATTCTGAGCTATGAGACCATGGTGAATGGATGCAATTTAAAAAATGTTAAAGCCTGAGAATTTTGATGGCAGGCTTACTTTTTAAAAAGGCTAGTATTGAATTATTTTGGTTTTTTTTTTAGCCCTGTGAATCATGTGTGACCTCTCTTCTTTGTGAATTATGCTACATGGTGAAAAATATGTGGACCCCAGTTCATGCAACATTTTCATCCCAGAACCATAGGTTTTAACATGGAGCTGTAACTTTAACATTCTGCGCCTTATTGCGGAGACTTTCCATGAGATCGCAGAGCACTTGCTTCTTGTCCAGCCAGAACATAATCAATAATGTTGAGTGTTGATGCTTGGCGATGCTTAGGCCTGGCCTGAAGTCTGCTTTCCAGGAAATCATGGTGGTCTGGATGCGTTGAATGACAATGGGGGCATTGCCACTCATAAACCAGAAAAGTTCCTGCTCCTACGAAAACTGTTAGAGGCCCAGAATCATCTGGAATGATACTTAGCGGTGGAGCCTCGTGAATTCCATCACTGGAACTAAAAGACCAAGCTCAGAAGATAAAAAGCTGGCCCAGACCAAAGAGTGTCCACATACGTTTGGTCATGTAGTGTATAGTGTAATTTAATTTCATGCAACCATCTGCAAGTATCAAACATTATAGAGTTGATGGTGATTCCGCGGCTAATAGTAAGTCATCAATATGGTCTCATACCTTTCTCTTGGGGTTCTAATACACAGACGACAAAATGTAAAGTAATGGTACTGCATACTCTCTATTAAGTCAATCAATTAAGTCTTATTTCAATATCAGTAAATGAGTGTGGACAAACAAGTGTTCATCAGGACAAACTGAATTTTGTATGAAGCTCATCTTTTGCTTGGCCAGGTGTTATCTCAAAAGCTCCATACTTGACAGTTTGGAAGATTTTGGTGGTCAAGTGCATTCACTGCAAGCTGTTATTATGGCAGCAATCTGGAACAGGAAGCTGTTCTTCATGCTGCGCTCATAGTTCCCTCCCGAAATAATGCTTCATAGCCCTCTTTTGCATTATGCCTGGGTATGTGTGTTCCTTTTTATGTGTTTGTGAGCACCAGTGCCTGAGCTGGTGTCTAGTCCTGTGCATTTGTGTTTAGAAAGGATTGACTGTGTTCCAAGTTGTGGGTGTGTGTATTGTGAGTGTACATGTACATTCATATCTTTGACAAGGGAACAGAGCATGAAATCTCTCCACAGCGCTCTTTGTGGCTATTCTGGGAGCTACACACTAAGCTGTGACATTCCGGTTATAGAAGACTGATCAGTCACAAAAGATTATGTTGGGCTTCTGGCAGGAAAAAAGGCTGATAAGTTTGCTAGAGAAGCCCCAAACCTCACGCAAGTTCTTGAATAGAGCAGAATCTGAAAGTGGATGGTGGAACAGGCATAACATTAAGGTAAATTCCACTTAAAGTATAAGGAACTTAATGTTACTCACATCCCGTGTGTACATAATGTAGAAATTGCTTGAAACTAAAAGAAAGTTAGAAAATGTACATGTACAATTGGAGATTTTTTGCATGTCTTTTTATAACTGAAAAAGTAATCATATAGCAATGATTATTATCTTGAAATTTAAGGTATTGCAGCTCGCATGGCAGTGGTTGTTTTCTGATTGGAATTCTGGTATGTTCCACGCTTACACTGGTTAAGAGGTGAAAAAAAAAAAAAACACAATCATTACACAGTTAACAAGTAACAGACATTTTTGTACACTGTCAACAGCACAAATATTTTGTAATGTTGTTTGTACCATTTTGTACCAAAAAATGTATAGAAAAAAAAAAACTCAAAGGTTTAAAAAAGGGACAAGAGCTTCTTGGTTTTGAGTATGTGTTTCTTGTGCCAGCGCAGTCATTTGGTTTCAAAAACATAAGCAGCCTTGTTGATTCCTTGTGTACAATAAAAATGGAGCTGGCTATCTGATGTCAGTATCCCCGTGTTATAAATAAAGTACCTTTTTCTTTTGAATCTCCTTTTGTCTTGTGTTTTTTTTTTTTTGTCATAACCAGTCAATACTGGAAATGACTATCAAAGTCATAATTATTATTACAATGTTGTATTATTATTATTAATAATAAACTGTATTGATTGTATCAGTTACAGTCATGTGCATACATACAGTGGCGTGCACAGACATTATGGGGGGCAAGTGCTCAGGGGGGAGGGGGAGGGCACTTTATTGCACACACGGAACATGTTATTATAGTGTGAGATTAAAAAAATAAAATAAACATTACAGGCACATGTTCAATGCAATTCATGACTACTGTCATTCATCACAAGAAGGCACATGGGTAGCCCTTATGGAGATATTTTTTTCAGGCAATGGGGAACTGCCTGATTCTTCTTTATGTGTTCATTTATGTTGCCTAACAAAACCTACACAAAAGAAAACGTTCAGCTTAACAGATAGATTTGCAAAGTCGACCGACATTGTTTGTGGTGGTCGTCCTCACGTTATCTGTCATTGTTTGGGCTATAGCATTAAACTAGCTAATCAGGTGACCAGTCGGCTAAAAAATGCTCAGTTGTTTGGTGCTGTATGAGCAGTGGAATGCCAGGAAGGCCTTCAGTAACATCACCCTTTCCCGGATAATTGCTCTTAAACTGTTTGCGATCAGGTTTGATTGATTAACAATCAAACAGTTAATTAACAGAATAGCCACCACCAATGCGTGACACGTAATGATTAAGAAATGCTAATTACAAAGCGATTGCCAGTTGGCTATGTTAACATAATTTATGTGAATCCGCAAGGATGACAATCTGCAAAAAATCCGAAACTTCTGCGGACTTCACAAAATTTATTTTCGTCTTCACTCAGCTGTGCTTCTTACCTAACAACGCACTTTGGCTGTCACATTCAGAGTATATAGAACGGATTCTCATAGCTAATTGCTCAAGGAACGTCGCAAATTAATTTACGCAAATTCAGAAATTATACAGACCTAGGCTATTGATATTTTTTCCGTAGCCATTGGTGCGTGGAAGTAAGTTAAACGCCGTATAATTTCGTAGTGCAATGTATAGCACGGCTTTAAAAAACAAGTTAGATTATCGTCGGTTCCTCCAATCAGTCTGAGCAACAGTTGGTAATCGGGGAGATAAACTGCAAGAGGTGTCTGTCATTAAGAAGTGAAAGGTGAGGTTATTGCTGGCCCTGTGTTTCTGCCGACGGACCATCACTGTGTATGAGACATGCTACTGCACAACAAAATGATTACAGGTTGGGCTTGGAGGGAAAACTGTACGATTTCACTTGATCTGTGTGTTACCTGGCTGGTGGGGCACAAGACTGTGGCTTCCAGTCGCTCAGCTGATATGCTCCTGCAGCGCATCTATATGCACTGCGCGCGTGTTCATGTGACAAAGGAAGAGAGGTTGAAAGTGTGTGAGGAGGTGGCCCATTTCGGGGCATTTTTTTTTCAGTAGTTTTTAATCACACAGCTTTTCTAAAAGATCATTTCAACATTGGACCCACTAAAGTGTTAATAATAATAATAATAATAATCATTTAAAAAAAAAACGAAATTTCAAAAGGGCACTTTCATTGATAAAGGGCAAAGGGGCAAGTGCTGTAGCACCACCTAGCGTCTATTTGTGCACGCCACTGCATCCATACTTGGGTTATGACGCATTTTTCATCATCTTGGCTGTGTATGCCAATGCAATGGATTTGAAAGAAACAATATGTGCTTAAAGTTTATATGTTGGTCTTGCCAAACACATCTTATGAACCAGGTAGTAATTACAAACATTTTTATATGTATCTGCCACCAATTTCAGTTTCATGTTTGTTGCGGTAGATTTCACCACTAGTTGCATACAATCTGATTGTCGCCAAACTTCCCAGACTCGGGTTGAAAGCTATGAAATTGCATGAAAACATTTCAAATTGCCTTCAATTTCATTTTAACAATTGAAACGATCATGACACACAGGTTAGATCACCTGACGTGCCAAAAAGGTAGCGTGGAAGTTCCGGAGCAGTTTATCTTCGTAAAGCATTGGCCTATTTATAAGTAAATTATAGTTCAGGTGGGGGAGAAAAGCTGTGTCTTCAATTGCCAAGTGATTATTACTATAATTGGAAAACATGGTAAAATAAGGAAAATGTTTTACCACTAGCTAGGACTAATTGTTGTTATAACGAGGATGTATCTCAGCCCCCCAATTTCCAGGTCGGCACCAGCCCTGCGGCTCATCATTGGTTTATTGGTAATATTTCATGATACACCTCCTGTATTAATTGTGATGAAGTCTTCTTTACTAAATAGTTAACTTCCCTGCACCTGCTTAGATTTTTCATCTTAAAGATGACTAGCTTCTCTAGCAGTGACAGCTCTTTGGAGACCATACTGAGGGTCAACCGCAATTGCTTTTGGATTGAGATGGAACGTGTGTAAATGATCTTTCAGAATTACTGAGGGATCAAACAGCCCTCTGATGTCAGCCTTCAAAACACCAGAACACCAGATTTTCCTTCAAGCTCTTCATTCCTGAAAGTGCAAGCATGCACACAGACCTCTAAATGCATACAATTAAGAGGTTTATAATCCAACATCAATGCTGAAAAATTGTTTCTCCAAATCAACTAATTCCCGAACCCATCATTTCCCACACTATTTTATTTACCTTCAATTTGCTTCAAGCCTAATGTGTGCTGTTTTCCAACTCTAACCCTACTTCCCCATAGTTGTGGCTCTGCCTTATTGTAAAAATGATATCCCTAAAGAGATCAAGATAATGCAGACATTTAAAATATGGTGATAAGTATGAGGTCGTCCAAATGAACGAATAATTCGCTAAACCTTTCGTAGCTCCTGAACATACGGCCTTCATTTAGGTTCCAAAATACTTGACTCCATAAAGAGAAAGATGACAGGGAATAAAATACTGTGTTCACATTGAACATTTTTGAACTGGTAGGAGATATGGGTAATAACAGCACAATCCACATGCTAGCTACAGTGTGAACTAACATGTTACAAACCCTAATTCCAATGAAGTTGGGATCATGTTGTGTAAAACGTGAATAAAAACAGTATACAATGATTTGCAAATCCTTTTCGACTAATATAGACTTTATATACAAAGATAAGATATTTAATGTTCAAACTGTATTTTTTTTTTTTTAAATTCACTAATTTTGAATTTTATGCCTGCAACACTATCCAAAAAAGCTGGGACAGGGGAATGTTTACCACTGTATTAAATCACCTTTCCTTTTAACAACACCCAGTAAGCGATTGGGAACTGAGGACACTAATTGTAGAAGCTTTTTAGGTGGAATTCTTTCCTATTCTTGCTTGATGTACGACTTCAGTTGCTCAACAGTTGGGGTCTCCGTTGTCATATTTTACGCTTCATAATGCGCCACTCATTTTCAATTGGAGTCAGGTCTGGACGGCAGGCTGGACAGTCTATTACCCGCACTCTTTTATTACAAAGCCACATTGTTATAACACATGCAGAATGTGGCTTGGCATTGTCTTGCTGAAATAAGCAGGGACGTCCCTGAAAAAGAAGTCACTGGGATGGCAGCATATGTTGCTCCAAAACCTGTATGTACCTTTCAGCATTAATGATGAGTTCACAGATGTGCAAGTTATCTATGCCATGGGCACCAACATATCCCCATACCATCTCAGATGCTGACTTTTGAACTTTGCACTGATAACAATCTGGATGGTCTTTTTCCTCTTTAGTCTGGAGGACACGGCATCCATGATTTCCAAAAACAATCTGAAATGTGGACTTCAGTCAGTCCATCTCACATGAGCTCGGGCCCAGAGAAGCCAGCAGCGTCTCTGAGTGTTTTTGATGTATGGCTTTCGCTTTGCATGGTAGCGTTTTAACTTGCACTTGTAGATGTAGCGATGAACTGTGTTAAAGTGCCCCTATTATGTGACTTTTCACTGATCGGTCTTACATTCTTGAACTCTGTGAGAAAAGATTTAAATGGGGCATTTAAAAAAAAGAAAAAAAACATGAGTTTTCTCATGTTTGCCAACATGAGTTTTCTCATGTTTGCCAATTCTACAGTACCTGTCTGCAAAATGCTGTTTAAAGTCCTGCCCGCGCCCTCCCAAAAACCCCAGTGCGCAGTGATTGGTCAACTTGATCACTCACTTGTGATTGGTCCACCGTTTGCACCCCTTGCCACGCCCCCTTACCATAAATAGATTTCAGCTTTAGGAACAAATACTGGTTAAGCCTTGTGGGCAAAACCCACTTGATTCAAGCGCTTGCCAAACTATCTGCTTGGCGCGAAAATTGTTCAAAAAATGGCCAGTAGCAATTGGGGTTTCAGTCAGCTCTGGAGCAATGTTTTGCGGTAGACAGCACTTCTTCTGGAGGTGACTTTGAGTTGTTTTCTGCCAAAGACCTTTTAAATGCCCATAAAAACGATATGATTCACACTTCGACATTAAAATAATGAAAAACCATAATAGGTGCACTTTAACTGGCAATGGTTTTCCAAAGTGTTCCTGAGCTCACATGGTAATATCCTTTACAGAATGATGTCGATTTGAAATGCAGCGTCGTCTGAGGGACCGACAGTCACGGGCATTCAATGTTGGTTTTCGGCCTTGCCGCTTATGTGTAGAGATTTCTCCAGATTCTGGGAATATTTTGATGATATTATGGACAGTAGATGATGAAATCCTGAAATTGCTTGTAACTGCACGATGAAAAACGTTTTTAAACTGGTGGACTATTTATTCACGCAGTTGTTCACAATGTGGTGAACCTCGCCCCCAGTGAACGACTGAGCCTTTCAGGGATGCTCCTTTTATGCCTAATCATGACACTCACCTGTTTCCAATTAATCTGTTCTCCTGCGGAATGTTCCAAACAGGCATTTTTTGAGCTTTCTCAGCTTTTTGTTCTCCCTTTCCCAGCTTTTTTGGAATGTGTTGCAGGCGTTAAATTCAAAATGAGTGAATACTTCCAAAAAACAATCAACTTTATCAGTTTGAAAATTAAATATCTTGTCTTTGTACTCAAATGAATACAGGATTTTCGAATCGTTGTATTTTACACGTCCCAAATTCATTGGAATTGTACATCTTCCGTGCAACTAACTAAGGTTAATTTGTAGAGGATAGAGATTCCATGTTGAAGCGCCGTCTCTTGCTCTTAAAGCAAATGGAGAAGGCAAAGTGGCCAATTTCCTTCTGAAGGACCAATTACTATTACATCACTCATATTGGACAAAGAGGTTTTCAGGTGAGGAAATCCTACAGTCGTAAAGTGTTCTGTCAAGAAAAGCCTCGTATGAACTACTTACACTTAAAGAGTATGTACTGTATCAAATTGGACATTAAGAACCACTTCAAGGATGCATGCCAACAGGGATTACAGAGACAACGATGAAAAGACTGCATTTATGTTGATTATGTTTTTCTTACAAGATGACAGAGGAGTTTAACATAATTATGTAAAAATGTATAAATATCTAAGATGGGTTGAATTTAGTTTTCTTTTTTAAGGGGACCTATAACCAAAATGCCAATTTTGGCTCAAAATTTTAGTTTTGAGGTAAGAACGTAAAGTGGTCCATCAAATAGTCCGTAATATGGAGTCGTGTTCCGGAGGAAACATATGTCACGAACACGGTCTTCAAGGCTGGAACAGCTATGAGTGTGGTGACTTTCAATGATGGCCAATGAGGAATTGCCTCCATTCTTATGAAACTTGGCGTAAAGGCAGGGGCACACCCAATGAAAGGCTGCCATGAAATGGACAGAAAATGTGTAAAACAGAGTGAAAAATGTGCACTAGAACTTTAAAAAAAGAAACAAACAGATGCTCGACAAGCACATAGAACAAGGGAAGAAACAGAGACTGAAGAAAAGGGAGTTATTTATGAGGCTGGTGCCTTTTACGGAGGTAAGGAGGTAATGTTCTCCCCCTGAGAACATTACTGTCAAACTTTGATCACGTTTTTCTAAAAATACAGATTTTCAACAAGAAAATACAGATTTCTCAGCAACTCTACATCACAATTAACTTCATATTTGGCAGTTTTCTTCATTTTGTGATGATCTATGTCTGTACAGAGCTCTTTTTGCAATATGTAGCTCTGAATGTGAGTAAATCAAAATATGCATATTTAATTAGCTGTTTCCCGCCAAAATTGATTTAGGGGCGTCAAAATCAATACTTGAACATAGAAACCTGGAAAAAAAAAAAGCTCTGTGGTGACATTAGGAATGTTTTTTTCCTTCACATTATATCTGAATTTATAACTAAACACTGTTAATTTATCTCAATAACTGTGTTTCTCTAAGTATCTATATATTCATTAAAACAGCTGTTGCAATGTTAACCACTGATGCGACGCGACAGAAACTAAGTGTTTTAAGTTTCAATTTCTAATAGAATTATTTTGATAATTTATGGATTAGAAAGTGAATATCTTGGAAAAATGCTGAACTGTAAGTCCCCTTAAGTTGATGGCTATGTGACGATTGCATGCCCAGTTTTTTCCTTGTAAATTTGATTAAATGTATTGCTCCTTGACATTGTAAAATCTAACATGAAGAAAGATGTATATTGTTTTTTTTCACTAAAGGTTTAATACCATAAAATCTGCAAAATGTACTTGAAATATGTTAAGTATGAAAAAAAATACATGGAAATTCATTTTTTGTTTAAGAATACTGGAGGTAATTAGCTGCCACAAAGATACAAAGCTGAAAACCTAGAGAAGTCAAAACAAATGATTTAAAAACAGAGATGAATTTTTTGTGTGGAATTGGGACTGAACCCAGCGAAGTGTTGCACCCATTCTCTCTCACAGAATCAAAACATTTTGCTCATACAGACACAGACCAGAACTCTGCTGTTGTTTCAGTATTCAAAACACATGCAAAATAAAAGATCTCAGCAACAAAGATGATACCTTGTTGGATTAATGGGGTTATCTTTGACCTGGGCACCGTCAAAGTGTTCCCAGGATACAATTCAACACATTGAAATGTAACTCGCTTTCTGGAATGTTTGTCTAAATTTACCTGGGTTCATTTGAGAGGTGATAGAACCAGGGTACTTTTCGATTGACATGCCAAGAATCAAGGTACATTTCGATATATCAAAGTGAACCATGGGTACAGATTGATGGTTCCCATTAGAGCCATATGGCCCGTTTCCACCGCAGGAACTTCAGGGTAATTTTACGGGGCCGAGGCCGTTGTTGCGTGTCTCCACCGCTGGAACCACCCCCGAAGGACAGAGTTCCGGAACTTTAAGGGGATAAAAAAAGTCCCTGCCTCAGAGTACGTACTCTAAATGGCCCCGAAAAACCCCTGGATGGGACTTGGGGGTTTACTTGGCACTGATTGGATTTACTCAGGGCGGAATGTAACGTCTACAGAAAGCAAAAAAATAGCCGACATTTTTAAAACTCAGCAGACGACGAGGGGTCGCATTTTTAAAAGGACGTCACACAACATTTCAGGAACCTTCCTCCTACTTCGCCCTCTCATTGGAGACACGGCAGTTGAGAGGGCCGAGTGAGAGGACATTCCTGTAGTAGTTCCTGCCCCCCAAAATACTACCAGGAACTTCTTCGGTGGAAACAGGCTTATAGTGGGGTAGTGTTACGAGTGATATAAGTGTCGGTGAGAAGATGACACAATTTCTTTGTACACTTCTTGCATCAACATTGAGTGTTTTAAATCTCACGATTACCAAGTTTAACAGAAAATTTATGCCTTTTTACCCCATCCGTTGACTGCTGTATCGGATAAACCACAGATTATGAATTAGGATGAATTAACAGTGCCACATGGTGGGGATTGCTTAGGTTACACATTCATTGAAGCTGTGCGATTCCACCAGCCAGAAATGCAATGTAGAGTTTAGTTGATTAAAAAATAAGAATATAATAAATCAATGGAAACCATCAGTTCAAAACTAATATACATTTTATATGTGAATGTGAACCTGCTGAATATTGGGCTTTGAAATCGCGCACCAGGGCTGTGTTCCATTAAGTAGAAAAACTCGCTCATTTACTTCAGTCCATGTTTCAGATTTAAAATGGTTCCAAATTTTAATCAGTGCAGTTATCCTGCAATCTCAGTGATTCTACAATTTGGAACAGGCCCCAGTAGCTTCCCATTGTCCAATGTAAACACTAGCCCGTAAGAAATAAGTTCACATTTACTGTAAATAATTACATTTAACACCAGCGGGCACAGCAACACAACTCTGTTTTTAGTTTGCCTTATAACTACTGCATAACCCTGGCCGAGTACAAATATAGACCCCGAGCATCACGTCTGGACCTTAGACAGCTGACAGCATTATTACAGTAGAGGTTTTCAGCTGAAGGGCTAGTTCAAATGTATGCACTTCGGTGCAAAGGCAATTTATTCTGTTTGGTCAGACCCCAGCAGTCTGTCTGCACCAGTTTCACAGTGAGTTGTCTTTCTACACAGAGACTGTGAAGCTCGGCTTGTTTGCAAAGCACCAAATTGATGACAAGGGTTGTAGCGACCAGACAGGCCCAATTCGAGTGTTGGAAACTAAGACGGGAGAAAAATCTGGTTAAAGAAACCAAGTGCATACCAAAAAAAAAAAAAAGGTAGCAATGATCTGGACCTGACTCCCCCTCTTCTCATATGCAAGTTGTAGTTGTCGCAAGTGTTGGTTGTCACACTCTTTATAACTCGCCCACCAGAGGGCACTGCCACACAATATTGGAAGTTAAATGATCAAAATTGGGAACAGAATAAGTCTATATATAGTCCTTGCTGGAGAATGATGCTTGACCTTGAGGTGAGAGGATATGACTTTTTTTCATGTAAATTTGTAAATATTAACCTCTTCACTATTTTTCCTCTGGGCTTTTACACAATGGGTTTCAAACAAAGAAATTGTTACCATTAAAAAGTATGAAGGGAAAGCTATAGTTTTGGTTGTCATTTGCTAGCCAGCTGGATGCTGGATGGTTGCTAGCTTTCTTGCTTGCCAAAAATTCCAGTTGGAGTTGGTTGTCACATTTTGAGGGGGGTTGGTTGTCACTTTCGGCCCCCACCGGAAGTGCAGGATCAGCAAATCCAATTGGTTGGATGAAAGAGGAGCATTTTGCGGAATATCTGCAGCATTTTGTGGCGCATAAAACATGCAGCCGGGAGAAGCCATGCCTCCTGCTCCTTGACAATCATAGCTCCCCCCTGTCTGTGGAGGGGCTGGAGCAGTCAAGAACAATGGAGTTGCGACGTTGTCCTTACCTTCGCATTGCTCCCATCGCCAGCAGCCCCTGTGTGCGTCTGTCTACAGCCCATTGAAGAGGCAAATTAACTCTGCCTGGATGCAGAACAACCCTGGGAAATCCATGACGTTCTATGAGATCCCCAAAGATGTAGCTACAGCCTTCCCTCCTGCATTTGCGCCGAGCAACATCCAGGCAGGATTCCGGGCACCAGCTACCACAGCAGACCGTCCCACCCCTGCCGCCAAGCCCTGTGCACCTCAGCCCACCCCAGCAGCCGAGCCCAGAGCACCCCAGCCCACCCTCTACTCCTCCAGAACCATCCACTCGCTCTGGACAGAGAGGTGTGACTCCAGAAGAGCTAAGGCCTTATCCAAAGGCTCCAGCGAGGAAAACTGTCAAGCTCCATCCTCACTGACAACCCAATGAAGCAACAAATAGAACAGGAAAAAGCAGAGAGAGCATAAAAGAAGAAGAAATGTTTATACCCAAAGGCAATAACATCAAATAAGCTACAGAAGACAAAGAAGAAACGTGAAAAGGAGTCTTCATCAGATGAAGAGGAATCCGTCTGTGGTGTTTGTGTAGAATCCTTCTGCAACATCCGTTCTAAGGAGGTCTGGGAGCAGTGTGCGATGTACAAGCAGTGGGCACATGAGCGCACCATATTTGGAGAGCGCAGACCCTTCATCTGTCATCACTGTGTTTCAGAGAAGGAATAGTTAACTGAATATTTGAATTATTTTATGTTCTATGATTTCTCAAGAGTTTTGATGTTGATTTCAACAAAAACCTCAAGGATATGATGTTTCATGTGTTATCAGTTATGTTCCTTCCTGTTTAAAATGTTTGAATAAAAATTAACTTTGACATTTAATTCTGAAAGTTGCCATCAATTTTCAAATTTACATTTTTTTCAAATTGAATAATAATAATAATAATATGGGACAACCAACCCCGCTATGGGGTTGGTAGTCACAATGTGTAAGAGCATGTTTGATTATTAATAAATCACTGATAAAATAAGTTATAAGAATGAAAGGGATACCCATTGCAACCCAAGACTTTAAGCTTTCCTGCAATGTAGGAATGACTATTCCAAGATGTTTTGATGAGAGGATATTCACACAAGATTAAAAATTGAGACATCCAACCCCGTTCTCCCCTACTATAGTTTTTCTTTTCTTTTTTTGCATAACTGTAGTATTACTATAGCGTCCATAGCATAACTAGAGTAGTACTATAGCCATCACATTATAACTACATTATCACCACAGTCAATAGTACCATGACTTTACTATAGTCCACACAACTGAATGCAGTAGTTTGAAAAACTGTAGTATCACTATAGTAATACTACACTATGGGGGCAAAAATATACATTTACAGTAGAATAACTACAGCATGGAACTGAAGTAATTTTTTCTCGAGGGAATCCACCCAAATATTGGACGTTTCAGCAGATTCTGGGGACTGGAACATGAAGGTAATCTGGCTAAACGGGCAGCATCTGAACTGCAGAAATGAAGGGCGCAAATGAAGATTGGGTCAAAGCAGATGGACTCCTCTGGCGTTGCGAGGATATAGCATGTGATTTGCAGAATCTATAAAAAGCAGTGTCAGGGTAATGGCTTTCAGCGTGATGCACTGAAGTCAGGGAACGCCAGCTAATAAGAAGGCCGGCCAGCTGCATCTTGCAGATGTTATCAGTCTCATTTGTCCAGGTCTGCAAAACGGAAGCGGGTCATTTTCTGAGCAGGTAACAGCTGTTTCAGACTAATTGTTCAATTAAAGAGAAAAGACTGGAGGCACTGCGTGTTCTCGTGGCCATTTGGAGGTTATTCTGCCAAGAACTGAAAACTCCTGCCCTGCCTCTTCGCCTCTCCGGTCAGCTTCATCTGTAGATTGTCCAGAATTAGTCCACACACCCAAGTTTTTCATAATTGTAGTTCTGCAGAGGCAACAAGAAAAAAAAAAAAAAAACCACTAGTTTTGTTAAAAGTCAACATTCATGCTCGAACAGTCTACTCTCTCAACTTGAGCAATAATATATGCTTCATCGGCTGTTATTTCTCGCCAAGTGACCCAAAATGTTTTTAATTTTGTGCAGTAATTATTATTCTCTCTTTTGAGGCAGGGATTTTGAAATGGCAATATAAAATTAAGCATTACCTCCGACAGCCATGTGGGTGAGACATTCACAAGAGGTGCACCGAAGAACCTTTCAAACTTCAGCAAACATGAAATAAAATTAATCTTTTGTGTCACGGCTCTCCTAAACAATGGACACAAACCAGCAAGATGCGCATCCGGCATTTAAGTAAACAGCCAAGGATGCCAAGCCAAACATCCAGGCGGCCATATACCGCTGAGTGCAAACACAAAACTAAACTGGCACAGCATACAGTTGGAGGAAGGGATGAGGAATCGGCAACTAATGTTCAATCTCTGCTGATAGATGGATTTGTTAGAAGCCTGGGCCCACGCAGCTGAACGGTACTGCATCGCCCTCTAGTGGGCACTCACCAGATGACAAACATTCAAAAATCAAACGTAAAGTAGCAGACATCATTTGCAGTAAATTTCTGAATGAAAGCTTGAGTCAATTTAAAACTGAATCAAAGCAGTCAAATTAACTTTTTTTGGGTGCTAGGAAGTGTATCCAAACTGATTTAATACATTGTAATCAACGGAGAAACATGTCAAAGAAACAATCAGTGCACCAAGAGTGAAAACCAATCCCACCGCAGTGTGATGATCAATAGGGTGATCTCAACCAGGAGCCGAAAAAAAAGAAGAAAAAATAGACCATTTTAAATGCCATCTACTTTAAATATCCTTTTCAATCGAGGCTACGTCACCGTAGTCTAAACCTTGCATCATTATTGCGTGTCTACACACTTTTTCAAAAAAAAAAAAAAAAAGTAAAAACAGGACACAGACACAAAAGAAAGCTACAAATAGATTTTCCATTTTAATGAAGGAGTTAATTCTCATTTAAATCCTATAAAACAATAGCAATTAATTTTTTAGGTAAAATATTTACATATAAACAATTGACTGTGCAAAATGTACAAGAGGGGGGGAATACAGTTAATGCGCGGGGATTTAGATTCATATTTCATCTCAGTGAAAAGGAGAGGACAGCGATGCCATGTGACAGGAGTTAACAAAATATACATTTACAGGAATAACGAGTGGGTCTTTATGCTACATCTTCCAAAATGACTTTTCAATGAAGACCTAGCATAGCTTCACACACAAAATATGAAATGCTAATTATATACAGTAATAAAATTCATTTTGCAGACAATTTCAATGCAGTGCTCGCAAAACAAAAACAAAAAAACTGCTGATAATCGTCATTAATAAAATGGGGTGACCCTCTGCATGACTGTGAAATTGAAAAAAGTCGGGAACCAGACACAGTTCTTTCTGAGGTTTGCAAATCCTCCGTTTCTTCACCTACACATGCCAATATAATACCCAGCTATTGGCATCTTCTGCCCAGAAACATTCAGGCCTCTCTAGTCGAGAATTATTAAATCTCCTGGGAAACTAGAAAGCTTTCATTCCATCTGGAGTCAAAATAGTAGCTTTTTTTTCTTAGAAAAAAAAACAATCAAAGTACATATATGTATACACAGGGAAAATCAGAGAAATGATGGAAAAGTACTTTTCATCGTTAGAAACATGAATCTAAGGATCTCGTCTGACGTAGTTATTCCCCAATAAAAGGTTGCTCTTAGCTCTGTGGACAAATCACCCAGTGCAGGGATGTGATGAATTAAGTGTCCTGGAAGACCAGGTCAAATGCAGAAAGCACACAGGCATATAAATTAATAACAAAAAAAACCAAAATGATTAAAACTATCACAGACACAGCAGACAGGTGCTTTAAAAGAAACCGAGCCAAAATCTGACAATGAAAAAAAAAAAAAAAAACGGCGAGAACGGGTAGGACGAGAAAGCCATGTCAGAAAGAGTAAGAGCCCGATCAAAGTAATTATTCCGCCTGTAGAGATCATGCAGAGATATGGCTTTATCTGGCAGGAAGGCAACTCAGTAATGAGAAGCAAACGTCTTCAATCAAATCAATCCGCAGGCCACAGGAGTAATAAAATGATAATATAACTGTCTTATAGAAACATTTTTGTTCATTTTTATTTATTTAAACTCAGTCTCTCATATAAACAGAAATATAAAATGGTTGGAAGGTACTATATTTTTGTACATTTGTTCATTTTCATGTTACAAAAAGGCGCTCCGTAAAAATAATAATTATATATATATATATATATGTATTTATAATATTTATATGTTCATTAAAAGAGTAAATTAAAAAGGTGAAAACTATATTAAAATTGAATGTCCGGGTGAATGCTCGAAGTCCTCTGGTCACGCAGGGCGACCTCCCGGCCACCAGGGGCCGCTATTTGAGAAAAGCACGGTACAGCAGGTGCGAGCGGCTGGTCTCGCGCTCGTTCTCCATGCAGAAGAGCAGGTCCCTGAGGTTGACACGAGTGATGCGCTGGCGGGCGAACTGCCGGGACCCTCCAGCGCTGGGGCCGCCGGCCGCCGACAGACTGGAGCCCGACACCTGGGGATTCGGGGAGAAACATGCCAGGAATTTACGCGACGTCGCTACATCGCAAGCTTAGCACTGGGACAGCTCAACAACTGAAAAGTTCCCGGCGGGAAAATGGGAAAAATATTTTAGTCAATCATCCGCCACTCACAGTCAGGCGAGGTAGGACAACTTCCTAAAAAATCTGCTGAAAGGAGCTGCCACAGAGACTGGAGAATTTACCGAACACAATTATACTGTTTGTAGTGCTAAATAATTAATCACACAAATGCTAGATTAGGCCATATTTTAAAAAAATAAATCAATAAATAGTTAGCGTCCTTAAAATTTCAAATTTCAGGGGCAGCCGGGGAGATTTTTTAATTTTTTATATTATAATAATTAGAATTAAGGATCAAACAGCGCAAAAAAAACGAATCACGAGTGCATGTATCAACATAAAGAATCAAATCTGCCAATCTCATAAGTTGTGCAGACATTGAAAACTGTACAGATCATCTGCGGCATTTTCACACTTTCTGCTGCGATTAAAAAAATAAAAAAACCAAGAATTGGTGGGAGGGTTTTTCTGGGGTGGGGATGCTAACCAACTCATTTTTTTGAAATGGCCTTATTTTGTGTGCCCACAATATTTCTCACTGATTACGGAAAACCTACCAAAATGGACTCTAGGAAGACGATTCCCCACTAAAGGTGCTTGTGTTGGGGTTTGAGTGAGGCGAGCAGGTGTTCTGCATGTGTTCAGGTTCTCTCTCCTTGACTAGGATTCAGTACCTCGGCTCCTGCTCCGCTCCCCGGCGAATCCACTTTCCGCTTCTTCCGAGGTCCGATAGCTGCCAGCGCAGTCAGGTTAGCGTCGCGCTGCCTCATCTGCGCCAACTCCTGCTGCTGCATCTGAAACACAAACACCTCCGAGTTACACACACACACACACACACACACACACACACACACACACACACACACACACACATATATATATATATAAACACACGCGCACACACAAACACGTATGCACACCACACACGCACAACACACACACACACACACACACGCACATATACACATAATGCAAGTGCAACACACCACACATAAACACTGGTGCAAGCTCACGGACATTCACGCACACACTTGTACACGCACACACACACCCAAACCAACAAGCACACAAATACTAATACCCACAAACATACCAAAGCACATGTTGATTTCATGAAAGCCCACATTTATAAGACACAATATATGGGCCAAAATAAGATTCAGTGGCTGTTTATAGCTCTTCATTTGAGTTAATACTTGTGGAGTGGAGTTATAAATTTAAAACATGCCAGCAGAGATAAAGCAGTTCAGCAGTGAAAAGTCATCATTAATACCAGAACACACTATGGATCCAAAAAGCAACATTATCTCAATATACAGCAATGGCCCACAACAGAGGAAAGATAACAATATTAAGCAATGTGCTGTGCTTTCTATTTAGCCAACCCAATTATGCCTGAACCTCATGAACATGGCCAAAACTTCCAAATATGAAGGATTGTTCATATAGACCACCTCTTGAGTGCATTTCCCGGCATTCCAAATAAAACCCTTAAATTTGAAAATAAACAGCAGTCAATACTGCAACTGAACATTTTCAGTTTCTTGACAGAATTCCAAACCAATGTAACAGATGGACGACATACATGACACATCTTTAGCTATTACACTAATGACAAAGTCATGTCTGGCAATTGACAGTCCCGTATAGAGATGGCAACCATTTCATACGCGAGACATTGACGCGACAACCTGCCGGTGTCTGTCGTAAACAGTGAGTCATGCCTATTTGGATGCCAAGTGGACAGATTGAGTTTAGTCAGCAACACATTAAGGCAAAGAGGGGGATTTGATCATCAACTGCAGCATTTATGGGAGCTGTGCAGGAACACAGAAAGATACGATGAAGGGAGGCAAGTTAGCTTCCCTCGTAGCCCTCGTCCCATCCAAGCACAGCTGCTACGGTTACTGTATAAACGCCAAGGGTTTATACAGTCTCGCGGTCACCAAGACTGTTTGGGTCTGGTATCACAGTCCTAAACACATGGACAGCCTCATAGTCTGCGCTCAGTCACTTGACTCCAACTTCAGCCAAGATACAGAGGCTGCTAGGTCCAGAGAGTTGAAACTGGCTGTGTTGGCATCCCGTTCACTACTAGATTTTTTATTTATTTTTTTTAAACCAAAAACACTGGTGAACAGCCCCTTTGGTATGGGGCTTCGTGCTGTTCTAGCTCGAGAAGGAAAAATGCTCTGGTGAGCTCCAATTCCATCATCAACTCTGTGGAAATTTGAGTAAATGAGCTTGTACTTATTTGTGTCCATTCAGGATCTGGTGCCTCTAATCCTCTCTCCTGTTGACAGCAACATATGAGGTCACAGGCTGTCGGAGAGCTCAAATCAAACCGGTCTTACGTACTGTTGTTCAGGGGTAGAGGACTTTCTCCAAAACACAACCAATGGGAAAAAGCCCTGTACTTACAACACCGCCACATGCTAAACAGCTTTACAACTTCATGACCATTGGCCAGGGAGAGGAGTAGATTTGATGAAGCGTTATGACATCTGCTGATGTCCTGCACAAAAACTCTAGTAAGTTTGTTTTTTCACTGTTAAAACAGGACTCTGATCTGATGGCATGTTTGGATTGTTTAACTACCAATCCAGATCATTCCAGGAAGTAGTCAGTGCTGGAGAGCACATCCTTCATTTCTGCCTGTTGGTGAGAAGATAGCAGTGAATGGTCCGCATTACCCTGCACAGGACTCTTGAGGATAAACATTGACTCATCCACCACAATCACCAGGTAACTGCCAACACAAAGTTAACTGCGTCACGGCCAGTGTAAATGTTCCTTTGAAAGAGGAACTGAAGCTGGGAGCTGTTTGCCGCAGATCACCTGGATTAAACAGCCTTCATGTCCTGAGCAGGTAAAGATAAGCTGAACGGATTTCTTTGAGTGACCGCAACTAGATTTTAAGAGCCAACGTTCGGAATGCGTCACGGAAGTCCAGAGAGGGTATTAAATCCACAAGACTCGTGTGGTAAGTTATCAATACCGGTCTTAAAAACCGAAAACAAGCTCCTACATACCTGGCTTCTCGATACAGACTTCGTGATTTGTGGGTTGAAAGTTACGGCAGAACAGGAGAGAGGAAGTACTTCATAAACACTTTATACAGGTTACAAGGAAAGGTCTCTCCGTGCTGATGGATCTTCAGGGATATTTGTCCTTCTTTGAGAGTTTTAGCTGGAGACTCCCTCTCCTGCTCTCCAAACACACGTCAAAGATCGCGGTCCGACACAAGTTCATGCCCTTACGAGTTTCATAAACATCTCCCTTATTATCAAAACCTCTGCTATTGGGGAAAAAAAGCAGAGTCCAAATAGGAACTACTTCAGGAGAAGCACTGGCTGTGATAGAAGTGATAATCCACATGGTCTCCTACTGTGGTTCTCAAATGTGAATATTCAGTTATTTTGAGAAATACTCCATTGAGAAGGGTCATCAGACTCATCCACTGTCCTGAGTCCCAGATGAGACCCCCCCCCCCCACAGTATCATTATTAACTCAGGAGAGCCGTCAGCACAGCGGGGTCCTTGCAGATAGTCTCCTCCCTCGCCCATCAGATGTTCCAAAGTCAGGCTGTGAGTTGGCCACAACTGCAGATGGACTCAACCAATGATCAATGCTTGTTTGAACGCCAACACCGCGCGCTTAATTAAAACAGTTTAACAACTACGTAAACGACAGTTACAGCATGGTCTGACAATCATGGTTTTGCGCAAACGCTCTCATACTTGTGTGCACACACACACACACACACACACACACACACACACACACACACGCATACACACACACACCCACCCTTGTACTTCCATCTTTGTGAGGACATTACATTGACTACCATTCATTTTTCTGTGTCTCTACAGCCTTTCCCTAATCTTAACAATAAGCAATGTATGCATAACCCAAACCCTTACCCTAACCTTAACCTATACCCAATTCTGACCTTGACCCTAACCTTAACGAATAAGTCACAATGTGCCCTTGTAGTTGTGAGGACGGGCCACAATGTCCTCACTTCCCAAAAATGTCCCCACTCTGTAGGAAAAAAAATGTTTTCTTACTTCATAGCAAGTACAAGAACACACACACACACACACAAACACACACACAAACACACTCACCTCTTTGGCCTTCTGTTTAAGTCGTAGCTGCTCTGGGTCTTCTTGTCGAGATCGAGACTGAAAGCAGGAGAGAGGGCAGACAGTTGTATAACAAAGAAGAATCGCAGACCCCAGAAAACTGTTTGCATTACAAGAACTCAGGATAGTGACAGAACAAAACAGACTCTTAACAGATGACTAACAGAAAACACTGTACTGAGTACGATAAAAAAAAGAAAATAAAAGACAGCAAACAGGAATATTACAGCAACACAATTGTCACAGTGTGGACTATGTACTGAATAAAAACATTCTCATGATGATTTTGCTGCTCTGACAAATACAGCAACCAGGTGAAATGATGATACAAAAATGCATTTGCATCACTAAGCCTAGGAGCTCGTTTACGGCCAGACAATTAATGCACTTACATTTCTGCCAAATTAAACACAGTCAGAGCAGCAAGATCAAACTGTAGCGAGACCTTTCATCCAGAACCCAACAGTATTAAGCCGCTTTCGCACCGGAGACGCGAAACAAATTTTTCGCACAACAGATTACATTGAAAGTCAATGCAAAGACGCGAATATCGCGTCTTTGCATTGACTTTGAACGTAATCTGTCGTGCGAAAAATTAGTTTCACGTCCGGTGCGAAAGCAGCTTTACAGCAAAAATGTTTATTACTATTTGTACAATCACAGTTGCTCCCTCAAAAATATTATAATGCCAAATTTGCCCTTGATAAACACTTGTGACAAGAGACAGCAGCTGCCCCACGGAGTTGCGAGGACTCGCTCGCAGGAGACAAGTGTTGACTTGTGTGGCATTTCAGATTATAACCGCGGGTAAGATGGCGCCGTCGTACCTTGGCGGCCTTCATGAGAATCTCTCTCTCCTGCTCCTCTTTCCGCTGCTTCTCTACCTGGTCCAGCTGCTCGAAGAACTTCAGCTGAGCGCGCACGTCGCTGACCTGATCATACCGACTGTCCTCCTGCAGAGACAGAATGTGCCATCTTCAGGCCACAGACAGTACTGCACATTCCCATAACAAAGACCTCACCACCACACATGGTATATATGAGAAAGTTCCACTTCGAAAAATTTCCCTAAAATTAATATTCTATGATTTTTTTTTTTTGGAAAATCATTTTACATAGGTTGATAGACAACGGTTCAGTGCTTTTTTTTTGTGCAATTGCACACGCTCAACATGTCACGCATGAGTGAGCACATGCTAATTTACGCAAATTGCAATGCACCCATTTTGCATGAATAAGTGCTGGGATGAAAACAGGATCTGAGACCACAGGAAGCAATGTTAGATTGCCCTCAAGTGTCCTAAAAATTTTCAGGAAATTGTCTTTTCAAAGTGGGACTTTTTTTTTTGATAAACCCTGCAGAGTACACGATAAACTGTATAAACAAATTTGGGCCTGTACGTTGTGACTTTCCCCAGGCTAAAAGACAAGTATATCTGGAGACCAGATTTCGGTTCTCAGGCGCGGCCTTATTGTACCATTAGGAGGCAGAGTCTGTGCAGCCGGAGTCAAAGCTGTTCACTCAGTTTATAAGCAGCAGAAGCTGAACCCAATTAGACCAGAAAACAATTCTCTATTTTGCAAATAACACAGTAAATGTTCGATTCAGTGCACGATAAAGCAATTAGACAGAGGAAAAAAATCACATACTGAGAGCACAATGAAAAAATTAATAGGCTTTGTATTTTTTACATTACAGTTACCATTGACATGAATGGAGAGGGAGGTACTTTTGAGCTGTAAGGGAGCCGGTCTCAAGGAGACCCAGACAGTCATTTCAAAAACAAGCTATATTATGGCTGTATGGTATACACAGTGTAGAGCAATCAGTCATTCTCACACACACACACACACACACACACACACACACACACACACGACATACAAACAAACACACACACACGCGCACACAAAACACACACACTCCCCTCTTCCACTCTGACCTTGAAGGAGACGTTCTTCTGCTGGGCGACCTGGGACACTTTCTCCAGCAGGGTCTGCAGTCTCTGCTGCGCGGCGTGAGACACCAGATTCACCACCTCCGGGCCCAGCTCCATGACGCCGTACTTCTTACCTGCGGGAGGAGGGGCGAGGGAGGGGTTACGCTCAGGCCTGCAGGAGGAGGGGCGAGGGAGGGGTTACGGACAGGCCTGCAGGAGGAGAGGTGAGGGAGGGGTTACGGACAGGCCTGCAGGAGGAGGGGCGAGGGAGGGGTTACGGACAGGCCTGCAGGAGGAGAGGTGAGGGAGGGGTTACGGACAGGCCTGCAGGAGGAGAGGTGAGGGAGGGGTTACGGACAGGCCTGCAGGAGGAGAGGTGAGGGATGGGTTACGCTCAGGCCTGCAGGAGGAGGGACGAGGGAGGGGTTACGGACAGGCCTGCAGGAGGAGGGGCGAGGGAGGGGTTACGGACAGGCCTGCAGGAGGAGAGGTGAGGGAGGGGTTACGGACAGGCCTGCAGGAGGAGAGGTGAGGGAGGGGGTACAGACAGGCCTGCAGGAGGAGGGGTGAGGGAGGGGCTATGGACAGGCCTGCAGGAGGAGGGGTGAGGGAGGGGCTATGGACAGGCCTGCAGGAGGAGGGGTGAGGGAGAGGTTATGGACAGGCCTGCAAGAGGAGGGGTGCTGGAGGGGTTAGGCTCAGGCCTGTGGAAGGAGGGTGCGGTAGGGGTGTAGGGGGTTGTGACCAGGGTGCGGCTCTCACCAATCTCCAGAATCCTCCTGTGCAGAGTAGAGGTGTGGAGGAAAGCCTCATCCTTGCAGGAGCGCGTTACTGTGCCAACCAGCTCCGAATTGGTAGCGAGGATGCGAGCGCTCTCTTCGGATAGGTTGACGCCAGCCATGGAGGCCACATCGTTGATGTCATCGTCGTCCCTGAGCAGACACAGAGAACAAGTCTCACAGGCTTGTCTCCACCTCGGACTCACGTTTAATGACCATTTAAGTGCGCAAGGCCACAGCGTAATAAACCAAATAAAATCTTACTAAATACTTTGAGGGTAGACATCCAGTCACGAACACCGTTTAAGATAAAAGCCCAGAGCAGATCCAGTTGGATGTGTTCAAGAACACGAACAGTTACAAATGCACCTCTAGGTGACGTAAAGCCCAACTGCACAGGCAAATGGAGGAGCGCTTTTGATTGGCTCTCATCTGCACATACTTGAAAGACCCGCCTCCGGCTTCCTTCAGCTTGTTCTTCTGTGCGGCTGTGATCAGAGACGCGCCGACGGGTGACATTCTGGCCCCAGGCAACAACCCCTGCTTCACCAGAGCCACTGTGAGAGGGAGAGAAGAAGAGAGAGATTTTCAGATGCATGATGGGATTAAAATGGACAGGGTGTGCACGCACTCCTCCATGACCACTGAGGGAGGCCAAGGGACTTCACCAGCACAACATTAGATGAAGAGCATACTTTCACGCTTATCACAAGTACACATGGGGCCTTACTGATGGCAATTAGCAGGCTTCCAGCTCATTAAGCACTTGTGACTGACAGCTAATAGGAGAGGGACGCAGCTGACTTCCTCTCGCTGTGGTCACGGCCCTGCAGGTCACGGGTGCAGAGGTTCATCCTGAGGTCACGCAAGGTGCCCAAGGGGATTCCTGTCCTCTTCAGAGAGTCTTACAGCTGCAAACTGCACTGGCTCTCTCGTGCACACCGGTTAATAAAATCTGTGTACTACGGAAGTGCACGTGTTTACCGGTACTTTGCAACTGGGTGTAAAAATTTAACACTCCATAAATTTTTTTTTTTTTTTTTTTTTTTAAAATGATGAATGAGCAAAAAAAGCTGTCCTTACAAGGACAAACACACTACAGGCTAAAAGTCTGGGGTCACCCTCAGATTTAAAAAAATAAATAAATAATAAATAAAAATCACACATCAACTGTTCTTTCCTTATTTTTTTGCACATAAAATGACTTCAGTTCAAACAAATATAAGCCAATATGTTTTGGGTGAATTCCAGACCTCAGACCGCATTTTAAAGCAGTCTTGACTGACTGATCACTAACCACAATGTTATATAATTAAGTTCCAATGCCTTCGCGTTACACAATTTTATGTCACTAGGATGTGAACAATTTTATGTAACAGGAGGGCATGCTGTATAAATACCTTCCCCAAAACCAAGGTGTCACATTGCACTTGGTGCAACATTAAAAATCTGATAGTGGCCCAAAACTTTTGGCCTGTAGTGTATGGAGTGGCATCTTTAAAAGAGCAGCAAGATCTTGGTGATGATGATGACACATGAATGGCACTGATCTGCACCTGACAAAGGTGAAGAACCACTGAACTGCGTCAGGAGAGAAGAGCACAGCAACAGTGACATAAGACAGAAAATGTAAATACTTCCATTTACAATAGATTGATGACCCAACAGGCAGGTCCGGCACAGCCAGTCTCCTCTCATCATTTACAACATCCTACCACAAGGTGGCAGCACTCCCCGAATGTCAGGATCAGACAGAGGACTCATTGCGGATAGCGGCACAGGTCCAGGCAGCTCCGGAGCTCAAGCAGAGTAATGAGGGGTCCGAAGCAAAGGCCCTGTCTGTACCCTGTCCGCTCAGTAGTCCCTCTCAAAAACTGGCGACTGATCCAACCATGTGGGCTCGTACCCCACCAAACAGATTGCTGGAAGGAGTACTGCATCAGGGCAGCTATTGAGTTTACTTGAAGAAATATTAAGAGAATAAAAAAGATAGGTCTTACAGGTTCCATTATTTTTACAGAATTTATGACTACTCCCTAGTGCCTGTTTAAAAAAAAAAAAACACTGCTGGTGTTTATAGCCAGTCCCCAGTCCCTCAGCCTCTTGTGCCCTGCGTCATTCAGCATGCGCTGCCCAGTGGCTTGATGAAAATAAGGATCAGCTCCAATTGGCTGCCTCTTCTTAGCCCAATGCAAGCAACGGCGGCCAAAACTGAAGCCTGTCCGTACTGAGCAGTGCTACGCAAATTACCCCCCCTGCGACACTGAGAGGTGTGAGAAAACAAAAATCAAAACAATGAGGCTGCTGGGCTGATTCACCTGGCGATCACGATGCAGGAGTGACCGCCATGGCATCGGACCAAATCCAGCGGGGCCCGTGCCGACTGTGGCGGGTGCCTTTTTCAGAGCAGCCCAAACTCCATTTTGCGCTGCTCAGGGATGAGGGAGGGATGAGCTCGGTAGGGGTTAGCGCAGTTCGTTACTAGGGCGCGCTCCGTTGGCCGTCTCAGCACTCGTCAGAAACATCCTACGCAAGCACATGCACTAGTTTCCTCTACTCTCATGTGGAGTTTGATGGTTTGAAGCAGCTAGAGAAGTCGGTGGTTGACAGGTGCGTTTTTCGGGCAAGAGCCGCAAACTGTCAGCGCCAAGATGGCCGCAGGAGTCGCCTAAGAGCACGCTTGTATGCAGTCTGGTAATTAAACATTCCAAATTCCGGTGGGATAAGACATGCTAAATTGTTTTATGACATAAAAAAATTCATGGTCTTTCAAGTACACGATTACTTAAGGAGCCACTTCCGCAACAAAGCGGAGACAGAGCTTGCCGTCGTCCCACATGGTCTCCTGTGACATCCCCTCCCCAGATAAACAGTGCACACGTACCATCTAAATGATGTAAAAGAAAACTGGACTCCTCAAAAGGAGACAACCTTCTTCAACTGCTCCGAGGTCCAAGTCCGATGCACATGTGCCCATTGTAGGTGCCGTCGATGGTGCACAAAGTTAACCACAGGCACCCTGACCGGTCTGCGGAATCACAGGTCCATTCGCAGCAGCGTGCAATGCACTGAGTTGTGACACATCCCTCCCATTACAATCAGTAAAATTATCTGCGACTAATGCCTCAGTAGCCCCTCTGTCAGTTCAGATAAGATGCGATGGCCTGAGTTGTGTCAATGAGCTTCACACCCCGTCACCAGCTCATGTTTTTTCTCACCCCAGGTCACAGTCGTTAAGTACTCACCACTACGGCCAGGGGGCGCCCCATTAGCATTACTGTTTTAAAGATGCTGTGACCAGGCTGTCTGACCGCAAAGATAAGGCCACTGTGAAAGTCACTCAGGTCCCATTTCTCCCGTATCCAACATGCTGACTACGAAAAACAACCTTAAAGCCGAAGTCGGGAAGATTTTTTTAGGTCGTATTTACTGAAACTGTCACTATGCTTCGACATGCGAATATGAATCTAGTGATTTTAGAAAAAAATCCGCGACTACCTCCACCCACAGCCTGTAATGTGATCTGCGAAATTCTACGGCTTACGGCTCAATTAACAAATCAGATCATTGGCACGTGCCTTTGGATGTGCACGAAAAATTGAGGGAGGGACTGGATTGGATCTCAGCGCAAATAGGGGAGGGTCTTGAAAGTTGTACTCGTTAAAAAATCTGACCAAGTCCTCTCGGTTGAGCAATCTTCCTGACTTCAGCTTTAAGACTGAAGCAGAATATTTCCCAGAACTTAACAGGGATCATGTTTACAAGATAATCAATGTTATTCTCTTCATCTCTGAATGGCTATGTTTTAGCACTCCAATACCCGTGTCACGGCATGGAAGAACAAGTTCTTCTTAATACAGGGCCTTTAACTCCTAAAGTCTTTAAATAAAAGTGCTGCTTAGGTAGGTGGGCCTTTGCATATTTGCACAACATTCACTCACATAAAATCACACTAACACACACACACACACACATACACACACAAACACGGCAGCCCGGCGCACTCGGCGCCTCACCTGTCTGATGCGCCTTCACCTGCATCTGCGCTTGGCTCAGCATGATGCGGCTCTGCGGCTGCCGGAGGGTCACCATGGGCGTCTGGGCCAGGCTGGCCCCCGGGGGGCGCACCATCGTGCCAGGCTGCTGGGACTGGTGCAGCACCTAACGCAACATAACATGAACAGTGAGTACAGGCCGTTCAGCCTAACTGGGCTCACGATTCTCCTATCACTACAGTAAACCTATACTTCACATAGTCAAGGACTAGATGGCATCCAGCACTGCATCAAGCCTGGAGATAAAAACTCCCAAATTTTCTGCCTCCACGATATTGTCAGACAAGCTATTCCACACTGTGATCACTCTCGGCGAGAGGAAAAAAAAAATGACCCGCAAGTTCTGCAAACAAAAATTGGTCTATGTGATGCTGCAGAGTTACACACACATCCCTGGGACAGAAACTCACACTACATCCCGTCACTGTCCGTCAGCACCACGTCGGGCGATGAAAGACAATCGCAGGACACTTTACGAGCTCGAAATGAAACTTAAAAAGTAGTTAATGACCTATGTGGATGCAAGGGGCCACTCAGTATAATTACACATACAGATGTCCATAAAGCAGGTGAAGGGAAATAGAGCACAATGACTTATGACTGCCACAGTCCAGCAATGCTTCACTGTTTGTAAAAGTAAAGGCATTACCCTCAAAGCCCTTCTATAATTTCAGAGGCATGCTGGGACACCGGATATACAGGTTTTGTTATTGTGAAGAATACCGCTGAAAATACGAAGGGGTGGTGTTCACCCCTCTCTACCTCTGGGCTCTTCTATCCCAGAGGAGACAGGTAAATATTCAGCAGAGCGTGTGCATGCTAATGAATGCTTGTCATTAGCTGTGCGTGCAGCTCGAGGAAACTCAGTTAGTCTGGAAAAACAGGATACTGCAGAGGAACTGAGGTGCGTGGATCACTAGAATTAGCTATTCTGAAAACATCCGGAAAACCTTATCTGGAGGTGGTCAATGCAATAGTGAACCACACGGTATCAGACTTTAACCAGGTGAATGCACGGCCCTGCCTGATGCAGCACAATGGCAAGTGACCCTGCTGGTGTGATTTTCTTTTATCTTATTATTCATTTTAATATATGTAAACCATAAAAATACATTAAACTAAAAGACCTAATTCAATTCACCTCCATTCCTGTTAAAGCCTTAAATTCAGAAGTTTAATTCTTGCAGACATGACGACACCTGAATTACAGAGTAAGCAGTTAACAGCTAGGGGGTGTAATTACACATCAAGCTCATTGTTTGGATATGAAAACTAGAAATTTTCCACCATAAAAACCTGATATTGTCAGAGTCAAGTCTTAATATGACATGAGGGAGAAAAGAGAGCTTTGTTTAATTTTGAGAGTGCAATTTGACCGTTTGCAACAATGTGGACTAGCAAACAGGACACATCCCCAAAAGCCAGCACAAAGACAAAGGACAGAAGACAATGTTCTGTTGACACCCTGATTGTCACTGGTTTGTTCACCAACCTAAACTGAACAATTACAGAAATTCTTATAGCAACTTCTACCTATAATTCCAAAGGATAAATCATTCATAAACTGAAAATCAGTCACTTCCAAATCAAATCAAAACATAATGCCGGGTAATATCTGCTATTATTTCACAGAAATTACTGTCATGAGGAAGAAAGAGCTGTAATTGACAGCAGGCCGACTCAGGCAGTCATTTCAGTCACAGAGGGCTTTGATTGGCTTTGATCTGTGAGTCAGCAACCAACGGGAGGGCAGCAAATAGCAACGTTATGGTGATAGTGGGGAGGGCTGTGATAGGCTGTGAGATGGTAACCAGTGAAAAGGGCTATAATGGACTGTGAGACTGTTACCAGTGGAGAGGGCTATGATAGGCCACGAGACAATTACTAGTGGTGAGGGCTGTGATAGGCCACGAGACAGTTACCAGTGGAGAGGGCTGTGATGGGCCACGAGACAGTTACCAGTGGAGAGGGCCATGATAGGCCACGAGACAATTACCAGTGGAGAGGGCTATGATAGGCCACGAGACAATTACCAGTGGTGAGGGCTGTGATAGGCCACGAGACAGTTACCAGTGGAGAGGGCTATGATAGGCCACGAGACAGTTACCAGTGGAGAAGGCTATGATAGGCCACGAGACAGTTACCAGTGGAGAAGGCTATGATAGGCCACGAGACAGTTACCAGTGGAGAGGGCTATGATAGGCCACGAGACAGTTACCAGTGGCGAGGGCTACAGCAGACTGAAACAGTTACCAGTGGAGAGGGCTGTCCGCTCTTGGCCTGGCCGGGCTGTGCCAGGCTGATGACGGGCTGGTGCAGGGTGCTGGCGGCTGTGGCGGAGGCGGAGGCGGGGCTGGGGGCCTTGCCGGCGAGGCGCTGGGCGGGGCTGCTGAGGACCACAGTGGTGAGAGTGCTGGTGGAGGGCTGAGAGCTCGGCTGCTGCTGCTGCAGCTGACTCTGCTGAATGAAGGCGTTCGAGTCCGGGGTCAGCTGTCGGAGCGCAGGGAGACTCCTCTGAAAACAAGAGAGCAGGAGTGAGAGAGGGAGCAGGGTGTGGCACAGGACAGTCCTCTGTAATGAAACCTGACGAGAGGGTGCAGGTCAATTTATTCTTCGTTTCCCAAGCAGTTTGCTTAAGCTAGCTTGCAAATAACTGTCAACTTCTCCTGTTTGTTCAGCCACATCATTCACATGACTGACTTTGCTCTTTTGTCCACATCATAGATTTCTTCACTTGGGCTAACAAGTGTAGGTGAGTAATGTCAATGACTGGTCAAAACTATGGTTTGCAACATGAGGTTTACATCATTTTATTCATATTCATAAATATATACATATATTTACATTCGCAATCGATAACAGTAAAAAAATTAACCCTTATTGTGCTGAATAAAGTTTCAAGGAATTAAAAATGTAAATATACTGTTGAAAATCTATTACGTGGCAAATAGTTTAATTAAACAAGCTGCTACATGACAGGTTTTCAACAGCATCCGATTTTGACATCTTGCATCATTGGGCAACTATGGTTGCCGATAGCTCTCTAAGGGTTAATGACCACAATTGAAAATGAAGTCTCACATACTAAGTAGAAAAGCAAACTTAGTTCACAAAGGCAGTTCCAGTTCGCTGCGGGTAAAAAGTTATCCTTCACCAAATCATAAATCGAACTCAAGAGTACTCCCGATCCAGCACTCAGAAGATCATTTCGGCTGTATTTAAATCCACATCCTGGGCGTTTACTGGCTCTGAAAAGGCGACGAGCCCCAGGTGATATTAGGCATTTCCATGCACTTTACTACACCTAATTGCATGCCATTGATTTAAGCAGGGTTTTATTGGCTGCTAAAGTCTGGCCATTACCTTGAGGAAAGGCACTAAGTAGGGCTGTGGAGAGGAGTTCAGCTCCCTGTACAGCCTACTGGTGAAGTCCTCTGCCTCCATCTTCCCTTCCTGTAAGAAACACAGTCGTTGAGAGAGCCGCCTGAATCATGAGAGAACGGGACCAAACACACACCTGCAAACACATGTCTGCACAATCAACAAGGAAAACAAACACATACACACCACATGCCGAAATATCAGTAAATCTAGCCTTTCTTTTTTCCCATCCATCCTTCCATACATTTTCTGCCGCTAATCTGGGGCCGGGTCGCGGGAGTAACAGACTAAACAGAGAGGCCCAAGCGCCCCATTCCCCAGCCGCTTCCTCCAACTGTACCTGGGGGACCCCAAGCCGTTCCCAGGCCAGCTGGGAGATGTAATCCCTCCAGTGTGTCCTGGGTCTGCCTCGGGGCTCCTCCCAGTTGGACGTGCCTGGTAAACCTCTAAAGGGAGGCGTCCAGGAGGCATCCGAACTACATGCCCGAACCACCTCAACTGACTCCTCTCGACACGGAGGAGCAGCGGTTCTACTCAGAGCCGCTCCGGATTCATGTCTTTTATTTATTTTTTTTAAATCCTGATTAACATTCGGCTAGTGCAACAGCAACAGGCAAATGATAGGAATTAATATCCAAAAAGCAACAATCTTTCCTGCAAAATTAACTATTAACTATAATTCCATGGGCCCTGCAGCTAATCTGGACAATTTATCTCCAGTGACCACATCTATGCCAAGTTTCAGCTTCATTGGCCCGACGGTTTCGAAGAACATGATGTTTACAGACGATCGATGTACTTAACAGCATGGCATACTGACACAGGTGAAATCAACATCAAAATGCGCTGCGTGACAAAACCCGACTTGTGTGTTACAAGGCTTGTTAGTAAAGTACCAAATTTTAGCCTCATTTGTGCACATAATGCCCTAAAGATAGCAGAAATAGGCAATGTAACGATATATGCATGGCATCCGTATCTGAAATTGGTTTGGAATTCCTCAAAAAAAACTTTGTGGTGTACTCATGGGTAGGAACATGCGTCTGAAGTTTCAAATTGATCTGTCGGACAGTTTTGGATGAGGTTTATGGAGGAAAGATGAACAACGATGGATGACCAATGAACGACGCTGCGGGACTCACCAGGAGGCTCTTGACCAGCTCTTTGACGTTGGCCGCGGTCTCGGACGACTGCTTCCCGCTGGATGCCAGCTTGATTAGCGTGGACAGGAAGTTCTTGCATTTCTTCACATTCTCCAAGGTTTCCTGCTCAAGAAAAATGAGACAGAGACCACTTGTGAAATTCACTTCTAAATGATTTTTATACTTTGTGCAAAGTGACAGTGTCCAACAAATTCTGGGTTGACACCAAGGAGGAGGCAATTCAACTTCAACTAGAGGTGCGAAAATTACACCAAGTTTAAAAAACTTAGATAAAAACTGCCGGGCAAGTTGATTTCTGAAGGCATGCACCATCTCAGGATGAAAGCTTACTCAAGCATCAAAAATCAGGGGCTGTAACTCTTGCAAAAAATTATCGCAAACAAATTACTATACATTAACTCACAACATATAGTAAACAATCACGCAAAGATTCAAAATATTCTGACAGAAACTGTAAGAGGAGTCGATTTCAGAATGAAGCTACCCTCTTCTGAACGGGAGAATGGACAAACGGATGGACAGACATTCCAATACCTTCATTCCTCTTCGGTCTTTGAACAAACAGAGTTTTTATCCTCATGATCTTTCATTCAAAATATTCACTGAACTTGATCCTTTAATATAAATAATAAAATTAAAAACAAAGCCATTAAATTCTTTACATAAAACAAATAGTTTCCCAAAAATATACATGCCATGATTATTAGCACCTCTTCATTTCATATTTTGTGCAACTTTTCTTTGCCAAAATCACAGGTCATGGTCCTTTTGTATTTGCATGAAGAGGTTGGTGAGCTCATAGCATGGGATTTGAGACCAATTCCTTCATGCAGAATCTCTCCAGATCTTTCAGATTCCGAGTTTGACAACTGCTGACTCTCCTCTTCAGCTCAGCCCACAAACGTTCTTCTCAGGTCAGGGGACTGCGATAGCCATGTCGAAGCCTTTATTCTGTAGTTAGTGAACCATTTTAGATTAGATTCTGAGGTGTGATTCGGGTCATTGTCCAACTGGAAGGTCTGCCCAGAATCCATTTTTAGCTTCCTGGTAGAGGTTGTAAAGTTTTCATTTAATATCCGCCAGTATTTCATATAAATAAAATAAAACCCATCTGACCATACAAGAATTCAGTCTCAATGTTGTTGAATGACAGCAGAAGCTTTTTTTCCAGGATTCCTCCTAAACGACTTGTGATGATGTAGATGGTATGCGATAGTAGTTTTGGAGACTTTCCAAACCCAAGACTAAGTTAGTCACTGCAGTTCTCTAGCTGTGATCTTTTTGGTCAGTCGAACCATCCTCCTCACAGTGTGTGGGGTCAATGCGCACGCACATATCCTCTTCCAGGCTGATTCTTAAGATTTCCTGTTGCTTTGAACTTCTTACAGCAATTATTCATTCATTCATTCATTCATATTGTCAATAACGGATATGGGTATTTTTAACTGTGAAGAGATTTGCTTTTGTCCATTTATAAATTTGCAAAGCTTTTCATCATCAGTGCTCTCGGTTGACAATTCTTTCCCACAGTGACAAATGCCTATGAAAATTTGGCCTTTCGGCTCTCATTTATTCCCCAAGGAAACAAGTCCAGGTGAACCTCTAAAGAGTTTACACTTAAACAGGTGAACATATAAATGTAAAATATAACATCAGTTAGATTTTAATAAGATTTTTCTAGGAATGCCAATAATTGGGGCATGCATTTTCAAAAAAAACCTGAATGTCAACATTTCTTTTTCTTGCAGTTCAATGAAAATATAAGATTATATTTAAGTGCTTGCTCATCCAAAAATAAGATTTGGACCACAGAATTGTTAATATAAATACATCCTTCGTGCACTGGTCATTTCAAATTGCAATCAGCCGTTACAAATTTATTCGCATTTTGATCATTGCAAATCACGATCATCTCTGAAAGAATTTATCTCCAGCTCATCTTCAGCGATGATGTTACAGGAGGAACCAAGCCAGCGGAGGAGAATACATAATCAATGCCACTGCACTGCAAAAAATGAAAAGAAAAAATACTAGGTAAGATTAATTTACTTATTTTAAGACTTAAAACACTTATTTCCATCACCATTTTCCTTAGTAAGACAAAAAATTGTCCTTGATTTGAGGTTATTTTGACTAGCTTGACAATGGGGTAAGTAAATTAAAGTCACTATTTGCTTGACAAGTGAAAATATACTCATCCCATTGGCAAGATAGTCAAAAAAATCTCAAAATCAAGGACAAATTTTTTTTGTCTTACCAAGAAAAATGGTGATAGAAATAAGTGTTTTAAGTCTTAAAATAAGTAAATTCCTCTTACCTAGTATTTTTTTCTTTCCATTTCTTGCAGTGTGGACTCAGGGATTCGCAATCAATGATTATTCCCTTGGGAAAATGACAAATATCTGCCTTGTACGGCTGCAACAACAGCCGATGCAAGTAGAGGCATCATGGTCCATAAATTTAAAGAAATCCCACAAATCAAAAGGCATGGGTGGATTTTGTGAAGAGGAGATGAGCGAATTTCACAGAGCCTGGATGAGGGTCATTGATCAGCTCAAAACACGTCAATGATGACATCTTCTATCAACCACATCCCGAGTCACAGGAATAGTCTGGATATCGCTGCGGGTCAGGAATTACTGATATTGCCGCTTAATAAGCCATCCAATAATAAGCCGAGCCTGAACGGCTCTGGTCTCTAATATTCCCATCTATTCTGTGCTCAGAAGCTATAATAAGCCAAGGGCACCACTTAATAAGCCCATCCTAAAATGAGCGTGGAAACTATTTTATGCAAAATATGACTCAAAACAAAATTAAATCCAACTTCCACCACGAGACCTTGAGTAAAATCGAAACTTTAGCCACAATAGCAAAGCCAGAACGAGACCAAAAGCTGCAATTGTAGAATGAAAAAAGCGTAAACTTCTAGTCTCTTCCAAGCCAAAGGAATGAATGATTCGCAAGCTAACATTTTTCGCCATTAGATTTATAAATTCAAGTTTCTACGACAACTGTAACATGTGTAACTTAATTCTTTAAGTACGCTAGCGAGCCAGGAATGTATTTCCCAAAAAGTACAGTTTCTAATTTAGAAAGTTACATAGTTGGTCCATTCACAGTCCAAAGTTCCAACTATGTAAGTCAGCATCAGTGATTTCGGGAAAGGCATCCCAGCAGTGCAATCAGGGCCTCGTTTGACCTGGATGGACGGTGTTGTTTGTCGAGTGTGCACTATGGAATCGGAGTGAATGGTCACTGAAGGTCTTGTGTTGTCATTGTGTACGGAGGGTACTTATTTTCAGACACCTTTCCTCCTTGTGGCCTAATAAAACTCTCTGGGTGCACCATGCCGACAGGCTGATGGTCATATTGTTTCTTTTCCCCTCTGATGTGAAAAATATTTGTTTTCACCAATTTATGGAAATAATATTCTTTGACAACATCTTGTTTTCCCACTGATTTCAGCTTGATTTCCACGTCTGGAACACCTCCCAGTTACCTCTGCCAATTGCAAATTTGGGTCAATCTTCATTTTGTTTTCAGAAATCTCCGCTCAGACCTCAATAAAAAGCTCATTTTCAAGAAATAGCAGCAAAGTTGGGCCATTTAATCAGCAGGGTGCTGTTCATTAACTGTTCAGTTACACACATACCAGATAAGATTTTGAGAAAATTTGATGAATTTGCAGCTTAAATCTTCTGAGTGAAAGACCAAGAGGATAAACAGCAAAGGCATTTTTTCCCCTACTACAGCCTGTTTTGCTCATACTTGGTCAGGGTGCCAATAATTCTTGAGACTGCAGATCAGTCAGTAGGAAAAGTGATATGAATAAAATTAAACAAGTTATACAACTCAGAAATGCCAGCATAAATATGCATTAAGAAGCACTGTGTATGATGAAAATATTATACAAAATATGTAACATTTCTTGTCAAGACTTGAATATTTGCATTTTAATGCTTTTTTTTTAACAACCTTGATATCACCGAAAATGTACCTTAAAAGTAAGCAAAATAGGCCAATTTCCGATGATTTTTCATAGAAACATAACCCTGCTTTGTCTGAGAAAGGAAATCCAATGAGTCGTCTCTCCTGTAACACTTCTGCTCCGAACGGGAAATTCAACAGCGAGTCTCCAAATTGGCAGCACTTACTTCATCTATGAATACAACTGAAAACCCTACTATCAAATACTGTAGCCACAATGGAGAGCATGGTCTAAGTTACAGTGCCTACTGTGGCGTCTAAACAAAGTGGTCCTGTGAGAATGCTTGGGACCCACTATGTCTCAACCCTCGCGAAGGGGTAGGCAGGGTAAAGACCACTCGCACACACACCGTTGTCGTGGGCGTCGCCGTCCCAGTGCTCCCAGGCACTGCCCTCTGGGTTGCGCCCGGCTGTACCGGCATCGGCGTTCCGATGGAGGCTGGCGTGGCTGCCCCTCCGAGCATGATGGGATTCTGCAAAACATGACAGCGTGCCATTGGCCAATCTCCTAACAAAGCAACTGTTCCGCAGTTCAAACGACACGCTGAGTTCACTGCGAAGCCCTGCTGCAACAAAACCGTGACCTGAGCTCCCCTGCACATTTCTACTTGAGTGACATGTTAATGTTACACCAGGCATTCGGCAGCTTTTCATGTGAGTGCAGCCCTACAATCTGCATTTCTCTTAAGGTGACTGAACTACTTTGTGTGCTGCACTGATGAATATGTAGGACTTGGGTCTTAACCCTTATTCAACCTCTAGGTCACTTAGGTTGGCCAACTTGGGGCTACTGGTTGTCCCATGATCTAAACTCAAACTCCGGGGTGACCGCGCCTTGCTGTCACAGCCCCCTAGATTGTGGAATACCATCCCCTCCATGCAAGATCTTCCCCTTCCATAGACACATGTAAATCCAGGCTCAAAACATACTTGTTTTCTCAAGCATTTGAATCCTCTGGTTGTGGCGAATTATAATGATTTTTTTTTTTTTTTTGTGTGTGTGTTTATGTGCCGTGTTACCTGTCGGCTATGTGGGTGTCTTCTCAATTGTACTACTGATTCAAGCAATTTGCTCTGCTCTGAACAGCACTTTGGACAACGTGACTAGTTTTAAATGTGCTTTAGAAATAAGTGCGATTCGATTTAGGCCATTTATAAACAAAAATTTTCACCATGCTGAAAAACAAATTGATCATTTACTACACCCAATTTGGAAATGGATTAGTATGTTAGTAAACAAACTGCTCAATAAACTGTTTAAAAATCTCCTTACAGTTTACTATACAGAGCTATAGATGTATACACCAATTAGCCAAAAAATTAAAGCCACCTGCCTAAAACTCTGTAGGCCTCCCTTGTACTGCAAAAGTGGCTCACTCAAAACTGGTGTCCACTTGGAATTCCTGGATCCGGGGTTTTCCAAAGGAAAAAGTCCCAGAGGGTCACACACCATACACCAGCTCGTCTACTTTCCATTGTACATCCTGCTGCCATCGCAGCAATCTGCTGCCCTTCTGTCAGTTTGTACCGGGCAGGATAGGCTTTCTTGCGCTTCTGCATCGAAGAGCCTTGGGCGCCCAAACCCTGACACTGGATCATGGTTTGTCCCTCTTTAGACCATAGTCGGTAGGTACTCACATCTGCTGATCACTTCGGAGGTGCTCTGACCCCCTCATTTGGTCATAATGATTTGGCCCTTGTCAGAGTCGCTCAGATCGCATTTCTCCCAGATCCAACGCCGACTGTTTGCTTACAATCTAGGGTCTCTTGGCAGACCTTGACATGTACCATGAGATAATCAACATCATTTCCTTCATCTGTGGCTTTAATGCTTTGGTTCACCGGTGTATAAGCTACATTAACTTGGCTGGTAGACTTCAGTCTGCAGTTTAGAAAATTCACCTTCCACACTCTTGCCCGTGTTTGCAACTTTCAACATAAATACACTGAACAAAAATATAAATACCCCTTGTCAAATTTTTGAGTTTTTATTAACAAAAAACTGGAACCGGGATTCATCTGTGTATAGCTCTCTTCTCCAGCGCGCCGAGGGCCATCGAATGTGTGCGTTTGTCCATGCGAGTCGGTTCCGGCGCCGGACAGCGGTGAGATCCAGACCACGGTGAGGACCGCGAGTGTGCAAGTTGACTACTCGCAGGTGGTTACGGACTGTCTGTGGCGTGATGTGTCTGTTGTGCAGACCAACGGTCTCATCCGCTTTGCGTGTCGCTGATCTGAGCTGATCCCTCAGGTGGACAGGCCGGATGTAGCGATCTTGTGCTGGTGTGGTCACAAGTGGCCGACGTGGATGAGGTCGATTTGCAGTACTGCCCGTCTATCGGAAACAAACTCTCAAATGTCCTATTGTCCGATAGTAAACATTCAGCTGCGCAGCGACCGCTCTGGTGGACATCCCTGCATCCAGCATGCCAATGGCACGTTCCCGTGTGACCCGAGACATCTGAGGCATGATGACTTTTGACAAAATTTCGCCTTTTGCTGTGGCCTTTTATTGTCCCCAGTATAAGGAGCGTCTGGGTGCTGCTCAATCTGTCTGATCACCGCCTGGAAATGCCACACCCATGTACGGAGTGAAATGCTCACTGACAGAGAGATGGATTAAAAAAAATGGAACACAAGTCAAGAGCAATAGCCCTATTGTACGAGTAAAAGTCAGCATATGCTCACTTAGAGTTGTTAACTCCATGTGGCATCATTATTTGACTTGGGGCGTTTATATTTTTGTTCAGTGTACATGGTGGAATAAAAAAAAATAACAGAAAGTGAGAAGAACTTGACAAAGTCCAGTTAAAATGACTGAAGGCCCTGGTGCTGTCTGACCCAATAAGAGCCGCAGGAAAGAGAAGGCCAAGGGATGCCTCTGCAGGAGAAAACGAAGTCAGACAGCAATGCGACCCACACCCACCAGCCCAACAATAATAAACAAGCCACACTATCCATTTTGCTCATATTCCCCTGCATACAATACCTGCAGTGAGGCTGAATAACAGTTTAGTCCTTCGCTAACAGAGATACAAGGCTTTGAGTGAGCTCACTGGCCATGATAAAGTGTGTACAAGAGCACTCTGGCACAGGCTGGGGGGGGGATTGGAAAGAATGTGGACAAAGTCAGAGGTGAAATGAAACAGGAAGCCGGGGGCGGAGTTGTGGACGAGAGGGCGTGGCCTCGTACCTGCAGGACCGGGGGCCTCTGGAGCGTGGTGGTGGCTTGCACCGAGTTCTGCGTGGGCGTGGCCTGCTTGATGATGGTGGTGGGGGTTACCTGCCTGGCCATGATTGGCGTCCCGGGGCCCTAAAAGGATTTTGGAGGATGTGGAGTCAACAGCAAATGCACTGTTCAATGTTATCGGTAAATTCCCAATCACTATAGTCATAAAACAGTCCGTCGACAATCTTGAAATCATGAAGGAATCACAGCAAGTTACTCAGTTTAAGGTGAGTGCTGCAATCTCAATCAGCAACAAACGGTTTCTTAGAAACAAAACAAATTTGAATTTCATCATTTCAAAAATTCCCCAAAATGAAGCACTCCTCAACGGGGTCTGATACAGATGGAATTGATAACAGCAGGGCAATTACCGGTCCAGTTCCCAAAACAAAACATCTTGCCCCACCGGGTCCATCTTTCCATTTTTGAATATATTGATATGTTTTTTCCACTCCTGCGACTTTTCTTTGGTGACACAATTTAGAAGACAGAGAGAGAAGGACGAGGCAAAGTCATAAAACATTTTTAGATGCCGTAAGAGGTGTAAAACTCAGGCTTTAACGGAATAACTTGGGGTTTTCATTTTTAAGCCAGTGCCTGAATGTGTGTCAAAGTCACAAATCTCGTCACAATAGAATCATATACACACCAAAATCGTAAGGATCCCATCGACAGCCATGTGATCCAATGTAAACATACAACCAAAATGTGGTAGAGCAGAGAGAAACATATTCACAGAAAGGACACAGCTGAAGATTCAGAAGAAACAGAAAAAAATGCAAACAATGCTGTGAGCAACATTACTTGAGGGCAAACTTGTAAGACCAACAAATAAATATTTATCCAATTCATGGATTGACTTTGCATAGGCTACTGTTTTGAATGGACTGCATCAGAGCCCCTAGGACCATACAGCAGCCGGTGAAGACCAGCAGTCCCCAACCCTGTTGCTGAGGAAATACCGTCCTGTAGATTTAGCACCAGTCTCTACAACGCAGCCAATCAGTAAGACTTTTTGATGATGAAAGAGGAAAGCTTAGTTCCGATTGGACTGACGCCTTCAAGGAGGGAAGATCTCCAGGAACAGGGCTGATTACCGCTGGTGCCAACGCTACGCCCCAAGGGGTCTCTGGACGGAGGACGGCTTCAGCCCTGCTTACCTGGACAGAGGTGATCTGGACAGGGGGAGTGCTGGTGGGCGTGGCCGGGCGTGGCGCCATGGCGCTCTGGGACTGGGACTGGGCCTGCATCTGGGCCAGAGTCTGCTGGTGGATCATCAGCAGCTGACCACTGTCGCTGCGCACCAGAACCATCCCTGCGCGCGTGCACACACACACACACACACACACACACGGACAGAGCAGGGTCACTCAGGGGGCACAGACTGAACACTCAGACACAATACACCCTTCAACCTCATCCAGCCAGGGTCGCTTACGCCAAGCCAATACCCGTGTCAGTTCAGATGTAGCTCATGTTTGTCCTCAGAAAGAGCTTTAAGGATACGGGTTGCATGAATTTCACTCGAGGCCATGTTTTTGCCCCTGTTTGTTCATCCATCTGTCCATTTGTATTCTGATGAAACTTTGTGGAGAGGTTAAACAGTATGTGACAGCAAGAGGTCATTAGAGTTTCACAAGTCACAGTCAAAGGTCATGATAAACATTGCAGAAAAGGTCAGAAACAACAGTGCAAGAGGAGACCTGTATTCTGCCAACTGCCCCTCTATTTACTTTTGTTTTCTTTTTGGGACAATCTTATTCAGGGTAGTTTGCCATGTAGAAATAAGTACAGAACTGAGAAGGATGCTCATTCAAGTTGAGGACCCTTGTCTAAGGTTTTGCTCTCCACAACACCACCCCTTCTGCATGAAGGGTAATTATTATTATTTTTTTAAGTTTTTAATTAAAAAAAAAAAAAAAAAAAAACAAGGCTATCATGCAAAATCCAAAAACATTTATGAGTGAACATTTATTATAAACAACATAAAACTAGTGTAATAAAAAAAATTGCATTCTACATGAACTGTTTACATAGAATTCAAACCTGCACTCCGCTAAAACAGCCGTGCAAGGGTTAGGTAAAAGTCTGGGGGGGGGTAAGGTCCCCATTCTAATAATTTAGAAGCATTACATTTTCAGATATTGGTCGTCTTAATAGGTCAAAATTTCCAACTGAATACCCGTTGCAACCAGTTCATTTAGACAATCATTTTTGTAGAGTGTACCTCAATTTGTAACAACACCAGGCAAAGTAATTCAGCAAAGTCACAGATTTTTTTGAAGACTGCCACAATCTCAAGCTTTTTTTGCCACTTATGTCAAGGGACCACTTTGGAGGTGCAATTACTGGTAAATGCCTTCAGTAAACACACAGCTTACCTATCTGATATTGCTATAACTTTCATAATACGCCATATATCAATCCTTCAGCTGCCATGGTTTCAATTCTGGAAGCTGCGCAAGTCCTGAACAAAATACTGGACCATAGTTCTGTACCAGTGCTTGGTTATGGCTGGACAGCAAACCCCACGGCCTACATTAGTTCTGAGCTCCAATTCTAGGTAAATTAGTATGCAAGACAGCCATTTCACGGCTGTCTAATTGTATTCTCCGTGATTTTTCAGAGCACCTGAAAATGAAAGACTATTAGAGACTAGACTAGAGACGCCAAAGAGGCTACAACTCAGCCAGTTTTAAAGACGGATGCCAACAACTTTGTAAACCCCTTCTTTCTTCATATACTACATCATTTAGAGCTTGTTTGCAATTACAAACCTAAGTGCTTAAAATTCAAAATTACGAACAGAAATATGAGCTTTTATTCTGTGTGGGAACATCTTTGTCTCCCAGACCACAAGAAGCATAATCCAAGGATTTGTGTAATAATGCTGATAACGGAAGCAGCAGTGGGCTAACCCATGCTAAACGGAGGGGGGTGCACCACAGCAACTTCTCAATTTACTTTATATTTTATTTATTTATTTCGTTTTTGCAGTTGGCAGGCAGATAATAATAAGGTGTAAAATAATTTTTTTTTAAAGTGTATTGTACAGCCATAGTTAAACTCAAAATTCAAATAAGTGAGAAATGCTGTACTTTCTTCATATCTCGATAAAACCAACCAAAATTATTCAATCATAATTTTCTTCCAAATCAAAGTTCCACAATTAACGGCAACCCTAAATGTAATTGTAAATTACATTTATCTGATTTAAAAAAGGAAAAAAATCCAACTTCAGTTAGTCTCACTTTTAAATTTTTTTTATGAGAATATTTTTTTCATTTATCCATGCTCTTGTCCTTGCATACGACTGCAGTGACATGCACTTCATGTATGCCCAAAAATCATAATCTAAGTGAGTCTCCAGCTGCAAACTAGCCGTCATTAGGCCCAAAAGTAGCATTTGTATGGTTAGATTCTTAGAAAAATAAATTCTTCAGATCAATTATGTCTGTTTGAGCAATCCAGCAAATACATAAAAACTACCAGAACGGAATAATACATAATTATAAATAGTTTCACATAACTGCCTTGAAAACAAAAATTATTTTTAGAGCCATCCATTGTAGGCACTCTAACTAAGCCTTTTCAAGGAAAAAAATTTTTTTTTTTTTTTAGAAATCTTTAAAAATTTACAGAATAAATTTGAAGTTGGAAGAGCGTGTTTAAACAAGTCTTAATGGTTGCACATTTACAGGGTTTTAGTACAGTTTTAGACTGTATTTGCAATTTCAGCAGCCAAAATATGTCAGGTGGCGCAACCAAAAGTTTCTTGGAAAAAAACACTTCCCTTCTTTCTTTTTCAAGTTATTTATTTAGTAAGTATACCTGAGAGTGTCTACTTTACCTGAAACATTACTATTTTGTAATTGAGCTTGGCATTAAAAGTAACTTTTGGATTCTTAATTGTACAGGAGTGGGTATTTTGTTTTTCCAAAAAATTTAAGAACACTTCAACTATTAAACTTTGTTTATTTGAAAGGTTTTCAAAATAAAATTATGCCCTCATATTAATATTATATTAATTCATATTTTTCATGACACATTTAATACATTTCACACAATGTTAACTTGCTCGGACGGTTGCGCCACTTGACATTTTGAGGGTTAGAGATGGCAAAACATAAAAAAAACTGGAAATATGTTCAAATTAAACAGGTTTTGTAGATTAAAATTATGCCTATTATGAATTATTTAAAATAATTTTAAACCAAAGTAGTGCACGTCATTGACCCCCCCACACACACACACACACACACACACACACCCCTATACTCTACCCGCCCAAACATGCAAAATGCACACACTAAACCATAATGGAAATTTAGGAAAATAAACCGTTTCATAAAAACAACAACCACTTAAAAAGATGAATGGATGCACATCAAAGTTAAAACTCAGACAGGCGCGCGCCAACTATGAGTGATCCAGATAGTTTAAGTGCGAAGGTCCCGGGGGGGTAAAGGGTTAAAGATGATCACGGTCATCGTTTGAATCGACACGTGCCATCAGCTGATGCATTTACCAACGCGATGTACTCTGACCTGCGGATACTACAAACGGGACAGTCAGAGTGACAAATGTGGATACGGAATATAATGTAGACGGCTGTCAAACTTACAGCAATAACAGAAGGAAAACACCAAATGTAGTCACTCAATACACTACACACAAGCCTGAGCGTAAAGCCGCTTTCACGCTGGACAAGAAACGAATTTTGGCACTACAGATTACGTTTCTTTGCATTGACTTTAAATGTAATCTGTCGTGCGAACAATTCGTTTCGCGTCCAGTGTGAAAGCGGCTTAAGCAGACGTTACTGGACCCACACCGGCAATAAGTTGTTTACACTTTGACCAACTTAATGTTCCGTTTCCAACGATCACAATCTAAAATCGAAAGCATACAGCCTCAATACAAAACAATATGGATCGCCGCCCGTTTTGCCATAAACGTGTAGAAAATGTCCGTACCTGGAGGAAGCTGAATGTTTTGGATGTTTGGTTGATTCTGGGGCGTCTGAGGGAGCCGAGGAGCCAACACCTGTGGCGCAATGGCACGAATCCCGCCAGGACCGGCTGCAACAGTAGCTGGAGTGGGAGTCCTCGTAACGCTTTGCAAAACTGGACTCTTGCCGATCGCCCCGGAGCTGGCAGCCGCGGGTTGCACGCTACTTCCTACGGGCTGGGAGAGTGCCAAATTGCCCGCACTTGGAACGACACCAGGTGCGACGGGCTGAGGTGTAGTTTGTATAATTGTCTTAGGCGACTCTGCCTTGTTTGTCACATTAGCAGACACGGACACTGCCGTCTGATTACTAGTCAAAACGGTTGCTGGTAAAGGCATAGCCGATGCGCCAGGGGCAGGCAGGTTCGTTACACTCACAGAGGAGGTCAAAACGGTATTATTCCCATTTTGCGCAGCGCTCGATCCAGCGGTTTGCATAGGCGGCCTCACAAGTGTGACGGTAGGTCCACTGCCCAGACTGGACGCCTGGGAAGAGATCACTGTCGAGGTCACAACACTCTGCGCGTTGACGAGAGGTGTGTGGATGACAGTGCTGGAAGTCGAGGGCAACGAATTCACGTTCCCTTTGACAACCGAACCAGGTCCGTTGTTGACAACCGTGAGGGCAGGAGCGGCACCGATCCCTCCATCACTGCTGCTGCCGCTACAGCTGCTCGGTACTTGTGTTACGGTGAATGCTGGAGCACTTCCTGAAGTGTGAGAGTTCATTACACTGCTTCCATTCAAAGTTTGCACAGCAGAAGTCCCTATTTTTCCTTTGCTCACTGTGTGGTTGGACACTGCGGTCACCATGGCGTTGACAGTCGCCGATTTGCCCTGGCTGAGCCCGGCGTTTGCTTCCAGCCCTGCCGCTGGTGCGATAACTGTTGTGGTCGCATCCATAACTGAACTCTGGGACCTCGTATTATTAATAACACCCCCTTGCACTCCAGCTCCTGTAAGAGGGCAAAAAAGAAACCAGAGTGAGCGCGAAAAATACCAGCAGAACGATCAAACTGTGCAACGATGCATTCATTTCCAACAGCATTTTCAAAAACACATAACAGGCAAAAAAAATATTTTTTTATCAACACTAGCCATGTTAGCAAGCTAGCTAGCTAGCTACCTGCTTTTGCCACCTCTTGTGCAAGTCCCATTTTGCTCTGGACATTTGTATTACCTCCTATTACAGGGTTGGCAACGTGGTTTCCCGCGGCCTGGACCCGTGCCTCGGGGTTCCCGTGACCTGAGCCCGCGAGCTCAGATTCCAGGGACCCCACAATATCGCTAACTACTCTCTCGTCCACCTCTGTGTTGAAGAAAACCTCGTCCAGCAGATCGGAGCCCGCCGCCATCATTACTCTGATGAGAAACGGGTCGGGGGGGGTTGTTAGGCGGTACCACGCACGCGCAGAGTGCACGTAACGTCACCGTAGTGGGATTCCGGAGTGCTCTGATTGGTCAGTTCCATATTTAAAGGGAGGGACAAATGGCTGAAAGCGTCATTGCCGAGAAAGTAAGGGATGATACAGCACCAGTGAAGAAAGAGCCAGTGGGTGATGAATAAAATCCAATTTAGTCGGCGTGTGAGTCCAGTTTCTTAATTTTGGATCAAACTCTGGATTGTAAATTGCTGTATATGAGAGATTTTGGCATTGAATGTTGGTTTTACGCGAAAGTTGGCGCGCAAAATCGATTTTATGTCTCGGTGCTTATGGTGAGTTTTTTCGCTCCAAGATGGCTGCGTTGTTTTTGTTCGACCGGACTGCGCTTACATCGAAAAGCATATGAGGGCGCTACAACTGCACCTTATTTCCGAGTGGTAACGTTAGATGGATCAACTTTAAGCCGTGATGCGCGACCGTGTCCTTAGTCTTGATTGATTTCAAATATCCCGTGATCAGAACATTGGAAAATAGGGATCCTCTCCTGATACCAAGCCTTTTTTTCCACAGGTTGTCCTAATAATTGACGTTATTATTATTGTAGATGTGGGCATTTAGCGTTAATATTGATTGCCAACTTTTAAATGTTTAAAAACTTATCTGCATGATGGTTATGGCAATTTCGCTCCGTTCTCCTGCGCATTTGATTCGAGATAAAAAAAAAATGATGCATCTGTAGTTCTGTGGCAGCATGTGTGAGAATGCTTTAATTAATTTTCATCAGCTCGAGAATTTATGCTGGTAATCAAAATGAATAGAAATGGATATTTTTATGCCATTCTTGGCACAAGAGGGACTTAAGTTTCACGTGGCCTGAAGTATAACAATGGTCTTAGGCACTTATTTCATATCCTTCAAATTTGATCGCCGTGCGGAGTTTTTGGAATTTTTCATTAATACTGGAAAAGCATTACACTCATGGGACCTGAGACTCCTTGCATACAGCGATTCTGAGTTACATGGGGAAGCTCTGCCCTGACTGTTTCAGATCATTTGGTAGGATCTAAACAGGCAGATATTTCTGTGCTCTCAATTCATCCTGATGCTGCAATTTGTAATTTCACTTGGAGAAGAAAAGATAAGTGAGTCAGTCCCAGCAGTGGCCAGGTATGCCAAAGTCCAACACCTACCTCCGCTGTGTGTTTCAAAGTTAGGGAGGGGTCCATTGTATTGAGCCTTTCCCCCGACCCCCCCAGCACCTTGGTCATACTAAATGGTCAAGATCAATATCAACGTCATGCGTACAAATTTGTTATCAAACTGAGTTGGCTATTTTGCTCTCTGGTCTAAATAGTGTACAGATGACTGTCCTATAGCTATAACTTGTGAAAAGCATATATTAAATGGATTGATAAGCGGTGGTCATCATTAAGGAGCTGAATACAGAAGAGTGCATTCCATGACAAAAATGTACACCCAAGACTGCAACCGCAAGACATACTTGGAAACAAATCATTTATTGTTCATTAGTGGTGCATGAATTTAAAAAATAAATCTGGTTTTGGCAGCAAAAAGGAACATTATGTTGTTGTTGCTGCTTTCTTCTTCTTCTCAGCTTCTTCTTTCTCTCTCTCAATGTCCTGGACATACTTTTCTATTTCTTCTTGATCCAAAATCTGAGTAGGAAGCACAGGAGGATTGGGGTTATTTGTGTGGGAAATGGCAACACTGTCAGAGAACCAGTACCCCTTCACATCAACCAGGTTTTCAGTTTGAATTTGACTTTATTCAGATGAGTGGTAGATGTGGCACACATCGATGTGTGCCATGGCTCTTCCAATCTGAGCAGGATTTAACAATACTTGTATATGTATACTGTGGGTAATTTATGGTTTAAAATTTATTTCAAGCCTTTGGACTATTTAACCCCATAAAAAAAACAACACACCCACGTATATGTTCGTCAAATGCAGCTGCTTCATTCAAAATTCAAACCTGTGGAACGTGAGGCCTATTTTACGTTCTTGTCAAGATCCCAAGGTTTCCAAAGATCAAAAATATGTCCGACAGGGAGATTTGTATAAAATTATGAACGGGATCTACATATTTTCTATATGATGTAATGCAGCCACCATAAAACATGAGGTCTTCGGTTTGAATATTTCACTCAACATTAGTGCGATATAGCTTCAGTGAAGTGTTGAAACCAATAGATACAGCATATGAATGTGACATTGTCCACCAATGAGGGAAATACTTTTTTTTTTTAATATACTTTGGATCTACTTAAGGGGAATTTCAAGCAAACTGAGTTTTAGGGATTAACATTTAGAAACCTGAAATAAGGATCAGCTTTCATGCTTAAATAGCCACTCCACAATACATTTTCAGCATTGTTAAAAATTGCATCTCTCAACTCAGCTGTATGACCCAGTTTAGCCTAAAACTCAGCATGAACTGAGAGGGGGCATGCATGTTTAGAGTCATGTGGTAATTCATATTTTCATAAAGCCCATTGATTCATACATACCTTTAGAGGCTCATTGCGCTTCATGATGGCCAGCTCAATGTTCTTGCTTCCTGACTGGACCACCTACAAATTAATTATAAACATTGAGGTTCCATATACTAACACTCAATGTGCAGGGCGATTAGTTTATCTCAGCTGATGCACTCAAATAGGGGAGGTAATCAGTGACGTTGATACATTTACAGGAGTATATCTGAAAATATCACTGAATTTTACCAGTGTTAATTTCATGTAACCTTTATGCTGTCACCCACATGGAATTCTTTTAGGTAAGGCCAGGGATAAAAGGGCATAATATTTTTGTTGCATCACTGTAAAACCTGACAAGTGGGGTGAACTCAAATGTTTTGAGGAAACCAATTCCCTTAAAAAATTGTTTGCCAACTTAATGATGTTGTGTTCACAGCACAGCATGTAAAAAAAATTAATAACTTAAAATTAATAACCTTATTTTCTTTAAGTTCTTTACACACAATGCAATGAAGTTTTCCTACGCACTTTTTTTTTTGAGGTAATCTGTTTCCACAAAACATTAAGAGTTCACCACACTATCAGGGTTTACAGTGTGGAGTTAGCATATACAAAAATTGCATTCCCTTCATGCTCCAAGAGGTCATTTATCAAAACAACATAACATGTGCCAACTATACTGTAAAGCAGAATCATTTTAATTACCTCAAGCAGAGCTCTGATGGCCAGCTTTATGGTGTCTGTATCTGACTCTGTTTCCTCCTCTTTGTACTTCTTCTCCAGAAACTCTCTGACAGTCTTCGCAGATCTCCCAATAGCATTTGCCTAGCAAAGAGAAACACACCTTTGCTATTGGGTTTAATGTGCCTTTTTAAGAGCTCCCTAAATTGGTTGGAGTTAAGCTGTCAAATCAATAGACCTCACTACAGTATTCAGTCCCACGGCCGGGAATAATTATTATTGGCTTAGATAATGATTTCAGATTGAGAGTACTTCTTACTTTATTCATCCAACTTCACTGATATAGAGCCCCATTCACACTTCATTAATTACACCAATTCAGATAAACCTGAAGCCTTATTTAAAATGTGTGGTAGACAACCCAGATTTTTTTGGAGGTGTTTTTTTTTTTTTTCTTTTTTTGAATGAAACATTTTTAGGCATACCTTCCAAGCATGGTATGTTCCTGAGGGGTCCGTCTGATAGAGCCTTGGGCTACCATCAAAGTCAAAGCCCACAATGAGAGATGAAATCCCAAACGGTCTTCGTCCATTGCTCTGAGTGTACCGCTTAATAGAGAAAAGCAATACATTTAGAAAACACTCAAACGCAATGCGACTGAACATTTATTTTTGAACATTTATTTTTTTGCACTCTAACAAAAGCAAAACTTTATCTTTGATTACAGTTGATCAAGATATCCCCCAATAAGATTTCTGACCTGTTTCATGCTGGAAATGTAGCGGGTGATGTATTCAACAGTCACGGGGTCCTCCACGGTCAATCTATGACTCTGACATTCCACTCTTGCTCTGTTAATAACTATACGGGCATCCGCGGTCAGACCTGGAAAGATAGAAGGTTGGGACATGTCGTCTAGTACATAAACTAATTTCAGATGTGCAGGTAAGACGTATCGATCCAGGGCACATTGCTCACCTGCAAAAGCCATGAACACATGATCATCCAGGGCGCAGATCTTACGAACGGTCCGGTCCTCCTGGAGTTTGGCCACAGATTTCTTCTCTACGCCCAGCACAACGATATTTTTGCCTCTCACCCCAACCTTACAGAAATCAAACAGCACGTTTAAAATTTATACTTAATCAACAAAGCAGTAACTGCATTTATCTGAATCAAAAAAGCAGAGACTGCATTCTCAGGTGGTAAGCTCTCCGCTGTGTAATAGAAAGAATTTGCGAGCGATGCTTCGCAGTTGGTAACACTGTTAGTTACGTTCCTGAAACGTTAATCGCGGTCAAGATATCACTGCCTCCTAATGTTACAGCACAGGTTGTTTGTGAAACCGAACTGACGCGTTGAACTGCTTTCACACCGGACGCGAAACGAATTTTTCGCGCGACAGATTACATTCAAAGTCACTGCAATGCGTTTCGCGTGCATTCGCGTATTTGCATTGACTTTGAATTTAATCTGTCGTGCGAAAAATTCGCTTCGCGTCCGGTGTGAAAGCAGCTTTAGAATGCTCCAACCTGGATTGCTGCTCATTCTGTTGCCACCAAATTCGGAAGATTAAGCTGGTTAACGCCATACACTGCCTTACATGAAGATTAATTCACGCTTTGGTTGTACTACAGCCACATTTAGGGAATTTATCTTAAATAGCTTGATAAATCAACTCGAATAAGCTACGTGACAACATGCGAGCAGAAAAACTGGACTAGCGTGTCCTAGACAGTCAGCAATTTTAATCCAGGTCTAAATTAACGTTACTCACCGATGTGGAGCCCTTTTTGACAGCCTCCTGGGCATATTCCACTTGGAACAAGTGACCATCCGGGGAAAATACGGTGATGGCACGGTCGTAACTCATTGTCTTTTAAGAATGAACGAATGTGAAGTTTGTAAGGAAACGCAAATACCGAAATCGAAAGTAAAGTGCAAAAATGGCTAAATCATGCCATGGTCTTCCTTCCGGCGTAGTTACTGTACGCAGGTTCCTTTGCGTGCGTGGGATAGTTTTGCCTCACGTAACGTACGATAATGGGCGTAATATTTATGCGAATGCACGGGGCTTTGGACGTATGAGTTCAATGAGATTGTACCATGGTTTTCGAAGTATGGGTAGAATTCTGGTGATGTCATGGGTTCAACCGCGGAAAGCATTAAGCCATTTTTCTTCCCTAGCTTGTAGTTCTTTCATAGTGAAAATACACTGTATGACACATTGGGACACATATCTTAATCATTGTTTTCAGGCGTTTCATTCAGACCCATTGCCACCCCCTATAGAATCATAAAGCTAGTATTAGAATGAAAACATTTGTGAAAGAATGGGTTGTTCTGAAGAGCTCAGTGAATTCAAATTTGGTACTGTCATAGGATATCACCTTTACAGTAAGTTAGTCTTTGAAATTTTTTCCCTGGTCCACTGTAAGTGTTACTATTAAAAGTGAACGCAAACACTCTGTTGACTCAACAACTGTAGTGTTCCAAATTTCCTTTGTCATTAACTTCAGCACTAAAACTGTGCAGGGGGCTTCATGGAATAGGTTACCATTGCCGAGCCACTGCATTCAAGCCTTGCATCACTGAGTGCGATGCTGAATATCAGAGGGAGTGGTGTTAAGCACCCACATGTGGCACTTTGGAGCAGTGGAAAGGTGTTTTCTGGAGTGGCAAACCATGTTTCTCTGTTTTGCAGTCTGATGAACAAGTTGAAGTTTGACAGACGCCAGGAGAATGTTACCTGCCTGACTGCGCTGTGCCATCTGTTAAGTTTGGTGGAGTAGGAATAATGGAATGGGGTTGTTTTTCTGGGCTTGGGGAAAGCTCTTCAATTCCAGTGAAGGTAAATCTTAGTGCTTCTGCATAGACTACTTGTCAAAAGTTTTTGCACACCCTAAGATCCTATCAAGTCTTTATCTTACATGTATGTTTACAACAAAGAAATCAGTGGAATCCAATACTTGTTTAATACAAATAATACATTTACAAGAAAAATCCACAAGGAATTCAGCACAGGTGATTGGAATAATCAGCTCGATATCAACGCCCTGAAGCTGCTTGATGATGAGTAGATCATTTGAATCACCGGTGCTGGAGCAGGGAGGGATCTAACACATGCAGGACAGGTGGTTCTCCAGGAGAGGTTTGAGAAGCTCTGGATTAGACCATCGTAAATAATCTGCTTAAATATTGACAAAATGATTGATCCTGGTTTTTCTCAATTTTTTAGTTATATATGTGGCAGGCTGTAAGAGGCCCCGGGCAGGGAATTGAACCCCAAACTCCCAGGTAAGAGTCATGTGTGCTGACCACATTGCTTGTTGGTGTTCTGTATGTTTATATGTTGGATATGTCCTCTGTGTTGTAGTTTTGCTTTGTCTCCCCCTTCTGTTCACCTTTTCATTCATTTTCAAGACCTGCTTATTCCTCACTAGGGTTGCGGGGTGAGCTGGAGCCTATCCCAGCTGACTATGGGCAAAGGCAGGTACCCACCCTGGACAGCTTGCCAGTCCATCGCAGGGTACACACACCATTCACTCTCACAATCATACCTTTGGGCAATTTAGTGTCTCCAATTAACCTGATATGCATATCTTCGGACTGTGGGAGGAAACCGGAGTACCCAGAGAAAACCCACAGGAACACGGGGAGAACATGTAAACTCCACACAGAAAGGCCCCAGGCCAGATTCGAATCCACAACCTTCTTGCTGTAAGGCAGCAATACTAACCACTGCACCACCGGATTTTCACCTTTATCACAGTTGCAGAGTAGAGAGAGACAGGATGGTTGGGGAGAGGAATGGGGAAGATATGCGGCAAACGACCCAAGCCGGAATCGAACCCGGGTCACTGCGGGAAGGACACAGCCTTTATGGTGCCGCTTCGGCTGCTGTTCCAGATCAACGATGAACAATTGGTTTACTCCTCCCCTTTTTAATAGTCTCACTTTTGTTCAGTTTGGGCTCTCTCTGCTGAGCTGTGGCAGGGCCAGGTGGTGAGCTGCTTGTTGGGGTTGCCTTCCTTCTTTTGACTTGACTTGACTTAGTTTGGAAGCCTTTATGTGTTGACTTCTTATGTTTTGACCAGTCTTTTTCTATTGCCGTTATCTTTTGATAGTTTGTTTTTTGGGCACATAGGGGACTTAAGGTTAGTTTAGACACTTTGGGGTATACATGTCTTTACATTCACATAGTTTTAAAAAGTTATTTTCATTATTGCAGTGGTGTACACCACCCTCTGTATTAAAAAAAAGGGGGGGGGGGTATTTATTTTGTTTGGTGCCCCCAGTTTACTTACCCTTTTGTTCCCCAGTGTTGCCTTACTGAAATAAAAAACATTTACTTTTGAAACCCCATTAACTGTGGTATTGTGAGTCTGTATGCCTCATGGACCTGTTGTGCTAATGTTGCCCCTTAGTCATCCTAACCATCAGAGGGCATAACAGCTGGCAAGGTAGCCAGGGCACATACTTATTAGGAGGCATTTCTAGTGACAGGACCCTTCAACTGTCACCTATACATAGTTTATACATCAGGCTTCAGTTTTCCTGCCCTTCTGTTATACAGACTAGTACACAAGAACAAAATATAAAAAAATTGTAACAGTTACAGAAAATATTGGGGTACGCAAAAACTTTTGACTGGTAGAGTACCGAGACATTTTAAACATTTCTATGCTTCCAACTTTGAGAAAACCTTTTGGGGAAGGCCCTTTTCTGCTCGAGCATGACTGCACCCCCAGTGCACAAAACAAGGCCCATAAAGCAGGGGTGGGCATTTCCAGTCCGGGAGGATTGGTGTGAGCGCATGTTTTTATTTCCACCAACTACCCTAAGTAATAGAGCTGATTCGTTGTATATAGAAATATGGATTTGCTCATACATTAGACCAAAGAATATTTTTTTCATATTGCAGAATAAGAGCTGTGGTGTGTTTGGTGTTGCTGAATTTCACCGGCCGGCACGGTCTTACCTTTAGGATGAACTGGAATGGAGAATGAAGATCAAAAAAAGTTTGAACTTCTCATCCAATATCAGGGCCTGACCTCACAAATGCTTTTCTAGATGAAGGGGCAAATTTTTCTACAGGCACTCTCAAAAGTCTGTGAAAAGCCTTCCCAGAGGAGTAGAAGCTGTTGTAGCTGTAATGGGAGGACCAACTCCATATTAATGGCAATAGATTTAGAATGGGATATCATAAAAGTTCTGGAAGGTTTAATGCCCAGATGTCTCAATAAATTTGTCCATGTAGTGCATGTTGTTTGTTGCTGTACCAGGGGCCATTAAAAGACCCTCTTCATGATTAAACCTGGATTACCATTTCGAACCAGGGTGACATAACTTATAAGCAAAGTGAAAAAAAAGGGGGGGGGTTGTGGAAATGTGCTATAATAGAAGTATAGTTTTTGAAGTGGAATCACACTTTTCTATAGTAGCCTGTTTCCTAATAGATAGGCTAGATCAGGGGTGTCAAATCTTATCCATAAAGGGCCGGTGTGGGTACAGGTTTTTGTCCTAGCCAGCAGTGCTACAGCACCCGATTCCACTAATTAACTAATCAGGAGTTTCAATCAGGACCTTGGTGGGTAGAATCAGGTGTGTTAGTGTTGGGCTCAAACAAAAACCAGCACCCACACCGGCCCTTTCAGGATAAGATTGGACACCCCTGGGCTAGATCACCATATTGCCTTTCAGCACAAAACATTAGCTACCAACACTGAGAGTTAGCAATGAGAACACTCATCTGTAACTTACAACAAACAGCATAGCCTACCTTTTTCTGTTTGGAGTCAGACTTTGGTGCCATAGAGAGATGAAGCCAGGTACTGGGTAAGTTGAGGCTAGTCCCGTGAAATGACTGGCTAGATCGATATCTGTTAAGCAAGGCCACATTCAAAAATGCACAATGCTCTTTCTCTGCTGAAAGTCGGGAATCTGGTTTCAGAGAGAGATGAAGCAAGACTTAGTTGCTACCCTGCTGGCTAGATGTAGCCAGCAATCAGTTGCATATTGTGGGACCATTTTCTTTCATGGTGTTCTAATAATTAAAGAAAGCTAGTCCTTATATGAGGTGCACACTTCTAGCTCTCTACTGACAGTCAGGATCCTGGTTCCAGGAAGATGAAGCGAGAAACTGTGTGAGTTAGTAGGTAGCTTGATATGTAGCCAGCTAGCCAACTATCTATTAAATACTGTTGTTCAATTCATGAAGTCCCAAAAATCAAAGAAGGCTAGACACACTGCACTGTGACAAAATGAAGTCAGAAGCCAAAGGATAAACACTATAGCAAATCTTTGCAGTCTAACGCAATTGTTTGGTATTTCAGCAATATAGTGGCATTGAGATGAAAAATGGTGGTGCACTGTGCATTGTGGGAGAGTACACTTAAATCGGTTAGGTCCATGAATACAACCCATGAATACAATGTTCTACTTTTACATTACTACGTTAGTTAACCATCTCTAAATATGTGGTCAATGGGAGGCAATTTCTTTGATATTTGAAGCCATAAGTACTTGTGCATGATTTTAGCTTGATCAGCTACTTGTTTCGCATTCATTTTGTTTTAAGCTCTTTTGTTGGATTGGACCCGTTTTCCCCCCAGCTTTCCAATTTCATAGAATACGGCATCTCTGGATTGTGTCTTTAATTGACCAAGAATAAATTACTTGAGTAAATAATATGGAAAAAAGATCAGGACTAGATTGGGTATCAAGTAAATTGTCTGTTCTGAATATACACAGGGCACTTTCTGTTGTGGTTGTGTCACAAGTTGCCTGCAGCTGAAAACAACTAAGCAGATTGCCGAGCGAGCTCAGGCACTGGATCAGAATATGGCCAGGATAGGCCCCACCCCAGAAGATTGTAAAGAAATTTGGCAGCATAATTAGAGCAATTTAAGAGGTTTAAGGGTTTGGATGGATAAATCGTGAGGTATTTCATAGGGTTTCTGTGTGTGCGAGTGAAGGAACATGATTGAACAAGCAGAAATATGGACAGGTTTATAAAAAAAAATTGAGCATCATAACCCATTTATGAATATGAACAGTATATGGCTTCATCATAATCCTCATAAATTTGGAAAACACTCAATGCTATCACACATACACTGCAATAGCCTGGAGACAGTGGAACAAGTCGGTCTGCAGTGAGTTACATTTTACATACTGCCAAAAAAAAAAAAGTGCAATGTGATTTGTTAGGTCAGAGGTGTCAAACTGACCCGTAAAAGGGCCAAGAGGCTGCAGGTTTTCAATCCTACCAAGCAGAAGCACACCTGAAACCAGTGATTTAATCAACTGATCTCGGCCTGCACAACTGATTAGTTGTATCAGGAGAGCTTCTGCATTGTTGGAGTGAAAACCTGCAGCCTCTTGGCCCTTTTACGGGTCAGTTTGACACCCCTGGGTTAGGTAAAGAGACTTTGGGGAACACAGTTAGGAACACTCCAGTCCACTTGGTGGCAGTAATAAGCGTATAATTCATATGTTACTAAAAGAAGCAGAACAATATGAAGGAGGAGGAAGTAAAACTGAAGCAACATCAAAATTCACATGAATGCACAGTCTTTTTCCTTTCCTCTCCACTTTCCCTTGACCTTGCTAGAGGGCGTCACCTGGGTGAATGGAAAGTCGCAGGGAGATTTAAAGGGTACCTTTAAAACCGAATGGAATTTCTAATTGCGACAGCTGCAAAGGATAGTGATCCATATTCAAGCTTTCCTTTCCTCCGAGGTTAGTTCGTGTTTTCTTGATGGAAAGATGTAACTCTAAAACTAACTGCCTCCTCTCCGTCATGCAGTGGACAATTTGGGTATTACGTGTCAGGGCTACCGGCCAAACTATACTCAGCAACAAAAGTTTCTGTGACACCATTTATGTGTATGTCATAAATGACACGCAAAGATCTCAATGCAATCAATATGTTTATTTAGCAGGAGAAACACTGACTTTTCAGTGCCAACGTCACTCAAAATGAAAAATGTCATTTTCATGCGTCATGAAGCACTTGTCTGACGTCTAACCAATTGTGACCTTCACACTTCAATACCGGGTGTGACTTCCTCGTGCCATGATGCAAGCAACGCATCTCCGGCGCATGGACCGAATCAGATGTGCCAGAAATTGCTGTGGGATGTCATTCCAAATCTGACGTAGACGTTGTCGCAATTCCTGGAGTGTAGCTGGCAGGTTATCCAACCGCCGCAAACGTCGATCCATCTCGTCCCAAAGATGCTCGATTGGGGACATGTCTGGGGATCTGGCTGGCCATGGCAGGACATTGACATGTTGTTGCATCAGATACTGCTGTACAATCCTTGCAACGTGTGGTCTGGCGTTATCATGTTGCAGCGTTATTCCGGGACCATGTTGCATCAAAAACGGTACCACCAATGGCCGTAGCACTTCATCGCGATATCTTTGACCTTTCAGATTTCCATCAATAACAAGCAAATCTGTTCTGTTTCTAGCCGTGATCCCTCCCCAAATCATGACACTACCACCTCCAAAACGATCAAATTCCTGAACACAGTTGTTGGCATAACGTTCTCCACGTCGACGGTATACACGTAAACGACCATCACATCGGTTAAGCATGAATCTTGATTCATCAGTGAAGAGTACAAGATCCCACTGACGTTGGATCCACCGTCGATGTTGTTGTGCCCACTGTAGACGCAGTCGTCGGTGTTGTACTGTGAGTATTGGACGTCTTGCTGGCCGACGTGGGACAATGCCAAAATGACGGAGACGGCGACGGATTGTCTGTGCAGACAGTTGCCTCAAACCAGGTATCGTTCTTGCAGTTATGGTTGCAGGTTGGAATCGATTTCGGAGATGGGTTGTTCGAATCCAGTTGTCCTGTCTGGGAGTGGTTACTCGTGGACGGCCGCTGCGAGGACGGTCTCTGACATGTCTTGTCTGCTGATGACGCTGCCATAAGTTCCAAATGGTGTTTCGGTGGACATTCAGGCGATGAGCAACTTCCCTCTGCGAGGTTCCGGATTCAATCATCCCAATGGCCCTCCACCGATCATTTTCAGACAGTCTTGGCATTTAGAGGGTAGAGTTCCTGATCCGAAATGGCTGTGTTTTCGATAAGTGATGCTTCCGTCGTTCATCAGGCACAATGTGAACATTCCAAAAATTCTCCTCTTTTATTGCCATCCACAAGCATGATTTACGCACATTTTCACGTGCAAAGTCATTTTCTCGCATTTTCATGATTTCCATTTCAATGTTGTGTTTACGTGTACTGTTTCAGTCTGATATCACCATGTATGACAATTTCATAATTGCGTTATCAAAAATAATTAACAATATTGGTGTTACAGAAACTTTTGTTGCTGAGTATATTTCCAGTTTATGTCTATTTGCAAGGAAAGTTCATTGTGCAGTACAGAATTGGGATGCAGCCTGGAAAAATAAACCTACTGAATTTACTTCATTTAGACCACACTTCAGAACTGAAGCAGAATGGTTAATTGAGAGGAATAGAAACTGCAGATCATAGTGAATGCCAGTCAGAATGAAGTAAAGTCAGATGGAACTGATGGCAGATGGAGTGAGGTTGAGTCAAACTGAATTGAATGCCAGATAAGTAGGAATATGGTAGACAAGACTCAGAGTGGGGATAGATGTCTTCGGAGTCCTCAAAACAAAATGTCCCCTGTGGTTCCGGTGAAAGCAGAAATCCTCAAATCTGGACCTCAAATCCTAATCCAGCCCAGGTTTTCTGTCATCCCAGGCAAATAAATGAACAGTTAGTGCCTCTGATTGACCAGACTGTGTTAACACCTGACTCCCAGGTAAAGGGAGGGTGGAAAACCAGCAGTCCTCGGACCTTGTAGGGTGTGATTTGAGGACCAGGGCTGTAACGGAAAGATGATAGAAGAAGAAAATGAGATCAATGGGGAGGTGACTCGAAGGAGACAGACTTGAAGTGTAATTGTGACGGTATATATAAGCAGGAATGTTGGGCAATAGGAGGATAAATGAAGTGCAGCTTATCGGTGGGGTCATGTTCTTTATCTTGCATTGACTTATCTAAAAGAAATAGGGTTGGTACAGTTGTGATTTGATTGGCTCTGCGGTAAATTCGATTTTGGAAGGCAGAATGAACTTTTCAATAGACAATATTGTCTTTCATTCTCACAAACTGATTCCGCAAATTCTATTGCTGTAATTACTCTGCCACAGTGAGCTGTTGGGGTATCTGGTGACCCGACAATATTTATGTTAAGATGGTTGTGAAACTAAATCCACTGTTTACAACAGCCTACATTCCATTTCCTTACCTCCCTTGCTAGGTAATTTACTGTTGGAAGGGGTGAGAACTTCTTTCTCAGTGTCTCTAAACATCTGTCCTCCTGACCCCCCCCCCCTAACTGCCTGCTCTCTTTGTCACTATAAGGTTGCAGATGGCACAGGATGCTTCAAGACAATTCAAGTTCTGAGTGTAGTCATGTTTGGTGTTGTTTTGATTGTCTCAGTATGAGTGGTGCAATGATCTAATTTCCACAGCCTTTTTCCTCAGTCTCAATATACATCTGAGACCCTAGGATAAAACTGGACCAGTGTGGTGAACTGCCTCCCTGAAAACCACATGGCCTGAGTCTTAAACCAGCACCCTCCTCCTGTAGGCCTGGGGAACGGAGACTCGAAACTCTAAATTGCTCATTTATGGCTCTCTGGTTAGAGAATCAAGCGCCCAGTTTGTGTACTTAAAGAGGGGAAACAAAGCCTTTGTCGAGTTCTGCAGCCAGACTCCCACATGATGCCCATCATGTGTATTTTTGCGTGGAGTTCTACAGCCGGAATCCCTCATGATGCCTCGTGTAACTTTGTGAGGACCTCTGCAGCCAGACTCCCATCTGATGCAATGGCATCATACGTAAATTTGTCCAAAGTTCTGTAGTCAGGCTCCCGCATGACTCCAGTCATGTGTAGCTTGTTGCCAGGTATAAATGCGTTCAGTATCAACCGTAATTTGTCATGCTATGTCTAAGTTTTATCAACACATTCACATGTTTTGATGCATGTTTGATTTGGATTGTAAATGGCTTTTAGTGACCTACCTGATAAATTGTTACTTGATCTTTGTGGTCTCACTGAAAATTGTACAATTCTTTAAGTTGATATTTAAGGTGGGAATTCCCCCTCAAGCTGGTTTAGGCAGGATGCATATTTGTGCTTTTTGTATCACAGAGTATTGCTCTCATAGACCTCTGTCATTAAATCAATCGCCTCTACTTAGTGAGTTTCAATGTTGAGAACGGGGATAGCCAATACTGGTCTTCTTGGGTCCCAGAGCCATCAGTCAGACAAATTGCAAGAAGTGGCATCCAAGCAGCCTCTGAGTTACCAACTAGACATCTAATCTGCTTGTGAGACATGCACACTTCGGCCGGTGTGACATGCGGTGGTAACCATTATAAATATTCTGAGAGTATTCTGCTTCTATTCAAATTTGATCTCTTAAATTAACAATTATTCTAAAATTCAGTCAGATAAATGATATCAGGTCATAAATGATGTTTTTTAACTTTTATAAAAAGATCTTTCCCACAGTGCCAGGGGAGAACGCATGCAGATACCTTCGCCCTGTCGGATCATTTCTGTCATTTGCTTAGTGGAGGGCTTACAATTTTTTTGTTCAGTTTGAGCAGATTTGTTTAGGGACAAACGAATTTCACTTTGATTTCCAGTTATAGTTATGAAATGACCTAATTTATACGGCTCTGACCCTAACTTTGGTATGTGAGCAGTCTTGTTCTCTTGTACCTCACAAACCTTGCACTTCTGATCTCCATTTTGCGCAGTTAAAAACAGAAAGACAATGTCTTCCTCCCCCATTAAACGCGCACAAAAACATTCAGCAAACTCTATAATCAGGCATTTGGGGCCGATTTACAGGTCAGCTGATTTACCTATTCTGAAGTCACCTGCTTTTCAGGGTATGCAATGCAGTATGCATAAAGGATGTGTAGGTATTAAGCTGTTTTTACAGTCAAAAACATTGCTTAAAGGAGCTGTGTCGCGATTACTGTGCATGCTCACAACATTGAAAAAAGCAAATCCGCTGGAATGCAAGTCAAAATCTAGAAGATATCTTTCTTCCTCTATGATTATCAATGATGGCAACCAGCTTATGTTCTTTGTATCCCTTGGCTAAAGCTTTAAATAGCATTTTGAATCCTTGAATTTCCATAGAAATCTTGTTAATATAAAAGGAATAATGCTGGAGTAACTAAAATATATGAAAACAATGCAAAACAAAGATGAATTGGCGAGGATGGAATCGGATTATGACTTGTAGTCAATCAGATTCGCTTTCTTGGGATGTAAATTGTGAGCATAAGCAGGAATCGTGACAACGCTCCTTTAAGTTCCATTACACTTGATAATATTTGTTCACTATTGCCAAACAACCACAGTGATTGGTTTAACAGGTACATGCATAAACACTGATACACCAAACGTAATACTACAACTGAACAATATTTGACTGGTCACAGCACTACTATAGAGGTGATACAGACTGCCTCAAACAGCGTTGCAAACGCTCTACTTCTGCTCACCACAAGCATTTTTTTAAAGATTTTTTTTTTTTTGGGGGTGGGGGGGGATTTTTCCTTTATTTGACAGTTATACAGTGTAGAGAGACAGGATAGTTGAGAAGAAGAATGGGGGAAGACATGCAGCGAATGACCTGAGCTGGAATTGCACCCAGGTCGCTGCAGGAAGGACAGTTCAGGGTCGGTTCATACTCCACACAAGGTACACGAGCGCGAACGCAAGGCAACGCATCGAGCAACGCAACGTGGCCATCTTGCGTCCTTGCGTAGCAAAGTGTGTCGTCCAAATTTTTGTAACGCGATGCATCGACGCGTGTATTTCCGTGAGATTCCAATAGGGGAGATAAAGCAAAAAATGCACCATACGCTGTGTTCAACACACCAAAAAGGAAAAAAGGAGGATGAGATGGCGAAGATTTTGGTACCCCTATTGCATGAGCAGTGTACTGCTTTTTAACGAGGCACGGCGCAGCAAGGGACGCGCGTTCAGGCTTCTGTGTGAATGGAATGGAACGGACCTGTGCTCGCGTACCTTGCGTACAGTGACCGGCCCTTATGGTATGCGCGCTTAGAGCCACCGTGGCGCACCACAAGCATTTTTACTGGCATGTCCACGAGGGGGCGACATGGAGCAGTGATATCACATTTACAGTTGCTTTGTGGGTTCTGAGTAGGCTCGCAGTGATTAGGGATTAGAATCAGTCGCAGAGTTAGTTACGTCAAGAACAAAACACATGCGTCCATAGTACCACAGAATGTATTCATACATGACATTGCTTGAAGCCTTTTTTTTTTTGTCTGTGAAAGTTCATTACCTGACTAAGATATCCTAATGTGAAGTTGTTTATACAGTATCTGGCATAATGTCAGCTCTATATATTACATATATAATACTACAATTGACTGTAACAATTAAATTTTTAATGGTGTTGTTCCCACGCTTGGAACTACACATCACCTTTTAACTCAAAATTGACATGTAACCAATTCTAATTTACTGTGTGACCCAGGGCAATGCCTTGCCACAATCTTAGAACAACTTGGCTATGTTCCTAGAACAATTTCTCAAGTTTCTGTCATTGAAACCACAATACGAAAGAGGGATGCGCTAAAACGTGTTTAAGACTCTGCGTGAAACTGAGAAGGATTGGTCAATATACTTTCATGTATTAATAGTATACTAATAGTCACATGAACTATCCCTTATCATAGGATAGTTTTTAGTACTGTCAGCACTGCAAGTATTGATGAATATACACAAGCAATACTGTGGAAAAGAACGTTTTTTTAATGAATACAAAGTATTTTATTTGTTATTTTATGAAATTAAGGTAATTGACTATTTTTTCAGTTTTTGTGGCAACTTTGTGACTGCTCTGTGGGTCAGCTGACATGTCATGAAAGAGGGGAAAGGGAGCTTCTAATAACGCTTGATATTGGATATACGGTGCCCTCCATAATTATTGGCACCCCTGGTTAAGATGTGTTCTTTAGCTTCTAATAAATTCTAGTTTTTTTCTAAATAATATAGGACCACAATGAAAAAAGAGGAAAATCCAACCTTTAATTCAAGCGCATTTATTCGTGGGGAAAAAAAATCCCACATTAAGAAAAAATTCTTTTGCATCTAATCATGTGTGCCACAATTATTAGCACCCCTGATGTTAATACTTTGTACATCCCCCTTTTGCCAACAAAACAGCACCTAATCTTCTGCTATAATGTTTCACAAGATGGGAGAATACAGAAAGAGGGATCTTTGACCATTCCTCTTTGCACAATCTCTCTAAATCATCCAGAGACCTGGGTCGCTCCTCTGCACTCTCCTCTTCAGCTCACTCCACAGGTTTTCAATGGGGTTGAGGTCTGGGGACTGAGATGGCCATGGGAGGAGCTTGATTCTGTGTCTGGTGAACCATTTCTGTGTAGATTTGACCACATGTTAGGGGTCATTATCTAGCTGAAAGACCCAGTGATGACCCATCTTCAGCTTTCGGGCAGAGGCCACCAGATTTTGATTTAAAATGTCCAGGTATTTCAAAGCGTTCATGATGCCATGCACCCTAACAAGGTTCCCAAGGCCTCTGGAAGAGAAACAGGCCCACAGCATCACCAATCCTCCCCCATACTTCACAGTGGGTATCAGGTGCTTTTCTGCATACTCATCTTTTGTGTTCCGCCAGACCCACTTAGAGTGTTTGTAGCCAAAAAGCTCAATCTTGATCTCACCTGACCAAAGCACACGGTCCAAGTTGATGTCCCATTACCCCTTAGCGAACTCCAAATGTTTGCATTTATGATTGTGAGTGAGAAAAGGTTTTTTCCGTGCATGCCTCCCAAACAGCTTGGTGGCTTGTAGATAGCACCTGATGGTTGTTGTTTTGGAGACTTTGTGACCCCAAGATGCTACCATTTGTTGCAATTCTTTAACAGTGAGCTTTGGAGAACTTTTTATTTCTCTTACCATCCTCCTCACTGTGCGTGGTGGCAAAATAACCTTGCATCCTAGTCCAGGCTCGTTTACCACTGTTACAGGGAAACAAGAAGTGATGATTTGCTAATTAAATGTTCCTAGATACTCTGATCAACTTTGTAAACTACTGTAGAAATGACAGAAATACTTCAATTACATTTAATTCCTTGGAATTGTTAGGGGTGCCAATAATTGTGGAACGGGTGATTTTATGAAAAATAATTATTTCTAAGTCAGGGATTTTTTGTCCCCTTCAAATTCACTTGAGTTGAAGGTTACATTTTTCTACAATTTCCAGTGTGAGAGTATGCTTCTGCAATAAAAAGTGAATTTATTTTAAGGCTTTTAACACATCTTAACTAGGGGTGCCAATAATTATTGAGGGCCTGTAGATTTTCACTTGTTGACCGCATTCTTAATGATTCGATATATAATAGGCATGTGTTTTTTAATTTTCCCCTTTTCTATTGCACAGAGATCCTCTTTGAAAAGCCCAATTCTGTCATCACACCCGAGCCTTTGGGAGGCAGGCAGCCAGGTTTATTTGCCAGTTACCTGTCAGGGGAATTAATTCTGGCTTTGATTTTAGCAGGAACCAGTCTTGCATTAAGAGGCCTGAATGTGTCATAATCCCTCTATATTCAATGGTTGGTAAAAGGTGCTTTGTTATGTGTACGCCTTCCTCTTATGTGACCAAACTTACCGATGCTATAGTTAGCTCTGTTTATAAATGGACCCCAATTCCACTCATAGCTCCAATAATATCTGGCAAAATTGAGGCACTTGTTTTTTTTTGCCTCTTTCAGAATTGGTCTTTCTTTGTGCTACTCTTGCTATGAGGCAGGTAGTTTGCAATCACACCATGAGCCACAGACTGGTCAGAGTGCCTATTCTAATCACTGCCCGGCATTAAAAGTGCCCACAATGAGCTTGCAAGCACTGGAGCAGGACCTTGGAGCAATAGGAAACGACTGGTTTGTCTGATGAGTCTCGTTTTCTTTCATAATGTTGACTTTGGTTGAGTTCGTGACTGTCGTTCAGCTGGGAGAGAGATCACACCTCAATGCACTGTGGGAAAAGGACAAACTAGTGGAGGGAGTTAGAGTCAGAGAAATGCTCCGCTGGCAAACCTTGGGTCCAAACATTCTCATGGACTTCATTTGGACAGAGTTGTTTTGGCAGCACGCAGAGGACCAACAGCATATTTGGCTGGCGGGGTGGTCAAAATGTTTTGGCTCATCAGCCCACATGCACCAGCTCTCGCATCTCAACCTTATATACTGTAATATTGTTGTATAACCATATAATGATTACTTGAACAATAGTAGTATCAATTAATAGACATGTCTGGGAGAAGGCAGCTACAAATTTATTGAGTTTACTTGCAAATTCAAATGTTTTTTTTCAAAGGTGAAAGTTTCAAACAGCCCAATGCAGTGGTTGCACAGAACCCCCATTACAATAGCAGCATAAAAAGGCATTTAAGAAACATACTGTGAGTTGGATAATAAAATGAGAAAATAATTTTAAAGCTGCGGAACACAGACCATCTGTTGATAAAAATTTTTTAAAAAAAATCACTTTTTGTTTCCTGTCATTCCTGAGTCAGTTGCAAGAAAACAAAGGGCAAGACAGAAATAAAAACATTGTTTTTATATAATAACGAGAGGTAAACTATGGAGGAACCGAAACATACAACTCAGCATTGTTTTGTATGCAATAATTTTCACTGAATTTCCCCAATAAAGCACATCGAAATGTTCAATGTTTTATCACACTGACAACACTAAAAAACATAAGGTCACCATTGGAATTATTGGACATTTTACCATGTCTACTATATCCATGCTCCTTTAGTGGAAATTGCACTTTATCTAAATATTTGTGCCCTGATCACATTGCTCACTTGGTTCTCAATGAAAAATGGGTAAAAACATCAACTGCTGAGTTAAGATATGGAGATTAGATCATTAATGTTAAAAGCATGCTTCTCTGGCAAAAAAGAAAAAAGAAAAAAACATTCTAAAAGCTGCCAGCGGTGACAGCACATAAACCCATCCTTTTTAGCTTTCCAGGTTGACCTCAAAATTATAAGCCAGCATGTTTAAACCTGCCTGCTGAAGGAGGGCAAGTCATGCATTAAAGAGCACGGAACCCAGAGAACGCCCTCTTTTTTGGAAAATTTTCTGAAAAACTGCATTTGCTTCTAACGAGGCAAATGCCATAAACACAAGTATGAGTGTTGGTGGGCTAAAAATGGGTTTATCTTGCAACCAACTACTTTTATGCAAATGTGTTGAGTTGATAATATTTTTGGAAAAAGGATTTTCTTTATCACAGCTAAGTCCGCATTAATTAACGCAGTCAGTGGGTCACCCTGGCGTAGGACGTAGTGCAAAAGCTGGACACAAAGCCACAATACAAATGTATCTCATTGAAGAGATAATGATCTAATTGATACCGTAAAAACCCCTGTGATAAACTTAAAGATGAATGACTGAAATAACACATGAATAATCTTCATAATCACTTAATCTTCTGTCATGGAATATTCACAGAAACACATTTTAAGGGTCCACCAAGTCAGTTTCAGACAAAAAAATTAAAATAAATTATTACCTCAACAAATATGAAACAAACTATGGGCACTCACATGAGATGAGGAGTCAAATTGCATTTTATGATGAAAAGTAGCTATTTTATTCTACAAGCCACTGGTCACTCTACATGGAGGTTGCCACGTTTTAAAAAATAACTCATTTTTACAGAAGAAAACTAGACGGTCTGGTCGGCCGTGACCACATGGGTGTAGCCCCCTAAAGCCCGATTCTCCACTTTGTAGTGCATTATTCAGCCAGTACTGTCACCATGGCAAGCCCAAATCGATAGGTTTCATAGGTATAGTACGTGTCCTTACCAAATATGAAAGAAATTGGTCAAAAATTACAGCCTGTACAGGGTCCACAAGGAAGTGTCTACGGAAGCTTCCAGGGCCACAAGCAAAAATCCATAGTAGCCACAAGACGTCGTCCAGGGGCAACAACAATTGGCAAGATCAAGCAAGTTCTCCAAAACTAGCGCTATTAGCCGCGCGTTCGCGATCATTGCCTCGTTCTGCAGCGGAGTACTCTGCCTGGATTTATGTGTGCAGTTAGTGTTGTTTCCAGACCAGGTGAGCCAAATTTTCATTTGAATCAACAAAATAAATGTAAAAGTTCATCAGAACATAGCAGGGTGATGCCTTCATGCCCAAAAAAGTGCAAGTCCTAAGCAATACAAACAGACATTTCTATGATCTTTGGCTTATTCTGATTAGATTAGTTATACTGGGAAGGGGGGTGGGTACAATATTTACTGGAGCAACTCTGCTATGTCTGAATTCACCATCGAGATAACTTGTACAGACTGCAGCACTCCCAGTAAAATGTCCAGTGTATTTTACCTGCAAAGGATCGTTCTGTAAAAATCACCCCATTTAAACCAGTGCAATTCAAATCTGCAGAAAATGTCACTTTGTGTCACTTACTTCACCTGCAAATGCAATACAAAGGTACTGTGATAGTCCTGAAAATGTCACTGTGTCAGAATTGGGCTTTTGGCTCTTTGACTGTTTCTATAAAACTATCTTGAAACATTTCCATCTGATGGCAAGCTCGTCTCAACTTTTGTGCTCATTTTTTAGCCATTTCTTATCAGCGTCAGAGAAAGGGTGATTATAAACAGCGATGTCTTCAGGCAAAATACTGGACATGGGTTCAGTGTAAATAATAACATCAGAAAATATACTCGAAAGAATACTAGGGCTACAAATGTTAAATCAGGTTCAGAAATCACTCGCATGAGAACACCACAAAATGAGTGCAATGCGCCCTTCGGGGCTCAAGGGTGCGGCAGTGAGGCCCAGTTGTGCCGCTTTTCCGTCTGCATCAGTGGGTGTCGGTATCGAGATCAAGAGAGGGGTGATTCTTAAAGCTCAGAAGAGATTTGGGGGAAATGATATAGTGAACCTTTAAATAATAAAAGACATAACTGCTCGATCTGTTATGAATTTAGTAAACTGCCAAGAACATATATGAGTAGGAAATTACAAAAGTTATCAGAGGCCAGAAACATCCCCCCCCAAAAAAAGAGAGCTGTACAGTTTTTTAGAGTCGTTTCTAGTAATGTTCGGGGCAGCATTGGCCATGGTTGCTGAGGTCCTGTATCTTGCGCTCAGTTGAGATATACGCCCCAGTTGGACAGATTCGTTGATGTCATACCTGCTGGTTACGATCTAATGCTTTGCTGATTTGGGAGCACATATTGCAGCCAGTTTTTGAAATCTTGGACCCAAGTTCAGGAGATCATCTGGTGCAAAATTGCTCTCCGCAATGGAGATGCGGTCCAGGTCTGGGTCGATCGCGGGATCTTCTTCACACGTGTACGCTTTGGGCTCGTAATCACTCTGATCCTCTTCAGCAGTTTGCACCAACGTCAGTCTCTGAAAAGGGTCAAAACCATTCCATGACTCTAAAGCTCATCGGTGTTAACAAGAAGACATAATGTAATTTTACTTGACATTGACATATAAAGAATTTGTTTCAAAACTCAATAAATCCATTTTACTCATTTTGAGTAAATCCGCTTTTTCTACGTTGGCGTCGATTGCATTTCATAGAAAAACATGAAATTTGACCGTGAAAAAAATTAACTTTATAGTATGAATTTCTAAAAATGGATTTTTGCACCATTTGTATGAAGCACAGGGCTATCGCGGTATGGTATTATCTCAGCTTTTTGTAATTTTGGCACTTATTACATTTTGGAAACAAACTCTTCAAATAATCTTTATAATATCTTGGTTAATGTAACTGGTGGTCTCTGTGTAAAGATGGACTGAAGGGTATTAATTTTAAAAAATAAAAATCAAAGAAAGTTAATCAGGAGTGAATGTGTTGTCTGTATTCTCATAATAATGAAATAGTCCATTATTTGCCCAGTATTTAAAGGTAACTTCCAAAATCCAAACCTACACAAATTTATTAGATGCTACTACATGCTTCAAGCAGACAACGTTCAGACTATGTAAGCAAAGAAAAATAAGTCATTTAGGTCCAGAACTGGATTGAGTGCATTGACATACTCTGAACTGTACTACTAATTACTGTTCACTAGCAATTATTTATTTTAAAGTAAGACACAGGATTCTCAGTCTTGAAAAACCTGTCATGTGATGCAAAACCAAAACTCAAGGCTACATTTCATAAAAAATATCCCACATTTTTCAGAATAAAGTAAACATATCTGAACATAGTTTATTAGCCAACAACTTGTGTTGCTCCTACTGTGTTACTTCTAGTAGACACATCTACTTTGCTAAAATTGAATAACTACTTCCTTTTTTTTTAGCTGGGTGTCACACGGACATATATGGAAATACACATTCATAACTCAAAGAAAGATAACATTTTTGTAGCATACGTCATTTTCTTAAGTCATAATCTGGACAAAATTGTTGTATTACCGCATTAAGCAGGAAGAATATTAGTGTAATGCCCGTCCCCCGTGGAATTCCTTTTTCCTGGCCATTGCTCTGCTCCTAATTAGCCAATAATCTGTTCTCCACAAGTTTAATCAGGCTCCCCTGTTTCCTTTCAGTTTATTAGACTACCTTAGGTATTTATAGTTTAGTTTCTCCCCATTTGGGCTGGTAGCCTTTGTCCCCCTTTTTTGTTAGGCACACTCCCCTTTATGTTACCCTGAGGTTTTGTATGCGTTTGGTTTTCCCTTCACCATTGATTTAATTAACTCTGCGTCCCTGCAGTTGGGTCCTCATCATTACTCCTTGCCCTGGCGCCTCATTCAACACCTGCCAGGGCCTGACAATTACACGACCCATGTCAAGCAGAAATTCTTTCTCAGCCACTCAGAAATTTGCTCACATTTCACAGAAAGGAAGCAGAAATCTGCCTGTATTGACTGTCCGTGCATAAACTCAAAATAATTTGTGACGCTGGTGTCCCGAAAACATGGTGGTTACAGTTATTGGATTGAGACGCAGAATAATTCATCAGTGAGTACCTGTGAGACCAAGCCAGTCAGGAGTTCTTTGTTCAGGAAGGAAGTAGTGTCCCTATACGGTAGGGGATATTGCATGCTCCGCGCTGATGCCTATTGAGGATAAAATGGGGAAAAAGAGGAAATCTATTTTGTGACATTAAATGCACTCAGGTACTTCATCAGATTAATACAAGGTCAATATCCACAAAAAGAGTTGCCTTTTTGAACTATGTATACAGAATGGAATTATTCACGCTGAAGCCACTACGCATTGGCAGATTTACATGTTTCACAAAAGTTCCACTCACCCTTACTCGGTCTTTTCTTCTGAATGATCTTTGCAAGCTCGTGGTCTGAAATTAAAAATTTAGAGCCACATTATTAAAAACTGACAACTGTAAGATGTAAACGATTCCCGCGAAAAATAGGCGAGAAGAAAATTGAGCCCCTTAGAACGAGAGTGGTCCAACTCGTTTTTCATTTTCGACCACTAGTGCACAGAGCATTTCATGCGTTAAGTGTACAACTAACGCCTCACCTATTTTATAGCTCTGGAACTACACTGAGTTAATCCATTATTGTACTGAACAGATTGACCACTCAGGAATCAATTTAAGATTAGAAATTATTCCAAGACAAATAGAGTTAGACCACTTTTGTTCTCAGGGGCTCAATTGTGGTTGACGATTATACCTGATATGCTGCATTACTGCTATGCTGTTGTGCTTGGTAGATTTGAGCCTCCCTGCTTTGAAACGATTCTCCATAATTTAACCGTTGACTTGCAACCTAAGAGAGCATTAGAACACTTTTACTTCAGGGTAAGATGCAAGTCCTGAATCGCCAATTCAGCTTTTAGTGTAACTGTATTAAATTCACATATAATCATATGCTTTTAAGTGTAGTAGCTGTTATGCTATTGCACTGTAAATTGTGTTGGTGAGAATTAAATCTTTTTTTTTTAATTAGAGGAATTTTCACAGTTTTTTAAAATTTATTCATTCTCGATTTTTACCTGTTGATGGTTCACTGCTAGTATCTGATGGTTGGGTTGGGCAGATGATTGAATAAGGGTGCCATCTTGCCCAAATGCAATTTCAGCTCCGCTTTGTCCGAATGCAGTTAGAGTTCCATTTTGTCCGAATGCACTTTGGATGCCATTTTGTGTGAATGCACTCGGAGCAGCTGCTGTGTGATTTAGCTCCTGTCTGACAACTCTCGGTGTCTCCGGCATCTATAACAGTAAAGACGGACAATTCTTTGTAGATATTTAAATACTGAATCAAGATATTTTTAGCAGGGGTGATAGCAGCAACCGGTTCCAAAAATGGTCAGTTCATTATTTCACTGATACAAGTCTAGCCTTTTTTGTGGGAAGCATCCAGTGTCAAGTGCACCAACTCCCAAATAAAGTTCTATAAAGAGCTCATGCTTTAATATGGACGACAAATGTTGGTTGGAAAAACAAGCACGCCTTCGTATTGGAGTCTGAGGAGGCGACATACCTTGCAGTCAGTTCCAGGTTTTTCTATATTGGATTTGAGAAGGACATCTCCAGACTCACTGGTAAATGGAAACTCAATCTTCTTCCTCCCACAGGTGAGGAGTAAGGCCAGTAGCAGGAGCCCTAAAACACCAACAAGCAAGTTCATCATTCAGGAGAAAGGCTTTACTGCAGCCACAAGCGCCACGGTGCACAAGAATAAGACTCCACTGGGACAAACAGTAAATGATGAAAATATATCTACCCTAACCTTATCCCCTAACCTTAACCTAATCCTAACCTTACTCCCCAATCCTAAAATAGCTCAATTTTTGTGGGAACGGGAGAATGTCCCCAGAAGTACAAAGAAATCTGGAATTCCATGTCTTGTGGGGACATTTGGTCTCCACAAGGGTGGGTAAACATGGTGTACACACACACACACGATAAATTAATAAAAGGAATAGTTGAGCAACACATATGCAATATCCTTTTGTCATCCAACAACATGAAGAAAACAAAACAAATGTTAGTTCAAAAGAGGTAGATGGTCATTGACCTTCATAAATCTGGTAATAGCTATAAGAAGATTCTCAAACAATTCAATATCCCTCTGAGCAATGACAGGGCAATTACGAAAAAATTCCAAAGATATAGAACTGTTGAAAGCCTCAAGGGTAGAGGACACAACTGCAGTTGCTCCCCATGATACTGAGGAGGATGGAGAGAGAAGCAACAAAATCCCCAAGAGTCACTGCGAAGGAATTGCAGGACTTGGCAGCATCTTTAGGTCACAAGGCTTCAAAAAGTACTATTAGACGCCACCTCCACAAATATAGGCTCTTAGGAACGATTGCTAGAAGAAAGCCTTATCTAACCAGAAAACACAGAAACAAGTGCTTAGAGTTTACCAAACATAATTTAAATCAGGGGTGAAGAACCTTGTCCAGAAAGGGCCGCTGTGGGTGCAGGCTTTCATTCCAGCCAAGCAGCTACACACTGATTCTACTAATCAACCTCTGGAATCTTTGCTAAGGACCTTGATTAGTATAATCAGGTGTGTTCCTGCTTGGTTTGAAAGAAAGCCTGCACCCACACTGACCCCTTACGGATAAGATTCCCCACCCCTGATTTAAATTATGGCTGGAACAAGGTGCTTTGGTCAAATGAGGCCAAAATTGCACATTTCATACATCTGTGTTTCGACGCCAAAGATACCGAGACAGCGTCATTATGTTTGGCATCGAAACAGAGATGTATAGAAGGAGAAGCACCTCATGCCCATGGTGAAATCAATCATGTTTTGGGGCTGCTTTAATTCAAGCGGTCCAGGGACACTGGGGAAGATTAATGGCAAAATGAATTCCACCAAGTATCTGGATATTTTGGCGGACAATCTGGTTGCCTTCGCTAGAAGGCTGGGACTTGACTGTAGGTGGACCTTCAAACAAGACAATGACACTAAGCATACCTCCAGATCCACACAGAAATGGTTCTGTGACAAAGAAATCAATATTCTGTAATATCCATCTCAGTCATCAGACCTCAATCAAATTGAAAACCTGTGGCTGAGTAGAAGAGGGAAGTTTATAAATGCAAACCCAAGAATGTGAAGGATCTTGAAAGGATGTGCTTGGTGGAATGGCTCAAAATCCCCCCAAATGTGTCCCTTAACCTGGTGAAAAATTACAGGAGAAGACTCCATGCTGTCATCTTTGCCAGAAGTGGTTGCTCTGAAAGGGTGCCAATTATCATGAAACCTTCATTTTATTGAAATGTTTTTGTATGAAATTATTGTTATGATTTTGGTCTTTTCCATCAAAACATTAAGTATTTCACACATTTTGGTATATTCCATTTCTCTATAAATATATTCATATACATATATATTTTTTGAATTGTTTGTGCATTGCCAGTAAATTTTGGAGCCCATTGTACATGATTAACTGGTAGAGCACTTTGTAGACAGGATACCTCTGCTCGTACCTTCATTTTTGGCATCTTCCATGATTTGACCATGACCATTTGCTTTGACCAGTGAGAATCTAACTACTTACTGTTTTCAAACATAACCTTCCCACAAAGTCTCATCAGAATTGGTTCAGACCTTTTACCATAATCCTGCTTACAAACAAACAAACAGACAGACAAACGAGGCCAAGAACTTAATCTAGGTCCAACTCGTTGGGTGAGGTAATAACGAGTAATTTCTTTTCAGCTAATCTTCATGTCTGTCATGTTTTGCTATAAAATTTACATCGACAACTTGACAGTCATTGATTTCTACCGCAAGAACCTGTTCAGTTCTATGGAACTCCCGCAAAGATTCTTTAGCAAATTGGGCAACGCCTCATGAATACCTTGGCCACAGTTGACGCTGCTATTTCACTTAGCAACCACACCAATTCATGGGAAGCCAGCTGATAATTCAGGAAGGTTTCATACCCACAAGAGCTAATATTCCAGCGAATATCATCCCAATGCCGGCGCTACCAATTGCGGTGCTAGTGGAGGCTGCTCGATCGAAGCAGTCAACCTTAACAGAGCAGTCGCACACGATGACGGAGATGTTCTGTATGGAGAATAGCTCCTGCTGGTCGAAGATCTTAAGCCGCAGCTCATGATGTCCAGCATAAACTGTGTTCTTCTTAATCAGATTCACCGTGGTCCCTTTGGAGACAAAGATTACAAATTACTCTCTGAAATTGTGCTTTGGAGGAAAACCTTAACGAAAACTCAATTAGCTTATTGTGCTATAAAAAATAGAAAGTTCACTTGTCTTAAAAAAGTTAGGCAACAAGCGGCATTTTTGAGTTAGTTTAATCTTCATTTCTTTCAAAAGATGAATTTGTGCAACCACTGAGACTTGAAGTTGAGCAACTTCAAAAATAATTAATGGATGTATACACCTTTGAGCATGAATTCCACACACATTTCACATTCACATGAATCGTGGATTCAGCGTCTAGTTTAACTCATGAATAGGCATGTGGCAAACGTCATGTAAGACAAAGAAGCGTTCACCAGATATTGATTCTGTTCCTCCTTATTAAAATTCGTGCTTCTGGGGACAGTTTTTTTTTTGGCAAACAAGCCTCTTTGCTGTCTTTAAAGGTCAGTAGACCCATTCCCCTCATTAGATGTATTGAAAACGCCCGGGTAAGAGTCATGCGCGCTGACCACATCGCCAAAGAGCCAGGCTCGTTGGCAAGGTAGCCAGGGCATGTACTTATTAGGAGACACTTCCAGTGACAGGACCCTTCAACTGTCACATAAAGTTGCTTTCAAAAATACTTTGTTTCATTGACAAATACCCCCTAATCAGAAACCAGTGAAGCTATTCCTCCTCATAAAGATTAATCCCTTGGCTACCATACACATCCGTCTTTTGGCAGTTTCTCTGGATGTGTGTAAACCGAAATAATTTGATTTTCCTGCTATAATGGAGTAAGGGCTGATGGGCTAAAACACTCACTGCTCTGTTAAATCAGCACATAATAGCCTGTGGGTGCACTGCTTTGCTCCTAAAAGGCTACTGTACAATCTAAAGCACTAGATCATGAGTGAAAAAGCTCATTTCAGTGAAATTCACAAAGCTGAGCAGCTTCCACCTCTACGTTAAAATTGCTTTTAAGATGTTGTCCAAGCTTGCTTTTTAAAACTATAACAGGCTTTTTTCTTGTTTTATCTCTGCTCTGCTACCAAGGTTAGAAGACCAATTTCAACATATTTTGACAAATTTGAACAATTCTATACAATTGCACCTGTGGGGATGCATTGTCAGGCCGAGGGTCATTATGATGCCATTTTAAAGCTGCTGAAAGTGATTTTTTTTTGTTTTTTAAAAAAAGTGTTAAATAGCTCCACATTCCGACAGAGATCATTTATTTAGAGCATCTGGTCAATAACACTGGTCTCTCAGTCTCTGTCTTGTGCAATAAAGCAGCATATAAAATTTTGGAATCACCGACTGCCTCTATCCAATCCGGTGAGAGAACGCCATAAAGATGCTATCTATCTGCTTGTAAAGGCTCAGAGCTGAATCTGCGTTGTTAGTGCACCATCTGCCGGAAAAATCATTAGAAGAAGATGAAGAAAAATCCGTTGTCGGCAGCAGCAGAACAGAGGAAGCTTCCACTACCAATGCTACTTGAGACAGCGTACACAATCAAACAGCCAAAGTCCCAAAGAACGCTAGAGGAACAAATTGAACGAAGGAGGAAAAACGTGAGACGGCCAAGGGCTGTATTTATATCGGTGCCGCTTTCAATGAGGAAAACTGAAGGAATCGAAGGGTTTAAAAAGCGGTGCACAGCCCACCTTGCTGCTACTGGACAGCTAAGCTATGTTTTACTCTGTTGTAGTTATGCAGTTTTATCAGTCTCGGGTAGTCCTGTTGGTGGTTTTTAATCCTTCTAATGTCAGTTTATAAATAAACCGTCATCGTTTGTGGCTGACAACAGCTTGCTATGCAGCGTAATGATAGCATGTGTGGCTATAGGTTTTAGCCAATACCTTCAAAAAGCCATTAATACCGAAGATTCTGCATGGATGTAATGTGTCGTTGGTCCATGTTTTCTGAGATGCTTTTACACGACAATCTCTGAGAGTGTCTGTTTATATTGTGCTTATATTGTAACTGAGTCACCACCCTCCTCTGCCTCTGTTGGAAACCGATGCGCGTTCCTGTGCATGGCTTGGGGATGGGAGGCGAGGACTGCTTACACAGGCCTCGGACAAAAAGCTACGAAAATGACCAAATCAGTTACAGCAGCTTTAAATACTCCTTTTGCTATTGTCTTTGCATAATAAAATAGTGCATGCAATTAGAGTATTGATTTCTCAAACTTATATATAGTTCTACGATGTAGCAAAATATTTGACAGTATAAAAATGCAATTGTGCCAAGCAGCACACCTTTGGATTGATGCTTACAAAGTGGTTAATTACTGTAATAATGTCATAGTAATGGTATCATGGCCTAGTGGCGCAGTTGGTAGCACCTTTGCCTCACAGTAATAGGGTTGTCGGTTTGATTTGGCTTTAGGACTGTCTGTGTGTAGTTTCCACAATTTCATCTGGTAGTCTGGTGTCCAACCACCGTTGAAAGATATGCATGCCAGGCAAACCTGAGACTCTAAATCGCTGTCAGTGTGTGAGTGAATGCCATTTAGTTCTTGGTAGGGATTGGTGGGCTGTCCAGGGGGTGTTCCCTCCTTTAACCTTTTTTGCACAGGGATAGGCTCTAGCCAGAATTCCCAATAGTCCCGCCCCAGAATTTGCCAGTTGAACAATGGACAATACCATAGTTGGGGTCAATACTCCATTTCTTCTTGTCTGCACCCAGTAGCTCAAACCGAAAGGGGCCACTATAAGGAGGGTCATCCAGGTCATAAGCGCTGATGTTAGTCATGGTGTTATCGTCAGACAGACACATGGAAATTCTGTCTGAATAGATCACAGGCACGTTGTCGTTCTTGTCCGTAACATGGAGCGTAAGAGTTGCTGTGGCTGTCATTGGGGGTTCACCTGTTGGAAACAGAATGACTCAACAAGGAACCAAAGTAGAATTCTGGGATAATTCAGTGCTTTTTTTAAAAGAACATTCTCCGACCGCTATACTCCATATTTTTTATGGAGATAATTTTCACAAAAGCAATCTGTTAGTACTTCACAGAAATTAAAGTGCCTCCTTCCATCCATTCTTTTCTTATAACTATGTTATCTTAGAAAGAGATAAATCTCATAGACAGTTGATGAGATGTAATATTAACAGTCTAACCTTTATCAATTGCATATACGGTAATGAGGTAGGAGCCATTCACCACATGGGGGGATTCTCGATCCAGTGCATTAGCTGTTGTAATAGCACCAGTTTTGGGGTCCACGCTGACCCAGCCACCAGGGTCATCACCTTTTACATACCTGTTATGGCGTTGAGAGGAGACATCAAGAAATTTTCATTAAAAAAAAAAACTATTTTTTTAAAGCACCATCAATATTTTTCTTGCTATGAGAAAGATTAACAGTCTAAATTGGAATTTGTAATCACACTATGTCATCAGGGGTTTTTCCATCGGGGTCCGCGGCAGTGAACGTCTCCAGGAGCTGTCCGATCGCTTCGTCTTCATCCGCAATGGCTTCCTTCCCAGGGAATGGAAATTCTGGGGGGTCGTTGACGTCGTCCACATGGATGGTGAAATTCTGCGACACAAACACCTGCTTTCCCCCTCTTCCAGGATCGCCGTCGACATAATTCACCTTCCACAGGCTGCCTGGAGTCTTCCTCTTCAACTCACAGGAGAAGTACGGCTCCTCATTCTCTGCTGTGATGGACAGCTGTCGCAATGAGCCCTCCTCGTAGTCCAGAGCCTATGCAGTAAAATTGTCAGTTAGAGTCCAAGAACGTTAAATTATACTCCACTTGAGTACAGCGTTCTTTAACAGAAGTATTATAACACGAGAAAATTGGCAGTGGGGCACACTGAGAACAGGAGACACTGGTTTTCATCTCTCACATGAATGTGATGCCTGTGTTTCAGAATTGGCACAGAACCCTCAGTAGGTCTTTACTATTTATTCACATTCAAGCCAATCAAATACAGTGGTTATCTATGGAGTTAAATTACTGCCAAAACCTTGTATACAAACCGAACATGTTTTACAAATGCACCACGATTCACAAACAAATACAATGTGATTTGCAAATATAAAAATGATTCACGTGCAAATAAAGTGTGGTTTGCAAATATAAAAACGATTTGCAAACAAATACAGTGTGATTTGCAAATATAAAAACGATTCACGTACAAACAAGGTGTGATTTGCAAATATAAAAACGATTTGCAAACAAATACAGTGGTTTGCAAATACAAAACACCATTAACAAACGAATGTTTTCAGTTTTACAAATAAAAAACGTACCGATTACAAGTATACGACGAGAACCATTTCCTACAAGTACAAATCACTTTTGGCAGTTTTCTACCGCTGACATGGCGTAAAGGATTTTCTCACAAATGTCCTCACTGTTATTGTCCCTGTTAAACAGCAGGTGGGGCTATGACTCAATATCCTAGATCTCTACACCGTGAAGTTGAACAGAATAGAGAACGGCCGCCAGCGACAACCGTGGACATGAGGATGATGGCTGAGGCTAAATAAAAACGCAGTGTCTTCGTGTTCGAAATAATTCCGTGTCCGACAGTGGGATGGTGTCAATATAACTACGTGTCCGACAGTGGATTATTGTTTTTAATCTCATGAAGTCTACTGAATCTTTTAGATAGCCTATTAAACGTGAATGTTTGATCAGATGGCTCAGTTCTTCAAGATGGGTACCCAATCAATGTTTCTGTTTAAGCTCTGCACAATAAAGTGTTCTGATTGATAGTGATATATTTTCATTTTCCATTTCGTTATAAATCTGGGCCCGTATTCACAAAGCATCTTATCTTAGCGCTAGGAGTACTCCTAATTCGCGCTAAAACATTTTATGTAGGAGTAAAATCTGAAAAGTAATTCACAAAACCGCTGAGAGCAACTTTTAGCCATCCGAGACACCGAGGGTAACGCTGCAACGATCTGTTGGCTGATATTATCCCACGCATACCGCTTGGATTTGCTGTTCACCCCCGAGCCAATTTTCCCTCTGATAAGGTTACATGCTTTCGCAGCAGTAACTGGTCTTGGCTCCAGCTGGGCTTTCGCGTCATTTTTGAACTTACATCCATGACAGTTTAGGGCAAACAAACTTGAACGGCTCGACATTTAAATGATCGCAACATATTCTCATTCTCATCGGGTAACAAGTAGCTATTGGGGCAAGTGACGCGTTTCATTAATAACTTGTTTAATGCTATTAATGTTTTTACAATTATCTCTTTCCTATGTACGTTTATTTGCCTAGAGCGGGATATGCGGGGACCGTGCATTGCAATTTTCAAAAGTGCTCAATATGCTATTATTTTAAACCGAATCTAGAAAAACCAATGCTTTGTATGCTAACAATAACTTGCTTAAAAGTAACCCTGTTTTAAATTATTTTAGCAATAGGGAAGAAAATTATTTTAATGTCAATGTTAAAGTTAAGGTTAGGCTTAGGGTTAGGGCAGTGTTTAAAAAGGGGATTGTCGTACCTCTCTACTTTGAAATGCATTTGAAAACTGCCGAACCCGTAACAACTGCCATTATTTTATTGGACAAACCAGTCCCTTGGACTATTTTCTCATTTTTTCCTCCATGGGTTGTATGTGGGATATTTTTTTCAATGGGTTGCCCTGCCACCAAACAACCAATCACCGTGCTCATTGTTCCAAGACTCGTGCATGAGAATTGACATCAGCCATAGCAACGGAGATTACTCCCGCCTATCTCAGAGCTACCCCTATTGAGTTACCAATTTTCTTCACTAAAAGTTGCTCTCAGCGGTTTTGTGAATTTTAAGATTGTTTTATCATAAATGTTTTAGCGCGACTTAGGAGTACTCCTTGCGCTAAGATAAGATGCTTTGTGAATACGGGCCCAGATTTATAACGAAATGGAAAATAAAAATATATCACTATCAATCAGAACACTTTATTGAGCAGAGCTTAAACAGAAACATTGATTGGGTGCCCATCTTGAAGAACTGAGCCATCTGATCAAACATTCACGTTTAATAGGCTATCTAAAAGATTCAGTAGACTTCATGAGATTAAAAACAATAATCCACTGTCGGACACGTAGTTATATTGACACCATCCCACTGTCGGACACGGAATTATTTCGAACACGAAGACACTGCGTTTTTATTTAGCCTCAGCCATCATCCTCATGTCCACGGTTGTCGCTGGCGGCCGTTCTCTATTCTGTTCAACTTCACGGTGTAGAGATCTAGGATATTGAGTCATAGCCCCACCTGCTGTTTAACAGGGACAATAACAGTGAGGACATTTGTGAGAAAATCCTTTACGCCATGTCAGCGGTAGAAAACTGCCAAAAGTGATTTGTACTTGTAGGAAATGGTTCTCGTCGTATACTTGTAATCCGTACGTTTTGTATTTGTAAAACTGAAAACATTCGTTTGTTAATGGTGTTTTGTATTTGCAAACCACTCTGTATTTGTTTGCAAATCGTTTTTATATTTGCAAATCACACCTTGTTTGTACGTGAATCGTTTTTATATTTGCAAATCACACTGTATTTGTTTGCAAATCGTTTTTATATTTGCAAACCACACTTTATTTGCACTTGAATCATTTTTATATTTGCAAATCACATTGTATTTGTTTGTGAATCGTGGTGCATTTGTAAAACATGTTCGGTTTGTATACAAGGTTTTGGCAGTAATTTAACTCCATAGTGATCTTCTGTGCTGAGTCTGGCAAAAAGCTTTCGTGATCCAACTTTTAAAAAAAGTTCAATTTACACCAGGCCATGATAAAACTTATAAAATGCAAATTCCTCAGTGGCTTAGTTAACCAACAGTGTAGTTAAACCAAAAGAACTGAGAAGATGCCTCTGATAAAGTGTGACTGCAGCATTGCTTGGGTATGACATCCAGTTCCTTACTTGTCCATTCAATTTCAGAAATTGGCGATTAAAATTGCGAGTGACAAAAACATTATAGCCTGATGACGGGAACAATATCTTACCTTTACAACTGTTAGGATCCCATCATTGGTCTTCGGATCAGTTTGGATCTCAAAGTTCCCGTCCCTGTTGCCGTGTATCGTGTATTTTACTTTCCAGGCTGAAGTGCCCTTTGTGTCCTCATCTGTGACCTGTATCCTGAGAGGAGATATACCGGACTCCCTCTCCATCACTCGACAGTCCCACTGAAACAGTAAAAACGACATATATCATTCAGTGCAAATATTACCCTTTAGTCTTCCATTTGTTCCACAACAATCATGTACAAATGCATCGTTAACAACTTGTGAACTATTCAATAAGTTCATGTTATTTTGTTTCAAGGAGCTTAACTGGCCCGTATTATAATGCACTTACAGCGTTTCCACTAAAGACAGGCATGTGGTTGTTTTTGTCCCGAACATGAATGATGGTGGTGCACGTGCTTGACAGTTGAACCTGCTCCCCAAGGTCTTTTCCTTCAACCAAAATGGTGTATTTATTTGCTTTCTGAAGAGAAAAAATAGATTCAATAGATTGTGAAGAGTAACAATCAGAGGAGCTGTTACAAAACGAAGTGAGGTAACTGAAAAGATGAATCTTTTGTTTCAATACCATGAGCCATGAGTACAGCATCTTCTATATGACAACAGGTAAGTTAAAAAAAAAAAAAGAAAAAAAGAATATTGTCTTCTGAATTTGTCTGAACGTTTTTGCCCGCGAGAGCCGCTGCAAATGATTAGTCAAGTCATACATAGGTCATGTTTTCAGTGCAAAGGTGGGAAAAATATTCTAGGAGATTAATTTCATTGATTTCACAGTGGGTGAGCATGTGAATATAGTCTACAGTGTACATGTGTTAAGATTAAAATGCAAAGCAAAAATAGCAAAAAAAATAAATGAATAAATAAATAAATAAATATTATATATATATATATACACACACACACACACACAAAAAAACACACACACACACACACAACGGAGCCTGGCCTCTAACAAAATATGCGCCCGGAAAGGTCGTTTGTCAGCAGCCTATTACAACCTAAAGTTTTGGCGTTAAGTGAATCCTAGCGGTCCTTTAAATAACTATAATCTGGTTTCCATCGCCAGCATCGCCGTCAGTAAATCCTTAACCTAAACCTAATTCTAATACTAATGCTAACCCTAACCATAATCCTTACCCAAACCGTTATTTTAAGTGTAAATGAAGAGTTTGGTTCCAAAACACAATATATCCATTTTAGTCATTTTGAGTAAATCAGCTTTTTCTATGTTGGCGCCTATTGCAGTTTATAGAAGAACACAAACTTTGACCATGAAAAAATACACCATATAGTATGCATTTCTATTGACGGGTTTTTGCACCTTGTGTAAGAAGTGCAGGACTATCGCTCTATGGTTTTACCTCAATTTTTGTTATTTTGGCACTTATAGCGTTTTGGAACCAAACTCTTCAAATATACTGAAACTGTATCTGGAACTGAAACTGTAACTCTAACAGTACCTTCCTGCTGCCAGTAGGGGCGCGATTTTAGGAAACGCTCCTATGGGTCGTAAACATAGACTCATAGACTGTCTAAAAAGATGGACAAACCAAAATATAATTCAAATTTTTGAGATTTATGCATCGGCCTCGCTTTTCAGACCCAGGAGCTGCATCCATCTTTTTATACAGTCTGCATAGACTGTATAAAAAGATGGACGAAGCTTCCGTGACATCACCCAGCATACCATAAAGGAAGCCTCGATTTTGGCAATTTGAATTGCGGCATGTTGTTATTTTGAAACCGGATATGATTTCTATTGGACGAAAGCGTGTATTGAAGATCCCGGGAGGACCATGGATCTGATCGTATCTGACGAGGACCAGAGGATAGCCACGCCACTAAAGCATAATCTGGCTTTATCCTTCATTCTAGTCTATATTGGACCATAATTTACCATGATATATCGAAGGAGACTTGAAACTTGCTATAGCTACCATAAAATAATGTGAAAAACCATTATTTAAAAGAAAAATCAGGTGGAAAGGTAGGGGCATTTTCTCATAGATCTCTATAGCATTGAACTTCTTTCCGCAACCACTGCTGGCCATTAAATAGAATGCTATTTTACGGTACTTCGGCATGGGCTTCATTTTTCAGACCAGGGTGCTGCGTCCATCTTGTTATACAGTCTATGGTTGTAAATCTGAGTAAATGACCTGCTTGAGCTTGCTATTCAACATTATCCGGAAAGGGCGAGAGTAGGTGCTGGGCTGGTTTTTATTCCAACCAAGCAGTTACAGAGCTGAGACTACTAACAACCATAGACTGTATAAAAAGATGGACGAAGCTACCGTGACGTACCATATAGGAAGCCTCCATTTTGGCAATTTGAATTGCGCCATGTCATTTTGAAACCGGATGTGATTTCTATTGGACGAGAGCGAAGATCAAGATCCGGGGAGGGACGCGAGAGGTGGACCTGACCGTATCGGACGAGGACCAGAGGATAGCCACGCCTCTAAAGCATACTCTGGCTTAATCCTTTATTCTCGTCTACTTGGGACCATAATTTACAAAAATGAACATCATGATATGACTTGAAACTTGCTATAGCTACCATAAAATAATGTGAAAAACCATTATTTAAAAGAAAAATCAGGTGGAAAGGTAGGGTCATTTTCTCATAGACTTCTATAGCATTGAACTTCTTTCTGCAACCACCGATGTCGCCATCTGCTGGCCATTAAATAGAATGCCATTTTACAGTACTTCCGCATGGGCTTCTTTTTTCAGACCAGACTGCTGCGTCCATCTTTTTATACAGTCTATGCGAACAACCCCAAGAGCCTTTGCTAAAGAGCCTGATTAGTAGCACCCGGTGTATGGTTGGGATGAAATCCTGCATCCACCCCAGCCCCTTATGGATAATGTTGACCAGCCCCAGTCTAAGTGATCACCCCGCATTGCTTCATCGGATTGAAATATGTGAGTTCCAGATGGTTTTAAATGACATCATGCTAGAAAGCCAATTTTTTTTTTCTAAACCCTACACCCCCCACCCGCCATTAGAATAAGAATGTAATATGTAATAATGTAATAATAATTTTACTTTTAAAGTAAGGAGGACAGGACATCATACATCATTATCTTTTTTTTTTTATATTTCAGAAAATGTTTCAGACACGAGCACAGAACGCCTCAAAAACACGGGATCAAGTATTTTTTCATGACAGACGCATATAAAGAGAATAGAATAATTAATTGGACGAGGACGCAAATTTTATTTTTGTTCTGTATTCTTCACTTTTAGTTGATAGGGTACAATGACAATAAGGTCGAAATGCAGCCTGTCAGCTCTGATTAGAGTATGTTTTCATCCATACCGGATAAACTGTTTGAGCCCTTTAGAACTGATTACAGCTTTGGTGCATGATACTCCCCATTTTCGGGCATATCAATAAATACAGGGCACTTTCACGCAAGTAATCAGGTTTAATATGATACTTGATTCCAAAGCCATTAGGCACAATGACTGCTTAAAGTCTGTGACGCAAAGAAATCACCAAACGCTGAGTACAACGTATTTACCTTGGTGATGCAACAGGCGTCTTAGGTTCCTGTTCTTTTTGGGAACTTTTTGCCTTCAACATGTAAAATACATACTCAGTTGGATTCATATCTGACAACCGATTCAGTCAACAGATCCAAAATAATGAAAAACGTGTCTCAGTCCCATGAAGTATGGAGGGATCATTCCAAGTCAGATCACCCAATGGATGTCACCCCACCCCCTCAGATTTTGCTCAAATTTGGTTTCTAGGGTGATTTTTGCTGGCAAAGCTGAAATTCCAAATATTAGCTCAATTTGACCAGTGGTTTCTGAGTTAAGGCCCACCCAACTTGGCAAAAATCGCCCAAAATGGGGGTACTGGCTGATGTTTGACCACCCATATCTCAGCAACCGGTGGGGCTATCACAATAAAATTGGTGTCTTTGGACTGGAAATTCACCAGGGAATCCAAATCCAAACCTTAGATTTGATGTAGGAAAAAAATAAAATATGATGACCTTTTGACCTTTACCTTGACTATGTTGACCTCGTGACCTTGACACAAAACCCACACAAAATTGTAGCCTCATATGTTCCCTATATTATATATAAAAACCAGAGGTGTATTTTCCCCTCATTTTCCACAAATCCACATCATATATACTTTGTCTGTGCAGTTTTGCCTTAATCTACTTGAATTTACAGCGTTTGAGTGATAGTCCTTCAATTTTCTAGTGTGGACCTCAAATAAGGCTATTTATCTGAAAGAATGAAGAAAGAAGAGGGGAGATTTTGGACTATTTTTGACATTGTGAAGTGAATTTGAAGATGTAAGTATGCATTCATCATTCTCAGTGATCATCAATAACACATTAACTTTTGAAAGGAGCTGTGCTGTCTACCTCAATTTTTAAGTACCATACTTAATTCCCAGTGCACCCCTGGCTCTGCATGACAACTATGATTGATTATAACTTTTCTAATAAACCTAAATTTTAAAAATTGATCTGAAGTATAATGGTTGCGGCATGAGGACATAGTTTGTGTAGTGGATGCCCCATCACTCTGTTCCTCTTCATCCCGAGGACACAGCATCAGTAGAAATGATGTGATGAATATTTCTAAGAATTGTAGCATGTGGACCCTTGATAATGAGTAGATTTGGATGAACTCAGATGCGTGCTATAACTGAAATGCAAGTTCTCAGCTCAAGGATAAGTAATGAATGTTAGATAATCAAGTAAAACAATCATTAAAATAGTTCAGAACATAATAGAAAAACCTTTACAAAGTTTGTAGTGAATAGTGTTGAAGCCTTACATTGTTTTACAGGCATTGGTGTAAAAACCGAGCTAAAATTGCAGAGACAAGGGATATATGGCGTGGATTTGTGAAAACTGAGGGGAAAATACACCTCTGGTTTTTGTATATAATATAGGGAACATATGAGGCTACAATTTTGTGCAGGTTTTGTGTCAAGGTCGCAAGGTCAACAAGGTCAAGGTCAAAGTAAATGTCAAAAGGTCATTATATTTTATTTTTACCCCGCATCAAATCTAAGGCCAGATTTGGATTCCTTGGTAAATTTCCAGTCTAGAGACACCAATTTTATTGTGATCGCCCCACTGGTTGCTGAGATATTGGTGGTCAAACTTCGGCCGGTAACACTGTTTTGGGCGATTTTTGCCAAATAGGGTGGGCCATAACTCAGGAACCACTGGTTGGATTGAGCTAATATTTGGAATTTCAGCTTTGCCAGCAAAAGTCACTCTAGAAACCAAATATGAGCAAAATCAGTGGGGGTGGAGTGACAATTTTAATTTTTTTTTGGGTGATTTGATATGGAATGACCCGGAGGTCGCAGTATGCAAAAATAGATTCGCACAAACAAAGACTAAATTCTCTCAGCATTTGATAAAAGTTCAAAAATTTCAGAGAATGCCCCACTCATAAAATATATTCAACTGGTTCTGAAGAAAATACAGTACTTGTCTTTTCCTCACCTCATAGTCCAGACATCCTTTGAAAGATATTCTGCCATTCTGTTCGATAAAGAATTCAACATCGGATGTCTTTGGAGTCACAGATACAATATCGTATTCAACGGTTGCATTTAGGCTACCACTCTTGTCATCATCTGTGGCGATCACTGTGAGTACGCTTGTCCCTGTATGCAGGTTTGAGAAACACAAGTATTATGAAAACACAGATAGTGTGATGTCATCCAACATTATTCAACATAAAAAGAAAAATCAGGTAAATTCTTAATGCAAGGATAATTTACAGATGGGGCTTCATATTTTATGCTACTCTAATAAAAATGACACAAATCACTGACAGAAATCATAATACACTCAGCAACAAAAATTTAGCAAAACCCAAATTTTAAGCATAGTTGAAAAAACAAAATATTATGAAATGGCAAACTATGTAGTTTTCCTAAACAGAACCTATCGCACAAATACACCAAGTTATGCTGAATCCTGGTCACATTTTCCTGGCCCACGTGAATCCAGTCACTCGAATCGCTATTAAGCCTTTGTCGATCCAAGGGAACACCAGTGCCTGCACAGCTTATTCACAATCGTCTCCATGCAGCCGCTTTGCGAGCCAGACGTCTCCTCAGGGCCGTATTGTTAACGCCACGTTACATCCAAGAACAGATGGCCTGGACCCGGGGTCACCAAAGATGGCGACAGGCACAATAGAGGCAAGTGTTATTCACAGACGAATCACGTTTTTGCCTTCAGTTTTTAGACGGAGGAACCCGTGTCTGATGACACCGTGGGGAGAGATTTGACGCCATTAAGCGTGACAGTCCAAAAAGGTTCACACTGTCTGTAGTAACTAATTAGCTTTGACGTTCTTATTTTCAGACAGAAAAGGTTTTATCCTACTTTGACATGTTTAGACAGAATACTCCCGTCTTCTTCAGAAGAGTCACCGATGTTACGAGTGACATGTCTTATCAGCTGATGTTAGTGAGGCGTCTCCTGCTATCTGGCCGCTCCTCCAAGATAGCACTCCAGGAGTGGGAAAGCATGTATGCCCCCTCGTCCCAGTTCATAGTCCCTTGGGCCCGCTTCCTGATTTCAATTGCCTCCATGATCCAGCGTTCATGTCGGTTGCTCTGAGTGCGGATGATTTTGGCCTTGTCCCAGTCCATAATATGATTTTCCCTCTTGCAGTGGTCTGTGATTGCTGATTCAATGTTTACCTGTAGCGCTTGTTCCTTAACTGAGCATGTCTGTCCTACTGTTGTCTCTTTCTCGCATTCTTTTTGGTGTTCTCTTTTACGTGTGTGAAAAGTTCTACCACCCCAATGTATGTTTTATGGCAAGACCGGCATGGAGTTTCGTATATAACGTCACATTGGTTACAGTTGTCAATTTAGTCTTTCGGGTGTTCCAGTAGTTGTCGTAATTTTATGTACTGTTTAACCGGGGTGTTGATGTGGAATTTTATTATGGCCCGTTGAATCCGCTCTGTGACGCCTCTTATGTATGGTAACGTAATGACTCCTTTGGTTTCGGTTTCATTTTTTCGTTTCTTTCTGTAAGTGCAGGTATTTTGCTTCTGCTGTGCCTGTGTTTATGGCCCATAGTGGGTACTGGCATTTCTTCAGTGCGTTAGTTGTATGTTCCTCTTCCTTTTTCTTGTCCGTGTCTTCTGTGATGATGGATGCACGATCAAACAGGGTTCTTACCACGGAAAGTTTGTGATTTATGGGTCATCTGAACACCCCATAAATCAAGGGCGAGGGGGCATACATACTTTCCCACTCCTGGAGTGCCATCTTGGAGGAGTGGCCGGATAGCAGAAGGCGTGGCCGCCATGTCAAATCTGACAGGGCGGCCGCGCCTCGCTAACATCAGCTGATAAGACACGTCACTCGTAACATCAGTGACTCTTCTGAAGACGACTTAAGTATTCCGTCGAAACATGTCAAGGTAGAATGTTTGGATAGGTATGTCTGAAAATAAGAACGTCAAAGCTATTAAGCGTGACAGATATGGAGGCGGTAGAATAATGCTTTGAGGAGGGATCTACTGGGGTGGGAAAACAGACCTCAGTGTTCTGATTAACACTCTGACTGCTCAAAGATACTGTCATCAGGTGATAACACTATTGGTTCGACCAGTCATGAAGACACACCCGAACACATCTCTCAACAAATCAATGCTCACCACCCACACAGCTTGGCTCAAAATTTGTTGCAACAACACAACATTCAAGTCCTTGCCTGGCCATCAAGGTCCTCCGCTCTTGCTCCTATCGAACACGCCTGGAATATTCTGGGGAAACGCTTGAGGAAGAACCATCCCCACATTGATAACGTCATGACCTCAGCAAGAGTGGGCCACCATCACTATTCACAAGATCATGGATTTCATTAGAGGCATGCGTAAACGCTGCGAGATGGTTCCACAGGCCGCTAGGCTTCACACTCGCTACTGAGGGGTGGGAACAGTCTTGTATGAAACTGGTCAACCCACCGCCATGCATTCAGAGTGATGCTGATTCATCTCAGCAAATTTTAGTCGTAACTGTGTCGGGCATTCATAGATGTGTAATTGTTTCCTGTAATGGTCAAAACAGTTAAATACTCATTTCATTGTTGGTAACTCGTTTATATCAGGGGTTGCTAAGCTTTGTTGCTGAGTATAGCTTGCAGCTTTCTTAGGCAGTTTGATCTAAAGTCGAATGAATTTCACCACAAGCAATATTGAGGAAAGCTACGGACATAGTTTGGCCATGAATTGTTCCACCAATAGAAAACACAATCAGAGTGTTATAAAATGTTCTGTCAAGGTTCCACTATACTTAAGATAAAGTTCCTGTCTATAAACAATTTTTAAAAATAACAATTCTGGTAAAGCTATCCCACAAATGGCAGAATTTTATGCTCAATTTGTATTTACCTTGCCTCTGTGATTCATCAATTGTAACTTCATACACTTGTTTCTGAAACGTAGGTATTTGGTCGTTTATGTCCCGTATGGTGATTTCCACTCCAAGCCTCGTGTCAAGTTCTGAATTGGACACATTCCTGGCTTCGAACTTCAGCTGCCAGCACATTATTTTTGTTTAATTCACTTAGTTGACAAAGATTTTAAACACTTTAAAACATATCAGGACTGATACATAAAAGTTATTGGACCAGGTTTCATTACAAGCCCAAACCAGGTTTCATTACAAGCCCAACTCAGAAAAGTAGGTATGGAAAACACGCATTAAAACGAAGAGCTGTGATGTCTAAAGTTACTTTGACTTGTATTTCATTGCAGACAGTATGAATACAGGATATTTTTTTGTCTTGTCTACTCATTTTATTTATAACAAGAGCACTCAGAGAGTGCATATCTCTGCCAAGGCCCCCACATGTCTGGGACACATACAGTATGAGTAGCGTTATTATGTACTAATGGAACAAGTAAATAAAAAAAAAAAAAATTCCTTGATCCGGAATTTGATCTGGATCACTCCCAAACTCAAATCACTGCTAAATTGGTCCAAGACATAAAAAAAAACGCAAAAATCTGCCCATAACAATCAAACAAACAAGCAATCAAACAAACAAACAAACTTTCCCACAGACCGAAGGTAAAACATAATCTCCTCAGTGGAGGTAAATATGCATCCATTCCTGCCATTCAGAGCTGCTACACATTTAAGAAAAAGTCTGGATGGGGGCAATTTAGGACTAGTACTGAGGTAAAAAAAAAAATAAAAAATTGAATAATAAAGTGATTTAAAACAGCTGATGTCAGCAGGTGACTGTAGTCATGCTTTAGTCCGAAAGCAGCATGCAGGTTAGGCCGAGTCCTTCAAGAGCAAAAGATCAACTGAGGATGACAAATGCATGCAAAGAGAAGCAATTCAAAGGTTTAAAAGCAATTTTCATCAAAGAAACATAGCAAGGAATTCGGATAATTCACCCTCTACGATAGTAACGGGATTAAAAGACTGGAGAAATATAGAGGGATTTCTGTGTGACAAGGACAAATACGAAAGCCTAAGCTGAGTACGCATGATCTCTGGTCACTCGGGTGCAGTAGTAAAATGGTCCTATGCGACTTGGAACACAGCTAATTAATAATTAAATGTTCCTAGATACTCTGATCAACTTTGTAAACTACTGTAGAAATGACAGAAATACTTCAATTACATTTATTTCCTAGGAATTGTTAGGGGTGCCAATAATTGTGGAACAGGTGATTTTATGAAAAATAATCATTTCATGGTCGGGGATTTTTTTCCCCCGTAAAATTCAGTTGGGTTGAAGGTTACATTTTTCAACAATTTTTAGTTTGAGAGTATGCTTCTGCAATAAAAATTGCAAAAAAGGGCTTTTAACACCTCTTAACCAGGGGTACCAATAATTATGGAGGGCGCTGTAGCTAAATCAATTAGTCTACATGTGTACTTCTCTCTTGTGAGGACATCAGAGCTCTCACATTCAGTAGAAGGACAGTATTAATACTGAAGCTGAGCCTGGCTTCATTGATGGGTTACCACTCTTCATATCACGCCTATTTGGGGCAATTGCATAGTACGCGCATGTGTTTAAATATACTCAGAAAAATCGCTTTCCCATTTATGGATCACAGATGAGGTTCCACTAGTCCTTTCGCATATGAAAGGAAAAATCAGGCACTTGGTCTTCAGTTTCTAAATGTTTATTAAGTGTTACGGAAATGAATGGCAATATATCAAAGAGGTTAAAACGTAACTGTCCCTACTTTGTTTCTGAAATATGTTACAAAGACCAAAATTTGAGTAAGTGCTTATTAAAAAAAATAAATAAATAAAAAAAATCTATGAAATTCAGAATATGATTTGGCATTTGGCATGATTTTGCATTCAGTTATGATTTAGCATACCATTCCAACTTTTTAATGATTTGGGGTTCTAAGATTCATTGTTATCAGGATGTTTACTATCTGATATATAACTTTGCCTACTTACGTATATAGCCTATGTCTGCACTGGCAAATTGTGGAATAAAATATTGAACAAATTTTCATCTGTATAAACCTTTCACCACAATTTCAAGCTAGTTTACTGTAAATCCAAATATTTTTATCCTTGTGGTGGCACATTAGCCAGTCAGGACTTATTATGACCGCCAAATAGTGCATCTCATAGTTGGTCAAGTAATAATAAACCAAGAGCATTGTCCTGATGAAGAAGCAGGGGTTTATGTATTGATAAAAGGGATACTCTACAATTGGGCCTCACCTAAACCTCTGAACTTACTTGGATCATTAGGCTCCCTACCCTCGGAAGTGAGCTCCATATATGGGCATACGGAAATTATGACTAAAAGGCGCTGGCCTGTATTGTTTCCTGTCGGAACTGATGACAAACAGAGCTCCAGGGCTGGAATTGACAAATAGCTGATATGTCCTGTCGGACCCGACGGCCCGTCTTTATCACCTAATACACATTCAACTACGTTTGATCAAAGTCTGGTTCACCTCATATTGCCAGTACCCAAAAAGCCTGTCTCCCAACATCTTAAATGTGCAACACTTAAATGGCAAAAGAATGTCATTAGCAAGGCAGTGCCAGCTTAATTTCCACAATGAAAACTTGGCACCGAGGCCAAAAATCACATAAGCATTTATTTTATGAATCAGTGCAGAACATCGTGGCAAAGTTTTTTACGACCTCCGCTGAAGTTTTATGAATCACCCTCTGTGACTGAATGAAGAAACAGAGTCAAGTGAAATTTGTGTTTTAAAATGTTGTTTAACAGGAATCACAGGCCGAAATGGCCTGGCCTTTGGTATAGAACCTCTGAGGCTTAGGGGTATTAAGCAATATCTTGTATCCTTTCATGGACATTGCTGACAAGCTACCAGTCGTTGTCAGCGAGAGAGCTTCAAATACATACCAATTCATTCTTACCTTCAAGACTTTATATTTCTCATAGTCAACTTTCTTTTGAACATAGATAACTCCAGAATCCTCATCAATTCTAAGGAGTCCCACGGGGTCTTTATCGACACCATCTCCATGAAGCTGGAATCTCACTCGATAATCACGATCGACGTGGACCTGAGGTGGAATGCGATATGGAATTAGCAAGAGTTTACACACTCCCCACACTATTCCTACTCCTCACGTAAAAGTCAAGAACTGTATCTAAAATAATAATGCAATAATCCTTGGCCTCACTTTTCCAAGTTTATATGGGAAAGGTCCAGGGTGTTCCTCTTCGATGCTGAATGAGTCAATGATCCAGGCTCTTTTGTGGCGCGTTTTGCTTGCTGATGAAGATGAGATGATCATGCACAGGTGCTGAAAAAGAAATTGGGGTGAAGTCAGGTAATTTGGGCCAGTGAGGTTAGATTGCCAAGAAAACCACCTAAAATTCTAAAATGTTACTTTTAGAATGTGTTAAGGATCTCTGTTTTATTTCTATTCAGAAACTATGTTGCTAAGTAAAATACTTTCGAAACTTTGGACCTCCAAACACATCAAGAACCTCTATCTCACTCCGATGACGTGCTCATGCAAAATGGAACAGCTAGTATGGTAAATGAGAGAATTTAATATTCCCTTTCAAACTATGCCTCCCTGCTCCACTTGTATGCGTGTGAGTGAGTTTGTGTGTCTGTGTGCGTGTGTGTGAGCATGAAAAATAGGGAGAGACACATGCACTTGTGGATATACTGTGACCACAAATAGTTGCATTGTGTGAACTTGCATATGGTGGCTAATTCTTGACTGTTGAGGCTGACATGGACTCATTGTATCATTTTCAATATTTTTATGTGATAAAGATGCTAAGAATATCAGTAATATTTTATGATGCTTGGTAGCTCAGAAACATTCAGGTTTCACTTCAGACAAATGTTCTATTTTAGTGTCATTTTTGTCCCGTTTTACCCAATATATTCAGGGACAATGGGACAGTCACTTAAAACCCTTTCCCATGAAAGGTAAAGTAGCCTATATTATGAATATATTTTGATTAGAAGTGAAAAAATTACTAAAATTACTAAAACAATTACAACATCTTACAACCTGTTTTTGGGTGTTATATCCTCATTGTTTTAGCTGCAGAACTCTTGTTAGTAGAAAGAGCTTATCAACATGCCACATGGCTGGCCTTGCAAGTGCAGGGACCAGTGACTTTTTGAATCTTTGCTTAGGATATCATAGCTACCTCGGACAAAAAATAATATTTTTCATGTAAAGGACATTTGTAGAAACAAGGAAATCACATTTGACTACACCTGGAGTATTGTGTACAATTCTGGGGACCATACTTGAAGAAAGATATAGAGGCTCCAGAGAAAGTTCAGAGAAGAGCCACTAAGCTAATTCCAGGTATAAAAGATGAAAGCTATGAGAAGAGGCTGAGAATCCTTAATCTCTTTAGTCTTAGGAAAAAGAGATGGAGGGGTGATTTGATTGAGGTCTTTAAAGCGAACCCAATATGCTATTTTTCCAAGTTTATATTTTGGTTTTTGACTCCCCAAGAGTACTCCTGATCGCATAAAGTAAAAAAAAGGGTACTTATTTCACTCTTACTGCCATCCTCAAAAAACCCCATTTATAGTCTATAGTAGTCTCTGCCTGAAACGCCTCATTGGGGTGGCTCTTCCGCTATGGCCTCCACTCCCTGAGTGCCCACTTCCTTCTGACTGGCCAGCTCTGTGGAGGGCGGATCTAGGAAGGACGAGGCAGCAGAGCGCAGTTTTCCTGGTCCGGCTCCAGAGGAATGGACGGGCATATTCTGCAAGCTAATGCAGCACATGTGTATAGATCTAATGAAATTAACTTGTTCTGATAAACACAACGGCTGAAGTGGAGGGCACAGTGCGAAAGTGTGGCAGCTCAAGCACAAATTTGCTATCGGCTACAGTTTGCTACTGCAACAGTTGGTGAATGCAGCGGTTTTTCTACTCCATAGCTAGGATGCTGGGGAAGCTAGAATACACCCCATATAGACTCATTTGTAGAACGGGTTGACATGCCCAAGTGTAGACCGGAGAGATCCGGTGGGTCTGAGTTTAGAGGGAAACCTGGACAGTGAGGAGCAGCTAAAAGTGGACCTAAAGCTTATGGACTGCTTTGGTGTGTGTTAGGACCTGCTGGTTTGTGTGCACAGCTGTGGTGTGTTGTGAGCGTGGAGAAACGAACAGCTTCCGCGCTGGTATATGACGGAGGGGCGAAAGCTCCAAGCTAAACGGCCATTTCGAAAATTGCCCATGGTAATGGTTTACTTACTGCTTCTGAATGACCAGCTTTTCTTTGCGGAAAATGGGCATATTATGGGTAGTGTGCGAGAGCTAGACAGAGGTCCGGTTATGTCATGCACACAATACAGGTTTTACAGGCCACGGGTTTAATCTGCGTGAACTGTTGCTTATGTGGAGCTAGCAAATCGATCACTTTTACAGGAAAAAATGTAATAATCAAATCGCAATGGCAATGCAAAGAAATGGTTTGCTATCCCAGACTTGTTATAGCCTTCCCTATTGCTTTGACTGGTAGTATCAGAGAACTTGCCCAGACATTTGAGATGTATCGGCTGACTCCGGTCATGGATAAGTAAGGCGATCATTTCATGAGCACCCAAAAACACACCCCAAGCTCTGAAAAAACTATGTCTGGGCTAACTGTAGCCCAACTCGGCAGACACATACAGCCCCTCTCCGTTTAGCTTCAACTGTAGTGGCTACAATCAGGCAACGTTATGATGAAACTGTCACATTGATGCTTACCAAAGTAACACAAGCATACTGATCATAATTGCATATAAGTTAACCAGAAGCATTTTAATTAGCAGAGCACGCAAACTAACATGCAGTAGCAGACAAGCGGTTATGACTTTGAATGTAATCTGTCACACCAAAAATTTGTTTCACGTCCGGTGTGAAAGCGGCTTGACGCGCCCCTAGCCTGTATTCGCATCTTTGCATTGACTTTAAATGTAGGCTAATCTGTCCGGCGAAAAATTTGTTTCGTGTCTGATGTGAAAGCAGCTTTATGGATAGTACGCGACAGCTAGAGAGAGCTCAGTTATGTTATGAACATAATAAAGGTTTTGCAGACCGTAAGTTCCGTTAGCACGGACAAGTTGCTTATGTGGAGCTAGCGAATTGATCACTTCTACAGGAAAGAATTATTTATTTAATCTCTGCCTTTTCGGCTTTTTATTAGCCACAGCAATTTCTAAAGGGGGATGAAATTATGTCAAGGTAGTGCAGAGAAATCATTTGAAAACCGGTAGAGCTTCTGCGTTTCGCATTGCTTTCATGGTAGCACCAGAGAGCTTGCTCAGACATTTGCAAAGTATCTGGCTGATCCTGGTCATGGATAAGTGAAGCGATCGCTAACTGTAGTGGCTACAATCGGGCAACGTTATGATGAAACTGCCACACTGATTCTTACCGAAGTAACACAACCGTACCAATCAGAATTACTGCATGTAAGTTAACCAGGAGCATTTTTAATTAGCACGGCAAGCAAACTAACATGCAGTAGCTGGGAACCGAGCGGTCACAACTACAGAGGTAAACCCTTGCAATATAGGTTTTACAGACAGCAAGTTTTGTTACTGTGAATCGTTGTACCAAGCATCCAAATCACAAATAAGTATTTAAAGTTAGCTTCAAATAAGGTTTATGTTCACACACCTTCTGTAGAATTTCCCCTGATATCACTCTTGCATATTTAGGACACAAACATTACCAACAGTAACTTGGCTATGTTAGCCCCTGTGCTACTGCCACAATCAACTGGCCATCACATCAGGTTGGCTTATGCAGTTAAAGCAATTAACAGCTGCTGTGTCTGAGTCATGGACAGTCGCGACCAATACAGGCATTATCTTCAGATATTTTATAAAGCCTGCGTTTGAGGCCAGTTGTTAGTGCCAACTATCGCTAGCGGTCCAGCTAGCCACCTGTAACACGTTAGCTTCACTTACATTATTTGCTGTTATTTGGTTACTTACAGCTTGTGGCTCCATGCGCTTTATCGATGCAGCTGCTTCAGGTTTGAGAAGTAGCTGAAACGCTTATCCTGTGTCGAATTAACCTTTATTGACAAAGCTGTCTTTGGTGAAATGCAGAGCACAAACAACTCACGTTACCTTCGGTCGTTGCTGTTTGCTGCCAGCAAAAAAAAAAAAAAAAAGCTAGCCACTGATTTCTTTTGGCATTGTCTTTTGGAAGAGAACAATTTGTTTTTCTTCGCATCCAAAAGTAAACAGACAAGTAGCTTTGGGAGAGATACTAACAAAATTGCACCTCAAATGATCTGCGGTTCTTCTTTTGCATTTCCAAAAGTGTAGACGCTTCTAAGGCATAGTATGATCTGCCGTTGTTAGTGCCTGCTAGAATAGTTTCCGGTGTGGGCAGGTCCAGCGCAGTGATTGGCTCTGGCTAGGTCTGTACTAATTGGACGGCACAACCTTCTGTCAGATTTTGCCCAGATCTCGTGAAGATCTCGAGAGGAGCTGTTCAGAGAGGAAACGCTCACAAAATCACGTTCTTGGATTACGGCAAAATCCCTGTATCTTATGTTTAGAAACTTTTCAGAGGTTGAGCACGGACAACCAACATTATAACATTACTATTGTGTACTAAAAGAAGGATCAGCATGTTCGGTCCCCTTTAAATATGTTAAAGGGATTAACAAAGTGAATTATGTAGGATTCCTTCGACCAAATGTTGATAGTAGAACTCGGGGTCACAAATGGAAGTTGACCTAAGGTAAATTTAGCACTGATATTCAGAAATATTTCTTCACCCAAAGAGTAATTTCAGTGTGGAATAGCTTGCCTGACCATATTATTGAGGCAGAGACCTCGGGGGTTTTCAAGAGCAGGCTTGACTTAAAACTAGATACCATTGAGTATCTGAAGGGATATATTCACAATAGTATAAAGAAACTGGCGAGCGTAGTTGGGCTGAACGGCCTGTTCTTGCCATTCATGTTGTTTTACATTTCTGGTAATGAACTCCTTAAATATTAGCAGTCTAAGACAGAAAACCTCATCTGTCCCATTTTACCTGATGTCTCAAATTACCTGACTTCACCTTACTTTGTATAAACGAAGTATTGCATCATCATTCTGACTGGACTAAGTCACTTCTGATACTATGAGCTGTTTCAGCAAACCATCTTATGCTAGCAGTTCTGGTAAAGCTGTCATTTTTATACCTTACAAGAAAAGCACAGCGCACTAGTGCTTCAATCCAAGTGAAATTTCTTCTTCACAAAAATCAGAACTGTGTTGGACAGACATTTTTTAATCATAGTCACAGTGAGCTGAAAAAAATTCTCAAACTTGCCATTTGAATTTTTTTTTACTTGCATGTCAATGCTGAATCAACATTTAGCCCTGTGTGAATGACATTCAGTCAGTTGCAGCCTTCAATTTTAGAGAAGCAACATAACATGAGTGGCGAGAACAGGCCGTTCAGCCAAGCTAGGCTCACCATTTTCTTATTACTATAATGAATCAAACGCTTTAGATACTCAATGATTAAATGGCATCTCACGCTAAATCAAGCCTGTTCTTGAAAATTCCCAAGGCTTCTGCCTCAGCAATATGGTCAGGCAAGCTATTCCACACCGAGATAACTCTCTGCGTGAAAAAAATATTTCCTAATATCAGTGCTAAAATTTCCCTTGGCCAAGTTCTACCGACAAAACTTGGCCTAAGTAATCCCGCATGATTCACTTTGTTAATGGCTTAGGGCATTTGGCCGAGCTTGTTTAAACCCCATTCACGTCCAAAAAAAAAAAAAAAAAAAACCACACACAACATCCAGTCACTTTTCATAAGACCCATGGAGCGGTAAAGCTTATGCAGTCTCCATGATACAACATTCTAAAATATTTCATTAAATTCGTGAGGCAATATTTTTTTGGCATTTAATATGCAATAAAATCCACGCTGGCATGTATCCAGACTTATGCCTGCCTTAACACATTCATCTTCTCATAGACTTAATGTTATTCACCAACAGTGCAGCATAGTTTCTGCTCAGTGCTGAGCAGTGCTTAAATAATTGTTGTTTCAAAATGTCAGAGTGTCAACACAGAGCCAGAGGGGTGTATCTGTTTGCATACTAATGACAGGGCAATCAGCATTGTTCTTGAAGAGTCATAGTTGTGTCACAGGAAAAAGACTTCCAACGTACTTAACAATCAAATAACTCATTAACATAAAAACACTTTAACAAACAAACATAATGTTGAACATAACCTTGCACAATCTTGAAGTAATTTGATCATACATTGAACATATTGATAAGCTTTGCCATTATTTTTGTGGGATAAACTCATGGTTTCAGGAGGGGCAATTCTACACGTAAAAATTGCATTCTATACACCGTTATTCTCTAGAACTTCGGACCAAAAGTTCTACAGAATTTCGATAGATTTTCCTCAATAGAAATTCTACAAAACATTTTTTGCCAGTCACCCTGAATATTGCACAGTGCATAAATCTAATACAAACATTTTCCATCTAATGTTGCTGAATAGCAAGTCATTTTAATCTTTATGATAACACTTGAGTCTCAGAGAATGCGTTTTGGTTTTTTGTTTCCTTTTTTGACATTGTAAGAGCAAACAGATCTACACAGACTTACCAATGCTCCAACAACAATGACAAACTTCATGACGAAGCCAAGTATAGCAAAAATGTTGTATCCAGAGCAGCGAGGGATTTATGACCATTCAATCCAAGATGCTGCTGACGCCTTTGACCAGATACCTGATGTGTCTTTGAGTTTTAAACCTGAGTGGTGAGCCAGTGTATGGGAGCACGTATTGGCGGAAGGTGCCTGTGTGTCAGAATGAGAGACGCAGATCCTTGTAAGAGAGAGAGGGCGGCTGAGGGGGGAGTTACGTTACATTTTTGTTGAAACCACCGCCTTCAGCTCCAGAGGTAGAAGTCACGTACGATACAGGATATTGATAAATCCAGTGGCGGAGCTGGGGCTGCGAGCGCAGACACGTCCCGTCCTGGCTAGTTCTCAATCATTTTCCTTCATTGACGCGTTTTCCACTCACCGTAATTGGCAATTGAAGACACGGTTTCAATCCATATGCGATCTAATAGCGATGAAATCACGGGCTACTAAATTCAGTATGGTGGCGGAACCAGAACAGAGAATTGGGTTGCACAAAACATCGTTTAAAACGATTTTAAACCTGTTCACAGTCTTCTTCATGATTAACAGAAAATTCACTCCGAGAGCACTCCGCATTGAACAGGTGCTGTTTGTTCTCCCCGTTTAGGTAAGACGACAACCATTCATCTCGACGCGTATTTGCTGGATTTAAATCAACGTTATTAAAAGTTGCATCGCCTACATGTCGACTCACATGCAAATTTTATATCCTATTTAACTGTCAAGTGCCACTTTTTATAATCAGTCCACGAAATCACGAGAGCGAAAGTCCGCGTTTCATTGGAAAGCGAAACATTGGAAAATTAATAAGTAAATCATTTCTCTGCACTGAATTTAGCCCATGATTTCATCGCTGTTATGCCTGTGATCCACTTAAGCTATGTTTCCATTAATACGGCTGAAGTCAGGCGCTCGTGCAGACACGGGTACGTCAAAAATCGTACATCATTGTCTTTATATGAAGTGTTTCCATCTACGCGATTTTCAACCGGCTCCGACAGCGGAGCCGCACGCGTGTTTTTCCGATCGGATCAGGGAGCGATTCCAGCTCAAACGCACGCGAATCGCACGAGGAATTCCCTATAATTCAAAGGGGTTTCCCCACTTTATTTTGTTTACAAATGAGCACATTTGAAGCAATTTGTATTTATTGCCCTGTTCAGAGCAGAGCCGAGGTTTCTGCAGCGGAATACATGTTTTTACCATTTACTGAATCAAAAGCATACTGTCGCTTTAAATTATGATCTGAGCTTTGTAATGCCACGATAACTTTGTGACTTTCTGTATATCAGAAGTTTTCCTGTGTATCACTCGCTAAATTTTTTTACAAGATGATAAGATTTGTACGGAGTTTCAACATAATTTTATAATAATAACGGATGACTAGTGTAGTTTAGCCGTTTATATGGAAGCTCTGAGGACACTATGGGACGCATGCGATGTCCCGTGTCTGCCCCGCAGCCTGCGGCAGCCGGATGCTAATTTTTTTTTTTTTTTGCACCTCATTTTCTACACGTGCTTTTCTGTTCGACGAATCAGCGTCTTTGTTTATAATTACATCATTAGCGCACTTGAAATAACTAGGTTATCAGCGACTGTGAGCGTTGCTCAAAACAACTGGCAAATACAGCCGTCTTGGGGGTAGGTAAACTACGTAATTGTGAAAAAGGATTAAGTAATAGTTATACCCTATTGGCCCCCTCTGAGTTACTGCAGAAAGCTTGGTGAAGGCCTTGCTTCAGCGCTCGAAACCTGCCAACTCGTCAGTCGAGACTCTAATATGTCTATTAATACTTATTGACTGTGTATGTAGGTCCAGGCCCCATACGACGAGCTCAGGCTTTTTCGCACCGACATAGGCCTACAGCAGCTACCTAGCCTAATCACTTAGCTATGGTTTCGCTGCGCCTACGGTTTGCGACGGTTGAGGGAGGCACTAAATTCAGGTTAGGATTAAGATTGGGGTTCGGTTGAGGGTCAGATTTAGTGTTAGCTTTAGGGGAAGGTATCACTAGAGGTATTCAACAAAGCAAAATGGCTTAGTAGGTAGTACCATGCATTTGTATGCTAGAAACTCTAGTTTGAATCGCAGTGAAGGTAGATTTTTTATTTTCTTTTTTCCTTTTTGATGATTTGTGATGTTTTCAGTCAGTTAAGTAGCTAATATATACATTTCATTTTTAATGAGCGAACGAAGGTTACCGAAGATAAACCGAGCGACTGATAAAAATAGAATCAAAACAAAGACGCTGATTCGTGGAACAGAAAAGCACGTGTGGAAAATGAGGTGCAAAAAAATTTTTTGCCAGCCGGACTTCAGCCCTATTAATCGTTACATAGCTTAAGGCTTCCGCACGCAAGCAGTCATGGCACACAACTGAGCTTGTTTCACAAGGCAATAAAATACACATTTGCATGGATGGACCCATACATGTTCTGCGTTAGATTGCAGAATATGCCCATTGATTCCTCTGGAGCCGGACCAGGAAAACTGCATTCTGCTGCCTCGTCCCGCCAAGATCCACCCTCCACAGAGCTGGCCAGTCAGAAGAAAGTGGGCACATTGGGAGTGGGGGCCATAGTGGAAGAGCCACCCCAATGAGGTGTCTCAGACAGAGACTACTATGGACTACAAGTGGGGTTTTTTGAGGATGGCAGTCAGAGTGAAATTAGTACCCTTTTTTTACTTTGCGCAATCAGGAGTTCTCTCGGGGAGTCAAAGACCAAAATATAAACTTGGAAAAATAGCATATTAGGTCCCCTTTAATGTAACCTGTCTTCATAAGATTTATGACTCTGGAACAGATATGTTTTTCTGTGCATGCTCTGTTCTGCTTGTTCCTTCTGGCATTTACTACTTATCTCATTTACATTTTCAAAAACAAGCAATGAAATGAAAATGCGTCAATCTCATTGTACTGTATCACAGGACTGGGCAACTTTATTTAATATTTAACTTTTTATATTAAATTTTTTTTTTTCAAAAATATGTTTCTAGCTTTTTGTAAATTCTGATATTTGTTGTAGGTATCAAATTTGGAATGAGTGCACAACAAAAACATTAAATGAAAAGTTGAGAAGGTAATACTCAGAATATAATTATCTCACCCTGTTTTCAGTTAGACATCACTCAAAAATTACTGCAAATCACTGCTTTCCTTATTTACATTTATTTTCATTCCTCGCGGGAAATGGGGTCTTCCATGAATATGAACGGAGTGGTTTTAATGGTATTACATATTTCAAATACAACAAACACCAGCTGCAGACTTCAGAGGCTTCATTGTTTCAGCATTGAATTGACCGATGGCTCAGCTAAGTTGTTCAATGTTAAATGATGACGCCAGATGATAATGTAGGTTCATGTATTTGTATATTCTAGTTTCAGCCTGTAACCTGTCAACAATTTTTCCATTTGCATTTGAAAAAAAGAATGAAACATTTTTTTGTAGAAATGTTTTTTTTTTATGTTTTCTCCAATTTGCCGACCAGTTGAATTTGATCTCTAAACCTTGCAAAGCTTGCAGGGCAGTGTTTTTACCACCTTTGAGTTTGGTTGAATAAACCAGTACAAAACATCCAAAAACCTTTACTTTTGAGGGCACAAGTGTCAACCTGCAATTCTTCGCAGATCCAGCCACTTATTTTCCTCTTAAAGTGCTTCACACTGACATGTCTCTTAAACTTTACCAAATAAATTTCAAAATTAAGATCCCATTAAAATTTATGAAATCTTCTTCCAGGATACCCCCAGACAGTTTTCAGGCCTTTGTTTTGTCTCCACATCACGACTTGCTAAAATCACGTGGACTCGTAAAACATTGGACTCTGAGAATTGAATTCTGTCTTCTTCTTCTTCCTATAATTATTATAATTATTAGTATTATTACTATTATTATTTATTTATTTATTTATTATCTAGCCTACATATCGAGGGTTTAGAGCGCAATAGTTATATGTCCATTTTAGAGGTTTTGAGAAAAAATTGATTTTGAGGTTTGCAAATGTTTTATTGAATCAGGTACATCATTTACATTTTTATGTCAATCACTCTTTTACTGCATGGTTCAGAAGTATCCTGGACATGTAAGTTTTCATAAGTGTGGTACGGCGACATCATGGCCAAAATTGCCAAAATGGACATGTCACCTCTGTGCTCCAACAATTCTAGCACTTAATGTGTCATAACACAATGGTGATAGATTGAAGTTAAGTTTGTTTGCTATGGAAGATTCTGTAATTCTATTCATGCTTAATCATCAAAATATCAATGTTTAATTCACATAAGCAGATTTTGTTGGACATACTACAAAATGAGTTCTGTTTAAAACTGTGGCGCATGGACATATAATTATTGTGCTCAAAGAATTAGCTGATAGAAATGTGTGACAGGAGGTAAAAATCTCAAAATCACAAAATTTGGACGTATCACCATTGTGCTCATATTTAAATAGTGGGTTTTTTTTGCAGGTCTGTTTTGGAGGAGTTACACCATTTATTTCTGTCTGTATACTAAACACTGTGGTTTTATTTGTGTTGCTCGGCCAGACACTGCCTTGGGATGCCAAAAATTAATCTAATCAAATTGCAAAAATCCAGAAAAATTCCTGCTAGCTGTGTCAGAAATCTTGGAAGACTTGCTGGAATCCGTTATTTACAAAACCCAAAACCAGTGAAGTTGGCACGTTATGTAAATCGTAGATAAAAACAGAATACAATGATTTACAAATCCTTTTCAACTTACATTCAATTGAATACACTGCAAAGACAAGATGTTTAATGTTCAAACTGAGAAACTTTTTTTGTTTGCAAATAATTATTAACTTAGAATTTAAAGGCAGCAACACGTTGCAAAAAAGTTGGCACAGGGGCCTTTTTACCACTGTGTTACATCGCCTTTCCTTTTAACGACACTCGGTAAACGTTTGGGAACTGAGGAGACCAATTTTTGAAGCTTTTCAGGTGGAACTCTTTCCCATTCTTGCTTGATGTACATCTTAAGTTGTTCAACAGTCCGGGGTCTCTGTTGTCGTATTTTACGCTTCATAATGCGCCACACATTTTCAATGGTAGACAGGTCTGGACTACTGGCAGGCGAGTCTAGTACCCGCACTCTTTTACTTCGGAGCCATGCTGTTGTAACACGTGCAGAATGTGGCTTGGCATTGTCTTGCTGAAATAAGCAGGGGCGTCCATGAAAAAGATCGTTGCTTGGATGGCAACATATGTCGCTCCAAAACCTGTATATACCTTTCAGCATTAATGGTGCCTTCACATATGTGTAAGTTGCCCATGCCTTGGGCACTAATACACCCCCATACCATCACAGATGCTGGCTTTTGAACTTTGCGCCTATAACAGTCCGGATGGTTCTTTTCCTTTTTAGTCCGGAGGACACGACGTCCACAGTTTCCAAAAACAATTTGAAATGTGGACTCGTAAGACCACAGAACACTTTTCCACTTTGCATTAGTCCAGCTTAGATGAGCTTGGGCCCAGCGAAGCCGGCGGCGTTTCTGGGTGCTGTTGATAAATGGCTTTCGCTTTGCATTGTAGAGTTTTAACTTGCACTTGCAGATGTAGCGATGAACTGTTGTTACTGACAGTGGTTTTCTGAAGTGTTCCTGAGCCCATGTGGTGATGTCCTTTACACACTGATGTCGGTTTTTGATGCAGTACCGCCTGAGGGATCAAAGGTCACGGGCATTCAATGTTGGTTTTCGGCCTTGTCGCTTACGTGCAGCGATTTCTCCAGATTCTTTGAACCTTTTGACGATATTACGGACCGTAGATGATGAAATCCCTAAATTTCTTGCAATAGCTCGTTGAGGAATGTTGTTTTTAAACTGTTCGACAATCAGCTCACGCATTTGTTCACTAAGTTGTGACCCTCGCCCCATCCTTGTTTGTGAATGACATTTCAGGGAAGCTGCTTCTATACCCAATCATGGCACCCACCTGTTCCCAATTAGCCCGTTCACCTCTGGGATGTTCCAAATAAGTGTTTGATGAGCATTCCTCACCTCTCCCAGTCTTTTTTGCCACTTGTGCCAGCTTTTTTTAAACATGTTGCCGGCATCAAATTCCAAATGAGCTAATATTTGCAAAAAATTACAAAGTTTACCTGTTCGAACATTAAGTAACTTGTCTTTGCAGTGTATTCAATTGAATATAGGTTGAAAAGGATTTGCTAGTCATTGTATTCTGTTTTTATTTACGATTTACACAACGTGCCAACTTCACTGGTTTTTGGTGTAATAAATTCTGCGTCAAACACTTTGGGGTTACAAAGGAGTTCGGTATTAATGCTGGCATTGGCAATACTGGCCATTTACTCAACCTGGGATGACACCAAACCTACAGAAAAGAACAGATCTCTTCAGTTTTTTTAAAAAAAACAACTACTTTATTGACTTTGAACCCATTAGCATGATTTCAATTAATCACTCATTTAAAGATAATATCTATTTGCTTTAAGACATGTCACTGCATTACTCAATGAAATCCGGCGGGTGTCATTCTCAAGAGGAATGAGGAGCAAGCTGAAACTTGACCCCATGAAACCTACCGACCTATATATGAGTCTGCCAAAAATACAGCTGCCGTATTCAAACCCGCGGAGCCTCAGGCCCATTTTAAATTCTAGTGGAGATCCCAAGGTTTCCAATGATCCCAAATATGTCTTGTTTTTTTTTTTTTTATAAATTTGGCATCTCCAATCCCACCCGAATCTGGAATGCCCAATTGGGGAACTATGTACAAAGCTTGCTCGTATGCGACCCCTTGCTGCCAACTCAGGATAGTGAAGACAGTTCAAGGCTCTCCTCCGAAGCACGTGCCTGTCAGCCACTGATTCTTATACACTCGCTGGTTGAATCTTCGCAAGTTCAGAGCGAGGGCGGAGGATACCCGGACATGAACCAAGCCGGAGTCTTCCTGACGAGCGCCCGTCTGGCCAACAGGAGGCGCTGGAGCAACGAACAAAGCTGTTACCGAATGCCCAAATCCGGCAGTCCCTTCCCAATTTGCTACCCTGTAGCGCGATAGCCAATTCTGCGCTACTCTGAAAAAGCTGCCGACCCCTGCCGGTGGGTACGCCGAGGCTCGAACCCGCGACGTGGTGATCACCTCTGCACTGCAGCGCAGTGCCTTAACCCAAATATGTCTTGTTAAAAGAAAAGAAAATGTGTATAAGATGATGCACAACATTCAGATATTTTCCATGTGATGTAATGCTACTGCCATGAAAACATGACATTCTGGTTTTAGATATTTTTCTCAATATATGTGCGATGCGGCTTCAGTGAAGCGCTGCAATCTGCAGATACAGAATATATATGCGACATTGTCCTACAATGTGTGAAAAAAAAAATGTATACAATGTCAAATCTACTTGAGAGAAAACTTAGGTGGAAAAAGTTAGAGTTTAAGAGGTTCAAATATTTGTATTTGCTCTGTGATTAGACCAGCAGGACAGCCTTTTCACTTCCCATGAAAAAGTATGCGTAAGGGCATTTCACCCTCATCCTGCCTGGGCCTGTCAATGCATGGAGGCCATATGACGCTTAGCAACCGTGGAGCTCTCTGCTCTGACAGGATCTTGCTTTAAGGGCAGTAACTGCATGAGCAAGAAGGATTTCACTAGTGATTGGAGGAGGACATGTCCTAGATTGCTATGCCTTCAGGTGGTCAACATTGTTTGCAATAATATGCTTTCAAAACTTCAGCTTTTTGCTAGAGGAGCAGTGAAACTGAAAGATAGCATTTTTATCGCAGGAAGAAGGCAAGTGTCCTACCGAGTAAAACTACAATTCCTGACTATTATTGCGAGACAGCAGTGCTTGTACATAGCACAAACTTATAGTCTTTCAAAGATTAATCATTGCAATGTAGCCACTGCCATGGATTTTTTCAAATGCTGTCTATGAAATATACCATGCCAAACACTGCGCGATGAATAAAACTCAATCTTCCACAATATTCCAAATATTTCACAAACAGTATACAGTAATCTTTTTACACCGCAAAAAATGTAACAAAAGAAATACTAGGTAAGATTAATTTACTTATTTTAAGACTTAAAACACTTATTTCTATCACCATTTTTCTTAAATTTTCACTTGTCAAGCAAATAGTTACTTAAAACAAGTTACTATGTGCTTGAAAGGTGAAAATGTACTTATCCCATTGGCAAGATGGTCAAAATAACCTCAAATCAAGTACTAATTTTTTTGTCTTACTGGGAAAAATTGTGATAGAAATGTTTTTTTAAGTCATAAAATTGGTAAATTCATCTTACCTAGTATTTTTTCTTTTCATTTTTTGCAATGCAGATGCTATTCCTTAGTGCTAATAGCGAGTTGGACTAAATTGATTTTGCATGTAACTTTTCCCTGCAAACTGCCTTTGTTATTTCATAGGTTACTTGCATTTTGAGTTCTGTTACTGGCCGTTTTCTCAGAATACTGGAAAATCTGAATGAAGGATCAATGAAAAACAAAACTATGTTGTAGAATGAGAGAAAAACCAGTTTTTCTACTTGTATGAAAAATAACAATTATGAGATTTTTGAATTGCAGCACCTTTGTGAAGAACAGGAAAGCTCTAGTGCAGCGGTTTGTGGAACAAAGCAGGTAATGAAAGGGTAACACTGTAATTGGTTCTACAGTCCAATCAAATGAGAAACACAGAATTCCAACAGTCTGTAGCCATTGGCAGACTGTCTGTTTGAAAGTATGTCCTCTCATAGCTATTCAAAACAAAGGCTTTTCCGCTTTCCGTGGAACAAGCATTCCAAAAGAGCCACACAGCTATAAATCAGTCATGGCGATGCAATTTTGTGAGTTCAAACAACTGAGCGGGGCTTTGTTTGCCCATTTATACTCAGCAACGAAAGGGTAGCGGCACCTGATATAAATGTAAAATAAACAAGTTAACAACAGTGAAATGCGAATTAAATTGTCTTGACGATTACAGGGAACAATTATGCATCCATGAATGCCCGCCACAGACCGGGATCAACATTACTCAGAATGCATGGAGGTGGGTTGACCAGTTTCCAACAAGACTGTTCCCGTTCCTCAGTAGCAAGCGTGATGCCCACCAGCCTGTGGAACCATCTCGCAATGTTTACACATGCCTCGAATAGACAGGTCCAGTCCAGGAAAAAACTGTCAATTTTTCCTGTCAATGTTTTCTCAGTGGATTCTGGCACATTGAGACACACTCTTTAAAATAAGCCCCGTGGCCATCTTGAATTTTTCCTCAAATTCTCTATGGCCGCCAAAATTCTAATATGGCCACCAAAATACCTAAAATGTTATTTAGTAGAACGCTATCGAGTGAAATGCAGAATTTTTTCAACTAATTTGTGATGATAATGGCTAGTGAGCACGATCCAGTGGGATCCATGCCACAGCAGTACACCATTAGTGTTGAAATCCAATATGGCCGCTGGAGTGGCAAGAGCAAGTGGGACGGTTGTAAGAGGGTATGAATGCACCTCTGCTGGTGAGGAAGCCTTGCCAACAAACAGGCCAAAAGCTTGTCTATCTTCCTTGAGAACATTCACTACCTTATGCTCCTGCTTTGATTTCTCCAGGCCAGCATTAATTTTGAGATTACGGTCTTCTCAAAGAAATTTGTCCTGTCTTCTCCTGTGGCTTTGAGTCTGCTATCAACAAAGTCATTGTACTGTTTTTCTCCAGTTTCTGTTGATGATAACAGCCCTTCAACAAAATCATATCCAATTTCAACTCCAGTCTTCATACGACAAGCGGGGCCATTGAGGAAAGAGTAGAAGTATCTATCCAGCTGGGCAACTAGCGCAGAAACCATGTTTTCAAGCTGTCTTCGTGCACCAATTTTAGTCTCTTTAGGAGTTGAACACGTCAGTATGTCTAATCTTTCTTTCAGCGTAGGTCTAAGCTCTATCATGATATGGCTGGTCTTGATTAAATTGTCTGTTGTCTTCTCACTGATGCTGTAACCGCCTTACATTGGACCCCCTCTGATCTTTACCTCACGGTTGATTGTTGGCTCTGTGATCAGATCTCTGTAGATGGTAGAAAATGGTTCCCCAGATAGTGACCCTCCAAATCCATTCTGTACTAGGTCCTCCCATGCATCTGGGCAATTGATCTTGACATTTTGCAGGTTGACATGCTGGAATGTGAGGTATCTTGCAAAATTTGTATGCCTGAATGCAAAACATTTTGGAAGTAGGGTACGCTCAGCTGCCAAGTGAGTCTCAATACTTTTCTCCCAAACTGCTAATGTGAGACAGAGCAATACAGATGCATCTTTGACGTACTCAACCATCATTTTCCCGTATACCCTCAGGCTGCATTAAGGAGGAGCAGAAGTCTTTGAATCTTGGCAGGCCCAGCAGGGATTGGATATTTTTAGCACAAAGGTTGTACCTCAGCTTGGCGATTGCTAGTCTCGACTCCTGGTCTAATTTGTTGCTGACGTCTTCTGACTTGATTCGGTACCTCAGTGGTGCCTCAAAAGACTGCTTGGGGAGGCGGACGCTTCTTGCATAATGACGACCCTACAGTGCTTGAGCCACAGAGCCATCGGCAATTGCTTCACCATTAACCAATCACCGAAACTAAGACAGGTGTACTTCTTAAACAGGATCTTAAGGTTCACTAGAATTGTGTGAAAACCTCCCATGAGGGGTATGATCTTTTCATATTAAGCCAGGATATTATCAACATCTTGCTGTTGATTGCCTCATCTGCGTGTGCGGAGATATAATCTAGCTCCAGATCATCTGCTATTTGAACTATCATGTTCATGTACCATTTGATTACATTCTCCCCAGGTGGCAGTGGAACCACTGGAAGATACTCAAGCTTGCGTTTTGTGGTCGAGCAGTTTGTCACACTGTTCATAAATGAAGTCCATGATCCAATTGTTCCTATTTCATCCCTGTCTACTTGAGAATACTCTTCTTTTTGGCAGTTGTCTCCAACTGCACCAGGCAATGTTACGTTCCAGTGTTTCTGATAAGATCGTTGAATCCTTGTACTCATCTTTAAACTCGGGAAATTATGGAGGTGGTGTCCTCTGTTTGGGGATTTTGAATGATCCGTAGTTAGGCTTCTCATTGTCGATGATGATCCACACGTCTGATCGCTTTTGCGCTGCACAGTCAACAGCATCATCATTTGGCTGTTTACTCTGGAATATTGTACCAGTTGCATTGTGAGTAGTGTGTGCTCCCGTTAGCATATGTTGTTTACCGTCCGAGTTGTCAAACATTACGTGAACACTCCGAACTTTAATAAAACCAAGCGGCAGCATCTGCTTATGCTGCATTGTGACAGACTTGGCCCATTTGTTATGAAGGTCAGGGACATCAGTAAACAGGATACCAACACCACATCGGTTCAAAAAAGTGGTTGCCTCCTTACTTCCAGTGATTCGGTGTATTGTGGGCCTCAGAACAGTTCCTTATGGTGATAGTTGACCAGTAAAAAGTTTTTTCCCACTGGCTGACAGCTGAAATTTTCTCTGCCTCTGCTTTCCTTGGAACAGTCACATATCCTAGTGCATTTGTGGGTCTCTGAGGATTGGGTGACCAACAGATGGCGCTATAAATGTATTGAAGAGGTTTTTGGCCATCAAGCAGGCTGAACAGTTTGTGTGCTTCCAACGACCACTTGACTGCTTCTCTCTGTGACACCTTGCAATGAACAATCCTTGCAAATGCCTGCGTCAGATCACTTTCCCAGAGACCATGGCCTTCAATTGTTGCTGCAGAATATGATAGGGGTTTACTGTGCTGGAATGCACCACAAGCCTTTTTCCAATCTTGTGAAAATCAATGGAATTTTCCAAATTTCTCTGACAGCCTTAACTTAAGAGTGGCCGTTTTTTTGATAGGTGTGTCGTCAAGCTTATTATCACTACTGATTTTTTTGATATCTTCTAACAGCTGGGTCAGAAGAAAAGCCTCTTGGTCCTTGATAACATTGCGCTGAAACAGGAGGAAAAATCTGTCCAAAAATCTGTTTTTATTTCCCAAAAAGTGTGGTGGGCCCGGCGGCCATATTGGATTTCAACACTAATGGTGTACTGCTGTGGCATCGATCCCACTGGATCATGTTCACTGGCCTTTATCCTCACAAATAAGTGAAAACAAATTCTGCAGTTCACTCAATGGGGTTCTTCCAGATAACCTTTTAGGTATTTTGGGAGGTATATTGGTGGCCATATTGAATTTGAGGCAAAATTCGAGATGGCTCCCGGGCTTATTTTAAAGAGTGTGCCTCAAAGTACCAGAATCCACTGAGGACACCTTGACAGGAGAAAATGGCAGTTTTTTTTTCCTGGTCTGGACCTGTCTATAATGAAATCCCTGATCTCGCGAATGGTGATGATGGCCCATTCTTGCTGAGGAGCAAAGCTAAGGTTATTAATGTGGGGATGGTTCTTCCTTCAGCGTTTGCCTGGAATATGCCAGGTGTCTTCGATAGGAGCAAGAGCTGGGGACCTTGCTGGCTAGGCGAGGAGTTAATTTGTTGCAACGCAACATTCCTGAGCCAAGCTGTGTGGGTGGCGAGCATCGATTTGTTGAAAGATGTGTCCTGGGTGTGTCAATGATGCTCATTGACGTTGTCTGGGTCTCAACTCAGTTACAGGACTTTTCATCCCTGGATTTTTTCATCCCCAAATTTTTCATCCGTGGACTTTTCATCCCCGAAGACTTTTCATTCCCACATTTTTCGTCCCCCAATGATTTAAAAAAAAATGCGCCACCATTGTTGACAGATGTTCTGTTTAAACACCAACAGTCAAATAATTCTCAGTATACTTTTAAAGCAATATTTTCACAACTTTGAATATATGGCTTAATCTGCAGTTGCCGATTTGTAAAATAAAATATTCTGCTGTACCCTCACCATTATCCCATCCCTCTGTCACAAAGAATAAATGTTTGAAATTTACCTGTTTACCTGCACTGAAAAGGCTACAAACTCATATAAATATAAACAATTTGTTTAAAGTTTGAAGTTTCCAAGACACCTTGATATTTATACACTCAATGATAAAAGGGTCTATTTCTGTTAATAATTTCTAAGCTTGTTTTTTATTTGTTTACCATTTCCAATCCTTTTTAAACCCACATAGATCTGGGTTCAAGATCGAAGGGTCTCACGCCTGGGTCTCGCTTGGGAAAACTTTGAAGTTTTAAGGACTCTTGAGTTTTTGCCTGTTTACTGTTACTGTGTTGATGGACATGGCTGCTCACTAAGGTTTGCATCAAATTCCATTGAGCAAGCTTTGACAATACTTGATGCCATTTTGAAAAGCAAGGTGAGACTGTTCGCAGATGTTCTCGCTTGTCTTCGCAAGACTAAACGACCACTGTTCAAGAGGCAAGAACTCGCGGGCTCTCCCTCAACTCCGCAACCTTGAACATGCCCCTGGTCTTTTAGAGAAGAAGTCCTTTGACCTCAGTCATCACCTCAGTGCGCCACAAGACTTTCTCCCATTGGTCCGATCACATGGCTAGGGCATGTCTGTTCTGGAGTAAAGAAACTCTGCAGCTCCGGGGTGAGATTAGGTGGTTATAGTTTGTTAGCACAACTTTGAGCTGCTCGGCAAAATAAAAATAAGACCAAAATAATGAAACACTTTTTGCTAGATATTTTAACCAAACATTTTGAGGGAAGAAATGACACAACAAACACCTGGTACTGGATTAGTCCTTTGAAGTATGCACATCGTATATTCTGCGCTATTTGTAAACAAATAGTGCAACTGAACGGGAAAGTAAATTTCAGATCTCCTCCACGTCACTGAGGCATGGAATCTCGGGGAGGCATTTGTAGAAAGGCATAGCTTGCATTGATAACATGCTAATCCCTATAATAAAACCAGTGAAAATATTGCTTTAAGCATCGAGTACTGATGTTCACGATGACGTCAATGTTTTGATACGTGGTTGGCAAAAAGGCTCATCTTACCCAAGCAAATCTCCGTCTTTATATGTACTCAATGAAAAATCTAAAATAGTGATGCCAGTCAGTTGTGTTACAGATTGCACCAACAGGTTCGCTATGTGTCAGGAATCACGTTATTGAGGTTTTTATGTGAAGAACCAAAGAGGCTACTTGCCATGTTGTTTCTGTCTTGACCACACTTTCTGTAAACCGCCAAACTGCGCTTGTGCAACTTTGACTTCATGGTTTATAAACAGTGAGCATCGCTATAGCAAAATAGCACAGCAACATGCATTTCACGTCACAAAGATGTTCAAGCTTTCTTAAATTAAATTGACAAAAATCAAGCACAAAATTCTGAACTTCCTTAAAATATTGCTCCCATCTCTGCCTTGTACTCACAGTTGCTATTATGCACCTTAAGTCTACAGGCACAGCCAACTGCTGGGCACTGCGCTGTGCTGCTCAAGTATACTGCATGTACTGCTCTGAAAGCCAACAAATTTACCACACGCTATAGGCCTCACAACACAATAACTGAGGAATATTAGCAACTGTCAAATATATTGGCAACTATCAGAAACAGGGTGTATCCCTTTTTGACAGCAGAATTAGCTGAGGTTTGACGAGCCAGCTTTGAACTGTTCCGTCATACTTATGAATAAAACATGAAAACATATCTGTCAAAGTTAAGATCACAAGGCTTGATCTTGCTCAAAGACATGTCCATTTTGAGATGGATTGTTTTGGGAAAAATTTGAATCTTACCAACACTAATTTTTGAGTATTAAGAAATCTGTATTTTTTGCAAGTGCATTAAAAGGTGTTGTCATGACCTGTACGCAATGAATGTTGAAAAAGAATGAAAATAAAATCTTTGAGGAGACTTTATTGTTTAGGTCTATAATAAGGTCAGAAACTGTCAAAAATAATTGAACACATCACATTTCATGGTGCATGCCAGGGGTCCTCAAATCTGGCCCTTGAATCCTGATCCAGCCTTGGTTTTCTTTCCTTCCAGAAAATTATAGAAAACAATCATAGCGACAAATTGGCCAGTCTGTCATTACACCTGACACCCAGATAAAGGGATGGTGGAAAACCAGCAGGTCTCGACCCTCACAGACCGTAATTTAAGGAACAAGGGTGTATCAAGAGATAACTCTACTGGAATGATGCCACAGCTTGCTTAACTGGTTGCAATCTTGACAGACCGGCTCTTTGGTCCCATCCAAAAGAAAAAAAATTGGAACGTTCTGATCTGACACTTTAAGGAATCAGGCGTTGTGAAATTAACCAGAAACACAGCTGTGACACTGCATCTGCATACTGTTTATGGCATGTTTAAACTGGAAAACAATGTTAGCTACTTACTGTAAATGCCAGAAAAACCACTGTGGTTACTGTGACTTGTCTTGATTGATACTGACACCTTTACCGCCAAGTTTTTATGTAATTCTATGGGTGAATGGAAGAAAATACATATATAGTGTATATTGCCACTGATATACCACATAAAGTATTCTCAAGGAATAAAATATTGTGCGTAACACATTCCCAAGAAAGTATGGATGAATGCAGATCATGTCGACTTGTTTTTTGCTATCACTAAGAATTCCATTTCATTCAGAAATCCAAAGTTTGTTTTCGTTTGTGACAATTTAATATAATTACCTCATTCCCTCAAGCAAAATGAAAAGAATGATACATATGTGGTCTCACTGGATTTTGCCATCTCTGTGTAGCCAGTCTGAGTTCATTAACCTGCTGAATGTTGTCTATCTAAATAAGGTAAGGTGGGCACAGGTAGGCAGGAAGCCGGTGCAAAATTGAGGCTTAATTTTATATTAGTGTTTGGTCAACTGCGGCATGATGACTTTACATGCATTTCTCAATAACACTTTCGGAAAGCACCTGTTTTCCAGTAAGTGCAATGTGTGGTATCTTATTTTTCCCCAACAAGAAGAAAATGCTCTTCTGGATACAAATTAATGAAAGGTAGACACCCGTTAACTGACTCTCCAGCCTTCCACAGATTACATTCATCAGTCTTTAACTTTAAAATGCATGTGTAAAATGAGTTACATTTCTTTTACTACTGTTAGTTGGTTTCTAAAATGAATTTGCTGACAGTGGCCCCAAGTAGATTACAACTGAAGTAGAGATCAAATGGTTCTTTTCTTTCTTTTTTTTGTTTTACAAATACTATTTGCAAAACTAATGATGCCATGCAGATTTATTGAATTATACTGAGGATAGAGTCACTTATGTATAAGTCTGTTTGTTTTTCTTCCCTGCTCTGAAATAAAAGTCAGCTCTCCGTGCAATCTTCTATTCAATTGTAAAGCCTCGCCTCCAGCCGTCCAGCTCACCGGTCTACCAAGACCCGGACTGCACTTCATTCATTATTCAATTCAATCAATCACACCTGTTTCTTATTGCCTCTGGGTGGTAGCACTGTGTATTTAAAGGGGCTCTAAGCACGGTTGGGTGACATCACTTCTGATGACGTTTGAAGTTTTATCAAAGAAAACAAAGAGCTAGCTCACCCCTCTTCCCCTCCCCTGCTACCTGGAACTGTCATGAAAAAACCTAAACTCCACCCCCCCATCCCTCTTGTCCGTGATTGGCTGGATGGTCTGGGCTGGACCAGGTTTTTTTTGTTGCAGTATTCAGAGCCTGGGCTGTCCACGAGGACCTCATTTTTTAAAGCATATTCAGGGGAGAGGCAGATAGTGGATTGTGATGAAATGTTTGCTGAATGTTACAAAAACTGTTATAGCTTAGAAACTGCGTAACAAGACTAAGATTATCTTCAAGACCGAGCTTCACTCAATCTCATTGTGAAGCCTCAGAAATCCACACCTGTTCAGCATTGTTAGTGTTGTTTAGACTAATTTTCCGTGTTTGCATATCAAACTCTAAACTCTGTGATCTTAGTGCTATTTATGTGTAAGCCAGCACTTTATATTTTAAAGAATATTGTTTCCTTTCGTTTTCCTATTTTCTAATACATTGTAATTGTAGCCATAGCCGAGCCTCTGTATTAACTTATAGTGATTGCGGAACCTCTGTTCCTTGTTTTACCTTGCAACGCCTGTGCCTTCTGCTTAGCGGTTGGCATAGTAAACATTACCAAGTCCATCCTTGCACCTGAGACCAGTCCTCGACTTCCTGTCCTCTGTGTATCTGCACTGTGCCCGCGACAGTGACTTTATAATAATCCACATACTTGTATCCCAAGCTCTTGCACTTGAAATCAGACACTACACTATGGATTCATTTAAGTAATTAATTATTCTGCATATTACCTCAAAATGTAATGCTCAAAAAAGACTCAAATAGCTTAACATACCTCATCTAAATTTGAAATTTTGGTGAAACTGAAAGCTCTGAAAAAGCTTTTGATTTCTAAATTGTATTATCAGATATATCACATCATGACATAAGTTATTCAGCCCTAACAGGAGAAAGTTGGGACAGTATGGAAAATATATAAAGTAGTAGCCAGTGATTTCTAAATTTACTTGACTAGTATTAAATCGCAGACAGTATAAAGAAAAGATATTTCATGTTTTGTTTGGTCTACTTAGTTGTCTTTGGCAGGAACAGATGTATATTTACAATCAGGCCTGAAACGCATTCCAAAAAAGTTGGGACAGGGGCAATTTAAGACCAGCAATTGAGTATGAAATTTATTTAATGATTCTAATCAAAACAAGCAATTTCATTAGGTGAATGTAATGATGATTTGGTTCAAGAGCAGCATCCAGGTAAGGCCTAGTTTCTCAGGAGCAAAGGTAGGCCAGTAATCAACTATTTGCGCACAAATGCCTGAGAAAATCATTTAAAGGTTTAAAAATATTGTTCTTCAAAAAAAAAAGAAAAGATAGGACGCCATTTAGAAATTTCACCCTCTATAGGGCATAACTTAATTAAGAGATTTAAGGAACCTGGAGGAATTTCTGTGCATAAAGATTAAGGTAACAAGCTTAAACTGAGTACCCATGATCCCCGATCACTCAGATGGCTCTAATTTATTTGTACGTGATATTGCCACATGGGCTCAGGATGACTTTAGCAAGCCTTTGTAAAGAACTGCGATAATTAGTTACAGCCACAAATGCAAGTTAGCATTTCCTTTTTACATATCAAAGTTTCATGTTAATTGTGTCCGGAAGTGCTGTTGATTTCTCTGGGCTCAGTAACATCTGAAACAGACCATCACACAGTGGAAATGTATTGTGGTAAGACAAATCAACATTTCAGGTCTTTTTTGGAAGAAATTGACAATATGTGCTCCGGACCAAGAAAGAAAATGATCGTCCAGACTATTAACAGCAAATATTCCAAAAACCATGCTCTGTCATGGTATGTGGTTGTGTCAGTGCCTTTGTCAAGGGTAACTTGCGCTTCTGTGAAGGCAACACTAATACTGAAATGGACTCTGAGATTTTGGAGCAACATCTCCTACCTTTAAGACATCTCGTCCAGGGACATCCATGCGTATTTCAACGCACACAGAAGACAATGCAAAATGCATTCTGGCTACATTGCAAAGGCGTGTCTGTGTTAAAAGAGAGCAAAAGTGCAGGACTGGCCCATCCGCGGTCCAAACTATAGCGAACCTCCGATGCATTTGGAAATGCTAAATGTGACAATCAAGACCCCCATGCTGTTGTACACCTTAAGACTTATGTGCAGGAAAAAATGGTATAAAATTACTCCAAATACACTTGATCACTTCAGTTCCTAAACATTTGTTAAGAGTTGTGAAAAGAATTTACATTACATAACTGGCATTTAGCAGACGCTCTTACCTTGAATGACTTACGACACAATGTGCATTTTAGAAGGACCAAAAGTGCTGAAAATCCTACCAAGTGGTGGCAGTCCAAATAACCTGCTGCAGCTGCACAACTTGTTTGTGTAGTAACTCTTCCACAAAAAATAAAGTTACACATTATAAAGAACAAACCAGCTGTCAAGGTTTAGGGGGGAGGGGAGAGAGTTATAGCCTGAAGAGATGAGTCTTTGGACAATGCTTGAAGGAGACCAGGGTCTCTGCTGTTCTCTCCTCCTTAAGGAAGATGTTCCACAACTTGGAGCTGGAACAGACCACAAACATGAGCGGAAAAGAACTGTCAGCAAGGCAGGCTCTGATCCAGACCAAGGCTGCGCAACAGATGCCCGTAGCAGCCAGCGTAACGAGAAGACGGGGTGGTTGCCTGTATCAAAGGCAGCAGACAGGTCAAGGCAAATCAAGACAGATGAAGGGAAGCTACCCTTGCGGCATGAAGCGACTCACTCAGAGAGAGAAGAGGGGTCTCTTTTGAGTGACCGAGCCTGGATGCGGACCGGTAAGGGTCCAAAAGACTGTTCCCTGGAAAGATAGCTGAGAGTTGGTTAGAAGCAGCTGTTTTCGTTATCTTTGACAGGAAGGGGAGAAGAGGGACAAGACGATAGTCCTTTATTAGAGAAGGATGGAGAGTCGGCTTTCTTAAAAGAGGGGTGACACAGGCACAATTGAAAGAGGTGGGAAAACACCAGAAGATAGGGAGGAGTTCACAGGTGAAGTGACAAAAGGGAGGATATCAGGAGCGATGGCCTGGGTGAGGGGTGAAGGGATTGGGTCGAGGACACAGGAAGTTGGCCGGTGGGAGAGCAGAAGCTGTGAAACATTAAAAAAAGGGAAGAAAATGGTAGAAGTAACAGAGCGGAGAAACAGCTAGGAGTGGAGATGCCCGTGAGGGAGTTTCAGATTTCTGCCATCTTCTAGTGAAAGAAAGCTGCAAAGTCATCAGCAGCGAGAGGGGACTTGGGGGGGATGAGGAGAGACAAAATGGAGACGGTTGATGAGGGTTAGGAGTAGTGTACAGGATTTTTGTCTGATAATAACTGATTTTAGCAGAGGTGATGGAAGAGGAAAATGCGGCCAGGAAAGATTGGAAGGTCGAGATCAGACTGTGCTCTGAGCTTCCTCCATTTCCGGTCTGCTACCCATAAACTGGCCCTGCTTGTGTTAACGTCGCTCCAAGCTAGAGTGCACGCGCTGCTAATCAGCATTATAATAGCAGCTAACGACTAGCAAGTACTAAGAGTTCCAATAAAGCAAGACAAGCAAACAATCAGTCTGATGCAAATCACGTAAAAAGAAAAAAGGAACGCCCTAAACAAGGAGAATTTGTAATTAGACATAACGGGAAGCAGGCAAAGTAAGTTTCGTGAGAGGCAGGTACAATAGTTGAAGCAGCAGGGGAAATTACCTGTGCAGTCCAAATTAATATGGCACACAAATTAACAGAAAACCGCTAGTTAGCCATTTCCAGCAAATCATAGATCTTATAGTGGAGTCCTAGCACAAATGTAATGACAACATTAAAAAGTGGTAAGAACAATACTTTGCTGTCCCAACTTCTTTTTTAAATATGTGGCAAAAATAAAAATTGCATGTGTTTAGTTTTTAAAAGTTAATAGTTGAAAAGTCAAAAAAATTATTCTGTTGAAACAGCAAAAAAAAAAAAAAAAAATGTACCCTCGTAGTGTTGTCAGTTTATTACAGGGTAAATATAATTTACAAATGACTGCTTTCAGTAAAAAATTTAATTTAACAGACTATCCTAAATTTTTTGGATTTGTAGCCAGCACTCGCCCGCCAAAATGTGAATTCATTGCGTTAAACCAAACAAGTCGGTAATTTAAATGCTCAAAAATGTGAAATAGACACGTAGGTTCATGGGGTCACATCTCTACCATGGTTTATTGAGGGCTTCCAACATTGGAAAAAAAAATGTCGGCTGTCAGCTCTAGTTCCAACGCAAAATACAATTAAATATCCAAGAGCACCCAAATAATTAAGAGTTCAGTGAGAAGAGGAGGTGTCTACATGGGCACAGCAATAGCAAAGGATGGATTACGCCTGGGAAACATGCATGCACACTCCATTGGAGATCACAACTGGAGTGGCTTTCCCTCATAAAATTTATGGGAACAATCCAGAGCGGCCTGTTCCTCAGGCCTACATAGATAGACACTGCACAGTACAAACCTATTTTGACAGAAGTTATATAAAAAGACCAGAGAGATATATAATAGAACCAGAGAGAATGAGGAAGTACCTTTGCTTCAGCCAGTTAGCATGTTAGCTTCCTGCTTCCGCGTTTCCCAAGGATGCAATTTTGTGGCCAAAGACGTGCAAGCTCCATAGATGCCAAATGAAAAGTGCGCATTTTTTTTCTTGCCAAATAAAGCGGAAACAAAAGAAAATGTATTTGGTAATCCTTCATTATTTTGCTCGTTGTCCGACGCAACTGTTTGATGTTTTCAAGAGGGCCTGTAAAATAAGAACTGCTGCTTAGAGCTTGATGACAGCTCGTGCACGAGTTTGGTCGTCCAGCTGTTGCTCTGCCTGCAGCAGCTCAGCCAATGAGTGTATCGTGTGTGCGTGTCCCAGATCAACAGCGTTGCTCATCATTTCCCCTCAAACACTTTCACCAATCGGCACAGACGACACATTTTCTTGGCCATTTGTACTGTGTAATCAGATTGGCAAACTTATGAAATGGTGCCGGAAATAAGCACCCATGGAACGCCATTTTTATAGATGGCGTCGGTCAATTCCAGTTCTATTATATTACCCCCATGAAAAAGACTTCTACAATTAGTTTAAAATGCAAGCTAAATAAAGATATGATACTGAACACCATGGCAAAAAATGTAATCATGCAGTATTCAGGATTCAATATTTTTAGTCTTGCCAAATTTGCTAAACATATAGAAAGAAAAAATATTGTCACACATCATTAATTAATCATTGTAACATTCGTCAGACACTAACTGAGGAGAAATAATTCACTATTTATCAGACAAGCTTCTGTAGCCTTTGGTGATTCAATAAAACAGATGCGTTAAACCAACTTGCTCCAAAAAGAAAAGGGTGCGAAGCAAAAAATAATCTCACCAAAAAAAAATAAAAAATCACTCTGTGAGCTCAGAAAAAAATCTCCAGAATCCCATTATTGTTAGCGCTGAGGATTTATGCAGCCTGCCTCCATTTTGGCATAGCAGCATCTATGTGTCCCAATCTGATATCAGCTCAGATTCCATTTCACATCATCATACTTCTTGCACAAAACCAGCTGGCGCTGACCCGGGGTCAGTCTCTATGGCTGGAGAGATTTCACGGTGGCCCGTTGAAGCGATGCTATGAAGAGACAGAACTTTTCTCATCTTTTTCCTCGGCTAGGGGTGCGGCTGTCTGCAGGAGGTGGTCAGAGTGTACGTCCTCCTCGTCTGATTGGACGACTGGGGTGTCTCCGCCCTCATCGCTGGGGTCGAGGCTGCAGGGGTCAGTTGAGGCAGAAGATGTGGACAACATGCGTAATTTTGTCTCACAGCCTTCGGGCACTGGGAGGGAAACTTCCGATTGATGACCCTCATTCTTCTCTTCTCCTTCATCATCATCATCATCACTGACATCATCATCATCATCCTTATCGCTGTCTTCATCATCGCCTGAAAGAAATATGGTTACCCAGAGAAATGAGCTCATCCATCTGACAAGGTTGGTTGTAACAAGTGCTTAAGTCAAAAATTTTAACAAGATTAGACCTAAGTATAAGACAAAGGGATTCCCAATGTGGTCAGGACAGTTTCAGTCATTTCTAGATTTTTCCAATTCGTGACCTCAGTTTTATAAGGTTCTATTGTGTAGGTGTTTCTTGGGCAGGTAGAACCTTGTACAACTGTAATACTAACGTCACAAATTGTGTGATACAATTAAAATTTTTCCTTAAAACGTACAGCATGCACTGCTTTAATTCTGTAATTCCTGTAGAAGCTATGTCTGCATCTTCAATTTAATCTTTTGCAGTGTATGCAGGCAACTGGAAGAATTCCGCCGCCCGTCGTTTCGCTCATTGTCCGGTTGACGCTCACCTGGCAGGGGAGAGGATGGAATGCCCTTCTCACCCTCCGAACTGTAGAAGACGTCTAGAGGGTCTTGATCTGAGATGTCTATGTGTTCCATCTGCTCAAGCATGTCCACATTCACCTCCATAGACGAGATACTGCCGATCGGGGCTGGAGGAGACCACGCAATCACATTCTTACACCTCAGTCCTGTCATACCGCCCCCTCATCTCCCATTACACAGAGGGATATTATGTTGTATCTTATGGTTACAGTCATAGGGAGGTTATAGTCTTTTTCGCAATAACAAGCCATTCTCATGCCCCGTTCACACATATCGCTACTCACTCATCGCCCCTAGCTTCTCACTAAAATTTTACTCGCCGGTGGGAAAATTCTCTGCCGCTGGCGTGGGTTGCCATGGCTTCCCGATAGTTTACTTCCCACCGCAGAAGTGTCGTAGGGAAACAAGTTGTGGCTTCAGACATGATGGTAGGAACCAATATTCTTGACGTGGTGTTCAAACGGCAGCTCTCTGTGGAACTGTCTGTTCTTGTCAACTGTCAATCATCTCTATCATACATTCCCATTGGTAACTCACTTCACTCGCATCGCTGACAGTAAAAAATATTTTATGTCCGTACCCACCCACATCGCATCGCTAGTCCTCAACTCGCCTGTCCTCGCCACATTCTGCTGGAAAACGTTCACATTCCATTGACGGTTCTCGCTCAGAGATGTGCGAGTAGCGATATGTGTGAACGGGGCATCAGTGTTTGCCTTTAACCTACAAGGAGTAAGCAGCTGTACGGCTGCACTTAACATGTTCAGGTTAGCTATTTGTTGTTGTTATGTACATTGTCTACATTCGCAAAAAAAAAAATAAATAAATAAAATAATAATAATCTGTGTGTTTGTGTGTATGTGTGTGTGTGTGTGTGTGTGTGTGTGTTCTTGTACTTGCTACAATGTGAGAACCAAAAAACGTTCTTTCCCGACAGAGTGGGGACATTTTAGGGAACTGAAGACATTTTGGCCGGTCCTCACAACTACAAAGGCTAATTGTGACTTATTAGTTATGGTTAGGGTAAGGGTTTGGGTTAAGCATACTTTGCTCATTCTTAAGATTAGGGGAAAGGCTGTAGAGATACAGGAAGAATGAATGGAAGTCAGTGTCATGTCCTCACAAAGATATAAGTACATGCGTGTGTGCACGTTTTGAATGCTGTCTTAGTATTGTATACATTCACTTACGCCTCTTGGGCTCGATCTGTAGGTGAGCAGCGGACAGGTAAACATCCACATCGTGCTGAAAGACGTCTTCAAAGAAACGCTGTCTGTCCCTGCGCCTCATCTGCCGCGTTGCAGCTGGTACCCTGGTGCGAGTGCGCTCTGTCTCCGCTAGCAACCAGGCAGAATAATGTATATTGGTTAGTTCCGCATCGAGGGTTAATGTTGATTTTTACATATTTAAACCGCACCCAACCCAGGTTAACACCACAGAGATTACTAGTCCAAACAAATTGTACTTGCAATCAGTTATGAACTCTGCAGCTCAATTTTTTTTGTTGTTTTGTTTTACTATTTTACCCACAACATACTATCCATCCATGATCTATACTATTGCCTCCTCACTAGGGTCATGGTTGAGCCAGAACCTCTCTCAGCTGAAAGGCAGTTATGGGCTATAGGCAGAGACACACCTTGGACAGCTCACCAATCCATTGCAGGGCGCACACACCATTCACACATGCCTATGGGCAATTTGGAATCTTCAATTAGTCTGTTATGTATGTCATTGCACTGTGGGAGGAAACCGTGTGAAGATGAGGAGAACATGCAAACTCCACAACAAAAGGCCCCAGGCTGGATTCAAACCCACGATGCTCTTGGATTGAGGTGGTAGTGCGACTCATTGTACCACTGTGCCGACCTATAACATATTATAATACATAAATTAATCTAGAATTTTCTCAAATGCAGAGTAAGGTTGTCACTTGACTTGTATGCACTACATACAAAACTGTTTCTTGAATTCAATTAATTTGTGGTATATCTGTGGTTTTAATTGAAAGTTTACATTGTATGATATTCAGCATTTTTCATATATATGTTTGTGTGTGTGAATGTGTATATATATATATATATATATATATATATATATAAAGCGTATGTGGATTTTTTAAATTCAAAAGATCAAGTACAGCGATCATTTTTTAGAAAATAACATGAATTAAGCACATGGGACCACTCCGGGCATGTGACTCAATAATCTAGTACGAACACAGTGAGAACCCTTTGCTGCAGTGATGGAATCTCTCTCTGTCTTTCAAAAAAAAAAACTGTGATACGCAATATTTCCAGCAGTGGGCGCTGTATATAAAGAAAAACATCTGTTGATTCACTGGGTTTCCCACACGGTTTACTCAATGTCATCATCCATTGAATCTGTGAAATAAGCTGGAAAAAAGCTTTCATGTCAAGGGTTTTATCAAAAATGTCCTGTTCTTTCCTAAAATCAGACCCCTTCTGAAATGCAAGCCAGCATGTATCACTTCGTGAGAAAAAAAAAGCATCAACAGGTCTCATTCACATCATGTGACATGCCAGACACTGAATATATTACGTTCTATTAGAATGAATACTACAAAAACATAACATGAAATTGAATTAGTGCCATTTTGCTATGAAATTAACAGACAAATCAGGAATAAAAAGAATATGTGGCATGGGCGCAGATCCTGGGTTGGGGGGGGAATGTCCCCCCACTTTCTGAAAAACATGAATTGTCCCCCCCCTATAAAAATACCCTAAATCAGGGGTGGGCAATCATGGTCCTGGAGGGCCGGTGTGTATGCAGGTTTTTATTCCTATCAATTACCCTGACTAATTGAGTTAATTGATTGCATGCACAAATATAGATTTTCGCAATGATTCGATGAAAGGAAAATGTTTTATGAAGTGAGACAAGACTAGTCTTTGTAGTTTCATGATAATGTAAAGAAATGTGCATGAAACGTCAGATTTCATAAATGGTTTGGCTAATTGAGACAATCAACTAATTAAAGACCAGACGTTGGGGTGAAAACCAGGGACAGATACGGCCCTCGCTGCCCACCTCTGCCCTAAATGATCAAAATTGAACAAAATCACTTTTGTGTCTCCCCCAATCTTGACATCGGATCAGCACCCTGTGGTATCACTTTGCAATAAGATCCACGTGAATTTACTTACAATATACAATTTTTGGAAACAACTGACTACTGGAATGTCAGCTTTTATATGATAAATAAATGTTAGCAATATTTTATGCCAGTTAATTCAAGAACTAAAAAACAGCCTATACATACCTGTAGGTAAAGTATTGATGGATCTGTAAAGCCTTACATAGCTATTATGATGTGGTGCTTCTGTATTTTAGCAGCTGATCAAGTCCTGTACATGAGCGCATGTTTGCGCATATGTGTGTATACATGCGTGTGCCGGTGCGTGTATGTGCATACACAAACAAACAATATTACAGCGTGCCAATATATGTATTTTATAAATTATGCATTGAGGAAAACTGAAGTTAGCTTATTCTGTCTGAAAAAGATAGGCTTAAGTTGCAGATTTTAAATGAACTGTCTGGCCAAAGCTCTCAGCTGACATTTTTACTCCGTCCGCATATCATATATTTCCTTCTGTTCTGCAGGATCAGACCAGAGTTACGCAGACTGGTTCTCGCAGCCTGGCATAGTCATGCCAGCTTGGCCTGGTGAAATCAATGTAAATCCAGAATCGCAGACAATTAATGTAAAACATGCAGCTGAGGTTCGCCTTTCCCACCATTGCAGCTGCCCCAGAGAGAGCATTCAGAGAGCACATACCTCCACCAAGGCCTCTGGAACTTTACAAACATCAAGTGGATTTTAAGATGTATGATGTTTATAATTTCAATCCTCCAGTCCCACAATGGTGAAGAATTCATAAAAAAAGAAAGAAAGACTCATAGATCTGGAATTTGATCCAGAGCACTTCCAAAATGAAGTCGACTCTAGGATGCCAATGACACCCCTCTGGTAAAGATTTCATAAAGACCTGCCCTTAATTTTTTTTATAATGTTGCCAATAAATAAATGAACAAACAAACTAAAGGAAAACATAACCTCCTTAGCGGAGGTAGCAAGTGTGTAGAGAGGAGCAGACAGAATTCAGTAAGGCCCAGGCTTCCAAAGTAGAAATTTAGGCTTGTCAAAGCCAGGCCTCGTTGGTTTTAAGGTGTTCCCAGATGGTCTGAAACAAGAATGAAGACTGAAGTTGCCAGCAGGATGATCAGTGTTTGTGGTAACCATGCTAGCAAGACTATAACTAGTGGTGCAGGTGGCACAGTCACCTAATTTCATAGGGTAACCAGTTACAGCAGAATCTGGTTCCAGCTGTTTTCCATTACAGGGCAATTCCACAAGGGCTGAACTCCAGACATACAAATGCAGTCAGTTTTAAGGCACAGTTATATTCAGACTTATACAATCAAATCTCACAGCTCTCTCTGAGGGTAACATAACAAAACAAATAAACACAAAAAAGAACAAAAGTGGGATGAAAGCTGCAGTTTCTATGTAGCGAGACCATTGATTTACCAACAATATTTATTGAGTGGTTAGTTTTGTTTTTTTTTTCTCCAGACTGTGGGTTCAGAAAATAAGTTTGGATTTCTATTGTTGGTGTTAAATATCCAATATTTTGAAAGTGCCGAAAACTCCTTCAGGTGAACGCATCAAAAATGGTTTGCATCTAGGCAATATTTCTTGCAATATTGCCCTGCTTGGAAATGATTTTTTTTTTTTTTAATGAACTCCTTACCTAAAAGAGTGTGAGGATTTGCGAAAGGCACATTGAGTCCATTCTAATAAATGAAAACATTAACTTCAGGAAATCAGGCTAAACTGCCTTTTCGGAAATTGCCCGTGGTAATGGTTTACTTACAGCGTCGGAATGACCAGTATCATCGCGGAAAATGGGCGTGTTGTGGATAGTGCGCGAGAGCTAGATAGAGCTTTGGTTACATTATGAGCATAATACAGGTTTTACAGACCGAAAGTTCCGTTTGCGTGAATTGTTGCTTATGCGGAGCCAGCGAATCAATAAATTTTACAGGAAAGAATTTAATATTAAATCGCCGATTTAATATTCAATCGACAGCAATGCACAGAAATTGTTTGTTATTTCGGACACGTTGTAGCCTGTGCGCTTCCCTATTGCTTTCACCGGTAGCATCAGAGAACTTACCCAGATATTGGAGAAGTATCCGGCTGACCCTGGTCATGGATAAGTAAAGCGATCGTTTCACTAGCACCCAAAAATGCACCCCAAGCTCTGCAAAACCTACATCTGGTCTTACGGCAGCCTTCGCAGCCCAGCTCTGCAGACACACACAGCACCTCTCCGGTTAGCTTCAACTGCAGTGGCTACAATCAGGCAATATTATGATGGCACTGCCACATTGATGCTTACCGAAGTAACACAAGCATAGCGATCATAATTACTGCCTAAAGGTACCAGGAGCATTTTAATTTGCACAGCACGTGAACTAACGAGCAGTAGCTGATAATCGAGCGGTCATAACAACTACAGAGACAAACATTACCGTGCAATACAGGTTTTACAGACATTAAATTCTGTTACGGTACCAGGGGGCAGTTCTTCCAAGCACCCAAATTACAAACAAATATAAAAGTTTGCTTCGAATGTGGTTCATGTTCACACACACACACACCTTCAGTCGAATTTCCCCTGATATTACTCTTGCGTATTTAGGACACTAACATTAGCAACAGTAACTTGGCTACGTTAGCTGCAGTGCTACAGCCACATTCAACAGGTCATCAGTTGGGTAGGTTTATGCTGTGAAGCTACTGCTTCCACATCTGAAGCCATGTTTCCATCCACACTTTCTTATACGAATTAAGTAATATCAAATTTAAAATGCCTCATGGAGATGGTGAAATTAGACTTGATTGAAAGACTATCGATATTTTGCACAGTCCATCTCATCGGATTTTCTCTTGATCGGTAAAAGGCTGATGTGATAAATGCTGATGGAAGCGTTATTGCCGAATAAATCTGCTACTGCATCTTGACGGTGTTTTGATGCCGTCATTTCCTTTTGATAATGGTCTGCTATGCTGCTAATAGCTGGCACCTAAGCTCTACAACAGTTTGTGCAATTATCGTCATTTTTTGGCAAACACGATCCATTTTGGCTAATCAGCTAAAAAAAGTTGGCTAACAAACTACTTTTGTTCACTTGAAGGTTCTGCGATTCGTGCGAAAATGAATGGAAACAGCTTAAAATGTCAGAAATATATTCGATACACCAATTTGATCACATAACAGCATGTGGCATCATTACGCACTACTTTTTATCCACTTTAATGGCGTTAGATAGAAACGTATTTTCACCCGCTTTATTTGCATAAATATTTTTGGTGAACTTCAGATAATTCGATTGACAAGTGGATGGAAACATAGCTTGTGAGTCGAGGACAGTCGCGACCCATACAGGCTTTATCTTCAGATATTTTACAAAGCCTGCATTTGAGGCCAGTTGTTAGTGCTAACTATTGTCAGCGTTACTGCTAGCCTCCCGTGACTCATTAGCTTCACTTACATTATTTGCTGTTATTTTATTACTTACAGCTTGTGGCTCTGTGCGCTTGATCGATGCAACTGCTTCAGGTTTGAGAAGCAGCTGAAATGCTTATCCTGTGTCGAATTATCCTTATCCTGTGTCGAATTATCGAATTTGGTGAAATGCTGAGCACAAACAGCTAACGTTCCCTTTGGCCGTGGCTGTTCGCGTCCTGCAAACAAAAAAGCTACCCAATGATTTCTGGAGGCATCGTCTTTTGGAAGGGAAATAGGTGCTTTTCTTCACGTCCAGAAGAGTCCAGTATCTCGGGAGAGATACTGACAAAACTGCACCTCAAATGATCCGCGGTTCTTCTTTTGTATCTCTGGAAGTTTAGATGGTACTAAGGCATAATATGATCCGCGGTTGTTCATGTCTGCTAGGATAGTTTTCGGTGTGGGCAGGTCCAGCGCCGTGATTGGCTTTGGCTAGGTCTGTACTAATTGGACAGCACAACCTGACATCAGGTTTTGCCCAGATCTTGCGAAGATCTCAGGACAAGCTGTTCAGAGAGGAAATCACGTTCACGAAATCACGTTTTTGGATTACGGCAAAACCCCTGTATCTTATGTTTAGAAACTTTTCAGAGGTTGAGTATATGGAACCAACATTACAACATTACTAATATGTATTAAAAGAAGGATCAGCATTATAGGTCCACTTTAAGCTGGATCACTCACAAAATGAAATCGCCCCTAAGATTGGCCAACCCACACCCATGGTAAAAATTCCATAAAAATCTGTCCGTAACCTTTTCCGTAATGATGCTTATACATACCCAGGAACTGAAGGTATAACATCACCGCCTTAGCAGAGGTAAAAAAAAAGAAAAAAAAAATAGAACCTTTATGCATGACTTAAAGGTCTTTACTTTGCACATTCCTACACTGTCAATGCATTGAACTGCTCTGAATGAACCATCTAAAGATTTAAACCTAACTAGAATTGGCAGGCATGGATCCAGCTAATTGGATGACGCTTTTAAAGTACTCTAAATGGAGACTGATGTAAGGATTATCTGAGCTGTGCTGTGGCTGTTCACTATTCTCAGTGGATGAGGCCTTGACAGGATTTACCAGCTGGGAGTTCTCCTGACACAGAAGACAGATGTAGGCTAATGGACACATTGTACCATGACCTTGCTCAGGAGACAGCCCAGGGGAATTCAAAGCCCACATACAGAACTGGATGTACTTGTTCACCTTATCTTCATCATATCCATTGATGAGGTTGTTTTATTTCTTTATTTATTTATTTTAAAGTTGATAATTCATGTTGCTTCAATGGACAATGCTCTATCCTACAATGAGACAATCCTCATATACAGTTTATCAAAGGCAAGAACATAACAGTCACCATGTAGTCCAAATTAGGGTCAGCCTATATGCCCCCTCTGCCCGATGTTCCCTCAGATCAGTGCATCCACCAATACGGTGATGTTTTGCCTCTGTCTATTCATTTGTTTGTTTGTCTGGTTACAGTTATATTGCTGTCTCCAAAAGTTATCAAGAATATAAAGTATAGGCTGAGGGAACGCAGACATACTCCCCTCAAATCAGACACTCTGAATCCAGCTGAATCTGATGCTCATAGGCTGAGGGAACACAGACATACTCCCCTCAAATCAGACACTCTGAATCCAGCTGAATCTGATGCTCATAGGCTGAAGAGAAAACTCAAAGCAACCAGCCGCTTAATAAACAGGAGTAGAGGACGGCTGCGATTCAGACACTGCAGAGCATTATCAGTGCAGACATTCAGCTCCTGAGGATATCTATGGACCTCAGACTTCAAGCAGTAATTTCATGGCATTTGACAAAGTACCTCTCATTTTTCACCAAATCAAAATGCCTCAAACACCTTGGTGCTCTGATATCGAGAGGTCTATGAGTGAACAGCGCTGCAATTTATAAACAGTGAAACCAAAGTCCATAAAAATCCGCTTCATAAAAGCTGAGCACGTGCACTTTATTTATTAATATATCTTTTTTTTTTTTATTGTGGTATACGGTAATGTCAGAAAAAAGAGCATTTGTTCCAAATGTTAATGTTCTCACCGTATATAGTAGTTCATAGTGGTGTGTAATCAGAGGTATAAAAGCCGCTCAGTAACCTTCCCTTTCAATGAATGGCTACTTTCAAACTATTGCCATTTAAATTTGCCTGACAAACTGTCAAAAATGTATTTACTCAATAATCAAGACCAATGCATGAACAAAAATGATTGCTATATTGCCTTAATTAATTTTTTTTTGTCTGGTCCAAGACAGGTTCATACATGGAGTCAACAAAAACAATTGACGGAGTGTTATAGGATAACTGAGTGGGATGCCCATGGACTTCATGTTTAAAAATCTGCCCAACACATGTCCACTTGGTCGCTGGGTCGCATTAGTGGTCAAATTGTCCACTCATTCTTTGTACAGTAATAGAACTACGTCCAAACTATGCACTACCACACCAGTGGCATCTTTAACAACCACAAAATCAGTTTCCTTTCCCTGGGCGGGAGTTCTCATGAAACAAGGGTAAGAGCGCTCTGCTCCACTCCCATGATCATCTTACTGTGTGTGTTTAAGTGCCTGGAAGAAGTTTTAATTCAAATGTAATGTTTCAGCCTTTTGCTGGTAGTCTGGCGGCCAAGATACTGTGTTTGCAATATTTAAATCAGTGCCAAAATGTGGGAAATTGAACCGCAGACCTAGGTGTTTAGCCCGCACAAAGTTGATGACCAGGGGCCTCATTTATAATTGGTGCGTAGGCACAAAAGAGGATACATATGTACCGTTCTTTGCAGATTACTGATTTATAAAAACAAACTTAACATTAAAAAAAGGGAAATTATTAAGATTATGCACAATGTCAATGAACTCCAAGTCCATCCTGATTAAATAAATGAAAATTCCATGCAGTTTATTTTAACCATGTTTATAAATTAGGTTATTTTCCACAAAATGTCATTTTTATTACTTTGTGCGTACGTATTATTTACCTATAAAATCCACACAAATTTTGATAAATAAGGCCCCAGGAATGTAGTTTAAAATATTTGAATACTGAACCAATGCCGATGAGATTAATAATATGATGAAAATGCAGAGCAACCGTTATGAATGAAGAAATGCAAGATATCACTAATGTCCCACAGTTACATATTAAATATTATGTTGTTAGGTGTCAATAATCCAAAAGAGTAGGAAAAAATCCTAAACCTCATACAAATTCAATTCCCCATTTTAGCATTATTTTCAACAATGTAATTTAATTCAATGAACACTGATGGAAAATGGCTTGACTAAAAATAAGCCTAGCTGACAAATTTACGAGCTGTATGAATTCACAATCTTCTGAAAACATTTTGATATTTTATTTCATTATCAACATGGTTTGGAAAATGTCTGATAACTCTGTAATACAACAACAACAAAAAAATTATGCCAGCTAAAAACAAACTGGCCAGTCATTCTACTGATTAGTCACTGACCACATGAATGCTCGTTCAAGTAAATGGGAGCTGTATCGGAGTAATCGCTCTTTCCAAGGTGAGGTTACAGAAGGTTTTTATACCTCCAACTGCCTGTCACAGGTGCTTTAGGCTGTAGCTTTCCATTCCCATTGATTTATCAGAGAGAGCTCAATATACTCACTGCCCTAGAAAGCTCACACTGACCCACTGTCCCAAAACCGTTTATCCAGAATTAATCCGGTTAAGCTCTTAGAGAGAATCCACAGATTTAATCAGCAATCAGCCCTGTTTGATCTCCAAGAGAACAGAAGTCACAGAGGTTAAAGATTACCTCCTGTTCCCACAACATTTTTTCAACAGGAGACGAGCGATTAGGCATGACATTTGCATTGGGAGCATGTTTCTCTCTCTCCCGAGGATGCCCTGGGAGACCTGTCAGATAGACGGTTGATAGAGAGAAACAGTGAAAATACCTCTACGGCGCTTTCCAGGGTTGTGAGCCTCGCTTAAGACCGCACAAGCAGACTTCTTTCCAGCATAATTTCTACCGATGCAAGCTGGCCACCGGGCAAACAAACTACAACTACACTCCTGCTGCCCCATTGATAAACTGTTTTATGAAATATCCCACAGTATAAGTGATCATATGTGATTGACAGATGTGTTCATCTTTCTAGATAAAAAGCATCAGGGCAATGCAGAAGTGCAATGTGACGATTTGTTTACAGAAAGCCTTGACGTAGGCAGAAGAAAGACTTCACTAGTCGATAAGCCGCTGTCTTCATAGGTAACCCAACAGATTGGCTGAATCAAATAAGACCTAAAATGGGTCTTGCAGTCTGGAGTACCACTATTTTAAGAAAGATTAGTACCTTCTCAGACCAGTGCTTAATCCACACAGCGGAAGCCGCAGCTGAGATAAACACATCAGACAGCCTGGTAAGTGTCTGGGTGACAGCAATGTTCCTGTATGTACTGAGTGAGCCACAGTCATTTCTGTCTCAATATCTACTACATATTTTTAGATATTTATTTATTTGTGCCGCTCTCATTTGGAAATTCAGTGCCAGTCCAATAATAGTTCTTACATGCATTCTGCCATTGTATCATTGGAATATGTAAGAAATGTGACCAGTGTAGTAGCTACCACTTTGTACAACAAATGACAATTCCACAGGTAGTCCATTCGATCAGAGAGCCAATATGTACATAAATGGTCTATGTGTGGAAATAAAACCCGTTTAACTGTTCCTGAAAACTTTCTGTTTCAATACAAATATCTGTGGACAGTATCTCTCTGGCATCAGGAAGACCTGACAGAATATTCTCTCCGATTCGTCAAACTCACCTCTCCTCCCCGCCCCTCCCCTTTGCTTTCGCTTTCATAATCAATAACCCTTCATTTTTCCATTCCCCTCTTGCCCTCTCTTTTTTCTTTTATTTTAATACTCTACCTAATTCATATGCTGCTACAAACAAAGTACGGCATCAGTATTGCTTATTATAACCACCGGAAAATGCCAGTTGACTTTCACTCAGTGCAAAATGTAAGTGATATAAGATGAATGGCATTCCCTGGCCACTCTTACTTCCTCTTTTCCAGCAGTGTAAACCTCATCCATCAACGCACTCTTTTAAAGATGTGGTTCTCCACAAGCGGTTTTTATGGGCTGACCACATGCCACAATCCATCACTGGCTCTTCCACCAGAAACCATGGACTGCAGTGTATGATTAGGCACATAAGCAGTCATAAACACTGCCTTGGTCACAGTGTAGACGCACGGCTCTTTATTCTTTATGGGACTTTTAATGGGTCGTAACCTTGACTTCAGGCCTGGGGGCAGAGACAGCCATGAAGAATCAGAGACTAGTCTTCTTCTTCTGTTCAGCCGCAGGCCATCGCCCAAGGAGGAAGACCCCGGTTGTTAAAGGACATTAAATGTTCCCCCTTTTCCCCTGGTATCACTCCTTCTTAGTCAAAAAACAGCAAGTCATCAAAGAATTCACTGTCATCTAATGATGATAGTGATGGATCACATCACGTCTTTTCTTATTGGGAGGTTCGAGTTCTCTCTGACATTACCATTTGATGTTATAAAGGGTTAATGCTAGAAGCTCACGCTAAATAGGAGTTACTTTTCATAGCGTCCAGTCACTCACCATTTTGGGCTGTAGTTCATAGTAAGTGGGGTGAAACATTAAAATGGCTTACTTAGGAGATAAACCTACAGTTTTTTCCAACAGGAGGTATTTATTGAAGGAGAGATACCAGGAAATTTCATTTGAAATGTGGTAGAAAAATATAGTAGGTTTATCTCCATTCTACCATGACTCTTGTCAACACTCTAAAGTTTCGAAGTTTGAAGTGGGAATGTCAGACGCCATAGTGGTCGCCTTTTTGAACAAGGAAATTAATAGCCTACGTTTTCTATTGAAGTGGCTCGATAATCAAGCGAGAGCTCTTCACGCAGCACGAGGTCTTGACCCAGTGCGAGGTAGTATACCGGTGAATAGATACCTGGCGCTAACCAATCAAAATGCAGAATTTGCTGGAATGAATGGTAGAATTCCAAACAGACTGTCACTAATAGATGGAAATGTCTCTTTGTCCAAGAATGTGACAAGGGCACTGAATTTGTAGAAGAATTAGGCACAAAAAATCAGAACAGGCATTAGCAAAATATGCATCGCCATTCAACATATTCAATGTAATTTAATTTGAGATGTTTAATTTAGCTAATTATGTGATGGCAAGTTTTTCCTCCGTTACAAACTCATATTCGATCAGGCGCATATTTTGCTGTTTTTGTTTTCCTTTTTATTTTTTTACTTGTCCAGCAAAATGGTTGAGTGTTAGGCTGATAGCTCAGGTCACCTGGTTTTTTTTTTTTTTTTTTTTTTGTGACACACAAGTGGAGAGCAAGAATGCACAGAAAAGATGGTGACTTTGGCCAATGGCAGTCTGTGAGATCTGGCTCCCTGTATTTCCCCTTCCTGGAAGCCGAAAGGTCTTCTTTTTTCAATTCCAGCGACTTTTGTTGCTCTCCTGGGAACACTGGATTAGAGCTCCGCTCAAGTGGGAAAAGGAATTTTCCGGAAGCACTGTGTGGGCTTTGCAGTCCCTGACTTGAACCCACAGGAATACTAAAAGAACCCAAATCCTCTGTACCACCGGGGAAAAAAACAGCCCCCGTTTCCAATCTCCTTTTTCGAGAAACGAAAAGTTCGCCAGGGAGCAGGGATTGGTCTGGGCTTGGCTCTGGAGAAAGGAAGCGCATTACAGGAAGCTCTTTGTGCTGCGGACAGATACACACAATGCCGACATCGGTGGGTTTGTCCCTAAAAGTGCTTCTCTTGGGTGCAGTCATCTGTGCTTGATCTTGCGGTGTTAATGCTGTAACTTTGGATTTCTCGACAAACAAGAACTTTTAAAAAGAATAGTTTTCAAAAAATACAATTTAGAATCTCATATACGTACACTTTCCCTTAATCAACACCTTTCCTATATTTGCACTGGCTTAGCAAAAATCAAAAATTCACTTTTTCAAGGAAGCCCTGGGAGAGATTCCAAATAAAACTATTGCAAGTGAGGATGAACAGAGAGACACGGGTAAAACCCCTGAGGCAATTTTTATGGTCAAGGGCCTTGCTCTCAGGCCCAATGGCAGAGTTCTGCCCAGAAAAACAGCCCTCCCAGCGGGCACCCGGCTGCTCTGTGAGTCCTTGCCCCCACCAAAACAATCGTACAGGAGTAAGTCTCGGAGAACCGCAATTCTATAATGTCCTGCCCCACAAACTAGAAGTTTGAAGCAACTGATCTCGGACCGGGAGTAGCATGCCATAATTGGCTCAGTTTTATGTTTCCATCATCATGATTGTTGGCTCAACCCATTTTCAGGAACATGAAGCCTCAGCCCTTCCAACGACTACATTCTTAAGATTTTTGTGTCTTGAGACAGCCAGTGGTCATTTTTTTAGCTCCAGATGTTGCAGGACACTAAAGTTGATCCATTTTTAAGCTAAGAATAAACTAAGAGGCATATTGAGTAACACGTTAGCAAATAGCACAACATAAAATCTTTAATAATTGAATGGTTTAAACTAGATGAAGTGGCAAGGGAAGCTAGGATGGTAATAGCAATGCTCATGTCTTAGGAAAATGTATTCAAGCTCTTTGACTATGATGGCTCATCATGCAGCACATCACCACCTATCACTCTGGTACAATATGATCACCCCTCATATGGGCACATACAGTCTGGGGTGGTACCAACTGCCTACTCCCTATAAAGTCAGGAAAACCACTCCACAACAAGTCCCCGAAAGCCCAGATAACCATTTTGCACTCTTATGAAACATCACTCAGATTATCTACAAAATTTTTTGCGTTCTTTTTAGGGAGTGATGTCGAGGGAACGGTATGCGGATGAATTGCTGCTCCAGCCCAAAGAACAAACACACATGAGTTAGTGCATCCCCACAGACAGCCAAGCCTGAATGACCCATTCAGTCTGATGAATCCACTCCGAGGGGACTTTTCCTGCTAAATGCAGCTTTTTTCTTGTTTAGCCGGAAAAAGCAGTCAGACTCATTGCACAGATTTGTCACTGGCTTCCCTCAGTAAAGAAAATGGCTGCATCGGACGACCACTGACTGACCCGTGAGGGAGGTGGACCAAGGGTTGAATCTGACTGGTTATGCCCTGGGCTCAAAAACTTTATCTGACAATAGCACTGATCCCAGACCACAGAGACACTCATAGGTTCTGTCAATGTGAGCTGGCTTCTCGCTCTCATCCTTTTGTTTGAAGACAAAAACGGCAAATCTGTTCTATACAAGGGTCAAAAGCATCCAGCCTGATCTCCTCATAACAAGACAAACCGCAGTTTCAGCATTTAATGTGGCTCGTTGTCCGTGCTCTCACGTATGAGAGAGCAGGGGAGCGCTCAGGAAAGAGAGAAACACTGAATATTGGAGATTTATTCTCTTCATCGTATCCATTTTAGAAATCTATACTAATTCAATATAATCACTGTCAAATGTGTTCTTAATGCATAATATATGAGTTGATTGAGTTAAGCCCACATTGAACAAGGGTAAAAAGCCTCCAGCCAGCATTTCCATAACAGGGCAAACCGCAGTTTCATCATCTAAAGTGGCTCAACGTCAGCGTATATTTGTGTGATGGAGAGGGAGAGAGAGAAATAGAGGAGTGGGGGAGTTGGGGTGTTGCCTTCATAATTCCTTTTTGGAAATCTTTCTTAATTCAATACAAATGCAAGCAAATCATTCATAAGGCATGATTTTCCATAAGGATATTATGGGAAAGATATGTGTACAACACACACCATAATTAAGTATTAACCCGTTTCTCTCCAGGGCATTTTTAGATTTTTTTTTCCTAAATTTGAACACAGTCATATCTCATATCTTATTTTTCAGTGACTACCTGGTTTAATTGTGAAATATTGGTCATTTTTAAAAAACCAAAAATTGTTTGGCAGTTCTACTTGCAATCATAAAAGTCAATACACATGCTGGGAATGTGCTTCTGAACATAAAGTATGTAATGTTACAGTGTGATGTAATGCACTTTCCTTGCTTTGAAACCTGTCTCCCATCCTTGTGTTTGTACATCTTTAAGTGCCTGAATGGTTTTTGATATTTCTTATCTCTCGCGCTTATTCATTAATTCGGTTGCGGGGGAGCTGGTGCCCATTACAATGGAGAGTGGGCAAAAGGTAGGGACACACCATGGACAGCTTACCAATCAGTCCTAGCGCAGACACATTCATACTTATGGACAATTTAAAGTCTCCAGTTTGCCTGACATGCATGTATTTGAACTGTGGGAGGAAACCCAAGTGAATTTGGAGAGATCATGCAACCTCCACACAGAAAGGCCCCAGGTCGGATTCAAACCCACGACCCTCTCGCTGCAAGGTAACAGTGTAACCCACTGCACCAACGTACAGGAAAAAGTCGCACACTCAAATATTTAGTAGGAACCCCTGTAGCTTTGATTACAGTGCATATTCGTCTTGCCATTGTTTTGACAACTATATGCAATGCCAGAACATTTATTTTCGATCAGAAATGCCGAATTTATTGGCCGAGATCCTGTCTTCTCGACATAATGGTTGAACCACTCGGTCTTTCTTGAGCACATCCCAATTACTTTTTATGTGTTTAAGGTCAGGACTTTGTGGTGGCAAATTTGTTTGTGAAAATGATTCCTCATACTTATTTTTGTCATTCATGGTTTTCTTTGCTAAATACAGGCCAATAACTTGCCCGTTCTGAAATACTGTAACATCTTTTCCAGCATCAGGGGATGTGTCTTCCAACATGATTTTTTTAAGAAATGAGTAGCGACGCGCTTCATCAGTCAGGGTAAAAATGATTATTGCCAGCTGAAACATTAATGACCGTAATAATGATCCAATTATAGAATTTGTTCATTAATTTCCTAACAGTGAGTGTGTATAATGAAAGTATCAAAGGAGCTTGGGCAGCTAGAGCTTATCCCAGCTGACTACAGGCTTGGCAATCCATTGCAAGGCACACTCACCACTCACTTACACACTGATAACAATTAGCCTAATATGCATGTCTTTGGACTGTGAGAAGAAACCGGAGTACCCGGAGGAAACCCATGCGAACACAGGGAGAACATTCAAAGTCCACACAGAAAGGCCCAAGGCCAGATTTGAACCCATGACCTTCTTGTTGTGAGGTGGTCTCTATCAAACAATGAGGTCATGTAGATTCAACGGAGGTAACTGCATCATTATCCAGCGACAGTTACTTGAATTTGTTAAAGGAAGAGGACTTGTTGTTGTATATTGCTCCATGCACTAACCAATCAGACAAAGGCACAAATTTGGTGCTCTTTTGTTCAGTATGGATGCTAGAATTCAACGATACTACATTTATTATTTTTTGAATAACTCTGGAACCCTATTAACCCGAGTTCAGGCTGGTCATTCAGAGTATGATTATTTCTCAGAAATGAACAAGGTAAAATAATGCCTTTTCTTTATTGAATAAATGCTGTTTATACTCAGTACAACTTCAATGTTCCAATGTCAATCTTGAGCAAACACGGTGGAGAGCAGCTGCTGAGAGCAATTGTAGGAGCAGGGCTGAGACATTATGTCATGTGTTTTGGTTTGTGTAGGAGTGGAGATGTTTGTCCTTGAAGCCGAGACTCGCTTCTTCTCCTGCGGGTGGATAAGATGGGTTTGATTTCACCCTGAATACACCACACAGTTTGCTTGAAAAAGAGACACAAAGAGACAGAGAGAGAGAATATTGTTATCGCACATTTGCTGCTAACTCCCTTTAAAATTGCAATGTTGAACGCCTTTTATGCTTAAATGAATATAAAATAGAAGGAAGACTGTGTATGACGTTTTCCCTCCAGGGTTGTTTTTTTTTCTTAAGGCTTAGATTACTAAATATTTGTTAATACCAAATAAATGAAAGTAATTTTTTAATAGATACCATCGAGTTTCACGCATTTCATGATGCATTTGCATACTGACTAGCAGTGAGTTGTCACTTGATCAAAAGTTTGGCAAATGCATTCATTGACTTTTTGTAGTTACATATGGCTTGGCTTTGTAATTTTATCATGGCTCTTGTCCTGATGCAACAGACAGCTGATACCTGTACTAAAATGTGTCCTCATAAACTCAGATTAAGTTTTCTCCATTCACAAACTAATTTGATAAATTTAATGGGGCCTGGCAAAAGGCAAAGCTCTCTGACAAGGACAGATGGACACTTGATATGATAGTAGTAAAGAACTCCAACAGTAGAAATCACAGAAATGACCTCAACCAGATTCAAAGAAAGCAGAATATAATGAGCTTCACAATGCTGGTATTTATAGCTGTGTTTCCAGCAGTTTGACCTTCTCTGCAGTTAAACTTAATGCCAGCAGATGGAAGGCCGGAGGGCGAGTTATGCACTAATGCTCTGATAAAGCTGTCTCTGAGCCTGCTGTTACACTGACTTTCACACCTCGCATTTTCCCTTAACGTGGAAAGGCTTCAGACGAATCCCCCAGAGTCCTTTTCCCTACCTCTGTGGAGCCCTGCTGCTCCCACAATGCGTCTAGCCACTCCCTGAGCACTGAGAATGCCTCTACCGGCTGGGTACTCATTTATCCTATTGGGCAGGCAGCATGCTTTTCTTTGCTAACGAAGTTGCGGTACTGCTTCCACTCTGAGGTACACATCAGCCAATAAGATTGCACCTCACAGGAATTTTAAACCAATCAGATTAGAAGAAACTGGAATTTTTCCCTAACTACTTTATTTAAAAAAATACAGTGGACAGGCAGTATGTTCTCTTACTTTCTAATAATGGGTCAGATGCAAAGCCTGCCAACCGCCAGACTTCAACTTAGATGATCACATTAATCAATTTTGATAGATTTGTCCCAAGGAATAATAATTTAGGCTTTATTCAGAAACATACAACTTTATTGTTATTTATTTTTTGGCAATTCATGCATGCTGCCTAATTATAGCAGTAAATCACGGCAGAGATTCGTGGGATTAGATTTTTTTTGATTCCATCCATAACACATATCTAATTTGCATATTCAGGCCAATTAAAAACAACCTCACTAATTATTTCTGGTTATACGGCAGAGGTATTCCAACTTAAATCAATCATGCACACCCTACCTATTTTATCTCACTATTTTTGATGGGACTTTATTTCTCGAATTCCATCCAAAACTCTTGCAGAGATTTTGGATAAGTCCCCAATATGCACTTACCATCTCTTCTCCAACACTGAACCCCTTTTGCCAAACGGGCCAACCTGGGATGTACATGTGATGCTATGTCACATACGTCTCTCCAGTTGAAAATGAGAAACCTGAGTATACGTTTGAGCATTAAGTGCTATAGCATTCTTAATGTAATACAAGAGCAGTGCCTCCATTGTCTATACTATACCTCGTAACACTCACATTCGGGCCCATTTTTGCAGCATACAGCCAAACACGGTTTAACTTGAAATTGTGTGCCCATAAACAATTGCGCTGACGGAATCTCTCTGAAGAGCTGAACAAGCTTAACTGTCGCAAACACTTCCCGTTAAATGGTCAGATAAACACAAAGGGCTTCTAACATGGTCACTCAATAGTGGCTGACTCAGTTCAGAAGCTCCTCCCCCTCGTACACGGTGCGCGGTAGATGCTCTGCAGCTGTTTGAAATCGCATCGTCCCATTCGCACTGTGTAATTAAGGCTGACAGGCCCATGTTGCAAAACCAAGCGCAGAAAAAGCGCGTGCTATCGTCAAACATGGATGTTCTTCCATCACCATTTTGACTCTGCCTTTCGGCTATTTTATTTATGGATTTACGCACACACCCTCCTATCCGAAACCTTGAGTCTGGGTGTGAATTATTAATGGTTAGGGCTAAAGGGGAAGCACAATGAAGGCTCTGCCCGGCACGGCCTGTCTCTTGGTGATGTCATTGTTAACCCCTTCCTGGCTGGTCTGCAGGACACAGTTGGGCTGCTTCTCTCCTCGGCTGCCTGTTGTGTTTTTCAGCATCTCATTTTCATGGCTTTGTCGCCTAGTTAGAGGGTCACAGTGGAAGCACTGAGTTCCTGGTGTCACACTGTGACCTATTCTGTCCCACCATCTGTTTTCCCATGTATAATGACACATATATGTGTGTGGGCACACACACGCACGCACACACACACACACACACACAAACGTGTGCACACATACACAGACGCACACGTGCACATATGCACTGTAGCCCGTAACCTCCAATCCCCTGCCAGCCTAGTTATTATTGTACACACACACACACACGCACACACACACACACACACACATATGCACATATGCAAACACCCATGTGTAGATGCAAACAGAGCCAAATTATTGCATATGTGTACTCGCACACACGTAGGCACACTTGTGCGCGTGTGAATGCATATGCAGGCATGTTGACACAGGCATTCTCTCACACATACACACACACAGATGCAGACAGGAACACAAAAACACACAATGCAGGCATGTCAATACACACATGAATACTCACGCTCTGCAAAATGCATACATCCACACACAAACGCCTGTAAACACACAAACATGCACATATTCACATACCACCAACATGAGCAAAGATCACTTCATTTGTATGGTAATAGGGGTTGACAGCCTATGGTATCCTGGGAGTGGTACTATAACATGAGTTCTCAAGGGCCTTCACAGGATGTCAGCTAACAGAAACCCCATATATCCAGCACTTATTAGTGTTGCAACAACACTCTTTTTTTTTTTCTTTGCTCTTCGATGAGCACTTATCAAAGAGGCCCCTACTGCCTGACATCTCTCCCTCTGAATCCTTCCTGTCACGACTAACAGCCCACAGGACAGGTTGGCATCCCCTCTGTCTGTCATTCCCAGAGAGGTATGGAGTGTGTCACGTACACAACCACAGCTTGTATTTCTAAATAGGACCTTTCAGCTCTAGAATAAAGGGCATATGTAACTAACAGCCCAGTCTTACGGAATCCCTGTTCAGCTGAACCACCCATCCCTCCCCTCCCCTCCCCAGTCCTCCCCATCTCAATCCCTCCAGCTGCAGAAGACTTTACTCTCTGTCCTTCGGGGGGAATCCTGTCTTCAAGGGCAAAGATACTGAAGAGGACAACAATGGCCTCTTTCAGACATGCAAATACATACATCTGTGGGCTTTCTTTTTATGGAGTGGGATTGTGTGCGAGTGTGTGTGTGTCTGTGTGTGTGTGGGGGGGGGGGGGGGGCTTGTACACCTATGCTTTTGAGAACCGACTCCTGAGGGCATTCAAGGTTGTGAGAAAAATTTGGGTGGTCCTCACAAAAGATCACAGTCAATTACAGCTAAGTGGTTAAGTTAGAGTTATGGTTACCGTCACAATTAAATTAAGGTTTGGGTTAGGGTGAGGCATAACTCGGTTACAGCTGGGAAAAGGGTCTAAGGTTTGAATGTGAGTGAAATACTGTATGTGTACTTGGCAGAGAGCGAGACACAAAGAGATGGAAAGACTGAAAATATTCCATAAGTAAACTTAAAGGGTTTCTCCTACACTGCAGCCCTGGTTAGATCTGGTTCAAAGCATTGTTCTGCTGAACTGTGGTACATGCCTGTTCTCCCACTGCATCAAATAATACAAACCACAGTAAACCCAATCAACAGGGAGTGTCTGAGTTTTCCCTAAGAAAATATAAAGATAAATTTGAGCCATGACTTCCTCATTCAAAAGCAAATCACTCCCACGTGTTAAGTCTGCTGATGAAAGAGATGGCAGTTTGTGTGTCATGGACCCTCCCACACTGATATGGATCAGCAGACTTGAGCGCGCGTGAACACACACACGTACACAAGCAAATGCACAAATACACCTACACACACACACACACACACACGTTGGGCTTTTATGTTTTGTGGCGACGTTCCATAAACCTGAATGTATTCCCTAACCCCTTCCCCTGACCTAAACCCTAAGCAGCACATACCTAACCCTAACCCTAACCTTAACCTTATCCTAACCCTAACTTTGTCCCAGCATTTTGTCCCCACATTGGTAGGTAGACATGGACCACACACACACACAAACGTTTGTTTTTCTATACTCGTCTGGTCCAAAAATATTTTTTGCTCCAAAATCCTATTTCCTTACCCCTTAGTCCTGACTCTAACCTGGGCCTACCCATACCCCAGCTCTTTTTGTAAATCTGACCTTGATCCTAACCAAACCTCAAACCTAACCTGTAAGTCCCCAGAACAATAAAACTTTTAACCTTAAAGGAGCTGCGTCATGTTTACTGCGCATACTCAAAACATCAAAAAACTGTTTTTATACAAATTTAATAAGCTCGTCTGCGAATCAAAATTTGAGTCCATCCTTGCCAATCTGTCTTCGTTTTGCATTCTATTTATGTATTTCATTTACTCAGGCACCATGTGTCATGGGCTAACTCCTCCACCAGACAAAATGCAGTCTGGCGGGAGGTAAAACCAAAATAAGGCGTGCAGGACCCAGGTGCCAGGATGGTTAAAACAGGAGATTTTAATAAAACTTAACAGGGAGCAGCCACAAAATATCAGGGTTAAAACACCATAAACTACTAGTAGGACCAAAATGCAGTGCCGTTGAGGACTGGCAACTGCCAGCCTTAAATACCCTCACAAATCTCCTCCACCCCAACGAGCAGCAGGTGCAGCTCATTGAGGTGGAGAGAGAAAGTCACAGGGGAGGGGCTGCAAGGCCAAAACCCTTACACCATGCTTTTTATATTAAGGAGTTTTCTATGGAAATTCAGATTTGCTGCCGAGCCCATTCACTTTTTTAGGGTAACAGTTTACTCAACAGTTTTGAGCTTGCGCAATTAGGAATCCGTACAGTACTGGCGTTTTAAGACTGAACTATCCTTATGGGGAAAAACCCACCAATCCTACACACTCTCACGCACTCACACACATTTGTATAGCAATACCTGTGTGCACATTGTATTGTATTGACTTACATTCATTTGGTGCAGCCTAACCCGAACCCTAACCCTAACCTTAATCTAACCTTGTCTGTAATCGTAAACCTAACTTTAGCTAATGAGCCAATATCGTTGATAATCCTCCGTGAAGACCACCCAAAATTCCCTCACATCCTAAATTCCTCATCTGTGGCCTCTCAAGAGTGGGCTCTCACAAATAGAGCTATACAAGCCCTCCACACATTTATACACACACACACACATGCACAGAAGAAACAAACATAAATAGGAGTTATGGTCCATTCAGACTGTCATTGGTAAATAAGTGTATTCTCAAAAACCCAGGTGAAGACTGAACATAAATGCACAAGATAGCCCTAGATCTGGAAGCCAGGCATAAAAGATTACACACAGAACTCCCAGTGCCACACTGCATACTGCATAACACGAGCAACCCATTAAACCTTGAGTGGGACTACATGCATGGAGGTCCTGCTGAGGCCTGAGGTGAATAGTAATGGTGATGGGAAATGGCGCAGTGAGCAGTTACAGCTGCCGTACATCTGTCAAACAGCACATGCACACACAGCTGGGACATATCCAACCTGCAGCAGGAAGCTTTCAGTGGTCTTCTCTGCAGTAATGCAACAGTGCTGTACAAAACTGAATCTACAGGAAGGGCTGGCGATTCTGACCAAACAAAATATGGCAGTGTGCCTCTCAGGTTTGCATCGATTGAATCTGTTTGTCACTGACAAGATCCATAGGCAGAAAAATATGCCTGTATTGATTGATTGGATGATTGATTGATTGATTTATGTAAATTAATTCATACATGAAAGGATAGAAAAATAAAATAAACGCTTTTGTGATGCACAGTTCCAACGCAATCTCCAGTCCCAAGACAAAGACATCAAAGCATATGCAATTGAAGCACTGATTACTAAAACCCCACAAGTCAAGTCAAGTGTGACTTATGGGGTTTTAGTAATAGGTCCTTCAACTGCTATAAGACTAAATTAAATTTCATCACTTCAAAATTACTCTTGTATACTAGAGGCACTCCGAGAGTGCAAACCTCCGCCAAGGCAGCATAGTCGAAATCTTGCTGAGTGAACGTGGCATAAGTCATTTAAGGTTTATCTCATAACTGCAGTGCTATTCCCATAGCCCAGGTCATGACATTTTGCGAAAATCTCATTGGCTGAGAGCGTGGGGTGAAAAAATCGCTTTGCGTTACATCTTCCTGTTTATACATAGCCAAATTGAATTCCGAGTGTAATGTTGGTTAAATCAATATGGCTCAGCGCTATAGCAGGCTAGTTAAGTGCCACACACATTACTGAGTTCATGTTACTTAGCTAGGTAGCGTGCACACAACACTTTTTCAAAACCTTTATGTAACATTAGTTTGTTAACTAGCATGCTAATGTTAGATAGCCACTTAGTTGACTGAATTTACAAACTGTTGCTCGTTCAGCCCCGAATGTCTGTGACTCAAAGACTGACTAAGCAGAGTGATGTAGTTAATTACATTAGCTTTCCATTGAGTTACGCAATTCAGTTCTGTGATAAACAGAGTCTTAAACTCTTGGTCATGGCATGAGAAAGTTGTGAAACTCATTGAGGAAACTTTGGGTTTGTTTGTCAAAATTTACTCAAGCTGTTTCATAACTTTAATATGATGTGCCCATTTGAGTAAGATCCTCTGGATCTGCAACATAGGATCTCGAGAAGGTTGCTGATGGCCATATTGTTTGACCATCGCGGTCAAAATCAGTAGAGTCCATGCCTGATATAATTGCAACCCAACCACAAAATTTCAGACATATCTGTGCATTACTTTTTGAGTTATCTTACACACAAACAAACAGACAAACCAATGCCGGCGAAAGCTTAACCTCCCTGGCAGAGGTAAAAAATAACCCTATGCCACACACAGAGTCGGCCATTTTTGGTGACTCTTTCAGATGTGATAATAATATTTCAATATTGAACAGTCAGACATTCACAGACCTTCATCCTGGAGAGACCTCGATAGACTATGAGAGAGGTCAAATTTGTTGGGGCAAGAGTGGGACAGGACATGTGAAAAGTGAACCTCGGAGTTACTCTGAATTGTGAAATCTAGCGATGAGTCCCATAATCTAACATAATCTAGAATAACTCCCACACCCCCATCCAAATACCTGTCAGATCAGTATGTAATTATGTATGTAAGCACTTGGTCACAGCTGCATAAAGGCATAATCCACTGACTCATACAGATAAGCAGACACACAAACATTCCTCATTGAAAGTTATTAGAGGCAACTGGCCAATTCATCCCAACACTCTCGATGCATGTGCTGTGATTTGTGTTTACAACAAAGTTCTAGACCACAGAGATTAATAAATATAAAAACCAAATAAGGAAAGGATGCCTTGGAGCCTCCTAAACACAACAGACTTGAATAAACTATGGTGATCTCACACAGACCAGTTATTTCTGCTTCACCCACAGGAAGACCAGAGGGCCACATGCATGCAACTGAAGTCTCAGACCCATGTAATATGATGGAAAACTTTTCAGAACACGATTTGGAGTTGTTAGAACGGAGGGCAAAGACCTTTCCTCAAAAATCTTCCCTCACAAGACTATGGAGCCATTTCTGACTATTTATGTACATATACTGCGTAAAACTTCATTGAAATTTACAGTTTATGTAATCTAGGCATTTGTTCCCACTGGAAAAGGACCGTAATCTAAAGTTGATGTTCAGCTGTATGGGATGTCTGTGAGAAACCTGAACATTGGGTTCAGTTCCCAAGAGACCCACAGCTCTTGATCACTGGAACACACCGATAAGCACTAAATATTAAACAAATTCAGAAAAAAAAAGCAAGTATAAATTGATAAGATGTAAGTATGTGTACGAGAATTGGGGTTGAATAGCCCAATAATGCTCAAATCATTCATTAACCATCAGAGTGCTGAAATTTATTTTTTTTAAAAAGTATAAATTGAATTATCTTGTGCTGTTGAAAACCTATCATGTATCAACATGTTTAAAAGGGCTCCACTGTGGGAAGCTCTTTTAAGCATGTCACCACATGATAAGTATTTTAGCAGCAGATTTTGATATCTTACATCACTGAGCAACAATTGCTGCATTTAGCGCTCCGAGGGTTAAAAAAAAGCTGAGATCAGAGTCATCCTTGACTCACCCACTCTGGGACTTTATGTGAGTCTTCGGGAGTTACTCACGGGTCAGGCGCTTGCTGTGGAGATTCGACCCCGGTGAAGTCATGATGCCGGCGATGCTCAACTCGACTCAGGGTGCGAAAACAGCGGAGGATGTGCGCAGCGTGAGTGAAGATCTCCTCTTTTGGTGCGTTTCAGCCGTGTCAGGAAGACTGGGACCAACAGGAGATCATCTTTCCGCTGTAGCTGGGCTGAAGGAAGCCGGGAGACCACAGAGAGCAGCTGCACTGACTCGCGTGTTCACACTCTCTACCTCCTCCTATAGCTGGACTGGACAGTGCGGAGCGAAGCGCATGGGGCTGCGGCTCAATGGACAATACCAAGTGAACACACAAAGGGGGAGGGTCCATTCTTGAACTGCTGGCCTTGGGAAAAGAAAGCTATCTCTTACATAATCAGATGGAATATACCAACACTCCCGGGAAGCAGGATTTTTTTTTTCTTTTTAATTTTTGAGTATTTGTTGTTGGGGAAACTTTTTAGGAACAAAGTACCCCTTGTGTTTTAGACAATAACTTTTTGGTGTTTCTTTGCGAAGACTGCAGCACTGCATCAGTCTACATGATAAAGAATTATTTGTTTTTGTTTTCTATTTTTTTTTAATCTGAAAGGTCTTCGCTGTATAAATGTTCAGCATGTAATATCATGTGGCATTATAGAATATTATTATTACAAGAGATTTTGTTAATAGTTGTGATATTCTGCTATTTAGTGAAAAAAGTCATGTTTCCTTTTTATAATCCCCTCGGCATATAATGCGGGGGGATATAGCGATAGCCAAGTCTGTCTGTCCGTCCGTCCGTTCGTACGTACGCACGTCTGTAATCATTTCCTTTCCGGGGAAGAACTCTAAAAACCGCTCAATATTTCTTCACGAAATTTGGTGAGTAGATCTGATATATCATGTAGATGTGCCTTTTGGTATTTAGGAATTTCTTGAGCAGTTAATCCATGAATGTGGGGGGCTGGGGGGATACGCCATTGCCAGATGGCTCTTGTTTCATACTATAAAAATTAATATAATGAATAATTTTACGAAAGCAAGAGGGGTAAAATGGGCCTCATACAGAAACTGGGCTTGCTTCAATTTTGAATAAAAAAAAAAAAAGCAAGAAACTCAGGCATTCATTTGCACTCCCCATGCTAGTATTATGGTGATATAATTTGCTGCAATGCATCCACTTCTGGTTTAAAACCTTTAGATTCTGTTTACTCGTCTGGTCTGAGGTTCATCATTAGCCTTGTCTTCAGCACCTGCTGTAGTGCTTTATACGCGTTAGTGGGATGGTGGTCACTGAAGTCTGAACAATATTGTCACTGGTTTTTATTTGTTTATTTAAAATTAAAATTACAACTTGCCTCAATCTTTGTGTGGACCGTTGCGGGTTATAACAGAGCTGAGTTAGAATGATTTTTACAAAAACCCAATTCCAATGAAATTGGGACATAGTGTAAAATGTGAATGAAAACAGAATACAATGATTTGCAAATCCTCTTAGATCTATATTCAATTTAGTACACTGAACACGAGAAATTTAATGTTCAAGCTGATAAACTTTATTTTTTTTGGAAATATTCACTCATTTTGAATTTTTTGCCTGCAACACGTTCCAAAAAACTGGGACAGGGGCATGTTTACCTCTGTGTTGCATCACCTTTCCTTTTAACAACACTCAATAAGCATTTGGGAACTGATGAAACTCATTGTAGAAGCTTTGTAGGTGGAATTCCTTCCCATTCTTGCTTGATGTACGACTTCAGTTGCTCAACAGTCCAGCGTCTCCATTGTTGTATTCTGCACTTCATAATGCGCCACACATTTTCAAGGGGAGACAGGTTTGGACTGCAGGCAGGCCAGTCTATTACAGTGTATATTTGTTTCAGGGGGCATTTAAGGGTTTACTTGCTCTAGTAGATGTAGTGATGAACTGTGTTAACTACCCATGGTTTTCTGAAGTGTTCCTGGGCCCACATGGTAATATCCTTTACAGAATCATGTTGGTTTTTTATACAGTGCCGTCTGAGGGACCGATGGTCAAGAGCATTCAATGTTGGTTTTCGGCCTTGCCGCTTACATGTAGATATTTTTCTGGATTCTTTGAATCTTTTGATAATCTTTGTATTGTAGATGATGAAATACTTAAATTCCTTGCAATTTCACATTGAGAAACGTTGTACTTCAACTGTTGGACTATTCGCTCACGCAGTTGTTCACAAAGTGGTGAACCTCACCCTATCCTTGCTTTTGAATGACTGAGCCTTTTAGGGATGCTCCTTTTATACCTAATCATGACTCATCTGTTTCCAATCAACCTGTTCACCTGTGGAATGTTCCAAACAGGTGTTTTTTGAGCTTTCCTCAACTTTCCCAGTCTTAAGTTGCCCCTGTCCCAGCTTTTTTGGAATGTGTTGCAGGCATCAGATTCAAAATAAGTGAATATTTCCCAAAAAACTAAAAAGTTTATCAGTTTGAACATTAAACATCTTGTCTTTGCAGTATACTCAATTGAATATAGTTTGAGAGGGATTTGCAACGTCCCAACTTCATTAGAATTGGGGTTTGTATTGTAAAGTTTCATACACCTGCAGCTGGCTTCAAACAGAGCTGACACTGAGTGATTGGAGGCTTTGGTTTGTCCAGATCCGGGCATGAAAACTTCACTGGTGGCACGAAAACTAATACTAGAATATTTCAGAAGTTCTCTAAAATTTGACGTTGCTCTCATTCAAAAAATGAGATATTGGAGTGCATAATGATCAGGGGCGTAATTTTAACTGGCAGTTGGGGGGGACGGAGACACGGCCTTTATGACAATTAGCCCTGGCCAGTTCTCAATCATTTTCCTTCATCGACTCCTTTTCCAATTATCGTAATTGGCAACTGAAGACACGGTTCCTGCCCATATGCGATTTAACTCCACTCTTTAGGCCTTAGTATTAATGCAACACTGAACTTTTTGCAGCCCATAATGAACAGGTGCTGCTTGTTCTCTCCGATTAAGTAGGACGGCAATCGGTCATCAGCATGCGCATTTGCTGTGTTTAAATCAACGTTATTCAAAATCGCTTACCTGTCAACTCACAGGCAAGCAGTAAATTAATTTTCTGAACTTAATTTACCCGACCATATCATCGCTGGATGCTGTTAGATCGCACATGGAGAGGAACCGTGTCTTCAGTTGCCAATTACGATAATTGGAAAACGCGTCAATCATGGAAAATGATTGAGAACTTGCCAGGACTAATTGTCATAAAGGCCATGTTTCCGTCCCCCCCAACTCCCGTTCAAATTACGCCCCTGATGGCAAAATGCACAAAATGTCTTGAGGAACTCGCTGATCTGGAATGATGTCTCAGGTATTTACTACCATCTGGTGGTGATACTTGAGAGGTGCAGTTTAAGGCTGTCAGCCAAGTAGTAATAGTTCAAGACAGGGACAGGATGTGTCAAACACAGCCGTATTGAAGCGGAACAGACTGTCTTCTCTAAAGCAGCAGTGTTACAGTGTCCTGACTGTGAACAGCACCGCTAGATGGAGAATGACAGTGGACATCTGGCACTGAGCCATCAGCCCTGCATCAGCTTCAAAGCCAGCTCACGTTTGAGGAAACAAGCAACACTGACCCTGGATCAGTGGCCCAAAAAAGCCTATGAAGATTAGTCCTCCTGTCATCTACACCTCATTATTAACTAAGTTCTTTATAAAAATCCCATTGGGGGTAAAAAGATGCTATTGTCAGTGTTGGTGATGCATAGGCTCAGAATGCACTTTTCTGTTTGCATTGAATCATTACTAACATTGGCTGACATCATTCAGTGAATGATGTCATGTAATTGGCAGACACGAGCACCAAGTAACTAGCAGTGTTGTCAGTACCTCTCATTATGTGCATGTTCTTTGTTTTGAATATTAGTCTGCAGTCTCTATGTGCCAGCTTAGCATTATTGACAGTGACGCTGCTTACGCAGAGGAGAGCTGGAGAGGAAACAGCATGTGTCAGGTACAAGTATGTTCAGTATCAGAGGAACTCAAGATGAATAATGTGAGCCAACAACGGCTGCTGCAAGGTCAAATCTGGAAATTTGATATTACTTAAAAAATGGGAAAATGAGACTATAGACAGGGTCTTTATAGTTGAGGAGTTGATTTTGGTACCAGATATCCAGGAAATAGGATCACAAAGGAAGGCAGGAGACTAAGTTTTGGAAACATCTTGGGTTTCAGCATAGCTCCTGAACAAATGTGTCACAAATTAAGGAGTACACAAGGCAGTCAAAAATATTTGGTGTGGGCTCCACCTAGTGGTTTGTTATACATACAATTAATTTTCAGCCGGCATTTATTTCATTGTTTGTTTACGCACGCTCTCTTGTACTTGCCACAAAGAGAGAATCAAAAAACTTTTTTTTTTTCCATTTTCTCCCCACAGTGAAGACAACTTAATGTTTCTCGCAACTAGAAAGGCAAATTGTGGCATAGAGGTAAGGTTGTAATAGAGGTCGGTTAAGGTTAGGGTAAGGGTTTGGGTTGGGCATGTGTTACTCATTGTAAAGATTAGGAAAAGACGGTCGACACACACAAATAATGAAAGGAAGTCCATGTAATGTCCTCACAAAGAAAGAAGTACTAGGATGTGTGTGTGTGTGTGTGTGTGTGTGTGTGGGGGGGGGTGATCTGTATAGTTATATTGCTGGGAACCAATGCTGAATAAACTAAAGACAATGTGAGGACATTTGGGGAAGGATTACAGATAATTGATAGGAGTTGGGGTTACAGTTAGGGTTTGGTTAAGGTTTGGGTTAGGGTAAGGCATAATCTGATGAAGTTTAAGGTGGTGTTTGTGAAACCTGTACAGAATGAATGTACCTAAGTCAATACAATGTCCTCAGAAGTATAGCTGTACTGACATGGATGTGTGTGCGTGTGTGTATGTGTGTGCGTGCGCGTGTGTGTGTCTTGTGTGTCCTGTGTGAGTGTGTGGGAGGAGGGACATTTGCGCGAGTATATTTGAAAGCATGTGCTATCATCTCTGTTAGTTCCAGCTTCCTGTTTGAAAGTGCAGAGTTCTGTACATAATCTAAGATGTGGCCTGTGAGTCATTCCTTGAGGGCTCTCATTCACTGCTAAACACTACCATCAGCATATTTCTGATCACACCGATCTCTGTTGTCATTACATATTGTCATTACATTCAGCTGATAAACGTGGATATGTGCCCTCTCTTTTCATTAATTTGTTTGTTCTGCATGCGTACAAGCAGCTTACAGTTCTCACTGACGGGCAGAGGACAGTCTGAAAGCATATCTTGTCAATGTGATTTTGCCATAATTACTCCTGCATGCACTTGTGTGGAATATATTTACTTTATTTTGTGAAAACATGATTCAATGGTGATTGTTTGTGTGGTAATGAAGGCCAAGACCGTGGTCAGAACATTCTGTGATATCCCTCAAAATACAGTAGGGTTTTATTCAACATCATCAGAGAAAATGCGACTTGCTCGTATTCTATTTATTTGCATTGAACTTCTTTCGATTATGATAAAATCCCCATTAAGTACCTATCAGATCTGAGTTTGATTATGCATAACCTGCTGTGCCACAGTTCAGTAAGTAAGTGTGTGGGTGGTTTTAGTGCCAACGGAAAATACTTTTATTCTGTCACTTTAGAAACTTTTGAGAGTGGCAGGATCACACAAAACACACAGAACACACACACACACACACGCACACACACACACGCACACGCACACGCACACGCACACAATTTTCCACAAGAGTGTATGCTCAATAGGTTAAGAATGGACCATGTCTAACTAATACAGACTCTCAGACAGACCACAGACACATACAGTGGACAGGAACAGATAGCTGTGGGAACAGGGTAAGCACACGAAATAACCAATCACAGAGGACGTCTCGGTGCCGATGATCAATGACCGTTCCTCTGCGAGTGTAAAATTGGGACGCTTGCCTTCGCATCTCTACGACAAAGTACCCACAGTGGAAGCAAACAGAGTTACTGCACCACATCACAGAGAAAGTGTTCTGCAGTTATAGCAGAGACAAGCCCTGAATATTCACATCGCTGTACTGAGGCAGCGTATAACAGCACCTGAATAATCACACTACTAATTTAGCTGTTACTTTTTACACATCACATTAACAGGTGCACTCTCTTTTTTTTTTTATTGAGCATTAGTTATCGAGCATTATGTCAGGATACTATGGCTGTTTGGATGGGCATTTGAGGAGTCTCAGTTGACAGTTGAACAGTTACTAATAAGCAGAGGCCTGAAGCATTCCCAGTGTCCAGTACAGGGAAAATACTCAGTCAACTCTCCAGCAGGGGCGTGAAAACACTGTCATATGTTACCTGTATCTCAGGGCTCTCTTAACGTGCCATTGTACCAATAAATATAGTAATTCAGAAACATGTTGACTATTTTTGCTTCAGCGAGAGAAAAACAGGGAGAAAAAAAAATAAGTTAAAGTTTATAAACCTGCAGGTGTTTCACAAAGCGACGGGAAACACAGTGTCAGAGTAAAATTTCAGTCTCTGTGGCAATTCGGCGCTGAGTGATTTGGAGGACAAGACAGTGTACAAAAAAGACTCATCATGACCCTGTTTTTTGACCAGTGATTCTCTCACATTCTTTTGTGTTATATTGTGAGTAAGAAATCTTGGAAAGTACCTGTTCATTTTGCTGTTTGGCTCATCATAGATGTGTATAAATCTCGGGTGCAGCTGGTTTGCTGTTAGTGCTCCTTAAACAGGCAATGATCCTAATCATTAATTTTTCTGGGACTCTCAGAGACCAGGCTAAGTAGTCAGTCATTGACACGATCAATCAAGTGTCCATCAGATTATTTTAGCTGAGGAACGCTCCTGAAAAACTACTGGTCATCAGGTTTCCCTGTTTTACGTATTTCACGAAAATGCGGGCCTTTACCAACCAAACATGCCATCCTCTAACTTATTTAGAATGAATTTGGAACTGTTCAAGGCTATGCTATCCGCCAAAATGCATTAAAATGCGTCAAAACCCATTGGACAGCATTTCATTGTGTTGATGATTAATAAAATAAAGGATACTGAGAGACCATCTTGAGACTTTTTTAAGGCAAAGAAGCAGAATGTTCTACAATGGCAAAGTCAGTCACCTGACTTGAATCCAGTTGGGCAAGCAGTTCACTTTCCAAAGGTAAAACATCCCAAGAGAAAACAGGACCTACAAACAGCAGGACCTGAAGGCCTAGTTGAACATCACTTCTGACAGTGCTGTGAAAGAGTATTTGCCAACTTCCCAATTTATTCTATTTTTGCATATTTGTCCCACTTAAATATTTCATTTCATCAAACTTATTTCAACGTCAGACGATAAGACCCTGAGTAAACACAAAAAGCTATTTTTAAATAATTATTCATTGAATAATACTGAAGGAGATAAGTAATCCAACTTTACCTGGCCTTATGTGAAAAAGTTAATTACCCCTTCAGTTTCTAAATCAACCGATTAAATATATTTAATTTATAATTGGGCACAATTTCATTACATAAACCCAAACACGATTACTGCCAGGCCTGTTGATTCAAAACACCATAGAACCTGTCTGGCAATGTGAATGAGGCAAAAAAGCAGGACATGATGCCATGATCTAATAAAATTCAAGAACAAATGAGAAACAAAGTCTTTGACATCTGTCAGTCTGGAAAGGGTTATAAACCATTTCTAAGAATCAGAGACCTCAACAAACCATGGTGAGAGTTAATATTTACAAATGGAGAAAACGTGGAACAGTACTGAAGCTTCCCACAAGTGACTGGCCCACCGATGTTCTTCAAAGAGCACATCAATGACTCATCTAAGGTCACAAAATAACCTAGACAAGCATCAAAAAAACCGCAGGCCTTATTTGCCTCAATTAAGGTCAGTGTTCACAATTCCAAAATACAAAAAACTTCGCAAAAATGACATCCATGGTTGAGCTGCAAGGCAAAAACTGCAGCTGACCAAAAAGAACATAAAGGCTTGTCTTTCATTTGTCAAAAAGCTTCTTAATGACCCCCAAAAATTTTGGGATAATATTCGGTGGACTGATGAGCCTGAAGTGAAGCTTTTAAGAGGACTTGGTTCACCTTACATCTGGTGTAAAACTAGCTCAGGATTCCATGGTAAGCAGTGCTCGAGTTGAGGGGGGATGGCAGTCCCCCTAAAATAAAAATGGTCAAAATCATCCCCCATCTAAAATAGTCAAACCCCCTTTCCATCCCTTGAGCCATTTTTAATCAATGTATGTGGAAATATTACTACTATTTTAACATTGGAAATATTACCACAATTTCAACATTTGCTCATCTTGAGTAAAATACTGTGGGCGAGGAGGCAAGCGCAAATATGACAAAACGTCTTTTTTTTCTTTTTTTTTAATTGATATCAGTAAGCGGCATAGCAGCATAGGTGACGGTCATGGTCAAGTGACATGGACAGCTCGATCTGAGGGACTTTGGATTTAAGAGGGCAAAAAGTAACGTTTTAGGTAAGTCAAGAGTCAGATATATCAGTCATGAATTTTTACTAACCTATCATGATGTCACCAAAGGTGTAATCTCTCAACAAAGCGATAACAACTCAGCAAATGATGTTAGGTTGGAGTTCTCTCTTTCTACCGCTAGCTAGCTGACTCGGGTTAGGCTTCTCAATAGGCTAGTGTTAGTCTTGATTTAATCAGCCAGGGCTGAGCAAGAGATAACGTTAGTTTGTCTGGGATTCTTCAGGCAACAAAAACAAGTGAAGAATTTTGACATTAAAGACAGGTAAAGAAAACGTCGCTAACATTAACGTCATGAATCATATTGAAAGAAGGAAACAGATACTGTACGCTAAAAAATGAAAGGATACTTTCATGTTCTAAAAAGCACCATGAATGCTGAAAGGTATTTCATGGTTTTAGAGCAACATATGCTCCCCTCCAGATGGCATCTATTCCAGGGAAGGCATTGTTTATTTCAGCAGGACAATGCAAAACCACATACCACAGCAATTACAACAGCATGGCTTTGTAGTAGAAGAGTCCGTGTACTGAACTGGCCTGCCTGCAGTCCTGATATATCACCGATTGAAAACATTTGGCGCATAATTAAACTAAAATCCCGCCAAAGGAGACCCAAAACTCTCCAGCAGCTGGAAGCCTGTTTTAAACAAGAGTGGGATCAAATTCCAATGGCTTATCTAAAAAAACTTCTTTCCTCAATGCCCAGACGCCTCCACCCTGTGTTAAAAAGAAGAGGGGATGCTACATCATGGTAACAGGCCCCTGTCCCAACTTTTTTGAGACCTGTTGCAGCCATCAAATTTGAAATGAGCTCATTTTCTGGATAAAATTGTAAAATTTTTCAGTTTCAATATTTGCTATGTTATCTCTGTTCTACTGTGAATAAAATACTGGCTGGTGTAATTTGAAAGTCATTGCATTTTGATTTTATGCACAATTTACACTTTGTTGCAACTATTTTGGAATTGGGGTTATAATTTGTAAAACATATTTATGGTGCTGTAAATTATTTTTTTGTTAAAATCCTGACAGCAACAACACTGCCTTCAAAGCCATTGCCTAGCTAATGATCCGCAAGCAAGAGCCCGGAAAATTGATAACAAAAAACTTGCTTATGAAAGTCTTCGGAAACTTCAATGGGGTAGGGGAGAATGGGGTAGGCAGCCATCGGGGAAAAAAAATTGGTCAGTTATCCATTTTACTTATCCTTTTTTGTCTATTGTGGCTGGCCACCTCAAGTTTAAAAAATCTCAGGTGTTATATATTTGTGTAATTTGTAAAATTTATTTTCAGATTTTGTAAATTGTTTCAATTGCTTCATTCATTTGTTTTTACATTTGAATTAAAATGAACTTGACTTGACTTGAGAGGATTCTGAGTTTCATTTACAATGTTTTGTGAGGTTTTGTTTGAAATTTTAATAGATGAATTACCAAATGATTTCATAGTACTGTGAGTATGAAACTGCACTTGAACCCAGTGGGAAAATTTTTCCTCTGCATTTGACCCTTACCATGTAGGAGTAGTGACAGCCATGCCAGCCCAGGGACGGACTCCAATTCTGAGGTGCCTTGGTCAAGATCAATGACAGGAGTATCTGACATGTAACATGCATACCATGCATGTTGTTTCAGGATAATATGTATTATATAATAATTATCTTTGTGCTTTAACAACAATAAAAAGGGTACAGTTCGTTTGCCACCATGGGCACTGTAATCAGCACAAAATATCTGTCCCAAACAATAAAAGCCACCAGGCCCCCGATTTTAGTATTTTTTTTTTGCAACTCGATTACTGATAATAAGAACATCATAACAACAGCCAAACACAGTGAGGTTAGTGTGATGGTCTAGGGTTACTTACCATAAATTGATCCATGAATTCTGCTCCCAACCAGAGAATCTAAAGGAGAATGTCTAGCCATCAGTTTGCGACCTACAGCTCAAGTCCAGTCAGGTCATGCAGCGGGCCAATGGTCCAAAGCATAAAAGCAAGACCAACTCTGAGTGGCTCAAAAATAGATAAATTTAAAAATAAATAGATAAATAAAATAGATGAAGGCTTTGGACTGGCTAATCACATTCCTGACTTGAATCCAATTGAGATGCAGTGGCATGACCGTCAATATGCTGTTCGTGCTCAAAAACCCTCCAATATGGCTGAATTAAAAACAATTCAGCACAGAAGAGTGGGCCGATTTTTTTCCACAGAGATGTAAATGACTCATTGCCTGTTATTGCAAACATTTGATTCCAGCTGTTGCAGCCAATGGCGGCGCAACCAGTTGTTAGGTATAGGGGGCAATTTTAATTTATTTATTATTTATTTTCACATGGCTGATATAAGTTTTGAATAACTCTTTACCTTAATAGGTGCTATGGTCTTTAAGAAGTTGCATTTTGTGTTTAATCACACTGTCCTTGTATTATGTCAAGATTAGTTGGATGACCTGAAACACATAAATATGACAAATATGCAAAAATAGAAGAAATCAGGAAGGGGGGGAAAAACTTTTTCCGCAGCACTGCCAGGAGCCGGCATCCAGTGATGTCTGTGAGTTCCAGACTTCAATTAGTCAATTATCACAAAGGATTGGCATGCAAATATTATAAAATGTGAATTTAATTTATGATTCTGTCTGTTTGCCCAATTTTGAGCTCTGATAATTGGGGGGAGAGGGTGCAAATGAAAAAATAAATGAATAAATAAATAAATAAATAAATACATGTTGTAATTCATAAATGATTCATTAAATATTTTTTGGCAAAACCCTTAAATTAATTCTGAACGACTAACCCTTCAATCACACCTTGATTGATTCATCTGAAATCCATTGTGGCAGCCAACAATGAATCCAGAAATGATGTGAATGATGAGAATTTTATCACTGTATAAATGCTTATGGACCTGGCTGCGTGTGTATATGCTGGAATATGAAGTGTGCATGTGTGCGTTTATGTGTGTGGGAGTGAGCCAGACATTTATATGTCTATTTATAAACCACAGTGCTGTCTGTGTCTCTGAATGAGTGTGGCCCTGTGAAGGCTGTCCGTTGCGCCGTTCTTTTCAAAGTGTCCTCAAGGAATATGAATTATAAGCAATAAAAATTCCAGGAGATGCATTTATGTAATGTTACAGCATCCCACTGAGACAAGGCAGAACAAAAGTATTTCAAAGTTTTTGACATAATAAAACATCTTGAGTGACAAAAAGCAGGTTGCATAACAGGAAAAAAAAACATTACTTATCAATATTACATGGCAAGAATGTAATTAATTTCATTACTAGTGAATTTCCATTGTTGTGCGATTTCAGCATAGTATAACAGTATGGCTCTCGAGATTAAGATTGGAGACTCAAGTCCCTTAAAAAGAGAGAAAGGATTACAGAATTTTATAATGTAATATATGTTTGTGTGCGTGTGTGTGTCTGTATGCATGAGTGTATGCGTGTGTGTGTGTGTGTGTGTGTGGTCGTGTCCATGTGTAGGTGTGTATGACCCATCAGGTTATACAAACAAGGGTGACTCAGAGCTAAGCTATAGAAAATAGCTTTGGATAATACAGGAGTGCTGTGAAATGGCTTGCATCACTGTAACTGAATCTATCGCACAGGCATTTCCGGGGTAGTGTTTCCACCTGTTCTGCTGCTCTGCTCCACATGCGAATTAGCAATAACACCATTACTGCCGATAAACTTACTGTAAGAAGTGTAAAAATGGGCTGAGAAATGAAACTGCTTCAGCTCTCAGCCATCAATGCTATGGTTAAATATGCAATCAAGCACTGAGAGAAAAGGCTTGTGTCTTGTGTCACAGTCTCATCCAATATTCAAAACCGGCGAATAGAATTCTAAGAAACATTCTATTATAAATGAATAATGAAAAGATGCAGCCCAAGCAGACACTGAATAGTGTCTCAAACTATAGCTGTCAAATGCACATTCTGCCACTGTAGTACACACACACACACACACACACACACACTCACATTCACACCTTATTGACAAAAACACACAAAGGCATGAACTCAAACACACATAACGAGCATGCATGTCTATATATATTCATCATTGTCTGCATTAATATGTTCTCATACACATGCATAAGTTTGACACACAATCACAAATACGTGCTGACATGGTAGACTGAAAAAAACTAAATTTCATGCAAACTATTGACAGTGCAAAGATAAATGCCAGTAAATGCTGGCTCTTTGCTATTTAAAAAAAATAAATAAATCCAGCTACTAAAATTAACGCTCTAAAATATGCCAATATATATATATACTGTATATATACATGCCTATATATACATGCCTATATATATATATATATATTTGCAAGTATTTTCTTAAGCCAAAAATCTGCACACTCATAAATATACATTGATCTAGAATGTGTTCCTGACAAAAAATAATGTTTTTATTTTTCTTGATTTGACACTGTACTTGATCCGTCCCCAAAAAGAACTGTTGTGATAGCGCCAAAAAATCTTACCCCGTTAAATTATTTTTCACCCTAATTTTATTTCCCCGTTTTTGTTTGTTTGTTTGTTTGTTTTTTACTTGTAACTCCTCTCACAGCTTTTGAAATATGAGCACCAAACCACCACTAAAATGTGCAAACCTGACTTTGCTGATTGGCAGCTATTTAAAAATCCATTGACAATGATTGGAGGATTATTGAGTGCAGTGAGTCCTGTGATGAGGCAGTAGGCGCAAGACATTTTTTTGTCACTTCCTAATGGTTTTTCAACATTTTAAAAACTTAAGTATAAGAACATCTGGCGGTCTATCAGTGCAATGAATGAAGCCTCTCTAAATTTTAGAATAAATTGTTTCATTTGGATGTTTGTTTGTACATGGAGAAAGGCTGAATTTATATCATATTAAATTAGTATGCATAGATTTAAAAGGCAAAATGCAACCAGCTAAGTGGTTAGCAGTACTTTTGGCTGCATTTTCAGTCTGTGTTGCCAAAGGTTGCCACCCAATAAGTTACACACATAGAACTTTGTACATTTGCAAACACCACCTTAATTATCCTTATTGTTGCGATTTGTATTGCTCGTTTGTAATTCCATGACTTAATTTAAGCACTACCTTTATATTTCTTTGCTGACTACCAGAGCTAATGTTACAGAGAGGCCTGGAATCTACACCAGGTTGACTGCAACAATGTTAGCTTGCTGCTAGCGAGCTAAATTAATTAGGAATTACACCTGAATGTTAATGCAATTTGGCAGCTTCTTCAACCAGAAAATCAAGTGACTGCAGATTATTTTTAGGAGGAAAAAGGCTGCAGCTATGGGGAAGTTGTTAAATTTTTTTGTGTGACTAAACATTATACGGGGCAATGTGTATGGTCTAGGTCAGTGTTTTCTAACCCTGCTCCTGGAGTAGCCCTGCCCAGCGTGTTTTAGATGTCTGCCTGATTTAGCACACCTGATTCTACTGATTAGCGCATTAGAGAAGTACTTCATGAGCTGAGCTGGGTGTGTCAAATCAAAGAGACATTTAAAATGTATGTGGCAGGGATACTTTAGGGCTGGGGCTGGGAAACACTGATCTAAGCAACTGCGGCCATTTTGAGATTGTTTGGTCTTCTAATGACCTGTGCAGACCGAGATCAGAATAGAAGAGAGCTCTGAGGTAGAATAAGTGATTCACTGCATGAATGTGAGGCCAGAAAATGCACTGAAACTGCGCAAAACTATTGGGTCAGTATGGAACAAAATCCAGAGGGAATGTTTCCAACATGTCCTCTGAGGAGCTCATGCAGTTTTGGAGGCAAATATGAGTGCAAAATCAGTATTAAAAGTGTGTAGCTAATAAAGTATCACTGAGAACTTTAGTATTCTACAGTTATAACCCAGGAATACCTAACTGTTTTTTTTTTATTTTTTATATAAGTTCAGTATCTAAAAAGTTTGTTCTGATGATATCTGACCTGCGCATGGTGTGAGAAAAAAGTAGTACTGTTCCACTATAGCCTACATATCGTGTTCATCTTAAACTATAGTAGCTCCATTGCTTTGTGGATCTAATTTTAATATGTATGAATCCTCACAAATCTCAAATGTGTTATAACATTCAGCAAGACACTTACAGCTCTTTCAAATATTGGCAGAAGAAATGCAGCCCTATAAATATATTACAAAATGTGTGGGAAGTGAAATTGTAGAAAGGTACGAATTCACAGATAGGGCACAAATAGGGCAGTGAGTTAAGAGATAATGAGAAATAAGAGTATAAATTGAAGATGGGTGCAGGCGGTGCTATTTTTTTGTCTTTCTGTCAAAAGAAATACAAAAACATGGAAGTTTTTATGTCTGTCTTTCGTGTCATCCTCCGTCAAGCTGAATATGCGAGAGACCGAGTGAAAATCAATACTTTTCTTTACTCTAATGCCGTTACAGTCTATATATGACAAGAGGAGCCGGGTGAAACTGACATAGCCCACATAAGATATGATGAGCCTCTTGGATGTGTTATCCTGATAACCCACATTAGCATAATCATCTCCTTCTGAGACGACTTGCCAAGATTAAGCTACTACTTGAGACAGAAAATTTCAGTGAAGTGCACTGCCAACATTAAGACATCCTGTTGGCCTTTCCAAGTAGAGATAATTCCACAGTCATCACAAGGAGTCTTGTATTAGGTTAGAGAAAGATATTTCCAGTATGGTTTTGCAAATATCTACTCCACCCCACTGAATTTGAATAGCAGACTGCATTGTAAATAAGGACAATGCGTGAGTGAAATATAGTTCTGTGTCCCTTGATTATCATGACAATACTCAGAGCATTTTTACGGAAGATAGACAGTGCCATTTGACTATGTTCTCTGTTCTCATAGTACGTTTGTAATAATGACTGCTTTTTTGCCACTAAAGACTGAACACCGAAGCCTAATTAACAAGTCCATAAGATCACCAATACTTACACGATGCAAAGCGCCAAATCAAGAAAACAAGGATGCATGGTCCTGCTTCATCATGAATCTGCTAAGGCGACAGAGACATGGCCAGAGGCGTTGTGCTTTTGAGTTGATTGTCCTCCCATACAGTGCGTCTCTGCGTAGGTCTGTCATCTGTACGTCCATCGGTCCTTACCTTTTGAAAGTGGCACATCCATGGATGAGTTTCCCGAAATCACAGATGCTAGCTTACATAGTTGGACCTATTGACTGTAAATGGACAAACTATGTAGGTTTTCTAAGCTTTTGAGAAATGCATGGAGAAAATTTCTTCAAATTTGGCACAAATGGACAGTTGGAGCCAAAGATGACCTGATCAAATTTTAGTCGTCAATGAAAAAAAGACACAGTCCCTGTGACCTCAAATCCATCTCATTGTTGTGAATGTAATATCTCTGGAAAGCATGAAGGGAATGTTTTCAAATTCAGCACTGATGTGGAAGATATCAGTGAACCAATTAGATTTTTACGGACTAAAGTCAGAGGTCAAGATGGCTTGACATCCATCCCACTCTCGGTCCTTATACATTTTGATGGGCCATTCAGTAAAACTACTCATACTACTCGTGCATTTTGCCAGCGAGAATTCGCTGTGCAGCTTCATGTTGGGTCATATTTGTCAGTTTTCAAGTTTTATTAATTATCCCCTACTTCCATCCCACCCTTTCATTATCCATGCACCCCTATTTCTTTTTTATTCATCTTTTCATCCTCCATGAAGCTTCATTCAATTACTAAGTCATTAAACTTTCTAGCAAGAGACTTCATATTGCTTCATGCTTTAGACTTTCCCAAAGGATAGCTGTTTATGTGTCTACCATCCTCAACATACAGATATGCACAGGAGCATTCTTCTTTTTTTTTCAATTGCTCCATCCTACATACTAATGATTGAAATAACTGTAAATTAACATCCTTTAACAAATGCTTTATTAAGTGTAAACGAATCACAAAAAGTCATAGTGACATGATAATTTGTTAATGATGTGCAACATGAATTCATCATGAATCATACATTAGTTCAGCATTACGTAAGAACACGATTTGTACCCTTATTGTAAAGATCAACCCTGAGGAAAAACTTTGCTCGATGGAAGCTAGTCATAATATCTGGATGTGGTAGCTACCACTCATAGTAATCAGGAGTACAGACATGGCTGCAACTAAGTGTTGCTAACTTAACAATAAATTTAAGAAACAAAGATAAAGTATGTATGTCAACATGCACTAATAACTGCAAGGAACGAACTGTTGAACTACAAAACCCAAAACCAGTGAAGTTGGCACGTTGTGTAAATCGTAAATAAAAACAGAATACAATGATTTGCAAATCCTTTTCAACCTATATTCAATTGAATATACTGCAAAGACAAGTTACTTAATGTTCGAACAGGTAAACTTTGTAATTTTTTGCAAATATTAGCTCATTTGGAATTTGATGCCTGCAGCAGTTTTCAAAAAAGCTTGCACAAGTGGCAAAAAAGACTGAGAGAGTTGAGGAATGCTCATCAAACACTTATTTGTAACATCCCACAGGTGAACGGGCTAATTGGGAACAGGTGGGTGCCATGATTGGGTATAAAATCAGCTTCCCTGAAATGCTCAGTCATTCACAAACTTGGATGGGGCGAGGGTCACCACTTAGTGAACAAATGCGTGAGCTGATTGTCGAACAGTTTAAAAACAACATTCCTCAACAAGCTATTGCAAGAAATTTAGGGATTTCATCATCTACGGTCCATAATATCGTCAAAAGGTTCAGAGAATCTGGAGAAATCACTGCACGTAAGCAACAAGACCGAAAACCAACATTGAATGCCCGTGACCTTCCATCCCTCAGGCGGTAACTGCATCAAAAACCGACATCAGTGTGTGAAGGACATCACCACACGGGCTCAGGAACACTTCAGGAAACCACTGTCAGTAACTACAGTTTGTCGCTACATCTGCTAGTGCAAGTTAAAACTCTACAATGCAAAGCGAAAGCCATTTATCAACAGCACCCAGAAACGTCGCCGGCTTCGCTGGGCCCAAGCTAATGTAAGATGGACTGATGCAAAGTGGAAAAGTGTTCTGTGGTCTGACGAGACCACATTTCAAATTGTTTTTGGAAACTGTGGACATTGTGTCCTCCGGACCAAAGAGGAAAAGAATCATCCGGACTGTTAAAGGCGTAAAGTTCAAAAGCCAGCATCTGTGATGGTATGGGGGTGTATTAGTGCCTAAGGCATGGGCAACTTACACATATGTGAAGGCACCATTAATGCTGAAAGGTACATACAGGATTTGGAGCAACATAAGTTGCCATCCAAGCAACGTCTTTTTCATGGACGCCCCTGCTTATTTCAGCAAGACAATGCCAAGTCACATTCTGCACGTGTTACAACAGCATGGCTCCGTAGTAAAAGAGTGCGGGTACTAGACTGGCCTGCCTGTAGTCCAGACCTGTCTCCTATTGAAAATGTGTGGCGCATTATGAAGCGTAAAATATGACAACGGAGAGCCCGGACTGTTGAACAACTTAAGCTGTACATCAATCAAGAATGGGAAAGAGTTCCACCTGAAAAGCTTCAAAAATTGGTCCCCTCAGTTCCCAAACGTTTATTGAGTGTCATTAAAAGGAAAGGCAATGTAACACAGTGGTAAAAAGGCCCCTGTGCCAACTTTTCTGTAATGTGTTGCTGCCTTTAAATTCTAAGTTAATGATTATTTGCAAAAAAAATAATAAAGTTCCTCAGTTTGAACATTAAACATCTTGTCTTTGCAGTGTATTCAATTGAATATAAGTTGAAAAGGATTTGCAAATCATTGTATTCTGTTTTTATCTACGATTTACATAACGTGCCAACTTCACTGGTTTTGGGTTTTGTATGACATGCATTACTTACACATTCTCCAATTTTACCATAAGTCTATATAAGCATAACTCTAATTCAGCAGTTCTGTTCTGTTCATTCCTATTCAACTGCCTGTCTTAGAGAGTTTGGAGTTTGGTTATTAGACTCCAGAGAAAGCCCGATGTGAACTACAAAATCCCCACCCCCATTTCTGATCGGCTTAGCTTTTATTGTTCATGACTATTGAACCACTGGTTGTTGGGCATTGGGTTCCCAGACTTGGGAAGAAACAGATGTTAATTGACAAAGCCCCGCCCCCTTTATGATTGGTTGATGTTTCATCCTTCATGACAATTGAGCCGTTCCTCATAGGGGATAAGTGGTTGGGTTTTTGGGCACAAGAAGGGGTCAGATATTAGTCTTATGTTTTATTAAATCATGCCAAGGTCAAAATTCAAGGGAATATTTCTAAGAAACAATAAAGTTTATTAGTTTGAACATTAAATATCTTGTCTTTGTAGTGTACTCAGTTGAATATAGGTTGAAAAGGATTTGCAAATCATTGTATTCTGTTTTTATTCACACACACACACACACACACACCCATCTATATATATATATATATATATATATATATATATATATATATACATATATATGTATCTACTCCACCCTACATATAAATATGTATGTATCTACTCCATATATATAAAACCATTTCTAAGGCTTTGGGGCTCCAGCAAACCATAGTGAGAGCCATTACCCACAAATCGAGAAAACTTGGAACAGTAGTGAACCTTCCCAGGAGTGGCTAGCCAACCAAAATTACTCCAAGAGCGCATCGATGACTTATCCAGAGGGTCAAAAAAGAACCCAGAACAAGATCTAAAGAACTGCAGGCCTCACTTGCCTCAGCTAAAGCCATGCTTGAAAACCCTTCAATGTGGCTGAATTAAAACGATTCTGCAAAAATGAGTGGGCCAATATTCCTTCACAGCGATGTGAAAGACTCATTGCCAGTTATTGCAAATGCTTGATTGCAATTGTTGTCACCGAGGGTGGCACAACCAGTCATTAGGTTCAGGGGGCAATTACTTTTTCACATAGGGCTAGGTAGGTTTGGATAGCTTCTTCTCTCAATAAATGAAATCATTATATAAACTCTGCATTGTTTACTTACTGAGGCTATCTTTGTCTAATATGAAAATTTGTTTGATAATCTGAAACATTTAAGTGTGAAAAATAGGCAAAAAAAATCAGGAAGGGGAAAATACGTTTTCACAGCACTGTATACGTCTGAACAGAAACGGACATAAACTACAACTAGACACGTTTGCAGAGGCATGCAACCGCAAGGCAGTTGTTCTTATTTTCAAATGGTTTGAAAAATATTGAGTAATTTTAACTTTGAACATTTGTTGGTCCTAACTTATTTTTGAATACTATAATTACAAATTGACATTATTTGGATTGTATGTGTCTTAGAGCTGTATAACAGGCATGTACAAGTGAATGACTGACTAAGCAAATTCATTAATGCCTGACTCATCCAGGCCACGTTTTACTGAGCGTCAAAATTTTTCGAAGTTTAAAAAAAGTTTGTGGGGTATGCAAGAGCCTAAAAGTTCAGAAAAAGATTAATAAAAAAAATAAACAAATAAAAGTTGCTCTGATTTCTTGTAGTATTTGTCATTAATTATTAACTTTCCATGCAGCTTACACGCAGATAGGCATAGTTGGTTTACTTCTAAAAACCTCTGCCACAGCAAGAGCATTCTCCCTAAGCAGAGTCAGGATGCGTGTGGGTGCGTGCTGTAATGGGACTGTCCCCGATGAACATAACCCCTCTGCCTGGCCCCCCAGTGGAGTCAAATAACATCCCGACTTCAGCACTGGCACAAGGATTTGAAAGTATTTGAGTTCTGAAAGCCCCCACAAAAGGACCTTCATTAAATTAGTCAGTTAAATGGGCATTGGACCGTCCCCAGCTGTGTCCTCCACCCCTGACTGTGACCATTATTGTCCCAGATTGTGTAAACTAATGACACAGGCTCTTCAGCCCCCTTCCTACCCCCCACCCCCTTTTTTTGCTGAATTTTGCTGATCTTGTGCAACTTTCCATCACTGTCGACTGTGAGTTCTCGGGTGATGTGTCCTGGTGTTGTGCAAACTTGACATTAACAGGGCTGACATGACCTTTCTGATGTTGCTCTGAAATGCGAAAATGAGGAAGGACTAAGGTCCTTGTGTGGTTAAGTAGGGGTTTGGGGGGGGGGATTTTGAAATACAGTCAATTAACTCTGAATAAATAATATCTCTGAAATGTAACTCTATTTCAAACAGAAAAGGATGAAAGAATGTCTGTATTGTGCAATACAATGCAGTATTTCCAGCTTTGTCATTCATTTTTGAGAAAACCACATGCTATGACATGTCTGTTATTTCAGAATTAGTCTTTGATGTGCAAGTGCCATTTTTCTTGAATATATGTCATTTGCTGCGGAGCACAAACAAAAGCGGAAAGGATTCAGTCGGTTGCAAAAGAATGACACAAGATGGATGCTTGAAATGAACCTCCATGGTGCATTGCTGTGTCTTCCGTTGCCTCGTTGAGTCTGCACAGAGAACGACAGAACAAACTGTGGCTGCTGGTGCTTCAGAGAGGATGTGCGTTATTTTTGTATTGCTCTCCCTGATTTGCATTTTGGTCATTATATGCTGTAGAAAGTTTAGGAACACTAAGAGCAGGTCATTGTGCCTTTTTGTACAAAGCTTGTAATTTGTCCTGTAGTCTTTTGTAATTACCATTGTACTTGTGAACTTGCACGTTTTTTTTTTTTTTTAACTTGAATTGATTCCACCTCTGCTGAAAAGAGCCGAACCTGAAATATCTTAAGCAATTTGATTTATTAATCCTTTTTTGACTGCAAAAGCATCAAATTAATCCTTCCAGTATTTCTGTTTTTAAAAGCCTGATTAGATTAAGTGTTATAGGGTGAATCCATTGAATCCTTTGTCTCTGGATATGCGCGCACTGTCAGTATTTTGGCAGGTCAATTGCAAAAACAACTATGGTCTCGCTCCATGTGTCTTTTGAGTGAGTCTGTGTGTGAAAGTGTGCACGCCCATGGGCTTGCATTTGAAGACCACAATGTGAACATTTATCAGGGTTAGATTTTCAAGTTGCGGAGAAATGATGAATTAAAAATTGAAAACGATCTTAGAAACAAAGCACTGAAAAAAAATGCAAACATATTAAATATTATAATAATATATATAATATTGTTATATATTATTATAAACACAACAATAAAATATAATATAGAACATACACCAAAATGCAAAGTTTGTGGTCCTTTGTGGTCTTCATGTGTGTGTGTGTGATTGCATGTATGAGTGTGCTTAACTGTATGCAAACGCATATTTAAGCCTATATGCGACTGTGCGGGCAGTGTATGTTCATGCCAATACTCTCTCTGCTTGAGTGCGCGTGTGGGTGAGTTGAGATGTGAAGAAGCTTATGACGACAGGTGTGGAGTGACACTGTGATGATCTCACAACCTCCTGTCTCTCCAAACTTCAGACATTTCAGATGTGATTACAGCTTCTTTTATCGACAGGTGAGAAGTGAGAGGGTGAAACAGTGTGATCGGAATGATTGCAAACACATGAGTCACCCATCCCAGGTAGCTATCAGACTCTCCTTTACAATTTATACAAATATATACTTCACACTTGGCTAAAAAGTTCTATTTAAGAGATTTTTAGATTCAACAGGGCTGGCAGTAATCATGCCTGAATGTGTCAAGTAAAATTGAACCTAATTATTGATTAAAAAAAAAATTTGCTTAATTGGTTGATTTACTGACTTGTTTGGTTCATTTTTTTTTTCTTGCATAAATAAATGAAATTATGACTGAAAACTGCATTTTGAGTTTTCTCGGGTTATTCTTGTCCAATTCTAAAATTAGTTTGACGATCTGCAACATTTAAGCGTGATAAATATGCAAAAAGAAATCGGGAAGGGGGTAAATAATTTTTCATTGCGCTGTGTCTACAATTTTGAATGTAGATCAACATTGAAATACGTATATTTTGGGAGGGTTAATTGTTGTGATGGGAGCGGGGTGGCATTAATGTTACAACAGCATTTCCAAAAAAGTTGGGAAAATTTGCAAAACTTAAGTAGAAACAGATTGCAATGATTTGCAAATCACTTAAAGCATGCAGTATATTATATTAACATATAGAGTATATATAATAATAATAATAATAATAATAATAATAACAATAATAATAATAATAATTATTATTATTATTATTATTATTTTTATTATTATTATTATTATTATTATTATTATTAAATATAGAACAAAAATATTTCATCATATTGTATTTTAAACTGACAAATTATATTGTTTTTTGAAAACTGTCTGCTCATTTTGAATTTGAGGCCAGCAACATGTTTCAAAAAAGTTGAGATGGTAGCAACAACGGATTAGAAAAGAAAATTGCACTACGTGACAGAAATACACCTGGTGTAATATCTCACAGCAAATTAGATTCATTGGCAACAGGTCAGTAGTTCAATTGGGTGTAAAAAGTTGTAATTGGGTTTTAAATTTTAACCTTACATTGAGATGAAGACAAGCAGCATGTGACCTTTGCTTTCTGTGTAGAGATGGGTGAAGCACTGAGTAAGGCTGACGCATATGTGGGCCTGGTGTAGCTTGATGCTGGGGATACAGATGGAGTCCAAGAAATATTCAGGCTATGGCAGCCTCTGCCAATAAGCTTTCTGTGGGTATTCAGTTATTTCACAGACATCACCACTCTCAGTGAATATGTAGCTACCAACATCTTTGGGCACAGAATACTGGAAAATTTCCCATCATGCGGCGCACAGCATGGTACAAAGATTGAAATATTGATGAGTCTCCAGTGTGTAGGTGTAGTTGGGGTTTTTGTAGATAAACTGTGGTCAGAGAGAACTCAAAGATTAGCATATTTAGCATTTTTCGTGTTCGCTTGCTCTTTAACAGTCAGAACCCTGTCGTTTTTTTTTATGGGTGAATCGAAACCAGGCCGGATTTGAAAAGCTGCTCGAAGAGGACGATCAGAGGCGTGGGAGCAACAAGCTTCCCTCGGCACCAGCAAAGAAAATCTAGTCCAGGATGCAGCAGTAGTTATGGAGATGTGAAATATTAAATGACTCTGATCATCACAGGTCACACCCTTTTTGTTGTTCCCTAGTGTCCCCTAGTGTCCCTCTTATGTCCCCTACTGTCCCCTGGTGTCCCTCTAATGTCCCCTAGTGTCCCCTGGCGTCTGTCTTATGTCCCCTTGTGTCCTGACAGTGTCTCACAATCTACCAGTGTAATCCATTCGACTGCCTCTCTAACTGAAGTCTGAGGAGTGAAATGTTCTGGAAAAAACGGATACAGATTGGGCTCTGGATGTGGGTACTACACACTATTTTTTTTTTTTCTTTCTTTGGGGGGCGGGGTGGTTAAATTTAATTGAACCATATGCAATATGAAAGCTGACTGGTGGGTATCTTTTGATTGTGACAGTAGTGGCACTGTCACTCTTAATTAATGAGGCGTTTGTTTATAATTGCATTCTCATGCTTTAAATTACGGGAAGTGGCAAACATTAGAGGACCAAATTTGAATCAGAACTGATTCTTTTTTTTCTTTGTTTTCTTCACGTGTAAACAAGAGTTTTCATTTCTCTTGCCTAACTTTCATCATCCTTTTGGAGTTACCTATCACGCTTACCTAAGAAACACAGAGAGCCCTTTTCGTGAAGCCGGCGCTAATTGGGATGCTGATGAAAAACATAAAAACAAAGCTCTTCGGTTCAGTGAGTTCTTGAAAAGAGTCAGATGATCTGTTTAGTTGACAACCATGTTAGCTGGTACAGCCTCACCGTTATGTTCACTCAGTTATCTGGTCAGGCAGTTAGTTTGGAGAACGGTCTGTCACTCCCGTGGTAAATACAGTTCAATAAGGAACGCACCTCTGAGTCTTCACGCTCATCTCTCTCTCGGAACTAAAAATAAATTAGCACTGTCTACTTAATTTACGAGTTCCAGGGAAGGTTTTTTATTTTAGGCTTTAGTCATTGGCGGAGAGGCACACAAGTTTGGGTTGGAGGATGGGTCCTGTGGTGGAACTGTTTTCTTCCGCATTAAGAATACTACGCTCTACTGGCACTTGTAACACAACTCCAGATGGTTTTATGCTGTGTCAGAGCCTTGAGTCGGCCTTCGTTTCAGCGTAGTGGTCTGCTCTGTGGCCGCAGTGATGTGGAGTCTCAGGAAACAAATGTTGCATGTCTGCATCTGCAAGTCATGCAGGCCACCCTGCCCTGAATGTTGCACTGCACGACATTACATGAAATGCAATTCCCCAGTGTAGAATCGTGTCTACATAAAAACAGTATCGCAAAGGAATCATGCACTGGAACTTTGGGTTGTTTAAGATAAGGGTATATATCTTACCTCTTCGCATTTTTGATGCAGAATTTGCAAACTTGACTAGTACCCACTCATATTTTTAATGTTTTCATATCATTAAAGAAAGGATAAGTAAAAATAAATAAATTTCCTAAAATATCACATAAGTGTAAGGCGTGCACACGGCTTCAAAGGTGGAATGTGAAGTTAAAGACAATATTCCATTTTCGAATTAATGCCCATTGGGTTGACCATAAACAGTTAAAAATGGTGATCTATCGTATGACAGGGAGCTAAAAATGGTTTTTGCGTGGTAAACAGATTGAGGGACTGGACTTACTGTAAGCGATGAAGAGAAGGGAGTTTCATTCATTTCCTATTCTGAGCTGTTGGCCAAGTCAGTGCTGTTGCATTAATGTATAGTAACTCCTGTGAGCATTTATCACCCTGTAGTAGTGCGTGACTTCCGAAAGCTGACTTGCAGGAAACGAACCCACCCGACACCCTTCTGGCCACAAGCAATGCCATCCCCGTCAGCTCTTTTAATTTCCTCCACAGCAGCCAGCCGTGTGAGACAGCACATTCTAAAAACATTGCTGCAATGAAGCCGGCAGCGAGATAACGTTACCACCACATTGCAGGAATGTTGCGAGAACGTTTCGTGCCCTCTCTCCCCTGCTGTCCCCCCTCCCCCCCCCCCCCACCCTTGTGCGTGCAGTCAGTGCCCATCCAATGGCTTTCCAATCTGGTGTGGGATCGAATCATCTCATTCGTATTGCTATTTTACAACCCCCTTGTCCATAGAGTTTTTCAGGCACTGCTATTTTTGGGCGATGACAAGGAACTGAGCAGCATGAGAGCATCTACTAACTCAGTGTGATCACTTCCTGTTTTTGGGGAAAGAGCACACATTATAGTGGCTTACTGCGGTGGCTGTTGGGTGTCTTGACTTTGAGCCATTCAACAAATATGACTGTGGTTTCTGTCATAATGCTTAAATCCACTGACCGTCAACAGCAAAAGTGGAAACTCCAGGTTTGGAGAGTAAAAATCATCCCCAGTATTATCTTTTGGTCTCCTGTATTTGTTAATTATCTCAATTCTAAAACCAGGTGCTGGAAATCAGCTGTAAAATGAGGGCAGAATGTTACCTTTCCATAGCAGCAGTGGCATTACTCCTGCTATTTTAGTGGAGATTTGACCCCCAATATATCACAAAATATTGTATATCCACCTCCCAATAATGTATAATTTAGAGTAAAAAATGTGTAATTGGGAAGAGCACTCCAGAAAAATCTTCCCGAACCCAGGGCTCTGCTCCCCAATCTATAAACCTTGTGTGGCAGTTCTACATGAATGACATGAGAGCTACAGGGATTTATATGTTGTTGTTTTGTGCTATTTGTATATTCAAAGCACAGTAAATGGAGAATAACAGATGTGTGGAGTTGGTTTATGTAGCAAGCAGATAATTGCTTTTTTATTCAGGTTTGATTTGATCACAATGTGCCACATGGAGCCACCACAGTGACGTCAATGATGGATACAGACACGCAGTACCTGTGCGCTTTTGAACCAGTGCCAGTCTTAATAGCAGGTGATTGATTCACGCAGAGGTACGGTAAATGGCTTTTTTGTCTGCAGACGTCACAGTCTCTGTATTGAACCTCGCATTGAAGAGTTCGTGTACGAGTCAAGTGGCAAGGCTGTGGATATTATTATGTTGTTGTTATGGAATTATATTTCAGACAGACATATCCCTCTACACATTCTCTGTAGCAAGTCAGCCACAGTTCATCGGGTTCACACCTTGGAATGCTTCCTGGAGTCATGGCAGTCGTCTCAATCAGAAATTTAAATCAAACATCCTATCAAAGCAATCTGCTTGCAAAGGATTTGGTTCAACCTTGCTGTAAATAAACCTTTTCTTCGTCTAATAATGACAGGATGCTTGAAGACAAGTATCAACAAAATATAAAGGTTCAACGTCTGCTTTGAAGTGTCAAACAGAAATATGTAGTGCGTAACAGTGTAGGCGACCTTATGCAACAGCAGTTGTACAGCGTCAATTAGGTTTGCAGCAGTGGTTTTTCATCTCGACATTTTGAATAAACGTTTCTGTTGTAAGCCGGGATGACATGTGGTTTGGGACTGGCACATTCAATTTCGACCTGTGTTCCAAAATCAACTCGGGAACGCCTGCAGCGTGCCAGGAGGGTGTTCCAGGAGAGACAGAGGTGGGTATCTGGCCAATGGCGCGAGCCTCCACCCGCAGCATTCCAAGCAACGGTGAGGTTAACAAGAGCTGCTTCTGGGCAGACCGCCAACACAGGCAGGCAGCAATCCACCTACAATGAGCTACAAGAGTATCAGGATAGAGTCATGTCTAATTATACACCCTTGGGGGGGGGGGGGGGGGGGGGGAGTTACACAGGGCGAGTGAGCTGATGTGTGAGAGAGAGAGAGAGAGAGAGAGAGAGCACTTGCCGAGAGAAAGACGGAGAGAGATAGCGAGACAGTGAGAAAGATCAAGTGTGTGAGAGAGGAGGAAAGCGAGGGAGGGGAGAGAAAAAACGATAGAGCGAGCGGGAGGGAGAGAAAATGAGAGAGACAGCAGAAGTGTGGGAGAGAGAGAATGTGAGCTTGTGAAAGAAAGAGAGAGAGAGAGAGAGAGAGAGAAAAAGAGAGGGAGTGGAGATGATCTGAATCAAAGCTGGATGTGCCTATTTGTACTAACCGGTGTTTGCTCCAATGAAGACTCAATTCTGTACTGATCTACAGAAGACAGCCACAGAGGTAAGACAGATTTACTACTGCTGTGTGAGCGGGAGAGAGAGAGGGAGAGGAAGAGAAAGAAAGAAAGAAAGAGAGGCAAAGAGAGATGTTTTTTGTAAATGACAGCTTGGTAATGTGGAAATGATACTATGGGGATGACAGATATCTATTTCTGCAGCAGTGGAAGAGATGGTGAGGGCTATGATCCCCACACTTTTGAAAAAGGGGACACAGCGGGGGGTCCTTACATGCAATTAGCAAATCAGGTGCACACTACTACACGGCACGGCTAAAGCCTTTAATCCAGTGGTGTCACAGATGATGTGACATATCCTTTCACTCAGCGCAGCAGGTTCTGCGCATACGTGCCGCTGACACGAGTCATTATTTATTGAGAGAGATGAGCAACAGGGACAGTGTAACGCAGACAGCCTGCATTACTCTGGAACACCCTCTCTGTCAGTGAGAAGATCGAGCGCACACACACACACACACACACACATAGAGTTTGTCCCCACTTTCCAGTACTGAAGAGTAGGAGGAAGAGGTAGGGGGACAGGGTTCAGCACCCCATTACAAACGGGACGACACTGGGGGGGTCAGGTCGGTGGCCAGAACTGTACTCACTGCACGGCGGTTCTTTCTTACATCCGAGCAGACGCTGCAGCTCGTGTCTTCTGAGAAGTGACTGGGAGATTCAAAAGAAAATAATGATTTATAATTATTACAATGCAATAGTGTTACTTGCCTTACGGTGTGTTAAAAGTGATGTGAAGATGCTTTAATGTATACGATATTTGTCCTCAACAAAAATGTAATTATGAGGCAAAAATTTAAGAAGTTAGCACTGTTACATAAAACGACATGCTGTATGGTTTATGTTAAGGTGTAATAACTCCAAAGGAAATCCAGTTGTATAGTGAAAAATTAAGAATTCCAAACAAATTTTTTGTTTAGAAATGTGCACAATATTGGGTCATTAAAATAAAATCAAAACAAAGTAAAATGCGTCAAAAGTTGGCGTTTAAAAACAACAAAGGTTTTCAATACACATGTTCAAAACTGTTTGTTGCTTTTAAACGCCTTGTTTTACTTATATTTTAATACACCTGGCGAAGAAGTGTCATTGCGTTGTCAGCGTCACTGCGTCTGTTAATGCTCACAAAGTTTATGACTTTGTAATGCAATCTTTGCAGAATCCTCCCAGAATACTTTTCACATTAATATTATAATATTATTATTTCAATTCAAAGTGCCAATGTTCGGATGTAGCACAGTATAAGCCATAAAGTACATGGCTATTTTTCTTACATGATTTTTTTAAACAAGGAAGTGAAGTAAAGGTAAGACAAAATCGTGCGCTTGGTAGATGTGAACAGATTCTGCCATCATTAGTAGGCTTTTCATCCTGGGTTATCAGAGCGAGCGTGTTCATTTTGTGCATGTATACGCGCTGTCTGTAGTTTTATAGTAACTCAAGGTGTGTCTGGCGCGGCCCGCTGAAGCTGTCCTCCCACGCTGCGAGGTGCGAATCCAACAGCACTTTATGTCTTCCAACACCTGTCAGTCCCAGGAGGAGAGGAGGCGGGTGGCCCTATTAGCCACAAATGAATGCAGCAGTTATGTAATGAATACCTTGGTGGCGATTTCTATTATTGTGAGCTATTAAACCCAAAGTACTAGCATTCTGGCCCTCCCACTCACTCCCCGGGTCCATTTGTGTAATGAGTTTGAGCCGAATGCGCACAGACAGAGAGGTCAGCCGCTTGCTACCTGTCTGCAGAAAAAAGTACGGTCGTTCCCCAGATGCACAGAGCGAATTTGAGGTGCAACTCATTTCTTTCTGAGCCACTGTGTGCGCGCTTGTGCATGCGTGTGTGCAAATGTGTGTGCGTGTGTTCAGATGTGTGTGTGCACGCATGCTCTCAATGAAAGGCTGGCAGTTTCCATTTATGCACAGTCTAGACTGTAGCGTGGAGTGGTTCTGAAGAGATTGATGGTATTGCTCACCCGACAGTAACGCAGAGCAGGGCACAGTGTTGATGTAGACTGCACAAGGACTCCTTTCTCTAGAGCTGCTATTGAAGTACCTACGTTGTGGAAAAGTAGGGAAGACAGATTCGACATAGACGTGAACAATCACAGGCATGTATTGAGACAAACACGCTTGGGCGCACACTCTCACACACACATCTGCAAATGCATGAAGCACATACTCACGTTTAGATGAATCCACATGAATGCGGACGCACAAACACACACACACACACACACACACACACAAACAAACACACACACACACACATACGGACCGAGATGCACACACAAACTAAGCTCAGACATACATACACTGTTTGCCATACGCACACACACACACACACACACACACACACACACACACACACACAAACATATATCAATATATACTATATACACGCAGCAAGGTAATTGTTGTACATGCAACAATTTTCAGACATAGTTACACACCCGAGCCCACACACACTTACAGCAGTAAAGCATATATTTATTTTTCATGCCTTATATAATACCGGAGCTTGCATAATGCATGGACTGTAATTGCTGCACCTGGTTCCCGGTTTCCACTCTCTGCCCTACCTAACTGTGCCAAGCTGTACAAAAGGGGTGCTGAGAGTGTGACTGGTGGGTTAGAGGGGTGCGGGAGATGAAGGCCGGTCAGGGATTTATCTGATGAGGAAGGGAGGGAGGGAGCTCAGGGCACAAAGAGTGGGTTTAGTGGGCATCGTGGATAAATGAAAGAATGAGTGTACTGCAGATTAATGTGAGGAAGCCAGGTACATGGAGTGTGTAGAGGGTGTGGTACAGATAGTACACATATTAGAAAATTGAGCGTAGTAGGTCAAGCGAATAAATATGGTATATAAAGCAAGGGCAGGAAGGCTAGAGTTGTTACTGTAGGGGGTACAGTGGATAAGACAGGGGCAAGGGTAGGATGTACAGTATGGGGGGATAAAATTGATATAAAAGTGCTAGTGGGTTAAGTGGAAGATGATGATTCGGAGGTAAAGGAGAGCTAGACGGCCTCTCGGCTTCAGAGGGGTGGTGTCGCGGCATGTAGCGCAGTTTGAGGTGCCTAGCAGTGGTCCCCAAATAACGCACCATTGGGGAGGTGTGAAGACTTGTGTTAAACGCCATAACTCTGGCTAAGGACACCGCACACCGCACACTGAATGGCATTCTCACGCATGCTGAAGCCCTGTGTCCACAGCGCTGAGACGCGATGAACGCCATTGTCTAAATCTCGGCTACTGCTTAGTGACAGCTGTGTCAAGTTGCAAAAAAAGGTCTTTGAGTGTGGTGTCGTGATTATAGGGGTCATTTTCTCAGTCATAGATCAATGTTATAGACCCATTACTCCCATATTTCAATTCGAGGCCCCTAATTTCTCCCCTATTAGCTGCCCGTAAAATTAGCGCAAATCAGATTCGAGCGAAATGACGCTCATTTTTAGCAATAAAATGTCATTTCCTTCTGGCAGCTTGTCAATTTTTTCCTTCTTTTTTTTTTTGCTCACTGGAGCTAATGACAGTTTATACATTGCATCAAGTCTGCGACTAACCCTCACTTGTTGGGTGTATATTTTAATATGGATATGTCGGAGGTCAGAGCTGGGAATGACGTCACAGCTGAGTTATCAGCGTTCCAGTTGCAAAGTTGGAAAAAAGTTGCCAACCGCCATAAACCGGGAAGAAGAGTAGTAAAACAAGATGGTCACGTCTACGAAAGCTATTCTCGCGTTTGCCTTGTCCGAATATAGCAACTTCTGGACTTCTGGACAAATATGCGGTCCTTCTGCAACCTTCAAACATGGTGGATTTCCATATATATACGTCGAACAATGTATATGGCTGATTTAGTGCGACACGTGTCAGAAGTGATAAACGGAATATTACGGGAGCTTCTAATTACTGTTTACACCTGAGGCAGCCATCTTTAAATGTTAACTCGGGGGTAGTGAAGATTCTCCGACTTTCCAAATCGGAAATCCGACCTCGGGGGGCGTTCCAGTTGAAACGTCCAACTTGGAACTTGGAAATTCCGACCTCCGAGTACAAATGGAACACAGCATACGTCCTCATTGGATTGTGCAATTGCACTGCACTTTAACTTCCTGTTTGGTGATGTCACTCAGCTACCACTTCAAACAAAGAAAAAAAAACAGCACAGGTGATCTCTCCAACAGCAGTCATGGGAAAGGCTCCAAGAAATGCACATGAATCATTTCAAAATACAATTAGTCATTAAGTAATAATAACGCCTTCACAAAAATTATACAGTCAATTATTTTTAAAAAAATTGAGACCGGAATTATAGTATAAAGTTATGGCACCTTTAATGCATTAATGTCAGTTTAAATGATGGTTCACCACCTACTAAGTGCAGGTAACAATGTGGCTAGCCACACCCGATGTAAGTTTGGCTGAACATTTTTATATGACACATTAAACTATGCGTAAAACAATTGCGATGGTTATTAAAAATAACAAAGGTTTTCACTGGAGATGGATTATGTGTGGAGTAGCATAGAACAATAGTTTAATATCTAATCTCTGAGTTCTATGTTGATAAATTCATTGATAAATAAAATATAAGAGGGGAAGCTTTTTTTAGATGATACATTTCATATTACTCATTAGAGTTATTAAGCGTGTAACAGTTTCCACTGTGAGTGAAAAAAATTTGCCAAAAACACGTTATCATCAACAAAAAATACCTCTCTTTCAGGCATTCCGCAAAGATCTGTCACAGAACTATTAATTTTGAGAAGAGAAACACAGGCCCAAAGAGCAAAAACAATACATTATCGTTATATTGGGCTTCACTCTCTGGAATCGGTTTTTTCCCCAATACTTTACCTGCCTTACAGAGCACCTGTTGGATAGCCATTGGATCCAGGTAGCGCTTCCTCCATCTATTTTTCTATAACAAAAACAATACATTTTTACCCTCTCCCTCCCCACCACAAAAAGGGGAGGGGATATTGTCATCGATGGCATAACTTTGCATGTTCGTCTGTCAGCAATCAAGTTTGCTCAAATAAAACAAAATCTTCAAGGAAGGTGTACAATGGTTCAAGAATCACTCCATTAAAATTTGAACCTAACTGGGTCAAGGTAACCAAAACCCCTGATATGGAATGTTGTACCTGGAAACATTTGTTTGAGGATTTAATTTTTTAATCCTTTTGATCCGTTTGTCAAAGGGGTCTCATTCATATTTGTTGATGCTTTTCCTAGGAGGATTTGCATAAAAAGCAGCTCTTTCCTCATTATGCTTTTCCAGGGTCTATTTGCATATTGAATTACGTATGATTTTTATTTTACCATAAGTGACAAAAATAGATATTTTGAAAGAAATAGCAACAGTCATAGTTAGTAATTTGCAATAAATTGAATCGTAAAAAAACATAATGCTTTGTAAAAGGCTCAATGATCAATGAGTACACCGAGTGAAAGGCCAAAAATAAATTACCAAGTACTTTCTTCACAGCACCATTCATTAGTATTTTAGGTGAATTCTAAATTTAGCCTAAGTTTTCATAATTTGTGAGTCAGGAACAATGTGTGTGTTTAATCAATCAGCAGTTATGTACATGATATCAAAATACAGCACAAGCGTTTGTAGTATGTGAGTCAGGCAAAATTTATGTGTGTGATGGGCAGGAGGAATTTACTTCTACAGGGTGCGTCCGCATGTTTTTCAACATTGTTGAAAACAATGTTGTGTTCATGGTATCCATTCTGACTGACGAGAAATAGAACAAATATTACAATAAAATGATACAGACGATCCAACACATCATTCAGACACTCTATTAGCATTGTTTTTTTGTTTGTTTAATTTAACAAATTTAAATCTGATAATCAGGTACAATTATCTATCTATGCTTTGAGCTGGTAGTTTCGTATTTTCTTGCCTATGACTCCACACATCAAGAACAGAGGTGCATCGTGCTGGTTTGACAAAAACTCAAACTCAAACTCACGTGAACTCGCATTGCATACCAAATCAGAAGTCATTTGATCTCTTATCCAGAAGACAATTCAATCAAAGCTCTTCTAAAAACTGGAAAAACACTGTCAGAGGACAAAATTTCAATCTTGCTTCAGACAGCGACACAGCACAGAAACTGTACTTCTTCGTGTAACATTAAATTTTTCAGTGAATGCTGACTCTAGAGTCTGCTCATTATTGGTGCTGTGAGATATAAGTGGAGCATTCGATACAGTTGATCATTCAATCTTGATTGACAGGTTTGCGAAATTTGATGTGGCTCTCTGAGACTGTATTGAAATCGTTTTTCTCATATCTGTCAAACAGACATTTTTTGGTTGCGCACAGTGATTAATTATGTATCATCATCTGTCTGCAGTGTTGACTTCAGGTTTACCTCAAGGGTCCTTGCTTGGGCCTATATTGTTTTCAAATTATATGCTTCCTCTGGGTCTGATTATTCATCAGCAAAATATATCTTATTATTGCAGCGCTGATAATACGCAGTTATATCTTTCAATGAAATCTATTGATTTCTGCAGTGTGTCAGTGCTACGTGACTGTTTAGCTTATGTTCAAAATTGTACGGCAAATCATTTTCTGCAGTTAAACTCAAATAAAACTGAAATCATTATGCTTGGCCCAAGGTTAGTCTTGGATAAAATTCAATCATCTCTCGCTTCAAATATCAGGCCCTTTTATAGAAATCTTGGTGTGATTTTTGATACCAAACTCAAATTTGAGCTACACATTGAATTTGTGCAGTCATACTATATGCAACTCTGAAACAGAGCCAACATTAGAACTGTTTTGTCTTTTGAGGATACTGAAAAAAATTATTCATGCTTTAATTTCATCAAGATTAGACTACTTTAACTCCTAATTTACCTGTCTGAATAAGAAATATTTGCCCAAACTGCAAGTAGTTCCAAATTCAGCAGCAAGATTGCACACCAAGAGAAATCGAAGAACCTATATTACTCCAATTTTAGCATTTTAAATTTACTCCAACTTAAAAACTGATCAAACAAGTATTTGACACTAACGTGTCTTTGTCCCCCGCCACAAAATGTGAAATTGTGTCAAAATGAACAATTTCTCGGTGTGACCTTGAGGATGGCGCGAAGGTCACCGAAATGGACTGGCGCCGGGGTATCACCCTAATACATGTTGACATAAGATTTGAAGTAAATCCGTCGATTCGTTCTTGAGATATGTCGCTGACAAGGCTATCAGTGTGAAAATCCACAATCTCTCGGTGTGACCTTGAGAATGGTGCGAAGGTCACCGAAATGGACTGGCGCCGGGGTATCACCCCAATATATGTTAACATGGAATTTGAAGTAAATCCGTCGATTCGTTCTTGAGATATCTCGCTGACAAGGCTATCTGTGTGAAAATGCACAATCTCTCGGTGTGACCTTGAGAATGGTGGGAAGGTCACCAAAATCGACTGGCGCCGGGGACTCACCATCATACATGTTATCATGAAATTTGAAGAAAATCCGACAATTCGTTCTTGAGATATCGCGCTGACAAGGCCAAAAGTGTGAAAATCGACAATCTCTCGGTGTGACCTTGAGAATGGTGCGAAGGTCACCAAAATCGACTGGCGCCGGGGCATCACCATCATACATGTTGACATCAAATTTGAAGAAAATCCGACAATTCGTTCTTGAGATATCGCGCTGACAAGGATTCGGGACGTACGGACGGACTTACGGACGGTCGTGAATACTATGTCCCCCACTAATGAATGTTGCCACCAAATATGAAATCAATCCGAGGCTTCCTTCTTGAGATATCGCGCAGACAAGCATTTCAGTGTCAGAATCTATCATACCTCGGTGTGACCTTGAAAATGTCGCAAAGGTCACCAAATTCGACTGGCGCCGGGACATTACCCTAATACATGTTAACACCAAATTTAAAAAAAATCCGATGCTTACTTCTTGAGATATCGCGCAGACAAGCATTTCAGTGTCAGAATCTATCATACCTCGGTGTGACCTTGAAAATGTCGCGAAGGTCACCAAATTCGACTGGCGCCGGGACATTACCCTAATACATGTTGACACCAAATTTGAAAAGAATCCGAGGCTTCCTTCTTGAGATATCGCGCAGACAAGCATTTCAGTGTCAGAATCTATCATACCTCGGTGTGACCTTGAAAATGTCGCGAAGGTCACCAAAGTTGACTGGCGCCAGGACATTACCCTAATACATGTTGACACCAAATTGGAAAAAAATCCGATGCTTACTTCTTGAGATATCGCGCAGACAAACATTTCAGTGTCAGAATCTATCATACCTCGGTGTGACCTTGAAAATGTCGCGAAGGTCACCAAATTCGACTGGCGTCGGGACATTACCCTAATACATGTTGACACCAAATTTGAAAAGAATCCGAGGCTTCCTTCTTGAGATATCGCGCAGATAAGCATTTCAGTGTCAGAATCTATCATACCTCGGTGTGACCTTGAAAATGTCGCGAAGGTCACCGAATTCGACTGGCGCCGGGACATTACCCTAATACATGTTGAGACCAAATTTGAAAAAAATCCGATGCTTACTTCTTGAGATATCGCGCAGACAAGGTTTTGGGACGTACGGACGTACGTACGGACGTACGGACGGTCGTGAATACTATGTCCCCCGCTTCGCGCGGAACGCGCGGCGGGGGACAAAAATTTAATTGATCACCTACAAAATACTTAATGGTCTGTTCTTACAATATATCCGTAAGTTGTTAATTGCTTATAGACATAATACAACCCCAATTCTGAAATAGTTGGGACAAAGTGTAAATTGTAAATAAAATCAATATACAATAACTTTCAAATCACACCAGCCAATATTTTATTCACAATAGAACAGCGATAACATAGCAAATGCTGAAACAGAGAAATTTTACAATTTTATCCACAAAATGAGCTCATTTCAAATTTGATGGCTGCTACAGGTCTCAAAAAGTTGAGACAGGGGCTTGTTTACCATGGTGTAGCATCCCCTCTTCTTTTTAACACAGAGTGGAGGCGTCTGGGCATTGAGGAGACAAGTTTCTGAAGTTTAGTCATTGGAATTTGATGCCACTCTTGTTTAATTCAGGCTTCCAGCTGCGGGAGACTTTTGGGTCTCCTTTGACGGACTTTTCGTTTAATCATGCACCAAATATTTTCAATCGGTGAAAGCTCAGGACTGCAGGCAGGCCAGTTCAGCACATGGACTCTACTACGAAGCCATGCTGTTGTAATAGCTGCAGTTTGTGGTTTTGCATTGTCCTGCTGAAATACACAAGGCCTTCCCTGGAATAGATGTTGTCTGGGGGGGAGCATATGTTGCTCTAAAACCTTTATATACCTTTCAGCATTCATGGTGCTTTTTAAAACATGCAAAGTGTCCCACACCATATGCATTAATGCATCCTCATACCATCAGAAATGCTGGCTTTTGAACTGAACGCTGATAACGGGAGTGGTGGTCTTTCTCCTCTTTAGCTTGGAGGACACGTCGCCTATGATTTCCAACAAGAATGTCAAATTTGGAAGTATTGCATTTTGAAAGATGAAAATTTTGGCTCGGTGGTTGGTCTAGAGTGAAGGTCATTGGGTCATAAACATCTCATTTATACACTAAGGACAATCACAGAAGGTTTGGCATGATTCCCATCAAAACTGTCTGAGTTACTACATTTGAAAATGTCAAAATTCCATAACGTCTGTCTCTACACACCAGGAATACCTAAAGCAGATTTACTATAATTCCCATTAATGCTGGTTGTGTTATTGCAATTTCTGAAAATTAAAAGTTTGGCCTGCTTGCGGTGCACCAGCAAAGGTCACGGGGTGACAAATATCAATGTCAGCCCTTTTCTTCGCACCATAAACAATAAAAAAGTGACATCGTTCCCATCAAAACCGCTTAAATTATTGCATTTAAAAATGCAGTTTGTCAATATATTAGGGCTACAGGAAGGGCCTTAAGGCTACCAAAACAATAGGGTCCACTATGCCCTAGGCATGAAAACAAGGAGATTCCTGCGATTCTCATGGAAACTGCACTAGCTAATGCGCCAACACAAAGGATCTGAGGTAGCGGTGGCATCCAAGGTGAATTCTTAATATCCCTGAAACCTCAGTTTGGGGTATTTAATGTGTGGAGACAGAGGAATGTGAATAGCTTGTGCACAGTGATCAAATAACGCACAAACAGATGGTTGTCCTATTTTGAATAACACCATTGGTGAGCCTAACTGTTTGAAATAAAACAGCTCTGCTTTCTCGTGCCTACTACTGTGCAACCATTACATCTGTTGTTTGCAAAGTGTGAAGTGTGACCTAAATTCTTTATCCTCCCAAGATAGCGAAGATGAGAAAAATGTGGCTGCTTCACTGCCTTCCAGAGCTTTCTTTTTTGCGGTCCCCAAACGGATTCAAACTGAACTGAGGAAAGTTTCTCAGATCCTGTTTGACGCAGATCATGTTCGCAATTAGAAATTTAAACCTACATCCGTCCTCATATGCGGCCGGTTTGCAAAGGACAAAATGAGGAAAATAAAATTTTATGCCAAGTATAATATTCCAACCTGAGTTTGGACTGAACTTTGAACCGTCCCAGATATGTCATTTATTACTGGGTGAATATGCTCGCCCTGGATTCACTTTCGCCTTCAGTGGAGGGCTAATACGACCTGCCAGGATCAGAGTTCGTCTGAAATGATTGTTGAGTTAGGCAGCTATACAGCTGAGGCCGGGTGGTGGAGGTCTGGCTTACAGGCAACTATTCTATACCAAAGAGAAATCAGACAGCACAAAGTGCGTTTGGGTGGTGTAAATTAGCACCACTTCCAGGAAATGGACAGTCATTTACTCCAAAGCACGCATTGTCATAGGTATCACGCTGATTAAACTTACAAAAGGCATTTCACCAGCTGCCTTGAAGACGTGACTCAACTCAACAGAACGTGAGCTCACTCACCTTGAAGATAAGCTTTACTTCTACTCATATTAGTCAAGACAATAAGTTTAAAGCCGCATTCACAACAGAGGCGAAACAAATTTTTCGCGCGACAGATTAACGTTCAAAGTCAATGCAAAGACGTGGATACACGCGCTTGCGCGCGAATTTGCGTCATTGCATTGACTTTGCATGTCATCTGTCGAGCGAAAAATTCGTCTCGCGTCCGGTGTGGAAGCCACTTAACCCTTAAAACCATATTAATTCATGTTCAGTCCCTAAAACTTGTCACGACAAGTGGGGTTAAGAGAAGAAATACTGGTAGCTCACATAACTTGATGGCACTATTATTTTTTGCAGTGCTAGAGTTTCTTCCTGATACGTATTTTGTCAAAGTAGCCTACCTGCTGAGGCATTGGTGAAGATTACGGCACTTGATTGACATGTAAGGAGAGTGTGAGGAGGAAAGAGCATCTGATCCAGTTCTCTCTCTCTCTCTCCCTCTCTGACTAGCTACCGCTATACTGCGCGCTGTCTCTGTTTTTTCCATACAGTTTGTCCTCAGAAATCCTTGAAATTGCGCAGTCTCTGTGGGAAGTGCAGGGTGATGTGTTGTATGAGGTGATGATCATGGAGTATTGTGCGTGGTAGTTTGGCTTTGAGTCAGCGGCAGTGAGAAGCCAGCCAGCTAGCACCCCCTCTCCCTCTCAGCAGAGACCAGGCTTTTACACGGTGATTGTCGAATGTGCATATGCATTCTGCGCGCAAAATGTGCCTGTCTATCAGTCTGAGTGCTCATTAAAGAGAGCTAGAAAAAAAAATCCAAGAGCACCGTCAGCTCTCAAGTGATACTGGGAGTACTACCAAATGTGATAATCCATGCAAGGTCTATTTGACTTAGTTACGCTCTTGTAGCTTTGGACATTTGACTGGGACTCGTATGTCTTTTTCAGAACTGATTTGTTGCTCACAACATAATCGCAAAGACAAATGTTACTTCAGTGATTATTCGCTGTCATCACAAGAAATACATGTCATGTGAAAATTAGATGTTGAATTTGAGAACAGGAAATGAAATTACATACATGGATGGTGCCAGTAGAGTTTAACTACTACTCTTAAGAACACATAGGTTTATATGGTATTAATTGGTGGTTTTGCTTGAGATTGTTGTCCATATACTTTGACAGATCTCTGGTATCTGTCCCAGTGATTCATGCAATGATCTCAGAATCCACTACAGATGGTGAAATTTCCCACTCGACTGAGACCAGCTCAAACAGCTTGATTGGCTCTTGCTGCCAAAGCCCCGACTCTAGCGGTTGCCAAGCTAAATATATTGTCAGGAAGTTGTGCCATGTCATGCGCTGTCAAAAACTTTCAGATCAGATGACACAAAATCTAAAATTTTTATGTCATCAAATTTAACCGCAGCTGGTTGTACAGAATTCAGTGAAAGAGCAAGTTTTGTCATTTGAAATCAAAATTGGGTAAAAATGGGACTGAAAAATAAATTATTTTTGTGAATAGTTCATAATTGTGATTAACTGCTATTCGGTTTTTGACTTTGTTTTTATATATAGTTTGAAAAATAAATCACGAGAGGTCGTCCGCAGGAATATACTGTCAGTCTAGCTCCCTGTTCCTCAATCTCAATCCTCGAGGTCTGAGGACTGCCGGTTTTTCGTCCATCTTTTACCTGGGTGTCAGGCATGAAACCAGTTCGGGTGATCAGCATTGCTAATAGTTTAGTTAGTTACCCAGGAACAAAGTAAACAGAAAACCAGAGCTGGATTTGGATTCAAAGTCGAGATTTGCGGATCCCGGGACACGTTGATCAATCCAGATGATATTTAACACAGTGGGCCATCAGGGATGCACAACGAAATACCCGTTGTGGATGAACGGCAGGCATTTTGCGGCATAATGTTCTCCGCCCTTATGAAAAATTACTATGTTCCAAGCCATATTTATCCTAAAGTAAAGGGATAGTATTTTCTCCACCACAGTGTAGTATTACTATAGAGATACTATCGAAATTAAAACTACAGAAATACGGTTCAGCGGACTATTAATATCATGGTTTTGTGGACTGTGGTTGTAATATGATGGCTATAGCACTAATCTAGTTATACTATGAGGACAATGGTAATACTATAGTTATGCCATAAATACTACGGTATTACTGAAAAAAATCTTTTCCTAATGGTGCACAAGAGCTGAGTTGGAGACTGACAGATTACTTTTTTTTTTTGGATATTCAATCAGGGTTTGAATAGATGGCAGGCTGAATTTAGCCAGGAGACTGGAGAACTCCAATTTCTTTGTGACAAGTGTCATGGATCTTAATTGGCCACAGTGAGTCAGAACTTTGATTTAACATCTTGCTCTAAAGACTACTAATACTTGGAATTAGCCAAGCCCACACCCACCAATGTACGAGTGCCTCTTATCTGCACCTTCATGTCCTTGTGCAAGTAAAGGTACATTCATGAGCCTTTTTTACGTAATTTTTTCATTTCTCCAGAGAATTTGGTAAATGGTTGCAAGAGTTCTGCATGATCAGGATAGAGCTCTCCTTTTCAGAAGAGACAGTAAACTTGTGTAAAATATTAGCTGTCTCAAATATCTTTTCATAAACGTATCATGACAATATAATCACGCGTCAGCTGTGATCTGTCACATAATCAGAATGCAAAATGGCCCTAAGGTCAAGTGCAAGAATAATTTCATCTTGCTCTGCCAGTTCACTAATGAATGCATTCTGTGCCAATAATTGAACTGGAAACACTTTTTTGTTTACAAGAAACATCAAACTCATGCTTGAACTTGCTGACACATCATTTCCATTTTATGCTGATGCAGTACAGTACATTGCCGCACCTGTGCATGAATCTAAAACAGCACAAAATCCAGGTGAGGTTAAATTGCTTTAGGTGATGATTTAGGGAATGAGTAAAACTGTCATCTGTCCCCAGTTACTGATATGATGCAGCTCCTCTTAACTACACTTTAATGCTAATGAAGTATTGAAGAGTATTTTATGAGTGAATATCTTTTTTGTTACAAATGCAGCAGATGTGCTTTCAAAATGCAAAACCACTTGTATGTTATACTGGCCCTGATGGTATTTGTCCCCTTTTTGTTTCCAATTTAAAACAATCTGAACATCATACAGCCATAGAAGAATTTAAGGTAAATTCCCTTGCTACATACCGAGTAATCTAATGGTTTCAGACTTGCACAACCCCGCAGTGGCCTTTAGCATTTCGAAGCGGTGTTGCTAACAGTACTGTTTTGATTTGGGACAGAATACTCTGTGAGTGGGCTGAGCATGAGTCATTTCAATGCCCTAAATGACTCAAGATTTATGTATTGGCACCAGCTCGGAGACGAGAAGGTGGGTGTGCGGGTGAGGCTAAAGAAACGATTTCGACATTTTCGACTGCAAACAAGCAGCGTTACAGCCTGTAGTGTCCCTCACTCACATTCGCTGAGAAGCTTCCCTGCTCAAAAGAAATGGAAACTTCTTTTAACAGCTACTGCGAATGGTGCAACGCCATTAATAGGGTGATTCTTCAAACAACTCCGTAGTTCATAGCAGGAACATCTCGTTATTTCATAGAGGAAACTTCTACATCTCTTTATTTCTGAGTATCTTAGAAAGTCTTCTCCTTTGATGACATTCCACCTCCACTTTGTCTCCTTTCAGGTGTGAGGTCAAATACACAGTGGCAGCCTTTGGCCTGTATTCAAGCAATGCTTTGCCATGTAGCCATCCTTGATGTCCATGGCTCAACATCTCGAGAGGGTCCAGTGACCTAATCGCCAGCCCTTCCGGGGGTCCGAAGGCAGTCTGCTGTACGCCCAGATGAGTTCCTCTCCAGGCCTGGGCAAGGAATGCCTTCCCCCGAAGAAGAGGGAGTCGCGCCAGGGCTCGGCCGAGCAGGGGCAGACTGACACCTTCAAACGGCCTGCGCCCCTCTGGGAAAGGACGACGGGGCGGCGGGCGGAACAGCGAGCAGAGCCGGGCGAGGAGACGATGCTGAACTCCTGCTGCGGTGTGGACGTCCCCCCACCCATGACTCCGCCCATGACCCCGCCCCTGCCTTCAGCCTCACCCCAAACCCAACCCCTGCCCGCTCCCACCCCCATGTACAGCCTACCCTGGCACATACCCTACCCGGCCACCCCCTTTATCCCCAGCCCGGGTGGGGACCCCTCCCTGGTGTGGAGGGGACACGGTACTGGTGGAGGGGACCCCTTGGAGCTGAGCTGGAGTCGTCCCCTTACGCTTCCGCACGCGGGTGTACCCGTACCGTATAGGACGCCGTTCCCCCCCGATTTGGGGGACATGTTTACATGCCTCCCATCCCGGCTGAGAAACTACAGCTCCCCACAAGCCCAAATAACACACGGCCCCCTCCTCTCTAGACCACTGTCGTATTGTAGGGACCCCCTTTTCGGAGACAAAACAGGCCTTTCCACAAAGAGGCACAATGGATTTGACCGAAGGGAGCGCTGGTATGCGCACGCTGGAAAGCCCTTGGAAAGACAGGGTGACGGGCATGGGGAGAACCACGAGAATCCCCGCGAGGGGAAAAGGATTTGCCATGCAAACCGGCAGTCCTCCGAACAGACATTCACTGAGGACGCCAAAAATGCTCCCCTGGCACACAGTAAGGACCTGTGGGTGGTGCCCAGGGCTCCATCTGATAAATCAACGGACATAAAAGCCACAGTGGCCGATTTCCCTGCCCCTCCCTGGCCAGCAGGGCATGTACAATACACTTTACCGCCTCTGTCTTGTGCTGTTTCACAACAGCGCCCTCTAGAGCATCCGCACCGCACACCCCCAACTCACAAAAACTCTCAACTCTCTCGGCCGTCGGAAAAGGGACGTGAGGATGTACCAAAATCACAAAGTGATGGTCCACATGGGAATCACCCCCGTCAGGACCCCCAGAGACTCTCCAGCCCCGCACCTAGGGCTCTTGGGTTAAAAGCCAAGTCAGGAAGCCAACTTGAAGCACCAAACACTTCATCTACGGCTGCTAGGCCCCCTATAGTCTTGCCGTACTTCCAAAGGGGCTCGCTGATCGAGCTCGGCGGAGGGCGGCTCAAGAGGGTGGAGGAGCTTCGGACGGAGGACTTCCTGCTCTGTCCGGACCCCGGCCCAAACATCCACCTGAGCTCCTGCACCATCCTCATGATCTCCCCGTCCCCTGATCCTGCCTTCTCTCGGCTGCAGGTCCTGCTGCCTGATCACAATACTCAGGTGAGGGTGCACACATGCACTTAGGCACACACACACACATACGCACACAACTGCACAGTAACACAGGCATACGCATTCACACACACACACACACACGGTCATATACATTCACACACAAACACACCCACACAGAAGTACAAATTTATACCATACTGTAGATTTATACATTTAGAACACAAGATTGCTGATGATGTCATATTTACATTGCCCAAAGTGAAGTACCTGGCCGGCATATTGATATTCCCTACTTCTTCTTGAAAATGAATGGTTTCCTTTAAGGCCAATTGCAAATAAGATTAGATAATATAATCATTGAAATGCCAAGATATGTGGCTGAGTTTTGCAACAATATTCATTCGAAGGGCTGTGATAAAATGTTTCATGTGTAAGTTATCTCAGAAATACAGATTTATTGCTGTAATGGAGAAAATCGCATTTGCTTGTTAGCTAGCTAATTAGCCATCCCATTGACTCAAATAGACCACTGACTAAAAGCAAACTCTAGCGATTGTTAACAGACACCAGCTAGCTACCTTGGTAAACTTACCATTGCGGAGACTACATTGACATGGCAGTTAATAAGATTAACAAAGTGGCTAACAAGCTAGCTACTTATAACTGACATTCTGCAAAATATTTAAAACAGTGCATAAGATGCTTTGTCTGTATATACAAATTTCCAAAAGACAAGAAGGAGAGAGAAGCTTGGCTGTAAAAGTCAGGAGAAAAAATGGAAAAAATCGCCATCCCCTCAATCAGTGCTGTGCAGATATCATTTTGAGGAGCAGTGTTTTGACAGGACAGGGGCAAAGGTGAAAGTTTTTAAAGGAGTTGCTAGAGTTAACTTACGCATCCTTTGAACAACGTTGGCAATAGCCATATGATTCAATGTACTGTTTACAATTTAGTGAATGGCAAATATGGTCAACCAAGGTACGATGAAGGGAAGAAACCAGAAAGTAATTTGATAACGTAAACAAATATTCATCAACATTTCTAACCACAATGAAAACTTCCAAGCAATTATCTTACCTCAGGGTCATTGAAAGTCTCGGTTACGTTAACTTGTTAACTTTTCTGGTTGCACGTTAACGTTGTTGCCAAATCACATTTTCGGTCTTCCCTTTTATGAGTGTGCCTCTTTCACACAAAAAAGCGCATATTTAGGAATTCAAAATGTTGTTCTGCACAGTGATACCAAAATAGCACCGACTCACACACAAGGGTTTTTGAAAATGTGACTTTAAAGTTGGTGAAAATGAATGGGAGTCTACGAGCAAATTTTACTTCCGAGTGTATACAATGCTAGAGGAGATGCGTTACTTGAGCATAACATATGTATATACATATATATATGTTACACACATATATACTGTATATATATTTACACACACACACGGGAATACACATTCACACACAACACACATACACATACGCACAAGCATACACACATGCAAGCGCGCACAGGCATACAAGCATTCGAAAGCATTCGATACAGTACCACGTAAGAGACTAATTTTTAAATTGAGCTCCACTGGAGTTACAGGAGGTATTCTTGAGTGGATTCAAAACTGGTTACAGGAAAGAACACAAAGAGTGGTGGTCAGTGGTATCTCATCTGAGCTAGGTATGGTGGGGAGTGGCGTCCCCCAGGGATCGGTATTGGGGCCCCTGCTGTTCCTCATCTACATTAATGACCTTGATAGTAATATTGAGAGCAGATTGGTTAAATTTTCAGATGATACTAAATTGGGGGGTTTGGCAAATAGTTTAGGGTCCACTAAAGTGATTCAGGATGATTTGGATAGAATCCAGAATTGGGCAGAAATGTGGCAAATTAAATTTAATGTAGCAAAATGTAAAGTTGTTCATGTAGGTAATAAAAACGTTAGACGGGAGTACTTCATGGGAGGTTTAAAACTGGAATGTGCTGTACACGTGAAAGATCTGGGAGTGATTGTTGACCAAACCCTCACAGGCTCAAGCCATTGTGCCGTAGCAGTTAAAAAAGCCAATCGGATGCTGGGATACATTGCCAAAAGTATTGAGAACAAATCTAAGGAGGTGATGCTTCTTTTGTACAACCCATTTGTCAGACCATATCTGGAGTATTGTGTACAGTTCTGGGGACCACACTTTAAGAAAGATATAGAGGCTCTAGAGAAAGTTCAGAGAAGAGCCACTAAGCTTATTCCAGGTATGAAAGATGAAAGCTATGAGAAGAGGCTGAAGATCCTTAATCTCTTTAGTCTTAGGAAAAGGAGACTAAGGGTTGATTTGATTGAGGTCTTTAAATATGTTAAAGGGATTAACAAAGTGAATTATGTAGGATTCCTTCGACCAAGTGTTGTGAGTAGAACTCGGGGTCACAAATGGAAGTTGACCAAAGATAAATTTAGCACTGATATTCGGAAATATTTCTTCACCCAAAGAGTAATTTCAATGTGGAATGGCTGGCCTGACCATATTGTTGAGGCAGAGACCTTGGGGGTTTTTAAGAGCAGGCTTGACTTAAAGCTAGATACCATTGAGTCACTGAGTATCTGAAGGGATATATTCACAATAGTATAAAGAAACTGGCAAGCGTAGTTGCGCTGAAAGGCCTCTTCTTGCCATTCATGTTATGTTATGTTATGTTATGTTATATACACACCAGCAGACACACATGCAAGTGTGTACTCATAAAACTAAGGTATAATGCAGTACAGTGCAAAAGTGCAAGGCGTAAAACTTTTATATAAATTTGGTCTTTTATGTACATTACATTCATTAGTGCATTTGTGTAGAAAAGAGAAAATTGGAGATTTCTGAACTTTCACCTACACCCATATGTTTGTATTTTATGAAAGAAAATGATAAAGATGGTATGGCATTCACAAAGCCCTCATTTTAGCACATCATGGCTGTCTGGGATTACTCTGAAAGGCAGAAGATCAGTGGCAAGTTCTTCATTAAGCTTGGAACAGCCCACCAGCCAATGTTCTTATTAAACTGCAAGACAAAGTACTGAATGGAATTTATGAAGTTTTAACAGCAAAGGGTTGCTATAGAAAGTACTGAACTGAGTGTGTTTTTCACTGTTTATAAGTCTTTCTGGAAGACTTTAATATTGTTTGAAGCTGCTCATTTAATTATTTTTGGAACTACCTTTGCTTTTGCTTATTTTTTGCATAAGCTTTAAACTTTTACACAGTACTGTATTTAGGTGGGAATAATTGAATATGGAATTATATTCAGCATAAAATTCTATTTCGTTGTCATTTTAGATATGGTTTTGATTGTCAATGGATAAGGACTTACACTGGCTAATTTTTTAAAGCTTTACTTTGTATGTTTTATTTAAATAGACAACACAGTGAACCTTATTATTCATTAGATGGAGACATACCATTGACTGTGTATAAAGATGAACAACTTAACAGCCCCTCAAAAACAAGGCCAAAACATCCTGATTGTCATCTAGTGGCTGGCTGCAGTACAGGTTATAAGCCCGCCATCTCCATGTTAGTGGATGGGACTAACATTTGAAGGGTCCACTGGAAAAATGATCAAGGTCACATTTCTGCACCTCTGAGTTATCACCATTTAAAGTTTCAAAACCTCAACACTGCAAAACTAGATGCTAGAGATGTATATCATTTGTACCTTGATAAAGTCTGGTAATCTCCACAATGTATACCTCTGAAATATTTATATCTGGTGAAGATATTGCATATTTGATGGAGCTCTGAAGTTTACAGTCCCTTGACTTTGATCGTTCTTTCTTTGTAAATCATCAATTTCCCAAAAGGTCAAAGCAATAGATTAACAAAAAGTGACTATTATCTTGCAGAAAAACACAGCTGATTGCATACCTGAGATCGCGTGACTTGACCCTGATCATTCTTCCAGTGTTTTGCAGTGACATTGATCGTTTTGTCGTTGTACACAGGTATTTCAGCACTGCATATTTTGGACTCTGATCATTTTATCAGAGTTCTTTTGATCTTAAGTGAACCCACCAAGAGTCTGGATATAGATGGCAGGCCTAACTCAAAATCTCTAAAAATTGACCTTGGCCTTTAAGTAGTTCTTACCATTCTGATATGTGTTCAATTGCTTATTTTTTTGTAATAATAGTAATAGTAATAATTATATCCCCGAAAGGCGAATGGCGTTCCGGGGATATTATGTTTTTGGTCCGACTGCCGCTGCCGCCACCGCCGCCACACTACGTGTTAACGCGATAACTTCAGTAATATTTCAATTACAAATTTCAAATTTTGCAAATATGTACGTATCATAAAGTGGAAGAACTGATTCGATTTTGGACAATTTACAATTTCTAGCTTGGCCACCAGGGACCAAAAACTGAAAAAATCACTGTTTTTATCATATCTCTGGAAATATTTGTCCGATTGACCTCAAATCAAGTGCAAATGAAAGGTTATGACCTGAGGATGTGTCCCACGATGACATTATACCTGTTTAGTTCAAAATTCTGGCACAAGGTGTAGCTTTGTCACATAAAATTCACCATTTTTGCTATATCTTTGAAACTATTTCTCCAATTGACATGAAACTAAGTGCAACTGCAAGGTTATGACCTCACAACGTGTCACATGATGACATCATTCCTGTATGGTTCAATATTTTGCCACCAGGTGGCGCTTTGTGATGGAAAATTACCATTTTGGCTATATCTTCAGAGCCATTTGTCTGATTGACCTGAAATTAAGTTCAAATGAAAGGTCATGACCTGAGGGGCTTTATATTGTATTGGGTCTATTCAAGGATTGAGGAATTGGAGGATTGGGGGCGTTCAGGGATATACCCCAAGCCGTTGCCCCTGATGGCATAAGCCTAGTTACATAATGGTATGCTTTATTATCAGACATTTTTACGTCATTATGGGCAATTTATGTCTATTAAGCATCTCTCTGTGCGGTAAAGCGACTGCAGCCGAGATAAACACTTCAAAATGGACCACTGACTCTCTGTGAATTGGACGAGCCGCAAACCGAGCGTTTTATGGGACTGGATTGTGTTGGATTTACTACAACTTGTTTCTTTCATTTTCCCCACTGAGGCAAAGTTGGTCGTTTCATTTTGACTTTCAAAGGTTATATTTGCAGAACATCATGTGACTAACTTTATTGCGTTCCCTGTAATTCCACACTATAATTCATAATTAGGACCTCATCTGAAGCACTGATACACCTGTATCCTCAACAGCCTGCTGACGTGGTTCCTGCATACAAAATAATACATTAATAATAGCAACATCGCAGGATTTCTAGACTGAAATTCACCTCATTATTTAATATATTCACCGATGTTATGTCCACTGCAGCTAGCAACAGGACCAGGATTAGTTCCCCAGTAGAAATTAGCGAACATGATTAACTAACATTAGCTGGACATTATTGTCCAATAAAAAGTAACTTTAGGTAGCTAGCTAGTTTTCACATCAAATAGCGAACTATTTCTGACTAGTTAGTTTGATCAATTACATCCAGGATGGTATAAAAAAAAGAAAGCTTCTCATGACTCCTCTGTCAACTGAGTGGCTAACTGCTGTTTGCTCGCCAGCTAGCAAACCGATATAATATAATGGTAAGCTATGGAAAGGTACTGCAAGCACACTTAGTCATGAGAGTGGCAGTTGGCTAGCCTGCTACAGTGCTAAGCCGCACCGATTCAAGTTCCCAACATTACACTTGGCATTCAGTTTGGCTGAATATTAATAGCATTACATGATGGAATACTCTCAGACAATGAAATTTCCATAAAAGTGAAGCGTACCTAAGGTAATATCAAAAATATGTTATGAGTTGGGCCATAGGAAAAGTGCTGTGGTCGCATGATGAAGAAAAATCTGGAACAAATGCCAAATTACGGTTCTCTTCAACCGGCAAGCCATTGCAAACACCATGTAATCAAAGCCGGCGATCCTGTTGCGCGTCTCAAGCTCCGCTTTGGGCAAAAATGAATATTCATGACCTGAATAGAATGGTCAATTTACACTTGACTTTTAGCCTTCAGGTAGCCCCTCCCTTTCAACCAATCAAATGCTAGAATGTGTAAATAGGTTGTCTTGGAAACATAGCCTCCACAACTGGGTCTAATATGGCTTATCTGGAAAGATAAGAATAAGAAATAAGATAAGAAAAAATAAGATAAGAAAACCTACACCCTTTGTTTCAGGGAATGTGATACGATTGGGGTGGGTGTATGGGTGGGACCTCAATATGGCAACTCAACCCCCAGATCACTACTGCGCAGACTCTGGCTCCAAATGTGCAAGAAGGCAGCATGCGTATAAAGGATATTTCGGCTCCATCTTTGTACGGCATTAGGAACTGGATACACATTGTCCATCTTTTTATACAGTCTATGGTTCAGACAGTCAGCTTTAATTTGAGAGTGTTTTTCATCCTTATCCAATGAACGATTCAGAAATGATAATACTTTTTGTATGTAGTCCCATTTTTAATGTTTGATTGCAAATCCTTTGCATGCCATGACTGCTTGATTGCTTGATGTCTGTGACACATAGACATCACTAGAAACTGGGTATTTTCCTTGGTGATGCTCTGCTAGGCCTGTACTGCAGCCATATTCAGTTTCTGTTTGTTGTGGGGATTTTTTGGCTTTCAGTTTCCGCTTCACCATTTAAAATGCATATTCAATCGCATTCAGGTCTGGTGACTGTCAGAGCCAACAAAAGAAAAGATATGTCCAATTAAAGTTTCTTACCGTAAAACTGTGCACTGGACTTAAGATAGGTAATGTTTAGAGCAGGCTTATGGAGAACTTTCTGTATTTAATTGAAAAGTATGTATGTTACAAAAGACAAAGTTGAAAAGTGTTTCTCACTATTAGCACTGAGAAAGCTGAGAAGGAGCCTGTGCCTCTCCTTTATAAATGTGTGCGCCCTCTGGTGTTGCCAAGATTGAACTGCATCAGGATATGGTTCTATCTCATTAGGAGTTACTGGAAGTCTTGATTGAGTACCCGTTCTTCGTCCGCGACCGGGGCTGGTCCTCCTGCTGCCCTCGAAGAACGGTCCAGCTGTACGAGCTCCGCTGCCACCAGCTCCGTGTTGGAGACGTGTGCCTGGCGCTCACCCCTTTACCATCATCTACATGCCCACCGTCGCCCGCCCGGCAGGCTCTCACGGTGCCTGCATGGAGAGCCCAGAGCAGGGGAGGTGGACCAGGCCCTGGGCCCAGGACAGCAGTGCGCGGCCCGGCTACAGAAGAGAAGCAAACGCCGCCCTCTCCAATCCCAGCTCCCCCCAGGGGGTCACCACAAAAGCGCAAGAGGCGCTGGTCAGCTCCCGAGTTACAGGGAACGAGCGGGACCCTCGAAGAGTCACCTGACAGTCCCAAGCAACGGAGGCAGCAGTGAGCCCCCAATCTGCCCCCATAATTTCCCCAAAACATGGGAGTCTGTGTTTCTTTCTCTGGTGACCCTACTTCTCAGTAGCAGCCTGTGGACTACTGGAAAAAAAGGACTACTTTTGACTAAAGAGGAGACCCTGAGCTCATCTTTGAACGATCATCTTGACCCGCTTTACGACCCTGCCAGTTTCCAAACATCACCCTTTGCCGGCCAATTCCTTTTAGATTAATTACACCTGATGTAATTGCACAACCTTGGTGCTTTCTCCGATAAAATGCATTTTAATATGATCAAACCGATTGGGGCGCAGCATTAAAATATTCTGATTAAAACCAAGTAATAGGAGATGTTTTTCTCTTTTAAAATGATTGTTATTGGAGGGGTTGGTTTAGAACTAATGTGATTTAGTAATTTTCCTGAAAAGGGCAATGCTGCTGCTGCTGCATCAGATGCAATCAAGCAAAAAGGGGTTGTTAATTATGGAAAAACGATCTGAAACAAGGTTCAGCGTCGATCGTTAAAAAAAAGGCAGGTTATTCTCTTACCTCTGTGTGACTTCACTCAGGAATGATGGGAGACAGTTGACGCATGCTGTTTTCTCAGGGCTACCAGCTTCAGCTATGAAATGAAATATTATCAGAGGAGAGATTGGAGTAATATTGTTTTGGGAGTGTTTCTCAACAAAGCAATGCCAAGATATCCGAATTTTTTTTTTACCCAGCTGTTGATGTCAGTCTGGATGTGTCTCTAATCGGCTGGGAGTGAGATTTTAAAGCTTATTGCACAGGATGGCAAGACTGTCTGTTATTCACAGTGTGTGAGTCCACTGTCCCATTTATTTTGCCCCTAAATAAAGGCATCTACAGACTGTGAGGATTTTACTCACAACAAAATAAAGCTCTGGTGGAAAAATCAACTATTAGAGACCAGTGTCATCTCGACACATCATATATTGATGCTACCTGACCAAGCGTCGATGTACAACGCAAAAGGATGCTGTTGGCGACCTTATTTGACACCAGTTTAAAATGAACCCGACCCCCCCAGCCCCTAGCCCTCAATTTCAAATAAAGACGCCAAAAGCTTCCTTTTGCGTTGTACATTGACGCTTTGTCAGGTAGCGTCACTATATGACAAGTCGGAATGAGAATGTGTTGACTATTCATATATTGACAATCAAAGTAAATGTCCCGGGACTTTTGAGAGTGATTCTACCATTCTCAGCTGTCTATGTCAGAGGTTAAATCAGGAGCACCCTCATGTGTCAGCGAACTGGTAAATCAGAGCAAATCACTCAATTATTCTAGCCACCGGAACCAAGGGGCAATGGTGCATGCATTGTTATTTCAAGTTGTATCATTTAATTGTTTTGAATGAAGGCTTCTGTATAATTATTCTGCAAGTCTAAGCATTACAGGACAAAAGCCCCCATTCATAAGATATCTGGAATCATTTTTGTCCTCTACTCTCATAGTGGATGTGGTGAGGAGATGGTCGGGGGAAACAGGTCTGAGATCAGTGTTCCTGCTCTTGCGGGGCTTCATGAACAGTGTGTATAGACTGAAGGAGTTTATGAGTTGAATTTAAAGACAGAATCCCCAACCCGACATATATATGCATAAAATGCATATATAGATATTGACATATTGCACAAATTTATAAAGTAGGAATGCCCAAGAAAGGTGAATGTATTCCTGTACTTTTTATACATGTGATTTATATGAACTGTGTCTTTCCTTACAAGCTCCCTCTAATTGTTTTGAACAGTTTAATTACTTGAAAACTATTTTACAAATGAGATAATGTCTTTTTTTGGAAACACTGCAGCAGTCAGTATAAGTGCTGTTGGTATTATGGAAGACAGTGGTTTGTGAATACAGATGTGTCATATGTGATATGTTTAGTATTCTTTTGTATTGTACCTGAGAATGCAGGGGTATATTTCAGATACGGGTAAACTTATTTCACGTCCTGTTCCATAAAAGAAGCTCAAGACAGTCAACGTGTCATATGAAATTAAATTCATGAACGGTAACTTCTCTGTGCTAGTGCATAATTCACAGTTCAAGTCAAAGGGAGCACAATTTTCCATCCTGTAAAACTGGCGTTGGCTCTTTTCAAAATGTGATTGTGAAAAAGAAATTCAGTGTTTTTGCAAAAAAAAAGAGGGAAATTAAAAATAATTTAGAACTGTGCTCACTCTCACTTCTCCTCCTTAAGATGCAGACCCAAATTACTGTTATGACTCAGCCCAACCATGGATAAATGTGATTTTGTCTTTGTAGAAATGTTGTAATTATAGAATGTATATTTTTAAAATGATCAGTGGGTGAAATGTTGTTGAAAACAATCTATAAATACCATTATAGATTTATAGAGATATAAGTGTGCTTTTTTGTGCAGTTGTTCCTTCATTTATACACTTCAAGAAAGCAGGTGCCGTACAATTTTCCACTGGTAATGAACAATGGCATTAAATACACACATTCCAATCATTCATTTTTCTCAACCTTAGTGACAAAAACTTAAAATTAAAAGCTTTTTGGGTAAGGAATCAAAAACAATTTCCTTGTAGGTTTGATATATTGGTTTGTCCACCAGAAGGAGCGAGAGATTATTTAAGGAAGAATCAATAGGAGTGTATATAATGGCCCCTTTAGTGTATTCTATGACTCTACCGAATCAATAAAAGGTTGTTGAAGGGTAAAATCTACCACACACAAGCAGTACATTACCAATGAGCTTCACATTAAATCCAAACTCCTGCTAGCATGTTACCACATAATTTTACACATAAAAAAGCCCAATTTGGCCACACATGTGCTACATGAATGCATGCTTGTTTTCACGTTTTAGTCACGCTAAAAATATCAAATTTCCCACAAATATCAAACATGCAGTGCCCAGAAAAGTCCCCCTCCCCCCCAATTTCTTCTATTCTTGAATATTCCTCACATTAAAATGATTCAGATCATCAAAATAATTCCAATATTAGGCAAAAAATAACCAGAGTAAACATAAAATGCAGTTTTTGAATGATGATTTCATTTTTGAAGGAAAAATGCTATCTTACCCTTCCTAGCCCGTGTGAAGAAAAAATATTACCCCAGAGTTACTAAACTAACCATTTAAACCAACATAACTGAAAATTGAGTTCAATTCCATCAGAAACCTCAACATGAGCTTCAACATGCACCCAACAACTTGTCACCGATTCATGGTTCGTCTCTCTTTGGACTGCTATTGGTAGGTATTCAGCACTGCTGACTGGTTGGCTCCCCAGAAGCCTGGCCACTTTGGAGATGCTCAGCCCCAATTGTCTGGCCATGATGATTTACCATTCACTGAGGTCCCATTTCTCTCACAGCCTACAAATCCAGCACAAGAACTGTTTGCTTATCATCTGAGGTCTATCTGCTGACCTTGACTTGCGTTATGGTTACAAGATGATTAACGTTAGTTGCTTCATCTGTGAGTGGTTTTAATGTTTTCGCTCAGTGATGTATATCATGCCTCCCCAATATTCAGCTCAGCAGCCACCAGATCTAGTATCTGCTCTGACAGTCAGCCTGAGAAATATGCCTCCTTTAATCCAGCCACCTGCAGACCTGGATGCTCATCAAAAGCAGCGAATGCTGAGTGAATGTTCCCCATTTGGTTCTCAAGAGGCCGTAACAATCTGTTGGCCTCTTGCTTCCTTCCATCGAGTCCCAAACAGAAGCTGGCCTCTGTAAATGTTTATCCATTATATTTAGCTGAATTTACGCGTGTAAAGCCTTTATACAGTCAGCCCTGGTTTGGGAACAATTTGCACAGTTTTTCCAGTGTCAAATGTTTCCAAAAATATATCTTTATTGGACAACATAGCTTCTGTACAATGAAAGAGGGATTTTAAAATCCTGTCAGTGTGCAGCGAGGCAGAAATGACCTATTTACCTCCAATTCAGCAATACATGCCGTCCCCCTCAACCTTACAAACATCATCCCTGTTTCTCAGTGAAGCGCGATTTCTTGAGTTTAATTCTGTGCCCATGTCTGTCTCAACGACTGTATACTTTTATTTAAAAAATACTTTAAAGGCAGTTACTTCAAACTGAATGCATATTTTCAGCTCACAGATACTGTATGTAAGTGTGGTACATGCTGTATGTGTTCTGGAACTGGTGTCATGCAACATAGCCTATTCCCACTGGATACTGATAGTTCTCTATCTTTACAGGAAACGGAGATAAATTGAGAAACATTCATTGTGAGTTGTGGTATTCACTCAGAAGAACATTAGAAACCATCAGTCATTTAGCTTAACTAAACTGCAATGAGCTGCCATGTGGGAGGAAAAGTTAGCTTAACAGGTAGAACGCTCAAAAAAAATTAAGGAAAATATTATACTAAATCTAGTGCATCTTAAATTGGTGAAAAGACAATGAAAATAGAATTAAGTCAAATTGGTTATTGTGGCAATGGTATAATCTTGGAACTCTTTCTTTATGCTCACTTGCTCTAAATTTTGGGCAAATTTATTCATATTTATTTTTTTTTAAATTGATTACGAAAAGTTATCGGATTTCTTTGTGAGTTATGAAGAATTTTCTTCCTCTGCTTTTGCTGTGTCAAATTACACAGTGCGAATCGAACATAAAAAAGAAAAACCAAAGGCTTTTCAAAATTTCGATAAGTCAACTTTTTAACATCTTTTCAAGACTGTTATCTCAAATTTTCATACTAAACAAGCCATTTTTGATACCGACGCAGCAATAGTCAGATTTCGGCTAATTTTAGATTCTGCCTGCCCTTAAGTCTGAACAGCAGAGGTTTAAAGTCCGGGAGACTGAAAGTATAAGTTCTGCCTCGTGTTTCACTCAAACATGAGCTCAGCGTGCTGTATACAACATTAATTTCACCTCATGGACCCAAACATTGAAGAGAATTTTTACTTTCTGTGTCTAACTTTTCCACCTCTGTAGAGTGATGCAAACAATGGTACTCAAATCGTCATGTGAATAACTCACCAAGCAGGAGAGTCCGTCTGTTAATAGAAGACCAACACTAACGCATAGGGTAAAGGGGCTTTCACGTATGTTGTATGATTTTTTTTGTTGTACAATTTTAGCTGGTCCACGGCAGAAGGGACTGACGTACGCTTGCGAAAGAAAGATTTGAAGATTGCATATCAGCAGTCACATAACAATGCATGTTGTACTGTCGTCATGGGAAAAAAAATGCCATAAAAATTTCAAGACAGCCGACTGACGTAGGGTTGCGATTGTACTCGTTTGATTAACTCATGACAGTCGCAGAAAGGACGCACAATGGTGGAACATTCGTAGGACTGTCGTGGGTTTAATGTAGGACGACTGTAGGTCTATCGTGGGAAATTCCAAAGATAAAGAGGACCTCAGATGACCCAAAAAATCAAACAAAATTCGTAAGTCTAGCGTAACACATTCGAAAAACCTTGTGGAGCACCGCGTGACAGACCTACGAAATGGGCTTGACACTGAGAATCAACTACGATGCCAAAAAAATTTTGAACATGTTCAAATTCTACAGCGAGGGTCCACGACAGCCTTTTTCGTTGGACAATACATGAATTTCGCAGGACATACTCACAAGTGCCTTGCAAATTACCTCACATTTCTGTTCTAGACCTGTTGTGTACCCGTCATACAACATATGTGAAAGCCCCTTAATGAAAAACGTGAGGCACAGCTAACTGACTGAAAGCAGAAGTATGTCCCTCCCAGTGCTTTCAATACTAAACAAGATTTGTCTTCAACAGTGACAGAGCAAAGCATGACAGGGACAATGGATCTGACCTCTCAATTCTCCCAAGATTTGGTATTTAAAAGAGAAATGAAGATGCCTTCTGATTCTGTGAGATTACAATGCATGAGGGTGAGATATCTAAATACACATCAGAGTAGCTCCAGTTCACCCAAATATAACCATTGATATACAAATTCAAGCATGTAAGCTTAAAAATACAAGCAGCATGGGCCAAATCTCCCAGCCATAACAAGGCCAGCTATGTGCTCCAAAATATCTGTTAAAAGCCTCAGGTTGGTGAATCAGACTTAAACAGTCCCTTCTTGGAAAACAGATTTCCATCATGGATTAGCAGACCTCTCATCAGGCCATTTCCTGGTTCTCTCCTTATAGACTCTCGTCTCTCTCATCTCTTTGGTGGGTGGACAGGTACCATTTGCGGCTAGATGTTCTGAATCTAGCAATTCAAGACAGCGCTCAGTCTGTATGAAAGGGTGTGCGAACAGTCTTCATGGATAACAGACAAATTGAAGAGAGAGGATTGGGTCACTCTGCCTAGGCAGCAGATAGAGTGAAAGGTACATGAAATCTTGGAAAATATTTTGTGGGCAGGATCAAGAGCCAGTGGGGATGGGAGCTTTTCCAATATCAGTGAGGTGCACCAGCCCGACTGGAGAAGAAACTCGCCCTCAAGCCAGTCCTCAGGCCACACTGCACCATGGGAATGGGGACGTACATTTACGAGAGGGGTTAATGGCAGCCGCAGGCCCTGACCACCATGTTGCGATATCTCTTGAGGATGACATTGGAGCTGTCATCGAAATAGAGCACGGAGATGGCGTGGAGCTGGGTGGGAGTGCAGCAGGGCTTCGGCACCATCTTGGGATTTATGAAGTGAACCTGCAGTTATGAAAAAATGCAAAAGCTAGTTTGGAAATAAGCCATTTTTATATTGAGAATAACAAGCAAATTGAACCATCACTCGTAGTGGGGCCATCCAGAGTTCACGTCTCCCCACTTGCAGTGGGAGCTCACCAGTGTCTGCACGATGGCGTGATTGGTGGCGTTCATGTACGAGTTGAGCGGAAATGCACATTCGCCCTCACAGTAGTATGCAGCATAGCCCTCTGGTGCGATGATCCAATCCTGAGAGAGACACAAACCAACATGTTCAAACAATTCTGATGTGCCACCATAGCAAAACAATCCAAACCACTGCCGCTGAGTATTGCTCCCAAGCAGATATTAGCACGTTAGCAACTGCAAGCACAATTGTTGTCCTGGGGCTCCAGTCAAAACGCATTTCACGAAAATGCGTCGCTTGCAGATCGCAAACAATGATGCGAAAACAACAGGCCTCGGAGTGGTTTGTGAGGGTCTTGCCATATTTGCAGGCACTGAGAGGAAAATGAAATCAGCTCTGAGACCAATATTATCAAACTGTAAATGTTTATTGGCCAGCTGCAACTCATAAAATAATTCAACTGCCAAAACATCACAGTCTTACATTGTGGAACCTCCGTAATGGTGAGATGAACTCGAGAAATATGGCCAAACTTGGCTTGTTCAAAGATCACGACATGATGAAAGATTGCAGGACGTGTCAGCATGTAAAAACAAACGGGTAAAAAGATCGGGAAGAAAGTGTTGAGCGAGCAGAAGAGGGCAAACAGTAATTTACAAAAGATACTCAGGTCAATGTAGAAAGATGAACATGAATAAATTAGCATTTACATAGCGCTCTCTCATAAGTACTCAAAGCACTTTACAGTGATATGGGGGAATGCCACCTCATCACCACCACCACCGAGATAAGACAGACGTGGCAGTAAGTGAAGAGATGCCACTAGAGATGAGGGGAGGTTTTAGATGTAAGGAAGGTAAGATGATGCTAACGAAAGCAGAGAAAGAGACAAACTGGTGTAGTGTTGTACCTGCCAGCCGAGGTCCCTAAAGCTAACGTACAGCTCACGCTTCTTGCAGGCCTGTTTCTGCTCAACAAGGCTGTTTTCTGCAAAGTTTTGGGAACAGAAAGAGGGAATGGGTGCCGACTTTTTCATAAGTCAGTATTTCAACATATTTGACCAAGTAAGCATTCATATTCCCACATGATAATATGAGAAAACACAGGAAATCTCTAAACAGATTTGATGATAGCAGCAGGCTATCTCACTAGGATAAGAAGCCTTATGTACGCTTGTGGGCCCAGTTTGCTCCAGTAATGTTTTGACTGGCTTAAAGTGCCAAATTTGAGACACTATTTCTCTATTCTCAGTCCTGTGATGATATTAACTCAAATATAATTGGAGAAAATTCTGGCGGATATTTTCTGTTGACAAAATTCCGATGGAGCCATTTCACACATTTTGTGTCTGGTTAATCCTTTGTGGATTACTAAAAATCACAACCCACGCTCTCTCAGAGCTGTGCATAGTTATTCCTTGTCTGTGATGGTTTTGCACGTAAATATGAGCATGAAGCACTATAAGCTTTAGAGATTAAATGACTGGGCTCCCTTTTATACAGTATAAACAGTATTTCCTCTGAGTGATTTGAACTGAAAGTAGCACCCTTGCTGTCAATGTAATGTTTATAACAGTGGCTCTAGAAGGGTCAGGAAAAAAAATACTCATGTCATTGAAAAAGCAATGGAATTCATAACAGCAATTCTTAACTGCATTTCCAGATTGAACAGGTAATTCTGAGTTTGTTTTGTGATTCTGGCCACTGTGTTACCCCCCAGTGAAAAAACCTGAGATTCATGTTTAAATAATAATCTTCAGCTAGTCCTCTGGTCTTTAAGCATCTTTGAAAAATGGTAGCATTTTGTCATGCAGGGCTGCTCTCATCACACTATAAGGCAAGGATTCTCTATCTGCGTGTGAGTTTTTATGTGTGCGCGAGTGTCCTTTGCATATCTCGACAGCCGTTCATCTGGTCTACTTCAAACTTGGTGCGCGCGTCGCTGAAGTGTGGCGTTGAGTTTGAAGCTGTTTGGCAGAGGGGTTCACAAGAAATTGAGAAAGGTGCCTGCAATCACCAGAACCACTCGAGCAGCAATTGAATGGGCACTGCACTCATACTATATGATTACAGCTTCTGCATGTGAAGCATAATGTACATGCAATAACTACCAGCATAGTTGGCTGCCCTCATGGCAGCTGGACTCTTTTGGGCTTTGGAGCGGCCAGGTCCACGCTGTTTGCCACCAGCAGAACGGACGCTCCGGATGTGAAGCTCAGTAGCTTTGAAAAAGGCCACCATGAAGGGCTGCATGCCCTGGGGCCCAGCGTGACCAATTAAGCCAGCCATCCCGGAGTTCACACTCTGACCTGCAGGGGGAGACAAAAACAAACACAGCTCAACATCTGACCATCATGAAGGATACGGATCACCCTCGCCTTCTAAAATGAGTGTTTCAAGGAATTAAGGTTAAACATGAACTCTGAGGCACACAGTCAGATACTGGGCAGGAAACAGCCAATAAAATTCAGGCTGTCTGAAGGAGCGTCATTGTTCTGAGTGAGTTAATCATTTAAAGACTACAAATAGAGTGCTGTTGTCCTCCCAGACCAGAGGCTGGACAGCCCTGCTGTTAAACAACATCCGTGGAGAAAACTGCATCCGGCCCAACATCCCACTCACCGTCCACGCCCTCTAGTACCAGCTGCAGGACCAGATTTCCAGCAGGGTTCAGCGCCCAGTGGTTACTGGTCGCAGTGATGTCAAACACCAGCCAGTCCTCCTCTGCTGCCCAGAGCATTCGTGTGGCAAGCAGGAAGAGATTTGATTCCCTGTGACAAGACAGACAGACTTACAGACATACATACAAACATTTGTTGTAACACTGTGGCCATAAAAAAACCTGGCATCCTGGATTCAACTATTTCCCTCAATATAACTGTGATTTGCATTCAGTGAAGCGCCGCAACCAGCAGATACAGAATATGTGCGTGACATTGTCCTATTATATCAAAAAAAAAAGCTTTTTTCACACTTCGAACCTACTTTAGGGAAAACGTTGAAGAAAAATTTGAGTTTGAGAGGTTAAGGATCAGTGATAAGTCTCCGTAGTTAGAAAGAGGGCAGTGAAAATGACAGTTGGGGGAGTTGAGAAATAAGTATGTGAACTAGACGACACGGGCTGGAGTCCAGATGGCATGAGGCAGTGCCTTCGCAGCACTCTGGGGAGTGCTTCATCAGGCTAATTGACAATAATGGCTTTATAAACGCCTGCTAATTTCACAGCAAACAAACAGCCTCATGATGAATCACCAGCAGGATTTAACGGGTGAAGACAGTGTTTTGACTGTGCAGCCACAGAGGCGCACCTCTCTACTGAACATCTGGAATATCTGTGAACATCTGGAACATAGCCATATATTGAGAGACTTGCGACAACTTCAATTTAGAAGCCAATTTTTGGGCCAAGTAAACCAAGGGCGCTGATGTACGGGCCGTAAATGCACGGAATGGTCATTTCAATACTTAGAAACTCAAAATTTTCCGAGGAAGCTTGGCTGCTGGTGACTCAGTTATTAGAAAGCAGTTCTTGACAAGAAAATGAACTGAGATAACTTATAAATTTGTCATTTGAAAAACTAAAGAATGCTACCGACAGTTGTGAAAGTCTTACCAGTGCCACGCAACCACCTAGTTGGTAGCAGTACAGATACAAACACCTGAAACAGCTGAGAGCAAAGCAAATTGAGTGTTTTAAAAGCAGCAGACAGACAAGGAAGCTAGCCAAGTGGAAAGTTCAATTGATCCAGTAGCTAAACCTACGCACTCAAGATATTCCTGTGAAACAGCTGAGTAGCCAAGTGACTTTTACAGGGATATTTTAAACTACAAAGTTGTAGATGATTGAAATCACTGGTCGTTGAGAGTTGACAGCCAGTATTTTATACTGTGTGCCTGCATACTGTAATATGTTATTGATTTTTTTAGGAGTAGTCTCAGTATCTACAAAACACTTTCATGTTCGATTGTGCACTTCGCCTCAGATATAGAGTTTTGCAAAATGATTGTGGTGGCATTGATCGCACTGTGTTTGGGAGCATAATAATAAAATGACAGAACATCGTGTTGACATTTGTTAAAACAGAACTTCAGGGGTATACTACCTCGATAAGTTATGGAATTTGTGATTGCAAGTTTACAGTTTTTCAAGCCAGCTAACGCAAACAAAGCCTGGCTGACGTTGAATGATCTTTGTAGCACACAGCGCACAGTGGTGGATCCGCACAGAGAGGCGTGCGCCCCCCTTTTTTTTCGCAGAGAAGTGAAGAATTTAAACGAATATCTCCCGAAGCTCAAACTCAGAATGTGCAATATAGCGATATGTTCTGATTTAGATAATTAACCTTCCTCTACTCACAGATGATATTGCAGTTGTCACGGTTTATATCCCTGCTGAAAAAAGTCAGAGAAACCATTAGGCAACCATTAAGCATATTCTATTGGTTTCTAATGGTTCCTGGTGGTTTTGAAATGGTTTCTAATGGCTATTTAAGTTTTCCTAATGGTTTGGTTTGTTAGTCTAATGGGATTCTATTATCTACTGCATAAATCTACAGGACTTTAACTGGTCCCTACTAATGGTTCCTATAGGAGTCTAATGGTTCCTACAGGAGTCTTAATGGTTCCCACAGGAGTCTAATGGTTCCTACAGGCATTTCTATATCAGTCTAATGGTCACTATACAGTGGTCTAGTGGTCACTACAGGGCGTAGTGGTCTCTAATGGTTCATAATGAGATGGAGGAACACAGATGTTATCGTCTTCTTTGGCGATAACATCTGTGTGATTTCTAGTGGGTCCTTGTGTATGCAATACAGTATGTTTGTAGATTGCAGTCTTCAGTGATTTCATTGAATATTTCCAAGATCATCTTTGGCCTTTTGCGATTAAATTTTTCATTATATCGTATTTGGCCTTTTATGATTAAATCATTGTTCATGACTCATCCATCCAAGAGGAGGGAAAAGAACACAACCTGATGGTTTGATGGTTCATGCTTTTGATTGAAAAAAATTAAATTAAAATCACGAACTGCAATGAGTTGTCACACCCCATATGTCCTGTTCTCAATTCAGAGGGGAAAATATCTGAAAACATACACAATTACACATATGCATATACATGTCTCTGGTGCCCAGTCTTAGGACTCTGCTATAATTTCTGTTGCAGCAGTAGGTTTCTCAGTATGTTTTCCTAATTTTTAGATCCTAATGGGACCAGTTTTCTAATGGACTTAGCTCCTAATGGAACCAGTAGCTTTCTAATGGTATTACATTCTAATGGAACCAGTAGCTTTCTAATGGGACCAGTAGTAATGGGACCACAAGGTCTCTAATGGTTTTATATCCTAATGAGACCAGTAGGTTCCTAATGGTTTTACATCCTAATGGGACCAGTAGGTTCCTAATGGTTTCTTTTAATGGTTCCAAATGGGGTTCCAATTCCCATTAGACCATTAGAAACCGAATGGTTCCTAATGGTTTTTTTCTAATGGTATTCTACTGGATATTTCAGCAGGGATACCACTATTCCGGTTGTCTTGCATCATGGCAAATTTATTTGGATCCAATTGTATATATTTGCTTTATGAAATAGGAATGACCAAGAATTTTTTTTCATGCAAATAAAAAGCGATACATGAACTTAAGCTACGTACGATTTATTTGATTTGATTTGTTTTTGTGCTAAAGTTTAAGAAGGCAGACTTGCTGGGAAATTTGTTCGACCAATGGCCTTGCTTGTCCCCTGTTGTGGTAACAGTCCAAAATTGCATTTCAACCACTATTAATGTCAGAAAGCAATGGAAAGACGGAAAAGCTTCGAGAATAAAGCAAACCAACATTTGAGGCTCAGCCTTTCAAATACAAAAAAAATGAGCAGCTGTTTGGCCATGGTGATGCTCGAGGCAGCAGTTTTCATTTGCAGGGGGACATGGAAGCGGTAAGACTGACATTAAATTAATAGGCTACCGCAAGACTGCGTTCGGTTATGGTTTACGGCGCCAAATAAGATTTGTCCCGGAATACCAAAATTGCCAAATTTTCCATTCCAAAACCCCGTCTTGACATTCAAAATTATCCGTCATCAAACTAGTAACCAGCGAGTGCAGCGGTTCTGAAGCAACCCAGATAGCAAGCACCTTCGCTCCGGATCTGCCCCAGCTCTGTGCTGACTCCAGCTGATCCGGCTCAGAGCCGGGGCAGATCCGGAGCGGAGGTGCTTGCTATCTGGGTAGTGAGCTATTCTATGCCCTTTACAGTCTATAAGTAAGATATGTAATGTTATTTTAAGAAGGTTATGCATGAGTCAATCCCAATCGTTCAATGGTGTTATTGAAAAATTCTAAATGGCCCTAAAGTCACATTTCTTTTTCACATTCATTCATGTAAATATGATGATAATAATATTTTCGTAAAAAATAGTTCATATGTTGACAATGTTATGTTTTAATATAGGGCAGCATCATTGTATTACGTTTAAATCAGGACTTGTGAGAATAAATATTTAATATAAATAATATAGTTTGTCTTTGGACATTATTCACCCAACCACTGCCTCCAGATTAGTAAATTCACTCACATGTGCAGAAATTCAACTTAATGGTGACTCAGATTATGTGTATGACAACACTTCATACTCTCACAACACTTGGGAGTGTTTTGAAAGCATTATAGCCTCATCTTTTGGAACCATTTTGAAAAAAGACTATCACAGCATTGCAATAACTTTTTCCAGGCTGTCGAGTGTGGTATCTTTTACTAAACCTGGTTTAGGAACATGGGGGGAGGGGGGATTTGGTGATCTGTAAAGATCTGCTAAAATCATAGATGAATATAGCCACTGGGTTTGCATGTTAGATATACACTACAATTATTTTGTTGGAGGCTATTTGGTGTTATATAAACTCAAAAACTAATAATATCAATGTTTTGTGGGAAATATGGTCAAACCCTTTCACTGCTAGTGATGATTTTGTCAACATTTCTGAAACATCAAAACCTTTGAAAATCGCTTGAACCGTAGCACATTTGTATTCAATAGAAAGCTCTCATCAAGCACTTTACAATGAATTGCAACACTGTAGGGTTTGGACAATTTCTAAAGATTTTCTCCTCTGAATTTTTGACCAAGTCACCAACAGCAGTGAAAGAGTTAAGATCACAAACTTTGACAGTAAAGTGAAAGTCCTAGGTAAAGGTTGATGTTGTCAGTTAATGTAAAACTGCGTTATAACGGTGCTTTGAAAGTTTTTTTTAGCTTAATTTTTGGAACCTTGGGAGGAAGATCATTGAACAGGTAGGCCAGATTTTTCCCCCAAGATGCCAGGAAAATGTGTTTTTAACACATTAATTTTTCACATTTTTCTGGGGGAAAGATCCCCCTGCTTGCTGTGCCCCCCCTTTCACCAATTCCTGGAACCGCCCCTGGTGCAACCCATAGGTATTTAAGTTTGATGGGTAGTGTTTACATTTTCTGTAGCGTAAAAAGTGGGTATGCAATCAATGCAGTGCATAGGGACGCTGTGCGAAGGGGGGCACCAAAACAATTGGCTGCAAGCAGCTGAAGATACAAGATTATGATATTTACAAGATTATAGAATTTAAAGTGTACTGGAAGATGGCAATTGAGTGCGCAATATCAACGAAACCCCCCCACGTCTACCCGCCCGCCCCCCGCTCAACAAAATGTATGTCCGCAACTTTGCGCATTTTGAGGGATGATTGCATGATTGCAACATCCCAAAGCACAGCAACCTGGCATTTTTAGGTAACATAATGTTCATCTGAGTGAGATGTACATTCCATTGCGAAGAACAATTATGTTCAGTATGTACATATTTTTGCATGTCGTAGAGAGCTTTCTTGAGACTTTTAATGAGTAGGCCCCGAAATTGCATATTGCATATTGCTCGGTACCCCCCCTGTCGCAACTGTCTCAATATCTGGGATATCTGATCTGGGATATCTCTGCATCAAAAGGAGGCAGCACCACTCGGTAATAGAGATTCATGTTCCAATATAGGAACACTCCTGTATGGCTGTGTGTGAATGTTTGGTGGTGGTCGGAGGGGCCGTAGGCGCATACTGGCAGCCACGCTTCCGTCAGTCGGCCCCAGGGCAGCTGTGGCTACAAAAACGTAGTTTGCCACCATCAGAGAGTGAATGTCCGAGTGAATGAATAATGTATCCATAATTGAAGCGTGAAGCGTCTTTGAGTGCCCAGAAGAGCAGAAAAGCACTATATAAAATTGATGCATTATTATTATTATTATTTTCTTATTATTATGTGCCCTTTAACAAAGTTTATTCTTAGGTATTACAGAACTCAGCCACACAAAGTCATGGGCCCTATTTGAACAATCAAAGTGCATGGTCTTAAGCGCGTGGCGCAAGTGCATTTTAGGCTTGTCCAAATCAATTTTTGCTCATTCAATAGCAGGAATATCAGGGTGTGAAGTACACCAGGAGGATCAAAGAGGTTGTGCTTAATTTCTTAATACATCATAGGTGTGTTTTTGGCATAACATGAAATAAACCAATGAGTGTGTCATCTCCCATTCCCTTTAAAAGCCAGATGTCCTAGCACCTTGGCCAATTGCTAATGTAAGGGCGGATTTTCCAAATAGTAGGAAAAAACTTCTCTGCAGAGACAGGTTAACTTATGCCCGAAGTGAAGGCGTGTGAACAAACCGCTGCAGAAACCTGACCTCTGTAATGTCCAAACATGTTGACTAATAAATGTTTTTTTTTTTCAAATATTGTTTAACTTTGTTTTAATCATATCCTGATGAAAAAAGTCATACATCGTGAATCCTGGGGTCGCATTTGATTGTGTGCATGAAACAAGTAACAAAATTTAAAAAAAAAAAAACTTTAATTCAGGGTCACGGATAAAAACTTAATTATGTGCGGGCAGGGCAACGACTGTGAGGAATTTAAGTGAGCGAGTAAAATAACAATTTGGGAGAAAGACACATAATAATGTTATTTTGACTACACTACTGTAACCCCTTGAATAACATCCGGCGAGAATGAAATGAACTTGCTTCTACTTTGTTGACAGAGAGGCTGGGGAAAGAAAAGGATGAACCTGGATGACTTAAGAACAAAAATAATAATTGGTAAATACCTAATTGTTGACATGTCATCCTTGAAGGCCAAGTCAGTGGTATAAAAGAAATGTGGATTAATTCAAGCAATCACCAATGCAAAAAAAAAAAAACAGATGTGGCTTTTTCACCAAAATTTCTTTCGCTTCCAGGATTGCCGCACTCCCAATGCACAGCTTGCGTAGTTGTGTGCTTTGTATGCTCGCGCTTAGGCCTATTGCATGTGCATAATAACATTGAACGATAGTGATCTTATCATACACATCAGTGCTTTTCAAACCTCCCCCGGAGTACCACGTCTCCTGCATTTTTAGATCTCTCCCTGCTCCAGCACAGGTGAGTCAAATGGTCAGCTCGTTATTAACTTTTGAAGATGCTTGATAATGAGTGAACCTGTGCAGGCCTCTCATCCAGGGGTATTTCAGAAGGCTTTTTGTTTGTCGAGTGACCAGCATATGGCAGTTTAGCAGTCATGACTCATGGGCATGGGACTTTGCTAACAACAATTCAGCCAGACTTGAGAAACTACAAACGATATACTGTAAATGCTAAAATTAAGCCAAGAAAAAGCGCTGGATGTGTAAAGAATTAATACGGCTTCCATCGGCGGAACCAGACATATTTTACTGGGGCACGTGCCCCAGCATTGGTCTGCAGTGCCCCAGTATAATTTTCCCCAGGGGATAAAAAAATCACGTTTTAAGTCTACATGTCCACATAATCTACACTAAGAGAATCTACAGTAACAGAAAGTGCATTGGCACACAACTACTTAATATGATAACTGTAACTCATTACTACTTTATTCACTTCGCTCCGTATAGTATACAATGGCATGAGGCAACTTAATATTCATGTGGCTTTGGCTATGATTCGGCTAGTGCTAACTTCAGAACTTCGGAACACAAGGTCACACACACAACGGTGTCTGTCAGTGCTGACTGCTCTCGTAGTCAGTCTTTCCACCTGTCTTCAGGTTAGTGCTGGGCAACTGCCTGTCCTTATTGATTGTTTTCTCCTCTGTGTCACCATTTTCATGGGAATTTAAATGTCAAAACTTTGTTTAAACTTTAGCTGCCATCTTGCCAGCTAGCTCTGGCTGTAAATTGAAGTAGCCTAGTGCAGACATTAGCTGCTGCCTTATAGCTCACTGGCTCATCATAGGCATAATGTTGATTCATAATGATTAGCCTAGCACTGTCAGCTCGGTTTCTGGAGATTGCTATCGATGTTTCATGAGCATATATGAGCTATTTCACGTTAAAACGTGGGCTCTGTATGAACAGAGAATCAGGCTAATCGAGTACTTTGGTTGTGAGACACTGAGGATAACGAAGGAGAGTAAACAGTTTTGGTAAACCCTTAAAGACAGCCTACTGTTATAGCCGACACTAGTGAATACAGTTTTATGTTTAGTTAAGATGCACTGATTAGAATAGAACATATAAGATACAGTTTAATGATTGCAGTTATTGATACCTTGATGAAATGGTTTATTTGAATTACACAATGAATGTTTAGCCTACAATCAATACTGCAGTGAAAATGAAATGTGATTTGAATGTGAGTCAGTTGTTTGGTTTAGCTTCGCACACTTTGTGCCTTGATTCTAAACTGTTGATATGGTAATGTCAATTTCAGGTGGTTAATCATAGATCCAGACAACAAGATAATCTGACATGAATGTATAATTTGAAGCACTATTTATGCTTTTTTATGATAAATTAGTGCTAAAAAAAATTTTCCCCAGCTGTGCCCCAGTACAGTGTTAGGTCTAGTGACGCCCCTGACGGCTTCTACACTCGGTATCATACAGCCGAGTGTCTGTAACCACACATGCTAATGCAACTTTCCCCCCCACAGCTGCATGAGACCGGATGCAACTTGGTCTCCAAACTATCCCATACAGCATCAGGAATGGGGCTTGATTGCAACATCCCGGTATTTTTTGTACCGGCAATTGCTCGAAATATCGACGGTGAGCACTATTTCATCCGTCGCCTCAATGCTCATGAAGTTCCACATTTTACGGTTGCTTCGGCTGTCAGCCGACCTGCCAATTATAATAAGCACATTTCAAACGGAATGTGGAGTTGGGTATATAGTTAAAAAAGAAAAAAAATGCGGGACTGACAGGTTGCTCGTATTGTTTTCGTGGGTGAGTTCAGTTCAAAATTGATTTTGAAATAATTGCAGGTAATTGGTCGATCCACGCTGGACTTATCCAGACATCTGAAGCACTCCAAACATTCTTTATATACTGAGCTAAAAAGGAGACAAAACTGACCAGAAACTGAGAATGTGTGTAATTATTATGAAAATAATAGCACATGCTCATTTCCTCAAACATTTTTTTTCTTTTGCAGTCACTTCTACTTGGTGACAAGTAAATGACTTGGGTTTCCTATTTTTGATTGAACGGATCATCGTGCAGTTTTAGTATGATATGCTATGGTCTCCATAATGCTATCCCTCAGTGAGGAGATCACCTACACCTAGAAGACCGTTAGAATCGCGAGAATTTGCTAGCATGAAGGAGTCATGGCTTTATCCTGAATAATTTCAGAAGACTTAAATTTGTAATCCTGCACTCTGTATCTTGAATCACCAAAATGTTGATGGTCTGCGTTCCCTCATTTTTTTTTCAAATTGGAGAGAGCAATGATTGGGCACACAGTTGCACGGACGTGCTAAACATCGCACTCACCATTATGGCATCTATTTTTAAATATCTTCATTTACGCAATAATAATCTTGTTATTTTTAATCGTTTGCATGGCCACGCGCAGCTGCTTGTCCCTCCGTGTGGTGTACACTCGCCTACAAAGGCATTTAATACTATCTTAATTATGCACTCTTAGCATATTAGTTAAAAACTGACTATTGACTTAAGACCAGGGTTTTGTTGGTCAATCGCTCAAGCTTTATGCCACCTCATGATGGGAACAAACCAGCAGAGTGCCTGAGCACATTTCATTTTTGAGACCAACGTGCCCATGGGTGGTCAATTTAGCGCAAATGCATTCCCTATTTATGCAGCGTGGACACTGGGCGAAAAAAAATAGTATCTGCCTCGGTCATAAAGTTGCAAAGGCACTTGCGATACGCTTTGCGCTGGGTGTGAGATAGAGGCTAAGGTGTCCGTACTTAAAGAATGGACTCTCAATAAATAGTCATTTTGTGTTTATGGTGTAATGAAAATTAATTTTTTACTGCATATATTCTGAGGGGTTACAAAGGGATAGGCCCACAATATCACTGCACTGCACACCATTATTTGAATAGGCCGAAACTGGAAGAAAAAAATTGAGCTATGGCCATTACTGGGTGCAGGACATGAGTTGATATTATGGCGGGACAGGGGTATAGTTAAGCGGTGGTTACCAGAGAGGACTGTAAAGCCTCACCTGTCAGGGTGTTCCAGCAGCACCTGGTAGATGCTGATGCGGAAGGTCTTGTTCTCAGAACGCTCTTGGATGCCGACTTTGTAGATGCGGAACTCAGCGGCCGTGATGGCTTCTCCGACCGGTATCTGCGACACATCGAAGCGGAACTCTCTGCTGTGCCTCTGGGCCGTCCGGAACTCTTTATCAAGCTCCACTGAAACACAGAGAAAAAACCGTTACAGAGGAGCAGCGGGTTGTGATGTTGCTAGTGATGGCGAGAGCTAAGCCAACAGCCTGTGAACTTGTGGTACATGTTACCCCTCCAGGCACTGAATTGATTTTATAATATAATTTTGTTTGAGAACTATATAGTACATTTAATCTGCCAGCCCTGCCATTTAGTCATAATTCCAGGAATTGAAATACAGCCCCAATTCTGAAAAGAAGTTGGCACATAATGGAAAATTCAAATAAAATCAAAAAGAGCTGATTTGAAAAGTCCAGCCATCCTCTACTACATTAAAAACAGTACAACACATTATTTGATGCTCAAACATGACTTCAATTGATTATTGAAAACATAGAATGAATTGATCGCAACGGACCAAAAAAAGTTGGCGCAGTCGACCGTTTACCACTGTGAAACATCACCATGTCCTTTAATCACACTCAGTACCCTTTTGTACACTGAGGACACCAGTGCTACTTTCCCCCATCCCACCATTACCCAGATCTTCAGCTGTGCAGTTCTACAGGGCCTGCATTGCAGTATTAGCGATGACGAGCAGTCAGAAGAGGTTTTCTGACTTGCCCTTCACACACCCAGATTAGACCGGATTGCTTCCATCTTTCAATTATACTAAACACTGTAGGGAGTGAAATGCCAGAAATTCTTACAATTTGGTTTTGAAGAACACAGAATTGTTTTCAAAGTGATGGATTGCAAGTTTACTAATTTATTGCCAAATTGGAAGGTTTCAACCCATTTTTTGAAGGCTCTTTTTTACTGAATATTGTTGCACGATCAGCTCCCCAATTTGACTTCACCTGGCTTTCATCACCTTATTATTGCAACTTGTCATGTCATGATTTGCCTTAAATTGCCCTAGTGCAATTTTTTTAGAGTCTCTTACAGCCATTCTATTTGAAATAAGCTAATTTAATTCATACAGGACTGAAATCTCAAGTAAAGCGTCAATAATGTGTTGCAGTATTTTCAAAATAGTTGAGTGAACAGACTTTTCAAATTAGCCCTCTTAGACTTTACCTGTAGAGTCCATAATGTGCCATTTTTTTTTTTGGAATTGGGGTTGTATGCATAGAAATTAAATTTTTTTTGTGTGTGTGTGTGTGTGTGTGTGTGTGTGTGTATTGCTAAATACATGCATACCACGCACATTTTTGGAGTCCAGGACAAAAGAAGCAAAAAAAGCTGTCTAGGAACTGCACACATGCTGTTGCATCAAAAGTAAGAATTTAATACTGTTAAGGATGTTATGATACAGGCCAGGAATCAGGTGCGGAGGCAGAGTACGATCTAATAGTCAGGTTTTTTGATAGTAATATGGTAGCAGAGTGAAATAAAGAGCCCAGAGGAGGATAGCACAGTCCAGTTCAGACGTTACAGGCGAAGCTGTCTGGGCGCAGCTAACGCCTGGCCGGCACCAATCCGCAGTGACTGCCGGATGGAGAAGCTAAGGAGGAACTCGGTCCCAATTCTGATGACTGTAGGAGGCTCGTGAGCTTGTTCCTAATAAATTGGACTGAGGAACAGACTGGGAGAGTATTAACAGAGCACGGGCCTAATCCTAGAGACCGTGCGAGAGGCGTGGGAGCTTGTTACTCCTAACTGTGCAAGCAAGAGAACTTCCATTTTTTTTACAATCATTAAAGGTTACCTTTTACTTTCTAAAGACAACGAGTTTCTCAAGTAAATACTGACTGGGGCTGAAATGCACAAGACAAATGACAATCCAGCAACTGGCAAACTCAGAGGAGGGGATATAGATATGTCACACACATGAGGAGGGGTAACTATGAGATTAGATATAGCCGTGATCAGGAAACACACAATATGCAACCCATAAAAGTAGACATTATTTGTAATGAACACACAAGTTACTGAATGGGAGGAGACACGCAAAGCATTCACACAAGGATTGCGACAAAAGATTCATCAGGAAAAACGCTGAATCAAAGAAGTGTGAAATCTCATGAAAGGATGCTGTGAATGAGCTTATCCATAAGACTGCTGTTGCATTAGTGATGAAGTAAAATATGTTCCTTGTGATTATTTTTTCAATAATTCTTTTTATAGTTCATATAAAACTGTAATCGGTCGCGTAACAAGCAAAGAATTTCCCTCTCGGATAACCACCGCTCTTTGAATGCTGTCTTCTTATAAGGGAGCCGTAGTAATTATGGTGCCTTAAAGAGATGCGGGAAAGTAAATGGCCTGCATGCATATGGATGTGGAAAGTCTGGAATGAGACGCTGGCGCAGAAATAGTCCCTTTGAATATCACTACATGCGCTCACCTTATTCGGCAGAAGTGACTAACCCGATCTACACGGGTTCTGTACGAGCCGCATATGAATTGCGTGTCTCTTATATAAAGACGGAAGGTCAACTGGCAGACTGAGTGCGCAGAGGCTCCAGGAGGCATCCTACACCCCAGAGGAGATGACTTGCCTGCGTGCGCTCTGCTAAATTGACCAAGGTTGTTGCAGCAATATTGCAGGCCTTCCAATTTAAGTGGGCAGAAAAAAATAACACAAAGTGGTTGAAAAAATTCCAGCTGAGATATTGTAGGGGACTGTAAGTGGTCAAGGCCAACGATACAAAGGCAGCAGTAATGGAAACAGTGCTGTAGCAGTGTGCTCGTGGCTGAAAGCCCTCAAATTGTGCTATTGCAATAGTTCTGAGCCGGTGTGCGCTGTTGCGGTCGCAATGGATAAGTAATAAATTGTGCAGTTTAATGATTCAGGGTTCATGAGCAGTCCATGTAATTGTAATACTCCAAGTATTGACTCATTGTGCAGGGCATTTACCCCCTCGGCCAAACAGCAGGGCCACAGTGAAATGAAAACCTCCACTAAGATTGGACGGAAGCCCTTTGTAGTCTGTTACACCCCTACCAAAGCCTCATAGCCAAAACATCTCTACAGCATTTACAGAAGCCTTAAGTTCTTCTACTTTTTCAAGTTTTTCAACGTCTTTACTCTCAGTAATAGGGGGATATTTCCACAGCAACAGGTGACTTTCCTCTCTGGGCAGCTCCTGCCTTCTAGCAGCCACATGAGCCAGAATGAAATCATAGAAGTATTTTTAAATTGTTTTACAGTCCCAAGATGTACAGGGAGTGGTAATGGCCTGATCGAGGCAGGTTTTACGAGCACATCACTGTCAATCGTTTTTTTCCCCCTGCAATTAAATGACTACAAAGAAACCAGGGTGTTATTGCTTTTGGCTGTCAGTGAATATGAATTTCACTCTACATCCCACTCCCAGTCCTTATATGAGCTCTCCCTTTATAACTACTGGCAGCACTCCTTGTTTTCGTGCCCAGGATATTCAGGCACAGGCAGGTACTCCATATTCATTGATGCTCATTTTCACTTCAAGTGGGTTTTATGATGCAATGAAAACTAGAAAACTGATTATAATAATGCTTTTCTGCTCGGTGAATGCAAATTACGTTCTAGTAAGCCCTTGTAGCAGCACTGATGGAAGGACATGCCCAAGTCTTTATGAATCGTATAACAGAAGATAATGAGTTCAGGTGTCATGAAAAATAGCTAAGTTCCTCCCACGATGTTCTGCTAGTACAGTCATTACTGGCTATACCTCTGTACATGTCTTTCTGATTTGCCTCATTATCACCCAGATGAGATGTTATTTTCAGAACATCTGAACTGGGCCCGATGGAAGTTGAGAGCAGAAACCGATAAACAGTTTTACTATTGCTGCTAAAGCTAGGGGTAAATGTTTACCTATTTTTTAGTGAATGTCCCGTAAATATGCTAGTCATAGTCTGGCCCCACCAAGAGAACACTTATTGCACCCAGGCAAGCACATGATTTTACAGTTCATACGTAAATACTATTATGTTTATCCCAACACACCCCCACCCAGAACTCTGACTCTGAACTCCACATAAGAGTTTTATTTCATTTAAGAGCATGATGTTTATTTAGCGTAATCAAAAGCAGACCTCCAATGTAAACTGTATTTCAGGGTTTTTTAGAGGCCAAAACTCCCTCAGCTGCAGGCAAGGCCGCAGCTTTCAGACTCGATGCATAAAATCAATATTTCTGCCCTTTTTTTTTTTTTTTTTTTACAGCGCCTTCAAAACTTTCACAAACATATATGTATGTATTTTTAACATTGTTTTGTTGCTTCATAATGTACTTCTACCCTGTGAAGAGGCTTTGATTTGTCAATATATATTTTTTGCCAACTCCAAGGTCACCCCAACAGCAAAAATTGCTTTATTGATCTGCGCCATTCTGCATTGCAGTTAGATTCCAGTTTTTGCCTTTTCGAGTTTGCTGACCCTTATTAAGACTCTGCATTTAGCTTGGGGGAAAAAACTACAACTACTTATTATTCATGGCTAATAGAGGGAATGATATTCCCATAAAGAAAAACTAGGACACCCCACTAATGCAATGTAAACTTTGCACCTTGTCTTGATTAATCTCCATCAGAATGTTCTTACTGGTGATTATATGACTTGAGTTTATCTTAGAGAATGGCTAGGAATTTGCTAAATATGTTCATTGTATTCACCAAGCAGAAAAAAGATTAGGGTTGGCATTTGGATTACAAAAGGACTAAACCCCATTCCAAGCTGCTCTAAAAGGAAGTCAAGACACAAAGTGGTGAAAAACAGCTGAATGTTGCCGAGTCCATCTCTTCAGCTATATGTATGTTTCTCTTCTCACAAAATATGGGAACAAAAGTGGAAATTTCATATCATTCTCAATACATTATTCTCAGTAAACATTATCCAAGTGTACTTTCTGTCTACTCTATATGCATACTCATAACATTTTGGACTATCTGTAGGGTATTGCTTGCTTCATTGATTTGGCTGACATCTTTAGTGATTCCATCATTTAACCCTATGAGCGATGAAATATTTTTTTTTTAAATACAAATTTAATTATCGTCTGCTGTTGAAAACCTATCATGCGGCAACTTGTTTAAAGAGCTTTTAACCCCTTTGCGCAGATATAGACACCGGGGTCTGTAAATTCCGAAATTTAATTGAATTTCCAAATGTTTTGCTTCACTGGAATAATTTTCCAGAGTCTCTTTAACACAAATACTGACTTATAAACCCTAAATAGGCTCAAGCATAACAGGAAAAAAATTGGCATCATTTGTATTCTGTGCAAAGGGGTTTGACAACATGATAAGTTTTCAGCAGCTTTGATATTGATATCTTACATCGTTGAGCAACAATAGTTGCATTTAGCGCTCTGAGGGTTAAAATAATAATATTCTGTTCTAGTGTATTCGGCCTCAATTATGAATGTTTTTTCTTACTTTTGTTTTCTAACAAGTGTAATGTTTCCATGGACTTAGATTCTTGTAAAAATGGGATCTGCCCCTAAACCAGCTGCAAACTGAGTCATGAAATGATACTGTTGACCACGCCTCGGCCTTTACCGATGACCCGTTTAAGACCCAAAGTAAGACGAAAGCCATACAAAATGTCCCATGCAGGCTGGGTGAAAACGAGGGCAGTCGAAGCTTGCACGTGCGCGAGCAGACCACACAGCAGGACGCCCCGTCCGAACAGGGAGTTCAGGGAGAGCTCGGGCCAGACCTGAGGCCGGCGAGGAGGGACTGGGGAGCTGCGGACCAGAAGAGGTTAAGTTTCAGTGCACAGCTGTGCTGGCTGGGAGAGGAAGATACACATCTACGCTCGTCTCCCCCGGCGACGCAGGGCCCACCCGCCGAGCACTGGAATGCAGGAGAGATCCTTCCATGGAGCAAGTGCACAGAGAGCCCACAGCTGCACCAGCACACTGCCCCCTCCTCTGGGGGGCGCTAGCGATCTGCCACAGTCACACACACGAATGCATGAGCACACGCACATGCACAAAAACACCGGCACACACACGCATGAAACCGGATACTGGGAGCACCATAATTCATTGGCCACTAACACAATTTTTTTTTATTTTGATTTTATAGACCAAGTCTCAATCATTAAATCTGAATTTCACTGGACATAAATTTCACCTACTGAAGAGGAAACTGAAGGCAAAAAGTCCTTAATACATTCACGTTTGTGACCTTATACAGGTGATAAAAGGGCAGCAATACAGCATAACAATGTTTTCAGTTCATTGTATAAGTGCTAAAATAAACATTCACGTTTCGCGTGCCATTTTTTAAATGATTATCATACTCTATTCTCCACATCACTTAGTGGAAAGCAACAGCAGAACATGTTTGTTTTGAGGTTTTTGTTTTGAGTGACTGCTACGTCTTAAATTAGAAGATCAATTGCAGAAGTGGGGACTAAATTAGATCACATACCAATGCCTGACGAAGAGCACTGCTCAGTGTAACACGCTGCACTTCACCACAAATGCCTCAGAGAAGTATTCATGGGAACATTCTGTAGAGCACCTTAAAACAAACATGTTTGGGAAACAGGAAACTAGCGGTGCACTCATAATGATGTCCCATTTTTTACCAGTGGGGTGCAAATGCTAGCCTACGTCCCTGACGTTGATAAAAAAATAAAAATAAAAAAAAAACCCTCTGGCCACAAAATCCAATGTTGACCAAAGTGCACCCCGAATGGTGATCCCCGAGTTGACTGTTTTGTTGTTTTTACATTAACAGGAGAAAAATCCAAACCAGGTCCGGCATTTCATTCTGAATGAAATCATGGCTTAGCAACGTTTTCAAGACAAAGAAAAATAATGCGAGATTAGGAAGCGAGATATGCAATGGGAGTAGGAAAGAACTGAGTATTCTGCATGAGTGTGTTTGATTATTCTTCAACTACAACCCTGTCTCCCCTCTTACTTTTACTTCCTCTGAATAACTTGGTGAAGTGAAGTTAGAAGGTTCAAGCCGATCTTGACAAAATCTTGACTAAAGAGGCCCAGATCTTCAGATTTTTTTTTTTTTTTTTTTTTGTTCAGCCATCTTATTCCACTGAAACAAACAGGTCAAGCTCGCATTGTAATTCCGTGAAATGAGTATAATTGCTTGATTTGCACTGAAGTAGTCAACCCAGTCATGTAGGCTAATATTGAGAAACTGCGATGGTGCAACGTGGCAGTAAAATTTTTCTGAATATATCCTACAGCCGTAAATTATACACAAACGGAACATGGCCTGGGCTACAGTGACAGTCGGCGACCAGTAGTTTAAGACTGCCAAAGTAAACATTAACACAAACATTAAGGGGTACGCACTTTCACCCTGCTTTCGCTTTTGTCGACATGAAAAAAATCCTCAGATATCAGAAATAACTGTCGGTTGTAAGTAGATGAATGACCTTATTGCTCCGTTATCGCTGAAACTAAAATAATTGCCAGAGATAAATATTGCCTGACCAGTTCGCGCTTTAGAAATGATTTCAGAGATCCATCTTCTCTTTACTTAGCATGATTGCACTTCTTTGAGTGGATTAATTACATAGGTTACTCTTTGACAGCACCCGTCGCTGTGCTGTGAGGAAGAAATAGTGCAAAATAGCGTATAAAATTACTTTATGTCATTTCAAAACTAAATATAATAATACAATCCAGGCATGAAGATATTTTGTGGTAATGATTTTACAAATCAAATTATATTATTGGTTATTTAAAGTTAAGACTATCGTTTTAGATAAATGAGTGAAAAGGTCCCAAATTAAAAATTGTAATGAAGCCAATGGCTGATAGGCTGCGGTATTCAGTGATGAATGAATTACAGAAGTTGGCTTGGAAAATTCAGCATTTAGTTGGGTATTAGTCAGACCAATTAGTTGTACAGGTGAGTGACATACCTTGACTGGCAAAGCTCATAACCATGTCGGCATCGTTCAGGAAATTGCTGTCCTGTAGAGTTGCGATGGGGGGCCCTTGAGAGGAGATAATGGGCTTGAATGGATAGGAGTAGCCATCCTCGGACATGGCGTTGTACAGGTCCAGCATGAACAGTGGAGCTGCTTTGTGTTTCCCGTGCAGCTGCGGACGGGGCCGGTGGGGGAGTCCAAGGATGGACAAAATCTCACGCTGTATCTCTCTGCGCTCCTGGCTCTTCAGACGCCGGTGGATGAAACTTGAGTGAGCAGCGGTGTGCGAAGTTAAATTCGTAAAACCGGCGTCTGCCAACACACTGTATACAGTCCACATCACAACTACAAAAGGAGCGCAGCAATTCAAGTGTGAAAGCATGTCTGGATTCTGAAAGCACAGCAGTGAATATAGAACACACACGCGAAGCCTATTGGACTGCTGGGAACGAAAGGTGTGTTATTGTAAAACCGGGGCTGTCAACATATTCAGCGATTGCCTGATCTCTGTTTACTACGTATTCAGTCGCACGACTTCCTCACTCCCTATGCGAAGTTTTATGCTTGTGCTGTGCGCGCATGTGACACACTTTAAAAGTAGTAGACTTGCTGGGAGGGGTAGAAGACCAGTAGCCGAGCGATTGCTGACCGATAGATGAAAAAATGAGATAGTACTTTTAAGGCTGAGAATGAATTAAACTTATCGGGCGCGCAGTGGATAGTAGCCTATTTCTCCCTTCGGTGGTGTGCGCTTTCGTCTGCGTTTGCAGTTGACCGGGTGGAGACATGATTCGGAAATACGTTCGGACTTTGGACAGACCTGAGAGGTTATTTCCTTTGTCTGCAGGTAGTCTAATACCAGCTAATGTTCCATTTTGTGTCATTTGTTTCGCATTGGTAGGTACGACGGATAAATTTTCCCATTGCTCATTTGATTGATTACGCAGTGGAGAGTCCAGTGTTCACTCAAATGTAACTGAACTCAGACCATTTGACGGTGTTTTTCAGTGACATTACTGAAAAACGTTTTAAAATGGCTGGGATTTTTGTCTTCAAACGTGTGTTTGGAAAGAGGATTATAGTTAATGATATAATATATAAAAACTTTGCAACTCATTACTTGTTACAAAAAAATTTAAAAATAAAAATAAAAAACAGTAAGAAACTTGTCTACCCTCCATCGCTCAATCGTGATCGCGCCTTTGATTTTTGTAAAGGAACATTTTAGGTGCAGCTGAATGTATTGGGGAGTTAAAAAATTAATTATCAAAAATTCCAGCATTAGGAGCAGAATTATGCATGTGTGCGGTAAATTTAGCGACGGTTGAGTTTTTTTATGTATGTTATGCATAAAAATGCTATTGTTAATCATGATTCACAGTGAAACAAGTATTGCATCCTTTTTCGAAAGGCACAGCATTTTAACCTATAAGCTTTAATCTTGCACTTCGCCAATAACCCCCCCCCCCTGCAACCCAAGCATTCGGTGCATTCATTTGACTGTGGTAGCTCAGTATTTTCATCTCATTATGAATCTCATCGGCATGGTTCAGTATTCACGTATTTTAAAGTACATTCCTGGTCAACACCTACAGAGCTGAAAAGAAGTATTTGCCCCGTTCCCGATTTCTTTCTTCTTTTTTTTGCATATTTGTCAGACTTAAATGTTTCAGATCATCAAACAACTTTTAATATTAGACAAAGAAAACCCGAGTAAATACAAAATGCACTTTTTAAGTTTTTAAATGATGGTTTCATTTATTTAGGGGGAAAAAAGCTATCCATATCTTCCTGGTCCTGTGTGAAAAATTAATGCCCCCCCCCCCCACACACACACACACACACACACACACACACACACACCCTTGTTAAATTATGAATTAACTGTAATTAATCACATTTTTTTAATTCAAATTGACTAGCCACACTCAGGCTTGATTACTGCCAGACCTGTTGAATCAATAAATCATATAGAACCTGTCTGACAAAGAGAAGTAGGCTAAAAGATCTCAAAAAGCAACACATCATGCCACGATCTAAAGAAATTTGAGAACAGATGAGAAACAAAGTCATTCATTGACATCTATCAGTCTGGAAAGGGTTAAAAAGCCATTCCTAAGGCTTTGGGACTCCAGCGCACCACAGTGACAGCCATTATCCACAAATGGAGAAAACCTGAAACAGTGGTGAACCTCCCCAGGAGTGGCCAGCCTACCAAAATTACTCCAAGAGCGCAATGACAACTCATCCAGGAGGTCAAAAAAGAACCCAGAACAACATCTAAAGAACTGCAGGCCTCATTTGCCTCAGTTAAAGTCATGCTTGAAAAACCTCCAATGTGGCTGAATTAAAACAATTCTGCAAAGAAGAGTGGGTCAAAATTCCTCCACAGCGATGTGAAAGACTCATTTCCATTTATCGCAAACACTTGATTGCAGTTGTTGTCACCGAGGATGACACAACTTGTTATTAGGTTTAGGGGGCAATTACTTTTTCACATTTTCACGACTCATCCAGGAGGTCACTAAAGAACCCAGTGCAACATCTAAAGACCTGCAGGCCTCACTTGCCTCAGTTAAAGTCAGTGTTCATAACTCAATAATAAGAAAGAGACAATGGGAGAGTTCCACGGCGAAAACCACTGCTGACCAAAATGAACACAAAGGCTCGTCTCACATTTGCCAAAAAACAACTTGATGATCCCCAAGACTTTTGGGAAAATATACTGTGGACTGACGAGACAAAAGTTGTACTTTTTAGAAGGAATGCGTCCTGTTGCATTTGGTGTAAAACTAACACAGCATTTCATAAAGAGAACATCATACCAAGAGTCAAGCATGGTGGTGGTAGTGTGATGGCCTGGGGCTGCTTTGCTGCTTCAGGACCTGGACAATTGCCGTAATTGATGGAACCATGAATTCTGCTCCCTACCAGAAAATCCTGAAGGAGAATATCCAATCATCAGTCTGTAACCTTAAGCTCAAGCCCACTTTGGTTATGCAGCAGGACAATGATCTGAAACACATCAGACAGTCCACCTCTGAATGGTTAAAAAAAAGAAATAAAACAAAATTAAGGTTTTGGAGTGGCTAGTCAAAGTTCGGACTTAAATCTAATTGAGATGCTATGGCATGATCTTAAACAGGCCGTTCATGCATGAAAACCCTTCAATGTGGCTGAATTAAAAGAAACAATTCTGCAAAGAGGATTGGGCCAAAATTCCTCCACAGCGATGTGAAAGACTCATTACCAGTTATTGCAAACGCTTAACTGCAGTTGTCGCAGAGGGTGGCACAACCAGTTATGCAGTTTAGGCGCCAATTATGTTGTACTTTTTCACATAGGGCCTGGTAGGTTTGGATAGCTTTTTAAATAAATCATCATTTAAAAATGGCATTTTGCATTTACTTGGGTTATTTTTGTCTCATATTTAAATTTGTTTGATGATCTGAAACATTTAAGTGTGATAAATATGCAAAAAAAAAAAGAAATCAGGAAGGGGGCAAATACCTTTTCACAGCACTGTAGGTCTGCAGTTCAATGTCCCTTGTTTTGGCACTGATTTAAATATTGCAAGCACAGTACCTTGGCTGCCAGACCACCAGGAAAAGGCTGAAACATTACATTTGAATTAAAACTTCTTCCAGGCACTGAAATACACACAGTAAGATGATCATGGGAGACGAGCAGGGCGCTCTTACCCTTGAGAACTCCCGCCCAGGGAAAGGAAACTGATTTTGTGGTTGTTAAAGATGCCACTGGTATAGTAGTGCGTAGTTTGGACGTAGTTCTATTACTGTACGAAGATTGAGTGGACAATTTGACCACTAATGCGACCCACCAAACAAGTGGACATGTGTTGGGCAGATTTTAAACATGAAGTCCATGGGCACCCCACCCAGTTATCCTATAACGCGCCGTCAATTGTCATTTTTTGTTGACTCCATGCATGTACCTGTCTTTGACCAGACAAAAAAAAATAAATAATGAAGGCAACAGTAGGTTCTCCTAAATGGGCATTACAGACTTTTATATGTCATGTCACTAATTATTCACCACAAATTCAAATTGGATATCAGTTGTGCACCACAATAGGCTCAGTATTCTACTTGTAACATGTCATCAGTCATATAAGTGTGTCAGATGTTGTTATTTCTATTGGTGTTAAATGCATTCACAGAGACTGTACACGCTGAGATTATCTCATATCACGTGTTCAACTGACATTGCGCCCATATGGGACCAACCGCTCAGAAAGTTGAGAGTAGACTAAAAATGAGTGAAGGAATAGTCACTGCTTGAAATGTGCTTGTTGGTGCTCCTGACTGGGAAAAACTACCAGTAATCATGGCTAATGATGACTACAGTATGTCTACTAGGTATTATAAGCTGAAACCCATTTCAACCAATACTGTCCTCTTCAAGTATTTTATATGGTCTATGGTAGTCTGCTGAAAGGGCCTGTTTTTTTGTTTGTTTGTTTGTTTTTTTCTTAAGGGGAAATATATCGCCCTTGGCCATGCATTTGCCTGAGTCAGGTTATTCTTTAGCTTAAATGGAATATATATATGTCTTACATCCAGAAGAAGTAAACAGTACAGCTTTCAATATTGTGCAACCCAGAAATGTTCCAAACCCCACATCCACCCTTCCTGATCCAATTACTTCTCTAAGAAAAGCCATGTTTAAAGAAAAAATATCTCAAAGTAATTTTCTGGAATGTGGGGTCTGGTTTGTGTTTTTACTTTCCTTCCTCAGCTTTATATAAATCTCCACCTGCAAAACGTAATAGTTCTGCTCTCGTTGTAAACAAACCCACCAACACAACACAAGCCTAAAAAATTTCTGTAGCCACGCACAAACATTTGTGAGTGCACTTGTGTCCACACATTTTATACGGTGCATGCTAATGAATTCGTATGGACACTTTTTTTGTGCGAAACTCAATTCAACCCTGCTGCACTGCAAAAAGTATCTGTCTTCGCAGGTCTTTTAATCTCATTGTGAGACTTAACTTCCAAATTTTTCACTCTCAAGTCGAAAATATCAGCTTACTTCAAGTTACCATGTGCTTGACAAGTGAAATTTCCTTATTGCACAGGCAATCTGGGAATGAGTCAAAGCTATCTCACCTCATTAGCAAAATTTTTGCATTACTGAGAAAAGTAAAGGCAAATATGTGTTAAAAGTCTAAATACGAGATTAAAATGCTTGGTTAGATAGACTTATTTTTCATTTTTTGAAGGGTGGAAATTGCACATTATTGCCATGATGAGCAGACAACAGCATCTGCTTGGATCCACTGTACAGAACAGCTTTATTCAGACAGATGAAAGATGAAGCTGCTGCCTCCCTTCTTTTGGTGGAACACAATGACCCCTTATACAGGGACTTGTGCCATTAACTGACATGGTAAAGGCCAAAAGTGTGTATCTTCCAGGTGTGCTACTTTAACTGTGGCAGTACATGCTGCTATGAAGTCCAACAGCAAAACAAAGCCACGTAGGATCCAGTAAAGAAATATATTGTTGCTCATTAAGTTGGAATGAAATATTTTTTAACCTCTTTTCATGAATTGATCGTGACAATGTGAGTTATTCCTGATAGACAAAGTGTCCGAATACAAAATTATTCCAACTTTATAAGCAACAGTGTAAATAAATGGAAAAAAAGCATGTATTTTGAAAGGCAGGCTGACCAAAAGCAAGGGGTTAAAAAAAAAGAGGTCAAAGGTCACATTCCATGCTGTCTACATTTTCTGCACTGGCTGACTGCCCCTCCCCTGCATAGTCTACTCCGTTAGTCGACACCAGTCGAGTGAAGCAGAGCGTGGGGGAAAACTTTATCCTTCGCGAACAACGCACATCCCTGCCCCAGCAACAATGCGCTGTTTAACAGCTGCTATGCTGCTTAATATCTGTAAGCTGTTCCTTGTGCTGGCCTCATTTGCAAAGACATATCTCCAGTCAGCAGGCGTTCTGTAAAAACTAGGAGTTGGAAGCTGTCAAACAAACGGTGGACTCTCCTGCTGAAAATGTGAAAATCTTACTGGCGCAGGATTCATAGAACATGATAGCCATGCTTTGGACCATGGAGTCAAAATATGGCAATCAAGACTGGTGGCATCATGGGTCAACAAAGCGTTTGACACAAGGTCCATTTTAAATTTTTGCTCATTCTTTTAAACAAGAAACAGTTCAAAAAAATGTGTTGATTGCTATGCCCTGCCTGAGATCGCTTCATACGCCCAAATAGTTGATCTTCGGACCCCTCATACGATTGACCTTATATGACCTTGACCTTTCACCTGACGATCTCCAAAGCTTAATCAGTTAACGACCCTCCATGGGGATTTACTATTTCTGATTTAGAGAAAATCCCACCACTCCTATAAATTTTGCATGGACAAGATATTTGTGACAGACGATGTGACACATGCACGGACAAAAAAACCACAAAATGGCATGTCACCCAGCCTCTGTTTGTGGCAGTGGCACAGTAATTTTAATAATGAGTGATAATACCTTCACTGTAAAAATGATACCCTGTTAATATCAGGGTTTTAAAGCTGTGCACGTCAAGTTTCTTGATTTGATGCATTTGTTGTGTGTTGTATTTGTTATTATATCCCCGAACGCCGAATGGCGTTCCGGGGATATTATGCTTTTGGTCCGACTGCCGCCGCAGCCAGTGGCGGGCCACCGATTGGCCACCAGGGGCCAAAAACGGATAAATCACTGTTTTTATCATATCTCTGGAAAAATTTGTCCGAAATATTCACCTCGAATGAAGTGCAAATGAAAGGTCATGACCTGAGGATGTCATCGTGCCACGATGACATTATGCCTGTTTGGTTCAAAATTTTGACACAAGGTGGAGCTTTGTCACATAAAATTCACCATTTTTGCCATATCTTTGGAACCATTTGTCCAATTGACATGAAACTATGTGCAACTGAAAGGTTATGACCGCACAACACGTCACATGATGATATCATACCCGTATGGTTCAATATTTTGCCACTAGGTGGCGCTTTGTAAAGGAAAATTACCATTTTGGCTATATCTTCAGAACCATTTGTTTGATTGACGTGAAATTAAGTTCAAATGAAAGTCTATTCAAGGTCTATTCAAGGATTGGGGAATTGGAGGATTGGGGGCGTTCGGGGATATACCACAAGCCGTCGCCTCCGACGGTATAAGCCTAGTTTGAGTCCTGTTCCTAGTGTTTGCTTACATTACTCGTGCTTAATATCTGCTTGGTTCTTAATTTTTTCTCTGTGATTTGGTTTTGGCTACCGACTTCCTAGTTTTTTTACTTTTGGACTGAACAGCCACTACGATTCTGGATTTCATCTCCTTTTTTGCATACTCACTGCCTGTTATTGGCCTGGACTATACATCCACAAATTATAATAAAACCAGTGACGTGGAACTTTATCTTACATGAGTTCTGTTTCTGCTTTGTATCAGTTAGGTTATGTGAACTTATTTCTACTCATGAACTTGTCTTGACAAGTTTTAGATATTAAACTCAAGTCTTTATGTTTTCAAAAGTTATACTTAAAATTGTCTATTGTTTTCACTGATTGTGAAACTAAGCTTATCTTCAAATTGAGTTAACTCACATTTAGTTGAATTCGCTCACATTTGTTGGGCTGCTGGTAACTTTCTTTTCGATGTTTACCCATCTTAAAATTAATTACAACGTTCTTATATGCCATGTCAAAGGTTCACCACTGTTACCTCCACATCACTTTGAATCTTAAAGAAGGAGAAAAATAATAATAACTAGAGGCACTCCTAGAGTGCAAACCTCTGCCAAGGCAGCATAGTCCAAATCTTGCTGAGTGGGAGCAAAGTTCATTTATCACTTGTCATAAGATTTCAAGATGGCTGCCGAGGCTTCCATATTGTTTGCTTCTGTAGCGGCCATATTGTTTGACTGATTGCAATGAAATCAATAGGTTCGTCCCCGATGTAATGGCGAACCATCCACAAAATTTCAAAGATATCTGTTCATTACTTTTGCCTTATCTTGTTCACAAACAAACAGACAAACGGCACTGATCACATAAACATAAATAATAATAATTATAATAATATTTCATTTTCACGGGAAAGATTTGGCTCCATAATGCCATACTATCAACTAGACATCTTTTGTTCATAAAGCTTTTCATGGCTGGCCACTGTGCTGTGGTAGCTTTGAGTTTCAGAGCAATGCAGAGGGTTTGCTGGCCAGCACTGGAGACCCTGAAAATCTTATGAGGGACTCAGGTAATAAGAGAGCTATGTGACTTGCTGCAGCAGAGCACCATCTGGCCCAGTTGCGAATGCACTTTAATTAGAAGCAGTCATCACATACTTTACCAATTAAATGCATTTCCTGAATCTACAAGAAAGCGCCACTGTCACATTGTGTTTAATAGAAAACAAGCATGTGAGGGATTGAAATGCTGTTAAAGGCTGCTGGACTCTGTGTATGGTGTATGTGTGGTGGGGGAGGGGGGGGTTGGTTTACTTGTGTCCTTGATTGTGACATAAAATAGAATGAATGCACGCACATCCAAAGCCCAATATCACAGGTGCCGGACCCAAAGAAACAGTAAAAAAAGAGAATAAAAGTCCGCACACAGTTAAAGTAGCTCCCAGAAGACTTTATTCCTTGTGCAAGGAATTGTACACTTTAACAGTGTGCAGACTTTTATTCTCTTCTTTCTCTTGATTGTGACATAAACATTGATAGATATTAAAAGAAAGAAGCACAGACAAGCAGAGCATGTAAGTATGTAAATACAGCCATGCATTAAGTACATAAAGTACTTTTTAATGTTTGTGTTGTGACTGCGACCTGTAAATTGTACTGTAATACCACCCAATTTGAGTTCTTTCCTTATTTAAGTTATTGTGTTATTAATTTTTGACTATGACAGGGCCCTAACTGCTCCCACAAATCTCACTTCCGTGCTTGACTCGGGTCAATACTGGACAGAGAAGAAGCATAATTGGAACACAGCTATTTCACCCCTTTGCTTCAATGGCTCCACCACGACCTCTGCAGGTAAACCATTCTTATTGCATTCCCAATTTTAGCACAAACAGCCAAAGTATACATCCTGGGCCGAAAGAAATTGCTGGCAAAGTTATTTTGAATCACTGCTCTGTGGCAATGTATGCCACAAGATGGTGCTAACGTAACGACGATTAAAGTATCGACTGCCCTCGTCAAAATCAAAGCCTCTTGGTCGCAGCTATCCTGAACCTGATGCTGTTAAGAATGGTGTGTGTATGCTACAGTTGATAAGACTCAAACTTCAGAGCTGCAGGGCCATTCTGTCTGCAAGTTTTCGTGGTTTTCTTCAGTGGAACTAATTTCAGTCACTTTTTGACTGAATGTCATCTTGTTCTGATGACAGTAGCTGGCTGCTGATTGAGAGGTGACCACATACGTAGGCCTGCAGACAGTGTGGCCCTCCAACACGAGTTTGACACCCTTCTCTAGGCTGTAAAAGTGACTTTGTGGCAAAGGACTACCACAAAGAGTTTTCTTGAATAATCTGAAAAAATTTGTCAAATTTCTTCAAAGTTGGCACTAAAAATTTCCACTTAGCTTTCTGACAGTGACTGAATGGAACTGAAGATTTCCTTCAAGCTTACCCATCACAGTGATTTCAATAAAAACAGCACATTTCCTTTAGAAATTGCTGTGTGATAGTGACAGTGACATAAAGTGGGTGGTCTCCCTTTGAGCAAGTTTTCAGGGGCCTCATCAACTTATTATTTGGAAGGTTTCCAGTTTTGCCACTTTAGCCATCATGCTGAAATAACCACCTGACTATAAAAATGAATCATTTTTAAGAAGGCTATAAATAAGAACACAAACATTCAGAGTGATTCTCTTTTTCCAGGGCATACCTCATCGATTAGGCTCATTACCTGTGGCTTAACACTGGGAAGCTGAGAGTCTTCTGAAATCTATATAAATTTGATTCAGGATTAGGTAAAATATATGGACTTTAAATTTACTGTTCATTACATGTGGTTGATTCCTTTGGTCCATCAAAGGCTGTGTAAGATAAAATATGAAAAAAAAATAGTTTGTTTGCGAATTGTCTAAAGAAAATTAGTCAATTTAAGCAGTTATATCATAATGACAATGATAATGTATTTTCAAAACAAACAAAGCCAATGCTTGACTATAGTATATTGCATATCATTGCTTTTAGGTTCTTTTCAAATCAATCAGGAGAACCTCCCATTCACACTAGAAGTACATGCCATTTCTACTGAAGATTTCACAGATTCAATCTACATGCCATGCAATGTATTTGAATGAAACCCCATAAGTAAAGATAATTAACCCTCTAGACCTAGGCCTCATGGTAAGGTTGTAGGCTGAATTGTAGGCCTGCACATCTTTTTTTAAAAAGTCACCTTCTGGATATGGCTGCGCTAGTGCCTGGTCAAATTTGGGCAGAACCAGCTATGCATGTATTAATCTAAAACAAAAATCCATACAGTAAAATCAGCCAGCTATAACCCAAGAAGTAATTTTCATACAGAAGTGGATAGTTCCGCTCAAGTTACTTCTAATAGTGTATTCAACTACAGGCATTTTCAAAATAATCATATTTGATTTATATGTTTTGTTCAAATGGCTCTGGCCTGCTCATCGAGAAGCCTATGCGATGAGAAGCGACGACAAGGCTCGAGGAGCACTTCTGTATAAAATTAATTTAACCGGATTGTCATAAATCCGTAATACTGCGAATATTTTGTTTTAATCTTCACATATTTCAGATTTTTTGAAGCTGCCGTTCAATGTTGACATACCATAGTATTATTAAATTTATTATTAAATTCATTTTGGTGTCCATCATCAACGTGACCTTTAAGTGAAGCCAGCACTATGCGCTTACTTAGGGACAGTTTAGTGGCAACGTCATAAAACTGCGTCGGCGACTCACGGAAGTTACTGCATGGACGCCGCATTCATAGATCATCAGCCAGCAAGGTAATTTAAATAACTAGAGAGCCAGATATTTAAATAGAACCGCTGAATTATAGTAGGTTTATTTAAGCTTAACTAATGGCGATTGTATAGCCACGTTGAAACGTTTTAACTTTAACTAATAGCCTGCTTACAATGTTAGCTGTGTAGTTATCTCGCTAGCTAGGTAGTTAGCTATCATTCTTTAGCTCACTGGCGGAAATATTTCCGGTAGTCGTGTTTCGCATTATATATAAATGTAATATTTCACTCGCAGGTTTCTCACATGAAAACATGCAACTATTTTGTCGCTGCAGCTTCTGGTTGTTGTTTTCGTGGTGAAGCTACATGCATAGGGAGCTAGCAAGCTTACTCACCCACTGGCCATAGACGGTAATAATGACGAGTAATGATGGGCGTCAGTGCTTGTGCCCTTAAACAAAGTATAGCTGACTGCTGTACCTTTACAGTGGCAATATAGTAACGGCGGAGACGGGTACATGGATCCTCACCGAAGTTTATCTGGTAGCCAGCCAGCGCAAGCGCTCTTCATGTCGCGACTGAGTAAACCGTGGGGCAGCTGCTGTGTGCATGCAGTGATATGAGTATATCGAGGGCTGACTGCAATAAACAGTTTATTGCAGTCAGCCCTCGATATACCTTATGTCTTAAGGCTCAGACCATATGCGAATCTGAGGTTTAAATTTCAGCTAAGTGCACTGCAGCAGGTAGGCCTCAGTAGCTGAAAACATTCTGCTGAAAAACTACAACCATCTATACTTTCCTTCATAATTTCTTTATTTCTTAATGTATTGTGGTGAAATTTTCACCAGTTATTCTTGAGATGTATATCTATCAATATCTATTTGAGTTTATGGGAAAAAAGAAGACTTTGTGAGCCAATTTTCAGCAGAATGTTTTCAGCAGATTAGCCCTACCCCATTGCAGTTTACTCAGCGAGTTCAGTCCTGTGTTCAACTTCAGTTAATGGTTTTGTCCCAGGTTTCTGAGAAGTATTTTTGGTCTGTGCAGCTATCCGCAAGCAAAATGAGTTTGTTTGGCGCGAGCTCTGGCTTCGGGAGCTCAGGGACCAGTGTATTCGGCAGCACAGCAGATAATCACAATCCCATGAAGGTAAGGGCAGTGCATTTTTGGAAAAGTAGGAGTTAAGTGGCTGAGTAATGCTGTTTAATGTTGAATTATGGATGAACTGAGAGATGTGTGTGTTGTAGGATGTGGAGGTGACCTCTCCACCTGATGACAGTATCAGCTGTCTGGCCTTCAGCCCACCTACAATGCCAGGGAATTTCCTGATTGGTGGATCATGGGCCAATGATGTAAGTTAGGGGGAGAGAATATTTTCCCTTGAACTAAAGTTTACTACGCTCATTTTGTGAAAGGACCATAATCACGTACTTGCACTCGCATATTCTAATACCTTTGTGCAGTCTTGTCACTTGCATTGCACTTCAATCATGCAACGTTGCTTCATTCAGCTCCGTTCCATCAATGAAAGCATTAATATCAGCAAACTGCGGTCAGAAAACAATAATCACTTAGATTATGGTCTTGGGTTGTGAGTATTCATTGTCACCCAGAAAGAACCAGTGTGGGTGCTGGCTTTAATTCCAATTGGTTACGCGCCTGATTCTACTAAGTCTTTGGAAAAGACTCTAGGGATTAGTTATTTATATCAGGCCTGCATGGCTGGAATGAAAGCCTTTCCCTACACTGACCCTCTCTGGATAAGGATGAATACCTGCTGTGTCTGGGAATAAAAGGCTGTGACGGGTCCCAAACAGACTGCTGTTTCCTTTTAATCACACAGAGTGCTGAACAATTGCAGGCTGCAAAAGCCCAGCAATCCAAGTAGAAGAGCATCCAAAGTTCATATTGGTTAAGATTATTTCATTGTGGCCTGATTTGTCTGGAGCAGGGATCGTTTTCCCTGGTAGTAGATTTTTCTCTGAGCTGTGTGTGGAATCTGTGGCTCACTGCTTTGTCTTCTGAGATCAGGTTCGTTGCTGGGAAGTGCAGGACAGCGGACAGACTGTCCCCAAAGCCCAGCAGACCCATACAGGCCCAGTGCTAGATGTCTGCTGGTGTGATGTAAGTGTCTCCAAGCATGGAAATGAATACTTGATATGATTTGATTGCACCACGTATGTCATTTTAATTCTGATTGTTTTTCCTATTTTTTATTTCGCTTCTTGTGGCTCACTTAATTTGACCAACTGAAAACATACATTTTCTCGACTGCAGGACGGGAGCAAGGTTTTCACTGCCTCATGTGACAAAACCGCCAAGATGTGGGACCTTAACAGCAACCAGGCTATGCAGATAGCTCAGGTATGAATGCTTGGACCATCTAGTGACCGTTTTTAGGATGTAATTATCGTTTTTCATTGTTAATGGGCTGCCCTGCTGGAATGTTTATCGGTGACTGAGAATGAATACATCTCTTAATGTTACTCAAGCAGAAAGTTTTATATTTTGGTCTCATTTGATGCATTTCATTTCTTATTTTTTGTTAGCATGATGGCCCCATTAGAACAATCCACTGGATTAAAGCCCCAAACTACAGCTGCGTTATGACTGGCAGCTGGGATAAGACTCTGAAGGTGAGGTCTGGGGTCGGTCTCTAAACAGAATTTCACATTTTCAGATATTCAGGGTGCTGAATTGAATTGGATGAAATTTGAATACTCACTTTGGAATATACTTGGTTAAGGTTGCATCCTAATTCTGGTCTTGTATTTGATCCTGTTTAGTTTTGGGACACCCGCTCCGCCACCCCTGTGATGTCCCTGCAGATGCCGGAAAGGGCCTACTCTGCTGATGTGGTGAGTGTCCTTCCTGTAGCGTGATGCTAAACTACCCTCTTCCTGGAGATCAAGCATCCTCAGGGTTCTCACTGCTACCTTAACAGAGCACGCCTCATTAAGTAGCTGGAGATCCTGCTTAGCCGCTAATTTGGTTGTTGGGTTTACCACGTAAGACTGAGAAACTACCAGATGGTAGATCCCCAGGAAATTGGGTTGGTGTCACGTGCTGCAATGCTTTGCTGTCAGAGCGACGTGGACTTTGTAAGCGGGAGCACACTAACCTCAGGATTATAAAGCACAGCTCTCGTCTCTCGTGTGTGAGTACAGGTGTACCCCATGGCGGTGGTGGCCACAGCTGATCGAGGGCTGATCGTGTACCAACTGGAGAACCAGCCCTCCGAGTTCCGCAGGATAGATTCTCCTCTCAAGCACCAGGTGATCATGACTCCTGCATTAATGCAGTTTCCCTATTGGCCTTCAGGTGTCTCTTGTGCTCATGTGATCTTCGCTCACTTATTGTAAATGCCTTATAAGAGACACTTTAGACATGAGGGTTTCAATCCTGCATTTTTCTTTTACACACTTTCAGTTAAGGGCACATGCTGGAGTACTCTCGTTGCAAAAGACTTTTTCATGCCTGCGAGCATTGTTTTTCCTTTCTGAAGTCTGGTATGCTAATGCCCTCCACACCTTGGGGATGAATGAGATTGATAGGTCTTTGTAGCAGTGTTGTTGAATGTACTGAGTGGTTTGCCAGACATGGCTCATGAGGAAAAGTGGCATTGGATTTTGTAATAGCCAGGCTTTAGCTCATGGGGACTGATGTTTCC